>CM067081.1:95232514-96656264 GCA_034008185.1 Gorsachius magnificus
AAAAAGTACACAGATAACCCAAGGAGTTGCAGCATCTGAAAATACCTTGGTTTTGCATGTTTCACTTCCATGCATTTTGCTGTCAGTACAACCACCACGGTTGGGTTTTTTGACAGTGGCTTGGGGGCAAACTTAAGCATTTAACCAGAGAATCTGCCTTCAGCTGCTCTGCCATCCTCACCATCATTTTCATGCTTTATGACAGATCACTCAGCAGCTTTTGGAATGCCCCTGAATACATCCCGATGCAGAGACAAACCTGCATGATCGGGGCATTTCCCCGGGGTGGGAGAAGGGGAAGGAGCGGCCGCCTCCCCCTGCCCCAGCCCCGGTCGGGGTGCGGGACAGAGCCCTGGCGAGGCCTCCTCATCCTCCCCCCGGGATGCTGGGAAGCGGCACCGCTAGCCCTGGCAGCCGGGCAGGGAGAGGCGCGGGAGCGAGCCGGGGGGTAATTCGGGGCACTCACAGGTCGGCCAGCACGGTGAGCTCGGCGTAGGTCCGGTGCAGGAGGAAGTCGATGAGGGTGCTGAGCCGGTAGCCGGGGCTGGCGGCGGCTGTCACGGCCCCGGGGGCCGGCGGGGCCGGGGCCGATGCGGGGCCCCCGCCGGCCGGCACCAGCTGGTTGCTCTCCACTGCACCGGCGCCATGGCGGGCGGCCGCAGCAGCAGCAGCAAGCGCCTTAACCCCGGGCAGAAGCCGCTCGGCAGCCCGGGGCGACCGGCGCTCCCAGCGGCACCAGCACCCGCCCCGACTCGCCCCGCACGGAGGGACGGGGGGCCGCGGCAGGGGGGGGGGCCCCGCGGCACCGGGGGGCTCCGCAGCGCTCAGGCCCGCTGGCGCGGGGCCCCGCCGGGGGGGCCGGGACAGCTGTGGCGGACCGGAACTAACGCCGGGGGCGGGGGTCGGGACCGCGCTGGAGCGGGCGGGGCCGGCAGGGGGCGGCGGGAGGCGCGCGCCGGCGGCGACCGCGGGGGGGAGGCGGCCCGGGGGGGTCGCGCGTCCTGCGGCGGCCTGGTGGCGGGGAGGCCGGAGGGGCCCAGCCTGGCTGCTTCGGCGTTGGGGGGAGGAGGCGCGGGCGGGAGGGGAAATGGCGCCGCGCTCGGGAGCGAGCTGTCGGGAGAAGGGCCGGAGCTGGCTACCTTCCCTGAAGCGCTTCCCGGCAGCGCCGCGATTGAAACATCCGTAAAAGAGAAGGGGGAGAAAAACGAGGATGGCGCTGCCGTTGTGTCTGCCCGCCTTAATGAAATATGAGGAGCGGATTGCAGACCCGGCGTCCCGAAGAGCCTTTGAGGCGGTTCTTCAGGCTGTCAAGGAAACAAGAGGCTGTGTTAGGCGCTGGCTTGGCTAATCCCGTCCTAGTGACTCAGGAAATGCGAAGGGTTTGTGAAGGGTGCAAAGCCATGGCGGGTAGCCGAGGCCAGAGGTAGCTAGCTAGGCATCCTCCTTCCGAGTGGCTGCTAAAGCTTGGAGGGGGAGCAGCGAGCAGCAGAGTGGTCGGCGGGACCTGGTGATAAACACAAAACGATGGGAGCTTTTGCATATTTCCGTCTTCCAGGTTAACTGACGCTTCTGAAGGGAGAGGGAAGGTCAATTGAAGATGGATTTTTTTTTTTTTTTTTTTTTTTTTTTTTTTTTGTGGGCTGGTTACCAAAGCGGACTGTGTAAGAAAAGGACGAGTATAAATCCTGAGTGGTTTGTATCGTGATTCACCCAAGTGTTAAATCATAAATTCTTGGCTTATGGTTACAAAGAAATCCCCAGGATAAGCACGTCATAGGCAATAAATATCCAAACTTCTCCAAGTTTAATAAAAAGAAAAAAAGTTTCTACTTGTTTGGTATTAAATGTAGACTTTAAAAAACCTCTTTTCTTACTCATCTCTTTCCAAGGGGAAAGTAAGCAAGAAAAGGAAACCTTTTTTTCAACATGAGAAATGTGTAATCAATGGTTTAATTAAAAAAAAAAAAGGGAGGGTGGCAGGACATCTATGCCAGCAACAAGAATAGTCAGTTATATGCCTATAGGGAGCGTGTTTTTTGCTCCAGGTTACGAGCTGGTTGCTAGCTGACAAGGAGCAGCTTTGCTGGCAGGCAAGCTCTCCTGTAGCCTCCGTGGAGCATTAAATGGTGTGTGGAGCAAGATGGACTGTTGACGCCAGGCTGGCACGCCATCCCCCGCTTCCCTGTACAGGCTGCCGGCCGATGCCTTGGCTCCAAGGAGAGAAGAGACAGCACCTGTAGTGGAGTGTTGTCCCTCGCCTGTCCGACTGGGAAGGGGCTGGATGGCGACAGCCATAAGCCATGCTGGCCCGAGATTTTTTGGGCTGCTTCAGTGGCAGTGAGAGGAACCCGTGAGACCTGGAGTGGTGGGGGTTGGGTGCTGATAGTGCTTTGGGAGTTTTTCACTCCTAAAATGTGTTTAGACCTAAGTTTTGTGGGTTGGTTGGTTGGTTGGTTTTTTTGGAGGTTAATGGAGGGTTTTTTCGCTAAAGGTGAGAGAAATGTCTACTTTGCACTGTTTAAAAAATGAATCTATAAAGGATGGAATGACAAATACTGTGGAACTTATTTTGCTACAAGCGAGCTATTAATTTAGTGTATTATAAGTTCTTGCCTCCCTATTGCAAAGATGCATTTTTCCAAATGTATGAAAATAATTTTTTTTCCTTTATACACATGAATAAATGCAATGTACCCATTTTATGGCCAGCTAGTTGCACTGTTGAAGAAAATACCGACTTACACACACTGGAATTCAATTAGGCTATCTATGAGAACTCTAACTTAGAACTACAGGCTTTTTTATTGTTCTTTTCCCTTCTTCCTGTCTCTTCTCTTCCAGTTAAGTCCGTAATAAAATTCCAACTGATTTCAGCAGCACAGGGTCAGACTTTGTTGATGGTGGCAAGTTGTTGTGATGCAATTTGACTTTGCCCCTGTTAGAGCTGTTCTTGCTTGGAGAAGCTCTGGTCTTGGTGAATTTTTCAGCCTTGGCTGGGGAGTGACAGGGTATCCTCAGCTTGGCTGCCTTTCTCTGCTCCTCTTGGAGAGGAGAGGTTAATCAGAGCTGCGGCAGGGATCACGCTGGGCTTTCCTCTCACGTGGCTGTGTAGCAAAGAAGCTCTTGATGCTGTTTTCAAAGAAAGGAGGAGCAGCCGCAGAGAAGTTTCAGAAGCTCAAGGCTTAGGCTTGTGGGCACACAACAGTCGCTGTCGGGGGGCTTGGCAAGATTAGTTGTTTTAGCAGTAAGCTGGAGATGAGTACTAGGGGTTCAAAAATCAGGTGACTGTAAAAAGAAACATACATTTGCTGCTTCTGTTGCCTTTCTGAGGTTGGCAGCGCTACCGCTCTTAGATATGAGCGCTTCTGGGAAGGATGAGTATTGTGTCTAAATTCAGCTTGCAGGCGTTGGAAATAGGTTTCAGTATTCTGTTGGGGTGGCAAAGGCAAAACTACGGGAGGGAGGAAGCTGGGGCAGTTGGGTTGCTGGAAAGAGTAACACGACTTTTGGGGGAGAGAGGGCTCCCTGCGTGATGCTTTCACGTGGACCTGATTAATTGTTAGATAGGCTACAGATAGCCCCTGTGTCATTCATCGTTCTGCCTAAGGGTGACAAACAAAGTTGGATTTTTCAAGCTATAAAAGGGGTGGTGAAGCTTCAGTTCTGATTGGGGCTGTTGGTCCCTGCAATCTTGCAGATCCTCAATTTCTTAACATTTAAGTGCACGGATGAAAAATGGCATAGCTGATTGTGGACTGCCACTGTGGACTGCGGGTCAGGCCTGCAGTCATTATATAGGCAAATATGTTGTACATAGATAACAAAATGCCTTAAATTAATACTTCAAGGTAAATAGCATGCTAAATGCAATTTCCAAAGAACAAACTGGACTCCAGGTACAATACAAAAGTGCATTTCAGGAGAATAGTCAAGCAGAAGTAATGAATAATGCTGAAACATGATCCAGATCAATGGATCAATGCAAAGAATAATAATAAGGGTTTCTACAGATATATCAGCCAGAAAAGGATCGTTAAAGAAAGCGTACCCCCGCTGATGAGTGAGACTGGCAAGCTGGTAACAGCAGATGAGGAGAAGGCTGAGGTACTCAACAACTTTTTTGCCTCAGTCTTCACTGGGAACCTCTCTCCTCACCCCACCCGAGTTGATGGATGGCATGAGGGGGACCGGGAGGGCAAAACCCCTCCCACTGTAGGAGAAGATCAGGTTCGTGACCACCTGAGGAACCTGAACGCACATAAGTCCATGGGACCTGATGAGATGTATCCCAGAGTCCTGAGGGAATTGGCCGATGTAGTCGCCAAGCCACTCTCCATGATATTTGAAAAGTCATGGCAGTCAGGTGAAGTCCCTGGTGACTGGAAGAAGGGAAACATTGTGCCCATTTTCAAAAAGGGTAGAAAGGAAGACCCTGGGAACTACCAACCTGTCAGCCTCACCTCTGTGCCTGGGAAGATCATGGAACAGATCTTCCTAGAAGCTATGCTAAGGCACATGGAGGCCAGGGAGATAATTCGAGATAGCCAGCATGGCTTCACCAAGGGCAAGTCCTGCCTGACGAACCTAGTGACTTTCTATGATGGTGTGACAACAACAGTGGACAAAGGAAAACCAATGGATGTCATCTATCTGGACTTCTGCAAAGCCTTTGACATGGTCCCCCACAACATCCTTCTCTCTAAATTGGAGAGCTATGGATTTGATGGGTGGACTGTTCAGTGGATAAGGAACTGGCTGGATGGCCGCATCCAGAGGGTAAGTGGTCAATGGCTTGATGTCCGGATGGAGACTGGTGACGAGCGGTGTCCCTCAGGGGTCCGTACTGGGACCGGTGCTGTTTAATATATTCATCAATGACTTAGACAGTGAGATTGAATGCACCCTCAGCAAGTTTGTGGATGACACCAAACTGAGTGGTGCGGTTGACACACCAGAAGGACGGGATGTCATCCAGAGAGACCTGGACAGGCTGGAGAGGTGACCCTGTGTGAACCTCATGAGGTTCAACAAGGCCAAGTGCAAGGTCATGCACCTGGGTCGGGGTAACCCCCGGTATCAGTACAGGCTGGGGGAAGAAAGGATGGAGAGCAGCCCTGCCGAGAGGGACTTGGGCGTGCTGGTGGATGAAAAGCTGGACATGAGCCGGCAGTGTGCGCTGGCGGCCCAGAAGGCCAACCGTACCCTGGGCTGCATCAGGAGAAGCGTGGCCAGCAGGTCAAGGGAGGTGATTCTGCCCCTCTACTCTGCTCTGGTGAGACCTCACCTAGAGTACTGCGTCCAGCTCTGGAGCCCTCAGCACAAGAATGACATGGAACTGTTGGAGCGGGTCCAAAGGAGGGCTACTAAAATGCTCCGAGGACTGGAGCACCTCTGTTATGAGGACAGGCTGAGGGACCTGGGCTTGTTCATCCTGGAGAAGAGAAGGCTGCAGGGAGACCTGATTGCGGCCTTTCAGTACCTGAAGGGGGCCTATAGGAAAGATGGGGAAAATCTTTTTAGTAGGGCCAGCTGTGTCAGGACAAGGGGTAATGGTTTTAAACTGAAGCAGGGTAGGTTTAGACTGGATATAAGGAGGAAATTCTTTACAATGAGGGTGGTAAAACACTGGAACGGGTTGCCCAGAGAGGCAGTGGAGGCCCCATCCCCGGGAACATTCAAGGCCAGGTTGGATGGGGCTCTGAGCAACCTGATCTAGTTAGCGGTGTCCCTGCTCACTGCAGGGGGGTTGGACTAGATGACCTCTAGGGGTCCCTTCCAATCCAAAACATTCTATGATTCTATGATTCTATCATATTCTTTCCTACAGTACTGTGTGTCACTGAATTATATGTGCTGAGAGATTCATTGTGAGTTACAGAATTTTGCATTTTGCAAGGATAAAAGGATAATTCAGCATAAAATATAATTGATTTTATTTTATAAGTGTGGTTTATTTTTCTGTTTGCAGTTGATCAACTATAGTTAATCTGTTTTTATACTGTCTAGTTACTGGGATTAAGGTATTTTATCAAAACTTCTGAATCTGCTGTTAAGCACTTTTGAAAAGCAGTGAGATTTTTAACAATCTTGAGGTTACTGTTGCGCTTTCCTCTTGGCTCTTTGCTAAGAGGTAGGCAGTGCCCATTTGTAGGGCTGAGAAGAATGGCTGTGTTCATGTGGGTTTTTCAAGCTGCTTAAATACAGATTCCTCCTGTATTTTCATTTGTGTTCGTTCTCTTAATTCAGCAGTTTTCAGTCTTCTGCTGCTTAAAGCTGATGACAAATTTTCCGGTAGTAATGGGAAGAGAACAGGCCTGGTAAGTCTCACGCGTGCAGTTGGCTCTCGCCTCAGGCTTCCCTGCAGACAGGCAGTGCCTCACACACACGTGCAGCGTGGCATTGGGACCCCTCTCCAGCCGAGTGACCTGGTGTGTGGGGCACGGCTGGCCCGTATATTTAGCTTGATGACTGGCTCTACCTGGCTCCCCTCATCATGGAGCATGGGCAAGGTTTTAGAGCTGCAGGGGACCCAGGGGAGTGCCTGGCAGGGGGATCTGGTAGGCACACAGGAGAATCTGGGTGATGCCCTCGTGGGGGGCTGCCCAGCATTGCGACCTGTCCCCAGGTGTCAGCCTGGCCAGCTCCTGCTACGTGCATTGTGTCCTCTGCTGTCTGTCAGGTTGCACGAGCAGCGTGGTGGTCTGTAGTACGTTAGGACTGTACTGCTGTTGTAATGCACTGCTTAGTTGGGCTTAAAGGACGTTTGTGCTCAAGGGAGGCTTGGGCATTCCCAGCTCAAGAGTGCTGCCAAATCTTTCCAGTGCAGACAGCATTGAGGAATCAGAACATCAGCTTCTCCTTCCAACATTGTTATTAATATACTTTGTGACACCAGGCCAGCCATTTCTTCTCCATGCCTCAGTTTCCCCACTTGTGAAATAGCCACAGTAGTGATTGCTCCCCTCTGTATATGAATATTTATCTAAGCATGCAGCCAAATATTTTAAATTAGCTCCTCTTTGTCACCATAATGGGGAGCCTAGAAGCCTAACTTCAGATAGGGGTTTGTTGGTCAATCAAAAGCTGTTGATATTTAGCAGTGGAGTTAACAGTGTTACAGAGCTAATGGGAAGGACAGCAGATGACTTTCTGTTTCCAGAGAAGTTAAACATTTACTGTTCTTTGGAGCCATGGGACAAATGTTCGGTGGGAGGGAGGTAGACCGTATTGTGCCCTACAAGACAGCCTGGTAGCTATCCTGTGTTTGTCTGTTTTAGAGCTTGGTCATTCCATTTCTCGTCAGTTTTTTTTTTTAATCAGAGAACTGTTTAATCACACAGGCACCTCCTGGACTTGACATTTAAGCATTCTTTTAATAATAAAAAATAATAGCGCACAAATACAGTGCAAAGATTTCTTGTTAATCACTTGTTTTATAAAGTGTTGCGACATTTAGCAATGTTATATCCAAATGCCTATATAAATTATGAGTAATAAGAGTTTGATATCTTTCATCCTTTTCAGAAGACATCAGAGAAGCAGATACAGTGTGGGAGAGTTCCCACACATAATATCAGTTATTGCAGTGCTGCATACTATGAACTTACAAAGCTTCAACCTTTTATTCAATAAAAGTTAAGGTATGTATTTAAATTCTAATGCAATATCATGCATCACTATACATCACATACCAATAGCCAAAAAAATATTTAGACTTTTCCATTGTAGCACTTGCATGAACATAAGACTTTTTCTTTGATGTATGATAAAAGGTCAGTTGAAAAACATTGATGACCTTTTAATCACAAATGATTTTATGGCCTGTATCTTTATTAGTTGATTACATTATTTGTTGACAATTCATCCTTCATTACATAAATCGCTGGTTTATGAGTTGCACAGGGCTATCCTACCTACAGAAGACCATTCTTTGCAAAAGTGTGTGTGTGTGTGTTAGAGGGAAGGGGCTTCGTAGCTGGTTATGGCACAAGTGCTCTGCTTTTTTTCTTTTTATTGAAGGGGGTACAGAGGCAATCAATTAAAAAAAACAACTTACAATTTTTTAAATTATAAGTTACTTCTCTTTTTTGATCTACTTTGTTCATAGGATTAGGTTTGGCAACTATGTTTTGGAATGGTAGGAACCGAATAGTAACAGATTGAGAGTTCTCTGTCAGTCACTCATGGCTTGTGAGACAGCGTGCCACTGTGAGACAGAGAATCTCTTGTGCAGTGTGTAGTAAAATACACTACAGCTCTAATTATACATCGTGAATGACTTAAGAAAAGAAACATTCTCCAAGTCATAAAATAGAATCTTTGATTTTATTTGAGTTTACAAAAGTCCCCTTTCTTACAATAATGCAAAATGGATTATTTTTCAAATGCTGAACATAGCCGTATTAGTCTGAGCTTCTTTTGGGGTTTCTTTACTAACAGTGCTGATAGCCACTGTAAATTTTAAATTGGTTTGTTTCTGTCAGACTGGAACTAAAGCTAGCTAAAGGCCTTCCTATCCTCAAAAGAGTATATTTTCATTATTATTGTAATTAAGTTAATTACAGCTCAATTTACTATTTCAACCATACAAGCTGCATTTTTTCTGTGGGTAAAAAATCCTTTGTTCACAAGTAATTCTGAAATAGGAGCAAAACCAGTAACATCCTTTCTGGACCCTGCATCTTTGAAAAGCTAACAAAGGAGAAAGAACCCCTGGTGTAGCGTATGGCAGCGAAGGGATGAATTGCACTGTTCAGTCATTGACTTGAACAATTTGACAATATCATCCATAACCTGGGATTTCTCCCTGTCGAAGAATCCCTGAGTGCTACTCACAGAATTTGAAAGAAATGCACATATGCAGGAAAAAATACAAAGTGAGCGCTTATTTCAACATGAAAGTACTTTTGGCCAAAAGGATTTATCTGTACAAACACCTAAAGAGATGGAGAGAATATCAGGGAAGTAGATCTGATTAGTCATACCCAGTGGGAGAAGGACTGCAGCTGTGAAGTATTCTGTCCTAAACTTAGAAGTAGGCAGCTTGATTGTATTTAACTGCTGCTGGCTAATACATGCAGACAGTGCAAGCTCTCACGCTCTTCTAAAGACAAGGGTGGGTGCCAGAACATGCTTAATGGCAAATGCCTTGGAGATCTGCAGCTGTGGTCAGATAATGTTTAAACGCTGAGCCTTGCTCAGAAGTAAGGACACATAGAATTATGCCTGAGCTGCCATTCTCCACCCAGGCTTCGGATGTCAAGGGTGTTGTCTACGAGTTTCTGGGCGAAGATGCTATCCAAGAAGTTTCCTTCTTGCGCAGATTTTTTTTTTTCAGAAAGGATAAACCAGCACTTTTTGTAGCAGTTAGGAGAAACTTACCTAAACTCCACCTATGTCACAAATTTCCAAGATGTCAGCTTTGGCAGAAGGGGATGCTAGAATGGGTTTGGCTCTGGGGACTGAAGAGCTGATTACGTGTTTAGCTGTGTGTGACTGCAAGCTTGGTTGACTGTTAGTGAACTCCAGCGACTCTTCACTGTCCATTAAAATTGAAAGAAAAGTACAGTGAAAAGGCAAAACATTACAGCTGTAGCAATGCAAGGAATACTGGTCCTCCGGTGGATTATAGGATGTTTTGCTTATGAACAAGCGGAGCAAGTTGCTCTCGGATGCCACAGGAGCACGCACACAGGCAGCAATTCCAGCCAGTGCCAGTTTTGAAAGATCAGGCAATGTGGGCTGAGGGTGGAATCAGCTCTGTGCAAGGATCCTAGCTCTCCTGGAAACACAAACTTCTTCTACCTAACTAAATACTGCCTGATGTGCCAGAGGGGTATGCAGTGCTTTGTGTGGGGTCAGGCAGCACCTGGCCAAGCAGTTGTTTAGAGATTTTTGTGAGGCACAGATCACATCCTGAGATCTGCATATAGCCCACAATTCTTGTGATTTAAGTTTTAGCTTAGAGGAAGAAGGTTCCCGGCCCCGATGATTGCAAAGGTCATTGGCAGCCTGCATCTTGTTGCAGTGCTATCTGAGTCTGCAAAATGCTAAAAACTGTTACCTTTCTGCACAGTTCTAGAACGCAGGAGACACAGTAGAAACTCAGTAAATCCTAGCAACATTTTATTTTATGTTGAGGTTCAGCTGGAAAAGCTATAGCTCCTTCTGTCTTTTGTTTGTTTGTTTTTCAGGAAATGATCTGATCCTGAAAATGGGCACTTCTTGTGGAAATACCTTCTCAACAGAAAATACAGCGCCATACAAGGGCGCCATAGTGCACACTGAATAAATTACATGGGGAAATGACTGAGCTTCACCTCTGTACATCACTTATTAAAATTGGTTCCTTCAGGCTTGAGAGCATCATTGGAAAGAAGAGCAATAGCAAAGCTATCTCTCTCCCTCTAGTGCCTACAGAGCCAGACTTTTCTGGGTGTGACAGCTCAAAGTAAGACTGAAAGAGGTGGAAAAAAAACCCTGTCTTTCTGCAGTTTATTTGGGACAAGCAAAAGCACATTCACAGCTAATTTTAAGCAGCCTTCAGAATGCAGTATAACACCTTATTACCTCACTTGTACTTAATCCTTGCATTCTGGTATTTTTAGAAGCCATCATGCAATTCAGCAGTACTTTCAGCCCATATCTCCTTTGTAACGGATGACGCCACTCTATTTCTTACTTTAATTTAGAATTTGCTTTCCGACAATAAGCCTTGCTCACACACAAAAGTTATACTGATTTAACTAAATTAATTTGGAAATGGAATTAGCTAAACATTTCCACTCTTCCTTCTCCTCCCCCTAATGTGGCCTTCTTAATTTGGCTAAAGAGTGTGCTTTGTCACAATCTGGGTGGAACTGGTAAAGGTCTGCCTTTGCCACTTGCCCCTGTCTGCTCCTCTGCAACATGGTGAGAGTTTGGTTTTGTTGAACCTCTTGCAATCTGAAACTGTAGGAGGGTAAAGTCACCTTCATAGATTTAGGGCTCTTTGCCAGAGGCCTACCTCCCTTGACCAGTTTTGTAGTGCAAGTACCCCTGCAAGTACTGGCTTGAATGGATGGGGTTTGAGGCTTTTGAAGACAGCGCCTCTTCCTTTGGTGGCTTATTATTTTTTTGATCATGTGGGAACTCAGGGTACAGTTGTATCAAGTGCAAACAGTCCTATTTTGTCTGTACCTGGTTTTATCTTGATCCAGTATCTCCCAGCCAGGAGGCTTAAGTTAGCTTTGGGCTGCCTCTAATGAGCAGCAAATGAAAACAAAGTCCTCTAAACCCTGGTTTCTCTCTGTTATGTATTATCTAATCAGGGCTCTCCGGAACAGGCCTTTGGAAACCTGTTCTCTGCGCAAGCATACGAACTAGACTTATCGGGTGGTTTGTGTTAAGGCTGCTCCGGAGCAGAGAGAAACTTACAGAGGTCTTTTTGATTATTTTTTTTTTGGCTGCATGTATAATGTGCTTACTTACAGAGACATATACACCCCCCCCCCCTTTCTCTCACAGAGCACTAGTCAGAGGAACAGTACATAAAATACCAGTACAGCAAGAGGTAAGAATTCAGAACAAGGGACAGTAATGCCCCACCAAACTTTTCCTGGAGGAAAATGAACGCAAACCAAGACTGATTTGTCTTCCTACTTGCTAGAATGTGGATAAAAAGGAAGTTAACATTTCTAGAAATGGGGTTTTGTATGTGGGAAAGCTGCTGGGAAATCAGTGAACATAGTACTTAAAACATTATTATTCTGCACCTTGCCCTGCATAGATCCTTTCATTCCGTACAAAGAGTGTCCTTTTGCAGTTTAGCTTAATCTGTTTCTAAAAGGTGAAAGGAAAGAGGCCACATTGTCCTCTAGGGCAGAATATCTGTAGCAGACTATAGCTGGTCAGATCCATTTCTTTATGCAAAGAAGTTCTAGCTTAATTGTAATTAATCCAGTTCAGAAAAGAGAAACAAATCTCTATGCATAAGGGGTATTTGTCAGTCTAAAATGTGATGAGAAAAAAAAGAAAACTTCCGCAGAGGGTGCCGAGTCTGAGCCCTCATCTGGAGCTCTCCCTTCATTTTACCCCCAAGTTTCTCTCTTAAACAGATTCACAACTTAACGTCTGTATTGTATCACTGCTTTGTTTGTAACATTACAACACATGAGGAAATTGTTTCTAGGACTTCACTGTGCTGGTAAATTGTATACCCACCTCTTGGAGAGGGAGGCAAAAGGACAAGGGAATGACATGGTAAGTGTTTTTCAGTTGTAAGTATTTTACATGGGTGCCTGAGTATGGGAGAACTTGACTCTTCACCTGCTCTGAACGGCATCTACTCTTGATGCCCAAAGGAGCTGATGTGAGTGGAGCTCTTGTGCATGTGCACAGCCCCGGGCAGTGGAGGGGCATCTGTGTGGGCAGTACATAGCAGCAGGGAGGGCTGGACCTGACCAGGTCCACTATTCTCTCCTATGATAAGAGTCATAAATCGCAATATTCAGGAAGTGCAGGAGAAGTTGCAAAGAGCCCCGAAGATGGGGGCTGTCATCCTTCCCTCCCCCCAAGTAGGAAAGCCTGTCTTCTAGCCCAGAGCAGCTTCATTCAATAGTCTGTTTAGTCCTTCCCGTCAGAGCACCGTTTAATTTTCAAACACAAAACTCTCAAACTATCTTGAAGCGACTAACTCCCCTGAGCAGAGCAACCTGCAAATGGTATTTCCCCCATCTGACTCCAGTGCCTCAGTACGTCAGAAGGCCTTCCCTACTCTCCTAATTTTTTAAGGAGTCATCTGAGCCCTTTCTCACGATGACTGATAGTCATCTCCTACAAACCCACAAATAGTTGCTCTTAAAATGGGTCCATCTCTGAACAGATGTGGTTTGCCTTAACGTGTGTGATGCTGCAACAGGAAACTAACTTGCTACAGAACCAGACACTCTATTTACAGTAGTCCTGGACCATGGGTGGAAACTTGTGACAAGTTTTGACTCAGAAAAAAAATACGTTAGTCATAGGAAAAAGGGCGAAAGTTAGAGAAATGAAAAAACTGTAGGAAGCCAGAGGAAGCCAGACTGCTTTTAAATCAAGGCAGGAGAAATGAGATCCATAACTTGTCATGACTGATGGGAATGAGAGCTAACTAGGATACTGACTAGGCCACTGGAGGACTCTGGTTTAAGGAGTCTTAAAAAAGGTGCTTTTTGTCGAAACTATTGCTAGGGCAGGCACCTACTGCTTTGATATCTGTAGTTCAAACAATATTTTTCTGCATGCATTCTGAATGTAGAAGTTTATAATGAAGACAGGAAATGAATGTATTTCTGCTTAACCCATGAAGAGAGGCTAAGAGCCTCACTGAAATACAGTATCTTCCACAAATTTTGTAATCAGAATAGAGACTACATTTTGAGGGACTGGAAGGTCTTCACTCAGTATGTGATCTTGCACCCTTTGGAGTGTGCACTCTGCATGTGCTTCTGTTGCAGGCTGAGCGGGAAGGGCTGGGGCAGAGCACACAATTTCTTCTTGTCATGGGAGAAGCAGAAATGACAAAAGCATTTCCAGTACATTGCTAGGAGACTGATGAGATGCCACATGTACGTTCAAAAACTACTCTTCTAAACAGAGAGAGGACCTGCAATTTCTGTAATTGCTGGTTCATTTTTTGTGTCCACAGATCAAAAGAAAGGGAGCTCTCGTCCTGTTAGGTAAGGGAGGATGGTGGTATCCGTAGGGTTATCCTGACCCAGGTGCAGGACCTTGCACTTGGCCTTGTTGAACCTCATGAGGTTCACCTATGAAGGGCATAGGGAGAAGTCCTCTTTGTTTTGGAAGAATGATGGGAATTGGTTGTGCTCATTACCCAGAAAGTCTTGCTGTAGTCTCTTTTCTTTTTTCTTTGTGTAATCTGCACTTTACAGATTTGCAGAGTGTAAGATTATCTCCTTTGACCTTCTACATATCACAGACCCTTCAGTTTCACTGAACTAACCCTGTTACTGAGCATAACGTGTTCAATGAAGTATACCTTGTCTCTGACACAGTGTATCTAGAAGAAAGTGTCTGATCTTGGTCTGAAGATATCAAAAGATGGAGCAGCCAAGGTTTCATTTCAGAGAGGAATCGCTTTCACAGTTTGACAACCTCCACTAGCCACTGTAACAGGGCAGGTCATAGTTGATACTTAATGATTTTCAGTGTTTCACATATTTGCTGCAACATCCCAAGAGACAGATTTTCCTAGAGGTAGAGAGTGCTGTGCTTGAAGGGGGTCTCTAGAACACTCTCACGCTATGAATTGTGGTAGAACGTGCCAGCTGAGCATAGAAGGGAAAGAAAATTAAATATAAATTCATTACCGCATAGCTAGAACAGTGAGGATAAATTCCCTCTATTTCCAGGCATCTATATTATATTCCCAACTAGGGATACCCTTAGTGGAGACAAACCGAGCTCTTTGGATCACTTGCTGCTGTGAAAAGGGTCAATCCTCCTTGCTCTTCACACTCCATCCTACATGATCCTTACACACCCTTGGGCTGGCTTTCATATTCACTGATCTGATCCAGCTCATTAACCCATCAGAAAACTGTCCTTTTTTTACTTCTCTGGATTTATTTTCTGCTGGTTCAGTGAACCAGCTCAGCGAGGGGTCAGGTGAGTGTCAAAAGTGCTGTAAGGAAGCATGGACGGGCAACATAGAAGTGGAATTAGGGGAAGGAAGAGGAAGAAGGGAGGAGAAAAGCATGCAAGGGGAAGGAACAAGACTGCTTCTTTCCATGACAGCAAGCCTTAAGATCAGCTAATCTGACCTTGTCTGATCACATCTTTAGGGAGGTAATTTCCTTCCACTTCCTGTGGAGTCAATGTAGAAAAGGGAGTTTCTTTAGAGGGTGGTTAAAAAGGAAACAAAGGGAAGAAATCTAATTTGGACGCATAGGTTAGGCAATGTAAATATGCCTGTTCTTTACTGCAAAGACCCCTGTGGATTAAAGCTTTAAAAGACAGTTAACGACTAAATGCTGGGAAAACCAAAATAATTGTCTTTAAATGCAGAAGTAGTCTTCTGAGAGCCTTAAAAGGCCTCAAGTACAATCAGAAAGACCGTGTAAGTCCAGAGAGCAGAGCATGAGCACCAGGTAGATCGGCTGTGTGAAGTCAGTGTTGAGCAAAGGCTGGTGAAGCTGATGTCGCCTGGAATTTGCCCAGGCTCCACCTGAGGAGAAAATCAGGAACGATCCTCCAGCATACATCTTATTTTCAGCAGAGCAGAGTTTCCCCTGCCATTCCCTGTGTGCCGCCAGCTCTCCCCCTAACTTTGTTTCTCTCTTGCTCTTTTCACTTCCACCATTATTTGTAAAACTACTACTGAAAATGACCTACATAAATAAATAAATTGAATGAATAAATTATGAGGGAGAGAATGAACGTGTGAGTGTGTGTAGGTGGATGACACAGAGAACCAGGCTGGTGGGAGCAGCAGGAGCTATCAGTTCATTTGCTGTCAGCAGCAGAGCCCCAGGGAGGGTAAGGACATTAAGTACCTGACTGTGCAGGGTGCTGAGCGCCTTCATCTTCTGCCATTTTTGGAGATAATTGAAAGCATTTCCATACCTTGCCGGTAGAGGCTTTGAGGAAGGAAGAATGTGGTAGCAGCCTAAACCTGTGACTTTCAGCCTTTTTTTTTTTTTAGTTTGCAGATCCCTAAGGATTTCTCCCCTGTAACGAATCTTTTCATAATTACCTTTCATGGAGCCTTTTAAAATAATCAGTAGACCCTCAGGGGCCTTTGCAACTGAGTTGCTGGCTGTCAGGTAATGCAATGCAGGAGAAACTTCCCTCTTACAAGAGCAAGGCTGGAAGTGTGATTTCAGAGTTGATATTGGTCGTACCCTCTCAGGTACAACCTCTTCTCCATGGAAGACACTAGCTATTAAGTTAATGAAATAGCTGAGCCACTGACCCCTTGCCACACCACTGAACCCTGGGACATTTTCTGTAAGAGAGCATGAAGTGAACTCCGCAGTACAGAAGGGATGCGATGCTCCCTTGAGATTTGCCACATCTTGCCCCCGAGATGAAACGAGTCCATTGCGCTGTGTTGCAGAGCCCCACATGCTGACAGCTTTGCCCTTCAGGATGGGGCATATGCAGTTGGAATTCAACTGGTCACAGAAAGACATTTGTGTTATTAAATGGATACAGAAAAAAAAAGTGGTTTAATTATCAGTGGCCTTTGCAGTAAGTACTTAGTAATCCTGACACTGCAGCAGTCCTCTCTTTTTTTTCTGAAGTAGTTCAAATCTTTGTATGGTATTTCCAGAGTATAAGATTGTATTATCGTACCTGGCAGATTGAGCGACTTTTTAAAGAATGCTTGGAGATGCGTGTCCATATCTGTGTATGCATACAATTTCCCTTTGTCTTTTCTAAGTATGTGGCTTTATAGCACTCTCTGGAGGAGTCTAGGTATCCCTCACAGATGGTAAATAATAGGGATAGAGCAAAAGAAGTTGCCTTGACTTTTCCTTCAAAACAAGCATAGCTTGTTCCTGATCGCTTCTAAAAGATCTGCTTGTTGCCGTGACGCAAACTTACTCTTCACAGTTGTCCACTGGAGCTGTTGTGGGAGATCCAGTGCAGCCAGCCCTTAGGTAGATGATCCACGCCCCTGGAGAGCACTGGAAAGGAAAATAATACAATTTTTCAATTTTTTACAGTATTCAGGGTAGCAGCAGAAGAGAGAATGGGATATAAAGGATGAGGTATTGTTGGTTGCAGGCTGTGCCTTTGAGAAGATGTGATGTTCTGAATCGATTTTCACTTTAAACTTGGCAATTGTATATGCAGGAATAGGGAATTACAATAATAAAGCCTGGAAATCATAAATATACTTGTAACTCTGGTCAAGTGCAAATCCCTCAGCTGGTAAGAAAGGGACATGGTCTGCCTATCCGTCACAGGTAGAACTGATTGATTGCTCTTAATCAACCCTTTATTCGTCTATGAGATGCTGTTAACATATAAAGTAGGCCAGTTTGTCATCTGATTGCTATTGACAGCCAGTCCAGCGACTGAGTCTAGAGTTTGCTGCAGATGTGTGTGTAAGTCCAAGGTTACCTAAGTTAACGCAAGAAGAAGAAGGAGAGAATGGAAAGGAAAATCTGGGCAGTTGTGCCAGAAACCTCATAAATATGAATCTGGGAGCCTCCAGAGCAATTTGTGGGTATTACTGCCAAGTCAAAGGACACTGGCTTCCACTCCTGCAGAAAATACCGCTTTCTGTAGGACCCTAAGGATGCTCAACATCACTTACATACTGCACGGGCCTGCTTTGTGCCATGGTGCCCGAAGGGGCTATGCAGTAGCATGGCCAGCCCTAAAAAGTGGTTTTGAGCCTGTGACCATGGGCTGTGGCCAGTGCTGATGGAGGAGCTGTGCTCCTTGCTGCCCTGGACTTGCCACCACCGTTCTGTACCTTTCCTTGACTTGAACACCTTCAGGTCATTCTCACAGTGTCATGGCTTGAAGCAATGGAAGTGAGTCCTGGCCATAGGCTGATATGGGCAGCAGTAAAAATGCTGCCCTGCTAGAGATTATGCGCTTTATCTTTGATTTGATTGCTTCTTCAGGTGTCTGAAAACAAGAGAAGTAATAAAAGTATCTGCATGACACAGAACCCTGCATCCCATTTTCAGAGAGATCTGGGCTGTACGAGTACTTAAGGCCTCACCGACAGTGGGCCAGATCTTATGGAATATTTAGGAGGCAGACCAAACACCGTGCTTAGTGGGATTTATAGAAGGATTTCATTACTTAAGGTTCACATTGACTTAGGAGTAGGTGTCTCATGATGTAAGCACTTTTATAAAACTATCAAGTGTGTATTTGTATGCGTAGATGTCTAAATATTTATTTTTATATGGCACTTTGTAACTCTGAAATTAAGGCTTACTCTCCAGCTCCGGTCCAGAAGTCTGTACAGTCATGTAAATGTGGCACTGCCTCTCAGCAAGGGTTATCAAGTCTGGCACCACATGGAGCTAACTCAGACATACGACTTCTCAACCAGAGCTGCACTTGGATGCTTTTAAAAGTGCTACCTTATTCAGCTAGAACAAGAGAAGAACAAGAGAACAAGAGAAGTGGAGTTAGAACACCCCCCTAGCGCCCTCCGCTCCTTCAGGTCAGGATTATCTCTGTGTCACTGTGTTGAACACAGCATCCACTAGAAACAACAGAGGCAACTTCTCTTTGCTCTTTTCCAGGTGAATAATTGTGAGCTTCCTTGTATGTTTCTCAATTCTTGAATCTAAAAAAAAAATAAATTAAAAAAGCTTAAAGGGATCAGAGATAACATGTTATTTACACACCTATTTGAAGTTAAATAATTCACACTGCCTCAGCCACTCTGCCTGAGAACCAGGACAGCAACATGAAATAGTGTTGCTTCTCCCTTTCACCTCCACTCTCTCCATCAGTGCTGCAATCCGGTACCCAGAGCACTGTCCTGAATACAGATTTTCTTCTTCTGCTACGCTTATTTCCTTTAAGGCATTTTTCTCCCTCTTGTGGATTGACAGACTTACCAACACTGGCTAAGATTCATTTAATATGCCTAACATAAGCCAAACAGTATCCTGTCCTGTCACTCTGTATTCTTTTCTCAGAAAGATTTGGGTTTAGCTGCAATTATTTGCATTATCTGCTTAAATATTTAGCTAATGCAATAGTTTGGCAGTCAGGTATTGCTGTATTCTATTCCGAATTTTAACTCTATAAGCCAATGCCTCAGCTGCCTGCTTGGATTTTTGTTCTGTTTTTCCTCCTGGCTATCATGAGACGATGTCCCCAGGAAGCAGGAGCACAGCAGCACCTGGGGCTGGATGCTGCACTCATGTGCGTGCAGCTCTGGCAGAGGTGTGGAGGGGGATCTGCACGCAGCAGGCCTGCAGAATCAGTCCCAGATGCCAAATGTGGAGATCAGTATCACACAGCAAGGCTTTGAATTTTCATTTTTCATTCATTAAAAGGCAGTCAGAATGAAAGAAACTCCATTCTCATCCTCCTAAGCGCTGTCACCTTCACCCATATGCATGCGCAAACACTGCTGCCTTTATAATTAATAATCAAGGGAGGTAACACCACAGTAAGGAGAGAACGCTACCGAAGTTAGCTGGGTTATGGAGTATATTTTTGTGGATGCTGTTGCAGAACGATCATTCCTTTTTTTTTTTTTTAGGTTTTATTATCTTGCAAAAAATATATCTTCTGCTTTCTCTGTCTGTTTTAAAATCTCCTCTGACATTAGGCAAAATGTTTACCTTCCTAATCCCCACAGGTGTAGTCCCAGTTTGCTGCAGATTCTCTGCTGGCTGTCCTGGCTTTTCCCCAAATCATCACAAACTGTTATTCTGCGCTTCTCTATGTGTAGGAGCACTCTCCCAGGCTACCACAACCTTCCTACGGCAAGACTTGATGGAGCAGCCAGCTGCCCCCCAGGCAGCAGCATGCACAGGCGCTTTAGAGTCATCCCTTTAATCTGAGGTTACAGGCCACTTCCAAGTGCTGGTGGACAGAGTGCAGGCCAGACTGTCAAAAGGTGCCAGCTGAATGCAGAGCAGTCACATGAATATCACCTCCTGGTGATAATAGCAGAGGAAAAAATGTCTTTACTCACTGTAAAGACCGTGGCAAGGCATGCCCAACTCACACACAGTCCTGAAATCGAATGGAGAAAAGGAAAGACTGACATTTCTTTCCCCTTCTTGCTGTTTGTAAACCCCTCTCTAACACACTTCAGGGCTCCACGTTCCATTTCTGATAGATATGGAAAAGTCTGCAAAGGGTAACTTTGTCCAGCTTCCAAGCTAATGCAAGACCATATCTGGGACATCCTGGTTTTCACGCCCTTGATGCTGGCACATCAGACTATGTGACATCGGAGGATATCCTGCCCGCAGCTTCCCAGAGGTACTGGGAAAGTGTTGTGGAAGAATGCATCTTTTTACAGAGTGTGTCACCAATAGACAGCAGTGACGCTATCGCTCTTAGGGAAGCAACGGTGTTCCTATCTCAACAGCATGTTCACCTTGGTGCGTGTGTTCTAACTTAAAAGTTAAAAAACACTTAGAGAAATTCTCTTGGTCTATAACTGATATTGGCACATGAGGGACACAAGTAACATTCTGCTTGCGTGGCAGGGAAATGTTAATAAAACCCCCTTCAATTAATTCCTAGGTTTTTTTATTTATCATTCACCAAATATACACTTTTTAAATTGTAATACTTACCTAAGTGTAGTATGGTTTTTAGATTGTTTTTAAAGTTGGGTTGGTTTTTTTTCCCCCATGTCTCTGGTCAGCATATCCCAATTTGCAAGCAAACTTTCGTTCTGGTGGATTATGCCCAAATTTAACAGGCTGGGATGATGGAGTCCTTATCAGCCTGTATACATGTACATACTTCATTCATGAAAGCAGCAGTCTCAGCTGTTAGGGACAGCCCTTTCTCTGCAGTTAAATAAATGGCTAGGGAAAGTCCCCACACAAGGTAAGTCTCTTAGGTGCACTCCTTGAACGTTCAGAGTTACAGAGCAACATTCACCTTCTTTGGCAAAAACTGCCTCTGATCTTCAGGAGAGTGTGTGGAAGCGCATACGGGGCAACAGCAATGAGCAGCTGTAGTCCTTGTAGTTTGCAGGCACTCATCCCTGTAAAAAGAATATCCTCATGGTATGGGATTTCTGTCTCAGGAATATAAGAACAGGCAAATCCTTGAGCTATAGACTGCTAGAGACAGGGAAATGTTGGGAATATGCTTGCCCTCTTTTTCTGAACTTTTCTAGGCATCCAGGTTTGGCCATTGTTGGAGAAAGCGGTGCTGGGCTAGACAGCCTATAGGTTTAACTCATTATTAGAGGTGGTTAATGCCTGAAAGAACCAGGTAATCAGGAAACCATTTTTTCAATGCATTTTCATCTCCATCAGCTTGAGCTGAGATGATAGGTCTCAGTTCAGAATCAAGCCAACGGCTGGGGAGTGTTTTGTCAGCACAAGCAAGTATTTTCTGTTCCTTTTTCAAGTGGTATGACTCCACCGAAAAGCCTCCAATAATCTGTTTTACCATTAAGAAGCAAGAATAAGCCACCTACTGTGGATTACGTGCTCTGGCGTGGTCAAAGGGTGGCAGATGGAAATGAAAGTTGGTTAAGCACCAATTAGGAGGAGGTGCTTGTCAGATAGCAAAAAGAAGTGACTCATGCAATGTCCCCTTCCCCCTCCAGTCGCTATACAAATCACCTCACCTGTCTCCAAGGAAAGGTCAATTCAGTTTCTAGTTCTTGGATGAGTTTTCAATTTAAAAGTACTGCAGGATCAGGACGTTATTTAGGGTGAAGAGCTGTTCAAACTGTTATTCAGTTTTAGTGTGTGACTACAGTACAATTCTATTAGAACTGTGTCTCTGTGTATCACTTAGTGCGATAAACATACATCTTGACTAGCTCTCGCTCACTGCAGACACAGATTTTCTGCTTCCAAACTTGTTTGGTGCTCTCTCTTACTCTGCCTTGTTACTTTTAATTCTTTGCCTTAGAAATGAAGAGTGAGGAAACAACATTTTTGCTGGAGGAAGAAGTTCAGACCCATTTTAAGAGGGCCAAGGAACTGGAATTAGTAAAATATTACTCTTCATGATATCAGCTGCAAACCCATCCCAATTAGGCTAAGAGGGGCATTTGCTTTTTTTGCTTCTCCCTCACACTGGGGCTGCATTGACCTCTTTCCTGTATCATTTAGAAGTTAAAGGGGGAGTAAGTGCTGCTCTGGAAAACTTCAACTTGTCAGAAGTGAAGTGGCGTTGGTACCTGGAAGGCTTCTTTCATCCCATCGCCTGACTTTTGCATGACTCTCCCCCTGCTCCCAGCCCCATCTATTTCCATACTGCATGCTTGTTACCAGGGACTGCAAGAGTACGGGAAGAAATTCATCCTACTATGGATTTATTTCAAGGCACATTTCTGTCATTCCCATTTTGTCTTGATCTTCTGTTAACTATTATAAGATAAAATCAGGTAACTTGACGTTTTTATTGTGTTTTCCACACCACAGGTTAACCTATGTGGGGCTCCTGTACATAACTTACCCAGCTAATTTATGTGGAAAATACCCACTCTGTTGTCCTAGCTTGGATTTGAGTTTGAAGTAACTACCTCAGTGTGAGAGCAAACCTCATTTCGAAATGAAGACACGCTTTTTCCCTTTCCGATGCAGTTTGTCTTCCTGAACAGATGTAATATAAGGGAACATATATGTCTTTCTGTTGTTTAATTTTCCTCTTTTCAGTTGTACACTCAAAAAGCAGGGGATGAATGGAAAAGATGTGTCCTGGCAAATCTGGTCACTGCCATTACCATACCTACCAAATGAATAAGGAAGCAGTGAGCCTTTTAAAAGGTGGTGGTGAGATTCCATACATAGGATCATGCTTGATATTTTAAAAAAGAAACCCACCTATTTCTGTCTGCATCTCATGCAAGACTGCACACATCCTGGAAAAATCAATTGAAGGGTTTCTGTGCTATGAGACGTAGGCACTTCTTTTTTTTTTAATTGTTGCACTTAGCTTAAGGCTATGCTTCTCCATGACTGCCTATCATGGATCTGTTAAAACCCCTTTACAGCTCAGAATTCAACAGCATTAGCAGTTTTGATTGCGTTAAACTGCTATTGGAAATGCTTGTGCTGAGTCTGACTTCAGATATAATAAAGCAACCAGAATGTAGCTCTTCCTATTGATTATTTAGCCTGAATACAAATTAATAAGGACGCAATCCTCCATCTTTATGGTAAAAAATTTATTTGCTTACTTGGAAGGTCCAGATAGTAAGTTGTGGTGAATGGAGTGGAAAGAGCACTGTTGCCCACTGGGCTACTGATTTGAGATTGAACAAAATCATTGACAGTTTTACCAGAGAGGGTTTGAAGAAGCCTATCAAAATGTCTGCACGCAGACTGGCCCTGCAGCACAGGAGCAGCAGAATGCACTGCCACAAGGGAGATCTGTCTAGGTATTTATACCATGCTCATCGCCATGGTAACGGAAAGCCTTATGAAATGTAGACATTACATACAGAAGTGTTTGTGCTTCCCTGCCTCTCTCACCCTCACCTTCTCCTTCCCCCCGGCACTGGTGCTTTTATGGATGCTTTTATAGCGAGGAGGCCCAGTGTCAGGGAGTGACTTGCACTGATTCCCAAAACCTTGGGATTCCTGGGCCAGACTGGCCCAGTGTCAGGGAGTGACTTGCACTGATTCCCAAAACCTTGGGATTCCTGGGCCAGACTGGCCCAGTGTCAGGGAGTGACTTGCACTGATTCCCAAAACCTAGGATTCCTGGGCCAGACTGGTCCAGTGCCCCACCAGATCCTCCAGTCCTGCAGCCATCCACCCATCGTCACAGCTGCTCCTGAGCACCCCCAGCATGCCTGGCAATTTCAGTGTATGGCAAGAAGTCCTGCAGTGAGATCTGAAGGGCATAGCTATGGAGAAGGATCACTGAGACTTAGCTCGTAGCGTGTCTCCCGGGAAGGCCGGGCACGGCTGCCATGGGGCAGGATGCACCGACCTCAGCCTTCGGTGATGTGCTGTCTGCCCGATGTATTGGGCAGCTGCGAAGGGATGGGTACAAGAGTCGTGACCCTGCTCCTACGCTGTGAGGAAACACTGATGTAACACCGTGCTGCTCTCTGGGCCTTAAAATGGTTTAAAGTGTGGATGTGCCCCACCTCCACACAGCCCGGTGTGGTTTTCAAACTCGGGACCAGCACGTGCCGTGGATTTCATGCTTCTTTAGGGAAAAATTTTCTAGTTGAGCAGCCGTCATGCCGGGATCATTCAAGACGGGAACTCTTCTTTCTATGTTCATATCTGGCACTGACCATGTGAATTTTAGATAGATATTAATCATGCTTTGGTACCTCCGTACCTCACTGGTGTGTTGTGAGACTTTTTTTCCAATTAATATCACTCTAAAGTGCCTGGGAGTTTATCGAATGAAGCTGATACCAATAAAAGTATCCTAACTGACTTTAAAAAGAAATTAGTCTAGTTCTGCTTCTGCCTATAAATGAGATCCACCCTAAGAGTTGGGTAATTGTTAAGCTTTGGCCCTCTTAACCCGTGTATATATAAATTGCAAAGCTGGGTTTAACAAGATCCTTCAAATTAATATGCTGATACAACCTAATTTGCTAAAGAAAAAGGCTGACTACAGGTCTTCTGAAGGAAATGTTTAGAAATGCTCTGCTTACTTTTATGGCAGTCTGTTGTACTAGCCGAGAAAAATGCAAAGCCAGGTTTTGGGCATTTTGGAGCAGTTAGAGTCAAGAGTGCTGTGGAAGGAAAGTGCAGGTTAGCTCTTGCTAATTTTGCTGTGATGGGTTTCATAGAAATATACCTCGCATTCTTTGACCAGATGGAGAGTTTATGAATGGCAGGGAAATTAAGAATCCAGGAGATTCTGGAATGGGGAATTGAGAGGTCCAAAGCCAATGGAAAGGTGCATTGCAATTACAGTATATTGTTGGGTTTTGGAATCTCTTCGTCTATCGGTTTAAAAATGGTTGTATTGTTAACATAGTACTTCTTTCGCTGTATCTACACACTTAATGATACATGATACAACACCAGAAATTGCTACCTAGAGATCCGGTATTTTGTACACAGTATGATTTCTAATTGCTTCAATAATACAGCACAATGGAATAATTCCTTACTCACTGAGAGTTGTTTCTCACTGCTTGAGATACAATAACCTCTTGGGAAGTCACGGAGCTGCAAACTATAATGATCTATATAGAGCATTTTTTGCTCAGTCTGTACTCTTAAAATGCTCAGCATTCAGAAAAAAATGAATCAGGAGAAACTGGTAAAGTAAGTTGCAGCAACTGAATGAGATGGCTCTTCAGAATTATATATAGAACCCTTCTTAGACGCCCACAGTCCCTATATTAAAAACAGTGATTCAGAAAATCAGCCAGCGGATTCCTGAACTGAAGTATTGTGTGTAATTTTTGCAGTCCACATTTAAAAAGACGCATTGTTTACAAGAATGAAATGAGCATTACAAGACACTTTTTCAATAAAGCCGTTTTGTGGTGTAGTCTCTTTACTTGGATAAGAGCTTTTTTGATGTTGCTATTTTTAATATACCAGTTTAATTTGTTATATGCATCCATGCATTTATAAAAATGAATTTTCTTCACAGAAATATATATGAAACAGTTCACCCGTAAATGTACACAGTAGTATTAAAAAAAAAAGACCCAACAGAATGAGCCTGGAAAGAGTAGCAAAGACCTATATCCAATGCCTACAGCAAAGAACCTGGAGTTAGGAAGCTATCGTGGGAAGCTATTAAGCCTAGCAGCAAGTCAAGTATTTGACATCCCAATCCAGAATAAACCTTTTGCTGTTTAAAAGGTGTGTACTACGCTCACTGAGCAGGACTGAAGGGGCTGGCTGCAGCCCAGACTCTGTGCATCACTCTTCCAGGCCTCCTTACAGGTGAGGGGCCACTTGAAATGTTTTGGTTTGTCAGTCAAACCACAGTAGGCAAATGTTAGTTAAACTCCCTGGAGGGACAAAACTGTTTTTTCTCATCAGCTGGGTTGAGCTAGAGGGGAGGTCTCTCTGAAATGATACCACCTCCTCCCCTGGCATAGGGCCTTCCAGGGCTGGGGAAGTGCCTTAAGACCTCAGTGCCAAGGACACAGTTGGCATCAGGACTTGGTACAGGGGCAGTGGCTGCCCTGGCCACATCCCCCAGCAAAGTTTAGGATGCAATCTGGAATAGAGCTGTAGCATTATTTAGAAAGCTGCAGCTTTTCTATATGAAGGCATTCTCACTTCTTGCCAAGCAGTGAGACAGGTCAGAGTAAGAAGTCTCCTGCCGCAATGCACAGCGAACCCGAACAGGAGCCCTGTCAGCGGAAACCCACAAACCCAGTCCTGACTTCCAGGAGGTGGACTGCAGCTGCTCTTTGCACAAGGAGCCAAGGGGAATTTGCATCCTTTCCCTTTCCTTCTTCCTCTTTCACGGGAGGGTGAGAGGTTGCTGATCCAGTACAAGCAACAGGGATGGTGGCTCTGCATGTTACATAGGCGCTTCAGTAGACTGGAAGCGAAGGCAGTCCCAAATGCAAACTAATATATTTTGAAAGGCCATGTGCCCTGAAACAATTTTATATTGGTGTATACTGATGAGACTAGGACTATTTTTTTATAAAGTTCTTAGTGTTATTGACCCACCTGCCTAGGAGCATGAGCCCAGGTTGCAAAGCTCCAAGCAGACCGAAAGCTTGGTACCAACGGCGGCCACCCCACTTGCCCAGACCGAGAAGCCATTGTGCAAGAGCTCCTGGCCCTGATGGCAGCCGCCCAGAGTGAGGTGAGAAATCCCCAGAGGGATGGCTCCTTGGTCAAACGCTGCTCAAAAGCCATGAAAGAGAGGAACTACCTACTGCAGAAAGCCTCCTTCTCCACCAGAGAAAAACAGCATATGACCTTTTTGAATGCCCTTGCCCAGCTGAGTATTTTGTTCTGAATTATATTCTAGACTAAGTACGGAGCAATACTGATGGTGGCTGTGCATATCGTATAGGCATGTAAGTAAACTGCAAGCTGAGTAACAATTCAAAAAAAGATAGACCCTAAGGACTTTTTAGACAGTTAGGGCTACCTCGTTGGACTGAAGAACTGTAGCTATTTATTCCCTTCCTGACTCTTGTGCTCAAACAGCAGTGGAGGAACTTTCTAAAATATCAGTCAATATTTCATCCGCTGCGATCTATGATCTTTCTCTGGACAGAATAAATGGTGGGAAGGGCTTTTCTGGATGGAAACTAAGAGTAACTCTAGTACTTCAGAGAAACAACAAGCCTTTGTTACCCTTCCAGTGTTAGCAAGAGAGGTCTGCCATATAGTATATGACATAACTAAAAGTAGTGGTCATATAGGATGAAAGTAAGGTCAAGAATAAGGTACATTTTCACAATAACTTTGCTGTTTCAGAACTAGGAATCAGTGCTATGCCATCTTTTGAGTTAATACGGGGATCAGGCTTTGCTGGACGCTAATATAAAGGGAGAAACCGTAGCACACGGGCAATTACTGGCAGAGTTCCCGTAGACGTTAAGGAAAGGCAGAACTCATACAGAAGGAATTTAAAGCAGTCGGTTATATTTTGAGCGTGGCCTCTTGCATACTATTTCTCCGGCGCTTTTCAAAGTGAAGTCGGTGTTTGCAGAAAGGGCTCTCTTGCAGGCCTCCGTTCCCTGTGGAAAATCCCCCAGCCGTGCACTAGCAAGACAAGGCTTCCAACGCAGTCCCCTTCTAGTCTGTCTCAGGCCTGTGCTGGAGCAACCTGCTTTTAAAGTAAGGGTTAGACCCAGGCAGCGCTCGACCTCTCTGCAGGAATCACCAGCAGATGGAACAGCAGCTTAGACAATTTGGCCCAGTAGAAGTAACTCAGCTAAGATCTGAGCTGGTCATCTGTGTGTGAACAGCCCAGGGGGGCTTCAGGAGGCACTGGGCTGAGTCCACACGGGTGATGAAGACAGGAGACAGCCAAGTTTTGTTCTATGGCCGTCACTTTGGGGAATTAAAACCCGTGGAGGTGGCACTGGCAAGAAATGAAGTGTCAGCCCTCAGAGAAAGCTGTATTCAAGGAGAAGGAGATCCCCCTAATAAATCTTTCACTTGCTCTCTCTGAGATTGTGTCAGCCTGCCACAAATCTGCAATTCTTTTCTCTAAAACTCCACCAAATCCCGCGCTAGACAAACAAACAGCACTTCTACAAAAGTCAAGAGGTCTTAGCAAGTGATAAGTGTCTCGTTCATCCTATACAGGATACCTCGGAGGTATCCTGCCTGTGTGTTGATTTGTGGGAAGGGTTGCTGTTAAAACTGGGCTCTGACTATATTAGCTGGCCAGTGTGGGGCATTGTGCAGGGTTGTATAATCTGAATGAAAGACCTTATTGTAATGGGTGCCGCTTGTGGCGTAGAAAACTGTTGTGAGATTTTTCAAGCCGAAGTCTCCTGTTAACGCTGTCCCAGCACAATGCTATTTGTGCATAGCTTGTGCCATGTTCCCTTAAGGAGCTCTGTCGGAAGACAATCCAGATGAAAGATGAGTATGCTGGAAAGGAAAAAAGAAAAGAAAACCAGTGTGTGGATTGCAAAAGTAGAGGTATGCTGGAAACGCCACCATCTTCTATTCTAGCCTTTCTACAAGGCAGGGTTATGCCTACTGAGCATGACATTTTTCTTTCTTCTATTTTATGTTCTTATCCAGCAATTTTGTATTTAATGGTAAGTGCACGAAAGATATTAATGCATACATAAATTCGGACAAAAGCCCAAAGTTGATAAAGCCTGATGTAGACAGTCTGAGCATTAAAGAAGAAACTAGAAGAATAAACATAAAAGATCAAGACCTAAGTTGGACTAAAAATGGTTTAAACCTATGTCTGGACTACCAAAATATCTACAGTCATGTTAGATCACATTTCAGATATTTGGAAGCAATACAAAGTTTCCTCTGTTAGTAAATTATTCCCTTAACTGTCCACTACAGGGTTTCTTTCATTTCCTCTCCCAAACATCTGGCAGTAGATGCTGCAGAAGCCCACAGTCAGCAAGATACGCAAGCAGGGGCCTAACTTTAGTTCATGAGTCATCTCTGTGGCTCCAGTGGGACAGTTCAGGTGGTTAAAGTTAAGCATGTACTTAAGTACTTTGCTGAAATGAAATGAATCTGTGCCAGCCAGAGGTTACTGCCTAGGTGGAGAACTGGTCGGCTGCCCTAATGGCGTGTCCTTCACCGTTTACAAAAGGGATTCATTTAAAGCATCAGTAAAAGACACACCTCTGCTGTGAGAGCAGGGATTCCTAAAGAATTTTAAAAAGCTGGCCGCTGTCAGCCTTTGGAGCCTCTTGCAAGCCCCCCCGTTACTGTCGAGCTCTTAACTTTAATCAGGTTCAGCAGAGCAGGGAGCCGCTGCTCACCCTCGCCTTACAGGACTCAGTCAGTTTGCGGGTCACAGATAGAAAACCCGTGCTCCAGAAGCGGGATACCTGCTCTCTTACAAAAGTTCTGCTTTTCTGTTGATAACGTTCAGCTACTGATCTATAACTACGTTTCCCGGCAAGAATTTCGGTTGATGGAGTCGTCATTCGCCAGCAGCCGTTTCCACTGCAGAGGCAGGAAAACAGCACGCTTCCTCTCTGCCATCCAAACACTCACAAAGCTTAAAAGTCCTTTGTTTTTTACATTCCATTTGGAGCCATTTTACCCAGGCCACGGTTAGCGTGGTCTCTGAAGTGCCGATCACCACAAGGCCTGCAATTTATCCTGCTCAGGCTGCGGTCCTGTCTCCCCGACACCCCAAGAGTTTAATTTCCCTTGGGCTCTAGCGCTGCAAACCCAACCACAGGTAGTTGTGGCTGGCGGGTTAGGTGGGCTTTGGGCTTCCCAGTAGGCACATCTGAGCGGCCCTCACTCAGAATACAAAACCTGTACAATCATGCCTATACAGGAGCTGTATGATGCTTCCAAATAACCCTCTTAATAAAATAGGATGCTTATTTTTAAAAAAACTCTTTTTAAGAATATCTGGGTTGCCAGTAATTCCTTTTTTTTTTTTAATATAAAACCCAAAGTTTAACTTTTGCCAAACACAGAGTAATTTTTCCTAAGCCCTAATATCTATGTAGTATTTCTCCTTTCACATTTTCCCCCAACCTGTCAAAATTGTAAGACTGAAAATTATAAAGCCAGCAGCTTTGCTAGAAAATGTCAGGCAGCCACACATTTTTCAGAAGAACAAGAGAGTCTATTTTATGCTGGGCAGCATTGTTTAAAATTGAGTTTATGAAGTCCCAGTTTTTCATTTCCAAGTCAAGGCTAATGGAGAAACTTCACTTCCAAAGGTAAGATACGGTGCAACTCAAAACAGGGATTTAGAAAAGAACTGCCATCTCAGCAATCATTTTCAACATAAGTATCTTTTGACATTTTAATACTGGTAGCAGTGATTCACCTAGCAGAGAGACTTAACTAGGATTTGTTTATATGTCTTTCAAATACTAAATGTCAATCACCAGTCTTTCATGTCTCTGGTTTTTTCCTCCACAGGGTCATTATAAGCTCTCAGGGTTTCTCTCATCCACTGAATCATCATGCAGTATGGACTTTATTATTTACACCCCATTCAGCATTAAGCAAACTTTTCCTTCCTTCAGTAGTTTTATTCTGTGCCTATGGAGCATGGCCTGAACTTCTTGGGGTGGAGGAACCGAGCTAATGCCACGTGATGGTGACTTCAGTTCTACCCAGCTGTAAACTCTGCACCCGTCAGAGACTGCGATCATGCACATGAAAGGCAGATTGTAGCACAACTGCTTAAGAAAATAAGCATGGAGATAAGAAACAGCATTAGAGGAAACTACAGAAGAAAGTTTTGAGTTGCCATCTTCAAGAGAAGGTAGCTCAGGGCACTTTCTTTCATACAGCGCATGGAAAGGTTGCTTTGGCCAGATCCTGGGGAAGGGATGCAAGAGAGCATTGTCACACACTAATGCTCTCCTGCTGCTAAGCAAATATCATGGCCTTTATTTGAATACACATGCATAATAAATCCTTGGCAAACAATCCACAAAAGCTACCAACAGTTTCCTTGAAATGAAGAACATTCAAGTATTTCTCCACTGCAGGAAATTTTCACTGCAACCCCTCTGTTCTAGCTGAAGAGCCTTTCCAGTCCTGCCACACAGCGAATTGCCCACCTTCCTTTTAAATCACCGCTGGTGAAACCTGGGTGTCAGCCTGCCGTCCTGGGCTGGGGAGGCGCCTGGCTTCGCTGCAAGGCAGGCAGAGGCAAGACGATTCACGCTGTGGGAGAGGAGCAGCACTGAATGGCAAATGGAAATGACCTACTACGGCAGAGAAGCGTAGTGGTGGAGTCATGAAGCGAGGCCATTCTCTCCACAAGTTCATCATCTGCATCATTTAAATACATACATAGCTCTTGCAGGCACGTTCCCTGCTTATTTCGGCTAGAGGAAACAAGGTAGCAGGGAATGCAGAAGGGTCAGGCTTGCATAGCTGCCCGTAGAGCAAGACTAGGCTGCCCAAAGAAGACTACGGCAGAGAGGAAGGTTAGTCTACTAGAATAAATTCTTCTTTCTGCTCCCCTTCCCCCAGCATCTCTTTTCTGTTCCCATACCTTTCCCCTGAGTCCTCTGTCCTTCTTCCATTCCCTTGAGTAACTTCTAAAAATCTCTTGTAGTCAGTCACCAATCTTGTCACTATTTCCTGCACAACCGAGTAGAGAGGGTTCTGATCATCGGTGCAGAGTCTAGTTGGAGGCCAGTAGCTAGTGGGGTTCCCCAGGGCTCAGTACTCGGCCCGGTCTTGTTCAACTTATTCATCAATGACCTGGACGAGGGGACAGAGTGTACACTCAGCAAGTTCGCTGATGACACAAAACTGGGAGGAGTGGCTGATACGTCGGAAGGCTCCGCTGCCATTCAGCAGGACCTGGACAGGCTGGAGAGTTGGGCGGTGAGGAACCCAACAAGGGTGTGTCAAGTGCTGCACCTGGGGAGGTTTAACCCCATGCACCAGTACAGGCTGGGGGCTGACCTGCTGGAAAGCAGCTCTGCCGAGAGGGACCTGGGAGTCCTGGTGGACAACAAGCTGACCATGAGCCAGCAGTGTGCCCTTGTTGCCAAGAAGGCCAATGGCAGCCTGGGGTGCATTAAGAGGAGCATGGTCAGCAGGTTGAGGGAGGTTCTCCTCCCCTTCTAGTCTGCCCTGGTGAGACCCCACCTGGAGCACTGTGTGCAGTTCTGGGCTCCCTGGTTCAAGAAAGATGAGGAACTCCTAGAAAGAGTCCAGGGGAGGGCAACAAAGATGATGAGGGGACTGGAGCATCTCCCCTATGAGGAAAGGCTGAGAGAGCTGGGCTTGTTTAGCCTGAAGAAGAGAAGACTGAGAGAGGATCTCATACTTACAAATATCTTAAGGGTGGATGTCACGAGGACGGAGCCAGACTCTTCTCAGTGGTGCCCAGCAACAGGACAAGGGGCAATGGGCACAAACTGAAGCATAAGAGGTTTCGGTTGAGCATGAGGAAGAACTTCTTTACCTTGAGGGTGACAGAACACTGGAATAGGCTGCCTGGGGGGGTTGTGCAGTCTCCTTCTCTGGAGATATTCAAACCCTGCCTGGATGATGTCCTGTGCAACCTGCTCTGGGTGAGCCTGCTTGAGCAGGGGGGTTGGACAGATGACTCCCGGGGCCATTCTGTGATTCTGTGACTCTGTGAGAGTGTAGCCTGAGCATGAACGCTGAGCGTCTTGCAGCACAGTCTGGAATTAGCCTTTTACATCCTGATTTCACCTGTTGTCCCCACCCTGTCTCCATTCAGGTGCTTCAGATCGAATGTGTCTGTAGCATGGCCACACAGATGCTGCTGCTGAGAGCTGTCAATGAGCTCTTCTTCTAGCAGTCTTTTATTTATGATCCAACAGGCATATATACTCCATAAAACTTCTTTAAAAGCATTTTCTTTTACATTATCCAAAGAGATTGTTTGATAGTAGCCTATATTTACTCAACTGAAATGCATACCCAAACTTACGCACCTATCACATCTGCCTCAGACAGAATCATAGCAATCTGCTGGATTAGTGGTCTCTAGAGATACAGTTCATCACTCCAAACACTTGAAAATGCTTCTACAGGGGAAAGGCTTATATCCAGGCCAATTACTTACCTAATGCAAAATTTTCTGAGGATCACTTCCATTTAGAGAAGAGGTCAAAAAAAAACCCAAACAAAACATCTCAAAAAATTAATTTTCAATCACTCTGTGCTAAAGGAATGCAAGAGTGTTTGACGCACTAGTCATACTAATGTGCTCTGTAAGGCCGTCTGGAATAGGAAAGGAATATAAACAAATTATTTCATACAGTGTAGTTCTGTCTCTGACAGAGAGCAAGCGAAACTGTGCAATGACACTATTTAACCCTTAGAGGACCAAATATTAGCAGCCTGCCTGAAATGACAGCATTGCTTTGCACGTTTCCTCGTCCCAAGGAGAAGTAGAGGCAAGGGGATATGCACTCTTCTCAAGGAGAAAGAAGCTGCCAGAGTGTGTATGCCTGTGTATGCCTGCCTCCTTTCCAAAAGGTTACAGGAGTGCATGTTTTTTTAATAAAACCAGATAAATGTCATTATGCCATGGCCGGTTGTATCCCCTCATTTAAACTAAACAGCATATGAAGCCCAAATTTAAGGAGGGAGAAGAGGTTATTCTTAAACATATATTTTACACTTACATAAGCATCTCAGACATATTAAGAATAAATATAATTTGAATATACTGCGTACTGTTTAATAAAATAATTCAAGGGAAGTTTAGCAACCTGTGATGAAGTATGACTGTTTAAGAAACTCTCTGAAGAGTGTTTATTGCCATTTATATGCTAAGTGGCCCATCACCCACAGCCCCAGAACGAGGGAGTTGAAATAAGCAGTTAAAACCTTTGCTGAAAGAAACAACACGTACAGGCGTCAAGGTCGAGCCCAACAGGTACTGCTTTTGGTACTGCAGCTGTACAAAAGTCTAACCTGTGCACCCTATTGACAAAACATTCCTCCTGCGGGTACTGCCAAATCAACAAACCTTCGCTCCTCGCTGCCACGGCAGAACCACCCCCCCTTGGAGGAGAAGAAGGCTACCGATGGAAGGGCTATGATGCCAGCGTAACGGTGCATGCACAAGGGCTTTCTTCTGGCAGCAAGGAATGCTTTGCCTCTTTATACCCTCAGGAGACGTAGGTGTGTTGGCGGTTTCTTGTAGCTGGCAAGACTGCTGTAACAGAGGCCCGGGCTTCCACACGGAATAGTACGGTGCTATTTCTGAACAATTATCACCTTGAGGGTTTACACAGCCCTAAATGTAGATTAATGTTCAGAATAAAAATCGAGTAGCATCTACCTTTGGCTTTAAAGGGAGCCAAATAATACTTTCTAAATAAATAATAATAAAAAAAGACATCTTGAGATGCTAATGGCAAAACAAACCAAAACAAACTTCATTACAGGTGTCAAGGCTCAGCTGCAAAGAAGCAGCTGTGTGGTCAGCAACACACTGCATAGAAATATCTGCATCAGTCCAGAACAAAGCTGAATTTGTGGCAATTTTCTTCATCTTTCAAAAGCTTTTTGTTCCTTGTCCTTCAGAGAATGGAATGCAGTTCGTTCCTTCTTTCATCACTACCTTTCCCTCCAAGTCTGATGCAATTTTTAGTTATTGCTTTGCAATGAGAATGTGTTTATGATTCTGCAAACATGGAGAAATATGTTGCTCACATTTCCTCATCCTTCAGGTCCTGGGAAAGAAATTGTAGGATTTCTCCGGCCAAGTGTGCGCTCCAGCAAGCCACTGAAGGCTTTTTTTCAGAGGAGTATTTATCACCTTTAGATGTGTGATTCTACACCAGGATGGGATGAACTGCATCCTAAAAGGGCTTGTTTCTCTCCACTTGGCTCCAAAGGGAGCCTTGCCAGCTATATCAGTGTCGCTGCCTACACTGTAGAGGTCTAAAGTTAGAAGAGACCAGCCTTGTCCCAAAATGTCCTGCTACCTCAGCCACTTCTGGAACACCACTGCACAGGCACCCATGCTTAGCGTGTGCTTTATATTTCTGTAATTCTAGTTTAGCACCCCTGACTGCGTTTGACAAGAACCCAGCCGCAGGCTGGCCTGCAGACAGAGGTCTAAGCTCTTCAGGTCTACCCCTGCAGCTAATGGGACGCACCTCGTAATGGGAACACTTCCTCTATGGCTGCAGGTAATCCTACCCTTGGATGAGAAGGCAATTGCATTAAGAGCATGACAATAAAGCGGCACAATGGCAGGTGGCCATGTTGCCGCCCGTCAGGTAGCTGCTGGCAACCGATCCCCCACACGCACATGGCCAGGCTCGACGGTGGCATGGTGTAACTCAAGGTGTGGTTTGACGTTACAGCAAATCCTGTCTAACAACTTGATGCAGCCAAAAAGGCAGTCCCGCTCCCCCTCTGGTCTGCCCAGCTCCCGTTCCCACCCTTTCTCCTCCTCCTCCTCCTCCTCCTTGCTGACACCGGGGCTCCTCCAGTGCTGCTGGGAGTCAGTTAAAACTCATCCTTCAGCAGAAGGGATTTGCTTTCTGCCATTTTGGCTCCCTGGTCTGGCTCACTTCGGTGTCAAAGGAGCACTGATGGGGAGGGCAGGAAGGCACAGATTAGGTCAGAGGGACGGAAAGGGGCAGGGACTGCCCTGGCTGAACCTCCAGTGAGAGGTTTTCTCTCAAGGCGCAATACCCTTCAGCTGCAGCATCCTCAGAACAAGTTACCTTACCTCAGGTGATGGGAGGTAACATGTTCAACTACAGTAACTTTATGGCTTACCTTGTACTTCTGCTTCCCAGCCTCCTAAAACATTAGAGCATTTCCTCCGAAGGAGGCCAGTGCTGTCCTTTTATGTGCCAGATGTGCTCCCACCGAGCATGGGAAGAAGTCTTGAGACAGAAATAACAGATAGAATTCAAAACCTCAAGACTATTCCATGCTCATGTGCTGCCTTCTCTACTTCAGAGCTCGCACTGATGGGAGATGGATGCCTACAAACCCTGCCTAGGCCGTTGTCTCAAATTCCACCTGCCTCCAAAATGGCAATTTAGTAGAGCCATCAGGTGAGCCATGAAACAGCAGTGACCACTAGACCTTTCTTCTACCAAAATGGGTTGTGGTTTTCTGAGTGCCCTTAAGACTAATTTATGATTAATCCATAATCTTTTCAAGTAGCTGTTGCTTTATCACCACTCCTTCACTCTTGGCATTATAAAAGGACATTAATTTGATTACTTTGTGTAATTTGACATGGTCACCAGTCTGTGGTCCCTTTTCCTGTCCTGTTACTTAGGTATCTGGAACCAGTAATGGACCAGCAAAGTAGCTGGTGGGAAAACTGCATGCAAGAGCCAGAGCTTGGTTGAGTCAAGCCTAAGTCCTATCCCAGGGACCTCAAATGAGGCTTCAATAAAAAGACAGGTATGGGACCAAAGACCATGGTGAGTCAGAGAGGTCACTGCTGTTGTCATGGCTGTTTTCATGACCATGACTTCTCTGCCCTGATCCACAGGGCACTGACACAAAGCCAAGGGCTGGGGTCTTTTTTTGTTCAATGATTTGGATGGCCCAATTTATCCTGAATCTATGCATGTGATAAAGCCAATCTGAAAGACTTTTAACCAAATTTGCTGTGGAGGTCATTTGCTGACGCTTGGCTCCCCGGCAGCCCTGAGGAAAAGATCACGTGGCCCCACTCTGCTTCTTGCAGGACTGCTCTGTCTGTGCTCAGAGCAGACAGTGGTGGGGAGGCCCTCACAAGTCTCTTCTCCCTCTGGAAGGAGACAAGATGAAGTAGGTCCTGCCCCTCATCCCAGGAGGTTCCCCTCAGGTCCCAGGTTGCCTGGTAGCAGCTTCTGATCAGCTCCCCTCCCGAGCAACACATCCGTATCCTTCTCAGGAGCAGTTAGCATCCCCAGCGGCACAGCCACTGAAAGATGTTGTCCTGCTCTCCCCTTGCCTCCAACCATCACACTCAGCCATGCTACCTCCTCCCCTCTGCTGGCAAAATTCGTTCTGTACCCACATGGCAAAATAGCCTAATGGAGACTGATATGGTTGAAAGCAACCTTTTTTTTTTTCTTTTTTTTCCTCCTCAGCTATATCGGTTCCTTGAGCAACTGCACAAATATTTACAACGACATGAAGAAACAGGGAGCCCAGGGACAGGGACAAGATGCTGGGGGTGAGCGGAACCACTTAGTGTGATGGGAGTGCCAGCATCTGTCTGCTTAAATGTTCGTCAAGTTGAATCCTAAGGAGAAAGGTGAGAATGATTGTCAGCAGAAGCTTAAAGGTGCTTATTGAGCTTGACTCCTGTAAAGACAAATTGTTGCTAGAATTTGGTAAATGTTAAATTATTTCTGCACTCCAGCTCTTGAAAGGGCAATGTATTTAAACAGCATTAGAAAATGTGGTCTATCAAACAGGCTTCAAACAGTCCCTGTTGGCAAGCCTCCTAATTTGGGGCACGGTGAGGTGTAGTACTGCAAAGGAGATCTGAGCAATAAGCAAAACACATTGGGACTTTAGTTTCAGTTCTGCTTTGTCTTGTTTGCAGCCCAGTCCTTTTCTAGTTACAGCCTTTGAACTTCTCCCAAGCCCACACAAGGACTGGTTGGTAGGCAGGATGTGCTGCAACTGCCAGAGAGATTAATTGAGAGAGAAGTGTAGATGAACACCATCAGCTCCGCGCGCACACACACACACGTATCAATTTAACTACTTCAATTTAGAAAAGATTGAGATAAATTGGTACAATCTTCTTTTTGGACAAAAGTAGAATGTGTATGTCTCTGGCTTGTCAGGTGCAAAATCAGAGAGCTTTTGAACTACACCACCACCAAGGAAGGGAAACTGCGGCTATGACTCTGTACTGGTTATAAGACGTTGTTGTAGCCAAGTAGGTATAAAAATAGCTAGGAGCTGCCCATAATTTTGCAGTATTAGTACCTATTATATTTAACAGATTAAAATTATTATATAATATTAATAGTAAATAATAATAATAATAATTGTCACCTTTTGTCTATCTTTGAAGGGGCAAATGGAATAAAAGCTGAAGAGTGAGAGTCATCTGTCCAAATGTAGATGGTAAAATATGTGTCACCTTCAGAGAGAGGCCCTTTGGCTGCCTTTAGGCAGCGCAGAGACAGGTGCCATGGGAGTGATTGCCCTCAGTCTAGAGCAGCTCAAACGCATCTACTTTGCCACTTTTTACACTCCTAAATGTCCTGAGGGGCACCACCCAATGCTTTATTTACTTAGGAAATTTGAGCAGAGATCAGACATCTGTCTTTCCAAGAGGAGAGAAAACTGCAGTTTTGTCAAGTGTGACTGAAAATAGGAAATTATGATGGCAACAGCTGCTCGGCCTGACCTCTGTGCGCTGCCACAGGCATCCATTTAGGGGGAAAGGGAGAAGCAGAGTTTGTTAAATTGATTTATTTGTGTTAGCTATGCCATATAAAATTCCCAGCAGTCAGATTACCTCTCTTAACAGGGCGGTGAGAGTGCACATCCCCTGAGGTGCTGAACCAAAATCATCACCTTCAGCCAGGAGCCCCTGAGGGAATGCGGGGAAGTTTCAAACCCATCGACAGCTGCTGGAGGGGAAGTTTAAATAAACTGTGTGCTTCCTCAGCACTAAAGCCTCCCCCTTGTGAAATGCTTGCAGATAGCCAAGCGGATCTTTCATTAGGCTAATGTCACTTGAAGGATTCATGTGAATCCTTTATGGGTTTTGCTTTCGCTTTCACTATGACTGAATTTTATGGTATAATCACACCAACCCTTTCATTTTAAGTTTGGTTTCATGTCTTGCACCAAGGGATGGCTTCCATCACTGCGTCTATAGTTAGTGAAAGGCAAATTTACCCTCTGAGCTGTGTAACAAACTGATACAACGCCTTATAGACCCCGCTTTCCTTTTCACAATATTTAGTTCCTCAGACAATAAGCAAATACTTCACTCTTCTAGAGAAGTTTCATTTCCTTCTTATGTACATTACCTCAAGACTGATTAAACTTCTGGCTTATTTTGCAAAATGCAATTTCCGCTTCATCCAGCGGCTCTCGGCGGCTTGTTCATAGGGTTGCGTGGCATGGCGTCAGTGCTGGCAGCCCTGCTCACCCGTGAGGATGCCCCTGCCACATCCCAAGGGGTGCGAGGAAGAAGCCTCTTCCTTCGCCTTTCTCGGAAGGACATGGCAGGGAAGAGGGGGCTCGGAGCTTTGGAAGGGCAAACAAGACATCAGCTGCTTCCTGAGGTCTCCCTGGGAAACGCACAGCTCACAGGAGCTCCAGCTATCGCAGCTCCTCTCCATAAATGTCGCCTAAAAATAGAGCTGAAATGTGACTGTTCAAGATACAGCCTTGTGGTAAACCAGGAAATTGAGCACATAGCTATGCAAAGCTTTGTTTATTTTCCTATCGTGGTGTGTAAACTGCTAAAATCTATTGATCGTAGCTTCTTATTTCGGGGCCAATTGCCAACACATTTAAGAAAACCTTCCGTTGTTCCACTGGTCTAGCTTGCTGTAGGTCTCATGGGCTACTTCTATGTTCACAAGCTTTCTTCCAATAGGCATTTTGATTCATTTAGCTTACAATGTAGAGATATATGCCAAGCAGAATAAGCATTCATATTATGATTGCCTAAAATTGTCCATTATAACTTAACTTCTGGTTGCTTATGACTTGGGTAAACATTTTCCAGTTTTTACATCAGTTTAGAAGTATAAGTCCATTTTCAAGGCAAAAAAAACCCCCAAGCCACAACCAAACAAAAATCCCACAAACAGCTCAGCTGTACTGAAACACAAGCAGTCTAGCTAATATTAACAGTTTCCCTCTTTAAATTCATGTTGCTTAAGCCTTTCTGAAGATAATTGGGAATCAGCAACTGTGGACTTTACAAAAATAACTTTTGCTTTCTATAAGAAAGCCCATTCACAGACTTGACAGATGCATGAGTCTTTGATGTGTATGCTCAGAGCCACAAGGTACATCACACACTGGACCTGACACAAAGAACTGAGTCTCCCAGGGAGGACCTACACAAAACTGATGACGCTTTTCCAGGCTTGCATCACCAAGGGCAACCACGATTCTGACATTTCCAAACCCTTGAACACCTGAATTTTCAACCTGAAGGATCCTTTAGCTCAGCTTGCAGCGTTACCTGGTGTGTTTGCATGCATGCCCATAGCTGTTTGCCATCCATACCTAAAGCTTTCCTGTGACATCTTGGAGAAAGGCTGCTCAGGAGGGACCGGCAGGGCAGATTCTTGAAGGCCTGGCAACAAGGAATCTAGAAAGCCTAATGATCAACCTCTCTCCTTTCCCAGCTTCCTCCAGATGTGCACAGCTGCATCCTCCCACAGGACTGGGAGGAGGGGTGAGACAGAGATATGTGAGACAGCTGACCCCCGCTATCAAAAAAAGCTGCTTCCCTCCCTTGTTTAGAGATGAAGATGGGCTGAACTTGGAAACCTCACCTTAATGATATCCACTGAAATCTGCCTTCCCACTTACCCACGATATATTGTGAAAGCAGCACATCCCAAGCAGGGAGACACAAATGCAGCCGAACCTTCTCTGGGACAGCTCTCTGTGTCTCCTGTATGCTCCTCTTTAGCCTCTACTTCTTGGGAGCTGGGATACTTTATTTCACAGTATGTGCTCTTTAACCCTGGTAGCTGTTCTCCAAGCCCACCTGGGCTCTGTCAGGCTAAGCAAATCCCCTGCAAGAAGGTAGCCAGTCAGAAGACCATGCAGAGATTTTCAAGAGTGCATGGAAGAAAGACTCCAGGAACCTCATTTTTTGCCATGCCACCACAGTTGTCCGCCATTATTGCACCATTTCTGGCACCCCTGGCTATTGACAGGACGGACAGTCAGCACTGGGAGCAGACTGAACATGTCAAGCAGCAATACTGCAAGGTGGAAGCCATAAACTGGGCTGCTTTTCTTCTCTAAAACCAAAGTATCACAGCCCAGAAAAGATAGAAAGAGGACACAACCATGAGTATGGAGACTTGATCAATGAGGGTTCAGCAATGTCTGTGTTGAAGGATTGTAAAAGGTCACGTGAGCCTTTATAGACAAACAATGTCTCACTCACACAAATTTTTTCATGGAGCCTGCATCCCTTGTCTTGCTGTCCTGCCTCCTCTCAGCATGCCTGACATGTTTCCCACCTGGTGTAGTATCTTTGGTTCCCCTTCACCACCACTTTCCTTATGAATGTCTACCAGTAGCCCAGATCCTTCCATAAAGGAGGGGCTTATTCCCTAAACCCATCCATCGTACTCTCAGCTTCATCTCATTTCTCCAACATTCTTGTTGTTTCTCCTCACAGCTTGGGAAGATGATGCCCACACATTTGTCATGCAGCAGGAATGTCAGCCAGCCCATGAAGGTAGCCGGGAGGGCAAACTTTGTGTTTTTTCCCCTGCAACTGACTGACCCTTCCCCCCCCCCGATTTGTCATGCTTTCATCTGGCTGCAAAAAATCCGGTTGAGTATTACAGTGAGACTGCAACCAGCCTAAGATGTCTCTTCTTTTCCTTTCAGATTTTTCACAGGTATTTGCCTTTAGTGTCTCACCTGGAAAGGATCTAGGAACCTAACCTTAAAATTAAAGCCTGGCTAGGTACCACCCAAAACCTGCGATATGGACATCCAACTTTACTTCACATTTAAAAAAAAAATCATGGTGCTGAGTGCAGTAATGTTTACAGATGTCTTTTTACAAAATTTACACCTACAGTTTTTGTGCAGCCAATCTCACAAATGACAAACACAGGCCTATTAAAAAGAAGCTGAAAATTGCACAGAGGAACAAGGCTGGGACAGAAAGGATTTTGCTGTTGTTGTTGTTGTTAAGGATGGCGTGAACAAGGGGAAGCAATGCACGCACCATCTTCCATTGCCTTGGCAGGACAAGAGCTGCAGAGGAGCCCAGGCATGCTCAGCGCAACAGGAGAGAAAATGAGAGAGCTGCCAGTGACGTGCTCTCCGGCATGCAAAAGAGGAACAGAGACTACAAGAAGATGCCACAGGGAAGGAATAAATAAACACAGAGATGGTTGGAGAGTCCCTGGAACCGGGGAGGAGCGGGAAGGCGTGAGGCTGGGAATTCACTGCATCCTCTGTGCAGTCACTCTGGTCACAGCTTCGCCTCTTGTCTCCCAGGGGTGGACAGCAGGAAACTGGGTTATGCTCCCACAACTTCTAGCTGCATATGCACATGCCCAGGGAGAGACTGCAGCTAGGCCAGGCACAGAACAGATAGGATGATACAATGTGGATAAATGGAAATTTTGCCCAGTTCGAACTGTCAGGATGAAAGGTAAGGTATGAGCATGCAATGGTGTTAGACATACTCCTGACTATGTACGATATGTGTGTGTTAAATGCCTCAATCCTGAGAATGTAGCATTCTTAAAGCATGCTATAAGGCAGGAATCAGAACAGCTATTATCCCCTTGTCCTTTCAAATGGGCAGACCTTTTCAGCAAAGTCCCTCCCTCAGCAAGAGGGGCCAGAAGGACATGAGAAACTAAAGGTCTAGGGGGGCCGGAGTGAAGAAAGGGAAACCAGAGAGAGAAAAGAGATCCCCCCACCACGTAGTGCAGACAGAAGGGCGCAAGGGATGGGGAAGGGGGGAGAAAGGGATGAGTGACATGGGAGATGCAGTTGTGTCACTGAAGGTCAGAGAAGAAAAGGGCAAGTGCAAAAAGAGGCCAACAGGACTGGAGGAGGGGGAGACCGGCCAGGAAGAATTGGGTGATGAGGTCTCCTTGGAGAGGGGAGCAGTGTTGGGGTACCGGCTTTCACAGAACTCTGGGTAAGAGAGTTTGATTTCCAGCTCTGTGACTTGCGCTTACATCCAGCGGCTGAAACTGCCTTAGAAGTACAAACCTATGTCTCCCAAGTAGCGATCATTTCTTCTGGACAATAACGAAGCTTGAAAGTTGTTGCTGTTCATGCTGAGGAATTTGGCCCTGGTGGTAGCTGTTATTGTGTGCATTTATAAAGGTCCCCATCACCAATGGTACCCAAGCACACAAGGAAGTTGACAGAGTTGAGGCCCCCAGACGCAGACCTGCCTACCGCGTGTCACGTTCATCACTAACAATTTGGTAGCTCATTTGAGACAGCCTCTGCCCGTACTGCTGTACGCTACGTGCTGGAAAGAAAGCTTCCAGCACACACATTTAATTCGCATTCGTAATGGGGGATTACAATTTTAAAGTATTTGTCGAGAACTACCAAGAGCTACACCAGAAATTATTTGTACATCAAAAGCATTTATAAAGTGCAGGAGGCTGACTGGAAAAACTGATTTTTAGATTGCAAATACTGGCATCATGACAGCTTTTCACTGAGAGTTGTAGCACGTGCGTTCGCACTTCTATTATAAATTCTCGTTCAGCTGCTGAAGGAGCTAAAGCCATTCTTAGGTTCTCTAAAAGATCCTTTTAATTCTCTCTTTTTAATTCTCTCTCCCTGTGGGAGACTGGAGGCCAGCTATTCTTTCCACTTGAAGAGTAGGTACCTAGAATTCTTGACAAGTAAAGTTCTTTGTAAGCAGACAAAAGTAGGCTAAAAGCAAAGACACTTGTTAGGAGTTATTTCACTGCATACAGAAATAGAGAATTGTTGCTTCTTATCCTAACTTGCCACCCCATTTTTAACATATGCTAAGGACAGTTATTCTTGAAGAAAAGACCTTTTTCATAAGCAAAAAACCCCCCATATTTATATTGCCTGTAAGAGAGAACATAGAACAGCACTAATAAAATTATTCATCAAAGACAAATAATGTGTTTAAGTGCTCACCTATGAAAATTTAAAATATTCCCTCATTTTATATGTCAGTGGATGAAAAGTAACCCCTTTAGAACTAAGTTTATAACGAGCTTTTCCCATTTTTCTGTAGAGGGTGTTCTCAGGTGTGTTCTGGACGTGGCTGGCAAATGAGATGGGCACCCAATGCAATGCAGAACCCAAATTTTTGTCCTCAAGATTGTACCCAAGAAGTCACATCTGCAGGCCATCAGATCAGAGGAGTGGAAAAGAACTCCTGAAGAGCCAATGACTTACCTCAGTCATCGTTGCAGTGCTAAGCTTCCTACAAAGATTTCCAAAACATTCAGGCTCCCCACAGAATAAAAAAAATCAGTAAAGCAGCAGAAAACAACCATTCTAAGTCCTTAATACAAGCACTCTTGAACTTTTAAATATATCTGACTTAGGTTTTGTAGCCAGAGTGTGTTTCTCAGTGAATTATTTTATCTCAGGAGACTTAGTTGCCTAAATCAGTATTTACTGCACCAATTCAGTACAACCACTAAATAAGACATGTCTACAGAATCACAGCATCTGAATATTTTATTTTAAAAGACATCAGTTCTAAGAACTGGGATGTAAGAAATATAAACCTGAAATTGTCCACCCTAATTTATGTGCACTGGACAGTTTACTACCCTAAATGAGCACCTGTAAAGCCACACCATCGCACTGTTTTTATCATTCCTTTAAATCATATTAGATTAACAACAGTTTAGGAATCATTTACCGCTTGTCGTCTAATAATATGGGGTTTAGGTTATATGAAAAAGAGGAAAAATATCACCAACATTACCCACATGATATATTCCTTATGCCATCAGCTCTCCTTTATCTAGGACAACCTGATCCTGAGAGACATCATGGACCGGAAAACCCAGTGGCAGTGTTGTTTCAGACCCAAGAACCACTCTGGCATCTCCGGACCACATTCCAGTTTCTGCAAATGCTCATTAGTCAAGCCGGCTCCTCACAGATAAGATAGGGAAATATGACTGTACCAGTGACACAGTCTACTCATGGCTGAATAATCTTCCCACAGGCTTTGGGGAATGAATGATCTTAGCAGTTAGACTCTCAGAAACGTAATTTTTGAAGCCTTAGTCAATGCTCTTGATACGGTAACTCTTTGTCAGCACAGAAGAAAGAAGTGAATCCTTTATTTTCTAATAGTTTTTCTTTGTTTTGCTGCTTTTCCCAATGCTACATTTTAAAATGGCCTTTAAGGATGAGAAACAGCTGCATGTATACAACAGCTATCCTACAGACAATTAATGAAACCAGTGCATGATTTTTAAAATTTCAATTATTGTTTAATTTTGATTTTTATGATATGTTTGTTGTACATTTGTTCAGGACCATTTAAATTACTGCTTAAGCTGGAAGGCACTCCTAACATGGCATAAAATATTAAACGTTTATATTTTCATAATGTAATACAAATCCCCTTTCCAAGCCAGATCCCATCTGTTAAGACAACTTCTTAGATCTTTCTAATGTACATCCACTTTCAAATCAGGATAATTGCATTGCTAGCCCTTCCCCAGCATGTAAAGGCAATGAGCAGTTGTCTTCATGTTTTAGCATGCGATTTGTACAGTAAACTGGAGAATCAATGTATGACCTGGTTTCAGCTAGGATACAGTTAATTTTTTTCCTAATAGCTGGCATAGTGCTGTGTTTTGGATTTAGGATGAGAAGATGTTGATAACACACTGATGGTTTAGATGTTGCTGAGCAGTGCTTACACTAAGTCAAGGACTTTCCAGCTTCTCCTACTGGCCTGCCACCAAGAAGGCTGAGGGTGCACAAGAAGCTGGGAGGGGGTACAGCCGATCCAAACTGGACAAAGGGCTATTCCACACCATATGACGGCATGCTGAACAAAACCTTGGGTGCAGCCACTGCTCAGGAACTGGCTAGGCATCGGTCAGTGGGTAGTGAGCAATTGCATTGTGCATCACTTGTTTTGTATATTCTTTTATCATTAATATTATTATTATTTTCCCTCCCTTTTCTGTCCTATTACACTGCCTTTATCTCAACCCATGAGTCTTACATTTTTTTCCGATTCTCTCCCCCATCCCACGGCGGGGGAGAGAGCGTGTGGTATTCCGCTGTCTACTGGGTTAAACCATGACAATGTAATTTGATTTCCTGTGTGTTTGTGTTCTTCACCTTTAGATCGTCTCTCTCACTGAGGTAACCTCAAGCAGGTAGTCTTCTGGTCTATACATCCTCTCTGAAAGGGACCCCCCAGGGACTGCCTGCTGGGCTGGGGGACAGCCCTCTCCAGTACAGCCACCTCCCCACCACATGGTGCTCAGATAATAAGAGGGTTTGCCATGAACACCCAGAGCAATGCTTTTGTAAAATCACACCAAAAGTACATGCTGTGCCCCCTGGGTAAGGCCTGCTTGGATACAGTTGGAGGGTTATGTGGGACTGAAGGGGCTCAGCCTGGGTAGGGTCTCATTCCTGCTGCTGGAGCGAACAGCTCCTGAAACAAGCTACCCCTGAGCCCTACAGACGTTTTGTCTTGGAGGAAGCTAGTTGCTCACCTCAGAAAGAGAGGTCCGGAGTGCACTAAGATATGTGCCGTGCAGGGTAGCCAGGGTAGCAGAGCCCAGGAGCGTCTGTACAGCTGCCTGACTGGATAATACAAATGTAGCCCATGGTCCTCACCATCGCACGCTCAGCTCTCCCCACCACCAACATCCCACTGCTTCAGCCTAAAAAACCAGCCGCCCTCCCTGGCTGCTGGCTGAGCAAGAGGAAGCCTGCAGTGGGCCTGGGTGCGAGCCATCCCCAGCCATCATCCAGGCCAGGCATGACAACCTGCTTCCCTCTCCCAGCAGGATGCTGAGCTGCTCACTCCCTCCTACCCAGTCATTCATGGTATCTGCAGGAACAATATACCTTCCTGACCTCTTTGGTTCATGGGTCTCAAACACATCTGAGGGAGCTGGGGACTAACAGAGCAATTGCATGTGTCTGAGTTCCTTAGAAAAGTCAAACAAAATTAAGCCAAAAAAGGTGAAAATTAACTTTTTCATCCTGATGTCCCAAACAAGAAAAATAGGAGACACCCCCCCAACTGTCTTGAAGCTCCCCTTCTCACAAAATAAAATAACACCTTAACCAAAATCTTAATAACTTGTGCTCTTCTTTCTTTTAGCTTTTCCTGTGTTAGTGAGAGTCAAGGAGATTTTAGAAAAAATTGCTTCTTTTTTGTTTGCTTGTTTGTTATTTAGTTCTTTCCTAGTACCCTACATTTTCAGCTTTTAGATTTTAAGGGAGGTAATTTTGTCATCTGCGAGTTCATCACATTAATGCTTTCACTAAGGAAAAGGCAAAACCTGATGCATTTCCTTCTATGTTTTTGGAGTGAATTCTCCAGGATAAAAAACCCCCAGCCCTCTTACTGGATGCATTAGCAATATTTACTCATTGCATTTGTCATTTATTATAACCTTTTCTCCAGCATTATCTCATTTCTTATTAGAAATGCGCACTTTTTTCATGTTAGATACTGTTTTTCATCACTGTGTTTTATCACTGGCAAAAATAGAGCAGGAGGTGCAGCTGGTGGAATTTACGGGGTTTTAAGCAAACCCTTTGCTTTTCTTTCATACTTATGCAGAAATAGCTCTTTAAAGTAATATGCATTATTTTGGAGAGACACTCAAGCACTATGTGGGGAGCTCCCTTTGGTGATACATTTCTGACAGTTGCATACCATTCTGCCTTGTAATCTACGGAGAAAATCGTTACGTCCTTACATTCCATACAGAAGAAGATTTTACTTGGAAGGATGGACAGACCTGCCCATCCTAGCCTTCTCCAGTCCCACCAAGCACGCGATCAGAAGCAAATTCCTTGCGGTCTAAAGTATACCAATCACATGTAGACTGCATCTAATCAAACAACGTAAAACTTGGCCATTCTTGTCTGTCACAACTGTGGAGGAAATACCAACTACAGAATAATAATCCTGGATCCTCTCCCTGAGCATCCAGGAACGTAGTATGCTTAATCCAGTGCATGATAGCAAGCAAAGGAAGAATTCACACAAAATACCTATAGAGGAAGAAACACCTACTTGCCGGTGGGTGAATGTTTCTCGCAAAAGGGTCGTTTCATCCTAATCCTTCAGTCCTGACCCTCAGGAGAAACCTCCTGAAGATGAACCCGGGAACTAAGGGCTCATTTATAACTCTGAACAATCCCAGAAGCCAGAGACTTAAGACAGATATATTTTTGACATTTTATAAACTCTTTTCTCCACCGTTAACCTCTCCGTGCTCTACAGGTTGTAAAGTATGAGTCTCTCTTTTTTCCCCCAGGAGGGAGCAAGCCTGAAATTTCTCCATCTCTTATGCATTTTCCCTTCTCCTGCAGTATGCCTCATACTTCCCAGGTACCAAGCATCTTTATTTTTAAGCGATGGTCTAATTGGTACATAACCAGGTAAACTCTGAGCAATCATTCTCAATTCATACTTACCTTGTAGTCTCATAGAATCATGGAACAGTTTGGGTTGGGAGGGACCTTTAAGGATCATCCAGTCCAAGCCCCAGATCGTTGAAATCTGTTGCTTTTATTTCAGTCCTCAAGAATGGCTTTGTATGTCTGAAAGCTTCTCTGAATTCTTCAACTATGATAGTTTGCATGTGAAAAAAATATTTCCTCTTCCTACAAGCCTCATAGCTGCAGCAAAATATTCTGTCACCTTTATTTGATATTCCATTTTCAATATACCTATGGATTGTTAAGGTGCTAGAAAAGCCACACTATGTAATTACTTCTTAGATTATAGTTATGCATGCACAGCATGTAATCACTTAACAGTACACTACATACACATGTATGACAGGGAAGGACTTAAGGCTGTGTATTTTCTTTTCACATTTATTCCTCTGTGAACAGCTATGTAGTTGTACCATCGCGTTATACACTTCTCTATATTTATTTAATACTTCTGATAAAATGGACGGTGATAACTCATGTTTTGATGACCATGGGATAGATCTTTTAACTATAACTTGCCTATGTTAAATAGATCACCCATTTGTACTGTATAAAATAATAGAATTTATAGATTATTTCATCTTGCAGTGCTAGGAATATCTATGAAGTCAAAGAAAGTGCTCTGTATACACTGAAGGAATAGCAAGTCAAAGCTAATTAGCGCAGTGAGAATCTGGGAGGAGAATCTGGGAGATGTCTTTGAAATTTTCCACATCTTGGGTGAGCTGATCAAGCAATAAGTGCTTTGTGACAAGCTGCAAGGCTGATTATACACTTTTGTTATGTATTTTTTTAAAATAATATTTCCCTGTTAATATGCAGTAGTTTCCTAAGTGAATGTGTAGTGCTTACTTAGGCAGAAACAATACTTTTTCCCCCTAGTTTACAAGACAGTTGGGTTTAACATTTTGCATTCATAGAAGCCGAGTAATGCACTCAACAGCAAGCAATTTTTCACCCCTTTACTCTACAGTAGGTTTTAGCAGGAGAAACTTCCTTAAGAGAGATGCTCCAGAACAGAGGAAAATGTGCTGGTGTACTACAGCTATGTGGGAAACAGTTAGATAGGTAATTGCAATATTTATTAAGCTTAAGCTTTTATAAAAGCTAAAACTTTTAGCTTGTTTTTTTTCTTTAGTCAGATAAAGAAATAAGGGATTTAGCAAGAATAACAGAGCTTTCCAGCATGTTCAAAATTCAGCATGTTGTGTTCCACTGTAGCAAATTGGAACGTGGGATGATCCAAGCAATATTTATTGAAAATAGGCAACTTATTCTCCCTTTGTATTTTTTGTATCCAGCCAATATGAGAGCGAATATTATCAATATGAAATGTAGATGGTTTGGCATGAACACAAGTCTTTCATGAGCACATGAAAGAAAGACGAGAAAGGCAACAGCGTGTTTCCTGTTGTTTCTCTGCTTCTGTTGCTGTTCCTCTGTGTAACATGAAGACAATCTGAAGTCTATAAATGTGCTCCAAGTTAAATTCAGTAGTGTTACAATAGTAATCCTCAATTTCTGAGCTATCTTCTTGGTCTTTAACTAGGAGATTATAGAGTTAGAAAACAATATTCCTTCCAGAAAATTGAGAAACATCAGTTTGAGAAAACTTTTTTTCTGGATTGTTTTGAATTATCCCAGATAGTAAGAAGCACTAATATGTCTTAAAATACTTGATACTAAATTTTGCCATTGAGGGCATCTATATGGCTTTCAAGGATGATCTTTGCTCACCATTAAAAGTGAACAAAAAAGAATCAGCCACATGTAAAAATTGAAAAAAACCCAAGTATAATCTTAATGAATTCTTCACATGTATGAGACTGAGCTGGTCTATCATGTATTGGTTCTTGCAAGCACCATCGGCGTCTAAACTCAGCACCCTTAAGGCAGCTCCAAGGTGCTACACCTGAAAAATGTGTGCACCGTGATAAGCCCCACATTCCGAGTCCAGTTTACAATTTTAAAGCAATTCTTCAAAGAATAAATTTATGTCTGGCTCCCGAGAACAACTTGGACCCCAAATTTTCCATCTACACATGAAACAACGGTCATCCTGTAATTTCTGCTCCCTGATGCAACGAATTAAGCCTTTGAAGGAGGGAAATGAGGAATAGTGCTTGACTGAAGTCAAACAGTGGGTATCTTCATGTGCAGGACAGATACTCACTTAGAAGATCAGCCATTTCCTGAACAGCTGACCGAAACTCATAGAAATGTCCACGAACACTAAGCAAAGGGTATAAATGCGGTTGAATCAAACAGCTGTTTGCTGTTAGGATGAGTGCTCTCAAGTACCACGTAGGTAATATTTGGACAGTGTACCCCATTGTTTAGGGTGAGTTCAAGAAACCGTTCTCTGGAAATAACTGCTTCTGCTCAGACTCCCATTATCGCATCTCTTTTCTCACCCTATCTTTCTCTCCCGTTAGCTGCCATGGCACCTCATCTATGTCTGGTAAAACAGATAAGTGGTTGTCATCAACCCCACTACATGAATTACTCATTGTATCTGCTCTCTGAATACTTCAGATGCTCCGAGAAGCACATGTCTCTTCCTCTGGCCCGGGCAGTTTGTAATCCACTTGCAGTCTGCGTGCTGACTAAGGGAAATGTGAGTCGCAGGGTTCCTCATGGCCCTGACCACAGGCGCTCGCTTGCCAGTGGGCTCCTTGCTCAGCTTGCTTACAGCTGCAAAACTGCCTTCTGGGCAGACACCCTCCCCTCGCTGAGAACCCAAATTTCATACCCCCTAAAGCTGAAAGTTACGTAGCTATTCACACTTTCTCTGCAGCCATGGGAGAAAGGAAAGCAGCTCTGGAGGGCAATGGTGGAGCGGGGCGAGTCGTCCTCGGGGAGCACCTGCCTCTCCTCATGGGCTGCCCAGGGACGCCAGGCAGCCACATCCGACAAGGTGCCCCTATTCGTAGGTGGTTACAACCCGGTGAGACGTATCCAGCTGAAACGACTGTTGTTTAACATGTCAGGAGCCTCATTCTCCTTTGAAACAGAGACAGACTCATGATGGATTTAGCCCACTAAGTAGGGGCTAGATCTGTGCTAAACTGCCATCAGCCGCAGTCTTTCAGCCATGTGTTTTTGATACTTGTAACATTCCTTGAATTAAGGTTCAAGGGAAACTTCAAAGCCTACTATTGCTCGGTGAAATGAATACTACTAATGGCATTAATCCATGGACTCCAGTTGGACTCTGCACCTGAGAAGAGTAAGGAATTAGTCTTCTGTAATGATGTACAGCCACAAATTAAAATCCTTAAGAACTGCTGGTTCATCTACTAAAAATCTCATTCAGAGAAAAGGAAAAAGCACAAAATGTGGATATTTTAAGATTTTTTTGTCACTTCAGAAAATAAAGGAGCAACTACTTCGTCTCTGGGAAATGAATCATTTTTGGTTTGTTTTGCATTTTCTGTTAAAGATTTAAGATTTTCTGTTAAAGATGTAAAAATATAGAAGCAGCCCCACCTAAACATGTATTACTACATGCACATGTAAAAGTACAAACACAAGGAAAGGCAAACAACTGAAGGGACATTATGATCTGAAATCTGACTCTCACTTTAACTTAGGAAATAACTGGTAATAAGTTTAAAAGCAGAAGAAATACAGAATTCTAGGAGTTAAGATTTCAGAAGGAAAAGTAACTTGCTGGTATCAGATTTGTCCATTTGGTCTCAATTTGTAACTGAGAGCAGTGCAAAAGATAGAAGTAGTGACAAGTCAACTGGACTTTTAAAGTGGTTTTTGCTGACTATTCAAAAATGCAAAACACAGAAACCAACTTTTGTTTACAGCATAAGCCTTAGCTTTTGTCCCTTGATGTTATTTCCATACATTTAGATCCTGAATAATATTTACCTTCCCAAAACAGTAAGATGAAAACTAAATGGAAAAGAATTAGTGTGCTGAGAAAAAGCAGATTGCCCTGGATGATAAAGGATCTACTTCTATATTGTTTCAATAGACCAACTGATAAGTCTAGTAAAACCAGACAAGCTTTGATGCATACAAGCCTGTTTTCAGATCTAATAAAAGATATTACCTCTCCTTACAAGTTCTGTCTTGCTTATTGCCTTATACCATTCTGGCTACAAAGACAGTGCTATTGCTCAGACATTATTACTACTACTAACCTTCCAGCTTAAAAGAACACTACTACTACAGAAGTCCTAGTAGGAGTTACTTCATATTTATCAAATATAATTTAAAGGCATGTAATCTCTCAGAAAGGCTATAGGGCTACATACAATACAATATGGCATAAAGTTTATCTGCATTATGTTCTGAAATGACATGTCACAGCGACATAATGGAATGGCAATATAACTGCAGTTACCAAAACTCAGTCTTTACAAATCGGCAATGTCAACTGACACTTGCTTACCCTACTGTTTCACGAAAAGGCAAAGTAACGATTCTTTAGAGAGGTTTTTGAGAATGGGAATTATTTTTGCAGGCAAATGGCAATAAAATATAGAGAGCCAAGAAAAACTTCTGGCAACAAAGAAGAGTGGAGTGACAAACACGTAACTAGAAGTTCCAAAATCCTACTACTTTGTATGCTGCACTGTTAAATTCCTCTTTAGACTGAAAAAAAAAATCTTCAATCCCAAGAAAAAAAAAGAAAACTGGTTTTACAAAATTACCAACTTCCTTCCTGTACATATTTTTAGATTTAAGCCTTTCTGATGAGCTATTTTATAAAGCTTGGATAAAACTATTGATACAAGATCTGAAATGGATCTGTGCTTTGGTTCAAATCATGTTAGCGTGTTTGTTTCAGATTTTGCGCTTTTCTTTTAAATAATCTTTTTCTATGGTTTCTTTCTCTCTGAACACACCTCTGCCTTTTTTTTTTCCATTCCAAAACTGCAGTAGTAGCCTTTCTCCTGTCAGACTACTGTTTCAGAACTTTTCATAGTTTCTTAATGACACTGGTCTCACACAGTCGCGTTGCCTAGCTGTCCCTCTGCCTATCAGTTCCCCTTGAGCCTTTCACCCAATTCCAATAAACTTTGAACAAGGGCTAAGGGCTTCTGAAGAGATATTAATTCCTCCAAATTTGAGGAAGACTGTTAGCAGGAGGAGGAAGAAACACAAAAGAAGTGCCCGCTGTTGGAAAGGCAAGCACAATTTAGTTATTATACCTCCTGCCTGCTATTAGCTAATTAAGCTCCTGACTAGTCCAGCGTATTTAACATAAACCAGGCACCTGAGCATGTGAGGGGTGTAGTTCAAGGTTGGAGGGAGATCGGGGTTGGAAGGGCGCAAGATGCTCAGCCTTAGGGAAACAAGCTGCTTCAGTTCTACTGTGCACATAGCAACTCTTTGTGTTTAGAAACCCTGTGTAAGCGAAAATGACCATCATGTAATATGTAACGGATTTTTAGTCTCCTTCAAGTTTATACTGGTGCAATGACAAACTCGGTGTGCAGAGATGCATTCAGAAAAATGGATAAAATGACATTAGTCTGTGAATCTACAAAATTTCTTGCAGTTTTTCGACAACGTTCTCATGTAGCACACTTAGGAATAACATTGACAAGTTTTAAGAACAGTTCCCTTATTCCTTCACTCTAGTCCTAAGGCTGGAAGTCAGACTTCTTCAAGGTTCATGTGGATGAAGAGGACCATATGGTTGTCAAATCAATTTGTTGAACTCTGTCCAAATCCTATGAGACGGATGCTTTTCACATGGACACCACATGGTTTATCCAAGGACAGTTCGGCTAGGAACCAACTAGACAGGAAAAAGAAAGTATTCTGAATTGCTCCCTCTCCAAAAGATGGAGGAGATATACTTTTGAGCCTGTAAATAGAAGTTTTCACAACCAGTCGCTGTGGTATTTGGTAGACACATGCAGAATTCTATTTATGCTATTCATTTAACCCTTATTTGAACAACTAAATGAATAACAGGAAAACGCCACACCGTATTTTTCTTATCACAAGAATTGTTCCCAATCAGACACCATTCTTTCTTCAATGTAAGAGACCATACACAGGTCCCTACAAAATCTTTTTCTTATCAAATTCCTATGGTTTCTACCTAAGCATGCATTCTTTTGTACCTGTAAGTATGGAGCATAAATTGGGTTTAACTGCTTCTATGAGCCTTTCGAGAGCGACGCGATGCTCACTCTGACATCACTGTTAACATCTCATACAAACAGAAATCAAAAGTGGAAAGATGGAAAGTTATGACTATGAAGAGAAGTCTTATACTGATGTGAAGAATGGTAATTAAAGCAACCATCTCAGCAGAAACTGAAGTGAAATGTCCATACCCAACCTTTATTTGTAACAGAAAAGAGATACAGCATCACTCCACAACACTTTTTGCAGCTTCTTGATACATTCCTTCTATGGGATTTTTTTTTTCCTAATTTTGAATGTTAATGATATGTAAGTACTGTCTGATAGCTCAGGGTGATACTCCTCCTCCTCCCCCCCCCCCCCCCCCCCCCCCCCGAGTTTATTAAACTCAGGATAGTACAGAAAGTAGAGATTACATCTGAGTTTTGGAACACATACATGGTAGCTAAATTTTAAATGAACTGCATTTGGATTCTGGCTTTGTTCCATATAGAAAAGCCTAAATATATGATGTCTAGATACAGTAATTATATGCTAAACACTTTAAACCCATCTTAATTTTTTGTTATTGGAATAATTTTATTAGGTCTTGCTTATCAATTTAAAGGATACAGAAGGCAAAGTTCTCATTGAGCTGCTTGGCATTTTCCCATCAGATACACTGCTCACCTGCCACGTTGGCTAGAAAATACAGACGCACCAGGGCCCTCGGCAGCCTCCCCTGGGGTCTCCCCATACCCCTGCTCAGGACCCCATTTCAGCCCAGCCAAGCACAGAGGTGCCCAATGCCCGGGGCTGGGGCTGCCCCCAGCTGCTCCTGGCTGGGGTGGTGGGACAGGCCTGAGCTGCCAGGACCTGCTCGGACACCCAGGGGAGCCCCCGATGCTCCCAACCCCCAGAGAAAAGCTGGTCCCTGGGGTGCCCTGATGAAACCCATTTCCCATGGGGAGCATCTCCACACATCTCTAGAATCGCCCTTCATTTTCATCATGCCTTCCATGACCAGTGGTACACAACACCACCTGCGCCAAGCACGAGTGTGAGAATATCAGAGAGCGTCCACCACTCACGTTGTATTTGAGACTCGTTATTATTCCCAGTATGAAAATATCATTTAACTGTCTATGTAATGCTCTGTTACCACTACGATATAGTTACGCTTTACATTAGAAATGACAATTGTGAAAAATAGTTCTTTTCTGAAAGGGATGACAGCCTACAACCCGATGTTGCACAAAATGACATATACCTGCACATCATTACTGCCAAGATACCATCCAAAAGATACGCTGCATAAACCAAAGGCTTGGGCAAGTGCAAAGGACTCTTTTCCTTACTGGCACTCACATGCAGGCTTAAATAACTCACCGAAAAATTATGTAAACCGAGAGCACTACTCATATACTTAAGTGATTTACTGGATTGGGCCCAAAAATACTGAAAATGTTGCAAGATTGATCCCTGACGCGATCCCTTACAACAAATTTTAATGTCCGGCAGTAACTTGTTCGATTTTCCAGCACTGTTTTATTTTCTTTTTAAAAGCAACTTTCCTTATCTGCTACACTGTCTATTTTGCTTTCTGAGAGTTGGTAGATACTACTATGAAATGCAGCCTCTAAGGGGCTGAACTGGAAGCAAAAAATGGTCTTTCTTCTTTTAGCCTGTGGTAGAATTCTGCTTTCTCTCTTTTATGGTCTCTGCTCTTTTATGCTACTGAGTTGCAAAGCTCCATAGTATTACTCTGCACCAGCAATGTCATAAGTTTTGTCTACGGAGGGGTGCGCATCGCATATCAAGAGTTCAAGAACTGGGAATAAATGCATCTATTTGACATACAGATTTTCTAAATTCTGAACCATTCCCTCACCAAAATGTTTTGGTTTTCATTTCTTTTGGGCTAGTCAATGAAGAACACAATCGGCTAGTTCGTGACCGGTTTCACTTTATGTTTGACAGGCTGACTGCAGCACATGAGCTGGGAAGCCTGCAGGGAAACACTTCCATTCCCCCCATTTCCACACTGAATTAAAAATGTTGCAGAAGCATTTCTGATCATACCAACGGCTGTGTACGGAGGGGAATTAACCAGAAGGACTACTGAGGAATGAATTAGTCTGTCATAGTTCTCTGCGCGGCCGCTTACTTTAGAAGAATGAGCAAGTTTTCTGCCTGCCTACTGACTGCTGTCTCTGTACCACGGGTACGCTCCCACCAGCAAGTTATCTCGCTCGCATCCTTTTGTTTCCATAGTTGCTGCACAAAGATAAACCAGTAACATTTATGTGCAGTATCGGGGGGGTGGGGTGGGGGAAGCGTCAATCTTGTCCAAAGGCAAAGCAGTGTCGTGCAAGATGAGCCACAGCAACGCCCCCAGAGAACTCTGGAAGCCAGAGCGAAGAGGGACCATGCATAGATTTGTGTTTGGGAGAACAGGAAGAATTCCCCGGTCACGAGCCCAGTGTGCAGTTTGCTGCTTGTTCGGCAATCGCAAGGTGCCATTGCCGTCCTGACATCTTCTTTTATTTGGTGCCATAAATAGCAGTCTGCTTCAGCCTATCGTGACCTTTGACTAGCACAGCTACAAGCAACTGCTGGGCTGCCAAAGCACTTCAGAATATACTTTTAAAACAGGAAGGAGGTCAAATATAAGAGAATAAACATGAAGTCGTGTATTTTTTTTTTCCCCCATGCAAATGCAAAATTCCTCTTATATCTCATTACGCTTCTGCAAACTATACGTAAAGTAGAATCTAAAATCAGAAAAATACCACCGAATGTCCCAGAAAGCTGAAGAGGAATCGGTTCTTAGTTTGTTCCAAACCTACGGTTTCAATTAAATTAATCAGAGCTTCCAGTCTTTCTCTTAGCTGAAGGAACCCTGCTTCACAAGAGGGAACACTTGCTGCAAGTTGCACCAGTATTGTTTCCGCAGTATTGTTTGTACCTTTTTGCTTTGTTTTGTTGACTTTTATGCGAACCGACGAGTCCATTTCTTGGTGGAGAGCTGCCCACATTATAAAAATCCACTGATGTGTCACTGTTGGGCTCTGCCAAAAAAGCCATAGCAGTTAGAGGGAACACAGTATTTGGCCCGTCACAAAAACAGCGGTCTACTTAACACCAAAAAGAAATGAACATCAATAGACACAGCAGCTTATTTTTAATGGTAAGAAGTGTCAAAAAATACACAATTGTTCGAGGTGCCATTGTGCCTCTGCAAGTCATCACAAACCATGAAGAGCTCGAGGGAGAATACTGTGGCAGGCAAGGGAAGTTCAGTGCGTTGCAGGTGCGGTAATTTTGAACGCTTTCCCAGGAGAACAAACTGGATAAACTGGAAATAGGCGGGAAAGCCCGAAGTAGTTGATACGGGACAAAAAAGGAGAAAGGAGGCTGCAATAACATGCTCAGAGGCATGAAAATCACCGAGATAAAAGGGCTGCTCTTTCCATGATTACGCGTATTTGTAACCCAAACATGAACAGGCTTACACAGATTTCCACCACGGTTATGGCTTGGTTTTATTGTTGTTATTGTGAAGAAAATGCACGTAAAACCGTTCTTTTGGTAAACAGACTGTTGCATTTGTGCAGCGAAGCAGCAGCTGCATCCTTTACTTTGCTTACCAAGTGGTTAATGCAGAGACGCACTTCAGATTTCCTTCCCAAAAACCTAGTGATTAGCTAAAAAAAAGGACTAACTTCGTTAAAATAGGAAGTAACAGTAGATATCACCACTCGGCTTTGAGCTCTAGCTTTTTACAGAAAAACACCCACCCACAGCTCCTGCAACGAGCAACCGGTATTTTAGTCTTTGTCACTGTGTGGTCCAAAAGATAAACATTTTGCTCAAGAGCTAGGGCTGTTAGCCCCAGCCTCTCGAGCAAATTCCAACCCATGCGACCTACATTCCTCCTGTGTTTTCAGCTGGATACTGTATTTTTCACTTCCTGCTCTGAAATTCTTGAATGATGTTGTTATAATCAGACTTTGACCCTGGAATACAGACAAACAAAAAAAAAGATTAAGCACCGTTTCAGGTACCGTCAAAGACCAACTCCCCCATGCCTGCCAAACTTCTGTCCTTCCACAAGGCATGCTTTCCCGTTGTTTCCAAGTTTTAAATCCAGGTTTAAAACCTCCCCGACTGCTTTATAAAGCACCTAACATAGACTGGGTTTCTATTGACTTCACACTCTATAAAGCAGTCGTGCAGACAAATGTAAACATATCAGAAGAAAAAACACCGAGATCCGCTCGGCTTTTTAAAACGCTGGTGTCCCCTAGCCAGGTATCTGTTGTGAGGGAACTTCAGCGCAGAATGAAGTCACGCCTGCGTGCACCTATGTCAGCTCCCAGGCCCTGCCCAGAGCCCGTCGTCAGACGCCGGGCCCGAGGCCTAGAGGGGGTCGAGGCCCGAGGGAAGGCCCAGCCGTAGCCGAGCTGGCCGGTGGAAAGGCGCAGCCGCCGCACACGCACCGGGCAACCCCGCCTCTCCCCCTGCTTGCCCAGGGTGTCCGCGGCCCCGCGCGGTGAGCGGGCACGCCGCCCCGCCTCGCGCTGCCACGGCACACCACAACCGCCCGCCGGCTTGTCCGCCGGTCCCCCCGCACGGCGACCCGGGCAAACCCCCCCGGGGGGGCCCCGCCGCCGCCCCCGCCCCGGGGCCCAGCGCGGCGGCGCGGGGGGGAGGCCGGGCCCTGACGTCATTATCCGGGCCCTCCGCGCGGTTCGCCCGGCGGGTCACAATGGAACCCGCTCGAGCCCACCGACGGAAACGACCGCGCGCGCGCCCGCGCCCCCCCCCACCCCCCCCCCCCCCCCGCCCCCCCCCGCCTTCCTCGCCGCACACAGAAGGGTGGGGGCAGGCGGGCCGCGGCCTGGGCCTCGCCGCTGCGGCGTGAGTGACAGCCCGGGGGGACGGGGGCAGGGAGCGCGTCACGCCGTTCGGGTGGCGGCCCCGGGGGCTCTGCCGGGGCCGCCATCTTGCCCAGGGCCCCGCCAGACGGAGTTGCGCCGCCGCCGCCGCCGCCGGGAGCGCGAGGAGCCGCCGCCGCGTCTCGCCTCGCTCCCTCCCCCCTCCCCCGCCTCCCCTCCCCCCGCACGCAGGAGCCCAGCGCAGAGCGCTCCAGCCGCCCGGGCCGGCCCCTCCGCTGCCTCCTTCCTGCCTGCCGCCTGCCCCCGCGCCCAGCGGCCGCTGCCGACCAGCCGAGCCCCAGGCCCCGGCGAGAGGTGCGGGGTGCGTGTGCGCCCCCTCCCCCGCGTGCGCCCGGTCCCCGGACGGGGCGGAGCGGAGCGCGCAGGCCCCGGCCAAGCCCCAGCCGGAGCCGAAGCCCAGGGCCGCCGGGCAGGAGCTGGTGACGCAGGAAAAACGCCCCGGCGGTGCCGCCGGCGCAGGAGAGAGCGGAGCGGCCAGGGCCGGGATCTGAAGCGCGGGCAGCGGCGGCAGCTTCGCCTTCCTTCTTCCCGTCGCAGTACACGGCGCCCGCCCGGGGGGGAACCGGGGAAGCGGAGCCGCCCCCTCAGTCAGCCGGCTGCACGCCCGGGATCGCGGGGCCTGGCATGAGACTCTGCCCTGCTGGCTGCCTGGGATGAGGCAGTCCCTGGCCGCACTCCTTTGGCAGCACCCAGGAGGGCACCGGGCCGTCGCAGCAGCAGCCGCGGGACAAGGGGAAGCCGTGCGGGGGTGAGTGGCGGAGCGCCGAGCCCGGGCGGGGCCGGGGGCCGGGGCCGGGGCCGGGACGCGGCGAGGCGAGGCGGCGCGGCTGCGCGGGGGCAGCTGTTTGTGCTGCAGCCGGCCGCCGCCGGGGGCGGAACGGGGGGGCGCCCCCGGGGAGGGGCCCCCGGGTGGGGGCGGGAGGGGGGGGGGGGGGGGCCGGGCCCCGCGGGGCGGGGGCGGGGGTGGGGGGGGGGTAACGGGCGGCGGGTGGCGGCAGCGCCTCCCTCGCAGCCCCCGGCGTGTGGCCCTGCATCGCTGGTGTTTTGGAGGGCAGGGGAAAATGGCTGACGGCTCCTCATCCTTTCCCCGGCTGCCGGGGGGTGGAAGCGCTCCCCGCCCCGCGCCCCTCGGGGGGCTCTGCCAGCTGCCGGGCGGCCCCTCCCGCCGTCCCCCCCCCCCGGTGCCGCCGGGCGAGGAGGGCGCGGTGGCTCCCCGCAGCGCTGCACCCGGCTTTGCCTCCCCTGGTTCTAGCTTCCCTTCGCACCGAACGCCATTACTGAGGTGGAGTGATTGGAGCCGTGTAGGCCCGGGCGACGCCTGGAAATAAGGCCCTGCCGAGGCGCTTTTCCTACAGCCTCAATGAAAACCACCAGCTCGTTCACGCCCGCTGTAAACATTATTAACACGTAGGCCCCTCCTCTAGTCTCAGCTTCCAGCAGCCCTGTTTCGATGCACAAAAAACGTTTGTGGCTTTTTGCATCTTCTTCCTCTAGTCCACCGCGCCGCTTCTCCTCGAAGTTATGTCTTGGGGCTTGTTGGTTGGGATTTATTTTAGGCAATAGAACCCTCGCCCCTTGTCCAAGGTGTGCAGCAGGGGTAGTCGCGTGCAGTTTGGCCACAGTTATTCTCTGTTATTGTCCTCATGAAAACGGAGGATTTCTTGGATGGGTTGTTGGGGGGTTTTTTGTGTGTTGGTAATCACTCTGTTAACGTGTGCTGTCCCATTTTGTGCGGCATTGTTTGTATACAGAGAACAGCCTTTAAAAATTATTTATTTTGTTTGTAAGTGATTTTGTCCCTCAAAAATGTTGAGGTGGTTTTTAAGATGCCATATTTCATTTTCAGGTTGCTCCCTTAGAAGTCCAGTTAAGTATTTTGAAGCTGTACAGTAACGCACAGCACACAACCATAGAGGGGGAAAAAAATTCTTTCAGAAAATAATTGTTCTCATTAAATGTTCAAAGGGCTCCCAGGCTCACTGTAGACTTACTGTGTTTGTCTCAGCTGTCTTCATGTTGTCTGTACAACTTGATTTATAATCCCAGTTCTGCAGTTGTATTAATATCACTGGATGTTTGTATCGGCCCAAAGACCCTCCGAAGTCACAGGCTCCAAGCTAGCACAAGTCCCACTTTTGCTGACCTAGTTCCAGAACTGGGGCCTGTATTTTTAAAAAGTTGTTGAATTTAGATATTAATATGCAGTGTTAAGTATACTAGTGGCAACACTTGTTATGACAGACGGACTATGTAACCTGTGTTTTTCAGCAGGCTTCTCAAATGCCTGACAAATGGATATTAAAATTGTTACGTTTAGGAAGGGGCTATTGATGGGTATTTGGAGGATTGACCTTTATTGATTATGGAACTGAAACGGTGTCTCTAGTAAGACAGATTTAGGGGTGACTGAAATCTGTAAGCAGCTAACTTTATTCTTGATATCTTAAGGCTTTACTTTGAGAAATAGGCAGAACTCCTCACCATAAGCATTCCTGATCAAGTAATATGTTTATTTCTGCAAAACCTAAGTCATACATGAGGGTGTTGAGGGTTTTTTGTTTGCTTGGGCTTTTTTGTTTTGTTTTCTTCAAATAATGCTTTTAATTCTTTGAGTTGAAGTAATGTTTATTCTTTGAACCAACAAAGTACTGTAGCTAATATCAAGAGTTTTGGGGAAGCATGTAAAATACATGTTTTGATTATTCTCTTGCAATACCCTGGACAACGGTGATGCTTGATGATAGCTTTGAATGAAAAACATAAAGCTGCAGGGGAAGAAACTCAAGTATCAGCATGGTTGGGGGGGGACACAGAGAGGAATCCAATTAAGATGTAAGATTGTATCACAGTAACTTTTTTCCCTTTCTCCAATATCTTCTGTATTTTTCTTTTGTGTGGGTTTTCTTAATGGTATTTCTTTTGGGTAGCCTCTGTCTTAATCTTTCCAGGCTGCTGCTTCATGTCTTGCAGAATTTGCCCTTGTGGTGGTACTTCTGCCCATTGAATTGACAGGAAGACTACATCTGGAGGTGGTAATCAATAAGGATAGTGGTAGCAAAACTGTTTACTCTTTCTGTATCTGTGGAACACTGGCACCCTTACATAAACGATCTATTTCCCACATTGTGGTGCATTTGTACTTGGAAATAGACCAGCGCAACTACTCTGTTCTAAATGCACACTTTTAGGTTTATGCATTTTATTAATATTCTGGAATTCTTACAGGTGAGACTCAGGATAAACAAAAATAGTGGATCAGTGTCTACTCAATGAAATTAAATGAAGGTAGCTGTAATACCTTTATTTAAGATATCTTACATTTAAAATTGAAATTGGTTTAGGACTTTCCCATATGATAAAAATTGATAGGAATTCAGTTATTTATTAGTTTGAACAAATTACTTCTAAATGGCTATAAAGTTATGTTTCTGTCAGGTGTGTATATTAAGCTCCATGGGAAATACTTCTGTCCTTCCTGCTCCGGCTTAGAAATCAGTTCAGAACTTATTTCAGGTATTTGGCAAGCACTTTTGTGTTAGGCAGTACTCTGAGTCTATATTTTTTTTTTTTCCTGAAATACTGTTTTATATATCCTAAGGGATCTAAAAACTGTAGGTGTATTTTGAAAACATCCTGAGCAGGATAACCTTGTGAAGTAAATGAATCAATGGTGTCCTTTACTGTTTTTCACTTAAAGCATGATTGCTTTATTTTTTTTAAAAACAAGTCAAACCCTGCAAACCCCCCAAAACTATTACACTTACTTTAGTTCTTTTTCTTGTAATCACACACGTTGTTTAATCGAACCAGTAGTCTTGCTTATCCAGCGCTTGCAGAGACCAGTGCAAAGTGGTTGCCTAAAGAAGTAAGAAATCAAGATTTGTCCAGAAATGAAGATTGACAGTGAGGGAAAGAAAAGTCTCTTACTTTTCTAATATAAGATGAGAATGAACATTGTTGTCAAAATATACTGGCATCTCAGTAAATGAGTCTTGCATCTTCTGGTGTTTAATTTTTCTGCTATCTTAGCAATGAAGTTCCTCGGTGTTTTTGAGTAAGTTTCAACAGAACATGAATTTGGAAGTTAAATAAGCATCTGCTTAGTTTAATTTTTGGGTGAACAGGTTGGTGAAAGACCAAAATTTTTATAAACTAAAAGCTTAAACTACAGTTTAAATGATATCTATTTCTAATTTAGAAATAAAACATTAATTGTTTGGTGATTGCTGACATTTCCTTTCCTTTTAATGCATTTTCCTTTAGCTGAATCCCTTAACTGTGAGGATTTCCTTTTTTTTTTTTTTTTTTTTTTTGTGACATAAATTCTCTGGACCTTGAAGGTGAAAACTCCAGTGATTTGTTTTCCTGGAGTTTCAGGCTCCAGTTTTGCACATCCCTTCATATGCCTTGACTTGTCTTTCAGGTAGTGCTTTATTAATCATAGTGGGACCTTAAAATCCCAGGTCTTTTCCTGGCTGCTTATAATTGTGTGTGTGTGTATACACACATGCCCACCTCCGCGCACATGCAACAGGACTTTTTTTTTTAAGATGATGTACTGACTTTTTCCCCCCTGGGTGAGATAGTAATGTTAGATTTCTTAAGTGCTTTATAGCTCTCTTGCTGTGTCAGAGTTTCTTCTTGGTAGTTCTGGTAATTAGACAGGAAGGTAACTTCTAAATTGCCTGAAAATTTTTAATGATCTTATTCTTGTAGCAGTTTAGCCAGATTGCTGTGGTTGACAGTTTGCAATGTGTCTAGTGAAGATGGAACTTGAAGCAAGAATTCCCCTTATGGCATTTGAGAAGCCATTAATTCCCTTCTCTTTCCTTCCATGTTTTAGGATTGGGAAAACAGGGGTTTTTTCATAAAATAAAAAGCTTTGAAGTGAAACAAAAAGCTTAATTGTCATCAGTGGCGATGGATGCAGCAAGGTTAGCATAGTGGTGGTGAAACCTTGCTGTAAGCTAATGTGTCTTCAGCCATAGAAAAAAAAACCCCCACGTGATCAGTATCAGCCTCTGGTTAGCAGGTGTATGACTGAAATTTTTCACTTACTTGCACCATCCTAAGATTTTTTGATCAGATGAAGGAGGGTTTGGTAATGCATCCTTGTCATGAATTTTCCTTTTTCTTTTTGTTGCTTTCCTGATAATGGAATGGATATTTAGAACCAGTAGAAACTCTGGATATGGTGCCCAGGGGCAGCTGAATGAGGATGGTGAATGACCACCATAGTTTTAGTTCAGTTCTGTTGTTGGCAAGTAGTGGCCAAAATGACAGCTTGATTTGGAGATTTGAATGCACTGTGTTGATTGATCCTTAGTTGGTATTTCAGAAGACAATCTCTTTTCTAAAATTTAAATTGTACTAAATACTTGATGTGCTGTTTGTTTATGTGCTTTGTATTTACTTAGGTGCGAGTATCACACAGGAAGATTGAGATGTTGTAGAAGTTGTATATGTTAAGCTAGACCAGCAGCGAGTAACTAACAGTTGAGAACAGAGAATCAAAATCTCTCCTGTGAGAGCCACCTCACGCTTTTAAGTACATGTTTACACTATACTACACCTAAAATACAGTTTGAGCGGTTTTCAGTGTTGATGAGCCACTGTGGTTGTTCATGGGTCTGAAAATACAATAAATAGCAGTAGTTCACACCTACAATGAAGACTAGCCCTTTAGTTCTACTTTCGATTATTCTAATAGCAAAATATTTCTTTAAATGTGAGTTTATCATTGTACATCATTTAAGTACTAAATGACATTTGTCCACTAGAATTCTTTATTCCATATCGCTCTAACATAGTCAGCTTCTCTACTGTATTTGATGAATTTAAGTTCTTCTCTCAGAACTTCTGTGCCAGAAATGGGGGGGGGAAAGGGGCAGGGGGAAGAGGCCTTAACAGCCGTGTTGATGTTTAAACAGTTCAGCTGCAATGGGTTTTCCATCTATAGGATTTATGAAGATGTTATTTTTGGGGTACATTTCTGTAGACTGGTACAGTACATAGAAAAAACTTTGCTTCTTTCACAAGCTCTGGAAATGTTTGTTATCTCTTAAGATACTTTCTCATGATTTTAAAGATATTTTCTCTTAATAAGAGATGAGGATTTTTTTCTTTAAATTTTTGTAGTTTGCTCCTACTTGCCTGCTTGGTCTGGTGTTGTTAGTCTGCTTTAAAGAAACGCTGTGGTAGGATTTTATTGAGCTGATAAAATTAGTGTCTGTGCATTTACCTTTTTCTTTTCCTTCCTGATTATCTTCTGTTTAATTTGTTCTGTGTTTTCTTGTGCCATTTTTCCTTGAAAATGTTACGTATGAATTCAGAGTGCCCAATGGTTATTTTCCTTAGGATGTTGTTCCCCCCCCCCCCCCCCCCCCCCCTTCTGGGTAGCTAATGCTTCTGTGTAAGTGATGTTTTGTTTCAACAAATTGGTGAGGTTAAGTGTATACTTTGGAGAGACTTTCTTGCTGGGAAGAAAGTGCCTTATTTGGAGACAACAACTTGTCACAGTTGGGTTTTTTCTTTGCTTTGCTGAATTTGTAAATATGAGGTTGATTTTTGAGGTACCTTATTTTTGCTCAAATGCTTCATAAATACAAGTGAAAAGTTTGATTTCTCCCCCCACCCCAAGGTAAAATTGAATTTGGATAGTATTACTTTTTTCCAAGCTATAGTATATATTATTTCATCAGGACTTGGGGTTTGTAGGGTTTCAGAGCGGATTCCTCATCAGAACTAAAAGCTTGGTTTTTAAAATGCTTCCATTATTCATTTCTCAGTTGAATTATCAGATGGCTCAGTGAAGTTACTTAAAATTGTGTGTGGTGAAAAACAAATGATGCAAAGAGCCTTTGAAAAAATGCACAAGTCATGATCTGTTTAAGCATTTTACCATTTAAGGGGGATATTTTCACTTGAGCCACAGGTAATTTAAGAAGATTCCTCTAAGTTTACATAAAAGTGGAAAATGGGGAAATAGGAGAACAAAACTTGTCATTAAACCAGTGGGTTTTTTTCCCCCACTTAATTATGAATTCTTCCTCCTATTGGATCCTTGACTCATTCAGTCTGGAAGATGGATTGAATTGGATTGTCATTCAGTATTTTATCTTTGGAATTCATTCTGTAAATGCATGTGTTACATGAGTCTAAATCCCATACTGAGTAGAATTATTACTCTATTAATAAACTTGATAGGTGCTTTTCATTCTCAGCCTGTGTGTTTCCCAAACATTAACATATTATTTCTCACATCACTCTTAAAACACGTTGTCTTCTATTGATGAAGAATTGAGGCGCAGAGGCTGTAAACGTTGAAAGTACCTCCTGTCATAATTTTTTAATGGATTTTTGTTAGATGTTCAGGTGTTACAGACACAGCTTGTGTTGGCCGTAAGTTGCTGTTGTGTCCCTTGCTCTTCCTCAGTTTTGCCTGTGTACCCAGAAAAATGAGAGAAGGATGAAGAGGTTAATCTGGAAAATCTATGATTTCTCCAGGAACGTATATGAACAAGACACAGACAGAACTAACTTCTCAGGGTTTCTATATAGCTGCCTTCTAACCCAGAGATTTCCCTTTGACTTCTGCAGTTCTGTTTGTTTTCTTGTAAAAAACATCATTTCACTTCTGCAACAAATAAGGTATGGACAGTTTCTCTTCCTGGGGCCTCAGAAGATTGCTGTTTACCCAGGGGGCTTAGTTTGATGGAAACAAACTTCAGTTTGATGGAAATGAAACTACAGCAGAAACCAGATTACTCTGAAAATCCCAAATTATGTAGGAGAAAAATGACAAATAGAGCATTTGACAAATTTGGAGAGCATGTTCTGTCTGTCTCTCTCACACAGACAGAAAATTTTGTTATGTGAAAATTTCTTTTGCTAAAAAGTAGTAAGATGTTGACTGTCACAGTGGATACAGCTGTTGTACTCAGTTACTTGTACTCTGTCATCTCTAATTCCAGGTTTTTTCACCTCGATTTCCAGGTAATATTTGAATCATGCAGTCTTGTTTACTTTATCATTAATTGCATTACTTTTTTTTCCGTTTTTTTTTTTTTTTTTTTTTTTTTTAAAAAATTCAAAGTGTTACTGCTAAATTAATTTTCCTGACTCACTGTGATTTGTTAAGTATTCCACTGGCTTTATCATAATTTCCAAGCCAAAGACAGTTTTTTTGCCTTCACCTTCTGAGACTTCTCGCACTTAGCCTTATTTGCTCTGGCTACTTAATATTTTTTTCATGACTGAACTTGTGCTGTTCATGAACTGACATTCCTGGCATTTATCATATACTAAACAGCTTTCTCTGTGTGCATTTTCCTGTGATATCCTGATATCCATTACCCTTGAGAAAAATTTTGGTCTCTGTGACACTTCTGTGTTGTCAAGGCTCATCTCTGCTCTAATGTGTGTGAACCTTGGTTGCTCTTATAGGTAGGTACTAGCTGTAATTATCCATATTCTGTTTCCTTCCTTTTTCCTACTCTTTCAGGGTGTGTTTCATGATAGATTAGCACTGATGCTAAAAGAGTTGGTTCTGTCCATGGTTATGTATTCTTCCTGTTTCTCGTGCCATTGTTAGTGTTCATATGGCATGTGATGCAGCTGAAAACTAAAATGATTTTCATTCCTTTCCCCCGGTTACCTTTCAGCCAGATTGGTTTTCTTGATCTGGCTGACTATGTGGTGACGCAAGGGCTAATACTAGTGGCGAGAGGGTAGTTAGGATGAAAGCAAGTAAGATCGCCTTCCTGCTCTTGTGACAGTGCAGACTCACCTTGTTTCAAACAGACTGTGAAGCTGTATCTTCAGCTAAGGCTTGTCCACATGCAGAAATACAATGAAAACTTCTGTTCTAAAATTTATCAGGATACAATACTCTTACTGGGGAATAAGTTTGCTGTTTCTCACTGAGATTCCAATAATGGCAGCAGAAGAGATCCGCATACACACCATGGTGGCAAAACTTCCATATGAGAGTTTTGTCACTGTCACTTTGTGCTAGTTTAAGCACTGTCCCGAAGAAGAACAGTTATGACATTCCTCTTGTCTCTTTTGGCCTGTTGGTGAATTCAGCTGAAAAGTGGTATAATAGTCTATTTTATGTACCAAAGGGAGGTGCCCTTTAGCAAGGGGGTTTATGGGATTTAGCAGTTAACCATTTTCAGTGCAGGGAGGTTAGTAGTAACGTGTGTTTTGGATTGTTGTTTTTTGTGTAGTGGGTTGGGGTTTTTTTTTGAATGACTTTTTGGTTTTCAGACAGAGCTTAAACAGGGTTTTTAAACCCATCCTCGGTCCTTAGGATGTGGTAGTAGTTGATCATTATCTCCTGCATTTCCTAATAAAGAAGGTTATGACATGCCTTTTGATAGGTTTTATAGCTACAGGAATATTAAGTTTCTGGGATAGTGGAGTCATTTTTTGGTTCTGTGGGGGAGTGGGTGTAATGGAAATAATTCTCCTGTTTCCAACCCTGTTTTGTTCTTAATATACTTTTTAGGGGCTTCCTTACTTGTTCCTATCCAACTTCCTCTGCTATTTACCTCAAACTACAGTCTTTGTTGTGTTGGCAGAAGAAGCATTAAGACAGAAGATAAAACTGCTGTTCCCGCTGCCACTTCTTATTTCCTTGCAGAGAGGCCAGGATTTTTAGGGGGAGTTGTTACACAAGTTCTCTGGAGCAGATGGATTGTTTTCATTGGTTTCTTGATCATTCAGTCTGCTTAGGCAGATGGCTTGTAAGAGTTTAGTTGGAGTGGAGCACGTTTAAGGCAGACAGTCTTAAAAGAAATTAGCTCTCAGCTTATAACACCTCCAGTGAGCTTGTGCAAGCTTGCTTTTTCCGAGCAAGTACTTTCTGGCTGAAATGGTTGTAAGGCAACAGGAAATGGTAAAATGTTTACTTGCAGGTAGCTAGCATGGCACTGTACAAAAATCTCCAGGCTGAGTTAGGCACTTGGTACACTGAAGACTAGTTGGAAGTTTGGCTAAGTTTGTTAATCAGTTATGAAGAAGCTTATTGAAATATGAATTTTAATGCTGATATCACTTTCTTCTGTATTTGAGACATTTTAAATTATGCTTGATGATGATGGTGTTGGTAGTGTTTGAGTTCCTGTGCTTAGTTTGTGCTTTCTGATTGAACATTACATGAAAAGCAGAGTTTAAAAAAAAAAAGAGTGAAATTAAAGCTAGTACAGTAATGGGAATACTTAGATTATTTGAATTTAAAGCATTTCAAAATATCTAGGTATTTCACAAAGTTAATTTTCTCATGATTCAAGAAAGTAAAATGCTTCCAACTTAATATCTGGTTTAGATGCCGTACCATCCTTTAATTATTTGCTGTTAACCAAGCAGTAATTTGTGTTAATTTTATACTTTGAGGGAAAATTTCTATAATGTGTTGATAATGTCACAGGATATTAGGAGTATAGACTAAAATAATTATTATTTGTTAATTAAATAATAGTTTTCTTTAGTGTAGTATTTAACATAGTTTAGAGAAGCCCTTAAATTCTCCATAGAAAACATGAAGGGAGTCAGAAGGGGTTACCCTGATTTTTGCAGGCTAACTTTAAACTTCACTTTTCTGACAGAAGCTTTATAGCATAATTGTGGTAGTGGCATTGGGTACTGCACACTATGGTGATATGTCAGGTGCTGTGTATAAGCATGATTTAACAAAGAATAACGCACAAGTAAACTGTAGAAATAACATTGTAGTAGTATCCATAATTCATTGACTGAATGGCTTTAGACAACATTTCAAATATTTATAGTGCTGAGTTTTGCAAAGCCTTAAGTGCGGTGTACTATAAATAATTTGATGTTTTAACTCCACAAATGGAATGAACCTGGTAGATGCCATTATGCTTCCCTTCAAATACTTGAGGAAAAAATGGAGGTAGCAAAAGCCATTCAGCACCTACCAGTAGCCTGGTAGAATGTACAAACCTTGTCAGAAATAACAGAAGCCACGATGTATTAATGTATCTCTGGGGAAAGCCAAGACTAGGGATGCCGCTGAATGTGAGAAATGATGATTTGGGCATTTGTATGGTTCGGCAGGATCTTCCAGAGGTGGAATGGTGAAGTGTTAACTTCCTTTTTCACTTTGTTCCTTAGGAAGAATTGAAGTTGAGTAGTATTAAATTGCTCTAGTAGAGCAAAGGGAGTGTTTTGATTTAAACTTTTTTCATTAAGTTTTTAGATTTTTGTCTACAGTTAATGTTATCTGTAATCCTTAGGCAGTTGGACTAGATGATCATTGCCGGTCCCTTCCAGCTGAAAAATAATTCTATTCTTAAATATTCTGTTCATTGGAGGAGGCATCAGATACTTCATAGTTTTAGCTTCATCAATCCCACCTACAAAATTTTGCTAAAAACCTGAGATCTCTTTGTGAGCCCTGCAGCAAAAGAAGAACACAACTTCCACAAAGTTTCAGAGGTTAGCAGAGCTAGAGGATAAAAGCTCTTAACAATTATTAAGGGTTTGAGCCCAGCTCACAAAAAGAGATAAGATATTTTGTGGATGCTTTTTGGAATTCACAAAACTCATGTTCTTCTCTAGTTAACCTTAGGAGCCGATTTAGAGAGAAATTACAGAATCTAATGCAACCTAAAATAACAGTAAAAACTTCCCGCGTAAGTTGCAGAACTAAAGTTCTGGATATGCATCAATGGTCCCATTGCTACCCTTACAATATCAGATACAACCCCAAAGCTTTTACGAAGTTAAAAGTCCAAGAATTTGATGATGAAAGAAGAAAGGAATATTCATTCCTAAAGATGGAATTGAAGGTGCTTCTGAAGAGGTTAAGAAACTGGAATTTGCCGTTTGGAGGAAAAATCTGTGTAGATGCATCAGCATTTGTTTATTTTTGTCAATGTGAATATTGTAGACTTATGGCAAATCTGAACATAATGGGGAAAAAAAAAAAAACCAACACTCTTTGCTGTGAAATGATGTAATGTCCGAACACAATATAAGTAGGCTTAAGCTACTGCAAAGTGTAGTATTGATGACATTTGTCTCACAAAGATGAAACAAAAGTGAGACTGGCAGCTTTTTACAAACAAATTTTTTTACCTTGTTTTAATTTGCTTTTGTACTTCAAAAATGGGTACTGCTCAACACAAAACCAAATGTAATAGACCATTTTCTTTTGCTAGTGGGGTTGCATAAAAGGTTATGTGTTAACAAAATCAGATTTGATTTGTTTGTTTTAACATTACCTTATAGAAACTAGTATACTTCTTGGGTTGTATGAATTGACTTTCTTGCTGAGTTCTTGCTTTCAAGGAAACTAGACTTTGGTAAAAATGATTGGACTCCTTTTAAGAGCCTTTTGCTGAAGTGGTTTTTTTGGCTTTGTTTTTTAATGCTGAAGACTTCCCAGTATTCTTTCCTGTGCATAGCTGGTAATAATTTTTTTACACCCTACTATTACTGATTTTTTTCAAGCCTATGAAGCATAGACCTTCCTCCCCATTTAGTTCTGTGTTTTGTTTATATTTTATATTTGCTGTCCGCTTTAATTTCCAACGCAAATCCATAACAATGTCAGAGTACTTAGTTCCTCATATGTTGGAAGATACAATTCCTAACTTCTTTCAGTGGGAGAATTGCAATGGATGGAAATACAACTTCATTGTTACCTGGTGTTCTGGGAATGCATTCAGCATCTTCCCTTCTCGCTTGCGATGAAGAATAGTGTTACTGAATATATTACTCTCTATCATTTACACTTTAATAGTTATGTTTAAAGATGGTTTCTGTATATGGACATTATTTTTAATTGAAAGTGTAGCTATATATAGTTGGTAGTGGTATCAGCTGGTCATCTTAGCTCTGCGTACTATTTCAAACAGCCAAGAAATGTTTTCTCACATGGCTAACCAAAGATTTGCAAAACACACTTTTTCGATGTATTGGTTCTGTTCTTGAAGTCCACACCTTAAAAGCTCTTGCTATGAAATAATATCTTACTATCTTTATAACTTTGGGCTGCAGAACTGGAAAGGAACTATTATGCCATGTGTAGAAAATTGTGTACCTCTTCTGAAAAGTTGTAGGGAAAAGGCAGGTACTCACTGCTTTTTCTGATTTTGTTTATGTGCTTGATTGGCAATTACTGCTTTTTTTTGAAAAGAAAAAGTTACAAATGTAGTTCATATAGTATTTGCCTGCTGGCTTCTCAGTTCTTTTTCTCCTTTGTTAGGCCCAAAAGTTGAAGAGATTAGAAATAGCAGTCTTGAAAGGACATCTTTATTCCCTTACTGCAAAGGAGTAAGATAAATAGCAGTTGGAAATCCCAGAACAACTTGGCTGCCTTGGAAGTGGATGGTCTCTGGTGTTCTGTCTGGTGGCCAGTCTTGTAATGGGTTCAGCTATTTGATTCAGCATGTTGCCCTCAAATCTTGCCAGAGCAGCTAATTGGTATGGAGGGTATCTTTGTTGCTACTTTTTTTTTCTAGATGTAAAAGGCTGTAATGCACAAGTTTCTTATCAGTTCTGTGACCAAAATCATATGCTTTGGTTAAAAAGACAACAGTCCTGAGATTTATTCTTGCTACGAACATGCAATTGTGGTGTTCACATGAAGTTGCTTTTTTAGCATAACCATGCTTGTAGTCATGTTTCCCAACATGTACGAAGCTTTCTGTATGTCCTTTTTCCTAGGTGAATAACCTGACATTTGGCTATGTTAGTGCACATTTTATTGTGCCAGGCTTATCAGATGATCCAGATTACTCTGTGACATGTTCTCATTGTTTATTACCCCATTAGTTTGTGTGCCTTGTGCAAAATCTATTAGTGATTTTGTAGTTTTGTCTATGTTACTGGCAATGTTGAATAGTATGGGATTGAGAATTGATACGTGAAGGGTTTGGCTGGGAATGTTGTCTCTGCTAAAATTGTGTTAATAATTCCAGTTTCAATCAGTGAAGTTTATTTTTTTTAAACCTGTTTTGTTTACTGTAAATTTAATCAGACAGGCATATAAAGACAGGAATGTAAAGATGCAGTACAGAAATTCAGGTAGTCCCTAACATCTTTTGCATCTATGAAAAACTGTTAAACTGATCTTAGACTGTAGGAAGTTGCATTAGCAGCGGCTATGAGATTCACTGCACGGGTTATGCCCAGAGATGGTAGTTTGATTTCTTCTCTCCATTCTCCCTACTCCTCCCCCCGTCCTTTCTGTGCTATTTTGGACTATATCCTGTTTTCAAGATCTAGTAGAAGTTATGCCTGTAGATTGCTCTGGATTCTTAATCATTCTGTGAAACTCTTGAATGCAGCTTATCTGGGTTTTCTGATTTTAAAATATTCGGTACAAGTTGTTTCAATATATTACATTATAAATATTGGAAACAGGTTTTTTGTTATGACATTGATGCATCTTCTGTGTTTAGATTCAGAGCAGAAATATTACTTAATATCATGGCAGAAGAGGCTGAGATGTTTAACATTAAATAAATTATTTACATGGTGTTTGCTGGGATGTTTTGAATGTATTGATTATGAATGATAATCATATGTGTGTACTAGGAAATATGTATTAGCTAAAAAATAAGGATAATCAATTAGAATAAATTTGGAGACTATGCATTAAATTAATTACAGGAAGAAAAAAAAATTGTTTTGGGATACATCATTCTGGTTTGTTAGTATATTGCAATATGCTTACCCAAAACTAATTTTTTTTTAAGTGCAAGAAAAATGAGGTGGTGTTTTCTACCTACATTAGTATACAAGCCTATACATTCTCCCGAAACAGCTTTAAAGATTCATTCCACTAGGAAACAACCTGTTGCTATCACTGTCCAGTTTGTTTTCTGAACCGCTGCTAGGTATTGTTATAACTAATAAAAAAGAAAACTTTTAATGTCAGTACAGAAGTAAAGTTCATGTCTGTTTGCTTTTATGAAGAATATTAATTAGCAAGAATGGTAGGCTGTATTGTGCGCATCCTCATGCAGAGAAGACATGGAGATGAGTACTACTGCGTAAACTTAGGTGTCTGGTCTGTTGTCTCTTTCAGACTTTGTAATACATCCCATTCTATACATTCCCAAAGCTCTTCATTCCCCTTTTGTAGTGTGCCTCAGCAACTAGTAGGAAGCCATCGATACCTCAGTGCTCAGAAATTTTAAGATTTTCTCTGTTCCCTAGTGTGTTGCTGTAAAAATTCATGTCTTGCTGAGAATAGCCTTCATTACTTAAGTGAAATTAAGTCTATATTTTTTGTTACCCCTAATACTGAGAATACATTTTGATTTTTCTCCCATTGACTTTTGAGTATCCAATAATAATGCTCTTTGTAGCAAAAAGGCAGAGCAGTCAGGTTGAATATGAAGTAACATTAAAAGTTAATTATCCCTTTTTAAAACAAAATAATATTAAATCTTTTTTAAGAAGTCTAATAGCGTAACACCTTGCAATTATTAGCATTTGGATTAATGTTTTAAGGAACAAATAGGGTTCTTAAAGTGTTCTAGACGCTGAGCTTTGCTACATGGTTTGGAGAGGTGTGACTATTACATCCATTTTAGAATTGGATGAACAGCTTGAAGTACTTGATAGCCACACTACAGATTTAATAATCAGAAATAAGGAACCAAGAACATTTAATCAGTCTTTAGTGCAAACTTTAGACATACTATTTTCTTGAAGTGGGGATGAGTAGACATGATATAATTGCGCCATGGATGATAGAGTATCAATTGCAAATGTGTGTATTTCTTTTAATCTAGAACATTATTTAAATGTAAACATTAAACCATGATTTGTCCTTGCTTATGCTGTTCTACTGCTGCCTGTAAAGGACTGAGGTTGCAGTTGGGCCGGCAATATCAACTCAATCCTAATTGGCTGTGTTGCCAAGAACACATTTTTTGGGTTGCAGAAGGGCAGCCTCCTGCATAAACAAACTGGTAGTGTAGTTTCTTAATCACTTGGAAGTGTTAAAACAATAATTTAGATAATAGAATTGCAGGACTTGTACATTTTATGTCTCTCCTCCTTCTGTCATTGAGATATATTGAATATCATTGAGGATATGGTTTCATACTGGTTGAACCAGTGTATCTCCCACTGAAAGCTCCTGAGGGTGAAGGAATGGTTGTACTGGGTGAGAGGCCCTGTCTTGCTCAGCGCTCTGTCCTTGACAGTGGCCGGAAACGTACACCTACAGAAAAGTATGGCAGCAAGGCCACAGCTCACTCAAGGGAACATGATTAATTTGTCTTAACGTTTGCTGGCTTTGTAGGTAGGGCATTGACTGCTCGCTTGGTGCTGTATCTTTGACATTCTTCTCTATTTACTGTCACGTGAGCAAAATAGTCCTCCTGAACAGGAACTAAAACTGACTTTTCTGTTTAGTAGCCAGAACAGAGTGTATGATCTGAAGACCTGACCTCTTGTTACACTACCTAGGAAAAAGCATTATGTACCCTAAGTAACCAGTGGTACACTGTTGAACCATTAAACGCAAGAATTATTGGCAAGTGAATGACTTTTAGAGAAAGACACTTGTAGCTGCTGTCCAGTTCCCTTTTAGGGCCTGACCTTCATCAATTACTGCCTTGAGGTAAGACAGTCCTTTGAGTGGTGTAAGGGATTTCCTTGGCTTTTTGAAGGCTTTCAGGAAGTTATTCCATGTGGAAACAAGAAGTTAATATGCTTTGAGTATGTCAGTTTTGTTGCCTTGACCTGCAGAGCCAATTACTGGGTTCTCAGCCTTAGCTTGAAAACAGTTTGCTTTGGTTAGAATTTCTTGGGCTCCAAGCTTGGCATTTCAATGAGAATTTTATATTGAGACTGAAAAACTTTTGATGGAAGGAGGTCAGCTTTAGCCAGAGAAGCCTGAGACTTTACTTCTAATCACCTGAAAAGGGAATCTGAGAACCATGAGCTTAGGCTACCTGTTACACCTGAAACAGTTAAATGTAGTCAGATTCTGCTCTTCATCAGTATGTCTTAAGTCTGGTTACATGAGAAACCAGTACCATTGTCCAGTTTTCTGTTTGGAAATTTTTTTTTCCAAAAGATGAGAAAATCCACATAGTTTTGTTGAAAGAGACCTCCATGGAAAAAAAAAAAAAAGTTCTTTGTATCATTAATCCTTCTATGTCTAGTTGTTTGGTTTTGTTTTTTTTTTTCTTCTTTTTTTTTAATAGTTATGGGAGAAATACTGAATTCTCTATCCCTGTTCTTGAATTATGCCACATATATGAGTATTTTAGTTCTCCTAACATAGGGTGTAACGGCATTTTCATTTGTTTGAGGTTGTTGAACTTTGTTTTCCCCAAATCTCATTCACATTAAGGCTTCAATCTTTGAATGTCCTCAGAACTTTATATTTTCAGTTAGACCTCTGCATAAGTTCCCCAGTGCTCTAAAATACAGGTGGAATACAATAGGATCAGGCTGTCACATCTGTATACAGATAATATTCGTATTTGTTGCTCAAAGAGGAGGAAACAACATTGCTTAAAACTAGTATTTTCTGCACCATTCCTCTACAGTCTCTTCAGCATAGAATGCTGTGTAGCTGGTACTTGAAGGTCTGAATGTATTTAGATGACTCCTTCGAGACTGTATTTATGGGGTTGAGAGTTGTGGTCCCTCTCCTTTGCCCTTGACCTGACAATAGATGGTGATGCTTTCTTTTGGAAGCTCACTTTCTGTGATTTTACTGCTCGCTTAAATTCATGTGAATGGGAGGTGTAGGAGGGTCTTGTATGAAGTGAAGTCGCATACCATTAAGTAGATGTAGTTTAGCTACACTTAGTCTCAACACTAAGCTTTGAACTTAAAAAAAAAAAAGAATCCTGAAAGAACTGAAGTATGTTTTGAGACATCTGTCTATTTTGTCATATGATATTGAGGGCAAATAGAATTGTATGTTTGCATGGCTGTTCCCAATGTTCCAGAAAATGATGCTGCCAAGTGTCTTGATTTCAGATGTATGATGTGGGAAGATCAGTGAAAAAGGTTACTTGAAGTAACCTATTTTTTAATGAGAATAGTTTTAGTTCATAACAATTGCAGTTACTCAAAATCTCTTTTACTGTCTCACTTAAAAATTTATTGCTTTGAAATAATGTGTTGGAGCCTGATGCAGTTTTAATTTAAATTTTTCTGATTGCTGCTTATCGGGTGCTGTTTAGAGATTGAAAGTCAAGACACTTCTTCCTCTACTGAATAGTAGCTTAATGACAAGTTTTTCATTAATCACTGAATACATTTCAGTTTTAGTGCATATCAATGTTAATGAGCAAATTGCTGGGACCACTAGTTTTCTATTCTGATTATATAAATAATTTCCTCGTTCCTGAAAGACACAAGGCACAGAGAAGAAAGAAAATGATAAATGTGTGGGGGTGTGTATAGATTGTAAGTACTGAATTAGGTCAGTGTTACAGTTTTGGGGGAGGTGTTTCTAGATGAGAAGGCGTTTTGATTGAAATAAAGAAATAAGGTAGAAGGTTAGATTCCTAAGTCTAGAATTTTTAGACTAGAATCACGTCATAACCCTTGTGATGAGTCAGTATTTATTAGAATTTTAAGAAGGCAGTCCCCAGAATCCTATATGAAACAAATCCGTGATCCCTTTCAATCTAAAATTTGTATTGTTGCAGTTAAGCTTTTTTGCAGTACAGCACTTACGATGAAAAAGCACATCTTCTGTGAGATCCTGTTAAGATAGGAACATCATTCTATAAATAATGCTGGAGAAAAAATAATTTTTTTTCATAGCATAGTTGTATGATTTTTAGAAAGCTGTGTGGTTACGTGTTGAGTAGATATATATCCTGGCATGCATTGTTATCACACTGCAAAGTGGATTTTGTGGCATGTATTCTCACTTGTATATAACCAGAAAACTTTAAATAAAGGAAAAATAGGTCTTTGTCCCTAGATAGGGGTTAGGTAATGCACATGAATAATAAATTGTATTGTATTTTGAGGTCTGCTACTGTCATCTGTCACCTTGCATTCGCTTTTTTCTGAGACTATATTATAAGTAGCTAATTTAGGGAAAAGGCTGTGGGTATTGGGGTATTTCAGTTACTTTTGAGGAGATGACTTTGAGAAACTCGCATGAAAGCTGTTCTAGAAGTCAGCTGTGTTAGCAAATGATGTATGTTCCTTGATCATTATATGCTGAAATGCCATCCTTTGTATTTGCTGTTACATGTTATCCTGTAACAGAGTAATACGTACATGTTTGCTTCTTATCTAGCACTTATCCAGGAACCTGTCTGATGGGGTTTTTTTCCTGGCTTTTGAAAAGGTGCTTGATTTCTTTTCTTCCCCAAACAAAATTAACCTATTCTGCCACACAGGCACGAGGTTGCTGGCAGTGGAAGCTGAGGTGAGGCTCAGATGTGCAGCTGCACTGAATGCTTGAGCCTGGAAGCAGAGGCCTCTCCTGGAGGGCAGTGCCGTGCTGGTGCTCTGCTAGAATGCTACTTGCAGCCGGTGGTGTCTTCTAAATGGGGAGCATAGGGAGTCAAAAAAGCTATAGTTGTCTTTTCCTGGTGTTACTAAAATCACAAGGAGTCAGATGAAGCAAAAGTTTGATGTAGAATTTAGGGGTGAATCAGGGTGACATAAGGAGATGGCAAAAACATGGCAAATTGGAATTTGCTCAGTTGGCAATGAAGCAAATGTCAGTGGGATTCATTTGACTCAGTCTTCGTAGCCTCATACGGTGCTCGATTAACAATGGACTAGTCAGTTTGTCATTTAATAGGCATCTGTCTCCATCTTTGGCACTGTATCAAAACATCCATTCAAAGCTTTGGGTAAAGGTGATAATTTTTTTTAGCCTGGCTTAGTGTGTTGAATCCAAAATCAAATATAATAGAAATGAGACATATATAAAAATGAATATAGAGTCCCCATTAGAATTCAGCTGGATACAGGCAGTGTGAATTGTTGCTGTTGGACTGTCTGTATATTCAAAACCAGATGTCACTGCATCACTTTACATTTGTTTATAAGTAGCCAAATTAATTATAAGTAGGTGTAAAGGCTATTCTTGAGCTGAGCCAAACTGCCTTGGTGAGTTTTAACTCTAAAAAATTGAATAGTCTGAATTAAAGAAGTGATGGGAATTGGAAATTTCATGTCTAATCAGTTCTAGAGAGATTAAAGCAGTAGTGTGTTCTCTGTGGGCATGCAATTTGGTATTTTCTCTAAGACATAAATAGTTAAATCAGTGGCTGAAAACAGGACTGGTAAATTACTCCATTCTAATACTGTTTAAAATGCATAAATTGGATGATGATTTGTGTTTACAAAAACATGTTTGTATACCCTGTAATTAAAAGGAAAATACCTGAACAAGGATACGCTTGCAGTTTAGAATATGCAGATACTACAAGAAGCAATTGACCATTTGTTAGAGTTGGGGTGTTTTTAGTTAGCTGCAGCATAACTTGAAGTTAATTTTGTATCTCTGAGGACATCACACAAATGGGGGGGGCGGGGGGGAGAAGTGCTGAACTTCTTGTCTTATGCGACATGGCCAAGCCAAGTGAACTTCTGCAGAAGCCCTGAGATACACTTTTCTGGGAATGTAATTTAAATGATATGTGTAGGGTATTGTGATTAGCAGACAGTCAGTAAGTAAGAGGAAGAAAAAGATACGTTAGTCCTTTATATAAATGTTCTCTATTTACTATTGTCTACAAAATTATGTGTATTTTTGTTACACAGATTTTGTTTTACTCTCTGAATTTACAAGTTTTTGAATAAGTTGGTTATTTCAGTAGTAGTTTTCTTGCATCTCCTAGTTAAATTATGTTACTTGCAAGCAGAAAGGAATTTACAAGAATGCTTTGCCCAGACTCTTCAGCTAAGCTCAGAGGCAAAATCTGAGGGTAAATCCACACTAGTGTAAGTCAGGCTAAGAAGAGAGCTGCAGTTTTGTCATGGCTCCCTGGCTGGCATTAGGATGAGTACTTCGGCCTTGCAGTACACTAGTTCAGGTAATTAAAAATACTGAAAAGTAATCACAGTCTCTGTAAGTTAGGAGGTGGTGGTTGTTTCCTTCTGTGCTCTGAACTGACTCACTTCGTGATAGTTCAGCCAAAAGCATTAGAATAAGAAAGGGATGAGATTGAATTGGCTTGTATTTGATGTAAGTTACTGTGGAACCACAGCTGCCAGCGGTGGTCACTTCTTCCTGCAGTTTATGCCAAACTAGACCAGGATTGCTGCTGAAAGGAGGTGTTTAACCCTTTTCCTGCTTCTTTGCTACCTCACTTCTTGTGCCAGCAGAAGTTTTTGTGTGAACCAGACCTGTTAAGGAAGAATGGTGGTGATTAAGGAAGGTTTATTGTGGTGGTGGTTGGCTTAGGGCTGTTGAAAAGTACAGTGTAAGTTGGCAGATGTTTGATTTCATTGGTTTATGCAAGTACCTAGAAGCCTTAATCATGTAGTGCAGGGGAACTGACTGCATTGAACTGCAGTAGACTGCAGTGTGTATGTGTGTATGTATATATATGCGTGTGTGTGTATATATCTGGCAGGAAACTTAGTCTTGCTAATGCTTTCTACTTAGTGATTTTTCTAAACATCAATAGAAAACAATTAAATACTTAGGGCATTAAAAAAGGAGCACCAATTAAAATAAGTTCATTTTAAAAATTGCATTTTAAAAAACATTTCCTTCCTAAAGAAAATTTGAGTTGGCAATGCCTTTGTTCTGGACTTAGCAGGCTTACTAAACCCTATGAATATGAATTCTGAAGGGTGGGGATAGATTATAATTGACTGTATTCAAAGTCAATTAAATTCAAAGAATACAGTCTTTTTTTTTTTCAAAAGTTAACATTATTTTAGTGACAGTATTAGAAATCTCTAAACTTGGTGCTGTTAATATTGGAGACTGGGCAGGGGAGGAATAGTATATTCGGTCAAAATTTTTATTGTATATGTAATGGCTTGCAAATTTGTACAATTTAGGAAAGGTTTTTAAAATGTCTTGGAGAAAGAAGAGCACTGAAAACTAATTTGAGATGTGATAATAAAACACTAATAAATATGCATAGTGTTACAGCAGAAATTTCACCCTAACTTGTTAACTTCAAGCTTTTGCCAACTGAATGAGGAAGGTAGCACTGCCAAATGAAAGCTCATACAATTCTTTCTACCATCCTACTTGGCTTTTGAACTTCCTGAGTACTGCTGGTGGTTTATGTGGTGCTTGGAAGTCTAAGTTGCTCTGGAAAATTATGTTTTGTCTTCCGTAGTTATACAGTGCTCTGTGGTATAGAGTATAATTGTTGTTATAACTTAAAGCAACTTTTTATTTCTGTATTTAACACAATGAAGTTGAAATACATAGTATTATTGAACTGTTGATATGTCATGATTACCAGATGGACTAATAAGTCTGATGTCAGAATTTTCTTCATATAATCTACTGAAGTACTCGGTGGGGATATGATGGGCTTTGTAGTAGGCTTGAAAGGGCAGTGGACCGAGGCTTTGATAGGCACATGCTGGAAAAAGGGAATACAGGTCAAATGCCCTGGGTAAATATTGATGTGCTAATAAAGAATTTTACCTGTAGGGTCCCTGTTAGTCTTAGCTGAGGGAGAATCAGTCTCTAACTTCCTCTCAGACATCTGCAGTTAGATGGTGTCAGGAGAACAGTATTGGAAAAGATGGCAAATTTGTCTGTTTATGCTCTTAACCAGGTCCTTGATCAGCACCTTGAATTGAAATCGAAAATCTACTGTAGCAATCAAGCACAACAGAGTCAGAGTAAACAGCTGCATTTTGGTTGTGTGTCAGTTTCTCAGTGGTAGAGAGGTAATTAGCAGTGTAATTTTTACTTAGAACATTAAAATAATTAAATATTTCAAATGTTACCTTCTTCTGATGTCAGTTGTACTCAGTGAAAAGAAATACTAAGTCAAAAATAAAATATTCTTTACAGCAGTGTATTTGATTTTGTACTGTTCTTTTCCAGGTACAGAGTACTTCTATATGCATGTGTCAAAGCATATTGTTGTCTTTTTTTTTTTTTCCCCCAGGTTATGCAATGGTCTCTGCAAGATGGCATGTTCTTGAGTTGGAGCTTTTTAAGGCAAGCATATGCTGGTACTTCAACTTTACTAAGTGGACTATAATTTCTTCTCTCACAACAACTACATAAGCAGACAAAATTGCAAAGATCTGCCCTGTGTCGAGTATGACAGCCACGACTCGTGGCTCTCCGGTAGGAGGGAATGATAGCCAGGGCCAGGCTCCTGATGGACAGTCCCAGCCTCCCCTCCAGCAGAATCAGGTATGATATTAACAATCAGGTTGTCTAAAAAATAAAAATAAAGGGGTTAGTTCTTTAGAAATAGTGTTTCTGAGTTATTTGAGTTTGTATATTCCTAGAGATGTCAAGTTAGATATTTTTGTGTGTGTGTCTGGAAGTACAAAAAGATTTTGAGGGATGAAGGCAGTGCTGTTAGCAAAGTAGATACAGTTAGGGAGCACTGCATTGCAAAAGATGCTCCCTTGTCAGGCAGTGGTATGGTTCTTTGAAGCATGTGTGTTTTGGATAAGAAGCCTTCTTGGAGTAGTATCAGAAGTTTCCTCGGAACCACACTGTAAACTTACCTGTCATAGATTGGTAAGACTACCCTCTGTGAATTCAGTTTATACTCAGTTCTGCAAAAGCACTCCTTGGATAAAACAGCTTACAAACAGGTATCGTCTCTTAAGACCAGCTTCATCTAGGTCTCCACTCATTGTACTAGACTTCCCAAACAACTTACACTCCTGTTGAACAGGTTATCCTGCTTTCAAAGGACAAGAAAAAACTTTCAAGTACTACATCATAATGCGATGATTCTTTTTTGTTAGGGAAAAAATAACAGAAAAGATGCTTTTAAACAATGCAGCCAAACCCATTTAAAAGAAAAAGCACACTTTGTAATTTAATTCACTATGAAGATGATATTTCTTTAATACTATAAGGTTTAATGGTTGTTACTTCCTGAGACTGAATTGTTCTTTGGAACATGTGTAGTGGGCTGACCCTGGCTGCCAGGTAAGCCCCCACCCCATCACTCACTGCCTCTGCCTCAGCAGGATGGGGGAGAGAATCAGAAGGGAAAAGTGAGAAATTGTATGGGTTGAGATAAAGGCAGTTTAATAAGTGAAAGGGTAGGGGAGGAAAAAAGTGATGCAAATGCAGTGACTCAACACCAGCTGATGGATGCCCAGCTAGTCCCCAGGCAACCGCTACCGTGGAAGAGCAACTTTCCCCCCACCCCCGGGCCCTGTTGTTTTATTACCAAGCATGACACTATATGGTATAGAGTATCTCTTTGGTCAGTTCAGGTCAGCTGTCCCAGCTGTGTCGCCTCCCAGCCTCTTGCCCGCCCCCAGCCTACTTACTGCTGGGAGGCAAAGTGACAAACAAAAGATCTTGAATCTGTGCAAGCCCTGTTCAGCAACAGCTGAAACACTGGTGTGTTATCAATACTGTTTTGGTCACAAATCCAAAACCAAGCACCATACAGGGAGCTGTGAAGAAAATTAACTCCATGCCAACGAGACACAGTACAACGCATGAAAAATGTTCTTGAGGTTTTGGTCCTCCCTTGTCCTTTTAAATCTTGGTGTTCTGATTTGAATCTTTATTATTGTCAATTCTTACTATTTCTATAAACAAATAAGTATGCATCTACAAAATGCATTGTATTTTGCATGGCCCATCAAAATGGGCTTAACTAATCATGTTCTTGGAGGTTGGTTAGTAGCCAGCTGTGGTAGCGTGTTACTCATTTTTAGCAATTTTTTTTAAAAAATGTTTTTCTTGATTGTTTTCTTCTGTGCTGTTGTTGAAGTTTCCCTTTCTCCCTAAAATAGTAATTTTTTCTTCAGGAGAGTTGTAAAAACTGGAGCATCCCTATAGTCCTTATTTTCACCTTCTAGATAGGTGGTCTGCTGAAAGTAGTAGTCTGTGACAAAAAAACCCCACTTTCCTCACTGGGAAAGTAGCTTAAGTTTTAAACTGTCAAGATAGAAGGCATATAGCACATTTTATGCTCTAGTTTTTGTTAATAAATCTGAAATCAAATGATTTTATTATATTTTATGATGACAGGTACTTACTTCAAGTGATTCTTTGAAACACCATGTGAAGGAAAAATGCCAAAATAACTGGCACGTAAGTGCAGGCAGTATTTAAAGTATTTTCCATACCAATTTTAGACTTCTTCACCTGATTCTTCCAATGAGAACTCCCCAGCGACCCCGCCTGATGAGCAGGGCCAAGGAGATGCTCCACCCCAGCTTGAAGATGAGGAACCTGCATTTCCACACACAGACCTGGCAAAGTTGGATGACATGATCAACAGGTATTTTTACACTTTTTTCAGAGGTTATACATTATTTGTGCAACTATCTTGATAGTGGAATCGGGATTCTTGCATCTTTGTTTCGCTGGATTTCTTGAAATATTTTTTTATTGGTATAGAGTTGTAAAGAGAAAGAGGCTCAAATCAGAGGTGTGGGTTTTGTTTTTTTTTTTTATGGAGTGCTCATCAGGGCCTTTAAAAATGTATATTCTTACCCTATATTAAAAGCATTACAAAGGGGCAAGGGGCTTTGATTTTTAAGATGCACAATTGAAGTACAGAGGGGATCTGTTTTGTTTTTGAATATAGGCCTCGATGGGTTGTTCCTGTATTGCCGAAAGGGGAATTAGAAGTTCTTCTAGAAGCTGCTATCGACCTAAGTAAAAAAGGTAAGTTGCGAAGACAATTAATGATTATTGGGCCAGTGTGTAAAGTCTTTTCTTGTTCTTTTGAATCCCTGGTGGAGGCTTAAAAATTCTACAGTCCTGGTCCTGAAGATTGTGTCAGAGTGGTGGTACACAGAACCTCCTTCGTAGATGAGAAATTTTAGAAAGCCATCAGTGTAGTCAGAAATTAGGTGCTTTAGCATGACTAGGGAAGTTGAATAAGCTCACAGCAATAAAAATCTTGTCATTCCTGTCCTACCTGTTTTCTGTATTCACTTTGATATCAGACCTAGTGGGTATGGTCTTTATAACAGATACTAAAACTCAAAGAATTGTAGTTTTTTAAAAATAAGTTACTAATCTAGCTTTCCAAATGTCTTGCCATAAATTTTCATTCAAATCTGGCGCATACATGGTTTTGAGAATACTAGAGAAAAGTTAGGATTTTAAACAACATGACCTAGACTAATAATTTTACCATATTGCTTGCTATGTCTGACTTGCTTGGAAGTAGGAGGGGTTTGTATCAGGACTGTGTATGTGTTTGCTAAATTATACTAGTCAGATTGACAAGTTCATCGTGTTCTGCAAAGTTCTGTTCTCCTGGAAGGTTGCTTTGGTCTCCTGTTCTGGTCAGTATTTGTTGCACCAGTATTTGAGTAATACCAGAAGTCAGATCAGAATTTTTTTCTAGGAGATGTCCACTTACCAGCTAGTTGTGTTCTAAATATAGTGACATACAAAGTGCCTGTTCCTTACTTTTGTGTAGCTGGACTGGGACTACTTCATTTTCATGTTAATAAAGGTTATTCTTAGGCAGTTTAAAAAGCTGATTGTGGTCATGATATTCTGGGTTATCTTGATTGTTTTCTGTAAGTTTTTTTGCTTTGGAGCACTCTCTGGAGAAACAAAAGTTAGGGTGCACCCTTGTGATCCAAGATAGGGTAATGACATGTTGCCAACACTGATTTATCAGCCGAAGTTGTGCTTGGAATTGGCTGCTCTGCAGGTAGCTAGGTCTGGCAGGAATCCTAAGGTGAGTGTAGAATTCTCAAGTGATCGCATCTGTTTAGGAGCAAAAGAAATGCCAACTTACGGAAAGAAAATGTGGCTATCTATGTGTCTGGGCTGTTGGAACAGTGCAGTAAAAAGAAATTCTCTGCTTGTGATTTGTGAGAGAGGAGATGTATGTTACTGCCAGCTGTTAAGTCATCTTTAAAAAAAAAAAAAAAAAATCAACCCCAAAAAAAGGTCAATGCAATGAAGTAATAAGAGCAGAATGAGATTTTTGGCTACTCTTAACATCAACGTACTTCTCCAAAGTGTCAGACTTAGTTGAAAGTTCCCAAACAAAAAGTCTTCTCTTTTTCCACTTGAAGTTGGGAAAAACAGTGTAAATCTATTCACATGCTTTATGCACTTCGATTTTTAAGTTGTTGATGTCCAATTCGGAAAAGGGCTTCTGCGTTGCTACTGAATTATTCTTCCTCTTGCTCTCTAGATGAATTCCTATGTGTGTATGTATGCAGGGATTGTTGGCTAAGGAGAAAACAAGGAAAGCTGTTAAAGTCATTGTTTAACTGTGTTATCTTTACAGTTAAATCCTAGATATTTTTTTTCCTCACTACTTGAAGTCCCATGATGGCTAAGATGGTTCTTTTTTACGTAACTTTCAGTGCTCAGGGAATATGATAGGGTGCTCACTTGGTGTAACTGACACTGGGTAGCTCAAAACTTGGCCAACACTGTTTTAGAGCTGTGTGTATATAGAAAAGTAATACAAATAATCCTGTTGTGTGCATTTTTGAATAGGTTGAAGTGTATTCCATTATCTTAGTAAGATCTGAAATTGGACACCTTGCTACCTGTCTATGGGCACTTTTCTTAATCTGAGGAGTTCTGTTTCAAAAGGGAGGAACTGAAAAGAGAAACTGGAAAATAACCAGCTGTTGAATTACATAAATTCTATATTGCAGTCTGTAGCTCATTTAGATTGTGAAGCAACAAAACCTAAAAAGAGCCTACTATTTTTTTTATCAAGTGCCATGTTCTAGTGGTTAGGATTTTTAAGTAGCTTTTATTCATAACGCTGCCAGTGCCATTCTGGAGTGACTCTGGGGCGGGCAACTGCTGCCTTTGTGACCTTGTATATAAAATAAGAGTGATATTTGCATCCTCTTTGTCTTTTCAGGAACTGAAATTGAAAGGGACATAACTGAACTGAATTGAAAGTACTCAATAAGAATTAAATGTCATCATTACCACCTTCAAGTGCAAGGAGCAAATTTGAGAGTAGTATGAATCCTGTCTAGACTGTGACTTGCATTATTCCTGGCAGATGCATTTATTTGTGGAAGATTATCTCTTTATGTGTAGACATCAATGTATTATTCTTCATTAAGCAAGCCATGAGACTACCAAATGATAGTCTGGAATTACTTGCTAATAGAAAAAAAAAAAACATTTCAAAAATAGTGTTTAATAGCAAGAGTGATGTTTATCTTCACAATAATTTTGAAATACTTACAAAGTGTTTTGAGTAAGGAGATTTGCTTTAGAAATAAATATCATAGTGAGTTGGATGCTATAAATTTAAACATTAAAAAAAAGTTTGTTTTTGGTTTTTTATAGGCTAGGATACTCTCCACTCTTTCTTTCAAAACCCCAACAACCCTGCACTGTTCCACCTTGTTATTTTATTGCTCTGAATGTTTACATTCAATTTTTAACATGCTGCCAAAACTTCCCAATGCAACACACATAAGCAAGATGCAAAGCAACTTTTAGAATTTGTAGCTTAAACTGAAATGAGATTTCACTGCACAACTTAAACCTTCAACCTTGATCCCAAATCCTTGTTTCTCATGAATTGCAAACACTAACAGAGTGTGGGAAAGAGTAGAGAGGCCCTAGAGCCTCAAAAAAACTCCAAACAAGCCCAAGTGTGTGCGTGTGCATGAGCACATGTGCATCCAAAATCTAGGCAGCCCAGTAATGGGAGTTTTTTTCCAGCATCCTCTCTAAAGACCATCTCTCTACAGAAGATCCATCTGCATTTCTGTGGGACCACTCTTTGAGTTCCTTACTGAAGCTGTATCTTCTGCATTTTCTTGAAATGGTTATTTTTAGCTAGCTATCTGAAGCAAGGGCATCCGTTTTGTGTTGCCACATTCCAAAATTTCTTAGCCAGGTATTTGGGCTAGAACCAATTCAGTGAAATGAACTACAGCAGTGTCTTGGTGTAGAAGGACTCTCATACGCCTGATGATGAAGAGTTATTGAAAGTGTGCCAGAATCTGTGAGTGTCCAGTGTAGCCACTGTGCCCATGGGCAATTGTGGGTTTCCTTAAAACTTACTAGCTCCAAGTCGCTGTCAGTTCTACAGGGTCTGAACCAGGTCTGAACCTTACCAAGCCACTGAAAGGTTTCTGTGCTGCACTTCCCAAGGCTCCAGGTTGCGGGGGTTTCGCTGACACAGTGCCACACTAGTGTGTGGAGCCAGCTCAGCTCTGGAGTTGCAGTGACAAAGTTGTGTAATCCAAAGTCCTAGAGAAGAGGAGCTGAGTGATTTTGCCTGGGGCCTTTGTGCTCCAACTCTGTACTGTTGAATACCCTTCAGATGCATCAGCTGCATCTGGACTGACAAGTTTTGTGGACCCAGAGTGTTTCTGCTCTTGTGGCAGGGTTAGTACACCCTGCGTAGTTTATCTGGCAAATTGACCATTTTTAAGTGCAGGTATGGAAATCAAATGGCCCTCTGTTCTTCCTTCAAACCCCTAATTGCAGCCCCTGTATACTGTATATTGCACATCACCTTTTCCTTTCATATTCACTTTTTTTATTGCTGTATAATCCATTTCTCCAACTTTTCTCTAAATACTTAGCTCAGAGCTGCACGTGCTTACTTATTTCTTGTATTCTTCCTTACCCTTCTTTGCCCTCAGAATTTGGACAACAGGGAGAAAAATGGTTGCTTGTGGTTTTACCTGAGAGTTAGTAATACTGAATCTGATTCAAGCAGTAGATGCCAGGTGTCTAGTGTAATTGCTGTTTCTATTCTCACTGTCTTTGGATTACTCTTGCTTCCTCTTCCAACCTGCTGTCTTCTAGGACTCCTGCACTCTGCTTTTGATGATACTCTGGTCCTTGTAGACACTGAGCCTTGGTTCTTTTCATAAGTGTCATCTGCTGTTTCAGCAGCATGCAACATTGTGGGAGAAGGTAGAAGGTGACTGTATATCCAGGAGTCACAGGAGTATCTTCGACGGTTCTACATCTTCCCTCTCTTTCCAAGTTCAGTGAAGTACAGAAAGGACAATGTATTTTGAAACATACTCTGTTTTGGTATTCCTGAACTTGTTTTGAAATGTCTTGCTGACTGAAGCTGGCCTACCATTTTGGGGGAAGATGGTCCAAGAAGTACTTGAAAATTTGGGAGATATTTCGGTGCAGTATACCAGTACTCTAAGAAGCGTTAAAATCACTTCAGTGTCTGCTTTAAATTTGTATTCAAGAATTAAGTTCACTGTTACATTTGGGTTCAGAAAGGAAAGTTTCCCCTAGGTCAAGTTGACCACATTGGATGCCTTCCCTGTCCTCTGTTTTGTATAGGGTGAAGATGTCATCTTTACCTCCTCAGGGAGTTAATTTAACAAAGTTCTTTGTTTACCACAAATGTCTGTTTCAGGCAGTGTCCATCTCTCTGCTCTTCTACTCTCATTTGTCATTGCTGTGGCTTGTGACCTTTTGTTACTGGTCTTAGTACCTACTACATAGTGTAGGGATGTCAGCTATCCAGACTGCAAGCTACGTAAGAAGATAATGTGGAGTTTTTTTATACTTGGCTGCATAGCGTATATCATGTACCTCTGGTAGTGATAAAAAGAGAACACTGGAGTAGTTTTCAAGGAGGTGACAGGGGCTCTCCAAAGATTCCTGCTTTACTTGAGTTGCTTGAGAACTGTACACACTGTAAGAGTATAGGCTAGCAAGCCCTGTTACAGGAGTTTGGAAAGCCTTTGTGGTACGTACTGACAAGCAGGGCAGGTGTTCTGTGACCACTGTTGAAAGGAACACAGTTGTTTGTGACTATGAGGAACTTTAGTTTGATAACCCAAATCAATCCTTCCCAAAGCAGTGGAAGTTACTGTCAGGATGTCTCATTATGGAGGATGCGGGGGGTGGTGGTGGTGGTGTTGCCAATAATTTTTGTGAATCTGCATGCTGTAGGATTGTGAAGTGCTAAGATTCCCTTATTGAAAATGAAAACTTGTTCTGTAAAGAAACTGTGCAGGCAGGTCACAGTTTTCTTTTTACAATGTGCCCAATGGCTTTCATTGTTTCCAGTGTGTACTGATACATGTTTATTATATTTTTCTGTTGACTTTTAGCCCTATTTAGATTTTCTAACTGAACTTTTGTAGGGGAAATACAGATTTCTTGAAATACTATGTTATAAATAACTCCAAGAGTTTTAAAATAGCTAAAAGAAAAGTGTGGAGCACTGTTCTTTAATTTTAAACTTGACATATGGCAGCTGCAAAGGTTTATGGCAGTGTTGGGGTCTAGGTGTGTTGGGTCCTGGCAGCAGAATTACAAGAAATTGTACTTCAAGTGGGGATCAAAGACAGAAGGATTCATGTTTATTTTTGCAGGTTAATTGTGTCTGGGAAGCTGAGCAGGTCTCACCCTTTCTCCTCTTCACTCACTGAGTTTTACTGGTAGCAACTAAATAAGAGAAGGACATACATGTATACCAGAAGAATGGAAGATAAAGATTGTACTTACTGTTATTTTTGCTACTGTATCTTTGAGTGTTGCAAGTGTGAGGGGGAAAAAAACACCTCTATAACACGTTTTTTAAATAATTTTTAAATTATCTAAAGGAGTGCAATTTTTGAGGTGGCTTTACTAGAACATTAATCTGTCAGGTTTTTGTGCATTCAAGCTTACGTAACTTTGTCTTCATCCAAGGCTTCTCTTTTTATAATTCTGAAACTTTGAACACCAAACTTTTGAAGTCCAAATCACTACTTTCAATATTGAAAAGTTCATGTAACAGCTAATGACATTGCATATCTAATAGTTTGGTTTTTTCTTTTCTATTTTAAAACAGGCCTTGATGTCAAAAGTGAAGCATGCCAGCGATTTTTTCGAGATGGGTTAACAATATCTTTCACAAAAATCCTTACAGATGAGGCAGTGAGCGGCTGGAAGTTTGAGATTCATGTGAGTTTTTAAAGTTGCATGCTTCTGAAAAGCATAGTAATTAAAATGAGGAAGGAGACTGCCTTTTTGTGACTGCAGGAGGCTGCAGAGACTGAATCTCATTTTTTGAAACTCATCTCAACAGAGAACTCGGAGAGTTCTTATGCATATGGCTTCTGAGGAGTGGGGGGAAGTCATCCTGCTATCATTGTTCCATATTACTGCCTCTGGTGTTTCTGGAAGGAAACAAAACATGAGAGATGATATGGGGAAGAACTGGACTTTGTATGTTCAGTAGTGCAGCTCTTGTTAGGCAGGCTGTCTTTGGCCAGATGTCTAGAGACCTGCTTTTTTTTATGTGCATTCTAGGACATGAAAATGTGCTCTTTTTAGTAAAAGCTTTTAGCAGTTTGCTAACTTCTGAATGTTTGTAGCAGCTGTTTGAATATAAAACCTACCTGTTGGACAGCTGGTCATATGCCAAGTTAGAAACTGTGAAGATCTTCATAAGCAAATTAAAATCTGCGAGAGAAATGGGTGAAAGAAGGAAAAGTTGATAGTTCAGTGGCAATTCATGTATGTCTTGAAACCCAAAAATATTTGTGTCTTTTTCCTAAATTTAATTTTTAGCTGAAAACAGATAGTTTGAAGTTTGTTTAAAGCCTTTATTGGAGGAATTACAAATTAAAATACAACGTTGTAAAACTCTTATGCAACTCTGCATGCTAGGTACAAATGGTTCAGGGTTTATAGTTTATACTCATCATACAGTCACCTGCCATATTCTTGGTGGTTGTTTTTTTCTTAATAGAGATGTATCATTAACAACACTCATCGACTAGTGGAACTCTGTGTGGCCAAGCTGTCCCAAGATTGGTTTCCCCTTCTTGAACTTCTTGCCATGGCCTTAAATCCTCACTGCAAATTCCATCTATACAATGGTACTCGTCCCTCAGAAACAGTTCCTGCAGGAGTCCAGCTCGCTGAAGATGAACTTTATGCCCGTCCTCCTGACCCACGATCACCGAAGGTATGAGAGCATTTTCAGACCTGTATTTTTGATTTTATGCAGTGTTACCTAATTACACAGTAGCTATAGAGAAGTCTTTTTAGAGGGGGGAAAAACCACCCTTCGTTCTCTATGTGACCAAGGTGTTCTGCTGCTTTTCACTTGTACGTTAATTCATGATTGGTTAAATTTCCCCTTCTAACTTGTTCAGTCTTGGTCCACAATCAAACTGTGTCGTGTTTCTGTGATAAGCTGGCACAACTGTATTGGAATGCCATTCCTACCGTGTTAATTGGCTTGCTTGTATTTGTGAGTTGAGGGATTTACCTTCTCACTCAACATGATGTTGTAGGTGACATATTTTAAGGAGCAAATTATGTGAAAATGTAGGAATTTTCCCTCCCTTTTCTTATAGTTCCCAGTGATGGGTGAAGTGTTTTTAATTGGACATAGGATGCTGGTGTCAGTATGATTTTGGGGTTTGTTTTGGTACGGTCTTTTGGGTGTTTGGGGTTTTTTTGGGTGGTGGTTGGGGCTTTTTTTGAAGATTTTAGTTGTTGTTTGTTGTGGTTTTTGATCTGTTCTGGTTCTTAGGTCTTAATTTTTCAGAGTGTGCTCCAAATGGCGTTGGTACAGCTTCAGAAGCTAACTGAATTGTACTTCTGTTGCTTTCTTCCTCTATTTTCTTTATAGTAGAACTGCTAGCTATTGATACGCAGGAGCCAAAGATAAATAACCCTGTGTCCTTGGACTTCCTTGCATTGCTAACTGTGTTTAGAAGAATGTTATTTTGAATTCTTACTGCTTTTATATGCAGGGTTATCACATCCAGGACCAGAAAAAAATACCAGAATTGTCATGCTTTTTGTAGTAACTTAGCAGCCAAAGATGAACCTGAAGTATAGTCATTTTTATTCCTATATATTTGAAAAAAATATTTGAATAACAAACTGCATCTGTTTATTGACACGATAAGGGGAAAGATAGTGTTGCCTATTTCTAAGCATTTCCTTAAACTGAATATATAAACTGTATGGGAAAGTTCACTGTCAATTCTATTACCTTCTAACAGTTTATAGTGTAAGGACTTTTTTAAAGCAAGTCGAGTGCTAAGAGGTACTTGAAAATATTTCTAGATGGTAATTTGTAAATGTTAGAAAATAATTGTTTATTTCATTGCAGGGTTGGTTAGTAGATCTTATCAACAAGTTTGGCACATTAAATGGATTTCAGATCTTGCATGATCGCTTCATGAGTGGATCAGCATTGAATGTTCAGATAATTGCAGCTCTCATCAAGTAAGTTTTTTTAAAAATAATTTACATATTTTGAAAAGTTGGACTAAGTAAAATATTGTATTAGTGCAAAGCTTAGTCCTTTCTTGAAGTGCTTCCCCTCACTCCATCTCTTAACTAGTTGTGTTTGCCTTCAGCATTTCATGTGCTTGTAAATAGACTTGAGTTTCTTGAATGAATTGTTACTTGCTATCTTAATATTACAAAACTACCAACTATGGCGCTTTGATCCCTTTTTTCTTTCTTTTCAGGCCATTTGGACAATGTTACGAATTTCTAACATTACATACAGTGAAGAAATATTTCCTTCCAATTATAGAAATGGTTCCACAATTTTTAGAAAATTTAACAGATGATGAACTGAAAAAAGAAGCAAAGAATGAAGCCAAAAATGATGCTTTGTCAATGATAATCAAATCTCTAAAGAACTTAGCTTCAAGAGTTCCAGGACAAGAAGAAACTGTAAAAAACTTAGAAATATTTAGGTTAAAAATGATACTTAGGTAAGATGATACTCCTAATATGATACGCTACTTCTGACTTTTTTTCCCCACACTTCTTACATTTAATTTCTCTTACAGGTTGTTACAAATTTCTTCTTTCAATGGTAAAATGAATGCACTAAATGAAGTTAACAAAGTAATATCCAGTGTGTCATATTATACTCATCGGCATGGTAATCCTGAAGAGGAAGAATGGCTTACAGCTGAAAGAATGGCAGTAAGTTCTTCTCTTCACTGATGTTCACTGAATAGATTTTCTTCCTCCTTATTACTTCACTTGTAGAAGTAGCTATATATTATGGATCCTGCACACACTGCTAATTTTCATATCTAGTGTTATAAACAGTAGGTATCACGTCATGGTAATAATTCATTTTAACAGTAGTCTTTCTGTGAAAAATTGCTCCATTTGTTTCAAAACTGCTGTTGAGAATTATTTTCAGTGCTGCTAAAAACATACTTTAAAAACGGCTCCTTGAATATTATGGGGTTTATATAGTGTTTAAAAAAACTCCAAGAAACCTAGGTAAAACAGGTGTGATTCATTTGAAACTTCAGTGCCACTGTACCTAAAAATTGGATGTTCATTTAAACATTTGAACATTTTTATGCTTTGAATTAATGTTTTTAATATGCCTGAAAAAATATTTCCCCTTAAGATCTCATGGTGACTAATACTGGATTATTTAAAATGCTGATTTGTTTTGTTTAAGAGGAAATGAAAGTTAAATACCTTCCTCTTATGCTGCATCTTTCTCATGTCTCCCAGTTAGAATATTGTATATGAAGTCATTAATCTGCAAAAGGTTGAAATTTTTCTTTTTAACTTAAATATCAGTGACAGCACTTCAATAATTTGAGATGGCACTACTTTCTTTTTATATTCAGGAATGGATCCAGCAGAATAATATTTTATCAATTGTGTTGAGAGATAGTCTTCATCAACCTCAATATGTGGAGAAGTTAGAGAAAATTCTCCGTTTTGTCATCAAAGAGAAAGCCCTCACTTTGCAGGATCTTGACAACATTTGGGCTGCACAGGTAAAGAATTCAACTGCTTGTCTGCTACTGCGCAGGAGGGATCTTGTTCTATGTATTGTACTGAAAAGACGATGACTTGTGCTTCTTATTCATGGTCTTAGACAAAACTGAAGAAAATTTTGAAATCCAATGGTGGTTTTTTTTGGGGTCCTGGATCTCAAAATTGTCTTCTCCAATGTCTTCAGTAGAATGGGTCAACTACACATGTGTGTAAAGTCTAAAGGAACAGTTGAGAACATGGAGCAAAGATTATCCTTTTTATAAGTATTAAGGAAGCCTCAACGTTGAACAAAGTCTAGATTATGAAAGAAGATGATACATTATGACTTAATATTTTAAAATTCATTAAGAATATGTATTGCTAATATCTGAGTTCACCACAGTTTTCTAAACTTTTCCTGGGCAGAGTGCTATTAATAAGGCTTATAATAACAACTGTTTTAGAAGTTGTTTAACAGCAAATTCTTTCCTTTGTGTTGTAATGATTATTTTTGAAAAACTATAAATTTTGCAATATTGGCTTGTTTTACTTAAATGGTTGGTGAAGCTGGGCTTCCTAGCTGTGGGCTGCATGAGTTTAGCACACATAAAGGGCAGCTGAAGAGACACAATCGTTATTTATTGAGTAGACAGAAAAGAACAGGTCATTTTAGGATAGAAACAAGCATGTGTACATATATCCTTGTTCATAAGTAATTGGTAGTGAAAGGCTAACTTAATTGTACAATTAAGCCCTTAGGCCAGTCTTTCAAGTGTGGAAAGGGTAAATCCGGTTTCCAAGATAGAGGGCTGTACTGGTTTTGGCAGGTAGAGTTAAATTTCTTCATAGTAGCTTATATGGGGCTATGTAGGTAAAGCAAAAGATTACCTGTTGAACTCTTTTTCCTCAACCCATGTGTTTTCTCACTTCATCCCATGTGTTTTCTCACTTCTACCCTTCTGATTCTGAAATAAAATAGACTAAAAGGTAAGAATACCAAAATCTGCTAATACAGAATGATTTTTACCAACTTCACTACTGCCTGTGTTCAGTAGTTTTTAGAAGTTCTTATTAAATGACTGCTTCTAAGAGCAGCTGGAGCATGAAATTCAGTCGCAAGGCATTGATTTACTGTGTAGCTTTATATAACAGACGGGCTATTTTAGCTCTGGCTCAGTGCAGCAATGGTTTGGTTTTGCTTTCAGGCTAGAGTTGTTATGTTGCTGCCTGGATTTAAAGGGTGAGCATGCACAAATTTACAGTTGATGATACAGAAGTGCCCTCAGAATCTCAGTATACAGCTAGAATAAAAATAAGTAATTTATGAAAAGTAATAAAGTCATGCTGCTTTGGCCTTTAGAAGGCAACATAAGTTTTATTGAAGTGTTTTCATGTCTTACGAAGTGAGTGCTCACATAATAGAAATGTGTTTGATTCGAGGAATAACGTTGGAAGTCTCTAGAGGCAAGAATTAAGTTGCAGCCTGTTGAGTTGCAGGGAAAGATCCAGCTGGACAAGAAATAAAACTGCAAATTAGTGTTGGAGTCTCACTACTTATATTCTGGAGCATTCAACTAAACTTGACATGTACTTAACCTGTTTCAGCACAGCAAGCTGACAGTTCACACACCAGGTTCCTTACCTCCTCCTACTGTCTTGTACTGCTTCCCCAGCCTTAGTCTTCTTGCCCTGCCCCCCCAGCAGCTGTGCATACTTACCCGTTTATTTGTTATATTGTAGATGCTCTTTCTGCCCTGTATGCTTTCAGTTTTTCTTTCTATCCAGGAAATTGTCTGCTCAGGGAAAAAAAATTATACGCTGTTTTGCAAAATCAAGTGGAATAAGTGGTTTAGTAAGTTCCTCTCTCATAATCTGACCCATAACATGAAAACAAATGTTACTACTTAAATTCACTTTTTTAAAAGAAAAAATTATGGCACACTGTAAAGAATTCATGGCACAGCATGTAACAAAGCTGTTAATCTCTTTTTTTGTTTTTAAGTGAACTACTGAGGCAAGCTTTTAGAAGGAAATTAATTTCAAAACTGCTCATGCATGCATTTTTAATACTGTACAAGATTAATTACCTCAGTGTTTGTTTTTTAAGTATTTGTTTCATATTTTTTATTCAACACTTACCGGAAATTTTTCTACAGTAAATCAGCTATTGATTCACATAGTCCAAAATTGTTGGTTTTGAGTGCGGATTTAAAGTATGGGATGCATTTTCCAGCCTGGGCATGTAGGAAGAAAATTTTCTTCTCTCCCAGCACTAAATTTTTGAGCTAGCTGTTTTTTCCTTATTATTGTCTTTCCCCCTAAGTGTCAGAATTGGATATACACCAAATCTCATTTAAAATGGTGTCCAGCATTTAACTCAATATCTTGCAGTTAGTTGTTTGATTGTTAAACTTCGTAAGTTTATAAGCTGCTGGACTTTAAAATGCTGTCTGCCATCATGTTGTTCGTAATAGAAAGCTTTAGTTGTCCATGAATCCACTAGCACAAAGGAAGTACTTCAGCCTGAGAAACTATGTGGCAATACTAAAAATGTCTTACAGCTTAAAACACCTCAACGAAATTCATTGAGGAGGTGGATTTTCAGTCCTTTCTTAAAAAAAACCAAAAAAACCCCCAAAAACCCAACAACGAAAAAAAACCCACCAAAAACTACATTAAATTAAAATACTAACTTGTAAGTTAAAATACCCCTTTAGACTTTATTGGTCTACTGTCCCAGCATGATTTTGTTAAAAAAATAAATAGGGTGACACTGCAGTATTTATATTCTAAATATACACTTGTGCACACACTCACAGAGCACACTTACATGTACAAGGGAAATCTAAATATTGTGACTTCCCAGTGAAGTAAGTAGTTTGCCACGCTGCTCCCACAGCATCAGCTCTTCTTGCTGGCCACCTCAGTCAGTCGTCTTGTAAAAATGATGTAGGAGGCCTTGCTGCTTGACTTAATATGGATTACTACAAATGTTGATGGATTCTTTTTGTTTTCTTGACAGGCAGGAAAACACGAAGCCATTGTAAAAAATGTACATGATCTTCTGGCAAAATTAGCTTGGGATTTCTCTCCTGAACAGCTTGATCACCTGTTTGATTGTTTTAAGGTAACTATGCATGTTCTGATTGTATTCAGGAAATGGGTTGTGAAGTTGGATACAGATTTGTGGCTCTTTCAGTGTCTACTTTCCACTTCAGATAAGTTTCCTTGTGTTAAAAGACTTTATAATGTGTATAGTAAGTCTGTAATATTTAATATTGGAAATGCTAGATTGTGTGGTTCTTTAATGAGCATTCATTGTGAGATTTTTGGTTTATTTCCTGTCTAAAGCAAAGGCTAGCTATGCTAGTTTAATTGACAGTTCCGTTTTCTGGTTTAAACGCTTTTGGATAATGCATATCTATTGAGGCCTGTAGTATTAAAGTGACATTTAGCAATCCTTGGAATATTGAATTTTTCAAATAAAATACGTTACTTATCTAAAATACCATTTTGCATTTGTTCCAAATTATTAAGTGCTGGTGATTTAGTAAATCATGTTTTTCTCCTAGCATTAGAGTAGGTTTCATCAAGTTTACTGGGCACTGCTACTTTCGATCTTTAAGCAGAGGAGATCAAAGACTTCCATTCCCTGCTCCCCCAAATTCCTCTTTAGCATGTAGTAATGTTTCCTCTGGTTAACAAAGACATAGAATGAAAGTCTCAGGAAGATAATGTTGAATGTTTATAAACATATAATTATTTGATTGATATCACAAAACAACTTGTTTCTGAAAGTTTGTTATCCACTGGCTTTTTATATATGCTAATATAACATTTGTAGCTTCCAGTAGTGGTGCTGTCTGGCTTGGTTTCCTGTTTCACTTCTAAGAGACGATCTGCTGTACTAGAAAATGCAAGCCAGCTTTGTAGACTCAGTTTCACGTTTTTAGATAAATGCTGTTAACAGTTAACATTTTGCCTTACATGCAATTGGTACTCCAATTAATGGGGGTCTCCTAGTTTGGTAAATATGGGTCTAATGTTCTGTAATCTAGATACTGAACTAAATGCTCAAGAATTGTATGCGTCAACTGTCACAAGTTGTGCCTGACCTCAAGAGATGAATATGATGAAGATATGAAAGTTCTTTATATAGTTGTATCGCTATTGTTGCATCATTTGTTAACGGTGCAGGTTATGTGTGGAATTTAAAAAAGACTGGTCTTCATAAAAAAAATTTTTCTTAGGCAAGTTGGACAAATGCAAGCAAAAAACAGCGTGAGAAACTACTTGAGTTAATTCGTCGTCTTGCAGAGGATGACAAGGATGGTGTGATGGCACACAAAGTGCTGAACCTTTTGTGGAATTTGGCTCATAGTGATGATGTACCAGTTGATATCATGGACCAGGCTCTTAGTGCCCATATTAAAATCTTAGATTACAGCTGTTCACAGGTAAGTAATCTGGTATGTTCTGTTGTGCAGTCAGTTACTGATGGTTTCCTTCCACCCCCCATGAAAAATTCAAGGGGTTTGGTAATTTAACAAAAGTGTTCCTTATCATAGATTTGTATTATTCTACCAACATCCAGGTATTTTTAAAATTTTATGGGACATATTTTAAATAACACAGTTCGTGCTTTCATTGGAGAGAGTGAAATACGTGACATTGCCTGTCTTGTTGCAATTGGTGACATAGTGTAATGACCGCATTGGAGGAATTGGAAAAGAACCCTACCAAAGTAAACAGAGAGAAAGGAAAAGCAGCTCCCCTCTTGTATCTGTTTTTTCCAAACTCGATCATGCTAATTTGCTTGGGTGGGTTTTTTGTTTTCAGTAAGTCCTTGTATGTCTTTATAATATTAGAAAGGACGTAGCAAAGGACAGCGAAAACTATTCCATGTTCTCTTTCCTCACCCAAACTTCTGCGGAAGTCTGCCATAATAATAATTCATTCTGATTCAAAGTTAATCTGTTATCTGTCTTGACGGCCACTGGCAGGTTTTGGTTTTTAGTTGTTAAGAAACAATTTCTCATTGTTTCCTGATATTTTATAGCAGTTTACTCTGAGTACCAGTGAGTAGAAATAAATGAAATAAAGGAAAGAGCAGATTATTTAAACACTGATGATCCTATCTAGCTACAGGTTTTCTTGAATATGTACTGAATGCTTGAGTGCTCGAAGGCAGAGAGTTTGGAACACTGATAGCTTCTGCCAACATGTAGTGCTGCTCAGATACTTTCTTATGCTGGTATGCTTCAGAACTCAATCCAGTATTTGTACGGCTTTGTATTCTCTGTTCTATCTTGGAAACAAATAAAGTAAGGGAATGATGATAGTTTCTGCAATATACTTGATTTTGATTATATATGCTTGTTCTTTAAGGATCGAGATACACAAAAAATACAGTGGATAGATCGTTTTATAGAAGAGCTTCGCACAAATGACAAATGGGTCATTCCTGCCCTGAAACAGATTAGAGAAATTTGCAGTTTGTTTGGTGAAGCACCACAAAACTTGAGGTAAGAATGGAATGCAAGTAAAAATCTGTCTGTTAAAAGTTGAATGGGTTGGTATGAGGCAAATTTGAAATTTTTTTTGCAAGAGGCAAAGAAAGCTTAGGTGAAATCATAACTAGTGTTTTGAAGATGTTCTTGAGTTTATTTTAATGTGTATAAATAGCCTCTGAAAATTCAGACATCTAGGTTCAATAGGAGAGTGTTAACTTTTTCCTCAAACATACTTTTATTAATTTTTAGAATAGTAGTTCGATTTGTGGAAAATCTGGGTTGGTTTTTCTGTTAATCTATGGACTTCCCTGTCTAACAGTGGAATTAACTTACAAAGTATAAATATATTTTATGTGCATATATGTATGTATACACACACACAATTTATTCCCTGATGAGAAATTTATACAAGTCATGTAGCTTATTTATTTGAAATCAAAGGTGAATTTTTTGCCTGGGAAAAAGGCAAAATCTCTCCCAAATGGAAGAGATTAGAAATGTGTTGGGTGTGTTTTATTGTGGGCTTTTTGGGGTTTTTTTTTGGGGGTGGGGGTGGTAGTGTTGTTTGTTTGTTTGTTTTTAAAAAGAGGAAAAGAAGAAGAAAAGCCATTGTCCATTTGGACTCGTTAAAACATACGTGCTTATTTTCGTTATTTTAAATGTCTTCTCACTACAGAAATATCTGAGATTCTCTGCCCTTAATGTTTCCTGGTATCCATGTCAGAATTTGTAAAAATGGTGTTTGCTTATCAGTGTTGTGTAATTGCTTTGTTTTAATTCTTGTAAGCAAATCAATATTGCTATTACAGTCTGCTTACAAGAAGGAAGAAAATAAGCCTTCAGTTTATATAATGCTGTCTTCTTACTGATACCGTTTTAGGGAGCTGTGATAGTATTGCATTCCTGGCTTTTGGAGTTTTCTTTATTCATTTGGTTTACAACATCTTTCTCAATTTTCATGCCATTTTAATCCTTTACAGTTTCTCATTAATGATTGTTTGAGGTTTTTCCAATAAAGTTACAAAGTACCTACTTATTAGCAGATAAGCCTGTTTTCTGTGTCCTGTAAAAGGTTAAGGACTCCATGCTGTAAGTTCTAGGTGAATGTAGCTACCTGGTTATTCACAGTACTTGTTCAAGTTGGATGCTTTTTAGCACAATGCCTTAACAAAGAGGCTTTGCTTTAAGTAATTATTGAAGCAGAACTCATTCATGGCACTGATTAGGTTTCTGCTCTGAATTAATCTTGGGAGGAACCTGACTTCTTTTGATTGTGGAAATTTAGGTGCCCTGCATAGTATATGTGGTATATGTACAGTTAGATGGCTTGCTCCCCCCCCCCGCCCCCCCCGCCCCCTCTCGTGTCAGACCATCTCTTCCACTTCTCAGATTTCAGGGAAGTCTACATTTTAGTATGTGTTAAAACCTCATTTTTATGCAGAATTTGAAAATGCATGTGGCAGGAAAGTAAACTTTGAATTAAAGGTTTTAATCAAGGGACTTACAAAGACCTTTTCCTGTGAAGAAGACTTTGTTAGCAAGATACTGTTGAGGGAGGTTTTTTTAGTCAGGTAGTATTACTGCCCAGGTGACTGGGAAAACCTAGTGAGTGAAAACATCATTTTGAAGTAATTGGTGACTTTCCAGTCATCTGAGTTTTCTGATAACTATTAACATTGATACAGTTTGGAAATTGCAATGCATGCGTCTAATACCTGTTCATATCAGCTTACCTTATCTGACTTAAAACCTTAATTTCTAGCATCCTTCTAGAATTTGGATTGAAAATAGATCAAAACAAATGTTTGTCACATCTGCCTCAAAAACATTTCAGAGCGCTTTCTGTGTGCTACATTAATCCCATAATATATATGCTACTTTTTTCGAGTGGTTCAGTTGATGGACATTGGCAATTAAAAGTTTGGTCCCGAATGACTAAGGCTGCTGATTCTTGGCTAAAATAAGTATAAGTTATTATATATTATATTATGCCATTGGCACTGTAGATGTTCTTTTAAGGTGCAGGATTTAATTGCTGCTGGTAATTCATGCATTTAAGCAAAGTGACAAATTGGTCATACAGCTGCTTTGGCAAAAGTGTAACTCCCTGACCACAAAGAAATGCTACCTGTTTTGGGAAGTTTAGCTTAACCAGAATTGCAACAGTGTAAGAAAATGATTCTTATTTAGGTGCAAGGATTCTTAGGGTTGCAAAGATACTTACTAGTATTAAGGAATAGTCAACTTTATTACTCAACATACTGACCTTTAGTGTACAGATAATTAATCATCTTAATTTTCTCTGTGCTGGCTGATGGAGGTAGAGCCTCCTGTAGACCAGTTTCAGGCACTTAAGTTTGACCTGTATCTACTCAAGCAGTATAAGATTGGTCTTCTAAATCAGTTGCCCAGAAGAATTAACTGAACATTGAAAGGACCTTCTCTAAGAGTTTGGGGGTTTTGTAGAACTTTAAGGTAACAGTGATGCTTCACGTCACTTTTTAGCCTAAATAGTAGAATCTGCTGGGTCTGGTCAGTGCTGTTTGGACCTTTAATGTCTGCTTTTAGTGGTACATATAATTTGTTCATCTAGCAGAAGAACTCTCAACTTCAAAAACTGAGTTACATGTGCAGTATTATGTTGGACAAGTTATATGTGCAGATAAATAATTTTTAAAAAATCCATTTAAATAGTTTGGAATTTTGCCTTTGTCACTTTGCCAATATTTTTCTAGCAAATAAGTATGCATTCTAGCTATTAAATGTCCTTTTTAGTATTTCCAAAGTACTTTGGCACCCATTTCAAAACACTAATTTTTCTTCTTATACATTGGCTTTTGATAGCCTTTAAATGGAAACACAATGAGAAGATGAGTTTTGCTTTTAACTGAGAAGCATGAAAAATTGTAGTTAATACTGAAGGAATATGTCCCAGTGGCAACATCACCATTTAGCCTAACCTCAGATGCTTAAGGAATAATTCTATAGTTGCATGTGGAGTTTGCTTTAATTCTAGAAAACATGCTAGAAAGTCTTCTCAGGCCAGCTTTTTTCTGTGCCTAAAGACAGTTGTCTTGCCTTTGACTCCATCCTAGCAGATGATCAAAATAACATCTTGTATGTTGCTCACAAATACTATGTAACAACTCACAGCTCATAACTCTAGTTCTTCGAATTATTCAACTTTCAGAAGTCGTTGCTAACCAACATGAATCCATGTGTCCAAATCTTCTGATTGTGCATGTGGTTGAGAAAGGAGAAAAGTAAAAAATGTCTAGCGCAGAAGATTTATTTGGTCTTCTGCTGAAAATGCTTTCCTTTTGTGATACTCTGTAAGATTGATACAAATGCATAATATTATGAATATATAAGTATACACGCCAGGATCTTGATTCAGCTAAATGCCCCATCTTTCTTCTGCTTGTTCCTTTAGTTGTTTCATCATATGTATTTCCCCAAATAGTCAGTGTTCTTATTTACAGTTACTTTTGTAAATGCATCTCTGTATCTAGAGGTAACATCTCGGGTAGCCACTAAAATAGAGACACCCATTTTTTTGCTGGTTTTGCTGCTGGTTTATGCTGAGCAAGGAGGGTTGGCGGAGACAGAATGACATGTAATTTGAAAGTTTCTCCAAGTGAAAACAGAGGGTGTTCTTTCTGGGTATATGAAGTCCTGTGTGTTTTCTTCCTTCATGCTTCCATCCATTTTGTTTTCTTTCCAACAAATGTCTGGGTCTTTTTTTTTTTTTTTTTTTTAAACACAACTTGTGTTTTAAGTGCCTCTTTCAGGCTGTTTTGGAAGGCTCTGCGTATTAGGAAATTTAATCTTCTGACAACCTCGGTACTTGGCAGGCCAAATTCTGTTGGTTGCAGATAACAAAATTATTGGAAGGGTGTTGATGGCTTGTGTCTTTTAAATGCAGATTGACCGTCATCTTTGGCTAGTGAATCAATTCATCTGTTGTTGTTAACATGTATAGTGAAATGTGGTTATCAGCTGCAAGATCATTATCAGCTGATGCTGGAACTGGGATTTCTTGCCTTCCTTACTGTTCTTAAAAGGTGTGGTGATACTGTAGAGTGCTGTAGGTCATCTAGTATGGAGACTCTGTTTTCTGGGAAGGATGAGTCTCTACCTGTAGTCCGTTCAGCTTATTCTGGGTTCTACTTTCTTCAGTGTTGAAGGAAGGAGAGCAGTTCTGAAATCACATTTAAAATATTTCTTCAGGGCAGGCTATGGGATCAGCTGAGTGGCAATACAACGAGGAATGCCTCACTTTTTCTTTCTCCTCCTGCACCCCCTCTTTCTGTTTTTTTTCCTCTCCCCCCCCCTTCCCCCTCTCCTGCTTTTTTTTCTCTCTTTACCATGGAAGAACAGCACAAGTTTTCATTGTTCATGCATCCAAGACCAGTGCTGTGATCTACAGAGGTTGAGGCATTTTGACACTATTCTGCAGAGGTGATTAGTCCTTGAATTCTAGAATTTGATGGCATTTGTGGCATGTGGGTTTTGAACCCAAGCTCTGTATTTTCTTTCGCATTTTAGTTATGTAATCTAAATACGTCTAGTATTGTTTGAGTGCAGCATTGTTGGTCAGATCTCAATAATGGACTTAAATTATCATCTAATTGTTTATTTGGGTTATTTCTTTTCTTAAACTTTCCTGTTTTTTCTTAGACTATATGCTCTGTATAACTGTACTTTTTTATGTTTGCACCAACACTTTTTCAGATAGATACTGTTAGAAAAAAACAAACAATGCAGAGTTGCACAGGTTTTTTGAAGTATTGAAAGAATTGGTGTGATGATTGGCTAGTGTTCTTTCACTATAATTATAAGACTTGTTTTCAAAATTGACCTGGTTTTACTTAGTGTTTCAGTATTAAATTTAGACAAGAATGTCAGATGTGGAAGAAACTGGGGGTTTGCATATTGTAGTTATACGACAGTTGAGGGTCTCTATCTTAACTATGCAGTTTGTGGGCAGGTATTTCTATTCCTGTCTTGCTGCAGATATTCTCCCTGCAGCATACCAAGATGCTCAGATTGCTTTGATATTTTTCATACATAATGTAACTGTATAATCTTCACTAATGATGTGCTTTTAGTAACTGGTAAGAACTGTTGATGTGTCAGAATAAAAAATATTGTCAGAGACTTAGTATGCTTTCTATTAGAGATCTCTTAGGAAAACTTGGAACTTGCATCAAAGACGAGTTTCTTAAATGGATTTTTGAACTATTACTGCTCTGCTTTTCTTACTAACACTTGTATTTTAATTTCAGTCAAACTCAGCGAAGTCCCCATGTGTTTTACCGACATGACTTAATCAATCAACTTCAGCACAATCATGCCCTAGTTACACTGGTTGCAGAAAACCTCTCTGCCTATATGGAAAGCATGAGGCAGTATGCTAAAGGTAAGTTTTAAAATTAAGAATTGCCTCATAAATAGACTGTGTGAAAACTCCAGTTGAAAATGAAGTTAAAAGCAAATTTTCATAATGAAATAACTGTTAAGTTTATTTGTTTAATTTTCTAGTGTCTGTGGGATTGATAGTATTTATATTGTTTGATTGGGCAAGAAAAGCTTAAAATGTAAATATTTTGTTTCATGGTTGGAAATGTGGTGTGTTTTGTAGCAGAATATGGGGAAGAATATGGGGAAGTGGCAGCTCTTGTTTATCTGTGGATTGATAAACATCATTGTGTCCTACTTAGGCTAGGGTGGTTACTTCTGTGGAAAGTCCTAATCTTGGATTTTGTCCCACTTCTGGTTCTGAATTTTTCTAGGTCCCTTTGAGAAGTTTTTTAATCGCCTCTATTTGAAGCCAGTGTTTGGAATTTGTCAGGTATAAGAACTTGAGACAACAGGGGTACCGTTGCAACTCCATTTCTTTTAAGTGGTTTTCTCACTGCATTTGTTACCAGCAATGCTTTGGCAGCACATCTTGCTAGCATTTATATATTTCAGGTGAAACTCAACCCTTTGCTGATGAGTTTACACTCTTATTCTGGACTAGCTTTCTAGCTACTGAGGTAGAAGCAGGGAAGCAAAGGAGAATGATGGACCAGGAAACTCTGGACCACAGTATTTTATATGTAGAATTAAGCCAATAGAACTGAGAGGAGGAAATTTACGCCCCTGGCCTGTCTACTTTACCGATTGGAACTAGGGACCATTCTACCCTACCAGCCTTTCAGTTAAATCAATATGTTATGCAGGAATTCAATGTAGATTGTTCAGAGAGGATGGGATATTTGCACATTGTAAAGCATGTGTGTGTGTCTGCCAATGCTTAGGTAAGTGGCCTAGACACCTTTAATTTTGGGATCCATTTAATTTAGGAGTATTTGTAAAAGATACCCAAATTATGTCCTTGAAGACTTGTTTGAATACTGGTGCTATACGAAGATGACCGCTTCAGCCAGGTATAGGTCAACATTTAAGCTAAATCTGCATACTGGAGCTATATTTCTGTACTCAGGAACACATGGGAGGGGTTACCCTCCTTTAAGTTCCTTAATTAATGATAGCACTGCACTAAGTTAAAGTAATACTAAATGCTTTGTTCTGTTCTCAAGCCATACTGTCTTAGGCTTAGTCTTCTCCAGGAAGGTGGAATAGAACAAGTATTATTCATGTAGCTTCTGCAAGCTGTTGGAGTGCTTTTTAACTTTGAAGTGATGCAAAAATGCAGTTTCATTTATAATGAACTTTGCATCTTAAGTATATGGATAGCTTAGAATCTATGATTCTCTCCTTCTCTTGGACTTTGTCCAGCTATGAAATCTGGGGTTTGGCCTCAGGGTTACGAAGAAAACATAATCAACAACTATATTCTAATGCAATGTTGTCTTTGTCCAAAAATAGCCTACACATGCTATTAATGTATGAACTATTATTCATTCATTCATTTAAATTATTTTTAAGCTCTGAAGCCAAAGGTCACTTTTGACAATATCATTTACCTATCAAATTGTTGATGACGTTGCAGAAAAATTAGGCTGATGTCTTGCATGATTCTTTCCTTACGCCAAAAACCACATCCCATTGCCCTGCCCCTTCCCAGCTATGACTTGGTAAAGCAGCAATATAAACATCTTCAGCACAATAGGTATTAGAAGTGTGAAGAGAGTTTAAATTGAATCTAATTACAGAGCAATTAAATTGTGCTTTCTTGAGACAAAGCTGCTGCAGAACTTATACTCATTTGCATTGGAGTACAAAACCAGATGAACAATAGTGTGGATTTTTTTATTAGATGCTTTATTACATGATTAAGGGCAACCAGAAAATATCTCCTAGTGTTCCAGATATTGTACTAAGACTGTAATATGCAGTTCCTGCAACTTCTCTTTCAGTTTCAGTTTTATATACTAGATAGAGCAGAACATGGAGAGCACTGTGAAGTCTACCTCCCATGCCTTCTTGGAGGAGGAGATAAGATGGCAGGGGGGCAGGGAAGGGAATAAATGAAAGGAGAAGAAAGAAGATTATGATTGTGAGGACAGAAGGAACTGGACAGCTGTAGAACTAAGCTGAGCTGGAGAAGGTGAATGAGACAGAGGGATAAAATTCAAGGCAAACATCCAAACAGCAGAGGTCAAATAAATGCCATAGGGGAAAAAAGAAATCGAGTCGCTCACAGATCTTTTTTGCAGTTAATGCCACAATTACCGTGCAATTTGTGTTTATTTTTTTGTATGTATTTCGAATTTGCCATATTTTATTTTCCTTGAAGGCTTCCATAATTGTGTTCTGTGATGGAAAACAGTGTTCCTATTCTCCTATTATTCGCTAATGCATATTCTTTTCTGTCATACTCCCTTATATATGACTGTCTTTTTAAGCTTAAAGAAAAGCCTGATCTATATTTCAGAATTTTTTCCATGATCTATGACTTTCTCTTCTACTGAACTCGTATTTTCCTCCAACTCTGCAAAGTCCTCCATGAGATGAGACAACTGTTACTGCATTGTGTAATCCTGAAGGAGGAGGTCACAGTTTCTTTTTGACCATCTATCAAAGACCTTTTGAAAATTTGAAAAGATTGCTAGCTAGTTCTTCTCTATCTTCTGTTTTTCTGAAGTGATAAAAATATCCAAAGTGTTAATGAAATGTAATTATGTGTAGAAATTGTGCCATATGATCTTCTGTGTGTGTTTATCACTAATTATACTTACATTTTAACCACTTCTTGGTTCATTCTTCTGCTCCTGTATGTAGAAAGAATTTTTAAGGAGATCACACTTAGACTTTCTGTGGGATGCACAGCGTGGAAAACAAATCAGGCAAATGTAGAAAGAAGCTGAGATGGAGAATATTTAGGGAGACTGGATTTTTTGTAGTTCAGAATTTTTCAGAATACTTAAGTACATACATACTGCCTTTGAGCAACCAGCTGACCTTTAATACTTGAATTCTTCGATCATTGACACTATTGACACTTGTGTCAGTGAATTAATGTGTATTCAGAGAGAAAGAAAAAAAAAAAGCTCAGATAGCCCCCATAGTTAAAACAAACACATACCACCACCTCCCACCCAAACAAAACCAAACCAGAAAACCACCCAAAACACCCAGCACTTGAAGTAATTAGTTTTAATTTCTCTGAAATATGCTTATCTACCGTAATAGTTTCTTCTGCTAAACCCACAGCCTATTTTTCAGGTTTTCTACTTCTAATACTTAAATAATTTTTTTGTGCTACTATTACTTCTTGACATTTCTTTTTTTGATAATTGCCCATTTATGCTCACTTCATTAGGATTATAATTTAAATTTTTGAAGGTTTTCTGGTGAACATAATGCCTCCAGTTTTGCAGATATCATTTAACTACTAGTCTTCTGTTTTGCCTTTTATTTAATTTTTAAGTTAATGTATCTTTTGCATTCGCATATAGAGAGCAGTATTTATGACAATTATTTTTCTCCTAATTTTGAAAAACTGATGATGCACTTCAGCTGTTAGACTTGTTTGGGGCTGTTGGTTTTTTTCCTTCCTTGATACAATAGGATACTGATTTTCAGTTCTGAAGATAAATTTTCGCATGAGTCTGGATGTTGTCATGATACAGTCTCCCACAGCTGGGTCATTTTAGTTAAATGCAATCTGTATACCTTTGCGAATAAGAAATACAGCATTAATTGTTTTATAATGGAGCTGTCATAATTAATGTGTGTCATGATGAAATATTACTAGTACAGATCAAGGTAGTGCAAGTACAGATCTAGACTGTATCTCTTTAAAAACAAACAAAAAAACCCAAAACCACACCAAAACCAAGTTACTTTCAAATTACTTAACTTCTTCTGTTCAAGCTTGTTGGTATTACAGGCATTTGGTTTTTGTACTTGTAAATTTGCAGTAAATAAAGTTGACGTATACTTTCCTCCTCCAAGTGATGTCATGTACGTAGCTACTTATAAAGGTGTTAAAGAACTGGCACCAGGATTTTCTCTTGGAGGGGAAGGACCTTTAAAAATGAAAAACTGAAATTTTGGAATAGATGCTCTTTAATGAAACTAAAGCATCCTTAGAAAAAACACTGGATATTCTGAATTAAATGCTTAGTATACTTTTATTTTAACTGACTTCTGACTTCAAACTGACTACTTGAAATAAGGAAGAAATTTATTTGAATAAGTAGAATGCAGATTCTTAATTCTTCTGTAATACTTACATTATACTGAATCATGAGCACATCTATTTGTGCATAAGTGTTTGTTGATTTGATTATAGACCTCAGTAATCTTTGCCTATACCCATTTTAATTTAGGCTAAAATATTAACTGGTAGCAGGATGCTGAAAATTATTTTTATAGACCTTACTGAAAATTTATTGTTATTCGAGTGGTTTTAATTATGTTCAGGCCAACAACTCTTCAAATACATCCTGTCTTTTAGGGTCAGCGTGTCTTTTCTGAATGTATTGTCTAATAAAACTTATTACATTTGCAGAACATGGTGAATATGATCCTCAAACTGTAAGACCAGGAAGCAGATACAGTCATGTGCAGGAAGTACAGGAGCGACTTAACTTCTTACGGTTAGTTTTAAGTTGATCATTTGTTTCATTTCTGTAAGAATTCTTTAAATGATGCTTCAAAGAGAAAAAAAACCTCTCAGTATCTCTTTTCTCTAGTTTTAAGTTGCCGTGTTAACTTCTTTCAAAACTAAATGTAAAAATTCATGGAGTGTTTTTGTTTTGGTTTGTGTTTTGGGGATATTTTTTTTCCAGAGAGCTTATATGCTAGTATTGGAATATTCACATAAAGTTTATTGGGATCTTTGCAATCCAAGGCTCTGATTCTGCACTAAGATTTGTATAGGCTTTTTCTGTCTGTGTGCAGAACCCTACTGACTTGAATACAATGTGCATGTGGATACAGTTACATACATATTGGGGTAACTTAGCTGAAAATTAAAAATATTCCAGGTAGGGATATCCCCATGTGTCCTTATTTGTTGCACCACACAAGAGTTAAATCCATGATCATAAACTGACATATACTTTTATTAGACACTGATGTTAGGTTTTCAGTGACTGAGCCTTTACAAGGAGGTTAGAATAAAAAAATTATTTGAGTGACTTTTGACCAGCTGCTGTTTGAGTAAAATAAGAGAACAAAGGATCTCTGCTCATCACAGAGCTGCAGTATGTTTGTTTTTTTTTTTTAGGCTCTGCCACTCTCAGCTTTTTCTTGCTTGGTTGTAACCTTCTTTAGACAAGTAAAAATACATGATCTGTCAAACCATAAAGTTCTAAAGTATTTTTTACTTGTTTTCTAACTGACTTTTTTTTTCTTTTTAAAATTTTACCAACAATTTTTATGAATCAAATGGAAGTGTTAAACAACTGTTTAATGAAATTATACAATAGCTTATGGATAGCAAACTTAATTTATCACTCCTGAATGTTAAAAATTGTAACTTCCTTTAAGTTTGCTAGTTGTTAATGTAACGGAATTAATGAATTCCTATGGCTGTCAAATGTAGAATACGTAGGTAGCAATTTCTGAAAAGTAATGCCATAACTTAGTCCCTGATTTCTTTTACAAACTAAAGAATTTGAATGAGAAAAATGATTCTAAAGAACTTTGATTATTGTTTGTTCTTCCTGAAACGTTCTTAGTGTTAACTAAGTGTTAACGAATTGAAGTTCATAATAGTTCTTTAATAATAATTTAACACAAATGAAAAACTTATTTAAATAAAAGGAAAAATTTCCAGCTCATTGCCTTCTGCTTCTGGCACTATCCCCAAGAATTGATACCTTATTTTGTGTTTTTGCTAAAGTGAGTGCTAAAACATAATGAATGATTGAAGAAGTAACTTAATCTCTTACGTTGCGACCTGGCTTTTAAACTAAATAGTTTACACTGATATGTGCATTTGTTTGTATATAATATGTAAACAGTGCTTGGTATTTTTGTTTAAAACATTTTTTGCTAAATTTTATTCCTTTTTTGTTTGTACTATAGGGTCTTGATCCATTCAAATTTACTAAGAAATCATGGGGCTAATTATGCATGGATTGATGATGTAAATAAAGTTTTCAGGATCATACTTAGGATACATACATGTATAATATACATAGTCACCTTTTTGCCTGTACTTTTACTGAATTGTAACTCTAAATGTCTATTAGACAGTGCTGTTAATTGTCTCTTTGTTTTGCTCAAGATTTTTATTGAAGGATGGTCAGCTGTGGCTCTGTGCCCCTCAGGCGAAGCAAATATGGAAGTGTTTAGCTGAAAATGCGGTTTATCTTTGTGATCGCGAAGCCTGTTTTAAATGGTATTCCAAACTAATGGGGGATGAACCAGACTTAGACCCTGACATTAATAAGGACTTCTTTGAAAATAATGTGCTTCAGCTGGATCCTTCCCTATTAACAGAAAATGGAATGAAATGTTTTGAACGTTTCTTCAAAGCTGTGAACTGTCGAGAAGGAAAGCTAGTAGCAAAGAGACGAGCCTATATGATGGATGATCTGGAATTAATAGGATTAGACTACCTTTGGAGGGTAAGTTAATTGGAGGAAACATCTAAAAGGTTAACTGCTAAGTCTCTCTCAGTCTCTTTTCCTATTTTTAGGAATGTGTAGTTTATTAATTATAGACTGAAATTACAAAAAGCTACTTTTTCAAACTAAATGCATGGATATTGACTCTACTGTCTTCCCAGCAAGTATGCAAGTTGGTTACTTTGCAGGCAGATGTTTAATGGAAAGTTATTTGAAACATCAAGTGTATTTGTGTATGCATATGAGATTAAAATTTGCTTATACTGTTGAAGAAGAAAGGATTGTTCCAGGTGATTGTCTGTAGGTTTCTTTCTCTCTCATGCTCATATTAGAACTACACTTCGTTTTGTGCACTTCATAAGCTAGTTCATATCATTAATTCTAGCATGGTAAACTGGAGTGATTCTAGATTAGACCAAGTCATCACTGCTCTGATTCTTTCTCTTATATCCACAATCTTTTTCCTAGACGTGGTTATAGCTTTTCAATAGAAAGATTGTAGCTTTCTGAAGCTTGCCAAATCTAATGGTGAAAAACATCAGTATCAAATTAGATACTTAATATTTTCAGAGTATTTCTGGTGTTCAGGAGCTGCGTTAGAACTCACAGTAGCACACTGTGGCAGGATTATTGTGGCCGTGTTTTGTAAAACATGCCATATATAAAGCAGCAGTCTTCAGTAGCTTTGGTTGTGGCTTGTTGAAGGGCTAGGTATTTTAATCATGGAGATATTAGTTAAAACCAAAATAGATAACAGTTTTTATACAAATAAGTTTTCACACAGTGTTTGTGTACAAAGTGCCCACATGTTTTAGTTGTGGGAATCAACTTACTTGGATCTACCCTGCTGTTTGGCAGCATGACAGAGCTCATGAAGCTTCAGCTCAGTAACCTGCAGGGATTGTCTGTAAGGGCTGCTTTCAGACCTGGTGACTAGTAATTAAAATACAGATTGTCAGGTTAGAAACAGAACTCATTTGCCTGTGCCCCTTCCACTCACTCACGGCCATTTTAAATACTTCAAAATTCTGGTTTTAAATCTTTGGTGATGTATATTGTTCAAGCATCTGAAAAAATAGTTGTCTTATTCTCTGAAACTAGTGAAAATGGAAGTGTACTGTGAAGATGAATATATAAACACTACTTTCATTCTGTTTATAAAGCATCAGCTTTTTTTGCTAACTATGAACTCCTTTAAGTTAGTTAATTCTTAATTTTGACTCTGTAGTGTTAAGTTGTATTGCTTGTATTTTGTAACTAAACGTTTTAGTCATTTTCACCTCGTAAAATAGACGTACTGTTGTGTCAAGGTACTTACGTAGTCGTTTTGTTTTTACCAGAAAGTTTTTAAGATGTTCTAATGCTTTTTTTTTATTATGTTAGGTTGTGATTCAGGGAAATGACGACATCGCAAACAGAGCAATAGATCTTCTAAAAGAGATCTATACTAATCTTGGCCCAAGGTTACAAGTTAATCAGGTAAAAAACAAAACAAGCAACAAGAAAACTGGAATATAATATGATAGAAAAACAGTGATAAAATTCAATTTGGTGATATTTTTATATTGAAAGGTTTGAAACCAGAGAATAGCTTTCATGTTTTGGAGAGTGTACCCCTGAGTCCAGCCATCAGGTTCTGGTCAGATGGAGAATTGAGGTTTTTTTCTGATACTTAGACTGAACTCTGATAATTTTTTTTATATCAAATTGATCTCTTTCTACTCAGAAAACCATTCATATCATATACTTAGGTAAGCCTTTTGTTGAACTTCCAGTTGTGGTACTTATTTGTACTAGTACATTCACTGGATGGGTCTGTTGAGTGTTGTCACAAGCTAATCTAATCTTTTTTTTATGTCATGTCCCTTACCAAAGGGTCACAGTTTCCATACAATGGTCAAGCTGAGCTCTAGCAAATTAGATGTTTTCTCCCTACGTTAATATTTGCTGGAAGCTGCATTTCAGTGGACAGAGAAAACAGATAATGAGTTTCTGAAAGGTCAGAGGAAATGAACTGCTGGGTTTTCACAAATTTTGGGGGGGGATATTGTCCTCTACACAGTGTCCAGTTGGTAGCTTGATAGCTGTATTTCTTAAAACTCTGGTTTTCATACTTGTCCTTGAAAACACTTTTATACTCTTCAGAGCTGCCAGTCTGCTACATACAGCACAGCTACTCTAGGTGGTGCATTTAAAGCCATTCAAGATATATCTTACTGTAGTGGCAGATGGGCTGTATGCTTCTTTCTTGCTGTAGGTCTGGGCTTACTAAGCACACATACATCTGTCTATCTGCACATGGTTAGATCTCTCACTTCCAGGAAGTATTGGATTTACTTAACATGCACACAAGTACTTTGTTTCAGTGTGCTGGTAACGCCTCTTCTCCTGAACTGCCTCTAAGAAAAGTGGTTACTGGACTGTGTTTTACTGCCATAGCTATTACTGTTATGTTTCTATTGCAGACTACTACCTGGAGACACTTCAGACTCTTTACAGTGATACTATAGGTTATATGTCAGTCTAGATCAGGAGCCAAGGAGATGTTGGATATCAGGCAGAAGGAGGAGATTTGCTGCAGCTGCCACTATACTGAATCTAGCTCAAAATCAATTTCTGAGTTTATACAGAAAAAGAGTGTATCTAGAACTGGGTTGTGTGATTGGGGGGCTGGTGCAGGAATAGTTGTTCTGGTGGTCCATAAATGTTCTGTGTTCACTCTTAGTGTAAAATAAGTTAACCTGTACTAGATAGTCAGCTAGAGATTCTTTAACATAGTCTGAGGAAATGAATAAGAGAAAGTCCAATTTACTGTTCTCTGTGCAAACTTTCACTTTTTCTCTTGAAGTGCAAGTTTGCACTGTACAGTTACAGCTACTGATAACATGCAAGATTTTTGATGTGCACACTAAATTAGAGCTATTTATCAATGGGAGTTTATTCTAAAATAGAATAAAACAGCTTTATGGAGTAACTTGCCTGGATTTGTTTTGGTTTTTTTTTTACTGCTACCATTGGATTATCCTGCTGAAAAGATGTTTTTTAATATTTCTTGCAATTGCATCGATTTTTTTTTTTAATGTAATTAGGTAGTGATTCATGAAGACTTCATTCAGTCCTGTTTTGATCGTCTAAAAGCCTCCTATGATACATTATGTGTGTTGGATGGAGATAAAGACAGTATCAACTGTGCAAGACAAGAAGCAATACGAATGGTGAGAGTGTTGACTGTTCTAAGAGAGTACATAAATGAATGTGACAGTGATTACCACGAAGAGAGAACTATTCTACCTATGTCAAGGTATGTGTGAAAATGCACTACTGTGATTTTGATTTCTGTTAACTAAAAATATTACTAATATCTTTGTGATTTTTACATTCTAAAGGATTCCTATTCAGGGAATGTATTTTTAGAGTTTCAATATTCCATTTCTCTGCTAAAACTCTGATCTGTAGTAAAGAAAATAAATTTTTTTTTTTGAACAATCAGGCAAATACAGGCAGATATGAAAGGGCTAGTAGACCTGAGAATAAGCTTGTTTCTGGTGTTTTGTTCAATAGGTAGCACAGCATACCTTGTGGCTAGATTATTTTGGATGTGTTTCTTTTTTTCAGATAAGTATTTAAAAGCAGATACCATTCTTTAAGTTAGCATGGGCAAACTTCCTTTGTTTTTTGTAGTCCTGTCATACAGAGGCCATGTTTTTAATGTGTACCTTCATCTTCCAGAGGTGTTTACAGAGATGCTAATCTTCGTTTGCTTGCTTAATTTTAGGATTATCTCTAAGTTAAATATTCTATGTAAGTTCCTCATAAAACGCGGGAGAACAGCACTTTGAAGTATGCCTTCACTCTTCTTATACTTGTCCTTGAGTAAAAACTTAGCTTAATTCCCAGCTGTTCTTTCTTTAACTCTGTCTTTGGTACAAAGAAAAAGGAAGCACTTAAATCTGATGTTGTGTAGATATTTTCACAAACAAAATACTTGATTTCCTGAGAGAGGAACGCAGAACAGAAAACCTTAAATGTTCCCACAGACAGCATCTACTAACACTGGAAGAAAGTCTCAAAAATACATAAGGAATACACTGAGATGCAATGGATTTATGATGCAGCTAACATATTTTTAGACATGTGGGGGGGTTTGTTGTCCCTTTATTTTAAATGCCCTTTTTGTCATGAAAATTGAAGAGCTTGATGTTTCTTCATGATGTGTCAGTAATTTGCAGTGCTCCTACAGCATTTTTATTGTATATATTGATTGGTTAGTCCTAAGTAAATTCTCTTGTTGATTGCAGGTGCATCTTTTTTATATGGGCTGCTTATTTGATTCAACTAACTTTTTCACACGTCTGGTTAGCACGGAGCTCTTATGAGGAATTTTTGCCTTCTTCTGTTGGATGGGATTAGTTTGGGCTTATCTGGGCACATCTTCCCTAATGAGTTTTCTGCCATTGTGTGTGTGATCACTGCTGGTCTGAAAATGTTTCTTCTGTTTTTGATGTCTTTGAATTTTTTAAAAGCATTTTGATTTTTAAAATTTGAATTCTAATATAAAACTTCTAACAGCTTTTGACAAAAGACATGAAGATACCTTTTTCTGATCTTGGTGTATTCAAAACTGAGTTGTTTTGCTAAAAGAGCACAACATAGTTGCCAGTCTGAGCTTTATTTGCACATTTTGATCAGGAAATTCCAAGCAAGAGAAAGGATGTAAAACTTCATTAGAGACTTTTTAAGATTCTGTCAATGTTCCTAACCTGAGTGTAAAGTTGACCGTATGTTTAATGCATTTGTGCAGAGTGTGGCTTACTAAAAGTTTCTGTATACGTTATGTTCACATAATTGCTCATGCCTTCACAAAATAATCTCGTGCTGGTGTATACCACCATACATAAATATTTGATGCTGAAATATCTGCAACACAAAATACAGCAGGAAAAATAATTTATTTAATGAGGGCAAAAATAACTTTAATCTCGTTTGTTTATTTTCAGAGCTTTCCGTGGTAAACATATCACGCTGGTAGTTCGTTTTCCCAACCAAGGCCGACAGGTAGAAGATTTGGATATTTGGTCTCATACAAACGACACAATTGGCCAAGTACGGCGTTGTATTCTCAATCGCATTAAAGCCAATAGTGCGCACACAAAAGTAGAATTATTCATTGGTGGTGAGCTGGTGGACCCTGCAGATGATAGAAAATTAATTGGGCAGTTGAATCTCAAAGATAAAACGGTAAGTGTTGCAGGCTGATTATTTATGTCAATTCACATGTCGCTTCCCTTTTGTAAATGCTTGAAAAATACCATGCATGGGATCACTTATTCTTGTGAAATAGTTCCATTCCTCTTCCTTTTATTATGCCGTTAACGTTGTATCAGATGCTTATTTAGTAAAGAATTTTCATTTTTGCATAGTATTAAACCTGTGATTGTGTTTTTCAGCTAATTACGGCTAAGCTTACACAGATAAATTCTAATATGCCCTCAAGTCCAGATAGTTCTTCTGACTCTTCAACTGGTTCTCCGGGCAACCATGGCAATCACTACAGTGATGGTCCAAATCCGGAAGTTGAAAGCTGTTTGCCTGGAGTGGTAAGCATATACTTAGATTCTGAAATGAAAAAAGCATTAAAAGTATTTTAAACTTTTAAGCGGTTTAAAAGCATTTTTCCCTATACTTTGTCTTCAATGATTTTTTTATGGTTTTTTTTTTATTTGCTTATTTTAAGATCATGTCACTGCATCCTCGATACATCTCTTTTCTTTGGCAAGTTGCAGACTTGGGCAGTAGCCTAAATATGCCACCTCTTAGAGATGGAGCACGTGTTCTTATGAAGCTCATGCCACCAGGTAAAACTTCATATATCCTGTTTTATATTTTAATACCCTGTATAATAATTTCTCACCTGTTAGTTAAAAATTAAGTTAGGGGAGTATTTTCTACCTTCTGGTAATTTACTGATACTGTAATTCGTGACTGTTATCCTAATTAGGCTTGTATGTATTTCCCAGATAGTTATTTCTTGTCCGTCATATAAAGTTGCATAGATTGCAGTTGGTACTGGGGTTCGGTGCCACATTGCAGTGAAAATAGGGAGAAGCGTTGTATTTTTGAAGTGGTTTTGTAGAACTACTTTAATAGGATCACTTTTGTCCTGACAGAAATAATCATTGCAGAACACTTCATAGTCTTGTCAGTTAAATTTTTTGCAGCTTTTCTGATACACTTAAATTTTTTAAGATTTACAGTGGTAAATACTACTGGCTTGTTTTGGAGTAGTTGTGTTGTAAAATGTTCATAAGTTGTGTTTTTATTGCAGATAACACTACGGTTGAGAAACTAAGAGCTATTTGTTTAGATCATGCAAAACTTGGGGAAAGCAGCCTTAGTCCATCCCTTGATTCTCTATTCTTTGGTCCTTCTGCCTCACAAGTGCTGTATCTAACAGAGGTTTGTGATTCTTCACCTGTTGTTTAAAAATCTTCAACTCTCTCTCTGGCAGTCCTTTCTGTAACACTGTGGAAACCTAAGATCAAATTCTGGTTTGAAATTAACAATTGAAAATACTTAACAATTTACTGGAATAAACTGGAATAAACTGGTCAATGCTGTCAAAGCATTGCTTAAGTAGTATTCCAGCATAGTCTCATGTTCAATTATCTGTACTCAAGCTAGTGCTTTTCTGTTAATTAACTCTGTATTTTGTTCTACAGGTAGTTTATGCCTTGCTAATGCCTGCCAGTGCACCTCTGGGAGAAGATGCCAGTGACTTCCAATACAACTTCCTAAAAAGTGGTGGTTTGCCTCTTGTATTGAGCATGCTGACTAGAAATAACTTCCTGCCAAATGCAGACATGGAAACTCGAAGGGGTGCCTACCTTAATGCTCTAAAAATAGCCAAATTATTGTTAACGGCAATTGGATATGGCCATGTTCGAGCTGTGGCAGAAGCTTGTCAGCCAGTTGTGGAAGGCACAAGTACAATTTCACCGGTAATATAAATCTCCCTTGATGCAAATAGCAATGTACTCTGTTTTTTAAATAGTCTGCAGCAATGTCTGTCTACTCTGACAATCTCTTTGAGTGAGTTGCATGTCAAGAACTCATGGTACTTTCAGATAATGTTGCCTGATATCAAACAAACCCTGTTTCTTTCTGACTGTAGAAAAGTTAGGTGTGAGAGCCACCTGCTCTATATATGATTTTCAGTGGTTTGCATGGTTGTCAATACAGGTAACTTTCCATTTTCAAGTACATCTTAATCCATAAATGCAAACTCTGATTCTTTTGAGCTGTTCAGTCTGAAGGACGTACCTCTGAATTTCTTGTATCTTCTATTTATGATTAAAGCATAAACCAACAGAACTGGCATTGAGTCATGCCAGCCCTTTTCCTATACAAAAATAAGTCCTTGGCTTGCTAGATTCCTAATTCTGTCCATTGCTTGTAGAAAATTACTGCAGAGAACAGCTAGGTACATTGTGAAGTTAAGTGTTGATAATTGAAAGGTGTCCTACCCTAAGATTTCTCAGAATTGGAAGGGGAAAGCATAACACAGGTGTTCTGAACTGTGATCTTGCATGTCTATAGTAGTAGATTTTGTGCATGTTTAATATGACTGGTTAGTTTTTCTACATCTGGAAAAATACGTTATGGGTCAGGATTTTATTTCTGCCCTCTTACAGTAGGCGTACAGCTTAGTGCCCAAAAATTAAAATTTGCTGCTGTCCTTCTTGGGCATTTGCTTCCAGGTATTCCAGCTTTTTTTTTTTTTTCTTCTTTTGTGAAGTTCTGTCCTGAACAGTTGCTTGAGCTGTCAACCTATACTCAAGAATACACAGAGGGCCCCACGTCAGAGCACTTTATTCCAGAATATTTACTAAGTTCCATCTCTGAAGCAGAGAAATACATTCCCCTAAGTCTGAAAAAGAAATACCTGTTCTGGTTAGCTCCATTTGTTGGAAGTTAACAGATTCATTCTTTTTCAAGGAAATCAAAACCAATACAGAAAAGATAAAAACTTGTCTTGCTGCTGTTTCTGTTGTGAAAGTATGATAAAGAACAGGAGGTGTAATCTGGAACAGAATTCTTCAATAGTGCTGTAACTCAAATGGTTAAAATGTATTTAAGTATAATGAACACTGCAGCCGTGTTCTGTCTGGACACTATTAGCTAATCCAGATGGAAAGCCATTGTTGTAGCAAACCTGTTCTTTCCTACATCAATAGAAAGGGAAGGAGACATTTTAATTCTAAATGTTCTGTTAACTTGAAACAGTCTGATCAATAAACCCCCAAACATAAGTAGTTTTGAGCAAGTGCCTCTTAACTACTTGTACTCTATGATCGTGCACTGTAGCATACAGTGTCTTCAGACGTGATGGTATCTGTTTGAAAATGAGGGGGTTTCTTTTTCTTGGTGTTTGCAGTTTCTGTAAGCAGTTTTCCTCCCAAGATCTTATCTACTTCTACCAAATCTTTCCAAGTAACTTGATACTTTCATATCTTCTTGCTTTCTTTTTTCCAAGTAAAAATAAGTATAAGAAATACTTTCTTCCAGATAAACCAGGCTACGCATGACCAGGCAGTGGTGCTACAAAATGCCCTACAAAACATTCCTAATCCAACTTCAGAATGCATGCTAAGAAATGTAGCAATACGTCTTGCACAGCAAATATCTGATGAGGTTAGTGAATTCCTTTCTGTATCATCTTTTTTTTCAGTAGCATCTTTTTTTTTTTTAATCCTTAAATTTATTGCTTTGTGAGACATTGATTTTCCTTCTAAATGCATTGATAATGTTATGAAACATCTTAGGTCATGTTTATATGGTTCATAAGCTGTTAATTAATTAAAAGTATTTAATTGTTTCTATATGCAATTATGAAATTCAGTGTCCAATAGCATAAAGAGGTGTAGGCGAACTAGGCAGGTTCTGTACAAGCTTTGCTTTGTAATGGATTTTGAATATTGTTACACTTAGGTCAGAACTTCAGAAACTTGATGTAATAGATTTAAAGTAGTTAATGGGTATTTTGAAAACATTTTACTGATACATTCTTCTTTTTTTAGTCTTTTATGTTTTGGTTTCTGAGTAACATTCTCTCCTTGAAGAGAAGCACAGAAAAGGGGAGGGAGTTTTTAAATATTGAGCGTGACTTTTAAATGCTGAAAGAGAAAAGTCTCAAATTGTTGCCAGTCTGTATTTATATATTGAAAATGCATTAATGATACAAGTGAAAAATTGGATTGCGGAGCTCGGTAGGGTTAAACAGTGTGCTTTGCAAATACAGTAGTCTTATCTGTATGGTGCTTTATGGTATGACCAAAACCCCATTTGGATTTGGAATTATGAGTGATGTTATTGAATACTTTAGTGAATTCTGATGAATTCAGCAGAAGCTGAAGTCAGAACTACTGCAGCTTCTTCTTGCACAGTGAATCTGGATCCCTCAGTTTCCAGTGTGGAAGCAGTGAATATTGTTTTTCTGTACTGTGTAGAATCTCTGCAAAGCTATCACCAAAACGGTTCTGAGCCATCTAAGTAAAAGTAGTCTTGTATTATCATCTTAATGTTGAAAAGTACACTCTTTCGTCTGAACAAGAGCAGCATCTAAAGAAAGCACAATGTACTAGACTGCAAGACTGAACCATCTGCTTTCCATTAGTGGTGGTATCGCATCTATAGGTGATTATTGTATGTGTGAAATCAGCCAGTTGAACTCTGATTTAATTAACTTCCTTCCATGGAAGAAATGTCTTTTGAGGTGAGGTATGAAGAAAAGTTTTTAATTGTGCCTTTGTCCTTCTTGGAGGACTGCTAATAAATAAATAAATAATTTTTCCCCCCCCCTTTCACCAGGCACATCAAAGCAAACAAAATCTGACTTACAAGAGTCTACACCGTATTGCTGTTAAAGTATTGTCTGTAATTTTCTAAAATCATGAAAATTGCTGGAGATCTATATTTCATATATATTGTAGTTTGCCTTTGAAAGACTTTTTTTCTTTTAATGTTTTGATGGTCAAAGACTTTTTCAACTGACCTCACCATTTTTAAAAAAATAAATCTGGCATGGATTGAAGTTGTTAATTTCTGCGATATCTTACTCAGAATCAGAGAGTTGCTGGTAATTTATCAAAAATTTTCACTTTCTTGTAATTCCTGGTACTTGTAGCATTACGATTTAAAATTCTGTAATATATCTGAAATACATGCTATTTTCTGTTAAAAAATTATGTATTACATAAGTGAAGTACAAATGCTTTTCAAGATATGACGTCTTTTTTTCTCTATTTAAGGACAAATTCTTTGTTAAATTTTAAATTTTTAAGTTTTAAACTTTCTAAAATACATCTGCGAGAATTTAGAATCCATTGTAATGTTATTTGCAACTGCATTTTCATGTTGCTTTGGTTTATTTCTCTTTTTTTCAGGCTTCAAAATACATCCCTGATATCTGTGTTATTAGGGCAGTACAAAAAATTGTTTGGGCATCAGGCTGTGGGTCAGTTCAGCTGGTTTTCAGCTCGAATGAGGAAATTAGTAAAATCTATGAAAAGGTAAGAATTCCTCAGCAATTTATTTTCTATATAACGGTCCCTTTGTTTTATAAAAGGGACAGTGTCAACCAGGTCAGGCTTAGAGTATGATGAGCTTTTAGGTAGTTATCTTGGTGATGATGTATTTTGGAATCTAGTCTGAGATGTCAGTTGCCATACCACAGTTCAATTTTCCATTCCAAATTACTTTTTTCAGTAGCTATTTAATTGTGACTTACATCTGGTGTCAGTTAAAAAATGCACCAGTTCTGTAAGCTGCTGTAACATGTTTTCAGCCCAGTTAAATTCCATACCTAAATAAGAAATAAACACTTCTTTGCAATGCTAATTTTTCTAGTCTTCAAATTTAAAAGGTCTATTCTACAGAAGTTGATTTAAAGATTATGTGCAGTCTAGAATGAGAAACAAAAGCTAACTGATCTGAAGGTAACACTGAAGCATTGGTAAAATGAAGTAATTGCTAATCCTGTGTGGCTTTTGCTTTTATTATGTAGATATGCAGACTATATTCATGATTTCACATGTGGTTTACGCAAATTGTTTGGAGTTTGGGGTTATATATTAGCATGTTATCACGCACCTGGTGTTCAACAAATGTTGCTTACAGTTACAGGAAATAGTAATCTGTATTTTGAAAGTGATTTAACAAAAATTTTGTTCTGTAAATATCTTCCCTTGTTTGCCTTATAAAATCAAGTTTAGTACTCATCAATACTTGCCTGAGAGTATAAAAGGGAAAGCAATATACAGGGAAGTTTTATTCTTGGTGTATTAAGTTGTTGTGCTTAAATGATCCTTTAATAGGAAGAATATTTATTTCAGCAAAATGCAACGCCTTTCCATTTAGCTTATGTAGTGGTATAATGGCATCTGCTTCTATTGCTGTGAGAATGACTTCTTCATTAAGTAAGCTGGGTTTTTTGTGGTTGCTTTGGGGGGCAGGGTGTGATATAACTTGCATGTAAAAAGTGGTTTAGTTAGCGTGACAGTTCAGGCACATGAAGATGTGCTCTTATATCTATACATTTGATGTTTTAAGAGCAGCAGTGCACTAGAGAAAATACACCTAAAGGAAAATACACCTCAATGTTCTTTTCTGACATTCTTCTGGGTGAAAATTGTACAGTGAGGTCTGTAAAAATATTTTCAAACAATTGAAGTTTTAAAATAGGTGACATTTAAGCTATGCATTATCAGTCATCCTTCAAGGTTGGAGTTTTTGGGGGGGGGTTTTATTTTTATTGTCTGCTTATAGGGACATATGTAATAAATGGCAGCTGCATCTGGTTTATACTAAGCAAAAGGGAAAAAAAAATTGAAGGAAAAATTTGGAAACTAAGAAGAGGAAGAAACTGCAGAAGTAATAAAAAGGGGGAATTAAGTACACTTTGTTAAAATAACGTTAAAAGAAAGTATCACAGAAATAGAGGGATATGATGCAAGAAAGGAAACATTCTTAATTTAAGAGAATTGTGTTTGGTTATAGATGAGAGGAAGTAACTCCTATAGTAATTTTATAAAGTTTGAATATACCAGTGACTGGCAAACACTGGCTCAGAGGAAAAAGTGTTTCAAGGAAAATGCTTTCCATTTTCTAAGTTGACCACTAGACCTTAGCCTTTTGACTCATAGGTCATAGGAGTATTTTACTAAGTATGTGGGGTAGAGATTAATCATTAGATGTTAGTTTAAGAACAAAAGCAGACTGATTTTTCTGGAGTCAGGAATGTCATGTCTGGATTCCTAAAAACATCAAAGGCAACTATGGTAAATCTTTTTTTTTTTTTTAAGAGGCACTTCAGAGTAGTCCCATCAAGTATGACTTCTGAAGGAATGTTCTGAGTGCTTTAAGAAGCTTCTAAACTTAACTGATGAATTCAATTGCACTTTTAAAGTCAAGATAAATTATTTGGAGAGCATAATTTTTATTCTGCCTCCTGCCTTAAAAAATTCTGGTATCGGAGTCCTCCCAGTGGTTGAAAACAACTGTGTGCAACTTTCAGTGGTGTCAAACTGCCATTTCCCTATTAGCTCAGAGAAGGCCCATACCCATCTGAAGTACTGCAAGTGTGCTGCTTGTACAGACCTGTTGGCTCGTGGTGCCCCAGTATAGGGAAGAACTTCATTGAGTATAAAATGTACTTTGCCTTTCTACTAGATCCCTACACCCATGCAGAAATAACTTTGTTTTCTAAACAGGGAAGGTGCAGTCCTGAACTTGTTGAAAGCATTCTGCTTTTACTGTTATATCTTGATGTGTCAGAATTACCACATCCTCCCACTGCAGTGGTAGTGACTGTCCCTGATTTTTAGCTGTTGTGCAAAGACAAAATAGTGTTTGTTGCCAGACTGAGACATACTTTGTCCTCTTCCACTGTTTACAATTAGTTGGCTCTTCTGCACTGTAATCCCTTCTTTCTGCCTACTTAATCTTGATAACCTTCCATATGTAAAACAAACACTTATTTTATGTCTGTGGTTAATGTTGCTAACCTGCAGCCATGATTACTGATGAATTAAGATTGAAACCTGCTCACATTCAGTTTCTTCAGAACTTCCTTGGTTCAGCTGTTTGGTGTTTCTGAAAAATAGTGAAGCGCTGAGTAAATTCTAGCAGTATTAAGCTTTTGGTCAAATAAGTTGTGAGTATCAAAGCTTTGTAAAACTGGACTTCTTGATTTCTAGAGCACTACAGCCTTTCTACAGCCTTTGTCTCTTCAAATAGTAACTGTTTCCAAAGCTTTAAACTCCAGGGTTTGAGTGGTGAAGAAAAGCATATTACTTAAAAATCAAAAACCCAAGCAAACAAAACCCAAGAACAAACCAACCAAAAAACCCAACAGTGCTAACTGACGTAACTTTTGCCTACAGGCATCCTATTTAATTTCTGGCTCCTTAAGTTTGTGCTTGGAATGCTCCTTTGAGAAGCACAGTACTAGAAGTTCAGGTCATCCCACATAGTGCTTTGAATCACATCTGAGTGGAGTGCATAAAATACTTGGCACTGATAATCACTTAGTATACAAATTTGTGGTTTGTGTTTGTATATAGTGTATATACCTTGGAGCCAGTTGTGTTTCTCGGGATTTTTTTCCTATACCCACTTTGTGCTCTCTTGTTTATTTTCACAGACAAATGCAGGAAATGAACCAGACATGGAAGATGAACAAGTTTGTTGTGAAGCATTGGAGGTGATGACCCTGTGTTTTGCTTTGATTCCAACGGCACTGGATGCACTCAGTAAAGAAAAGGCATGGCAGACGTTTATCATTGATTTGCTCTTGCACTGTCACAGCAAGTAAGTTTTGGTGTTTGGGGTTTCTTTATCACATATATTATTTTACAGTTCAGAATTAATATAAAGCCTAAATGAAGAGCAGTGACTTCTTACTTAAGTCTTTTTTCTGCAGTTGTCTTAATTATTTTACAAAACAATAAATTCTGTAATTTGGATACCTATCCTAAAGTGGTAGCTGTATCAGTCCCATCTCCTTTGTACTCATAAGGAGGATATTGTCAAGCCAGCTGGATGCCTGATAATGTGCTACTGATGTCTTTAGAACAACTTATTCTAAATAAAATAATAGGTACTTCATGTTTTTCAGAAATTATGTTAATACTTGCTACATTAGAATTTTTAAGTGACTTAGGTATAGAAGAACTTCCCTATACTTTTTCTGTAAGTAAAGATAAGATACAGTGCTAGCAATTTGAGGAGTGGGGGAAGTTAAGATTTAATCCTCTGGTTTTCTTGCATTGGAGTGGTAAACTTGGGACTTTTCATGTGGTTCAGTTGCCCTGCAATCCTGCCGTAGAGTGCAGGGATCTCTTGTTATCTCCAACCTATTCCTACAGTGCTCTTTACACAGCGTCTGCATGGTACAGCATCTGTATGATGCGTGTCTTGTGACTTTTAGCCCATCTGAAATTGTGATGTGAAGTATTGGGGTGTGTATTTTTAGAAGCCATCCAGGTGGAAAGTTTTTTATGTTGTTATTAGACTTAAACTTACCAGTGCTTTGAACTGTTACTAAAGATTTAATTCTAGTTTTGTAAGATATCCCTGCTGTTGTTCCATGAATATTTTAACTTTTCTTTGAGAAATGACAGAGACCAGAAATTAGTGAAGTTGTCTAAGCCTTTCAGTACATTTTAAATGGAGTCAGATTGTGGCGCTCTGAGATGATTTGGGTCAGAATTTCAGCACCATGTCTGGGGTTTTTTTTACTTTTCCTGATAAAAGAGTTTGAAAAGTTTTATGTTCGGGAATATTCACCATAATAAAAGGATCAATAGTATCATTAGAGTATCTCTTCACAGTGAACTACTTGCACATGTCATTGAAACTATGGAGTGTTATTATCAGAATCCTACAATCTTTATTAGTTTGCAACCTGTGATATAGGACGTTGAATTTTCAGCATCACTGTAGCTTGTTATTATCACTTAAGATAGATAAGCTTAACAAAACATGCTGACAAATATGTGTTGTAATTTTACACATTAAATGAAACAAGCTGTCTTTCACTATTTTTGGTAACTTTCAAGGCTGATGAGTAAGAAATCACTAAATTTTATTTTTAAAACTGTCAACAGTTGATATCAAGTTACTATTTTGACAGTAAGTGTATGTTGGCCACATGTCAGATTGAGTACCAGTACAGCTGAATAAAGGGCAAGTTTATCTGCCAATCCTTTGTTTTTTTTTTTTTTTTTTTTTTTTTTAATGTGGGTCCAAAATTATCGATTGGGTATTTACATTATCTTAATTGTACATAAGTAAGTAATGGGTGATAATTTTTATAATAAAATTCATTGTAGTTACTTGACTTACTGGCACTGTACTTGGAATTTAAGTGACATTTATCAAGTGTTCACCAGCATTTGTTTATATTTCAGTTAGTGTTTGGTATCAACACTTTGCAGATAGAAGTCTTTGCATATTAAGTTCAGTGAGCAAGTTCTCAGTTTTAGTTTATAAATAACAAGTGTATTTGCACAAATAATAACTTCGGAGAACTTAAAGATTATTATCTAATATAGTGTCCAAATCTGTGTGATCTCCCTGCTTATTTATTGGCAATATTAGAGCATTAAAACTTCTCATTAAAACTCTCATGAAATGGTCTTAAGACCTTTCTTTAAGCTTCACATATCACAAACTGAGATTCTTGTCACTCTGTGTGGGCTGGAAAGCTGTCAGCACAGCTAGGTATCTCTCTTCTTTTGTTTTTATCTCTGCCATCATTTATCAGGTGTCAAGGTTAAAAGTTTCTTATTTGCTATTGCTTTCACTGGCTTGGAGTAATGGGCCAGGATTTTGTCATCAAGAATAACTGAAAGAAGAAAATACTGGGATATTCTTTTGTTACTATGAATTTACTTTATGAACTTTCCCACTCTAAAAATGCTGTGCCCATAACACATTTTTTGCTACAAGAACTCACAGAATAGCAGTGTTGATGTTTACTTTAAAGAAAAACAAACCACCAAAAAACCCCCCACCAAAACCCACAGAATGAGTACATTTAACTGTTAATTGGTTACCAAAAATTACTAGTCTGCTTTGTTTTACATTTACAGCAAAACGTAAAATATTAAAATAGTTGCTAGCATGATAGCAATGTTCTGTTTCTACAAACAGAATAGTGCCAGTGACAGCTGCACCAAAGGTGACTTGGTCCCATTCTTTCAGTCTTTGAAAACTGCAGATGCCCTTTGTGAGGATTTTTCTGTTCTGGCCATATTTCCCTAGGGAAGTGAACTATTGGTTCAAATTGGGAGCTTCTAAATTTGTAAGTCTTAGACAATTTAGTCTCTGAAGTTCATTGTGCAGGTTCTAACAAACACAGTTTGTGATGGAGGTGGAAAGTCTTTTTAGCAAAACCTACAGTCTTGATTTACAGATAGGAATATCTGTCATGGTTTTGCCAGTCTCTTCCAATCATTACTGTTCTTGCTGATTTGAGCTTTGTTGAATGAATTTTAATTCCAACTATTTCATGTTGTTATGCCTAGTGAATAGTTGACTGTTAGACTTTCCTTCCTAAAATACTGGAAGAAACTAGATGTGTCCCCAGGCTGGGACTTCTCTTTCCACATGTTTTGTTGGCATGTCAGTCAGTGTCTGAACAGCAGTGACTTAATTCCCCAGGTATGTTAGCTTTTAAGGGCTTCTCTTATTCAAGTGGACTGCTGCTCAGTTCCTTATCTCTGCTTTCTTTCTCCACCAGCATGGGAAATGAACTGAACTTGTTATATGGAAAAATGGTTCCTACTGTTAGTACAAGAAGCTAAAACCATTGACCTCTTTTCTCTCATATGCTTGTAAATTTCTGATAGGTATGATAATCTCACTTAGAATGCAACTGTTCATTATTACGTGATGGTTAGAATACCATAAAAATTAGTAGGAACGGAAGACCACTTTGAAAATGAGGACGGTGAAGTTGAACTAAGCTAAAAAAAAATTCATTTGATGTGGAAACAAATTTAGTGTTGCAGTGCAAAGAAAGTTTAGTAAATACCAGACAGAATTCTGAATATCCTTCCATTTTCAACTATTGTTCTCTAATCTCCTGTCCTCAATCAGAGAACAATGTGAGCAAAAATACGCATGTGAGAAAATGTTTCTGGTGCACCATAAAAGACAAGGAAGATCAAGTTCAGATCTCACACATACGATCATTCTGGAAAAGATCAGATGGATTGGTGGGGTTTGTTTGTTTCTTTCAGAGTTTGAGATTTGTAAGGGAATTCTGCCATTTCCTTGCAGCATAACCATGCTACCTATAAATGGAGAAACAGAACGCAAAATGTTTAATATTGAATACTAGAGCAGTTCTTACTCTCCAAAGTAATCGATTTTATAGTGGTGACCCCTGAATACAAGACTGGCTTAGTCAACAGTCAGTAGCCAAACAGTTAGTCCTAAATGATCCTGGAACCTAGAAGTATTCTGCCGATGGCTGCGAAGTGTTTGGTAGTCATACATACGTGGCCCAAATAAATAAAACTTCTTACTGCCTGTGTAAAGCAATGGCACTTGCACCCATTGAAGAGGCTGACTTCTGTTAACTAAACAGAAATCTGTGTCCTGGAACTATCAGTAGGATGGGATTCAGGGTGCCTGCCTTGATGGAGGCATTTGGCCTCCAGCTGTTTCACCAGGTGAGTGTGAGTTCCTCATGCAACTTTTGTCCTATTTGCCAGCTCAATGCTGTTGTCATGGTGTCTAATGTGGCACTAGATGTCTGCGTTTAGGCAGCTGCATCCCTCCCATGGTTCCTTAAGAGCTCTTCGATTGTTACAGCCTCACACAAATGTAATACTTTTGTTCAAATACTGCATGCTCCTTAGAGACATAACAGTGTGAAGTATGTTTCCTTAGTCACACTTCTCACTTCAGGAGAATACCACCTTCATCTATTTCATTCTGCTTTTAAGTGCATGAACCTGAGGAGTGTCTATGTGATGTGTCCCAAGCAGTTGAAGGGTTGCATTTTTAAAGAAATGTCTGTGAGAAGTTTTATGAAAACATCAGCTCAGCAATCAGATCCCATAAAATGTCAACTATTATTAAGAGCAAAACAAGCCCCCCTGCATCCCGCAGTCTTCTGCAACTCAAAGCAATGTAGTAGAACTTGCAAAGATCAGAGAAGGGTGACAAGGGAGATCAAAGCTCTGAATTACTTCCATCTGAGGAGCAGCTGAATAGCTTGGGGCACTTTGTATTGGAGAAGAGATAAATGGTGGGAGGAGAATACCGCAGAGACCTTTAAAATCAGAAGTAGCAAAGGGAGAATAAATAGAGAACAGTGTTTCTTTGTATAAGAACTTCTGGAGCATGGCATTTAAGCAGTGTAAATCTTCAGTTTGGAAATAGTTTGAGGGGTTCTTTGATGAATTTCTCCAGTGAGGGCTATGAAATACTGCTTTTGGTAGTTTTCTTGAACCAGCAATTGTTAGAAGCTGAGAGAACATTCTGGAGAAGTGTCACTGCGTGCTTCCTTTTCTTGTGCACTTTCCTAGGTGTATACCAGAAACAGAATGCTCGGCTAGGTGCATCTTTCCTCTGAACTCATGGTCGTTCTTGCGTATCTTTTGAAGCACAGTTAACAGCACACGAAAGAACTCTGAAGGAAATGGGATTCTTTTGTGTGCTTTCCACAGCGATCTCATGGGCAGAAAACAATGAGAGCCACACCAAAAAGACACTGTTAAAATTCAGTTTCTTATATGTTGAGATACTTCCGTAAAGCACAACGTTCATTTGTATTCTCTCCCCACCCAAGCAGAGTAGTTTCTAACAGTTTTTACAAGCTACAATGCTCAGACAATTAATCTTACAACTTTGCCTTACTTTTTTTCTTTTCCTTAAGCTTATCCATTCCCACATTATTCCAGTGGCTAGATACAGTTCTTAAATAAAAAATTTCCTTTAACTCTAGCCACTTGTATTTTCAGGGGGATATTTTTTCTCATTTCTTACTAATGATAAATTTTGATCACTTCATAGATGCTCAGCAAACTGCTGTAGTGATACATAACAGCAGTTTTACTAGGATAGTTTTATCTTTTATTTCAGGCACAACTGGTGCTTGATTAGAAAAACCAAAAAATTTATTTACAGTTGCAAATTGCTTGTTGTGTTATGCAATATTTGCTGGCAGTTGCAAAGGTCTTATGGTTAGGTGCTGGTAAGTTTCTTTTTCTTGTACCTTTCAATACTTGATTTGTGGAACAAGTTTTGTAATAGTATTTCATGTGTCTAAAATTTCACTGCAAGGAGAAACAATATGATGAGTAGCGAATAATTAAAGTTCCCCATTTCTTATGTTATGTGCCATTTTAGAAAATGGGATTAAGCAGATAAGCACAAATTGTTTTTTAAAATGTCCTGTTTGGATAGGGAGATTGTATTTAATGCTTCTGTTAAATGATTTCCAGAACTGTTCGTCAGATGGCACAGGAGCAATTCTTCTTAATGGCTACCAGGTGTTGCATGGGACAGAGACCTCTCCTTTTCTTCATTACTCTGCTGTTTACTGTTCTAGGGGTAAGTTTTTAGAGGTAAAGGCTTCAGTACAACGTGAATTTCTGTAAAAATTTCTGTAAAAACTAGTAAGACAAAATGTCTGCAAGAACAGGCATGATAAATTGCTGTTAGCAGCAGTCACTAAAATACAGATTCCTTTTGACCTATGGGCAAGCACCACAGTTGATTTCCATTTGAGTTAGATGAGGTGAAAAGAACTTTTTTGCATTTTCTGATAAGAATATGAACAATAAGGTTTAATATATGCATTTGATCTTCAGTGAATGCTAACCTTCAAACAAAAATCATGAGCAGATAGATACCTACAGTTATTGCCTTCTCTTACTGGGCCTGCTAGGGCTTTTCAATTCTGCATGCTCATGGCTCTCTTGAACATTTGGTCACTTCATTGTTTGTTTCCCATTCAGGTATAGAATGCTACTTAAATAGTCCAGAAGTTATTCATTAAGGGCTAAATACAGCTGTAAACTTGTAAAAGGCTAAAAATTATCTTACACTTTTTTTCTTTTATATTTACTGCCAGTTTTAGGGAAAATACGTTAGTGTTGCACTATAAGTAGAAGCATGTATGAATTCTGTATCATTTGTTTTTGGTTTTCATAGAGTACTGCAAGAGAGAGAGCTAAACATTCTGGAGACTACTTCACTCTCTTAAGACATCTTCTTAACTATGCTTACAACAGTAATATCAATGTACCCAATGCTGAAGTTCTTCTCAATAATGAAATTGACTGGCTTAAGAGGATTAGGGTAAGTTTTAGGGTCAATTTATTTCTGATAATCAGCTTTTTGCTGCTTTGTTGTAAAGTATTAAGCTTGGTAAATGTATATTATTTAGAGTATCCTAACTGTCTCGCAAATGGCAGGATGAAGTAAAAAGAACAGGGGAAACAGGTGTTGAAGAAACTATCTTAGAGGGTCACCTTGGAGTAACAAAAGAGTTGTTAGCATTCCAGACACCTGAGAAGAAATACCATATTGGTTGTGAAAAAGGAGGTGCTAATCTCATTAAAGTAAGTTAAAAATTTTTGATCTATGGAGTTGGGGGGGGGGGAGGAGTGTTTACTATAACTAGGTAAAAAGAAGCTTCATATCTTGTGGTCTGTAACCATAAAAGTTCAATTTAACTGTTTAACAAGGGCTTCTAATTGGAGTCTAATGTTTTTTTAAAAAAACATTTTTTTAAAAATTACACATTTCACTCATAAGGGTGCTTAACATGCTTATTCTTCGGAACCACTGCGTATGGAGTTGCTGTAACCTTGTGAGCTGTTATTCCAAGACTTGGCAAACATCACACAAGGACAGTGAGCTAGGATAGTCCTGTACAGGACTGCTTTCTTTCATTATCCCTGTATTGTCTTTTCTCCACATGTTTTAATTAGTGCTATTAAAGTTTATGGCAGGTTTGAACAAATGTATGACATCTGAGCTTCTTTTTAATCAGACGTGTTTTCTTTGTACCTCTGATATTACACAGCAGCAATGTTGGGTTTTTCAGCACTAATTGATAAAAGAGCTTTGTAGATAATACTAGTTTGGCAAAAGAAAATTTTTACCAATCAAGAAGAATACGGTTTTATTTTTAACTTGCAGTGGGGGAGTGGGTTTGCAGGGAACCAATTTAGAATGGAGTTATTCTGCTCTAAATTTAAAAACTTGTTATGGTGTTGGTCTTAATTTTAACTCTTGTTTTTAAGTACTACTCTGGTTCTCAGACATTAATTTATATAATAACTCTTATTCTATTATAGTGTGCATTTCTATGGTAACAGGTGATTTATTTTCTTTTTTCAGGAGTTGATAGATGATTTCATCTTTCCAGCATCCAATGTTTATCTACAATACATGAGAAATGGAGAATTGCCTGCTGAGCAGGCCATACCAGTCTGTAGTTCACCAGCTACTATTAATGCTGGCTTTGAGCTACTAGTTGCACTAGCAGTTGGATGTGTCCGAAATCTCAAACAGATAGTAGACACCTTGACTGAAATGTATTACATAGGTACAGCAATCACTAGTATGTAATACTTTTAATTATCTATTTTCTACTTTTTGATATATATATTATGTATAGGTTTTGTTTATATTATCAGCTGAACTAGATGCTGAGGTTTGTAGTTTGTGGCTGCTTTTAATGTTGCAAAATCAGGCAGTCAAAATCTAGAAAAAGTTTGTCAGTGTAGCCTTTATCTGTTCTTCTTTATGCAGTAAATGTACTGACTTGCATTACATGGTTGCATCCAAGTTCCAGCCCCAGTCACTTACACAGTCTTGACCCTTCCTACCCTGAGCTCTGGCTACTCCCCTTCATTCCTACCAGCTCCCAGGAACGTCATTCTGTCTGTATCTTCTACTTTTGTCTCATCGTTTCAGGCTCTGCCTAGCCAATCCCAGAACCTCATCAGGTATCTTCAACTTAGTTTTAGTGCCAGTCTCTTGGTTGCTCACCTAGTTTGTCATCATTGTCCACACACAGACAGAGGTCCACTGTCCTGTTTCCCTTTTTAGTTCTGTACTTATTCTCTGCTTGTCATAATCCTTTCTCAAATGTTTGTTCTCTCAGTTTTGGCCTTGTCTCAGCACAGCTCTGCTCTTAAAGAACTTTATCCTTTTTACTGGAGAAAGATTATAGCAATTGTCGTCTGTACAAAAACTTAAAAAAGTTAGTGTTTCAAAAGCCGATAGTCAAATGAAATTTGGGCTGATTTTCACAAGGATGGCAAAAGGCTCTTACTGAACACAGATTTTGTCGTCAATAAAAAGGACGTAAGACTTCCTTAAAAACAAACAAACAAATGAGCATATTTTCTGCATCCCTAAAGGGGATAGCTAAACCATTTTGGCTGAAATTTTAACGGGGAAGAAGGGGGGAGGAACAAAAAAAAAAAAAAACCAACCCAACAAAAAACCCCCAAACAACCAAACCAAAACCCAAACCAAGTAAACCCAAGCTCATATGGGAAGAAGGGTTGGGAGAATTGGGGTTGTTCAGCCTGGAGAAGAGGTCTCCAGGGAGTCCTTATTGCAGCCTTTCACTGCTTAAAGGGGCTTATAAGAAAGGTGGAGAGAGACTTTTTGTTAGGGCCTGTAGTGACAGGACAAGGGGCAATGATTTTAAACTGAAAGAGGGTAGATTTAGATTGGATGTAAGGAAGAAGTTCTTTATGATAAGGGTGGTGAGACACTGGAACAGGTTGCCCAGAGAAGTTGTGGATGCCCCACTGTTGGGAGTGTTCAAGGCCAGGTTGGATGGGGCTTTGAGCAACCTGGTCTAGTGAAAGATGTCCCCATGGCAGGGGTTTGGACTAGATGATCTTTAAAGGTCCCTTCCAGCCCAAACCATTCCGTGATTTAACAGAATGTTTAAACTATTAGAATTTATCAAAACTATAAGCAACTAGAAACAATATCCCATAGTGGGAATTGTCCACTACCTCTCACAGTGGAAGTGCTACTTGCCCAGTTGATGGTATCAGTGAGTCATTTGAGGTTTTTTAGTCTCTTCCTGCTTGGTTCCATCTCAAATGAACAAATGGAAAGGGCAGCTTTATGGTTTTCCTCCTGCCTCATCCTTTTTTCTTCACCCTTTTCTTTTGGGAAGTAGTGTATTTCTTACCACCTCACAATTAAAAGGATTTTATGCCATTTCTGTCCACACAAATAGTTGGTTAGCATGATAGAACACCAGATCTCCATGGTATGTCAGACAGAAGAGGGAACACATGTACGAACTGTGCATGCTGTGTGTTTCATATACCAAGTAAAGCTTGCTTGTAAACATGCATGCTCTTTCTTTAACATCAGAATTTTTTGTGTTAAAACCACAGAACAACAAGTTAATGTAGGAAACCTGTAAATGTACTCTGAAGAGATATGAGAGGTCTGAGGGAGAAGACTCGGGAGAAAAAAATCTTATCACAAGTCGTATAGATAGCATTGTCTAAAACTGTTTGTCATCCTGGCAAGGAAAAGTGAGGCATAAGTGAATACTGTAATTTTAAAAGGATTATAAAGTTGTGAAAGGCTTATAAATTGGCTTTATATTCTAGATTGATTCAGCTGAATTCTTAAGCTAAGAATCTTGCTGGTATCGAGGGAAGACTCCTGTGTGATACATAAATAGACTGAATTTTTGTCTGGTCACCTTTTTAGTTATGCATTAGAAGAAAATGGTGTAATGTTAAGATTACAGATAGAACTATTGTTCATAGAAGTTGTGTTAATTTTAGCAATTAAGTTTTCTGGTGGAACATTTAGTTTATTAAATGGCAGTGTGATGCAGACTTAATACTAATTTTACACAGCTGCCCTTTGTACTGCATTGATGATCTAATTCTTTTATAACAAAATAGTTTCCTAATCACGTTCTGCTATTTTCTTTTAGCTTGTGAAGCGCTTACAGAATGGGAGTATCTACCACCTGTTGGGCCTCGACCGCCAAAGGGATTTGTAGGACTAAAAAACGCTGGTGCCACTTGTTACATGAATTCTGTCATTCAGCAGCTGTACATGATTCCAGCCATCAGGAATGGGATCCTTGCAATTGAAGGCACAGGCAGTGATGTAGATGATGACATGTCTGGGGATGAAAAGCAGGACAATGAGGTAACTTTAATTACATACAACTTGCTTATCTTCAAAATAGAATTCTTTTTAATAAAAAGGTTATAACATATTTAAGTTGCTAATCACTTTGCTTTCCACTGCTAGCAGTGGAGACAATAGCTTAATAGTTCTTACTTGAATAGGCTCGCTGCTGGAGAAGCAGTTCGAAAGATCCAAGTAGCGGGGTTTGTAGACTTCCTCCTCATAGATTTGTACTTGAAAGCACCATACATCTCTTCTGCCACCAGAACTCCATTAATGCATACAAAGACATTATTTGTTTCTTCAGATGAGAATATGGAACACCTTCAGTTGTTAGATGAAACAAGGGATACAACTAGCTATGAGAGCGCTACATATCAAAGTTAATTTCCCAATTTTCTTCTGCTTTTCAGAGCAACGTTGACCCACGAGATGATGTGTTTGGTTATCCACATCAGTATGAAGACAAACCAGCACTGAGTAAAACAGAAGATAGAAAAGAGTACAATATTGGAGTTCTGAGGCATCTCCAAGTAATTTTTGGTCATTTAGCAGCTTCCAGGCTACAGTACTATGTACCAAGAGGGTTTTGGAAACAATTTAGGTAAATAGAAAATTTAGTATTGATGTCTGTTCACTGGACCACTGAAATGCAACAAACGTAATTGTAGTAGAAGAAATGATAGTGATGTTAAGTGTAAATTAGCAGAACTTGTGCAGCATTGTATCTGCTATTTTACCTGTTCACCATTCTGTAGAAGTCTGTTAATAAACTAAAGTTTAGAGCAAGATGGTTATTTTGAATTCTAGCAGTTCTTGACCTTGGTATTGAGACTTCGAATTAGGTATGGGGTTAATACACAAAAGCTTGTTTTTACTTACCAGTGAGTAAGTGTCGGGACAGAGTAACAGTTGGTATACTACACCACAAACCAGTAAATAGTTTTGCCCAGTAAGAAGGAGAGATTAATGGCTTGAATAGTATTTTTTAGGAGAGAAATTATTGGAGAACAAAACAAAAAATATTTCACAAGAATGTGCTTTTGTTTTCAGACTTTGGGGTGAACCTGTAAATCTACGTGAACAACATGATGCTTTAGAATTTTTTAATTCCTTGGTGGACAGTTTAGATGAAGCTTTAAAAGCTTTGGGCCATCCAGCAATGTTAAGTAAAGTTTTAGGAGGGTCCTTTGCTGATCAGAAGATTTGTCAAGGATGCCCACATCGGTAAGTGTTTAAGATCCTTCTTTCTTAGAGAAAAACAACCTTTGTATCCTTATAAAAGTCACTAGACAGTCGAGAGCATGTTTTTGTGTGGTTTTCTTTGTTTGGTTTTTTAAAGCTAATAGAATTTGCTATGTTGTTTTTTTTTTTCTACAGCCTTACCATTAATTTATCTTCAAGTGCCTTGAAATACTTTATTATTATTGCTTCTACTTAGTAGATTGATGTGAAGCATTGTGTATTGGTCAGGGGAGGAAAAGATACAGCTTTTTTGTGTTAGAAGTGAAAACAACTAGGGACCAAATGCAATGTATAAAATTTTAAGACATGGCCAACAGCTGTTGCTGTCTTCCATAGTGTGTGGATAGAGCTGACCCAAGCACGAGTCTTTATTTCCAATGAGTAAAAACTCTGTTCATACTCACTGTGTAAGCTGTAATTAAGGAGAACAGTGTAGAAAGTTTATAATTTTCTTAAGATTTCTCCTGTATTTTTAATTAACTTAAAATGTGAATACTGAAATTCAGCTTTATGTGTAAAAAAACCACCCATACCAAATCAGACTGAAAGTCTGTAGCCCACTATCTTAATTATAGTGGTCAATGATAAATGCTTAGTGAAGGAATAGGATTAGGTATTGTAATTGTCTAGGTGTGCTTCTCTAGACTTTTTCTTCTGTATCCCTTTTGAGGTGGATGATTAGAATTACGTGCAAGATTCAAGATGGCCTAATGATGGGCTTGTTCTTTTTCAACAGTTGGCTGTTTTTATTATTGTGTTAAATTTTGTGTCACTAACAGTTGGCCTTCTTATCATTCACTACATCTTTCAGATCATGTGTGATTCTTAAACAATATAGATCTCGCTGCACATTACCATTGCAAATTCTCCTTATTGTGAAAGTTGACCATTTACTGTCATTTATTTACATTTATCCTTCAGTCAGCAATCAAAATACAGGAAAAAACACTGATACAAAATCATTTTATTGTGGTAATCTTTCAACTTCAGTTGAGCTCATGTGTGAATTAGAAGAACTTATAGTGGAACATCTTAAGTTTCATGGGTTAAAATGTATGACTAGAAGTAAGTTGAAATATTCTAAGATAAAATGAAAGCACTGGTTTTATATGCAGTGGGTAATTAAATGGAAGATACAGATGTGAAGCAACGTTACTATTCATTTCTGATACTATGTACTATCGTGAAGTATGACCTGTCTTTTTGGAGCTCTACTAGATAATTGTACTTCTTAATAAAACTGTTACACTGATTGTAGTTTAGGGAGGAGAAAACTGATGATAAACTATTAGATTGGGGTATGACAGATTAATAGCCTTTCTAAATTTGTAAGTTACTTAATAGATGAATGAATATTAATGTTTTGGTTGAAGTGTTTCTAAATATTAATTTATTCACTGTTATAAAAACCTTTGTATGCTTTATTGCATATCAGAGAAACAAGCCCTGCAGGGTTATGTTGGAATAGCTGCAACTTCTAAAATTTATTCATCACTTCTTTATCTTTAAAAAAAAAAAAAAAAAATTGTTTACAAGATGTGTTAACTGGTTGACTCGCAAGCATTGCAGGTTCATTGCTAGGAATTTGTTTGAAGGTCATATCAGAACACAGTAAGTCAAAGCCAGTCATAAATATGCAAAGTGATTTTATGAAGACAGCTGTTCAGGTTTTTTTAGATAGAAAAATAAAAATACTTTTTTTTAAGTTGTTGTCTTTAGGTATGATACAATATTTGTGTTTATCCATCTAATTCCTGACAGTAAAGGTCAGCAATGGAAAAAGTACTATACTTTGCTGTCTGTGCTTCTCTACTAGCTTCAGTTAGCCAGGAGTCTGTCATGCTCCTTTAGCTGCTTTAAAAAGATGTGCTAGAACATTCAACTTCCATGATCTTTTCAGTAAACTTGAAACATACAGGACTATGGTCTTCATAGAGTAACTATAGCTAGTGCACATACTGTAATATAATTGTAGGAAGACTACAATAAAAGAGTTCAGTTCTTTTTTTACTGCTTAACTCCTTTTGCCAGAAGTTGACATCAAATGCTAAATAAGACTTTTGCAGTAAGGTGCTCTGTAGTACCTGTAAAACAAAAATTGAACATGTTCCTGCCTTTCTCTTACATCTCTCCGTTTATTGGTAGGTACGAATGCGAGGAATCCTTCACAACTCTGAATGTAGATATAAGAAATCACCAAAACCTTCTTGATTCTTTGGAACAGTATGTCAAAGGAGATTTATTGGAAGGCGCAAATGCATATCATTGTGAAAAATGCAACAAAAAGGTAATGATTCCTTATATATTATATTTGTCTATGATTATGATGTTATAGTTGTACTAAGTTCAGTCTTAGTTCATTGTTCAGGAAAAAACAGTTATCCTTTAATTGCTGAATTCGGTTGTTGGTAAGAGTATATGAATAGAAACTTAAGAGCTGATAACTCTCATGTTCATGTCCTTTTTTAGGTTGATACAGTGAAACGCTTGTTGATTAAGAAGTTGCCTCCAGTTCTTGCAATCCAGTTGAAACGATTTGATTATGACTGGGAAAGGGAATGTGCAATCAAGTTCAATGATTATTTTGAATTTCCACGAGAGCTGGACATGGAGCCTTACACGGTGGCAGGTGTAGCTAAATTGGAAGGAGATGATGTAAATCCTGAAAATCAGATAATACAAAATGAACAGTCAGAAAATGAACACTCTGGGAGCACAAAATACAGGCTTGTTGGTGTACTTGTACACAGTGGTCAGGCCAGTGGTGGCCATTATTACTCTTACATTATCCAGAGGAATGGTGGTGATGGTGAGAAAAATCGGTGGTATAAATTTGATGATGGAGATGTGACAGAGTGTAAAATGGATGATGATGAAGAAATGAAAAACCAGTGTTTTGGTGGAGAATACATGGGAGAAGTGTTCGATCATATGATGAAGCGTATGTCCTACAGACGCCAGAAGAGATGGTGGAATGCTTATATTCTTTTTTATGAACGTATGGACACAATAGACAAAGACAATGAACTAATAAAATACATTTCAGAACTCGCTGTCACCACTAAACCCCATCAGATTAAAATGCCATCAGCCATTGAACGAAGTGTGCGGAAGCAGAATGTGCAGTTCATGCATAACCGTATGCAGTACAGCCTAGAATATTTCCAGTTCATAAAGAAGTTGCTTACTTGTAATAGTGTCTACTTAAATCCTCCTCCAGGTTAGTATGTTAGTGCAATAATTACGGATTAATTTCTTGCAAGAAGATTTTTGATTTGTGTGGTCAAGAATTTGTCTAGCTAGTGAAAATTTTGTGCATGCTCCTTTGAATACTGTCTTTTTGGACTTCTGCAGTTAAACGTCTGTTGTTGAGTTGTTCATCAGAACATGCCAGAATATTTAGCAAAAATTACTTTGATAAACTATCAACTATTATTCAGCTTATGTACTAAGTCATGTTAAAACGTTTGTGGGCTGTTCTGCTGAAGACAGTTCTCAAATGTGAGATGCTGAATTTCTAGAAATCAGACATAGGTTAGCCTCCAGGTACTTGCTACTGTCTTAAAGCTTACATTTGCTAAATGATACATTATAGAAGCTAGCGGCTGTTTTGATCAAGTTTCCCGTAAAAATTGGAACACAATGTCAGACAAAACAGTAATCTGGAATCAGTTATATTACTAAAAGTAAATTGCTTTTACTTTGTCTACATGTGAGTATTTTCCTTTTTCTTTAGGACAAGATCATCTGTTGCCTGAAGCAGAAGAAATAACTATGATTAGTATTCAGCTTGCTGCTAGATTTCTCTTCACCACAGGATTTCATACAAAGAAAATAGTCCGTGGCCCTGCTAGTGATTGGTATCTTGTCTTTTAAAAACATTACAGTTTCAGAAGTCTGATGTCTGTTAAAAGATCCAAGTTATATACATATGACAATACAAGGTGTTAGTGGTCTGTCCCATTTTTGCCCCTCCCCCAAATACATGGTCAAGGCACACATGAAAAGGGTGGGAAATTTGAACAGAAAATACTGGGAAGAAACTGAGCCTCAAAATAAGCTGCTTAGCTGAACAGCTTCAAAATTCATTTTCAAACAGAGCTTAAATCTACCTTTTGTCTGTCTTTTAAAAAGAATAAAGGAGTAGAATTTATTGCTAGCACAAAACTAATAGGTTATGTATCCTGACTTTAATTCAGACTGGTTTGTTGATGCTTTGAGTAGTTTTAAATGAAGATCTCTTCATACTATTTTTGCAGCTTATATTTGTATTCTATTTCTGAAACGTATATAATCTGTTAGAGTCTGTTAGCTGAGCGCTTTATGTACCTTGCTACAGAGCCTGTAATTCAAATCTGTAGTAGAACAAACAGTATGATCTTACTCAAAGCACCACAGCATTTTAGTCTTTAAGCTAGGTTATTCTGTGCTGGGGAGAGGAGTGTGGGCTACTACTGGTAGAACTAAAGAGAAAATGTAGTATTTGTGATTACCAGTAGTTTACCAGCTACTAGTAAGTAGTTGCGTAATACACGGCAATTATGTACCTCAAGTTTTTCTCCAATAGCAACTTTCAGAGTAGCTAAGTTACTCCTGTTGTTTCAAGAGATCAAAAGGAGTTCAAATATTGCTGCAAGAAGGAGAACAGTCACAAAAGACCTTCTCTAGAACAGATATTTTACTCTTTGGGGTCTATTTAGATCTGTAAATGGGAAGATAAATTCCTGATAGGTTACATATTTAGTTATCTGTCTTATACACAACTCATGAAATTCACCTCACATGTTCTCCGCTGCTCACTTTCTCCCCCAGTTCCAACAATTTTTGATTGCTAGTAACAGAGAGTATTGCTATAAGAACTACAATTTATCTGATGGTAAGCATTTTGTGAGCAAAAATGTTTGGGGATCACCTTTAACATGTATCTTCTCCAAATTCTGCAAAAGAATACGTCTGCTAAAATTAATTGTCTCCATTTGGTCATAACCTCTCAGTTGTGTCATTTTCTGTTCCAGGTATGATGCATTATGCATCCTTCTTCGTCACAGCAAGAATGTACGCTTTTGGTTTGCACACAACGTCCTTTTTAATGTTTCAAACCGCTTCTCTGAGTATCTTTTGGAATGCCCTAGTGCTGAAGTGAGGGGCGCATTTGCAAAACTTATAGTATTTATTGCACATTTTTCATTGCAAGACGGACCATGTCCTTCACCTTTTGCCTCTCCTGGACCTTCCAGTCAGGTATTTAATTTTCTAATGAAGAACTTTTTAAACTTATTCTTACTACTTCCTTATATGTATTTAATGTAAAGTAAATTCTGGAGTAGATGCATCAGTGTTTATGGGAAAGCTGTATAGTCCATTTTGCACTATATACATCATGTTATCTCGACCAGTTTGTGTGAGAGTTGCTGGCAGAGGCGATCAGTTCCTCCTCATTTGTAAATCTCTGTGAAGACTAAGTAGTGAGAACTTTGAGTTGCTAGTGTGAATTCTGCAAAATAAAAGTAAGTGGCTTATAATAAAATAACGTGGGGGAGTGAACCCTTGTTTTTAATTTAGAATTAAAAAACAAAAACAAAAATCCCAACAGAAAACCAAAACAAAAACCACAAAAAGATGCAGGAGTTCCCTACATTTTCTTCCACTGTATCCTGCAATATGGAAATAGTAAAAAATGCTAACTTTACTTAGTAGTAGTCAGAGTTGCCTAATTTTATACACTTAGAACTGAAAAACAAAAAAAAAGCCAAAATCTTAATGTAATACTTGTCATAACAATATTTTTGTTTGGACTACATTGAAATTTAAAAGGTCAACCTTTTTGAGCCTTTGCTTTGTCATTTAATGTCAACAATAAGACACTTTCTATTTGTATTGTTCCACTTACCTTCTCAGAATGTTTTCATTACTGTATCCTGCAAAAGAATTTGTATTAAGTTAAAGCTACATATGCTTTGACGGTGTTGTTTCATGAGGTATTTGAGATACACCTTAGAGGTAGTTTGATTGTCTGAGTCTATGAAGTTCACAGTGGGAACTGCGTGTGGCTTTCTGAGTATTTAATCCTAGCTGCTATTGGAGAAAAAGCTCAATTAGAAGCTTCTATACTTGCATAATTTCTTGGACTTATGTGGTGTTTAGTGATGGGAGGTCTTATTCCCTGTATGTCTGTCTGTCTGTGTGTAAGACACAGAAGACTAACCAGCTGCTAGTATTTTGGAGCTTGTATGAATCCCATACCTTTTAACCAATTCTGTTTTCTGCCATAGTAGAAAGTATAACCTAAATAAAGAATTGATATGTCCAACCACTAATATTTAATTTTTTTTTTATAGGCTTATGATAACTTAAGTTTAAGTGATCATTTACTGAGAGCGGTACTAAATCTTCTAAGAAGGGAAGTATCTGAGCATGGGCGCCATTTGCAACAGTATTTCAATCTGTTTGTGATGTATGCCAATCTAGGTAAGCAAAGTACACACACTTTTACTGATGACACTGTAACAAACTGTTTTTTATTCATGAACCAGTTACACAGGTAACAGCAGGAGAATCCAGTTTTTTAGCCTCAGGTAGATTGTTATCATTAAATGCCATATAAATGCTCTCTGGAGCATCTGTGTTTCTCCAGTTTGGAGTTTGGGGCTTTAGTCTTCCTGCCATCCTTGGAAGATTAACACAAGAAGCTTGGAACAATAAGAGTGTGTCATTCTGAGAGGGTGTGGGGGTGAAAAAATGGTAAGAGATGATGCTTTGTTCAGGGCTCCTTTGCAGGGAGGTCATGAGACCCCAAGAAGCATGTAGGGCTGTCAACTGCTTTAAGCCTGAAGAAGTTGAGGAAGATAGAAGTTCAAAAAAGAGAGAAATTTGTGATTCTCCTTTATGGAAATGTCAATACAGATGGTCATGTTTTGTCTCTATATTCCAGTTGTGGCCTTTCGATATTAATTTATTTAGTTTGCCTTTGAAGTTCATGGCTATGAATGGAAAACACTGACTCTGTATCTGTCTTCCCTTTAAAGAGTCTTTGGGAGGCTGAGGAAATAGCTCAGTCTGTCTGTGTTCTTAGACATCATTGTTTGCCAGTATGCTTTCACCATAGAAACCACATGAGGTAAAAGAATGCAAGAATCGGGAAATTCCACTATAAATGTATCAGGTATTGTAGTTCCTCCAAGATAAACAAGCAAGAAGAGCCAGTGGTTTAGCAATATAGGAAGGCTTAAGTAAAGTTCTCCCAGGCTTGAGATAGTGATAGTTTTCATAAAGACTAGAGTCCTAAATTTTTTGATGAAAGATTAAATTAGAAATAGAGTATGATTGCAAATGAATTTTTTTCAGCACTTTTGAATGCAAGACTAGTAGGACTACCTGTATGTGCAGGTGCTGTACTTTAAACCCATTATACACATGCTATACTATAGCTGACATGAGGTGGTTATCAGTTTTGTGGTCATCCACGTGAAATGTCTGTGGCACTTCCAGCATCACCCATTTTTCTTCAAGATCTTTAATTGCATCCAGCATTATGAAAATAGAAATAAGTACAGATTTAGAAGTATACAAAAGCTTGTATTAAATTCTGAATTGTGTAGATTCTTTGCATAGAAAGTCACTAGCCTGTATACTATGAATAGAAAAAATAATACAGTATCTGAAGTAACAGTTCCAAACAAAAATAATTTTTGCAGTTAAACTGAGATCAGTCTTGGTCACATTCGAATGAACAGCTGTAATCGTGCTTTCTCTTAGTGTTACTGGCATGCTGAAAATCAATTGATGATTGATTGAATAAACTGTTTCTCAGGTGGGTTAATCCGTTGCTGCTTTATATATTTGCCCTGAGGAAGAGCAATTAAGAGTAATAAAATGCAAGTCAAATGAATAAAGGATCGCTTTTGCACTCTCGGGTTGTTGAGGGTAGGCACAGGCTCATATCTAGTGAATTGTCACAGAGCTCTACATTCTCAGTTTCCCCAGTTACTAGGGTCTTCTATCATGGGCCCATTTCTCCTTCACATGCGATAGCCTAAGTGACAAAGCATCTTTCTCTACAGCAAGTTGTAAACAAGATACGATATTCTTCCGTAGTGGAAGAATACTCTCTCCCTCTTGTGCTAATACAAGGTATTTTCATCCTTTTATGTAGAGTAGTATGAAGCTAGGAGATCCAGTTCCCTTAGAAATTTTACAAAATGCCCATAATACTGAGCAGCTCAGCCATTGCTGCTTATTGGCTCATGCAGGCAAATTATAAATGTGAGTTTCTTTTAGATTACTTTGTGGTTAAAGCGTTAAGCAAGTGTATCAGTCCAAATGGAGCTATTTCAGTATTTCCACGTGGAATTGACGCACACACACAGAGTTCTGGAAGCTCTTTAAAATTGCCTACCCACATTTAGGAATTTAATTTCCTATCTGTAAAATTAATCTAGGCAATTGTGCTAATTTAATTTCACTTAAAATGTATGTTGCTTTCATATACTTTGTCTACTAGTCATTCTCTGTCAGGCAGGGTTCTGTCATGACCCCCAGAGTGAACTTAGTGTTATTACAGAGAAGAGAGATGCAATTCTTCTGCTCTAACTTACCTTTTCTTCTTTACTAGCTTTTCATAGTCAGTCAGCGCAGTTGAAGCCTCTGACTAGGAAAGCACTCTGAAGCCAGATGGGAAAGCATAACTAAGTTTAATTTCTGGGTCTGATCATTATCACAATCTACCCCACAAAGATAAACGTGGAAATATTCAGCAGTTGTGCTTGTCTTACTACTGTTAACTAAAGGCTTCTGTATGGATGCAGAGTGTTCATTCTGCAAAAGCCACAATACATCATTCCTGCAGTGCCCCAAGTTCTGTGAAAAAGATTAAATTGTCTGACATTTTGAGGAACCAAATAATATATTATTCACGTTGAAGCAAGCAAGAGATCAGTTCTGCGAAGGATTAACTACAAAACTAAAATAATCAGAAAGATACTATAAAGGAACTCTAATAAGGTACTATCTGGATTCCTCCTCCTTATCAGAAAGATGGTAGGTACGGTCCAGTTGTATTTCAGAATAAGAAAAAACTTGGAAGTGTATGAAAAAATCATGACTTTTAACCAAATTGAGAAACAGAATACAAGATCAGAAGGGACATACCGAATTTACTGGTAAGTCCTTGTGTAGTATGTGCGAGGTATTCTTGCAGTGAAACTGGCTGTATGTTTGGATTTTTGGGTCAGTTGGGTTTTTGGTTCGTTTTGGAGGCTTTCTTGATTTGTGTTTTGTTTTTTCTTAAATTGATTTTGTCACTCTAATTTACACTTATTGTATAGTATGGCACAGTTTGTAACTGATGTGTCTAGGACATGACGGAAAAATAACAAAATATACTGTGGGGGGTGTTAATCCTATCCCAGGCCTCACAATAAAAAGATTAATTCTTTGTCCAGAAGACTTCTCTGAGGCTTTGCTGTTAACACAGATGCTATTACTTAAGTGCAAAAGAGCACTGTTAAGAAATTGTAGTCATTTACAACTCTCCTTCAATGTTTTTTTCAGCTGAACATAATTTTCTTTACTGATTTGATTTTTTTCTTTCTCCAGAAAGCATAAATGGTTGTAATAAAACCCAGCAACTGAGAAGTTACAAATCATATGAACAGTAGTTATTTTTCTTTAAAAAAACCAAACCAACCAACCAAACAAAACCCAAACACCTATTGTCAGTGCCAGAAACAAGATGTATCTCTTTTTATCCTCCTCCCTCCCCCCTGCCCTGTAAAGGTGTAGCAGAGAAGACACAACTTCTGAAACTAAATGTTCCTGCAACCTTCATGCTTGTGGCTCTGGATGAAGGTCCAGGTCCTCCAATTAAATACCAGTATGCTGAACTGGGGAAGCTATACACTGTTGTGTCACAACTGATCCGTTGTTGCAATGTGTCATCGCGGATGCAGTCTTCTATCAATGGTATAGTGAATTTTAAGTCTTCCTTAGACTAATTGAATATATCAGTAAATGTCTTTTGTGCATATTTAGCTGTTATGTGTAAACTGGATTAGCTGGAAAAATGTTTGCCTTTTATGTTTACCAACTCCTTTTGTTTAAAGACGGAAATCTCTTTGTCATAAGTGAAAGTGATTTGCTATACCAGCATACTAAAAAAACACAGGACAGAAATTCGTTCTGTGCTTCATGCTTCTTGGCTTATTCTTTAAAGATACAGGAGAACAGCTGAGTAGTATAGTACTAGTTTGCTGATGACAAAATAGTAATGATTTTGAAACAGTTTAAGACCAGTGAGGCTATGAGTTGCATAAAGATCTTTTGCTTCTGAGTAGGCAATAAAATAATAGGTTACTTTCATGTTACCAGTGCAAAAGTAATCTGTACTGGAAAAACACTACAGCGGGCTCTGAAGTAGCTGATACTGCTTATCAGTAAAGAGATCTTGTATTGTTGTGGATAGCTCTTGAAAATGATTTGGTGCTTGTTCGCAGTCGAGACGACAAACAGAAGCCAGCGCTTTAATTTATAAAAGATGAAGAATCACGTAGACATTGGTCAACCACAGTATAAATCATTAATATCTCTAGTAGTTGAATAAAGTGCAGTTATTTTTGAGAAGTGGTGACAGAATATTGGGCTACGTGGACTTTATAGCCTGATAATGTACACGTTCTATTAAGCATATTTTAGAAAACCTAATTAGAAATCTGTAGAGAAGCTATTTAATGGCAAACTCATTACAGCTTGATGCATCAGGCTGTAAAGTCAATAGGCTAGAATGTGCTACAGTAAGATTAATGAACTGAAAATTTTATTGTGCTATAATAAGCTTCAGAATAATTTGGCAGTTTTAATTTGGTTTTGTTTCCGGTGCATTATTTGAGACTTATACTGAAAAGGTATTCTACCTATGAAAAAGGATTGTATATTCACTGTATTCATAATGTTGTACTAAAAAAAAAAATTACTTTGAACATTGCTCTGGCTACTAACTATGATTACTATTTGCAGAGTAAAGTTATTTTTGCTTCAGCATATTAAGCTAGAAAAGCTCTTCTTTGGACTTCTGGGCATCTTCAAACAGTAACTAAAACCACTGCTAAATTTAGAAACATCAGGAGCAAATCAACAGTCTTTCCTTGCACAAAATGGAGCTTACTAAATAAGATACATTAATTTTTATTCTTTCAAGAATGTATTACTTCTCTCTACACTCCAGAGATTCAGATGGGACTGTTCTAACAGATTCCTCTGAACCCTTTCCCATTGCCTAGTGTAGTAAATAGACTTTGTATCCTAAAATACAATAGATTTGGGCTGTGTTACACGAGCAGTGAAGCAGTTAAATTCTGGATATAAGAGGATTTCACTGAGGAAACTCTCAGTAATTTCTCTTCTTGCATATGAGCATGTCTCCAGCTGTTCTGCTTTGATTGTCACTGCATAATCGTATCTGAGAGGGAGAAGTAGCTCGCTCAGGCAGCAAGTGTCAAGCTTCACAGTCAGAAAACTTAGTTATCTCATACCATAATATTTTTCAAAGAGAGTCAACTGTTAGGGAGGTTTTTTTTCTGTAGAGGGTTTTTTTTTTCTCCATCTATTGTTTTTTTAATGAGTTACACCAATTTATATTTTGTTGTGTCTACACTTCAGTACCTTTTAATCTGTAATAACTGTTTGTTCTAGGTAATCCCCCACTTGCCAACCCTTATGGTGATCCTAACTTATCTCAACCTATAATGGCACTTCAGCAGAACGTAGCAGACATTTTGTTTGTGAGAACTAGTTATGTGAAGAAAATTATTGAAGATTGCAGCAACTCTGACGAGACCATCAAGTTGCTTCGTTTCTGCTGTTGGGAGAATCCTCAGTTCTCTTCTACTGTACTCAGTGAACTTCTTTGGCAGGTAAAAATAAAAAGCTAGGAGAAAGATGGGAATATAAATGTGTATCATGCAAGAGTCTGTACTTATATATAGGTATGTTGTATTAAATACTGAACAGGTGCTTGATAAGTAAACTTTCCTTACGGTGGCATCCTCTGTCAGTATTTACACTCTTAGGTCTATACATCATGTTGGAGTACTATGAGAAGTCCTTTTATGAGTTAGGAACACTATGTTAAGGCTAGAAAGTAAGTAGACTGAGGTGGTCTTTATGTATTGCAAGAGCATTTCCTTCAGCTTTTCTGTCATTATCCATAAAATAGATTTACATTGCATGGAAAGTTAGAATCATTTCTTAAGATCTCCCTTGTGCAAGTCTGCAGAACAGGAAAGAATCTTTGGGACTGTCTTGTTTTTCCTTTGTAATCTCTATAAGGTTAGTCACACTTTCCCACTCCAGATAAAATTTTTTACTTCTGTTGGCTCATCTTTATATTCACCCCCTTTTTTTTTTTTTTCCATGTAAACATCACATTTTTATATCTCGCTTTTGTTTGGCACTTGAAAGAATCATAATAAAAATCACTTTGCTGATATTTTGCTAGCCATGTACTTTACATTTTAGGATAACCTTTGAAGATAATGTTTGAATGTACTGTCTAAAAGTAGCAATATCAGTGAAAAATACCGTTTTGTAATTTTGCTTTTCTAAAGGTATTTTTTAAGGTAGCTTCTTCAGCATTTCATGCTTGGGGCTTCAGATCAATTGTGGTAGAAACTCCTGAGGAAACATTTTGTCCTTTACAAAACCTACTAGCTTAAAACAAACAAACAAAAAACCCCAAAACAAAACCACAACCCCCCCAAAACCCCTGTCACAATCAAAATTTTAAAAAGTATGCATAGTATCTTAAAATATCCTTTAAATTACAGTAACCTTCACTTCAAATGAATTGTGTTCTTGTATTGCACCATGTAATCAGCATGCTTCAAGGAATGCTTTCTTACGTTCTCTGCATTTTTACTTTTTAAGGTTGCATATTCATATACATACGAGCTTCGACCTTATTTGGATCTGCTTCTGCAAATCCTATTAATTGAGGACTCTTGGCAAACTCACAGGTTAGTATTTACCTGTCTTTTTGTAATTCAAGATTATTATGTTTTGTACAGTTTATTTTTCCAGTAGTTCTGTTGCTAATCCTTTCAAGAGGCTTGTTCTAAATATATGTTAACTCAAAATACAGGAATAAAGCAATTTTTTTCCACTTTTATCTCAGTTTTTGAGACAAATCTACAATTTTTCACCTTGACCATCCTTACTGTTGAGGAATTTGCTACTTAGACCTATAAACCTAAGATTTTTCACATAAAAGAGAATGTGCCATTTAGGCCAAACTCGGTATTTTCTGTGAGGTGCTTAGGTTGATTCTTGGAAACCTCCCATTCAGGAGGGTCCAGTGATAGCCTGGTCTTACTTAGAAGCATGTCAGTCATAGTAGTGATACCAAGACATGGATGAAGTGTGAACTTGGGAGAAAAGCATACTTCATACATAAATATTCTCTATGTGATCGCATTTCAATAGAATTTTAACTTCAATTTATTAAATATTTATCCCATTTCAAACCTAATTTTTGTATGTCTATAGAATAAGGCTTTTGAAAGTTGAGATTAAAAAAATATTATTGCAAATACTGACTATTTGAGAGAATAGTCGATTCCTCAAAAGTTTTATATAGTAGTAAGTGAGGTAACACAAAATAAATGTAATCAACGTGCTACCTATCAGTATTTCAGAATGTCCCTGATTTATAAGTGAATATAGGTAATACCAGATTTACTAAATCTTTTTCAACCGTGTCTCATAGGATCTTAAAATACTTCGAGTGAGAGCACACTTGTCATGTGCAATAAGGGCATTGGAGTGAGCTCATGTACTTAACCTGTAGAAGTAGACTGTGCTCTTAGGATTTTATCAGTTGCCTAGCCTTACTTTAGAAGATACTCTAAGATAAGATGGTGGCCTGTCTTACCACAGTCTAAAACATGAAGACTGAGTTGGAGGGATTTCTTCATTTTCTTTATAGGAATTACAGCTTAGGTAAGGGACGAGAATACTCTTTATACATCGGCTTCTCAGTTTTGCATATATATATAATAAGTAATGCATCTATTCTATATAATATAATGCAGTTTGTTTATATTTTCTTCCTGATAAACAAATACTTCCATGAGATGTCTTTAAGTTCACAGAATGCTGGAAGATGGACATATTTTAGTAGATGTGAAGTAAAATAATGTATTTTAGTGTGGAAACGCAGGTGAGAAAACATGGAAGTGGTTGTTTGGGATAGTGCTTTGTCTGAAATAAGGAGGGGTGAAGGAGGTTGAATGTTGTAGTATGGCTCTTTCTCTATACTTGGAGATGTACGTCACTTTGTATTCAAGATTGCAGTCTCAGGAATAGGAGTGTTCACTGGAATTGTGTTAGGCTTCAGCAGAGGGGTATTAAGTGGCCAGCTGCAGTAATCCTCTGATTTCTTGCTGCCACTTCTGGCGGTAGCTTGAAGTACTGGTCTCTGTCCTGTTCTTGGTTTTGCTGTGATAATCAGAGAGTTTTAATGATCTTCTCTTTTTTTTAAAAAAAAAAAAAAAAAAAAAAAAAAAGCAAAGCATAACTGTCCATAGTAAATGGTAATATCTTCTAACTCTTACAAAACAAACATCATCTGATCTTAGGCAACGTGCATCCTTCAGTGCTCCTTGTATGCTTGTGCTGTAAGATGGCTGCTGCTGTTCTTTGGCATCAGACCTGCTCTCATAAATTTCTCTTGATTTGACAAGTTCCAAGTGCCAAGATTGGGATAATGGTGTTACAAGTACCATTAAGTTAAATCAGCTGAAGTAAAGCTCATCATCACTTTACAGATGGAGTCTAGGTTGCTGGCTGCCTAGAGTCTATTCGCTGACTGTTGCCAGGGCTGTGAGAAAAGAGGGCAATTGCTTTTCCTATAGTGAGCGTAGCTCTTCAAGACACAAGTGTAGGTTCCGTGCCCTCCTCTGACATTTTTTCAAAGCCAAAAGTATGTCAGTTCTCAGTTCTTGCACGGTTTCAGGGTGCCAATTAATTCCTCTACCCCTTGTTCAAGAGCAGAAGGCACAGAAAGTGAGCTTAGTTTCAGGGAACGGCCGTGTACTTCATCCCCATGCACAAATACGTATCATTCATTCCTCTTCAGAGGAACTGCATCTAAAAGAGTGTATCTTTGAGAAGCATAACTGTAACATAAGTAACCATTCTGTTGAGGATTTAACTGTTCCAATTCTGTAAGGACCTATTGGGTTATCAGGTCTATTTTGTAAAAGCAGTTGATTTTAAAAACAAGTAATAAAAGTTAACCAGTTAAAGTTGATTGCTGTGATTAGAATTAATCATACTTACCTGCTTTATATCTCTCATTCAGAGAGTTTAAATATTACCAAACGAGCTAAAATTTGAAGTTACATATGTGATGTGTCAAGTTAGTTTTCTGATTTAAAAAAACCCTGTTTACTATAACCAGAAGTCAGAATATGAGGTGTCTCTTTTATAATTACATTGTAAGTGAAGTCTTAATTCAAATACTCTTAACAACTTGAAGTTTAGATTTGTTTTTGGTTTGTTTGTTAGTGTTTGGTCGGGTTTTTGTTTTTTTTGTAGGATTCACAATGCACTTAAGGGAATCCCAGATGACAGGGATGGACTGTTTGACACCATTCAGCGCTCTAAGAATCATTATCAGAAAAGAGCTTACCAGTGTATAAAGTGCATGGTAGCTCTCTTCAGCAACTGTCCTGTAGCCTACCAGATCCTTCAGGTGATACCTTTCATTCTGTTTATTGCTTACTTTTTTTTTTCCCAGTTCTGTGTAAAAAACAAAAACAACCAAACAAAAAACCACTGCCATTATTGTTTTCATCACATTGATGAAATTACAACTTCCAAGTACAACTCATTTGAACCTTTCTGTATCAGAAGGTCAGTGTATGGGATTGAGAGTAATTTGGTTAAACTTGCACTCATGATTCTGCGATGCAGCTGCAAATTCGCAGACTTCATTTAAAATTTGAAGTTTTCTTTGTGCAAAAAGGGTATTTCAGAGAATCTTTCGAACAGCACCATATGTGTTGGTGGTCTGTTCTCTGGTAGTTGATGTATAGGAATGGAAAAATATTCTTGTTATGAAGAATAGAGAAAATAATTCTGAATTGTTAATTTTCCATCTGCAGAGCAATGGAGATTTGAAGAGAAAATGGACCTGGGCAGTAGAATGGCTTGGAGACGAGCTTGAGCGTAGACCATACACTGGCAATCCTCAGTACACCTATAACAATTGGTCTCCACCAATACAAAGCAATGAAACATCAAATGGGTACTTCCTAGAGAGATCGCACAGTGCTAGAATGACTCTTGCAAAAGCTTGTGAACTCTGCCCAGAGGAGGTAAAGAATTAATTTGACTTCTGGTAAAAAATTTGAGTAAAGTGCTTCTATAAATAATTAACCTTAGCAACAGTCTCTGGTCATTGTAGAGGAAACACATTTTATAATTATTTTATAAATACAGGTTTCTGTTTTTGTTGGCTTCAGTTACGTACTCCTTTGCATTTTTCCACTCTTATTACTGTGTCTATAGGCATCTGTCACTTAAAGAATTAGCAGTATAGAATTGAAATTGGCTATTTAAAGTAGATCATGAGTGGGTCTGTTTTTCCAATAACATGTTGGTAGTGGGGAATTTTTATGTAGTACAATACAAGCTGTGGGTGACACGGAGGGGTGGAATTTTTCTCCAAGCATGTCTGAAACAATCACTTGCATGTAGGGTTGGTTCTGGATAGAATAAGTGTAGTATGTTTTACCTGAGTAAATGACATGTTTTTTCAAACATCAGGAACCAGATGATCCTGATGCCCCAGATGAACATGAGTCTTCTCCACCTGAAGATGCCCCACTGTATCCCCATTCACCTGGTTCCCAGTATCAACAGGTAAAAGCTCAGAGTTGAACCATTTATTCAGAGTTCCAGGTTAGCTTTTTCTAGCATTTATGGTAACTTAAATGATAGGCCTTTAGCCAGAAGTGTGTTATTGTCAAATATCACACTCAGAGGGATAAAGATAAACCTCCATTTTACCAGGAACAGTTTCACCATCAGAGTTCCAGGTGAGGATTTTAATATTGTCAAATCAGGGGTTAATCATCCATAGGAAGAGCAGGGGGACAGGTGTCATCAGAGTCCAGTGCTTACTGAATTTGATTCTGTCGTGTTTGTTGCCATTGATAATTTGTGAGTTGTGGTTTGTTTTTTTTTTTAAATATGAAATTGAGCCTCTGTTGGGTTATTGGAAGGCTTTCAGAAAAATGCAGATGGCTTTGTTAGGTATGATTTCTGCTGTGAACACTGATCTCTAAATCTTAAGTAGTTACAAAATCTAAATCTGTTTTTATGTTAAATGGCTGCCTTGTTAATACCTTTCAGTGGAAAGCCAGATCTGAAAGAAATCATAACCAGGTTTTTTACTGAATTGACTAAATTAATAGATCCCGCACTTAGTTTTCCATTTTTTGTTCCAATTAATTTTATATATTCCAAATCTGCTAATTTAATTTCCTTTCCTGCCCAAACCCACTTTCCCTCCATCTTGCTTTCCTTACTTGGTGTTCTCAGCAGAGCAGTTGGTAAGTCATGCAGATTTTCCCACTCCTTTCTGAGCTCCTGAGTTCAGACACGTACCGTAACCTCACCACTACCTGTGTGATGTGTTCACTTTCTTGCAAGAGATGGCATTTCTCACTAACACACACAGTCCTCGTACTCCTAGTTTCTCCACAGTTGGTTAAACTCTGCAAAGCAGTAGATAGATGAAATGTTTTCATTTGCCAGATGTGTGTATAAGTCTTTAAATTGGGACGGAGCATCTGGAGAAAACTACTGGTCTAGATTTCATTCAGTTCTGTAACGTTAAAGTTTTCCATCTTAAAGTATGCTGCATAAATACAAGTATGCTTTTTCCATTGTCTTCGGAAAAAAAATTGGAGTTGGTTGAATCTGTTGATAAAATATGTGCACAGTCTAATGTCCGCAGCACATAGGCAGCCTCTTTTCATCTCTCTTTTTTTCTTTCTTGCTGCTTTTGCTTTGCATGTAAATGTTTGTTATTCAAAAGCTGAGATTGCTATTTTAGCTAATCCTTTTAAGTTGAAAGTTTGTTTGCCTTCTGTGCAAATTAAAAAGGTAAGTGAAAGATGTGAATCAGAGGAACGAAGAAACTGTGATGTATGTTCATACGGCTGTTACTACGCAAGAAGTTTAGTGTGCTTGAGGATACTTTTCAACAGTCTGAATGTAAAGGGGGTCAAGTAATGGGTTAGGAAACGGTCCACAAGTTTAATGTCCCTTTAAAATGTTTATGCTTTATTACAGAATAACCACGTGCATGGACAGCCATATACAGGCCCGGCAGCACATCATATGAACAACCCTCAGCGAACTGGCCAACGAGCACAAGAAAATTATGAAGGCAGTGAAGAAGTTTCCCCGCCTCAGACAAAAGATTAGTGAATTGCACATAATCAATTAACTTGCTCCATCAAGACTGTGCACCCAGGCCTTACAGTCCAACCTTTCTCTGTGTCTGGCTAATATTTAAAACTAGAAAAACTATTCCTAATCAACATGGAGTGGAGAGTCTATTCACTGTCTTATCTGCAGAAAATTGCTGTCAATATATAACCCGCCTGCAGTGGAAAGTGTATAGTGTTTTGTAATAAATGGCCTGATGCTAATGTGTAAATGGCAAAGGTGTATATAGTATATTAATGTTTGACTGTTAATTCTTGAGCAAGAAACATTTTTTTTGTCTTGATGAGACTCACAGATCTACAAAAACAAAAAAATAATTTCTTGATATATCTGCTGCGCTCTGCAACCAGTGTTGCCTGCCTCATGGCAGTCGGATCAATTCCTTTATGAAAAAGCCTATCCATGTCAACCACAAAAATAGTTTCATGTTAATTCTTTGCCACTGGAGTCGATTTTACTATAGCAACGTAATGGCTGGTAACCTTTTAATTATTTGGTTGATGTGGAAAATTGGTGATGTAACATTGTTTCTAGATTTTTTTATTGCCTTTTTCATTCTGGTATTAGGTTAAATCACTTTGAAGCTATAGTTATGCTGTAACATTTAGCATGGCTTCACACCAAGTTAGTGTAGCCAATGAGGGGGGAAAAAAACCATGACAGCAGTTGTCCCAATGTGACAACTGTATTGCGCAGAACTTTTTCTTCTTACACCTAGACTATAAAATGGGGAGGGAAAATGTGACAAACGAGTGGTTTTCAGTTTCACATATGTTCCTCACATCTGATGTTTGACAGTTCTGTCTCTGGGTGGGATAAAGAACACTTAGTTTTCAGTAATAGGAATTTAAAAGATTTAAAACAAATATGCAAAAATTTGCTATGCCAGGATGCCTGGAGCATAATAGACTGTATTTGGTGTGCTTGTTTTGTTTCTTTGGTAGAGCTTATTAGATAAACTTCTAACACTTTCCTTCTACTGCATCCCAGTGAAGTGGAAGTCAACAAAATCACACAGTACTTGTGAGTGCCACTGCACCAAGTTAACTTGCTGGTTTTCTGCTCGTTCACAGTTCTACTTGAAAGCGAGAATTGTCTTAGCTCTTTATCCATTATACAGGAAATCTTAACATTAGAAGCAGGGTTTAACTATAAAAGAAACTACTGGTTAGTCAAATACAATTCTGAGGTATCTCTATTCCAGAATAAACATTTGTTTAAAGACTTCAAGAAACGCATCAGTAAATACTGTATTTAAATGAAAATTGGTAACTTGAATGTGTGTAATTTTTTTGGAACCTGTCTAAAAACCAAATACCCCTGCAAAACAGATACAGCCCACCCTATACTATTTAAATATTTTGCTGTTTTATTTTATAGAAATTATTTTGCTGAATTCACAAATAGAATTTGATTTAAGAAGAATGTTTTGTCCTGTGGTGTGTGTTGGTTTTGGGTTTTTTTTTTAATTGGACTGCACAGAAAGGCGAATTCTGTGCGGTGGCACTATGCTGAATTCTGGAACAACAGTCACATTGAGATTCTGTGCACAAAACAAATTGGCCCTTAAGAATAAAATAATCAGGACAATTACACTGTAAAAGTTTCTTAATGTGATTTATCTTGTACTTTTTGTATGTTTTTATATATACATATATATATTTAATGAGCACAAGCTTGATGGTATTTTTTACAAATGAGTTGATAGAAACAAAGCTGCTTATCAAATTAAAGGTCTGTAGTTTTGAAATGAACAAAGGCAAATCCGGTCGCAAGTGCATTCTTATGCATTTAGGATAAGAAGGAAGGGAGACAGAAGATTTTTGAATATGTGATGTATGTAGCAATGATCGCTTTTATGCTTCCATGTTCTCCCTAGTGCTCAAGTTAATTCAGATTTTTTCATAGTTTTTTAGTAATACCATTTTACCTGGACTTAGTACATTTGGATAAAGTGTTCCCGTTTGAGTTTGGGAATGCTTGTTGGAGGTTTTAACTCAAAAATTCTACCCTGAGTACTCAAGTGGAAATAGTTCATACTTGTTTGGACGAGCAATTGTTAAACAAGCTTTCTCAGAGGTGATTATTATGTATTTTTTACTATATAGGTAAAATATAGTTCAGCCTTGCCAAATGTGTTTGCTCTTAATAGTGCAATGATTGTAGAGACGTGTCAGACCTGTGACACTTTAAGGCTGTGACTCTCTTTGGTCTTGCACCCCCCTGTCCCTGAATTGAGAGTGACTGCAGTGGCACTTGTTTTTTCAGGCGGCAAAATTGAGAACATTGTGCATCTTTGTGACTTTGAAGAAGGACGATAAGCCTGTATTGTTTCTTGCAGCTGCTGCTTTTGTGTGGGTAGCTACAGTAAAAGGTGCAATGTTTTCTTCACTCTGGGCAAAACGATTTTTGAATTGTACTTAACAAATACTGTACAAGCAAAAAGTTTCATATGCATGTTACTGTCACAGCATTTTGGCAGTGGTCATTTTCAGGCGATACATGGTACCTCATTGTTGATGGCACACTTTAAAATAGTAGTCCTCAAAGTGCCTAAAGATTTCATTCCCCCGTCACTAATTCCAGTCCTCTTTTCTGTTCAGAACAGTTACTAGGGAATCTCTGGTCTTCCATAAAATGAGCCAATAAATAGTAAAGCAATTATTCATGTTCCTGACAGTGTAACATCAAATACATAGAAACTGAAGACCCATAGGTGATGTTATATGGTGGTTAACGTGTAGTTTGACCTAGGGGGAAATCCATAACCTTACTACGCAGAGTTTCTCCCTCCTGTACATTTGGATTGTGGTTGTTTAGTGACTAAAATAAGCTTTTGACACTTGCTGCTCTCAGTGTTAAAAAAATCAGTACAGCCATATATAAAAGGAATTCAGTTACTATTTGTCTGTCAGTGAATGGACTAAGTTTCGGTCACAGAGTTGGTCACCTACACCTGTGTTATCCTGTTGACGATGATGAGATTGCACAGAGTTCAGTCAAAGCTTATTTGCCACGCAGAACCTGATTTTGTGGTGATGCACAAGCAGAAAAGGATGCTGCTTGACCTGGAATTTTTCAGATTATTTTCCCTGCTATCTACCAGCTCTGAAAAATTCTCTGTTTTTAAAGCTAGGGTATCTTGCTGAAATTGAGCCGGAAAGAAAGGAAATTTCACAATGACAGGTCATATTTTTTTTTTCAGAGTGCAACTTGACTTTATATGACATGAGAAAATTGTGTTAATGGTAATTGCTATTATGCCTTCTCAGCCACTTTGTTGTGCCTACCTTGTGTGTTTTAGCATAGGTATCATGAAAAAGCACTTAATGGTTCCAGAACTTTCTATATATTTCCTAAGTTCCAGGAGGGAACAAGATTAGCCATTCTGCCAAAGCTAAAATGGGCAAAAATTGGCTGCTGTAGCAATTTACTTCATTTTTGGTTTCAATAAATTTTGTCTACCTCCAAGTCTTGCCAGAAATGAATAGGCTGATGAACTATGTCAAGGCAAAGTGGCTCAATGTTTTTATGGGCATGTGTTTCAGTTACTGGGTGTTGGAGTGAGCCTTTCAATGCAATGAATTTAACTTCAAATGAAACTTAAAGACTAACGATACAAATCAGAGGAAAAAGTGGCATGGTAGGGAATTTGCAGAGCTAACGAATTAAGTGTTTAAATATCTTAGTGAAACCTTGTTAGTCCGCACTCACAGATACATGCAGAAAGCAAATTCACCCCTGTGGTGAAAGACACACACCTTAATTTTTGGGAGGGTGAGATGCTGATGCTGACCTCGCATTTCTTAAGACAGGTGTGGGAGTTTCCCATTTGTGGCCCTGCTCCAGCACAGTGTCACCAGGACAACAGTAATTTTGGCTCCTTGTCATCTTACCTCCTGTGCTCCCCGTCGTGTTCGTGGTATCACTTTTCTCACAGCCATGAGGTCTTGGGAATAAGGTCTAAACCTGCCTTCTATCTAGAGCAAGATGAGGCTTTTTGGGGGAGAAGTAGGAACCGTCTTGTAAATGCTGCGTGCCGCGTGGTGGTACCACAATAAACAGGCAGCAAGGTGAAAGAAACCCAGGTACATCCCTCTGCGTGATTCCTCTTCCTCTTGCAAGTGCTCTCACGAGGAGGACGACAGCAAACAGCTCTTGAAAGCACAGCGCGTTTTCTTTCCATCTTGCGGCTAGAATCGGTCTGCACTCGTGCAGTAACGATCGCTGTGCGGCAGCAGCACAAGCAGCATGCCCTGTATGTGCCCTCCATGCTGTTCCAGGGTGTTCATTGTACCTTCCTTCTGCTGGTCTTTGGGGATTGTCCATACATGGGTTTCCGCTGAGGCTCACCCTCCCTTGCAGGCTAGACAGCACTACTACGCTAGAATGGCTTTAACCCAGTCTGAGCACTGTCACTTTCTACACTTGGTAACTTCTTGAGGTTTGTACTGCAAATGTCCTTTTCTTTCTATGGTATAAAAATTCCCCTTGGACTAACTATTTTAGGATGCCAGTTAGCCATTCTTTTGCCCTCTTCTACATGAGCAAGTGTCAGTCCTGCCCCTGTAGGGTCTGTTAGAGTGGGCTGTTCACAGAAGTGCGTCGGCGTAGATTCCAGCGCTTAAATTCAGAGATCCTCATCCTGTGATCTGATTTTCCCAATGTAAGCTGGGGTGGATCCGTGGATTTCAACAGCGTTTGTGCGAGTCCTGTTCGTTTCAGCGACGCTAAGAGTTGGAGCTGGTGATGTGTTGGAGGGATCAGGCCAGATCAGTCAGCAGGGTGGCGCGGAAGGCGACTGTCTTACTTGCTTTATTTACACTTCCTTGCAGACAATGAAATCCAAACAAGCACAGGAGAACCAGTTTCCGAAGGAGAAAACCACTCTCCTGAATTAAGGGCTAACTTTTCATCAGATTTTCAATACCCAATCCTCTTTTGTAGCTTTAGAATTCCTTAAAGCCACCTTCTGATAATAAAACTGACCCACAAGCTGTTTCCCTAGAAGAATTTAATGGAGCCTTAATTACATCAGCACAGTTCTGAGAGGGCAGTGTCATTCTTCTGTGGTCAAAATAATGTGCAAATGTCTTCTGGTATATAACAATGAGCTAGCCTTGAATAACGAAAATCGGAGAAAAAAGGAAAAAGGTTCTGTGAAGTCATCTAAAACCTAGCCATAGAAAACCATCCAGTACAGGAAAGTAAGGGCATTCTCTTCTTTTCTGCCTCTATACTATTTAAAATGTCTGCTAATGTTGCTTTTTATTCCTAATTTACAACTGCTATTCCTGTAACCTGGTTTATACTGCCCTAAGCAGTGTCAGCTGCACAGTTTACAGCTCCCTGAGGCATTTGTGGTTATGTCCCATTCAGTCCTTGCCACAGCAGAATCTTGAGATGTTTGGTTTTCCCATACGAGCCAGTTCCCTGCTCTGCATTTCCATCCTCGTGGCCGTGATGTGCTGTTCCTGTTTTCATACAATGGCCAGGACTGGATGAATGCTTTCCAAGTGGGATTTCACCTGAGCTGTTAAGCAAGCAGTCACATTCCTTTCCTGTAGCGATACCACTGTGGACACAGCTTTTAAAGCTATTGGCCCTTTCTGTAGCTTCGTTTATTGAAATGCCGCTCAGTTCTTGTCCATCACTCCCAAATTTCCGTCCGTCATTTCTTACGATACTTTTTTTACCACATTTCTCACTCTGGATTGCCAGGATCATTTTCTATTTAATATTTTTGTATGTTCTTGGAATCGAATCCCTTCACTCGCCATGATGTGTTTTACCTCCCTTTCTACCTCCACCTGCTGTTTTGCTGTTCTCTGCTAGAAAAGAACTGTGTTTGCCAGGCAGACTGGCTCTCCAAACTGGAGCCCTGTAAAACAGGGCAGCAGCAGCAGCCACAGCCTTGGCCAGGTTGGGCTCTGCCATCTCTTAAATCTCCTCAGAATTCATGTGGGATATGACAGCTTCATGCTGCTGACGGCAGTCTTGAATTCAAATAGCTTGTAGCTTATCAGGGTTTGCTTGTTTGTTTTTCCCGCTTCATTTTCTGTCTCGAACAGAGAAGTTTCTACAGGTGAATAAAAATGGTAGATCTCACTGGAATCTACTTTGGAAAAGAAGGCTGACTAAAAACTTGGATGCTTCTTAATATACTTGATTGTATTTAAATATCTGGTAGGTGCTTTAGAGTCCTTAGGACATCTTCTGCAAGCAAATTCAAAAACTTAGGCACGTGAAGACTAGGTCTTCAAGATTTAATGATACTCTCAGATTCTATCTCCCTGTCCTGCTGCGTGATTAAGAACAGGTGAAATATAGCAGGAATGGAAGGAAGGTCACTGGAGGGAGAGGGGTCGTGCCATGTGAAATCCCTCAGGAACTGGAAATGCTGAGCAGGCTTTGCCCGGGCTCGCACCACTGGTACCAGCCGAGTGCGAGCCCTCCCGGTGTGAACACGCCTGAACCACAGGCATCCCCAAGCACCCACGAATCGATTTCTAGCAGGAGGCTGACGAAGTAGCATATGAAGCATTTTCTATTCTTTCTCCTCGCTAAGATCAGTACTGAGCTGAATCCTCCAGGCAAATAAAGGCAGGGAGCGGGGCTCAGTGAGAGGCTTCGCAAAGCTTGTTCTGCTACCTCTTGAGATTCATCACCGAGCTGCTGCAAGGCTGATAACACGCCAGTAAGTGGCTTTAGCGGCGTGACAGTTTCTTCTGGGTCAGGCCAATACGGGTGCAGAAATACGTGGTCAGGCTGGCTGCTGGGCAGGCACAGGGCAGTCCCTGCCTCCCCTTGGGGAAGTACGAAACCGTTTGAAACGCGGCTGCAAGAGTCGGTGCGTACGCTTGCGTCAAAGTGAAGGACCCTGCATTTTTTTCAGGTGACACCACACGGACTCACAAACACTTCTACTCAGTCTCTCCTGCTACCTCCTTACCCCTGTGAAGTAGCATAAAATCCTTTTGCGACTAACACTGTTCAAATGATGCAACCGCAGGGAAGTGTGTCGGTTTCTGGCTACGTTAACGTGCTGAGGGGTTAGGGAAGGGAGGAATGTCAGCATGTGAAAAGCCAGTATTCTGCAGATCGACCCAGATGTTTAGAAAGAAATGTTACCGATTGCCACCGTGGTTGCGTGTAAGACTGAAATGCAGAAAGAGAACTGTGGGACCCTCCCGCTCCGAGTCTGAGGGAGACCTGGCATTGGCTTTCTGAATGCTTCTGCAACCTGAACCAAAAAACTGCTATGGGAATGTAGACTTACCATATAGCTGTGGAAGAAAACTTCAGTCGTGTCACTTCTCTCGGTCTTCAGAGCAGTCAACATGATTTTGATGTAGGTTTTAGATTATGTATATATAAATCTGATTGAAGTACCAACAGCAAAACATAAATAAAATGTGGACTTAACTGAAGAATGGGCTAGTGGAGGCCTCTTGTGTTGAATTTATTAAAATACAATATAACAAAGTTGTCGATGGAAGAGACTCGCTGTGGTGAAGACAGGGAAATAAAGCTGGGGGTGTCCTTGCCTCGGGAAAGCAGCCAGGTTCGCTGTTGCCTTTGAGTCTGTTACAGCACATCAGGACCAACCTGACCACGCCGTAGTTGCTGGAGAAGACTTGGCTGCATGGCACCATTCCTAGGGGTCGCTCCACCTTCGTGCCCGCTGAGGGCCAAAGGCTTCCATAAATGGCACTTGCCTCTCCTCCTTGCCACGTGGTTATTCCAAGGAGAGGCATCCTTTCACGTTCCTGGTGGTTAAAAGCCAATGCTGGCTGCTGGATAGCTGCTGTTAGCCCTGCATTTCCCTAACCTGCCAATTGCCCACTTGCTTAGCTCTACCAGAGCAAGGGCCGTCGCCTAAAATGAAATTGAAGTGAGTGTAACGGGGAGCTAATGGAAAGCTCTGGTCTACTATGTTTACTCTTGGCACTGGCTTTGAAGATGTGTAAATGAAAATACAAAACAATGGCAAATTACTGGGAATTTGTAGTACTAGCATTGAATAAAAACCCATTTAAATGATGTCTGTGGGAGCAGGTAACACGTGAGTTCATCGTAGCTCTGTTCAGTTGATGTAACCCATCTGAGTGGACATCCTTGCGAGTTCTCTGGACATTGACACGTTAGCAAAAATAAGAATTCAATATAGATTTTGGATGTAGCCCAATAGTTCATTGCCAGTTGGGGGGTTGCTATAAACTGGGAGAAGAAAGCTTTTGATGAAGACGGCAAAAATGTAAAGTGACTCCCATGCATGTGCTCCGTTCTTGTATTTCTCTCTGAGAGTTCGTTAATGCCACAGGACAGAACCAGCCAATTTTTAATTTAATTTCTAGGAGACTGTGAAATACGTAATGATTTATTGATCACCCGACTCCCTAAAACCTTTTCAAGTTTGGGCTCCTGTGGTTTTTACCTTAGCTGACAATATTGCCCAAAGCATTTCTCCTGGTTTTGATACTCACCTGGTAACTTCAAGAGGACAAAGCTGGCGTTACAGTTTTGTTGCTGAGGCTTGTTTCCCTCTTCTGTTTGCAAAACTGCTCTGGATGGATTTGCTCTGGCCTTTTTCTACCTTACGCAGTTTCCCTACATCTCCCTTTGCATTTCCTCCCTCCCTCCTTGCGCTGGTGTGCAGCAGGCTGTGGACCCTCCAGAACTGCTCCCCCCTTCTGATTTATCAAGGGCAGGTGGTCAGTTTGCGGGCGCCCCGGTAGGACTGGGAGATGGAGGTGTGGAAAGCCCTGGAGAGGTGAGCCCTGCCCGTCCCTGGGTGAAGCCTGCCTTCCGCCGTGTGGGTCTCGGAGCGAGTTTGAGCTGTGTGCTGTCTGTGCAGCAGCCATCAGGCTGCTGAGGTATCGGTGGCATGGTAGATCGGAAAGGGATAATAATGCTAATGAGGGTGTTACATGATGATGAAGGGATTTGCAGTATGTGTTGATGCTTAGGTAGGACTTGGTGTTTCTCAATGCACCTTTAAAAAAGTAGAAAGCAAATGCTGTTTGGTCTTGTGGTAGGTGGAAGTTTGAAGCCTTTCTAAAGGAAGACTTTTTAGCGCTTCACTGGTATGTATCTCTTTTTTTAATATTTTTTCTTTTTTCCTTTTAGCAAATAAAGCCTTATTCTGGAAATAACCACTGAAATTCTGGCATGAACACTTAACGTCTTTCTTTAAAACAGATTTTGCTTCATTTCAAGATTTCTGATGTCCTTGTAGCCATGCTAGTCCTTATGGGAGATTTATTATTATTTTAATAATAAGCATGGCCATAGGGTTTGAAGTTTGACTATACAGAGAGTCAAACATAGTATTTGGGCTGGGAATTGAGATGCTCATGCGTGAATAAGTATCCTGGATATAAACTATATAAGCAAATCAACTCTGTAAGTCTATCACGCTGATAAGAACAGCTGGTTTGAGCAAGAGGTTGCTGAATTACGGTATACATTTAAAATATAATTACTAGGAGTGACTATAAAAGCATACAATGCGTTATGGGGGTAGGAGAAGCACAAGACCACACATGGATGCCCTGTGTTTTCTATGGCACCTGGTTTGCGTTGATTTTGCTGACTTACATTCGAAAGGGTTTTTGCATTAAAGCTTCTTCAGCAGAGCTGGGAGCTCAGGAGTCCGCCTGCTTCCCCACCAGCTTCGCGGTTCTCTTTCCCGCTGTCCGTGGTCAGCACCTGCTCAACAGACAGGGTGGTTTAGAGCCCTGGGGGTGGAGGGACCACCCCGCCGGCTGCTGGCCGGGATCCGGTGCCTTGTGCAGATGCAGGGGAAGGAGGGGGCGGAAGGGGGATGCTTGAGCTTTAAATTCTTCCGTTGGCTCTTTATGGCTTTAGCGGCGCCCCAGCTGCGTAGCATGGGAGCGCAGCAGCCATCTGCGTACTGCCCGATGGAGGCGATGCTGACCGAGGAGGGAAATAAGGGGGGGCTATTTCCAATCAGTTTACTTCACTGTACGGTAAATCCCCTGAATCCCAGGACCAGCCATAGATCATGGTTAAATACACCAGATCCTGGTGGATTTATCCTGACAAAATCCCCTTGATTTATCGATTGTCCTAATACCGTCCCACTTGATTCTGCTGTGTTTGCACCACATTTTTTTGTTGTTTGAAAGTAGTAAGCCTACACCGAGGCTCTTGCCAGCAAGGTGATAAAGGAAGGTGCCCTGCTGCTTTGCAGCATCCCTGTCGTCTTTAATTTCTGATTTCTACAGCATAAATTCAGGAGCTGCCACCCTGTTCAGCTGAACCTCCCGCCTGCCACAGGCGGCTGACGCTCCGTTCAGCCCACGCAGGGGCCAGTGACTGATGTTAACTTCAGTCCCATTTTCATTTTCCGTTCAGTGCCTTCACAGATCCTCCCAGGCCGCAGTAAGCCTGTTAGTAACTCAATGGCATATTTGTATGAGGGTTTTTTTTTCTTTCCTTGTCGCACTGTTAGCTCTCTTAACTTCCCCTACCGTGTGATCTGCTGGCGTTCACTCTCTATTCTACAGTTGTCTCAAGTTTGACCTTCATGTTGGAAAACATATTTCAGTTTATTGACATTTTTCATTTTTCCCCTGGAGAATGTTTGTCTCATGCTGTGGTCACTTGCTAATATCGCTGTGGCTTTTTAAATTTAAACTGTGTTACTGGACTTTAAGTCTCTAGAGCATTTCCCCTCTGAAAGGCGCAAGTTCTGATGTTGCTGCTCTTCTTCCTGTCAGGTTGCTTGGCAGCCTGGCTGCAGGTACTCACTCTTTCACTAAGCAGCTGCTCCTTTCACGCCTCTCTGCCGTGCACCTGGGTGCTTGGCTCAACACCATCGAGGCTGAGGACTCCTGGGGGTGTCGGTGGCCTCTGTGCCACCTTCAGCATCCTCCCGCTGCGCTCCCACCAGGGCGGGGGTCCTGCAGCCTGATGCATGCGACTGTAAATTCTGCTCTGCGCGTGCACATGGGCTCCCACAAATTCCTTTTCAAGCACAGTCTTGCATAAAATTCCACCTCTGGCTGCTTCTGCTCCTCCAGTTCAGTTTGTCCGAGCAGTCCTGCCCCTACTGCGCTGCCCCAGGGGCCACTTCGTTACCTATTGATGCGCTTTAAGCTTTCATGTATGAACAAATGGATGTGGCTAATTTTTCCTTGGTCGACCAGCTTAAACTCCCTGTTCAGCACAGTTACGGGGTAATGTTTGGAACATACATACACTAGGATTTTCCACAACCCTGGCTTTCATTTCCAGGTGGGGTTTCCAAAGGAGCAGGCAGAGTGTGGTGCGTGCATGCAGGCCTACAGGGTGCAAACATTAAAGATAAGCCTCTAATTTGTAGCAAACTGTGACAGAAGACTGTACTTTATAATCAGTTACTTGCAACAAGAGCACGGACTCAAGTCTTCAAAGTCCTCATGCTACTGTGTGAACCCGAAGTGACATTTAGCATTATATTTACGTTAAATGTGTGTGTGTGTGGCTACCTACTTCCAGCAACATGGTAGCTGCTTATTTATGCAACTATTCCCTACCTGTAGCTGTAGCGCACGGATATTCCAGCTGTTGGCTGTGAACACCCGGCAGTCTGTGAGCAAGTATTGTCAGAATCTTCCCCCTTCCCTAGAAAATACAGGGAGCCAACGAAGCCAAGCGGGGATGGAAAGCGTGGTTTCTGCCAGTCCTTCGGGTGCATTTAATGCAAACTGTTCCAGATGCCCTTTGCACCGACAGCCTGACAGGAGGGCTCTCACGCGAGGGAACTTCTATGGTATTTGACATATTGTGAAACCGCCCTTAACAAGACCCTTGTCAAGGTAGTCATCTGAACATTAGATACCTCAGCTGTTTTGGAGAAGGGGAGTTACATTTAGATCCATGTCAGAATACGGGCACATAAACAAGAGTTTCTGACCTCGTGGCAAAAACATGAGACTTCAGCTTTCACAAACACTGATGGGACGGGGGTTACATAAGAAGAAAAACAAGTTTTCGAATTGCTTTTGAGATTTTTTCCTAAATACAATCTGTTGCCTTTCTTCTTCAAGGTGTGTGGTTGTTTTTTTTTTAAATCAATCACTTTTCCCTCTCCACACATATATGGCCAGGTACAGTATTATTTTTGCAGGTAGCAAAATAATTGGGCATTATTCCCACTGCAGTATATGAACTCCCCTGCACCTCAAGGGACAGCAGCTTTTGCTCTGGAGAGCCCAGTATGCTTCTGCCTTCCCTATACCTTGTTGCCGCTTCGCTTTGGGGACATCTAGCCCTTTGAGGAATCCACGTCTATTCCGGCAGTGCTTCCAGCCACATGGGAGTTAATCACAACGCTCACATCTGCAGTGTCGAAGGAACTGGTCGGAAGGCCGTGAACTAAGCCATCCTGCAGTAAACCCCACCACTGTTCTCTCATTCCCCACCCAAAGCCGGCTGTTCGCAGGACAGCTGTTCTCGTGAGAATACAGCTGCCTTGTGGGAAGCCTTAGTGCCGTTACCCGTGTTACTGCAGCACCTAGGAACAGCCAGTCAGGAGAAGCTGGACCCCGCTCTGCTGAACAGCCTGCAAAGGAGAGAGTTTTGGAGATGTTTGCCCTTTCCAAACACTGACGAGTAAAGGTGGCGGGGTGCGTGATACTCCAAACTTTTGAGTTTGTGCTCAGGGGGAAATATCTTTGATTTGTTTGACGCTTCACATGTTTCAGCTTGAACTGTCACACTTCCTCTGTAAGGAGTTCTGCAACTCTCACAAGCTTACCTGCTATGTTTCTTTGGAGGAAAAAAATGGAAACCCATTAAGAAGAGTCTATGAACTTAGAAAACTGAGCACCCTTTACCCATTTCGGCTAGATTCCCAAGTTAAACCAGGTAACCAAGGGACTACTGGATGCTTGGTCAGGCCTAAGCAACCACATAACTATGCCAATGTTAACATCACACCTGGGCACAACAGCATCTGCACCAAGCATTACTCCAGCCTGCAGTACCAGCCTGGGAAGTGAGGGAATCGCTGCTCTTGAAGGCAGGGGGAAAACCCCTCACCTCTGCTCCCCACTTCCCCTGATGGAGCTGAGCACAACCCCTAGTTCAGCCCCACTCCAGTAACAGAGAACTTGAACTTCACACCAGCTGTGTCTTAAAAGTTTATTCTGTGAACTCCATACTGGGTCTTCAGTTCTCCTTTTCCTGCACAGTCTTTGTTCCGCGCAGCCTACCCGTACGACGGGCAGCAATGAGACCGACTTTGCGCCCAGCAGGAGCATCTCTCCTGATGGTTGACGGCTTGCCAATGTGCTGATGGTTGCCACCACCGAAGGGATGTTCTACAGGCTGTGGACAAGGAAGGGAAGCGAGGCGTCAGTATAATACACAGCAGAAACGAGAAACGATGTTTAACAGCAATAAACTGATGCAAGGGGACGAAAAATTTAACTGTTTCATACAGTGCAGGGACTAGCAAGTGCTGCTAACTACCCTAATTAAGGGTGCCATTACAGGGTAGTCTGTGAGCCCTTCTTTCCAGATACATGCCAGGCTCCCGGCTGTAACAAGGAAATCCTTTCTAAGCCATAAAAAGGGAAAAGTGAAAACTCCAGTTGAAAAGAGACTCACGTTCATGGCCACACCACGGACACGTGGCCAGCAGTTTCTCTTCGCCTTGTATTTGTGATAGGCACGGCCAGCCTTCAGGATGGGCTTGTCGATGCGACCTCCGCCAGCAACAATTCCTGAAAAAAAAGTTACAGGAACGATAACATGCAGACATTAACAGGCAAGAGTGCAAAAGAAACCGTTTAAGAACACAACTGTTTCCAAACGCCATTTGAGGGCTAAGAAGCAGGTTCTAAAGACCAGTCTCCAACGATCCCAAACTGGTATTTTCCAGCCAACAAAGGCAACGAGGTTAAGCTCAAGCTACCAGCCACACGTTAAGCGATCTTCAAGGAGACACGTACTTTAACTACCCTTTTTCAATCCACACATCTAGGACTGAGCTTAGAGCTTTTTCTAAAGCGTTGCCAGTTTTCTTGCTAGAATTTCTTGGGGAAAAAAAGTTTTGTTAGCGTTACAACTAAAAAAAGTATGAATTGAAAGAGCTCAGGGGACTGTAGAGCCCTTTGAGGTTTAAGAGCTAGTTATCTCCTTACTCATTTAGCCAATTTTACTAGAGAACGGACCAGAGATTATTAATTTTGATGTCTTCTACTTGCAGGCAGGGCCATTTGGTAACTTCTGCCTCATCAAGGCGAGTAAGACTTGCTCGAATCCAACAGCTTTCTCTCTCCTTGCGCCTTTAACACTTGCCCAGGACTACATTGAGTGTCAAAAACCAAGTACAGCTGTCAGTCAAGTGTATTAACAAACCTGGCAAGAAATCTCCTTCTCAACAACGGAATCTGTATTCACTGTCAGACCTTCCAGCATACTCCACCGAAGCAACGACACCTACAGTGACTGAGCGCCTTCAGCGCCACCCCTCCTACAGGCTTGGTTGCTGTCGGTGTCAAAAGGTGGGAAACCATCAGCGCCATTTTCTGCGGAAGTTGTTCCCCCAGAACCGCAGGTTTTACAGGCTGTGCGATTCCCTTGCAGCTTGGGGACAACCAGCATCTGCTTTTCTGTCCTCTCACTAGGTCCAACTACCTTCAAGTTTAAGTTCCCATTACCAAAAGTAATGCGGGCGTAATATACAAGTCCGGCACCTGTGTACAGACTCTGCCTGTGCATAATCCTGGGTCTGGCCTGTAAATTACTGTTTTCTAGACAGCATTGGGAACTGGGGCCCTGTCTGAAAGCTTGCTTAGCAGTACATAAACTCAGTGACTGCAAGTCCATAGGGGTCACTCCTTACCAACAACAGCTCTGTTTGCAGAAGAAATCACCTTCTTGGAGCCAGAAGGCAGCTTCACTCTGGTCTTCTTTGTTTCAGGGTTATGAGAGATGACTGTGGCATAGTTTCCAGAAGCACGGGCCAGCTTTCCACGGTCACCCGGTTTCTCCTCCAGGCAGCACACGATGGTGCCTTCCGGCATGGTGCCAACAGGTAGAACATTGCCAATGTTCAGCTGAGCTGCAAAGAGCAATCAGAGGATCAACAGCTTCACCCAGGCTCCCCTACTTGAAATTCAACTCTGTTTTAACATGGGCCTCTGTGCACAGAAGAAGGGCACTTGCATAACCGCTTCAGAAACAACAGGCAGGGGGACTGTTTGACTCGAAACCCACGTTTTGCGTTCAGTGTAACAAAAAGGCAGGCAAAATGGGAGTCTAGATACAACAACCCGAACGCCTGACAAGAACTGCGGTTAGGCTTGTTAATCAAAACGGGCTGCGTGAGGAGACCGCAGCCTCCAAGAAGGAAAGCCAGGTTTGCTTGAAGCTAGCGGAAGCTACTGCTTTGCCATGGCTCGCAACTGCACTTAAACATCCTGGACTTTGCGCCTTCAGGTGACATCTGCTTTAGCCTTCCGAAACCGCCCAGGCAACAGCACACCTTCCATCTCAACTCACCTTTCTTGCCGCAGTAAACAAACTGACCAGTATGAATACCCTCGGCAGCAATGAAAAGCTCGGTTCTTTTCTTAAACCGGTACGGGTCACGGAAGGCAATCTTGGCAAGGGGAGCGCCTCGGCCGGGATCGTGAATGATGTCCTGTTGGAACGCAGATGTGCTTTAGAACAGGCTGCAGCATTTGCCAAGGGTTCTGCAGAAATCAAAGAACTAAAAAACCCGGAGATGATTACTGCTTAGATTGTTCTCACCAGGATCCCCCTTTCTCAGAGGGATCTTGATTTCTCCCGACACCAATGAGCTGAAGATTCACATTTGTAAGAATACAACCTCAAGTACCTGTATTGCAAAGTAGCGACTAGTTAAGCGTGCTGCTTGAAACTAATCCTGTCTGAACTATTTTATTCCTGACACTCTGCAGGTATCCAAGCTCTCCATACTAAGAAATTCACTTTCACTGGTTCCCAGTCACCTTTGGGCAAAAAGTTGGACACAAGCAGCAATTTCTCCAAGTGTTTTCCTTGAATGGAAGTGTTTCTAACCTGATGTTAAGCACGCTGAAGTTGTAAGAGTCCCTGCACTGAGGAAGCAGAGACTCATTGCTTCTTTTTCTCTTGGAAAAACATGTCAATTCTCTTCCTGAGGTACACTGACATTCCAATACGCAACTGCGTATTCAGACGACAGCTAAGTGATTGATGCTCTCTAAGATGTGCCTGTTTTCTAGGAACGCTCAGATGTTGTCGGTGTCCAGTATCCATGTTTTTTCAACCCTGGCAGGCAACCCCTGTCTTGTGTATTACAGAAGTTTAAGTCAACCCTACCTACCTACTTTTTATCATCAAAATCGATTACAGTGAGTGTGAAAAAGTTTTTTCTACAGCCTGAAGATGCCCTTGCTCTCAGCAGCTGAAGGGATGGCTAGATGTTCAGGGCACCCAGTGGCATTGTTTGCCTTCTAACTCACTAACACCCAAAAATACCTACAGCACATCTGAAACGGTGTATCATACCCCAAATAAAAGTACTCCCTTGCCCAGTACACCGCCCAGGACTAAGGTGATGGATACTAGTTAGCACCCATAAAGACTGATTGGTTTTGTTTTGTTTTTTTTTTTAAAGATGGAATCAACTATGTGGTCAACTCTCCCCGCCCATGTTTCACGAGGCGCCGGGAGCTCCCAGGCCATATAAAAGCACGTGGACTAACTCCTACGTTAGCAAGGCTCTATCAGAAACCTGTACTGCTGTCTGCCTGCTGCCAGCTTCTTCGCTTAAATGCCGTCGTAAATCCAAAGCAGTTTAACGCCTCACGGAACGGGCCTGCTATCACGAGGAGGCCGAGTAAGGCGCAGCCAAAGGGTTCTCGGCACGGCCGGCAGGCTCTCGGATCCCTCCCACCGGCGAGGCGAGGCGGGACGCCGGTCTCAGGGCCCCAGGCCTGCCCAGGGCCCTTCCCCCGCCCCCCCCCCCTCCCGCGCAGCCCCGGGGACCCCCGGCAGCCCGGCCGCGCAGGGCCCGCCCCTACCTTGACGATGCCCTTGATGTACCCGTGCCTCTCGGCGAAGTCGACGGCGCGGAGCTTGGCCGGGCCTTTCCTGTGCTTGACGTGGGCGCGGAAGACGGAGCCCGCGCCCTTCCTCTGGCCCCGGATCACGCGGCCCATGGCGCCCTGCGGGCAGAGGGGGGGCCCCGCCAGCGGCCGTTAGCGCCGCCGCGAGCCAGCGCTCCCCTCCCCCTCCCCCACAGCCCCCCCAGCCGCTAACACCGGGCCGCGGCCCCCGCCCCCCCGCCCGCAGCGGCCCGGGCCCCCTGCGCGGAGGGAGGCGCGGGGCAGAGCCGGGGCGGGCGGCGGTGGCAGCGGCGCCGCGGGCGAGGGGCGGATGGCGGTGGATGGGGGACGCGGCGGCCGCGCCCCCTCGGCCGGCAACCGAGCTCGGGGCCGGCGGGTCCCGTCGTGGCGGCCCGAAGCCGGGGTGCCCCGACCCGGCAGCGCCGGGCGTGATGTGATGCGGCCCGGCCCGGCCCGGCCCGGGGCGGCGGCGGCGGCGGTAAGGGGGCGCCGGGGGTTCCCCCCCGGGCCCCCCCGGAGCCCGGGGCAGGCCGGCCCGCCCGGGCAGCTTCTGGGTAGCTTGGAACGGTGTTTGGCGCAGCCGTGAGGGGCCGGGGAGGAAGAACGGCCCCCGCACTCTGGTCGAGGGTCTCCCAAGTTGATTGCTCCGCTTCTTTGGGGTTTTCTTGAGGCCTTTACTGTCCAGGAATTCGGAGGGCTGGTGGCTCTTGCCCGGGGACCGCACGTAAACAGCCGAGTTCCCCGAGACACGGGCTGTTCCTAAAATAAGCCGGCATGCCCAAACCTTTCCTAATTAGCCGGCCCGAAGATGCCACTTGCTGGAAGAAGCTCCTTGACCGATTATACTTTTTTTTTTTTTTTTTTTCCCCCTGTAGGATTTCTTTCTTGTGCGGTTTAACAGCTGCAGATTTCAGGCTAGGAAGCGGCTGAAGATAAAAACCCTGCAGCCGCTTTAAGCTGCCTTTGCCATATTTTTCTCGATACTAATTAGGGCATAATTGAGATGCACTGCAAAGCAGTGGTAATCGGTAATCGTCTTCGTGTTCCTTGTCAATTTGTGCTACGCCCTGGAAAGGGAAAAGAAAAGTCCCTTAAAGTCTTTAACAGCCCACTAAGGTTTTCAGCATCAGATGCCCTTCTTCCCTAAAGAGGCTGATGACCCAATTTGCTGGAGATGGACCATTTCACCTTAGACTGACAATGAAAAAACATGAATACTGGACACCGACAACATCTGGCAACGAGGAGGTTTGTCAGTGTCGGCCCACATATGCAATGGTTCTCCTTGCCTAGCACTGAGAAGAACCTAAGCATCAGCCATTTCTTGACAAATAAGCTTTCCCACATCAGCCTTCCCAGGACGAATGGAAGTCACGCCCCTTGTTACGGGCAAAAACACCCTAATACGAAGGGGTCCTGATCAGACTCTGCCACCAGAGCTAAAGGGATTAGCGCAGCCCGTTGTCCGCTCAGCCCATCTGCTGGAGGTTGCCGTCCCTCAACAAACAGCCGGTGCGCCAGCTTCTCGGCCTGCGCCCTGCTTGATGTATTACAGCTCGACGTGTGACGACAAACCGCCACTTACTGTGGTTTACATTGACAGACCGAGTGTGAATATCTAGAGACTTTGATTTATGGTTCCTGCAGGCTTCGGTTGCGGGGGCAGGAGCATTGGTAGTTGTCGCTACTAAATCTGACAAGAATCAGAGCCTCAGGAGCTGCCCGAGTTACCAAATAATGCCCGTATAACCAGCAAATTACATTGGTCCCTCCTCTTTCGTGTTCTTAGGGAGGAGTTAGTAATCGATTATATAAGCACACCAGTTGTGTAATGATTTAGTACACTCACTCGTTTTGTTGTCCTGCATCAGCTACACTTTGTATTCATTTTATTATTATTTCATTCACGGTGCAGTCTTGCATGCTGCTGTCACCATCTGGGAGGCTGCAACCTCTCCGTTACACCACGGGCTTAGCTGCTGAGGTATTACTGCAAGACAGGAGGTAAGACCGGAATAACTCCTTGCTCCAGCTTTTTGGCTGTTCTGAATATTGTTGGAAATGTCCGTACCCTAACGGTGTGAAGAGTTCCGAGTTCACCACTGCAACCGATGCCGTTTCAGCCTTTCCTCCAGTAACGCTGAATGGTTATTACCCATTTGTATCACCTCAGGCTGTGTTGATGCGTACCTCTGGATCAGAGCATGTTGCGTACCCTGGGTTCCAGGGCTGGTATCATCCAGGCTGGCTCTTAAGTGGCTTCCCATCAGGGAAAACCGGGAGGAGGCTGGGAATAGCGTGCATCTAGGTCTCATCTCTGTATGCACTCATGATTTCCTTAGGGTACACACACAGACGCAAAACCCTGAAGGCCTCCCAAGCCTCCTCGCCTTGATGGAGTTTGGGAATGAGAGAAGACGTGCAAATAGATGACAGAACTGCATCAATGATGATGTAACTTTATAATTTATTTCTCCTGCTATAAGAGCCAATGTTAGCTAAACGCTTCCATCATCAAGGAATAACAGCATTGCATTATCTGACCCAGCCAAGCACGGACTGAACTCACAATAAGGTTAAATATTTTCTTTAGCTGTGCCTTCACAATTTTGTGTATCCACAGAAATGTAAGGAAGTAGCTTACCCCTGATTGCCATTAAAAAATACTGTCCAGGGTTTGTCAGAACAGTGTTGCCATGTGTCGTGCCCTTCGAATCTTGGTGCTGAAGAAATACAGGCATTGAGCAGTAACAACGATCACTATTCTTAAACTTTTAGGAGGCGGAGGCGGTGCCATGGTTTGAAAAGAGCTTTGAAGCTGTTTCCCTCCTCACTAAGCCTCCATTCCAGCCGTTTCCCTCCTCGCTAAGCCCCCGTTCCTTGGGATGATGATGTCTCTGCAAAACCCGTCCGCAGGGAATTTGGCTGCGTGAGGAAGAGGTGGCAGTGGGGAAGGTGCAGCAGGACAAGCCCATGCTGGACAACAGAGTGTGGGACACAGGGCCACTGAAAGCACAACAAAAGCATTGCCCACCAACACAGCTATTGCCTGGCATTGCCTACCAACAGCACTGCTGGTGCGGCTTCCAGTCCTGAGATTTTGGCCTTCAGGGTATCACCTCTGGCGACTGCAGCTGCTTTGGCTTTAAGACATTACTGCCTTTACTGGCTGCCCTGCCTCTCTGCCAGGAGTTAGAGCTGCGTGGGAAGAGGAGCAGAGGCAGGGCCAGTGTGCTGGATTTCCCTGGCCAAGGCCTCTTTTTCCACCAGAACTCAGGCTGTGCTGGAGCCGGGGGAACCGGCTCATCTGCCTGAGGGTTCTCCGAGGCCTGGCGGCAAGCACAGGGATGTCCCGATACCCCGGGCACATCCTGCACATCTGCACAGATCGGCTCTGCTGTACAAGGGCCAGAGGTCCAAGGCTCTGGGGAAACCTTGGCCTCGGTGTGCATGCGTTACGCCTCCTACACACACGCACAGAAATCTGGACAGAAGTCTGATGGTGCTAAGCAAAATAGGGTATGTTTCCAAAGCACAGCTGCTGCACATCGCAGCCCGATGTTTTGGCAGCAACTTTGTTCTTTGGCTGCCTAGACGACAGCACTCACCTGAGGTGGCCGAGGCACGGCCCCACATCCTTGCTGCCAGGGCAGTACCATTCAGCAGTGGGGAAGCACCCACACTGCTGGGGAAGGCCAGGTTTTACATCACTGTTAACTAATTTCACGGGACTATGGCTGTTGGAGCCCTTCCTCACGCATCTCCTGAGGGCTGGCAGATTTGCTGGGATAACGCAAAAGGGGTAAAAACTACCCCTGTGATTCTGGAAGGGTTTTGGTGGAGTTGTGGGTACGCTGCTGCAAACGCAGCACACTAGGTGGATGGTGGGAACAAGTCAAAGGTGTGTTGCCTTAATTAATCCTTTCATGCCAGTCACAGGCTAATTTGCTAAAGGTTAATGGCACTGTAAATAGCAAAAGGGGTGGCATTCCGCTTGTGACAGATGGCAGCCACCAGGAAATTTTGACGGGATTGCTGTTTGGAGAGGGGGAAGAAGCAGCAAGGTTTCTCTAGGACCCCACCTTGAGAAGGGAACCGAGAAGAAGGGGATCCCCTAGCTCTTATCTCTGCATCTTTTGAAAGGGAAGGAAATAAAGGATAGCTGTAAGGTTTGTATGAGTGTTTCCTCTCTGGGAGTGGTATGCTACGATGAGAATAATCCTGACCTCCTTCAGGGTGGGCACGTACCTCTGTTTATGGTCTCGCTGACCTCTCCGGGGCTTTGCGTGGGATTAGGAACCGACACGTGGACTCCAGCCAGGCTGCAGCATCACAGTTCCAGTCTGCAAAAATAACACACCTGCTAATCTCCAGCAAACACGCTCGGGGCGATCCTGTTAGTGCGGGCTGCTGCTCCCAGAGCAGGGCACCAGGGGTGCAAGCCACCCGCTACCGCTGAAGCGAAGGGCGGGCCACAGAAAGGAGCCACCCCACAGACTGCTGGAGGGGCAAAGCCTCAGCTCCTGCTGCGCACCCAGAAAAACTCCCTGGACTCAGAGGAAACATCCTGGGCCTGCAGCATCCTGTATGTAAAAGCAGAGGAGCCCTTTGTGAGGATCCCCTCACAGCAGCCCCCCCATACCACCCTCGGCACCCTGGCAAGGTGCAGGCCACTCCTCTGTCTTCAACCCTTCTGGCTTTTCAGAGGAGACAAAAATCCCTCTCCTGAGACACCACAGGCTTCCATTCCAGTGACTGCTCCCAAAATAAATACCTTTGCTCTCTTCGGAGGAACTTCTCCTGGAAGGACCAGGTTCTGTTTGCTGTCCTGAAATAAACATTCTGCCTCAGCTGTATCCAGCTGCCTCCTCCCCAGCCTGTCTCACTCCTAAACCCCGGAGGGAGCTCCAAGAAGATTACTTGAGCTTTCCCTTCTACTCGTGCAGGAAGCAGATGAGGTCTCTGGCCTCATGACAACCACTTAATCATAATTAAATTGTAGCTTCTCTCTAAACGTTCCCTGTAGATACAGCACTGGATGACCTGGAAGGAAACTTTACAGGGTTTCCTGTGTTTGCAGATCATAATTTGCAAGGCAAAAATGTGCATAGAAAAATCCTTGCCGATTCCCTAATCTGCACGCTCAGCCCGTGCTCCTGTTTGAGTTACTGCTTTCATGCATCAGCAGAAGAGAAAGAACTGGCATCCCTCTCACTTCACTTTGGTAATACTTGTGGCATTACATGGGTGTAGCAAAAGCATTGCCCATGGGGCACAAGAGACTCCAGCTGTGCCAGGGCAGGGTAGATTGGAACTGTGCACAGAGGAAAAGATGCCAGTTGGGTGACTCTGCTTTCTTCCCCCAAAGGGAGCTGACTTCTCTATAGCCAAGCCTCTGCAGGAGGGTATGGGCTTGCAAGCGTTTTACATTCATTGCTTGCCATCCAATGACAGTCTCGATTCTTTGCGAGAAGGGAAACCCAGAGCTCCAGAGGTGGAAAGTCCTGATCGAAACAAAGCAATTTACATTTCACAGATGGGTTTAGCAATGCTTATTAATTAGGTTCTGGTGACCTCTAGAGGTCTTTAGCCCAAAGCACCTGATTTCTGAGGCTCTTTCCTGTTCTGTAACAACGAGCATGACGAGAGTTCTGCTTTATTTTAGTTTCAAACCAAGATTAATTTTAGCCTTAACGGGGAAGGTATTGGGGGATGGTAATTGATGGTTATTCTTTTCCTCCCACTAAGCATGGTAATAATAACTCCCTGTGTGCAGCAGCCTCCAAGTCTGCACAGTAACTGTTGCAGGTATTCTGGAGATTCCCATTTTGCAAGTAATTTGTTTTGTGCGTTGCGACGTAAGAGAGGAACTGCTTATCTTCCTTCATGATCTCTAACGATATGTCCAACTCATCACTGATCCTGGAAAAACTGCCCACCTATCCGGTGAGATAACCCGGTTGCTTACATGATGTGTGCTTAAGGTACAGGAGTTACGCACGCGTTAAGATGTCTTTGCAGAAGACAGCCTTTGTGGACTGGTCCTTGCAAGGGAGCGCTCAAACACTGTGCTAGTCCTCTCAGGTTGGAGTACAGCCATGTTTTCTGAAAAAATATTATCAGCTGCAGGGGAAAATTGACAACCCACCAGATCCAGGGCTGAGCAACACTGTATGTGGGAAAATTACCTTCTACCTGTATTGTAAAAAACAATCACCTGCAGAGAAAAGCGATGCAAGAAAATGTCTAAGAAAAAAACGTGTTATTTTAGTCATACAACTGGATCAGCTTTTTTTCTTAATGAGATAAACAATAGGGGCAGCTGATGGAGAAGGGGAGAAATCCACTGAGCTAATTTTCTTTCCTCCTGAGCAGCTGAGATAGGGGATTGAAACCGTACTGAGTAGCTAAGAGAGATGGAAGGAGAGCTGGAAGAACAGTGAGACACTGCCCAGAGAGCCATCGGGGAGTTAACCGAGAGAGGCTTACAGCCATAGAGAAGCTTAGCAAGAAACAGAGGGAAAAGCTGGAGGAGGTGAAGCATGTCTGCAGCAATGCACAGCTCAAAAAACTCTTTAGCAAACTTGCAATCTTACAGGGATGTGTGGGAGACCTCCTAAAGATTTCTAATTTAAGAGCACCCAGCTGTACTTCCAGATTTAGTTATTAGTTGCTCTTCCTACCCAACCCCCCCAAAAAAATTGTTTTTCTCTTTGCATTTCCTAATGGACCTCCTACCAACACTTTAATGGCAGCATTTGTTTGGTGACAGCATCCCTGGAGGCTACAGCCAGGGTAGTTTGTGCATCCAGCTTAGAAAACAAATACAATAGCACAGGATTTTCTCTTGCTTGATAGATATGACCCATAAGAGAGGAAAAAAGTGTATGTTTTGGTATTTTTTGTTTTCTTATGGCTTAATGATAGATGAGGGTTTTTTAAAAAAGAAAATTTCATTATTTTCTTGTCTGTGTTCCCCCCACCCCCTTAATCTTTTGTTTTGTTCTTGCTCTTTTTGCCATGTAGGCAATAGAGCTGAAGGGATTTCGTGCCTCAAACCAGAAAGGAATCCTGAGCTACTGAGGGGAATTAAAAATGGAGTAAGGGGGAAAGATTTAAAAAAAGGATTTAAAAATAATTTTTGCTCAGGCTGTGTAAAAACTCTTCGGAGATTGTTTGAATCAAAACTCCTGGGAAACACGTGGGAGAAAATCTCAATTTGTTAAAGATCTGCATTCTCTGATACCTTCTAAGTGCAACCTACAAAACTGATTTCATTGGTCCTCTGAGAAGTCCTCTAGCAAAAGAAGGCTGGGGGTGGGGGGAACTTCTCCTTTATGATATTTGTGAGATGAAAAGAAAACCAAGCTCTAAGGCCACTTGCATAAGCAGCACTGTGAAGTAAAGAAAAAAACCATTTCTTTTGTAGTTGCCAAGAAATGCTGGCTCCATAGAGTGCACAAGCATTTTTAATTTACACAGGTTTGTTTGCTGGATACTTTTGATGAAGAGTACAACAGTGCTAATCAGAAAATGACTGGTACTTTTCATGCAGACTTTTTCTGGGTAAAACCTTTTGAACTTTTCTAATTTCTTACCTAAAAATGAGCAAAAAGTATTGCTCCTGCCTGTTTTCCAGATACTGTTTTTCTTTCCTTTTTCAGAGATAAAATAGGGGAAAGAGTAAAAGGAAAGATGGGAGAAAGAAAACAAATATAAAATGGGAAAAAGAGAAGTTAACCTCCTCCTCCTCCTTCCAAGTAACTGTTGGTTTTTTTCATTAAATATGCCATTACACTTAAGACTTCCATTTCCAAATGGAAAAAATGTGACTGGCTGCAAATAGAAGAACAATGCTTGAGGGCAGGCCTGAAGAGAGCACTAAATCAGAGCAGAAAATATTTTGCTTGGGGAACACTTCATGATTAGAACATAAATAATCCTCTTGCCTTCTATAGGCAACATAAAATAAACGCAGCTGTGTGCACAGGCGCACGCCCATATGCACACTCGTACACACACGCACGTCTCGGCCTCATTTCCCCAGGGCAGTTCTTTGATGGCACGAGAGGTGAAGGGGTCGGTCACGTGGTGTCTGCTGAAAAATCTCAGTAGAATAGAGTAGCAGAGCCAAGCATGCAGGGAGCACTCAGGGATGTCACCAGGAGGAAGCAACCCCTTGGCTGCTGGCCAACGGGAAACTCTGTGTACCGGTCCCTGCAATAAAATCCTACTTATTTCTTTGTAATAGTGACAGTCCCAAAGTATTTGCTTCTCTGTGGCAGGATCACATAGTGGAGGGTGGCCTTAAATTGGGGCTGTGCTGACAGAGAGGCTTGCCGGGGTATGTGTCTACTCCAAGTTCTACTCCAAGCTGTACTCCAAGCTCTACTCCAGAGCTCAGGATCACTGCATGTATCATGCATAGGTAGACTCTCATATGGGGCTGATTTCAAGCACAATTTCCTGGGGCTCCGGAGCCCTCTACCTGACCTGGGCTCTCAGCAGCCTGTTGCTAACACACAGCAAATTTGAGGCTCGCTCTGCGGTATCTGGCCTCGCTGCACGGGCTACACACAGACCCATCTCATGGCCTGTGGGAGGGAGGTTGCTCTCTGGTAAATCCAAAGCACTGCAGGTGCTGCAGATGTGCCCATGCACACCCACAGCACCCCGTGCCTTCCCGATTCCCAGCCCAGTCTCAAGTCCAAGATTTGTTTTCTTCGTTTTGGGCCCTCTTGTTGGCCTTCCAGAGTTTGCCCTCCCAATAGGCATGGCATTATTCTTCCTTCTCCACCTTAGTAATTTTTAGCACCAGAAATGAAAAGCCAGCTTTTCTCATTAAAGACCCCAGAGGAAAGGTACCTTCGGTGTCTTCAGGGACACTTCCAAAATCCAGCACAGGTAGACCTCTGGGATGAGCCATGCAAGTGGGAGCGATGCTGAGGCAACTGCTTTTCTTACCAGACCTAAGGAACTTCCAAGATGAAAACAATTCAATTCAAAGTGAGTCTGAGGCATCTAGAGGAATCCCGGGTGGGCCAAAGCTCCTTTGCAGGGAGAAAAGCAAAGTCATATACCTTCCAGCAGAACTTGCTGGGATCTGTGTGGTAAATTCCTCCCTCTTAGATCTTCCAGTGAATTTTTCCATGACAGGGATAATCCAACCTAATCACTTCCATTTGACCCAGTTTAATCACCACCTTCCTGAAATGGAGTTAATAGGTGCTTAATGCTAGCCAGCAAAGCGAGGAGGATGGTTCATAAAAGATCCCAGAAAATCACTCTACAGTTTCTAACGCACTCAATTTTTGTCTTTTAATTCGTTAACCAGAGTTGGTAACTTCTGAGGCCTAAACCACAATACATCTTGAGCTCACTAAGCTAAAAATACTGACTCGCCAATGTCAGAATACTAATGAATCCTCCACAGGAAAACTAACCCGTCATTTCCCTCCCTACAGGAACACACACAAGCGGTTAAATATCTGAAGATTTTGTGCAGCCTCCCTGCCTGTAACATTGTACACCGAGTTCTTGATGCAGGTACTGTAGGCATATATTTCCCTTCTTCCAAGAATTGTTTTTGGCTTATTATTCCACGTCTGTCATCCCGCAATAGCAGGAATTTTAATTTTGTTTTGCAACCATGACAGCATTCATAAGTAGAGCCTCTGCTTTTGAGATGGTTTTGGTTTTACTCTTAGATATACTTCAGGGAGCAGCAGGAGTGGGGCTGCTCCATGAAGCAGGATGAGCCAGGAGCCCCAGGTAGCCCCGAGGCAGGCAGTGCCCTCACCACCACGGTGCAGACCCAGGTGTGGTGCTCCTGGACCAGCAGGTGCTGGGGTGGGGGTCCCAGGGCGGCTCAGGTCTGTTAGTGCACTCAGGGCCCTAGTGATCCCACAGGAGGACAGCAGTACTGTCCTAGTTAAAGCTGAAGACTGCTTCTTGGTTTAGGCTATTCTATGTTCTCTAAAATTCACATCTGTCGTGTTGTCTTGAAACCTCCTGTAAGCGAGGGAATAATGTTGATACGTCATTTGAGCTGGGCTTGTCAAGTTGCAGCCATCTCCTCCTTCTCCCCGCCTCCATCCTCTGGAAAGGTAATTTTATGCATATTTCCTTGTTCTCCTTTGAGCGACAATGTTTGTAACCATTGCACTGTGGTGACACGTGCACTCCGGGTGTGTGAGCTTGGCTAACTGCACGGATATGGTACCCCATGCTTCGTGCTAAGAGAATGAGGGGGAACATGCACTGAGTTCATTGCAGTTCACCTCCACTCCTTCTTGACTTGAGATGGAGTCTCTTGCTGCAGCAAAACCACTGCTTCGTAGCAACTTTATGCATTTGTCACCTAATGAGACCAAAAGTTGTTGTTCTTCCTTCCCTGCTACCTGTTGGTACGCCTTTTTTGAGTTGTGGATTTTCTTTTCGATGTCATTACTGCTTATTTTTTATTTCATTGTTTGTTAGTTTGGGCTTTAAACATGGATCTTAGAATAGTAAAAACATGTAATGCCTTCACTGCCTGGAAAAATCTCACATCCCAGGGTTGGGGCCATAGTGGACTTAGGCTGCAAGAACCTCAATTGCCTGTTGTCTTCTCATCTCTCACTGATAACACCATCGCCCTCTCTGCCTTCAACACCAAGCTCCCCTGCTGTTCTTCTACTGAGAAAAGGACCTTGGCATCATCTGTGATGCATTTGCTCTGTTCAGCCTTGTCATCAGCATCAGGGATGACTGGGATTCAGTGTTCACACAGATACCATAGCAGGGACTTTGCTTGTGCCCCCGTCAGAGACGAGGATCACAGAAGAGCTGGCAGTCTTCCTATTGAGTACAGTTCCTGGCTCCTCGCTACTGGAGACTTACTCATTCATGGCAATGTGGTAGTTTAAGAAGGCAGAGGCTCAAATAGCAGACTTAGCTTATCTTACCACCCTAAACCCCCTTGTGTAATACTCCTGTGTTCCTGAAAACCAGTGAGACTGAAGATAAGGAAGGATTCAGGGGTAGCTTGGGGACTTGTGCCAGCTGTGCATTCTCTCCAAGAGGACCATTGCCAAGGAATGGGAGGCAGCAGAGGTGCACGGCTGGGCTCTGATAGCTGTCAATCCTGAAAAACGACTATTTAATAAACAAACAAACAAGACATTATATCCCCACAAGCACTGTTAGTAGAGAAGTGGGTTGCTTGTGAAGCCTCTCTCCCATCTAGCATGGGAAGGTGGTCTGTATTTAATCCTTTGAAACTTCCCAAATAAGAATTTTTTTAACATGAACTGAAACCTCTGACCACCATAAAATACATGGCAAGATTACATGTCCCCATTTCCTCCCTGTTGCTGTAATACAGCCTTCATACTTCTGTGTTTGAATCATCAGGTTTCCAATGCTAACACCCAGTCTCCAGCAGTGTTACTACACAGCAGGGAAATAGAACACGTGTCAGACAAAACCTGACAGACCAACACTTGGATTTAGGTCAGGCACAGCAAACAGGAGTTACTTGTACACTATACCTGGCTCCCATTCAAACATGGAGCCTGGTGAATTCACACGAGCCCAGACATGCAGAACGATATCTCCCTTTTTCCTTTCCACAGAGATTTCTTTTTCAGACCACACCTTCAGCTCCTCGCTTCTGTGCTCCCACAACGACCACTCACCTAGACCACCTGACTGCTGGCCACCCCCGTGGCAAGCAGACACGCTCGTGTTGCTCCGACTATTAATGCAAACTGCAGAATTCACTGCTGACAACGGGGCATCACGACAACCATCACAAGACACATGTACCTCTCTTCCTAGTGCAACCGCCGTGCTGCCAGTGTGCTGCTACTCACTCACCCATTGCCATTCAATACTGGCACCACTACTGTCCCAAAGCAGGCAGCAGGCAGTGCTAAACTCCAGCTGCCCCTCCTAAGCCACCCCGATTGCCTCGCCTGGCCTCCTGCATAACTCTGACCAAGAAATCCTCTGCTGGACCTAATACATTATGATGGACTATCAAGACTCACTGGGCACGCAGCCTTCATTTGATGACGCCTAAGACGGCAAATTCACCTTTCATCCTGATGGTCTTTTAGCTTTTGTCTCTCAACCCGTTGTTCCTTGATCCCTTCCTATTTTCCCCTGGCAGCTATTGCTTCCTGGTGGTAGAAGCAGACTTTAGTTTCTGTTCCAGAATTGGCAGAGGCTTTTAACACTGCATTTTAGTCTGGTTTTGCAGAAGCTGCAGTTTGTAATACCCTAACTCTTCATTCACTGGTCGTTGGAGTTGAATTTTGGCCTTTGCTGTCTCCTGGACCAGCTCAAGGCACCTTAGTGGAGCTCACTCTGCAGTAATGAAGTTATGGACAAATGTTACAAATCTTTTGATCAATATAAGTATTATTATTCCATAATAAATGCATGATGAGTTTACACATTTATAGGGACTACCTTTACTTATGTTTTATATTCAAAATAGAAAAGTACAAATATTACAAACACATAAAACACGCCGAATTTAGCCATGAAGTGTTTCTCAACTTTGCCAGTTTCTGATGGAAAAGAGATTAAATCAGACTGAGAATTTAGTAACCTCACCTACAAATTTAAGACTGAGTTGGTGGTAGGACATCACATAGATCCTGGTGGTTTCTGTGGGATCACTTGGATTAGGTGGCATCGTGAGTGTTTTTTCAGGCTGCACTGGAAACCAGTTTAGCCTGGCTCTATTTGTTCTTCAGCTTATACTCAAAGTTTAACATGTATATGCCTCAATCTTGAAACGATTTTCAATGTTTCTATTGAAAACATACGCAAGCTAGGCACAGTCGACCATGGTACGATTTCGCTGAGACATATCTTAAGCACTGGGATTCCTGAAAGCTTTCAGGCTGTTCTGAAGGGAAACACACGGCTCCTCTCTTGCAGCACACGGCCCCCCTGGCTTCTGCATCTGTGTGCAGGTCTGGAAGGCCAAGTTCATAGAATGCAGTAAACTCCTGTCCTCCCAATTTCTCTCTGCTTGGTGCGTCGAAGCAGTTAACTAGCATGGGTTTTCTTCACATCACTAATTCTATGTTGGCTCTCACATGCTTGGGCATCCCCTCTGTAGCAGCCAGACTAATCTTCCAGCCCTGGTATTTTCAGAGCACATCTGGAAGTCTGGAATGGGGCAGTCAATTTGAACCCTAATGGTTCCTGTGTGCTGTAATTGTTGATTTGGACATATTCACTACTTTCCTTTTCTACCTTAATTGTGTATTTGTATAAAAATTAAGAATCCTGGTGGATATTTTTGGTGCAGGTTCCAGGGACTTGGTCTTCTTCTTAAGGGTTTAGATGGGGGACTCTGAGGTCTTTGTTAGCCAGTGCGTTATCTGTAGCGTTGCCATACGTTAAAGGAGCTGGAATAAAATTGGCGCAATATCCAGTTTCACCCAAATGAGGCTGTTGAGCAGGATCCAGAAGATCTGTACCCACAGAGGGCAAACACAGTATTTAAACAGAAACAAAGCCTGTGATTTATTTCATTACTTACTATAAGTGCTGCCATGGTGCTCAGTACGATATAAATGTTCTCTGTCCCAGGTTATTAATACTACCAGGCACAAGCAGGTTCAAGACTCAAAACACCTTATGTGAAATATTCCCAGAACAAAAGCTTTAAGGACAAGTTAAAAGGACAAGTTATCCGCAGAGGAATCATGTTAATGAAACCTCAGACTTCAGAAATAGCTACGTGTTCCAATAAGAAGAAATTAGCATTTGAGGACCTAACTCTCTGCCTCTCCCTGTACGATTACCCCTTGCTGACTGTTGCTATCATCCATTTCTGCCCTGTCAAGCGCGTGAGTGATGCCAGCCTGGTCTTTTTCTTGTATCGTAAGAAACATCCACCCCTCCAACAAATACGGAGAACAAGTAGGAGGTCAGATTTTTGGGGGTTAGGCTGCATAATGATCCCATCTTTAAGAAGAACAAGAAGGTTTTGGTCTTCAGACTGCCTAGCTCTGGGAATGCTAGGGAGTCACTGCAGGCCTGTGTCGTACGTGGCTGGACAGTAAAATGGAAAATGTCGTGCTGGAGGAAAGACAGTGTGAAAGGACTGTTAAAGGGCATGCCTTTACCTCTTACAGAAGGACTGAAAGAGACGAGCTATTTGGAGGCGTACTGGCAGAAGAAAGAGAAGGAGTGTTTTGCTTAAAGATAACTTAAAACACATCATAAAATCTTTTGAAAGGCTGGGAAAATTGTGCTTTTACCTAAACATATCAGGTTGAAATAACCCCAGAGGCATACGATTCCTTGCTGAAAACATCAGTGAGTATAAAAAAAAGTGTCTGCATGCTCAGGTCAGTGAAGATTATATCTTATATAAGGCCGCTTAAAAGACAGAGCTCTCACAAGAATTATAAATTATTCTGGGCCCATGAAAATCATCCTGGTTTTAATTACAGCATTAAAGACAAATCCACAAAGTTATAAGTTCTGCTGGCACGGCAAGCAATCATTATAAATCTGGACAAGGGATCACATAGAAATTGTAAATAATGACTGTGAGAGACTTCAGTACCAGCTATTTTTGTCTTCAGAAATGTTTTTCATTTCAAAAAAGTCATTAGCACTTGTGCGCAGCCAAAACTTGCTCATAAGACTAAGCACGATTTCTTAACATAAACTGTTCTTAAAAGGATACTGTCAACTCCCAACGAGTCAGTTTTTCAGAAGAATTTTAAAGATGTTTCCGTACATGATTCTCCGGGGCGATGCCTGTCCTTTTGTCGCAGTACTTTACCTTTTTTTTCAGTGCTTTACCTTGCCCTGTTGCAGCACCAAAGGCTCCACACAAGCTCAGGGAACCAGAAAATAGGGAGGAAGCAGTGAAACTGAGAGGCTGGAAAGCACTGACAAAAGCTGAAAATAAGCCAGGGGAGCTAAGCAAAGAACCGAAAAGGTATCTTCTTTTATTAATTTTCAGTTCCAGGGATTGTTTGGAAAAGAGAGAAAAATGTTAGGTAATGATGTCCCTGTAATTTAATGTTTAATTACAGACGATACTGCAATAAAAAGAGGAAAGACAGACAAAATGAAAATTCTATTCTGTTATTAAGATGACTTTTAGAAGAGAAAAATACTTTTAAAAAGACAACAATTCAGCCAAAGCAAGAGTGCAGCATGTTGTGGAACAGTCATACAATACAGGTCCTCTGTCCTGAAAAGTTTGTTATGAATATCGTGATCCAATGCCAGGAGGAGTTGCTGGAGATGATAGTTACACTGACTTCAGTGGGTACTACAGACCAAACGGGGAGACGAGACCTTCAGATCATCAGACAAGAGTTGTGCAAGTCTGTAATGCATTTTATTATATTACATTTGTTTCAGCAGCCTTATCCTGCCAGTGGGATTTGTGTAGCTGGGCCCTTCCTCTTGCAGGGACCCTAAATGATAGCAACAAAAGTCTTTCAGTAAGGATGACACTACGAGGTTGTGGCCTGAGGTGGTGGAACAAGGTAGCATTTGAACAGGATAGAAAGTCCTCTCGAGCTAAAGCTGCCAGAGTTTAAACTACACTGCTTCTGGCAGGTTTACCTCAGTACTAGTCATATAACTAGCACCACATCAGAAAACAAACCCTCTGACTTTCTGATTCTAGCTATGTTGTCATTTTGCCTGGAGTATGACAAGGATAACTGCGTGTTTATTCAACTTTTGGCGATGACTTCTTGGAAAGTTATTTGCGAAGATGGAAAAACCCTAACTCTTCCTGTTTGTTGGAACAGAGTCCAGATGTCTGGAAATTTGTGACTGACTAGGCAGAAACTTGTACAGCTAGACCCATGTAAGTAAGGAGCATTAACTCTTACCACGTCCTGATAAGTGGGAATTCACACCATTAAAATACCACTCCAGAATCAGTTCCCATGCGAGTGGAAGGCAGAGGTGGGTGAAGAGGTAGAACTGCTGACAGCGGGGCGGATACATCTGCTGTGTAATCCTTTTCCTTCTCCTAGCCCCTTTTTAGCAACTTCCTTGTCAGAATTCAAACACTGCTGCCCCACTTCTGGGGCTAGATTTGCATCAACGTGAATCCTACTGGGACCGTCGTTTGGCCTTTTCTCACCTGCTGCATTTAGCTTGAGAAGGGCTGCAAGGAGAGCCCTAAAAAATAGCCACTGCAAGACCCTGCCCAGTCCAACGCCAGCTTTTCCAGATGAAGAGGTTTGGATCTGGTAAACCAGCTCATCCGTGCAAGATGAATTTCATGCATAAATGAGCACGCATATGAGCCTATCATTATAGGCTCATACCACATAACTTCAGCTGTCTAACGTTAGACGACAAGTAGGCAGAAGCACCCTTTGGAGGTGCTTGGTGTCTCCTGCTGACTCAGCAGGATGACTAACCTCCTCACCGGTGCCTACAGTCAGGCTGGGCAAGTTCCCCCTCCCACTGTGCCAGACCCTCACTAGGCAGTTTTCCATATACAGCAAGCAACTCACATGCTATACATGTACATCACTCGTGGTGTCTGCTGGTATCTTAAGGCACAATTATAAAATAGTTATTTGGAAATGGCAAAGTTTCTTAAAAAGACAGCCTAAGTTAAGGCTTGGGATACAACTCTTCTCCTCTGCTTGCTTCTTTCCATTTGTCTTCTCAGCTGCTCTCATTGCTGTCTAGCATTTGGCACTGCTCTAAAAGTTGTTGTGCCGGAGTCTTTAAAAAAATAAGATAACCTTCTGCTGTGTTTCATACTGGGTCCATTCATGAAGACCAGAACTTTACATCCTGCAATGGCGAAGAGTTAATATCCCTGGGATATTCTACTATTCTACAGCTGTAAAAAAAAAAAAAAAAAAAAAAGCCAAATCAAACCTAAAAGAGTTTAGTATGGAAAACATATTCCAGATTAATGACACACTGGGATTTTGTTTAGGTTTCTTTATTACGATGAGTCATAGTATGTAAACTTCACAAGCAGTTACTGAAGTCACATGTCTGCCTTATTTTAGCTTTGGAAACAGCAGCAATGCCAACATCCTTTGCTGACTTTGAGGGAGGACTTGAGAAGTCCGGAAAGACAACAATGTTATGGAACCCTAATAAGCAATGTGTCGCTTTTTCACCCTTTGGCTTGAAAATAAAGGGGCAGATTCTCTAAGACGAGCCCTCTCCACATTAAGTCTTCCTATAACCGCCTTGGCATAGCTGATGCTGGCTCAACTCCACTGGTGTGAGCAATGATGGGATTCCCATTTGGGATGGTCTGATGAATGGATGTCTTGTTCTGTACCTATCTGAGCTGCCTTAAACAGAAGTGAGCCTTGAACACAAGTGAAATCAGCAGGGCTCTGTTAGTACTGGTAGTTCCACTGCTACTTTTGTTACTGGAGCTGTACCGATGAGAAATTCCTTCAGAAGGGCTAGGGTGAATGGAGTCCAAAAGCACCTCCCCACCCCTCTCCTTACCTCTCGGCTAGGCCCTACAGAGGGCTTAAACTAAACAGAGAGATTTCCACTGTTCTCATTCATTGGGTGAGTTCCCTACAGAGCACCTCTGCAGTCCTGCAGATAGACTCACAGCAAGAGAGGGGTGGAAAGGAGGCAGAAGACTTCCTTGGTTCAGTAAGTGCAATGCCCATTCTTGCAGGTAGAAAAGGGCAGCGTGGAGTCATCTATATAAAGAATGCTCTTCAGATGGGTTATGTATAACTCCCTCATGGCAAGGGTATCAAATGAAGGTTGAACATCAGAGACCTTTAGGCTATTACGAAATATGACTCATGGATTAGTTAACTGCCTGTCAGATTTTCCATTATGAAACTTTAACCACAGCCCATATCTGCACAGCACCAACACCTGTAGAAGTACAAACAAACAAGTGGTTATGTATGCATTTGCACTGAAGTGGGTCAGGAGATGTGTTATGGTATCAAGAGAACCTTTTTCTTTAATTACAAACTGTTAACTAGGGAATAAAAATTAGGGGGGGGGGGAAGGGGATAAATTTCTATGGTAGTAAAAAAGATTGAAGTACATGTTTTCCAAAGATTCTGCTAGATAGATCATTACAGTTCAACTGTATCAGGTGAATCCAACCTAAAAATCCCTCTTTGCAGACTATCATTATTTTAGCCATGGTGAACATCAGTGCTTCCTAATCCAAGCATTTGCTTTTCCAAGTCCACATGCTGGCATGAGCAGAAGTGAAAAAACAACTATTCCTGTTCTGAAAAATTATTATTTAAATACTAAACTAAAAAAGAAGGATTTTTTTATTCTTTATTTTGAAAATCAGTAAGAAGATTCAGCCATTTGGTGGAAGACCCTCATATGTGTCTCTGCAGCCATTGCATCTGGCTGGTTTGAAGTGGCTGTAAATTCAAAAAGACAGAAGGTGTGCTCTGAAAATTCCCCACAGGAAGTGGGGCTTTTGACCTGCGCGTCACCAGTTTAATGGACTCCACAAGTGAGATTCAGCTCACCTAATTTTAGATGTCTACAGTGTTTATCTCTACATCTGAGCCTGTTGCCCCATAGGCACTTTAAAGGTATGTCTTATCTGATCTGTTTCAAGTATCTACCTCAGGATGAAATGGTTCATGACCTCAGAGTGTCTTTTTCTCTGCTGCAGCTGTAACAGGGGCCTGAGGTGAGTAGCTTGGCTGGAAAGCCTTCCATGTAGCCATCTACAGCTGATTAGATGAGCCCTGCCTGAGTGCTCTGCCTCCACAAGGCTGGTAGTTATGTGAAATGAGTTGGTTAACACTGTTCGTTGCTATTGCAGTGTTTTGTCTGTATCACAAAACCACTACCACATCTGGCACAAATGAATCCTAGCAGGCTGAAACAGCCTAGAGGCTATTGATTAAAGAGGAAATCTGAATCACTTAGATAAATTTCATCACTACATTATCTTCTTGCCTCTAGAGATGTTCCAGATCACAAGTTAGGTATGGAGTTCTCACTACACCTATCACTGTGGCATCTAATCTGTGAAGACAGAATTCTCCATTTCCCTGCCTGTTAGTCCAGCTCATTCCAAAAATATTATGTTCATTTAAATGTTAAACTGCTGCTCTGCTTGAAGTTCAGAAGATATGATCTGTAAGGCACAATGAAAACCAATTTAGTCTCAAGAAGTCTGAAGAGAGGGAAAATAGCAGTACACAAATATATAAAAAGTAACTGCAAAGAGGAAGGAATAAACTACTCTTCCTGTTTACTATGAATAGGCTAAAAAGCAATGAGCTTATAGTGCAAGAAGACTTAAGTTATTCCAAAGTGAGCTGGCATGCAATGACAAGCCGTGCAGCCACTTCTTGGAGCTGAACAGCAGCATCGTGCCATCTTTTAGACAAAGGGGAACTCAACAGGAGCTGCTGTCTCACAGAAAGGCAGCAGCAGCTCCTGCTTCCCTGCAGGCACCCAGCTGGCTGCCTCTGAAAGGGGTGGGAGGGTTACAGCTCCACGGTGCCCATGGGCCTCTGAAAGGAGCAGGGAGCCCTTGGCTCGCTAAGCAGCTTTTCAGTCTCAGCATGAAGCAGGGGCTCCTGGCTTTCAGGTAAAGAGCGGTGGCTGTGGTGACATGATGACAGCCTGGTGCCCTGCCTCTCAGTAGAGGCCACTTGCTACTGGGGTTGGGAACCCTCCCCCAGTTTGGGGATGAGGTTGATCTTCTGGAGATACAGTCTGGTGAGCATCCATCCAGAGTGCACGGATACATTTAGTCTTAAGGCAGTGTGATGGACTAGATGTTTTGAAACACCTTTACCTTCTATGATTTGTTCAGTGGTAAGGGTGCAATGTGCAAACTGAAGCCTGAGCTAACCCTCTTACAACGGTGTGGGCTCCAGCTGCGTGACCTGCACTGCTGGCCAAAGCCAGCAAAAGGGACAGGGTGGTCTTTGAGGAACACATCTAGAAAAAACACTCTTTTCTCCTGACATACATTTTTTTTATGGTTCTTTCTCAGCTGCCATCACAAGAGATAGGACCGAAAGATTATGCACTGGGTGCTCCTATTTACGGCTCCTTGGTCCTCTGTAGGAAATGCTGTTGCGACACTGTGTCAACAAGGTAAAAAACATCCTGGGGTGGGGGTAGGGGGGGCCACACAGACAGACGGACCTTAAGGAGCAGAAAGTGATTTTATTTAAAATAAAAACTGAAGCAAAACAGGTTTCACTCACCCACATTCACAGTCTCCCACTCACAAGTGCAGCCACTAGGCACCAGGTCAGCATGTCCAAGATGGGTGACATGAAGATTGTGCCCAGATAACAGGTCCAGGATCTGTTGTGATGCCATTGGAGAACAAGGGATGACAGCTATCAAGTCCTCCTTGTGTCTCCTGGGTTATTCTTGGGTTGGTGACCACGCACAGGGTTTGGGTATCTTTTTGGAGCTGGCAGTATCTCCATCCTGTCCCAACTCTGGCAGTCATCAGGACTTACCGCTTTGTCTCCAGATCTGATCGCCTTGTGAAACAGCAGGTAGATGCCCTGCGGTCTTGATGACCTGCTAATCCAGGTGTCATTAACACAGGCCATTCAGAGAGCCCTTCCCCTCCTGAGTGCTCCTGCTGCTGCCTCCACAACCAGGCCCTCCCACTCCTTCTCTGCTCACACCTACATGAACCTCTGTATTACAGGTCTCTACAACGCTTCCATTCCCTTGCAGTAGCTGGAGATCCTTCACTGGCCAAGGAAGAGACCTAATCAATACTCAACAGCAACAGTGAGGGAAGGTGGGCCTTTCTCTTGAAGACCAGAGTCCTGTTTGGTTCGTTTGCCCCTCAGGTTTCATGACTTAGGTCTCTTAGTTCCTGACAGGGCACAGCAAGGGCAGCGAGGACAGTGGCTGTGGCCACTACTGTGTCACAGGGGCTGATGGCTCGGGGGGCTGATGTGGGGTCCTGGACTGTAGGCAGGGTGGGGGGAGCCCCAGGGGCCTGACATGGGGTCCTGGGGCATGGGCAGGTTGAGGGAGCAGTCGGGGCTGGTGGTGTCTTCAGGGCCCTGACAATCCCATGGCCATTTCTGAGCTGTCATCACCCTGGTATTTGGCCAGTGACCCTCCAGATGTTTTTCAAAGAAGACATTAATGTGACATAAAAGTTAAGTTTGGTATTTAGAAATGGTAATTGGAAGAGAAAAGGTTTACAGAAACCAAAGTGAGAAGTATTAGTGCCTTCTTCAAAGTATAGTACTAATGCTGCTTAATATAGGAGCCATCTTGACTAGGTGCCTATTTGGATTTTGGCAATTACTAACTTCCCAGTTCAAACTAGTTTGCAATGTTCCAGTTTCCCAGTTCAAACTAGTACAGCACCCAAGATTTACTGATGTGCCTCTTTCATTTCTTGCCTACAAGAGAAAGACACACTCATAAAATTGCAATACACTTGTAAACCAGGCATTCACGCAGTGTTCAGAGAGGGACAATAGATGGATACGCACAACTTTTTCCTATTGAGCAAGATCATACTATAATTTTTTTCTGGCAACAGGCTACATTTTTAACACCTGTAGGAATGCAGTGGCAGCCAACACCTTGTACAGAGGCGGCAGTCCCTACTCCTGGTCTAGGAGTGCTGCGGACCAGGCTGCTGTGGGTAGGGAAAAAGGCAGTTGCTGCAGTGTGAAGCAGCCTGCTTCACAGCACGTGCCAGAACTCAATGGCAGCAGAGGACTAGCTGACTGGCGGTATCTTACCCCTGTTCAGCAGACTGTGGTGCTGAGGTCAAGACCATGCCCTCGGCCTTTCTTCCCATCTGGAAGAATCTGCAGAAGAAGCTTCTGGACTCTCTTTGTTCTGGTGTAGGAAAAGTTATTGCTTTGCAAGTTCTTCCTGTTCCTAATTGACCTGATCTAACCTGAAATAAGCCATTGGTATTCCTGCAAAGGAATACCAGGGTATCCACATGGCCTTTTGCCCAGGTTTAACATAATTTCTTTAAGGCAAACTGCAAATTAATAGCAGCGGAACTTTCCTGTGCAGGCAAGCCCTTAATCTAATTGGAACATGGAAAACAGCATTTGGGAAGACATAGTGGTGTGTAAGCTTGGGGAGTGAGAGAGGGAGGCAATGTAGTTTGGAGTCCAGTGGGGAGCATGGAGAGATCTGAATGCAGAGAGATAAAAGTTATTGAGGTTTTTTAAATCCAAGCTAGCAAGGAAATCTAGGGATATGAAAAACAGAGCCTGACTCAGAACTTTTCATTGAACTGCCATGTTCCTTCTGTTCATTCTTCCACTTGGGACAACAACCTTTGCCATTTTAGTCAAAAGCCACTCTCCCTTCCATCCCCTACAATTCTGAGCCACAGAAAAAGCCCAACATGTTTCTGACAGTGCACAAGCTGAAGCATACAGTTGGCGCTGCCTCTAAGTAACAATATTTACTACTTCAAAATATCTCTCTCACTTAATAAGGAATACTAGCAACCCTGGGCATTCCTCAGCAGCTGAGGCCACTGCTGCTTAACCTGAACACTCCTGGCAGTCGCACCATGTTGCACAACCACCACCTGCAAAGGTCAAAGCTTACCTGGCAGCGGGAGTCAACCTGTTCACACAAGAGGGGAGACCACTGGAAAGGCCCTTCCCTGAAACCCCAGGACATATCTGCCCCAGCCCTTATGTGCACTGTGGCCAGGGCAAATCCTCCACAGCCAAGAGAGGCACCTGGCAGAATGAAGGACTTACTGGCGTAGCAGGGATATTTAGGTGGGACATGGGCCGGAGGCTGGAAGTGAGGGGCTGGATACTTCATCGGGCTCTGCTCTGGGTAGTAGCTAGTAGCAGCAATCCCTGCTAGGCTGGGCTGAGGACAGCTTGCTTCAGATCATAGGGCAGTGACTTCAGTAGCCTGTGGGCTGTGCACACAGGGGGCTCAGGGAGGAGAAAGGGCGAGTGGGGCAAGCCTCTCCTGCTGCAGTACTACGCTCGCCTGGAACCAGGCCAGCGAGGGTAAGACACCAAACCAGTCCTTTCTTGGGTCAGGCACATAACATTGCAGGCTCACAGCAAGCGGCATGGGTGTATCTTTGCTAGTCTGCTTACTCTTGCCTCGAAAGGGGACTTACTCCAAGACCCAAGCAAGAGACACACAGGAAGGGAGTGCCATTAGGAACTACTCACCTACAGCAGACAGCTAAAACTAACTAGTGCTTGTCTCATCTCCCATCCCTTTACGAATATTCTTGTTCCCTTCTTCTGCCATTTCAGTGCCAGCCTTGGGCGGCACTCAGGTCACCAGCTCCTGGACCCTGACCCCAGCTCAAGAAGTATCTCCTGTGTGAAATTCATGGACCCATTCCCCCTCTGTCTGATCCCAGTGTAACAGAAGAACCAAGGACAAGAAATAAGAAGTACATACTTCCTCAGTTCCCACAGAAGCCTGGTGACTACTTGATCTTGTCACTAGACCATTACAGAAAATAAAAAGAGGACTTCATTAAAGAAAAAAAAAAAACGAAAAAGAGATGCCTTGAGTGCTGCCTCAGTTAAGGACTAGTGTATGTTTGAAATGGCCCTGTGTATCCCTATTCTAGAGTCATAGCTTATAAAACTTTCAGATTCTGTCCCTCTTTTCTGTAAAGAGTCTCTGCTTTCTGGAAACAGTCAGTTGTGGCTTTTCAGGACAAGATGTGAATGTCTTTGAAGTTTTCAAACACACTCCAGGCATCTTTTCAGAGAATCATCATGAATCTGCTCTTAATCAAGGCCTCCCCAATCAATTATGTATATTCTATCAGCCTCTGGGACAGTCTGGGAGCGTGGAGAAACAGGGGAAGGGGAACCTGCAAGGCTTGGGTGGCAATACATTAACCAAAGAACAGAAGAGCTCTTAATCAGGTTGCCTTTTAATTCTTCATGTAAGTTAAAGGCATAATGTCCTCTCTAAGACTTAGGGTAGAGGTGTACTCAGCATAGGCAATGAATAATACAACTAAGTGTTGCAGCACAGTGGAAAATTTTGCAAATATCCTGCCAAATACTGCCCAGGCATGGTTTAATATTCATACTTTTATTATCAGCAACTTCCTTTATTACTTAGAGAAAGATCTTGTATCAAAACAGAGACAAAAAGACCCAAACCAGAAAACCAACTGTGCACATTTTGGCTAAAATACCTAATGTAACTCTACAGGCAACAGAAACTCTGCCCAGATTTTCCTGAGATTCCCCACTGGCTCCCATGGTTTGTGTAATGAGCACCCCAGTGTATTCCTTCCCTGAGAAAATGTGGCTGTGCATCCTGAGCTCTCCAGTTCTGCCCCTGCCTACCCAGAGAAGGAGGCTGCAGCCCTGCATGGGCTTCTTCAGCAGCAGTGCTGGATGCAGCAGCTCCGGGCCCCTGTCTTCCCTGCCTGGGGCTAGTTACCCTTGCTCTTGTCGGACCAGCATAGGTGCTTGTGTAGCCACCCCAAACAGGCTAAAGGACTTATCCAGCTGAAAAATAACACCTTCTCCCCACCGGTTTGTTTGAGAGGCTGAAATGAGCTGGGGGTGCAGAATGAGGTAGGGACTGCGTAAACTGGCAATGCCAATGAAAGGAATTGCCTGGCTTAAGTGCACCGTCTTTGCCCTGCACACTAAGATAAAGCACGTATGGTGGGAAATACTCATTGACTATGAACCAACATCCCACAGGCACTTCTCCAGGCAGAAAGTTGACTTAGGCAGATTTTTTTCTACCCCTATGAACAGGCAGAGTTATTTTAAACTCAGATCAGCTCATTCAGTGCACAGACTGGCATCACCAACAGCTACACGGGGACAGCCAAGGGGACACCTTGGGGAGAGGAACAAATGGCAAGTGCTGGGGACCACCTATACCAGTACTGCCAGTGAGAGAAATGTCTGAAGAATGACAGCCTCCCAAATGTGAGGAATCTGGGAGGGCCATCCAATGCAACAGGCCTGGTTTTGTTCTGAAGTTAGAGGAAGGGTGCCAGCTTTAAAAATGCTTTTTCATTTTATTCTGCCACATAAATTGCTTTTACACACATTATTTTAAAACTTACCCATTGGTTCAAAAAGTTTTGTAGCTGCTGCTGTAAGGAAATGCAGACTCTGTAGTGAAGGCTTCACTAACAGTGTATCAATGGTTGCATGTCATTCTTTTTTCACGTTATTCCTCCAAATCAGTAAGGCTCTGCCTTTTGATGCCTAAAAATGTCCCCCCAAATTTGGGAACTGATCAGATGCAGCATTTAAAAATTATGCTGTTAAAGACAGATGTCTGCCATTACTGAGAGATATAAACTGTTGACTAAAGACTCTCAGTGCCTTTGCTAATTTGTGGCTGGACAACATTAACTTCGTATTTTTTAATGCCCTGCCAGCTTGCAATAAGAAAGACTCACACAAATATGGTATGTGGTCTTAGTCTCATAGCTAGCTCTGTAGAACAAGAAATAAGTTTTCAGTACTGCAACCTGAAAATTATATCCATGGTAGGATTTATTTTTTATCATACTCTAGATTTCGGGGCCTAACTCTGAGTTGTCTTACCATTAGTAAAATGCCTCCTTCCCTCAGAAGTAAGCCCATAGTTCTGTACGATGGTAAATCTGCTTGTTAAGATGTCTAGTACCATATGACCTGTCGATAGTCTCAAAACAGATAAGGAAACTCATGTACACAAGGCCAGTGTCTGCCAGCTTTTGGTAAAAATATTCTAAAAGGCAGCTACAACTTCATAAACAGCGTTGACTTTACAACCCACACTGCTTGGTGGTAGTCGGGGACACTGCTTTCCTAATGCACAGCAATGATCTCCTCAAAACTCAGAAAGCTGTATCTGTAGCTATTTTGAGGCTAACAGCGTAGCCTTTCAGAACGCCTACCAGAGGAGACCCCGCAGGTGAGTGAATAGCAAGTTTGGGAATCATGCTAGGATTTAAGAACTGAGCGTCCAAGCACCCAGCGGTGTCAGGTTTTAAGCGGTTTTGTTTGAGTCCATCAGCAAAAACTTACTGCATTTTACAGACAGTGACCAGGATTTGTGGGGACTCCAGCGCTAGCTTAATGCTTGACTGAAGTACTCATTAGCTGCTCAACTTCCTCCAGCAAATTGTCTCCGAGTCAGCTGCAGGAGAATAAAAAGTGAAACCGAGTATTCATAGTCCTGCCTAATGCAGATGGTAACTTAATAACAAAGGGGAAACTTGACTTCCCTAAACAATGAGAGCACTTGCTTGCCTGCAGCAGAAGACTCCAACTTTCTAATTTGCTCTGCCTTGGGTAGACTGCCTGGAAGCACACTGCCAGCGTGACACGATGACATACGCAGGCCCCTCTACTAACCTGTCACAGAGGGAAGCGGGCCCACCTGCTTTCCTGGCTGCAGGACCAGGAATTAAATGACTGTGATACTTCTAAAACCTGTACAGTGAAGAAGGATGCCATTTTCTAGTGCATATGAATTGTATCAAGAGATCCTCTTGTTTACAAAAGCACTGCAGACATTGTAGGGATGTAAACACTGCAGAATTGTTTAGAATTTAGAATTGTCCACAAAGTTGTAGGAAGAAAAGGAATTAAAAGATTTATTTGAAATGTGCTTTCAAAAAAACCACAATTTGGGCCTAAGTCCAGTAACAGCTTTTTTAAAATACAGGCTTTTTTTTTTTTTTCCTTTTAACTGTCAGGCACCCTTGGTGAACACACCTGCAAGTATTTAAATGATACAAATAGATGCACCTGGGGAAGAAATACAAGTATAAACCTTTAACTGTGGAGCTGTAGCTGGCTGGAGAAGCATTATGGAAAACCGAAGTGGGAGAATGGTAAATGCTTTGTTTAAGGCCAGACCCTGTCCTGTACAGAACAGGCTGGTTTGTCTGTGAGAAGGAGTATGTGTTGCTCATTTAAGGATTTGTTTGTGGGTGCTTAAATCTTGTTGGGCTTAATTTCAGGAATGGGGGGACTTCTGCTTGAGAGCTCCAACTTTAAGGGCAGCTCTGTGAAAGAACTCTTTGTTCAGGAAAAACTAGGTAAAGATAGCTGGTTTTATGTGTGAGTATTGTGGAAAAGTTTTGTTTTGCTTTTAAATCCCACAGTGGATCTAGCCATCCTTATGGAGTACAAATCTTCCATTATACTTCCTTGTTGGAAGAGGCAGGAGCCCAAGGAGGAGGGAAATGGAGGAATAATTGCTATGTGTGGATCAAGGACAACCAAACCCCATGTGCTTTTCCTTGTGACTTCATAACCTCAGGGGTATCCTGATCCTGTAAGCATGTTTGTCAGTACTTTTACTGACCCGAATTCAAGGAAATGGCTCTGGTATTTTCTGTGTCAGCAGGCTGTGATGTGATGGAAGGGTACAGGACTGTTCCTCTGTTTTGAAAAGTGTCGGGTAGCTTAATGCTTATTATTTGACTGGCATCTTACAGGCTAACAGTGAACATGAGTCCTAAGGAGTCTGAATGGGGCTCTTTGTGGCTATAATGGGCTATCTTGGTAAAATTGTCACTACAGGGAAAATGGGGTGACCTTTGATATCCCAATAGATTTTTATGGCTAAAGGTTTTGGGGAAAAAAGATGATAAAAGTCTGTAATAACTACCGTTGGCCACCATCACCAGTGTGTTGTGTTGCGTGGCTCACAGTGATGTGCCACTGGACAGTAGGCAGAGTGGATGACTTCGTGGCCCTGTACTCATGGCCAGAGCCACAACTTAATGTGTCTGCATCTGCGCTGAGGGCAGCTGAGCTGTGATAGTCCAGAGTGGCAAGAGGGGCTGCCTGGAAAAGGGTGAGGTGACAGCACCTCTTGGGAAGCCTGCAGACACGAACACCAATGCTAACGCACCGTGGGGCCTGTAAAGGGAAGGAGCCCGGGTTCCTGCCCTGGAAAGGCAGCGTGTACAGACCCTTCCGTGTGTGTGTGGGGGGTGAAGCAGGAGGCCGGTGTATCTGTGGGGGAAACAGCCTCCGGCCCCTCCCCCGTGACCATAACCCCAGCTCCCGCTCTAGGTGACGCTCAAGCCGGGCGGGCCCCGCAGCGCGCCACTACTGGCGCCCTTCTCCTTCCCTGGCCGCGCTGCAGACCCGCGCCGCGGGCTCGCCGCCCCTCCATGAGGACCTGCGCCACAGGGCTGGGGGAAGGGCACAAGATGGCGGCGGGCGCCGGGCGGGCCGCCCACGTGACCTAGAGCCCGACTCCTTCTAGAGACATCTCAGCCGCGCGAGCGCGCCGAACAAAAGGAGAGGGCGGCTGGGGCGGTGGGGGACCGTGATCTCGCGAGACCTCGGGGCTGTCTGTCCGTGTTCCCCCCCCCCCATATCCCCAGGAGAGCGGGCCGTCGGGGGGAAACCTCGCGGTATCGCCAAGCAAAGCTCGGGAGACCCGGCGGCTGCCGGGCGCCGAAGTCTCGCGACACCTCCGGAGCGCCCTTCAGCGAGGGCTGAGCCGCGGAGGCCAGCGCAGGTCTCGCGATAGCCCTCCCCCCCCGCTTGCCCGCTGGGCGCCGCGCGGTCGGTTTACTCTCGCGATAGCGCGGGGCAGGAGGATGGAGGGGGCGGGGAGCTCCCCGGCAGGGGCGGAGCGTGCGCGCGTCGGCGGCCGGGGGCGGGGACATATAAAGGCCGGGGCCGAGGCGGGGGGGGCTCAGTCAGGAAAGCGATTCGTGGTGGACGAGCGGCAGCAGCGGCGAGTTCCTAGCCCGGCGAATCTGAATTTCTCGAGGCGGAGCGGGACACCCCGGGACGATCTCTCGTTATGAGTCATGTGGCGGTGGAAAATGCCCTCAGTCTAGACCAGCAGGTGAGGGACGGGGGGCGGGGAGGGAGGGGAGGGCAGCGCAGCAGGCCGCTCCGTTAACCGGAGCGCGGCGGCGGACGGGGCGGGAGGAGGCTCGAGTCGGGGGTGGCGGAAGGGACGGTCGAGATCCCTAGCGTCGGGCTTGCTTTGCTCCTCGGTTCCCGGCGGTTGCGTCGTGATTTCCGCCGCGTGTTTTCGCCGGCAACCCCACCCTTCCCGCTCTCTCCCCCCCCCCCCCCCCCCCAACGCGGCCCGTTTGTGGCGTATTCGGTTGTTGCGCAGTTCCCGTTGTGCGGCGGCTCTGCGCCGGGTTTCCTCCCGCGGGGGCGCGCGCGCCACTGCCGCGGCGGGGAGGGGGTTGGGGGGTGGGGGGAAGGGCCGGGAGCGGAAAGGACGGGACAGCCGCTGCCGCCCGAGCGGCCGAGCCGGGATCTGCGCCCGCCCTCGCGGCCTCCTCGCCACGCTCCAGGCCCGGCTTTTGTGTGGCGGCGAGTGACGATGGTAACGCTGACTGCCGGGACCCCTGGCGGCGGCGGCGGGGAATGGCCCCGCGCGCGGAAGGGGGGGCGGTAAATGGCGGCCATTGTGCCTCTGCCGGGGGGCGCTTCCCCGGGGAAAGGGGCTGGGGGGGTGGGGGGCACTGGCGGCTGCCTTTGTTGGAGCTGCGTCCGCAGGGCCCGCAGCGGCCTTTCCCGCTCTTCCCTCCGGTGCCGGTGGGCCCCGGTGACGCAGTTGGGCCTGGACGAGGAGCGCCTCAGCCGGCACGTGTCGGGGCGCCTCTCGGGCCCGCGACGTTGTTCTCGCTTCTCTTGATTTTTCTTTATTTTTTTCCCCTCCCTTCTCCCCTCCTGCTTCCTACGTCTTCTCTGCTCCCCCCGCCCCGATCTGCTGGGCGGAGTCAGGCGCAGGCCCCTGCCCAATGTGGAGGGGATAGATGGTTATCTAATCTCTGGAGAAGGGGGGAGGGATGAGGCCCCTTTGCTGTAGCGAGACCCGGGGCAGGCAGCTGGCGTAGCACGGCAGCGCTAGTCCTCGGCGGCTTGTAGGCTTCGGGCGGCCGCTGCTCGGGAGTCTTCGGCGAAGTAGGTCAGGGAACCGGTGTCCGTTGTCGTCCCCCGCTTCTTCTTCTCCTCCCCCAACACCCCCCCCCCCCCCCCCCGAGATAGCACGTGACGGGTGCCGGCTGCCGGATTAGCTGGGCGGCTGCGGCTGCTCCCTGCTGCGCCGAAAATCCCAACCCGCAGTGCCGGCTGCACCGCCGCACTGAGATGGCGGCCGCGCCGGGCTTCGTCGCTGCGCCATCTCCGAGATCGGATTTTGGCAAGCGTTGCCCCCACAGGTGCGGGTCCGGTGGGAGAAGATTTATGTACCACTTCTGTTGATGGCTTCTGGAGAGCCAGTTTTTACCTGGTAGAGAGTCTTTGTTTACTGTTCAAATAAGAATCATTCTTTGGTCTCATGTTGATGCTTGGATCAGCTAAAGAGATCAGATTTTAAGTAGTAGCTTTAAAGAGGATGATACAAGGCCTGCTGTGGGAGGACTTTTCAAGAATCTGAATGTCCCAAATGGCAGCACGCACAACTGAACATCTAGAAAGACAGTGCATTGGGATCTTTGCTTTGGATTGATTCAGGTCATATGGAAAGACACTTCTGTGCAATCGTCTTGCATACAATTTAGTTGTATTTAAATGTGTCCTGTTATTCCCAAATGAGTTCCTAATGTTCTTTGCCTGCACAGCAACTGTAATAAGCTGGTGTATAAGTTGGTGTTTAAGCTTTGTTGTCTACGGCCTTCTGCTGAAGTGAGTCCGTATTGTGTTTCACCTAAAACATTTGGGTTATGTGCTAGTAGTGCCTGAACCTTTTGTTAGATTTCACTGGGAGACTGAAGGCTGTAAAGAAAGTTTTGGAAAGGCAAACCCAAAATGGTATTTGCCGAAGTATTTGTAGGAATAAGTCACCTCATGTTTTGTGACTTGTAGCTGCCTCGAATGCAAAGACTGTAATAGTAGTGTTAATGCAGTGTAAAGAAATAGCTTGAGTTTCTGCAAGTGAAGTGCCCAACTGAATTGATATTATTTGAGCTGTAGACCTAAAAAAAAATAAAAATTGCCATTGATCTCAATCAGAATGCATTTAAGTGGACTGAAAAACTTCTAAGTGGCTGTTCAGTTTGCATAGTGTGTGAAGCAGAAGTCTGTGGTATTTGATTTGGTGGGTGTAATATACTTTTCTGGCCGTGTTTATTGGTGGATATGAAGACACTTAAAGATGGTACAGCCTTGAGTACTAGCTATGGTTTTGGTTCTTCTCCTTTTACAGGAGATGTAACTGACACCATAAACAAATTTCTTTGTAGCAATAACTTGTTGGAATGCTGCTTCCTCTTGATAAGCGAAAGGATTTTTTTGTATCTTGGCATAAATTCATGTTATAACATGCTACTACTTGTTTTATTTCTTCTAGTTTTCTGGTCTAGACTTGAATTCCTCAGACTCTCAGAGTGAAGGAAGCTCTTCAAGCAGTAAGTACATGCAAGTTCTCAAGCTTACATACACAGTTTTAGAAATAAGGGATTTGTAGCTGTGAAAAGTTAATTTCTGAAGCAAAACTTCAGAGGCTGATGGAGAAATCGAGGAAGCTGCTAGTTATACCTGCTTTGGAAATACTGTTTACTTCATGTAGGAGCACTTAATTTAGCAGTGATATGGCATGTGTAAGTTTCTTAAGTACTTAATTAACTTGAGAGAACTTAGTGTTCCAGTTGTGTTGCAGATTTTTCTGTTGCCTCTAGTCAAACAGGTGAGGCCACTGATTGTAGTAGTAATGTTGATGATTTGTGTTCTCAGAACATCCACCCAGAGTTGGAATGTTTGAAGGTTAAAGTTTTAATAGTTAACTGTACTAATCCTAATTTATTGAGTGGAAACTGCATTCTCTGACATGTAAGGGCTTAAGTATGTTAAGAAGAGAGGGGAATCTTCCAGGAATTCACATTCAGGTTGTGCCTGGTACATTCTGATTCATGTTGCTTAGTAGACAGATGCTTCTGGATTGTCAATGAAGAATGCTATTCAGAGGCGATTACGTGTGGTTTCTGGCTTGATCCAAGCTGAACAGATAGGAATGGTTGAATTTAAGGGGAAGGAAAAATACTGGTAGTAGTAACTCTGTGGGTGCTAGTACTTGAATGACACAGTGAAAGTCTTGAGCTGCTCAAATATCTCTGGCACCAGGTTAAGCTTTAATGAGTTCTAGGAAGACAGGCTTTCATCACAGATGCTGAAACATCTGTAAAGGCCACATATGACTTGGTCAAAAAACTAGCAAGACATCTGTGCCTTCAAAAAAAAGAGGCAGGTACCAGAAGGAGTATGCAAAGTATTCGCTGTATTGGTCTTCTGAGGGAAGGATATTAAGTGCTGTATTACAGGACTCTTCCTTAAAGATGCAGTAAGAGGCCTTAAAGTTTGTGAGGCAGACAACTTTTTTCTAACCAAAAGCTGTTGTTGTAAAGGCTGTTTTCTCAAAAGATGCTAATGCTGCTGTCTTGTAACACTACCTTTCTTTTGTCCTTCAGAAGGCCGATACATTCCTCCTCACTTGCGGAACAGGGAAGCTTCAAAACAGGGTATGTATCAGGAATACAATGGCAACACTTGTAACTGGTTCTTGGCCTATTTTTTTGAATCTCTAGGATCAGACTGTTAAAGGCTTTGACAGTACTGTTAAAGGTGACTATACAGACTGCTTCACTATTCCGTGCAAAACACTGCAGCTTAATCTTCTGTTTTTAGTGTGCTGTTCCTGGTTCCTTCACCAGGTTCTAAGCTCAAGTTCAGTATTTGACTGGCAAAATACCTTCTATATCTCATTAAGCAATTAACTGTGACTGAAGCAAGATGGAGTCTCCCTTCTTGACTAGCTCTGTAATCTTGAGTATCAGTTTTAACAGATTTTGGGAGTACCAGTTTTTCTGCTAGTGACTGTGATGTGGAACTTGTAGTAACGAGTTGTTTAATATGAGCAAATAGCACCACTTCACTTTGTAAATGGATGTTTTGCACAACTTGCTTTTAACTAGGGAGCATGAGAAGCAAACCAGTTAGAGATGTTGTCCTTGTTTAGCTTCTTGTACTTTTTATGGAAGTCCACAAGAGTACTTGCAGAAGGAAATGTGGGATGCTGGTGCATGAACCATGAAATACATGACCAGTGTCAGTCATGTTTACACAGGGGGGTTGTGCTGAGAAATGGCCTTTATATTTTTCATTTGATTTTCTAAACAAAACATGATAAAGAAGAAAAATCATGTGGAGTTCTTCAGTGAAGTAAATCATGATCTCTATTTGTAAGATACAAAGATTGCAGATACTGCAGCATGTGTTATCATGCCTAATTACTTGTGTAGAGAAGAGAAACATTTTTCTAATGCCTGCTGAATGAAGGAACTAAAATGCTTTCTGCTACGCTACAACTTAAGGGAGACTTAAATCTCATCTGTTTCTAAACCAGTGGACTCTCAGATTCTCTCTTCAATATTGCAAGAGGACTCCTTCCATTAGGCATGGGTGGGAGGAGAATATTGAAAGTATATGGTGATATATCTCATAGTACTTCTGGAGCTGTGTAATTTTAAATTTGACTAGGTGGAAAATGGTCCACTCCAGTTCTATGGCATTTGAAGGAACAGATCAGTCTGTTTTTGTTTTGCATTTGCATGAGTCCAAGCTAGTGTGGGGAGGTTTTTTTGTGATGTGGTTTGTGTTTTTTTTAACCTAAAATAAGCACGGCCTAAAGCACCAAATGATGAACATCCTGTTACAAGAGCTGAATCTTTGGGGGAAGGTAGAGGGACTGGTTGGCAGCTCAGTGCTCTTCAAGTTCCTGATCACATCAGCCTTAAGCTTGAGCAGTCTTTCAAGAAATCTACTAGCTAGCCCTGAGAGGAATGTGCACGTTTTTCAAAAGCAGGAAACTACTTAAAGTTGGCTTGTGGACATTTTCTGTTTATAGATTTCCTTTTCTTCTATGGTAATCTGTACCAAACTCCAGTTTAATCTTTTGGGATATTGGATATGGAGGGGTACTTTAGTCTTAACCTTGAGTAGTTTGTATCATGACCTATTATGTATAGGACTCTCACTGTTTGCTTCTCTGTGCAATACCAGAGTTCAAACATTGCAATGTACGTGTGATCATATGCAGCTTTTCTGGGGCCTTTGAGCTTCTGCCTTGCAGAAAGGTAAAACAAGTAATGCATGGGATTAAAGTTTGACACATGGCTTCTTCAATTGATAGAACATAGGCTGCCAACTTTTCTTGTTAAACCTAACAGTTCAAAACTTTCTTTAAACCTGTTTGGGTACTATATCACCAGACTACTTGTGACTCCCTGTGACAAGGTTCATGACGCCTAAATGGAAAAGCTGTACTTCCAGTTTAGGCCCCACTACTGAGAAGCAAAGTGGGTATCATCAGTACAGAGATGTAAAGCAGAGCTATTTTATAGGATGACTGAAGTATGTTACACAGTTGTACTTCCATAAAGTAATGTTTTCTTCTGTTTACAACTAAATTAACTATTGCTTTTTTGGCTGTGTTGAAGCTGTTTTGTATATTTGCTGCTTGTTGGAATTTTTAGCAAAAAATTTTTGAAGGTGTAGGCATTAGCAAGCAACAGGCAAAAGAGACCTTGGATAATAGTGGTACTTGACTGTGTAACAAAACTCTTGATGGAGCCATACAAGTGTAATAGCCTGATAAAATTTTTATTGATGTAAAAAATCAGTTAAACTACTTGGTAGAACTGTATTTCAGTAATCCAGTAGAATTGTCTTGCTCACATCCCATGACCTTAAGGACTTCTGTGAGAGTGTTAATTAACTATTACTGAATTCAAAAACTTGAAAAAAGAAAAAGAATTATTTGTTTCTCCTGTGTTTGTTCCCTTAGAAGTGTTCTAGAAACAGTGTATAGTTTCTAGCTTGGGGTTCTCACTTTTCTCTGTAGCTGATGACCATATAGTAATTCATAGATGCTGTTAAAGTTGCACAGTGGGCTTACTTGCAGCTAAGTAAGAAGTTGCTTAAGGCAGTGGATTTAATACTTCAAATACACTGTTTTTTGCGTTCATGAAGAGCTGAGCATCTCTATGATTTCAATAGGGGAAGCACACTAAGGGGTCTACAGTGGTTCTGTTTAAAATTCCTACAGTGCTTTCTTCATTCAGCTTATTCTTTCCATACACCTGCTGATCTGTCCCTATTTTAATACTAATCTCTTAGCTTTGTACATAGGAACAAGACAGTATAGAACTGCAGGAAATAAGAACATGCGTAAAAATATGTCCTTTGGTTACTTAATGGCAGTCCTGTTTCTCAGCTGTTTAAGTGACAGTATATGGCGCTTCCTATGCAGGGCTGCCTGGTCTAAAGTGTCTTGCTTGAATTGATGACACTAAAGCTTGTTGTCATGTCACTTTCTTGTTAAACTTCTCGGAGGCTGCTATGGGGTATTTAAAGTCCAAGCTGATCTATAGTAGTTCAAGGAGTAGATGTTAAAACTTATTTTTAGGGTCTTCTCCAACTTAATGGATTCTGTGATTCCAGCTATTTTTCCTGTCTTTAAAAACTGATTATTGCTGCTGTATGTGGCAGCTTTTCAAGTACACTGACTATGATTGATGTTAGAGCATTACAAAACGCGGATTAAAATGCTGACTGAGAAGTGTTGACAATTCTACTACTCTTCAGGTGTAAGAACCTCAAAATTGCTCTGAAAGGTCATTAACTTGCAGAACTCCAAACTTAGCCCTTTGGTGAGAAATACGTGCTGAATGGAATCTATACAGGTTTTTACTTTAATAAAAAAAAGTGTCTTAAGGGATTTCCTCCTAATTCTTGTACGGTCTGGTGATCATTGTCTTCAGAGAAATCAGTTTATGGTCTGTTATGGGTTGTCTCAGTGCATTTGCTTTTGATTTGCCATGTGTTGTTCTAAATAATGATGATTTCTTCTGTTAACTGGTTACTTTAGAATTTCCTTGTATGGCCTGGAACTCTGTAAAATCAAACTAGGAATACCAAACTGAAAGTTAATGGCCCTAGTTGTCAAGCAGGTTGTCTATATATGTATTTGTTAAAGTTTAAGGTAGTGCAGCAACATCTAGCCCAAAAGAAAAATCTGGCAAGGTACCAGTTTCAGAAACTAATGTAGTAACAAGCTAGATAAGTAAGCTTACTTTGTATGCTTTCTGGAGTATAAAATTTTGACTCCTTTCTGGAACTTTTCAGATTTGGTAGAAGATCTTAATGTAGTACAGAGTCAGCCAAGTTTCTTTCTTAATGAGAAACTACATCTATATCTTCCTGAGGATTGCTCTGTCAGTACCACTGCTGTTGGATCTCTTGGCAGGATGACATACCCCAATATTTTGGGGTAGTAGAATTCTTTAATGTGGTTTGAAAGTTACTCACACTAAAACTTGGATTTAGATGCCTCCTAAACAACCTACAAATAACTTTCTCATGCATTAATGAAAGGATGATGGTATTCCTCATCTTCTGTCAGTAATCTCTCTGTGTGAAGTTAACTTATCCTTGAGGACTAAAGTTACTTTGGAGGTCTTGAAGCATTCCATGATCTTGTGTGCTAATAAACTTCATGCATGGATCACTTTTGCTGTCTGCTGCAGTTAATCAGACCAAATGAGTTACAGTGATCACACTGGTTTTTAAACTAGCCTTGTGACTAGCGCACATCTAGATTCTGGGGAGTAGAATTCCTTTTAAAAGGCAGGGGGGGAAATGACACTCATCAGAGAGCACCTAGCAAGGTAGGGTAATTGGTATAGCAAAGCTTTTTCAGAGAGGTAGGGCCTGGAACAACCCCTTTCTTTAATTTTATTTCATGGTTGCTTTTACTGTCTGGTGCATAGGTCTTGACTTTTTTTGCTGTGGAGCTGGCAAAAGCATGCTTATTAATAGGAGTGACCTTATATGTTTAACTGTTTAATTATTTCACTTATTTTCTGCCAGAATCCCATAGCTGAGGCTTTGTTTGGGTCATGTTTTCAAACTTGCGAAGGTTGGGACTCGAATCAGAATTTGTAAGTTCTTAGTCTACTACAGAAGCACTGTGTAGTATCAAAGCACTGCTCTACGCTTCTGCCTACTTTCCCACCCCTGGTAGCTGAATAAAAATGAGGATTTTTACTTCATGGTGGTAGCAAGCTGATGTATTTTCTTATTCTACTTGGTCCTTGCTCTTTGAGTTAACATACTGAAGTAGGCATCTGCTGTAGGGAGGTGTAAAAGTGCTGTGGAAAAAATGAGTGTGGTAATGCATTGTGAAGAACTCCATACTGCTTACTTCTACATGGTGCTGCTAATTTGTCTTAGGCTGTGTAGATCAGATTGCTCTGTGTACTTGCAGTACGACAAAACATTCTAACTTCTGTATGGATTCTACTGCAAGGGCTAATACCATTTATTGGTCTCCACCAGAGGCCTTGATAACCTCAGAGATTGAAAGCATCATCAAGGATTTGTGTTGAAGTTAATGTAGGCTTGGCAAGACTTGGGTATCAGAAGAAACATTAAGGCTCCAGCTTTCCAGAGTAGGCAAATTAAATATTTAGCATAAAGGCAGGTTCAGTGCTTTACAAAATAACATGCTTTTACATGAGTGGAGGGGTTTCAGCAGGTTCTGATAGGCAGTGAGAAATTCTTAGTCCCTATTCGAGTAAGTCTTAAAATCTGTACATATTCTGTTCTTGAAAGACTGCCTGCTTTTCAATCCTGTGCGCCTTCCAGTGAAGACTTACTGGACAGAACTTAGTTTTTTCTTAACAAAAGCCTAGACCATGTAATGTATGGCTAAAATACCTTTCTCTACTAGGTTTTGATAGTGGTGGCTGGAGTTCTAGCCGAGACAAGGATGCATACAGCAGCTTTGGTGCTCGGTCCGACCGCGGAGCAAAATCAAGCTTCTTTGACCGTGGAAATGGATCAAGAGGAGGAAGGCAAGTATTTATTTGTCTGGGTGGTCCATATGAAGTCTGTCTCTGTTCTAATAGTGTACCTGTAATCTTGATGTTAAAAGTTAGAATTCCAGGTGTGAACAACAGGATAAGGTGGAAGGAACCTGGGAGGGGAGAGGGAGAGAACCTTGCTTTTAAAGCTACATGAGTTAGAGGATGGGAAACTTGCATGTGTTGAAAAACATGGCCTGTAGTCTACCACCAGCCACTCACTGCAGCGATAATGACTTGCTGACATAACCATTTGACCAAAAAAGTGCTAGGTGGGTGGCTACTTCCAGAAGAAATCGTGAAGTGCTGTTGAGAGCACATAAACATCAAAACGGATTTTTTTTATGTCAGTAATTTTTTCTTTGTTGAAAAAGTATAGTTAATAAAACTGGGTGAGACTCTTGCAGGTTCTCTACCTTACTTGATCAGTCTTACACACATCATGCGTTGTATGCACAAGTGTGGTGAGAGTGACCTTTATCGACTAGTAAAGCTGACGCTAGTCCTGTATCCAGACTTTGCTCAAACATGATTTACCAGACCAAAAACTAAGCAGTTGAGGTAAGGACTTTTTCCACCTTCTTTCCAAGTCAGTAATACAGGTGAGCTCCCTCTTTATGAAATAATAATGTGACATGTAATTGAGGTATTTAGTTTGGTCACGTGCGTGGGGGGAATAAAGGAACAAATTACAGCACTTGAGGGTATTGTCTGGACATGAGACCTATGTAAAATGAGGCACAGAGAGGGGGGAGTACCAAAGAATGTCTCCTGAGAGGTTTAAGCAGAGCTCCCTACAAAAAAGGCAAAGACTGAGCAACTTGAAATGCAGCTCTACTGGCAGATGACTTATTTGGTTAAGTGTAATAAATCTAAAGAATCAAAATTTTGATCTAAGGTTTAGTGCGTTAAGCTAAACTGAGTTGTGAAATTACGACAAACTCTTGGGTCTGACACAGAGTAGCATGACCTAGTCTAATGGCTGGGACTAAACTCATTCCCATTTGTAGGTCAAGAAGCAAGTACAGATAATCCGATGACTTTGAATTGTTCTACAGATGTATATGTAACATACAGAGCATATGCTACTAGATTATTATAGCTTTACTTTTGCATGTCAAAAAAATCCTGTTGCCCAGGAATGGTGGCCTGATATTCTTGCTGTATTTAGATATGAAGAGCGTGGGAGAGGTGGAGACTATGATAGGAGTGGCTTTGGTAGATTTGACCGTGGTGGGAATAGCCGCTGGTCTGACAAATCAGATGAAGATGACTGGTCAAAGCCTCTTCCCCCAAGTGAACGCCTGGAACAGTAAGTAATGGAGTAATATAAATTCACATGGTGGGGTCAGTTGATATCTCTAGCAAGTAACATACTTCCTTTTCCATTTTTAGAGAGCTCTTTTCAGGAAGCAATACTGGCATTAACTTTGAGAAATACGATGACATTCCTGTTGAAGCAACAGGCAGCAACTGTCCTCCACATATTGAAAGTGTAAGGTTTTTTAATCTGTTTTGCTGGTGTAGCTAATAGTGACTGTTTTGCATGTGAAACTTGATGTCGTGCTGCCTTAAGTTTAGAGAGGAAAGGAAATGCTGTCTTGCCATCCTACAGCTAAGTTGTTTTGCAGAGGAGGGCTGCATATAATGAACTAAGGCATGGAAGAAGTTATGTAAGCTTGTTCAGTTAACACTTGTAGCTCACTTTTAACTATGTGACTTGTCTTTAAGCAGTAAACATGTAAAGAAGTAGAAGCGCTTGGAGGTGCTGGTTTGTTGGAGCAACTACTTAAGGATAGGCACTGTGTCATGTGAAGCATAGTATGCTAGTGTAGTCTGCGCTTCAAGCTTGGCTGGCTTTTTAAGAATCGCTTATGTGACCAGACGAAGTAGATACCAGACTCTGGGTAACTAGCTCCTGAGTATCTGTAAACTTAATAGGCAAGTTCTATAGGAATAGATGAAACAAGGTTCTTTACATATGACTACTTAGACTGAATGATGTGTTCCATGGTGGCTGAAGGGAAGGATCCCCATCTTACTTGTTTTAAATAAATATCTTACAGTTCAGTGATGTTGACATGGGAGAAATTATTATGGGAAACATTGAGCTCACACGCTACACCCGTCCTACTCCAGTGCAGAAACATGCAATACCTATTATTAAAGAAAAGAGAGACTTGATGGCCTGTGCTCAGACAGGTAAGTTAGTAACCTTTTACTGCTTATTTTCTCAGTATAGGAGTAGGGTCTTGTATTCCTCAAGCTGCAGGTAAGAGGTCCGTAAGGTGGTACAACTTTCTGTAGAGAGTATACTGCAATACCTGCAGTGTTGAAAATTAATTAGCTTTGCAGTCTCGCAGCTGCTTTAGATGTGGCTTGACTGGATTTACTGTGTTTGTCCTGAGAGAAGTGTTCCATGATGTAAATCACATTGACTTCAGGGTTTGGTGCTGAGCAGCAAGTCTTCTGTAGATAACCTCTACTGTCTAAGGGTAGTATCTGTATACTAGTGCAGATGTTACTGGGAATATGCTAGTGATACAGGATTAGTGCTGTAGTTGACAGTACAGTAGCTTTGAAAATAACTGTTGTTAATACTGAATTGTGTCCTAATAGGGTCTGGGAAAACGGCTGCATTTCTTCTACCAATATTGAGCCAGATCTATGCAGATGGCCCTGGTGATGCCTTGAGAGCTATGAAGGCAAGTATTTAAATACCTAGTCCTGGAAAAGCTGTGACCAATGTGTGTATTTGCCCCATATGCTGATGTCTGCTACTGAACATGATAGCTGGGCCTAAATGTCATCATTATTTTGGGGTATGATAGACAAGCTTCTCAACTTCTAGAAGACTTCAGCTATTTCCCTTGAAAAATACAGGCTGTAGAACACTTTCTAAACAGTTGATATGCATAACTGTCTAGAGAAAAGATTGTTGATGAGCTTTGCTTTCCTTGCTACAAAAAAGCTACTTGGTCACACGTCTGTGTTGTATTGACTTTATGATGGGAAGTAACATGTTTTATGGCTATTATTTCTCTGCTGCTTAAGTTATGGATCACTGTGCAGGTTGTAGAGACCAAGCTTGGGCAGCTATGTTGCTGTTTAGCATGTTAACCAACAGCTGAATCCTGGGTACTGTGGTAGGGCAGTGTCTTCAGACGCAGTGCTTAAAACAAGTTAGCTCTCAGCCATGCTTTTTCTTTAAGACAAACTTTATCTGTTTTCAATATTGCCTGTAGTAGTTGTTTTAATTCCGCTTGTATTTGGGGTACTCATTCTGAGTTTTGGGTTTTGTTTGGGTTTTTTTTCAGGAGAATGGAAGGTATGGGCGCCGTAAGCAATATCCAATCTCGCTGGTCTTGGCTCCCACTAGAGAACTGGCTGTGCAGATCTATGAGGAAGCCAGAAAGGTATATCTAGGAGTCCACCATTATAAAATAGCTTAGGTGTAGTATTTTCTTAGAGCTAATTTACTTTGTTTTATAGTTTGCATACCGTTCCAGAGTTCGTCCCTGTGTTGTATACGGTGGTGCAGACATTGGTCAGCAGATACGTGACTTAGAACGTGGATGTCACTTGCTTGTAGCAACTCCAGGACGACTGGTTGATATGATGGAGAGGGGAAAGATTGGACTGGATTTCTGCAAGTAAGTAAAGTGCTTTTGTCCATATGCTAATGACTTGACAACTGAAACTTTTTAAAGTGAGATTTAGAGTTAATGACACGCAAGTTTTAGCTTTCAAACTGTAAATGTCTAGTGGAGAACTTGTAGGCTAGTATCTGGGTTGCAGCTTAAAGAAAGAGCTCTGAAGAATAATCTTTTTTATTACTATTTAGGTACCTGGTGCTTGATGAAGCTGACAGAATGCTTGATATGGGCTTTGAACCTCAAATCCGTCGAATTGTTGAACAGGATACTATGCCACCAAAGGGGGTTCGTCATACCATGATGTTCAGTGCTACTTTCCCCAAGGAAATCCAGGTACTTTACAAAAGCTCAAATATATTAACAGTTCATAAGCCTAAATTATATCTGTGGAAGGGGGGTGAAAAAAACCACTATTTTTTTTATCCCTCTTTTTTAGATGCTTGCTCGTGACTTCCTTGATGAATATATCTTTCTGGCTGTTGGCAGAGTAGGTTCTACGTCTGAGAATATCACTCAGAAAGTAGTATGGGTGGAAGAGTCAGACAAACGGTCGTTTCTGCTTGACCTGCTAAATGCCACAGGTAAAGACCACTTTCAGATAAACAGATAAGGCAAAACTCAGATGAGGCAAAACTAATGACTCGCGAACTTCTGTTGAGTAGGTGAATGAATTTCCTTAACATGCTGCGAATACATTCTGCTGACTAAATGTCAGTTTTAAGTTGATGTAAGCTTTTCTGGTATTATATAAAATGGGAAGGGAGGTCTCCGGTGTCTTCAGTTTAGAATAAACAAGAGTAGAGAACTGTGAAACTGCCTTTTACCAGGTGGTGGAGCCAAGCATTTGTGCAGCTTTTCTGATAACCTGTGCTTTAATTACTGTTAGGCAAGGATTCCTTGACTCTGGTGTTTGTGGAAACTAAAAAGGGTGCGGATGCTCTTGAGGACTTCCTGTACCATGAAGGATACGCCTGCACAAGTATACATGGAGATCGCTCCCAAAGAGACAGAGAGGAAGCACTGCACCAATTCCGTTCGGGCAAGAGCCCAATTCTTGTTGCCACAGCAGTAAGTGAATCAATCTAGGAAGTTTGAGCTAGTAAGCATTTTGGCCTGCGGAATTTTACTAAGACTTGATTCAATCCTTTAATCACTAGGTTGCAGCAAGAGGACTGGATATCTCAAATGTCAAGCATGTCATAAACTTTGACTTGCCAAGTGACATTGAAGAGTATGTACATCGTATTGGCCGTACAGGCCGAGTAGGAAACCTTGGTAAGTATGATCTAGAACTTGCATAGACAGGACTTCATACCTGAATTGATAGGTGTAGTAGCATTGACTAAGTAGCAAACTGCAACTAAGTACTTGAGAGAAGCCTGTGCATTGACTTCTGTGATAAGATGGTTACTGCTGTCTAGCCAGTGTGGAAAGTAACCAGTTCCTTTAGCTAGCACTGTTTTTGCTAGCTCTACCACATGTAAGCTTGGTATCTTCTGTCTGTCAGTAAGTATCCAGGGGTTTTGTGACTAGCTGTGGTGGAATAATGGTCTCGAATTACTTTCTCTTCATGTAATTCTAGTGTTCTCAAGCCTTGGCTATAAGGAATCTGATCTTGTACTTTGCACAGCCACACGTGGAACGTGGAATAGGGTTAAGTGCTTGTAGTGTATTTGCTTTCTGTGGGGCTAAAATTTTTTTTACTTTAGGACTTGCCACCTCATTCTTCAATGAGAGGAACATAAACATCACCAAGGACTTGCTTGATCTTCTTGTTGAGGCTAAGCAAGAAGTACCATCTTGGCTGGAAAACATGGCTTATGAACAGCATCACAAAGGAGGTGGCAGCCGTGGGCGGTCCAAGAGGTAATGGTCACAGCTTTGGCTAAAGATGTATTTCATCCATTGTGGGAGGCAGTGCTGCGACTTGTTTTCACTCTAAAAAAACAGTTAGAGGAAGACAAACCAGTGCAGTATAAACTGTGTTAGGTGTATCAGCAGGTGACAGCTTAATGTCTGGTGTTGTTTTATCTTACTGTAAGGTATTAACCTGTAAGATTTTTCTCCTCTTAAGCAGACAACTAGGATATGGCTGAAGTAGAACGACATTAGCAAAAATGGCTGTAGAATTCTGAAAGTACTTACAAAACACTAACTAGAAATATATACCTGCACGTGCCAGAGATGTACCTTAAGCAGCTATCTTGATGTTTAGAAGGTGATGTGTGTCTCCTGACACAAAACAGAAAAGGTATGAGAGTTAGACTGCAGGGGTGAGGCCACTTGTAAAATGGTTTTTCTATGGAAACCTAAAATGCTTTATAAACTGGTAATACAAAGCTCTTCTTCCTGGTGTAAAGGGCTGGGAGGAGAAACAACCCTTCCTCTTAATGTAGTTCACATGATATGACCACATGAATTCTAGTTCTTTATTTTTCTTCAGAAGTATTCTTGTAAAATGGACATCCTCTTCTACAATAGGAAAGGTGGTCATAAATGTGCCATTTAATGCTAAGATAGGTTTGGAAACTCTGTGGAGCAGAGGTTGCACTGAATCAAATCTTATCAGGACCTGAGAAAGTAATTCTCAGTATAATGCGGCAAGTTCAACATGACCCTGCTTGAAAAGTAAATTGTCCTTCGCTGTCTCAAATGCCCTTTCCAGGTAGCATTGTGATGCTTATGAAGCATACTGAACTCAACACTTGTACTGGTGGTTGTCTGGCTGAAGACATTTAGTACTTGAATCTCAATGGCTGCAGTGCTTAAAATACCACTGCCTTCACTCAAGTGTTTGTTTTCTTCCTTTATACAGCAGTAGGTTCAGTGGAGGATTTGGTGCCAGAGACTATCGAACAAGTAGTGGTTCTGGCAGCAGTAGCTTTAGCAGCAGTCGATCAACCAGCAGCCGCAGTGGAGGAAGTGGCAGCAGAGGATTTGGAGGTAAGAAAAACGGGGCAGGCAGTGCTGGCAAATAGAAAACCAGATCTGAAATGCTTGCTATAGTAAAACTTCTGGAGGTAACACTTAAATACAAGGTCAGCTGGTGCTTGTATACAAAGTCTCAGCATCTTCCTTGGATCTAGGCTAGTGTAAGTTACCTGCCTTTGGTTTGATGCTACTTATCTCTTCAGCGCTTTAGTTTAGTGTGTGCCTTTGACAGTACTTTTGGGTGGGTTTCCTTTAATGGGGCACAGACCTCTTGTCTGTGCCCTGGGCTATTTTCTTGTTGTAAAGGCACAAGTATTTAGCAGGTTAATTAAGCATCGCTTTCTCTTGCCTTTCTTAGGTGGTGGTTATGGAGGCTTCTACAACAGTGATGGATATGGAGGAAACTATAACTCCCAGGGGGTTGACTGGTGGGGCAACTGAATCTGCTTGCAGCAGATCTCCTACCAAACAAGCTAATATGGAAACCACATGTAACTTAGCCAGACTATACCTTGTGTAGCTTCAAGAACTCGCAGTACATTACCAGCTGTGATTCTCCACTGAAATTTTTTTTAAGGGAGCTCAAGGTCACAAGATGGAAACAAAGGAACAAGTAGCCCTATCTCGAAGGTGGTTTTGAAGACTCTATTGCTGTAGTCAGGATTAACTCCCCTCCCACCCATCCCCACCCAGAAACTGCATTTATAATTTTGTGACTGAGGATCATTTGTTTGTTAATGTACTGTGCCTTTAACTTTAGACAACTTTTATTTTGATGTCCTGTTGGCTCAGTAATGCTCAAGATATCAATTGTTTTGACAAAATAAAAATTACTGAACTTGGGCTAAAATCAAACCTTGGCACACAGGTGTGATACAACTTAAACAGGAATCACTGATTCATCCATAATACTACAAAGAAAAACTTATGCGGTAGCCTGCATTAGGGCTTTTGGTATTTGCAGATTTGAAAAATAAAACATCTTGAAGCATATCAATGCAATTAGTTTCTAATGTGGCAAAACTGTACTAAGTTAAAGTTCTGATTTGCTCACTCTATCCTGGATAGGTACTTAGAACCTGATAGCCTTTAATAAGCCATTCCAGTCATGATGAGATGATGTATGGATACATGCATACATTAAAAGCACTGTTTTTGAAGTTAATGCAAGTAAATACAGCAATTCCTTTTTCAATATTTAGGCAGATCATTAATGTGAGCTAGCCAAATGTGGGCAGAACATTACAGGGAACGTTTAAAGGTCTGATAACTTGAAATAGTTTTTAGGAGAATTCATCTATTTAGACTTTTTAAAAATGCCTGCCATATGAAATTGAAATGGTAGAATGGCTGACCATGGCAGTGATTGGTCCTCCTTAAGGGCCTGACTGAATTTTTGGTCTAATAACGCATGCTAGTGTTGATGTTTTTTGGTCAAGAGGGTATGAACAGGAAGAATTATGCAGCAGGCTTTATTTTAATGCAGATTCACATTACTCTGTTCAAGCTGCGTGGAGATGTTAAACTGGCTTACTGTAGACTTTGTAAAATGGCTCCAGAAGAGTAACAAACAAACCTGAGATCACAGAGGTTGGAAATGTACATAAACTGCACAAGGTTTCAATTCTGCTATTACAGTGCAGTTTTAGTCAGTTTTAGTTGCATAGGTTTCCATTGTATTTATAGTCTGTTTATGCTAAATCTGGCCAAAGATAAGTATTGTCCACCAGAAAAATGCCTCTGCCACTTGGAATTTCTGTGCTAACTTTGTGGCCAGAGCAGTTAACAACAAATCTACAGTGGCATAGGAAAATGGCAAAAATCTCCTAAAGTGCAATAGATTTTTTCAAGTGTATTGTGCCTTGTTCTAAAACTTTTATTAAGTAGGTGCACTTGACAGTATTGAGGTCATTTGTTATGGTGCTATTTCAAGTCTAGGTTTAGGCCCTTGTACATTTTGCCCATAACTTTTTACAAAATACTTCTTTTATTGCACATTCAGAGAATTTTATATATGTCTTGTGTGCGTGTCCTTAACTTCCAATCTTATTTTGTCTCTTGGAGATTGAACGCAGCTTGTTTAAGGAGAAGGAAATAGATTCTAAAACTTATTTGGGACCATGGGAATGATAGCTGGGAAGAAAACTATTTGCACACGACAGATTTCTAGATACTTTTTGCTGCTAGTTTTGTGTAATATTTATTGAACATTTTTGACAAATATTTATTTTTGTAAGCCTAAAAGTGATTCTTTGAAAGTTTAAAGAAACTTGACCAAAAGACAGTACAAAAACACTGGCACTTGAATGTTGAATGTCACCGTATGCGTGAAATTATATATTTCGGGGTAGTGTGAGCTTTTAATGTTTAAGTCATATTAAACTCTTAAGTCAAATTAAGCAGACCCGGCATTGGCAGTGTAGCCATAACTTTCTGATAGTAAAACAAAAATTGGCAACTTAAAATTAAACATGCCAAGGTTTTGATACACTTGTCTTAAGATATTAATGAAACACTTCTAAACACTGATGTGAAGTGTCCAGATTCTCAGATGTTTGTTGCGTGAGTTTTGTTTAGTTGTGTGTTGTTTTTTTCAGTGAATGTCTGGCACATTGCAATCCTCAAACATGTGGTTATCTTTGTTGTATTGGCATAATCAGTGACTTGTGCATTTTAGCAAGTTTTATCAGCCAGCAATATTTTCAGTTCAGAGACAAGGATTCGAAACAATATGCAAGAATGGATTTAAACTTGCTGAATGTGAAAATTGAACTTCAAGTCACTGTAGGTTTAGAATTGCTTATTGTATTAGTTTAGATGCTAGCACTGCATGTGCTGTGCATATTCTTGATTTTATTAAAATAAAAAAGTTGAACTGCACAGTCTACTCATTTGTGAAGCGTCACTCTCCTGGTTTACAAGATCTGTAGCCCAAGTAGTCTCATCTACGTGCAACTCTGGAAGCAGGTGAATCTAGTGTGGTACGCATCAGTGTGACTATAAATGGCAGTAAGGCTCAGGGCTATAGCTGTAGCAACCTCAGAGTAACCTGTGCCCCATGGTCTTGGATACTTGTACAAGTTTTCTGGAGAAGCTAACAAAGCAGATGTGGGACAGATGAGGAGGTGGCCTTTTTTTTTTCACTAGGAGTGCCAAGTTTGGCTGTAACAATGTGATTAAAATCTGTTGAACTCTCACTCAGACTTTATGCCTCAGACATTTAATGTCAAGGACTTCATCTCCCAGTTGTGCCCCTGAACTTGACAAAGGTGCCTTGTAGTGGACAGCTGTAATTTCGATGTACTACCTGGTGATTGTTGCTAGGCAGCCTCATTGAAAATGGAGCATGTGCAATTCTGTGGTAAGAGTGCAGTAAATACCCTCTTTCCTCAAAAAAAGTGTGCTCCCTGTCCCCCCCAACTTAGCAAATGTATACCTACACTCCAGTTTTGAGTTTGTTTTCTAAAACCAAGCTATGGGCTGGAGCTGTAATTAGGCTGGAATGAGGTTAAGTACTGGAATATCCAGGGGATACAGTGGAAGGAATAGGCTGGAAATGTCTGAATGTATCTTGGAAGCTAGACAAAAGTCTGTCTTCGTTTAGGAGAATGTGGTTTAGAAGGAACCTGGGTTTTACAGTCCTGTGCTGAAATGACTGTAGCAACTGGTGAATTCCCTGTGAGTTAAGGGAGAGAGGAGACAGTAATGCCTGGGAACTCCGATCCACAAAAGTGTGGTGCAGGTGCATGGTGTGGGTCGAGGGCCGGTAAAGGTGCGATGTGGACCTGCAGTCCTGGATCCATGTAGTGCACATCTGCAAAAGGAACCTTCCCTACTTGGTGCACTGCTGATCAGTAACATGTACGGGCTTTGAAGAGCTGTGGGAAGGGGGATATGTTGATGTTTACCAGGGTAGCTTGCTGGAGCATCTGCTTTGAGCACACTGACTGTGGACCACACTAAATTTACCTGCTTTAGACTTGTACTAATTGCCAACCTCATCATGCAGGGCTTTGTGTTGTCGTGCTATGTCCCTGGATGTGCAACATGCACTTAATATCTTCTAAAAGCTCTAACCTGGCAGTTTCTCCCCCCTGTGTATCATGTAGCTAGTGTCAGAGAAATACGGAACCACAGTTAGGAGACAGTGACTTGTGTGCTGTGGAGGTGGCCTGTGGCCTTGAGTGTAAAGGTTTGCGCTTGATGCTTGAGTGTGAGGTTTGTCCTCTTGGCAGAAAGCACAGGCATGGCACAAGTTGTCAGGCAGCTAAAACCACAGGAGCGCATGAAGCAGCTCTAGGCCAGACCTGTGAGCAATGCTCTCCAGACCAGGGATCATAAAGGTAGCAGAATGGTTAGTGTAAAGCAAGGGGAGCTCTGAGTGCGGAGTGAGTGAAGACTGAAGGAGGAAGTCTGGTACTAATGCGTGGCACAGACGCTGAGGAAGACTCTTTCATTGAGGCCGGGAGCAGTTTATCTCTGCTGGTATGAGGTTGAAACTGGGCTGACTGGGGAGATAGCAGGTATGAGGAGCGTCAGGACACTGAGGGTACTGCAGGGAGCATGTTACCCCAGAGGTGGGAGCTTGTACTGCAGTAGTTCTTGGCATACCAGGCAGCCTAATTTTTCCCATGATAAATGGGAAAAGACTTGGGGATGGGGCAGAGGAAACTAATCCTAAATTGTTAGGTAAAGAAAAGGGGCTGTGAAGTTAAATGGTGAACACGATTTCCGATTTGTCTTTGGCTGTGAAGCTGTGTTGTATCAGGCCTTCAAAATGTGCAGTGAGGTCAGTCCTTACGCAATAAACGGCTGCACGTGCCAGTAGTGCTGGAGGTTACAGTAAAAAGTTTTCAGTAAAACCTGCTCTTGTTTCTGCCAGTGAGATTACTGTGACCTGTGCAGGTAAGCAGTGGTCTTGAAACAACATCCATTTGACTATGGTGACAAGGGGTGGGAGGGATTTAGATTAATGCCCCATCGTGGATTTTCATAAAGGTTGAGAGAGCAGCAGGGTTATTTGAGGGATTTAGTTACTGTTTGGTTAGGTGCAAGCATGAGATCTAGGTAACGGCCAAGTACAGGAGAGGCGACTTGCGTAAGCAGGATACTGCTGGGGCTTTCACCATGGCAATCAATCAAAAGTTGCGCTGTATACCTCATTAAAACTGTGTGTCTGTAGCCTTCCTAGTTTGTGAATCCTCATCAAGTGCAGTGTTCGCTGTTGCTCACATTGATCGGTGTGTTCATGAAAATAACCTGCGGTTAGTTACTATAGTCTACGTTGAATTACAAATCTTAAGTGTTGGCTCTCATTCTTTGGAGGAAGGGGAGTGAAGGAGAAGTCTGTAGGTTCACTCCTACTTCGTTGTGAGCTCTTCCACTTCAGTGACCGTGGCTAGATCTGTTGTGCTACCACACCTCACAGGACAGTCATGACTGGATTATTTTTGAGGGGAAGAAGATTGCCACGGCTATAGAGAATGACATAAAACATTGCATGAAACTACCTTGGTTGCCACTTTGTGTCAGAAAACGTACCCCTACAGATTCTGCCTGTGGTTCTGCCAGTCTCCCGGTTGGTTGGTTGCTTTGTTGAATCATTTGCCTTGTACATAGCTTTGCTCATATGTAGCGCTCACATAAGTAGTCCCCGGACAGTGATCTGTATAATTATCCCCGTTCACCAAAATACTACTTACCGGGCTTAAGCAACTTGCTGAGGGTTAACAAAGCAGGCCTGGACCAGAGCCAAGACTAGGAAACGCGTAAGTTGGTGGTAGGGCCCATGTCCACTCATTGATCTACCATGATGTGGGCCTCTACTGCTAACCTAAGTTCGTTCTTGGCATTATTTAGGGAAGGACTGGAAAGGCCGTCAGTGCTACGGATCCAAGTCTTGGCTGTCCATTTAGGGTAAAGGTGGAAGAAAATTCTGTTGTATTTTTAGTCATTAGGGGCACTAATGCAGAGTTTTACATGTAAGCAACTGAAATCCTGCTCTAAGCTGTTTGCATTTTATCAGTAGGTTCATTCTTGGTCCTGCCACTTTGGGGGGAATTGCCATGCCTATCACCTGATTAAAATATTGCTGCTGAAGGAATGACATTGTTCGAACAGACATTCAGGATGTTCCGAGCACAGATTACAGAGTGCTGAATCTGATTAATGATCCCTACAGGTTTCTGTACAGTGACAGGGTCAAATGACGTATTTGGTGTGATGAAAACATTGTTCCTGCTGATGTTGTATACAAACTAGATTTCTCAGGTGAAGTGTTTTATCATCAAGGGGCATACTCTGGCAGGCTGGGACTGTAGGCCTTGCAGGGAGGGCTGAAGTACTGAAGTAAATTGATAGAAATCTGTTGGTATCACCTACTTAGATACTCAGTGCAGAAAATGCAACAGTGTTGCTTCAAGGAGGGACTTGAGTACCAGAGTTTTTTCAGTGGCTAAGGAGTTTATCTAATCACCTTCAGTTGGTGACTCAGTGGGAAAGAAGCAGCAGTGATAAATTTGAAGAGGAAGCAGAATAAAGGCTTAGGCAAAGACACAAGGCGTCTGTTCCCAGCTGTGCTGCGGTTCTGGGTTACCTGGGCCCAGTCACATCATCATGCTGCAGCTGCTCTCCTTGTCTCTTCTTCATCCTGTCAGTGTTAAGACATCAACTTTTTCAAGCAAGGGCTGCAGCACCCTATTCTATCTCATCTCTCCTGGGACTTTTAGCTTCTACTTAGTAATTTGCAGGTAGATCAGCTTAAATCACTGCCCAGTAAGAGCATGGGATGCCTTAGCACATTTCTTGATTATTCTTCTGTAACAAGACCGGTAAATGAGATTTCTGATAGCATTTTTCAAATAATTACTTAATTTTGTGGTTCTTTTTAATCCAACTTCCACTGTTTACTTTGCTTTCTGTCTTTTTTTTTTTTTTCTTACTGTAAACGCTTGGTTCTTCTTGCAGTTGAAACAAGCATGGCTTCTCATGGTGTTTGAGGTCTCAGAGGTTCACGTGATTGAAAGCATTTCTCACGAAGCAAGGGAAACAGATGCTTAGGACTATTTACAAAGAAGGAACGGCCAGAAATGAAGTGGGCTAGGAGTCATCATGGAAGATGTTTGTTAACCACTATTTGTGTGCTGAGCTTAGTCAGAGATTGGGTTCAGGTTATGGGAAGCATTCTCTGAAGAAATGTAAAAACGCTTGAAAGCTGAGGAGTGGCTTATGGAAACAGAGTACCTCATTGTTGATCTTTTCCAGCTCCCTCCTCTTTGTCTGCATATGGAGAAGTTACACTAGGGACTCTCTGGGTGAAAAGACTCTATATGTACTTAATTATGTTATTTCAGTTGTGTGGGTGTATGAATATAATGGCATTGTGTACTTGAAAGCTTGCCTGAATTTTCTAACTGTATCAGCTGGTTCAAGGAAGGATACATCCTCTCCTCACTCCTTAAACAGCAGAGGAATCTGCTAATTAGACCACTGCCAAATCGCTGTGTACTTTACGGACAAAATGGGTTAATTCCCACATGGACTCAAGCACTTGCCTGTTTTATGTGGATAAGTTAAAATGACAGGCCCACTTCAAACAGTAGTGCTTCTGCAGTACTTCTCGCAAGCAAGTCTCAGCATGCTTTCAGAAGGAGGTCAGCCTTGCCAGGAAACCGAGACACAAAGCAGTCAAGGAAGAGGTCAGTGGCCGAGTTAGAATCCAGAAGCCCAGCTCTCTTCTAAGATAGTGACCCCATGTTGCTCTTGTGCAAACACCGACTTCCTTTCACGATAACCTGGGGAGCTGAGAGTAGCGTGAGGGACTCTTGGCATGGGAATTAACACTCAGACTGCAGCCATCACACTTGCCTTGGAAGTCATTACTCTTTTAGTACTAGCTCCCTGGGAATCAAAGTTCCTCATGCAAGATAAGTCTCATGGTGGTAATCAGGGTTTTAGGAGGCATTTTCTGCTCCTGCTGGTCTGCTCTTCAGTTTAGCACCAGAGGTGATGCGCCCTTGCTTCCCTTGCTGTAAAACTCTCAGGTATTCTTAGAGGAGTTAATCGTGACTTTGAAATACACCTGGCAGGAACCACTCAGGCAGGTTTCAGTGTATGCTGCAGTGCAAGACAGCATTCCCATAACTAGTAGCAAATGAAGAGTTGAACCCTGCAGCGCACTGCTGAATTCTCTGGCATGGGCTATGCCATAGGTTTATGAATGTTTTAACAAGAGGGAAGCATCAGGACACCCCTGGGTCCTTCCTGATGTCTGCTTGAGCAAGTGTGCTCAAAGAATGTATGTCTGATAACTGCACCACCAGTCTCTTTTCTGGGGCTTTTGCTAACTCGGTGGAGACTCTCCCTAGGATGCACTAGAGGTCAAATTACTTCTACTTTTAGCTCCAATACCAGAATCTCACTCCCATGTAAAGAAAGGATCGTACTGCTTTGACCAATCCTTGTAACACTGAGTACAACTTCGGTTTAGAAATCTGATAATCTTTCTCAATCCAAGCTCACATGGACAGGCTGTAGACACCACATACAGGTTCACCCCTACCTCAGGTTCAGTTCTTCAGGTGAAGGCATTGGATCAGAGGTGGAACTTGCAGCAGTGGAAACCATTAAGAGCAGCTTAGATGAAGACTTGTCAAGAATTACATGAGTGTCATAGATCATGCTTAGGGACAAGGAATGAGCTTCTACATGGATGGTTCAATTGGAAATCCAAATTTTTTTTGTGGTGCATAGTTTCATAGTTACCCTGGCTGTTGAGTGGTTTTCCTTCTGCAGTCTCCAGATGCTTTGTGACGAGGGATTACTTCTGTGCTGTTTTGCCTCTGTCAGTGTTTAGGTGGAGTGTTAAGTTGCCAGCCATGAAGTCAGGGACCAGTAGCCATTTATTGCCACATGTTTGTGCCATTTGTCCCACTGGCTTAAAACCACTTTGTTTTCCTTCCGTCTTCCCTGACTCTTTCTACTAAGCCCAGAAACCTTCGTCTGAGTCCCAAAGATCTGTCCTCATCCTTCTGAACTGGGAAAGCCTTTCTTTTTCCCTCAAGCAATTCCAGCCACCATCTGCAACCTCCACTTGTTCTGGGTACTTTCAGAGATCCACCTGCTTTCTCAAAAGCCAGAAACATCCTAATCTCTGCATCCCTTGATGTTCCTGCTCCCAGGGGCCTATTCCTACTGTACAACATTTTGCCTCCAGTAGACTCTTCATAGGGTGAAGGTCTCCTTTTAGGGGCAGGTGCGACTACAGCTGCAGTGCCATTCCAGGGTGGGAAATCCATGCCTCCAGATGAAGAGTTTTCAGGGCTGCTCCGGCAGTAACAGGTCCTGTCTGAGCCACAGGAGGAGGGCTGCTCAAGGTGTTTCTCAGTAGAATTATTATTGTAGGTTATTTAAACTTAGCTCCTCCAGGTCATTGGATTCTTTTAACCCAGAGCAGAATTGTAAATGGATATGGCTCTCAAATTTGCATGTAGTCCTCAAAAATTGCTTTATGAACTACTCAGTATCTGAATTCTCATCAGTTCAGAAGATATAGCTGTATGTTGACAAGGGGTTTTTTTAACTATTATTTTTTCAATACTATAAAAATACCGGAATGCAGTGACTGAACAAACCTCCAAAATGAGGAAGCAGCTAGTTTATATTTGCATGCTATGTTTAATTTTGTTTACTGGAACATGCTTTGTTACTAAAATTAGATCTGGATGGGATGAGTTTTCCTTTTCCATGGAATCTTTCAACTTTAATTTTAAAGCTTTTTCCTCCCTACCAATGCAGAGCATAGAATCAAAATAGCAGTCTCTTTGATGTAACATTAACTCTGGGCTGTTTGATAACTTCAGGCTATTTGTTGTACCACTCCCTTTATTTAAAATTACATTAAAATGGCTTTAGTTTCTAAATCCAATTCTCAAAATACACTTTTTTAAAAAGAATTGCCCAAGATTGACATTATGACAGTTCTGAACCACTCCACAACAGCCCCACCTTAAAATTGTTTTTTGAAGTATCAGCATTTTCTAACAGCCACAGAACAGTTTTTTTGATGAGTTCCTGACAGGCTCTATTGTAATTTCATATCAGTGTGTGAGATCATTTTCTTTGTCACAGCGCGACTCAAAATTTTGCCTTCGGAGCTCTAGGCTCCGGGCTCATGCATGGGTGCCATCTGACAATAAAAATGTGGGGGTGAGCTGCTTCACTGCAGTGAGCAGCAGGGGCACCTGGGCTTCCAGTGGGTTTACCTTGTTACTCACTGTATTATTTTGTATGTTCATTTTACAAAGTTGGCACCAATTTATGAAAGCACAGCCTCAGCAGCCTACACGTTCAGTGTGCGGATTGTAGAGTATGTCTGACTTATAGCCCTATCCTGCTCTCAGAAATATTGTAGAGAAAATGTTTATTGGATTTTTGAGAACAAAAGTGGACCTTTAAACTCCAGGTTCCTTTGTCTCCTTTTGTGTACTATACAGGGCTGATTCTGCTGAGGCCTACGCTAGAGTCACATTATCTTGACTAATGCTCTTGCAAAGCACTTTTCCAAGCTCGGAGGAGACAGTTGAGGCAGTATTTCCAAAGCATCCTGGCTCTTGGTGTACCTTCACTGCTGTTTTCTTGAAAGGAAAGTTTTCCCACTGATGCTAAGTGGGAAGAAAGTTAGTTCAGCAGCTCTCACCTCCTCTGGTTTGGTGTTCCCGTTAGGCAGTTGAGGACAGTCTTTCTTCCGCCACTTCGTGGAACTTAGTTGAAGGAGAGGTCACCTTTGAGCCTTGAAGGCAATGGGTGGTTAGTAGTAGTATTGTTACTTGCTGCTGCAAATGAGGCTTTCAGGGGGTCTGCCACCAGTGGGGGGAACTGAAGCAGGGCAGGTTTAGACTGGATATAGGGAAGAAATTCTTTACAGTGAGGGTGGTGAAACACTGGAGTGGGTTGCCCAGAGAGGTAGTGGAGGCCCCATCCCTGGAAACATTCAAGGCCAGGTTGGACGGGGCTCTGAGCAACCTGATCTGGTTAGGGGTGTCCCTGCTCACTGCAGGGGGGTTGGACTAGATGACCTCTAGGGGTCCCTTCCAACCCAAAACATTCTAACTAGGTTTTAGTGACTGAAAAACAGGGCAGCTCAGCTTTGCCGCAGTAAGCTGTGGCATAGGCTTTGCCCTCTGATGTCAATAGCAAAGTGGGAATGGGATCAAAGCTTTGGATCTTCCTGCTTTGAAGAGGTGGGAAGAGCGTAACAAGATCACAGCCTGCATGCCGATCTGTGAGGCTGTGTGCTGTGGTGGGGTTTGGTGGGAATGGCGGAGAAGCTGTCTTGTGGGGGAGGTAGGAGAGATGGTGGCTGTGTGTGTTGGCACTCGTGCAAGCTGGCTGCTGATGCTCGTGGGCTGGCAGGAGGACATGCTTGATCAGCTTTGCAGGTAGAGAAAATGTCCTGGATTAGTTAGTGCTGGCAAGAGCTGAAGTAAGAAAAATACTGTGAGACTGAAGTGATGGATGTGAGTCTTTCCTGGGCTTTCCATGCAGAGTGTCCCAGAGTTCCCCCTGCTCACAAGCTACACACCATATTTTTCCTTTGAACATCTTTATGTATCGCTGAATTGATCCTCTCTCCCTACAGAAATGTCTTGGTTTGCTTCCCAATACAGGGTTTATTTAGCCATTTAACTTGTGGGTGGCTGGTGTTACCCTTTATCCCTCCTAAATGTCAGACTCCCTCATCTTGGGAGGTGAGGGAAGGCTTGTGGCTGTGGGGTGACACCTCCCATGCAGAAATAGGTCTGGGGCAGGTTGTGCTTTTCCTTTTCTCCCAGAGGAAAGTTCCCACTATGTCACTGTTTCTCTGGGATCACTGAGGGGTCCTTGGAGTGCTGGCCTGGAATAGCTCTGGGCACAGGAGGGCAAGCAAAGCAGCAGCTAAAATGAAAGTGTCGATGGGTTTGATTTCTGTTTTCTTGTATGTTGTGTCACCAGTGACTTTCAGAGTGAATTTTCAAGTAGGGCAGCTTGTAGGACAATACTGTAGGACAGTATTATAGTATTAATAAAGGAGCAGGCAGGAAGGAAAAATGTCCATTTTTTTCCAGATCAAAGTGGAAAAGAAGCAGGGAGTAAGGAAATGGTGATTTTGGTGCAGTAGAGAAGGCTGTCAGGCTTGGTGGCGTGATTGCTGATCGGCAAGAGCCCTTAAGAGTGCCTCACATCTGACACATTAGTGTCAGAACATCTACATCCCATACTGCTTCCAGTCTCTATAGCCCAACTGGTACAAGATGCACGTTTGCGTTGTGAAGTGCCAGTAAACCAGGCTAGAAAGGAGCCATGCTTATCCTAGCTGACTTAAATAATTTAAAACTACTGTCCTTTAGTGGGAAACACTAAAAATCCCAGAGACAGTGCTCAAGCCCCTTTCATGTGATGAGAAATTAATTCAATTTTTAACCCAGTATAGCCAATAGTGAGATTAATTTATGCTTCGAGTTGCAACATTTAGCTTAATGCCTCTTCATCTAGCTCAGAGCGCTCAGTATCTCCTGACTGTGCTGTTTTGATCAAAGATCCTGTTCTTCAAGAGCTGTATCCCCCCCACCCCTCCCCGCAATCCAACACAGCAGTCCTAGATGCAGACCTATCCTTATTTGCCTGAACAGGCCTGCTAGTAAAGATACTTGCTGTGAGTAGCCCTTCTTCCTTTTAAAGGCAGGGCATGTGTGCAGGAGGGTTGGGAAGCATTTACCTACCCTCTCTTTTAGGCATTTGGCTCCCACGTGCAGTCCAAGCTGCCGGTCACATGAAGGCTCCTCTGCAGAGCCCCCTGCTGCGGCCGGGGCTGTGGGCAGCCCTCGGGTATTTCTGTCCGGCCCACTGCACGGAGAGCTGAGCCTGTTCGATCTTGATGACTTGCAGATGGGAGAGTGCATATGCTATTAGTTTTGGAACTGGGCACTTAAACAGTGTAGGAGTCTCTTCTTTTTAACCGGTGAGAATTCAGTTTGCCTTGGACAAGTATTTTGCACGTTCAAACACAACCTTTCACTCTTCTGTTCCAGCTTCCATGTTTTGGTGTATAGTCGTGTGTCACGTGTATTACAGCTCCTCATGTGTTCCTGTGTATTTTGAGGGACTGATGCAAGTTCAGAGGAAATCTGAGGCGCCTGAGTGCACAGGGGTGTAAAGGCAGAGGACTGCACAGGTCCCAGGCTCCAAACTTCTTCCACCTGTTTCATCATCTCTCACTTACCTTGTTCCCAGGCACTTTGAATTTAACACCACAGGACTCCTGCCTAAACTCTTTCTGGACCATCTTTTTATACCTCGCCTCACCTGGTCAGTTGTGGGATATGTCTCCTTTCTGTTATTTATTTCCTTTACCCAAACGGGATTGTCCCTCCTGAGGGTGTCACAGTGTGGCAGCACACATGCCAGCCACCCCTAGCCATGGACTTGTGGGATAACAGGAAACCTGTGAGGGAACACAGATCCCATCTGTGATGTCCTGTAGCCTTTTGTCCCGTGTTTGTATAGCATCTAGCAGAGTAGCGCCTTATCTGAATTGCTGTGCTAATGCATAGGATTACTCATGAGAGTAAGGAGGATTAACTCAATAATTCATACAGACTGATGCTAACGAGAGCTTCTTAGGGAGGATGCTTCATAGTGGTCTCTTAGGTCTGCTTTTCTTCTGATCTCCCCAAAATGTCACCTGTGGGCTTTGAGAGTGTGGCTGGCAAACTGTAGTCAGATGTTGCAGACCTCATCTGATGAAATTCCTCTCCGTGGGGAATAAACAAGCAGTGCTGTATGTTTTGCTTTAGGAAATTCAGAGGTTAGCTGAGTCTGTGTTTTAAACTTCCATAAACTGTGACAGTCCTGGGATCTGTACCCTCTTGCTCCAAGCTGCAGTGCCAAAATAGGAACAGGCTTTTTCCTGGACAGGCTTTGTCCTGAGATGATCTCTTGGTTTGTGAATGTGTTCTGACTTGGCAAAAACCCAGTTGTTTAAAATATTCAGCGTGACAGCTGTGAAACTGTGCACACCATGGTCTGGTGACTGACCGGAGGAGGAGCAAGTGCCCTCTGCAGAATGACATAGTCGATGCTGGCGTCTGTTCTGACAGCCCCAGCCTTGCTGGTTTGTGAACACATCAGCCTTCGTCTTCCGTAGCTGAGGGATGGGAGGTGCAGCTTTTGCCATGAGTTAGAGAAGCGGGAGATGCACGACAAAACGCAAAGGTCATAAAATCCATCGGCAGCCTGCAAACGCATTGGTGTTTGTATTGCAGTCTTCTACATGCAAGGCTAAAATAGGATATGCCTGTATGTTGCTTTATAGGGGCAGAGCGCTCAGTGACCTTCCTAGGCTGTAAACTTTAGATATGATCATGGCATCTATTTACAGGTAAAGAACCAAATATTTGGGCTGCAAAGGCTTGTTATCAATTTGCCATGCAGCCCATTTGTATAAATCTCAATATAAGATGTTCCTTTTGATGGAAAAGAAAGGCCAGCACTTACAACGAACCCCCTGATACTGCATTTATGACACTACAAGTTAGACAGATGAATAACACTATTTGTAGAAATTTCAGGAAGCTTCTTGGTGGTTACTGAGGACAGTACTGCACTGTAGAATTACATGTGTCATTTGTCCAAGTGGCAAGTCACTGCTGTGCCCCCAGGTTAAGCTCATACACAGCACTACAGATGTTACGCTAGGATGGTTGGGTATTAATGATGCCCCTTCTCTTCTTTAGAGATGCTTACCTGCAACTTTCACTTACCCTTTCATGTGGACATGTAAGTCCCAGGTGAAAGCATTAAGTTATCCAGGCTTATCAGTGGATTAAAGTTGGCAAGAAAGTTGAAAACCCAGTATAGGGAAGCTGCCCAGTTGTGCAGGGATGGGTCAGGAAGGCCAAGGCGCGGATGGAGCTGAACTTGGCAAGGGATGCAAAGAATAAGCCAGAAAAGGAAGGTCAAAGAAAGCGTATGCCCTCAATGAGCAAGACTGGCAAACTGGTAACAAAGGCCGAGGAGAAGGCCGAGGTACTCAGCACCTCTCCTACGAGGACAGGCTGAGAGAGCTGGGGTTGTTCAGCCTGGAGGAGAGAAGGCTGCGGGGAGACCTGACTGCAGCCTTTCAGTACTTAAAGGGAGCTGATAAGAAAGATGGGGACAAACTTTTTAGCAGGGTCTGTTGCAATAGGACAAGGGGTAATGGGTTTAAACTAAAAGAGGGTAGATTTAGACTGGATATATGGAAGAAATTTTTTACGACGAGGGTGGTGAAACACTGGAAGGGGTTACCCAGAGAGGTGGGAGATGCCCCATCCCTGGAAACATTCAAGGCCAGGCTGGGCAGGGCTCTGAGCAACCTGATCTAGTCAAAAATGTCCCTCCTCATTGACGGAGGGTTGGACTAGATGACCTTTAAAGGTCCCTTCCAAACTATTCTGTGATTCTGTGATACAAAGGAACTCTGAAGTGTTTCTTTTTCTCCCCAAGTGAGGAATGCCAGACTATTTCCTGCCTTTCCTCTCTTAAGAATATGGCATGGGAAGCCTCAGAAGTATAAATTTCTTTTCCTTAACCAAAAAGACAAGAGTCGTGGAGCTTTAATAGAGACATAGTTTCTCCTCAACAGTTGTCAAACATTTACACTACATTGGATTTAATGATACAGGAGTTTTGAAGGGGCTGAATAAATCACTTCTTTTACTGTTCATCAAGTGACACACTGGTGATACAGCCTCCACTGGCGATCTGGTAGACCTTTCAGGAAAAAAACAGCATTAAAACCAGTCTGAATTTACTGTGCTTAAAAAACGTCAGTGGAAAAACATGGCTCAAATACATAAATATTACCGTTAAACACAAAAATGTCAAATGTGCATGAGGCCTCTTCCGTTCTTGGAGACCTCACTTATATTCGGTATATATATTCAGTTACTAATGGTAACTTGGAAGACGCTTGGGTGCAGGGAAGGGAAGGAGGGACAGCTAAACAGAGGGCTGACGAGGGGCTGCAGCTGTGTGAGCACACATGAGGCTGGCCGAAGCTGTGGAGCAGTTGCCGAGGGACGAGTTAAAGCTCTGGTAGGTCACAGCCCAGTTTGTTCTTACTGATTTATGAATCCCACACTTCAAGTGTGTCTTTGCTTTGCTATGTTAATGGTTTCAGCACCCAGGAGCATTGTGCGTATCTTAATCGGGCACCGGTATATCGTGTGTGTCAATCATCAGGCAGCAATGATACGCAAACACACTGCTACATTCTCACCTTCTTGAAGAGGCTTTTCCTTTGCAAAGTGTAAAGTCAGGGGTATGTCACTGCATCTTCCAAACTGGACCCTAAAGACATGCCGTTGTTAGTAGCTAGTGAGGACACAAATGATAAGGCTTCTGGTGCATTGCCATGCGAACATTACAACCCGTATTTCCAGCACAGCCACTTCGCTCTCATGCAGAGATGCCGTCAAGCCAAGAAGAAGGAAAATCAAATGATGCTGAACATAAATAAAACATTAAGCTTACATGCACTGCAAATACATCGCATCTTAATACGTACAGCTCTTCTGCAACTCCTCCCACTCTATTAATAAAATGTCCTTAAGCTTTCAAAGTGGAAAGCTCAGCAGTTGCTGATGCAAAATGACAGCAGTAGAGTGATGATGATTTACAGCACCTACAGATCAAGTCTGAAGGCTTTATTTACATGCTGCAAGACTGTTTGCGCAAGGCTTTGCCCAGTTTGCTGCATGGAAAATCTGGCAATGAAACAATTTAGTTGCATTATGAAATTAAAAAGCGTTCTAAAGACTTAAGGCATTAACTGCTCTTTGCGTGCTGCTGTAGTATGTTCATAAAATACCCAAGCCTGGCTCTAATGGGCTGTAAACAAACTCTTGGTGAAAAATACATCAAAATAAAACTACAGACAGCCTGGGAGAATGCATTCCAAGGTTCCCCATAAAGATGTCGTACCAATTAGCAAAGCCAGTCCCAGAGAGCGCATAACAGTCTTTACGCTAGGCCTTGCAGATACTAGGACAGGACTTCGTTTTTTACAATACCAGTATTTACACTGACTATGGGCTTGAGTGATAGGAAATGCAAGATTTGCAGTGAGAGCAAGGCAAATGGTATCATTTAGAAGGGAAGATAAACAAAATTGTTACAACCAAGAAAGTGGGAAGTCAGAGCTGCGTGGGCTGAGTTCTGTCCTTACTTGGCTCCAGGGAATTATGTGATTTTTATTCTATGACTCAGAGTTTGACTTACAGCATTTGCGTCACCCAGAAAAGTTGAATCTGCATAAGACCCGGCATGTTCCAGGAGAGAATATTTTGTTCTGTAATGTGAACTCACTAACAGACACTGACAGCTTTCATGTTTTGCTTTTTTTATCATTATTGTCGTTCGGGCATAAACTGCAAAATGTCTGAGCTACTGGGTTGTGTTACCACAGCAAGTACATGCCAGTATCAGGGAAAATCCTAGCACTTGGAGAAGCATTTTACAAATCAGCAACAGTGAATTCCATTTCTTGAGAGAGCCATAAGCTTTTAGTTTGCCCCCTTCGGCCTCTCTTTGCCTGTGGAAAAACACAGCCTGTGTATGAATTAGATAATGTATCTGCCCTCCTCCGTTCCACCCGGATCTGACCGTATTATTTCACTTGTAGAGCCTCACCCATTATAGGTGCCACCAATTAGTCATTGCCCTGAAGTGTAAATGCTTGTGGTTTTCCATCCGGGAAGGCTCTTAGAGGATTTGGTACATAATGCTGTAAGGAGATGGCAGAACTGAAAATAGGTGAGCTCGGGCACTGGTTTGAGGATGCAGCAAATCCAAGCAAATCCAAATTTAGGGCTTCAAAGGGTGGATTGCAAATGCTGCAGCCCTGCGATGCAAAGAGCTGATCCAAGAGCGGCTCATTCTGCTTGTTCAGACGTGTTCAAGTGTTTCTGGGAAGTTATTTTTGTGCTGGCAGGCTTTGTGAGAGATCAGGTGGTGTCTGCCCATGAGGCTCTGCCTCTCTACAAGGCTGGAGATCATTTCTCTTCCTGCAGCTGGCACGGAGCTGTCGTGAAAGTATGACGCTGACATGAACACCGGGCTAATCAGACAGAAATTAGGTTGCCCGCCCGCACCCAGCCTGGAGCGTGTCAGCGGCACCGTGTGGCTTGGGTTTTATTAACGGCCGTGGAAGAGCCTCAACCTCCCATCCACTGCTTGGCACTGAGTAGTAGCTTGGACGTAACTGGAATCCCAAGCAAAATGAGTTTTATCTTGTTCCCAGCGCCTCGCACGTGCCTGAAGGAGGGATGCTCACCTTTTACACCAACACCCCCCCCCCCCCCTTTGCTGGTGAGCACTGGCACTGGTCTTTCACTCCAGTTCACTGGAGCTGGCACTGAGCTCGGGCGGGAGGGCGCATCATGACCCTGCGAGCCTTTTTGTAAAGGGAACTGCCTTCTCTCTCACCTACTAATTTTTTTTGAAATTTTTATTTAACAACTGCATTTTGCCTCTGGTCTACTTTTGGCTTTTGCTTTTCATTCGCTTGGGTTTTGTCAAGCAAAAAAGGCTGAGGCTGAGTAAGCTGCGGTCACTTCAGGCTGCAGCCTGGGAGGGGGAGGCACGGCACTAATCTCCTGCTCTCTGTCCCTCCTCTTGTGCCCAGAGGAGAAGAAAATGAAGCTGACACGATTGTCAGGTAGCTCATTAACTGGATCCCATCAGAAGCGGTCACTCTGCAAATTCTTGGTGATTTAATTCCCCCATTTAATTAATTCCTCCGCTAGAAATGATTAGCTCACATTAGGGACGAATTAGCTGTTAATTTTCCATTTGATAATTAGTGCTCTTCTAGGCCCCAGTTAAGCTTTCCAGATTTGTTCAAGAGACACTTAAGTCTTTTGATTTGGGTTTCTGTTAACCTTGCCATTTCCCATTTTGCATCGGGAAGACCGGCTGCCTTCTAGTCAAGGCAGGGGTCTGGGAATGCCAAAGGGGCCTCCTGGAGAGGTGGTTCCTGCCCCATCTCTGCCGTAGACTTCCCGTGTGACTGGGAGAGACGAAAGACAAAAAAAAACCAAAAACAAACCACCCCAAAACTGATTACAGTACAAAACTTTGACCTTTGCAGCTTCTGCTCTGCTGGTGCCCAAGGTCTCTGGGCCTTGTATTTTTTATCAGCGTGAGCATTTGTCAGGCACAGGGCCAGGGGCGTAAGTGTCCTCGAGAGGGGTTGCAGCGGCAAGGGCTGCCTGTGAGGGCTTTCACAGTGGATGGGGGAATTTTCTTGGGGTCTGGTCTCTGCTCCTGAGGCTGCTTCTGCATTTTATCTGCAGATCGCTTCAATGCAAAATGCAGAAGCTGTCCAGGAAACAGAAGGCAATGCTTCCCCTCCGCCGCCCCCCCGGATGTGTTTGCAAATCCTGGTCTCCTGTTTCAGTATGTTTCTGCCAGGCAGAAGCCTCCTGTCATTATTTATTAATTTTGCTGCACAGTGTCATGGTTTTGACAGGAGGGGGGGATAGTACCCTTCTTATCCATGCTGGCCCATCGCGTCTGTTGGTAGGGCACTTCTTTAGGGGAGAGGGTGTTGTGGGTTTGGCTCTCCCCATATGGTGGGAAGCAGAGAGCTCGGATCTGCCATTTGTCAGGTGAGCGCTCAAAAGTCTGCTGGTTGTCCAAACCTTGGGTGATGTTGCTCGTGTTGACTATTGCTGTATGCCGCAGAGCATGGTCTGTCCTTGCACGCTCCCAGGGGAATGGTGGCAAATGCTCTTCTTCAGCCTCGCCTGGGACGGAGGTCGGAGCGCTTGCCAGAGAGACTGCCCTCTTCATGAGCGGCTGCGGGGCTGGGCTCCCTACCAAAAATAAGCTGGAGGAGCGCAAGGTCTGTGAGCAGTGCCCCAGTGACACCTGATGGAGTATATTTGGATGGGGCTGGTTGATCATGCACAGGTGTGATGGATGAAATGCCCAGCTGACTTTTTTATGGAAAGGTAGGCACATTCAATGCTTAAATAAATACCATGTTTAGAGCTCCCTCAAGACTACCACTTCTGTTCCTAGGTGGATCAAACATTCAGGCCTGGAGCCTCAAGGGTATTTCAGCATCTGTGCTGCTGACATCCCCTGGCTAATGCCTAATCCTTTTTAGTTCTCTCAAGTATGAATGGAGCCACCTAAATGCAGGTGGTATTGCCCGGCACAGCCCCAAAGCTGCTCGGGGGGGTCTCGGACAAGGCGTGTTTGGACCTGGGCTTTGCTGGCATAAGCCAACCTTGCTGTACCATGTTACTGCCCTGGCTGCCCATCCTGTTCCCCTGTGGATGCTTACTGCCCCTCGAGTGGGGAAGGACCTAAGCGTGCTCTTTTCCATACCCTGTGGGGAGGTCTGATGCTGTAGCCCTTCAGCTGGAGATCCTTGGGCAACACGTGGCTAACCTGTAGCACTGGAAGGGTCTCTCAGACCCGATGAGATGCTCTGTCAAAGGTACCTACCAAGCATCTGCCCAAAATAATGGCCTGAGGGTGTCCTGGCTTGCTGCTTTAATTCATCACTTCCACAGTCTGCTCTTTGTTTTGCAATTTTTAAATTGCACTGCTAAAAATCATAGCAGCAGCCCCAGGCAGCAAAGTTTCCCTATCCCCTTTAAGGGCAAGGCCAGCATTTCTGTTACACCAGTGAGCCCATTGCTCTGGTAGGAGAGAGAGGAACCGTGGACAGGCTGTCACCGAGCATGCCCGAGTGGCTGCTGCGAACGCTCACGGAGTGCCAAGGAAGGGAGAGGATGTGTTTTTGATTCCTTGGAGGTGCTGCCAGGCACCGGGGTGAAGGGGGGTGCAGCCCTTCACGGGGCCAGGCACGCTGCCCCGGTCCCTGTCCCACACCCTCACGTGCCAAATATGTGTCCTCAGCACAACACGGTAAGTCTCAGAGAAGCGTGAAAGCTCTGCCTAAATCAAAGGGAAATAATAACCATAGAGAGAAATTCTGGCTAGAACAGTTTTTTTCAGGGGCTGCGGTGTCTTGCAGGGCCCTGGTGTGATTTATTTTTAACGCCGAACACCTTTGCATTTCCCACAGCTCGGCTTGATCAATGCTCTTCTGCAGCATCTCCCTCCCCCTGCCTCATATGTGTGGTGTTTACCTCCTCATTTATTTTCTATCGCCTACCATACACGCAGAGCAGATGTTCCCGACTCTCTGTTATAACTCAAATCAGGCTTGGTAGCTCAAACAACTTGTTGCAAGACACTTGTTGCTGAAGCGCAGCTGTCGTGGCACAGCTTTTCTGACAAGTGCAAAGAGGGGTTTTCCCCCCGCTCCTTCTGCAGGCTCCCATGAACCCGACGCAACCTGCACGGCATCCCGAGATGCAGCCTAGAAATGGTTAAGGGATTTGCAGGCTGCAGCTTTGCTGCTATCGAGCCGGCAGGAGTAGGGCTTTCTCCTCACGTTGCCAGTTGCTAGGCTTGGGACTCAGCGCCGAGCCTGCCTGGGAGCGCAGTATTCGCCCTGCTGCAGAGGAGCTGTTTCCTCCATCACTGTCAATTCGCTGTCTCAGAAAAAGCTGTTGTGCCCCTTCTCCCTCAGGTACCGTGGTCTTCTGCAGCTGGCAGGAAACAAAGCCTTTTGCATGAGCAGAGGTGCTGTACTTCTGCGATCCATAAATACACCCCTGTGTGGGGGATTTGCAGTGTTTGCCTGTCATGCACCCACGGGGGCTTTTTTGGCGACATGCAGGGTTGGCACGGAGGAGGTGTCGGCAGCCCATAAAATCACAGGCAGGGAATGAGTGGGCAGCAAAGTGTGTGGGTGTAAATGTGTGCTTTGCTGCGCAGTGGCCATTCCCCTCCCTCCCCCAAGCTCTGCAAGCTTCAATTGCCTTAGACCCGTGCAAAAACTCTGCATACGTCAGGTGGTGGATGTTTGAGGAGCTCCATTACTGTAGCTGAAGAACCTAGCCCCTTTGCAGACGAACTGGGTTGAGGCTTGGAGAAAGCAACGTGGCAAACGGCTGCCGTTGGCTGTGCCGGCTGCTCCCAGGGCAGCTCCCGGCCCCTGCGGCTGCTCCCCCTCCTCTCCAGTGCTCCCTGGAGGGATGCTCGGTTTCTTACCAGAGTTTCATGCCCTCCATGTTTGGGCTTCCTGAGTTTCTTTGTCCTTTGCCCATGACGCATCCTTTCTTAGTGGTCCAATACGTGCCGTCCAGGTGTGCTGTACCGTGTGGGGAAGCTGTCACTCCTGCAGTGTGGCAGGGAGGAGCGCTGGAGACTTTCTTATTCCCCTTCCCTTTTCTAGAAGGGGGCATGGGTGAAAGGTGTGCATGTGGCTATTTTTACTGCAAGGTTAGCTGGAAGGAGGAAGGAGGTTTTTAGTAAGTTCTCTTGCTGTGTTTTCAGCCCAGTCCTTTAACTGCTCTGGGCTTGATCGTGCAGTGAATGCATTGCCATTACATGCTCAGGAAGGCATGATAAGTTCATTTAACAAATCTTCCAGATCATCTGTAAGTGTATATTGCTCTAACCTTCTGCTTAGTGCGCTGGTTATTATGTTATTGGAGTTTATTTATGATTTGATGATTGGCTCCTTTCCTATCTGCCAACACCTTTTTGACAGACAACAGAATTATTCTTTTAGATCTATTACCATGTAATTACGGCTGCTTGGCGTGGTGGAGCGCTCCTTGTTACTCGGCGTGCAGAAGCGTTAGTCAAGCAGGGGAAAGTGCCATGTCAGGTAGAGCAAAAACCACATTGCAGCACAGTTATAGCCCCCCCAGATCCCTCGATCCGGGAGCCCCAGGGCTTCTGGCTCATTCTCCACGAGTATCTGACCGGCTACAGAGCAGGCTCCTGACAGAAGTGCCTGAGTGAAGCGGAGACAGGTAAGCGATGAACCTGCCTCAAATGTTGACGCTATACAGCGGGGAGAAGGTGGCACTGACCCTGTCATGGCAGTGGGAGAGATGAATTTCCAGGAGGTAAATAAGCCGCCTGGCGAGGCCTGGGAGGGCTGTTGGCATGGGTAACGTATTGCCTGTTGCGCTTTTAGTGAGAAAGGTTGTTTCAAAAGGTGTTTGCAGTGCTGTGTTTAAGTTCAGCTGCCGTGGAGGCAGCTTTATTAAGATTAAAGGCCTCACTAGCCACTAAGGGGAATTAAGCAGAGCTCAGTGCTGTGCGTCCTTGCCTTCATGCGTGTACTGCGCAGCCTTCCCGTTAGATAACAAGGAACTGCCCGTAGCTGCAGCCTGTGGAAAGCACGGCGTGAGGACTTAAGCAGGAGACAAGCAGCTCCCTGTTCATGACACAGGATAGAAATGACCCCGCGGGTGCCGAAGGGCTGGGGTAGAGCAGCTTCCCAGCTGATAGTACAAGCTGTGTGAGCCTGAACCCTCCCGGGGGCTCGCACCACTGGCACCCTTGGGCCGACTTCAGCAGGCTGCTATGGGTCCCGCCAGCCTTGACTTTCCCGGCCTGCTCGTGGGACACGCGAGCAGCAGCTGCCTGCTCGGCCGCACGCTGGGCAGGAGCAGTGATGCGGTGCAGCACGCTGAGCTGAGGGCTGCTGGAAGGCAGCAGTGAGGGCAGGGCTCCCCACGCCCCGCGGAGAAAGGCGGGTGATGCAGCCCCTCCTCAGGCATCACCAGCCGCGGTTCGTCCCTGAAATGAGACCTCTGAGCGTGACCAGCCGGCTTCAGTTGAGGCCAAGAGTCACGGCTCAGATGTGGGGGATGTAGATTCAAGTTCCCCTTCAGCTGCAGTGAATAGAGATCTGAGCCCAGCTTCCCTCTCCCTCCCCAGGGCTGCTCTGGGTATTGTGGGGAGCCAGCCCGTAACCCTGACGGTGTTGGCTTTCAGCATTGCATCCATACGCACGTATTGCAATGGGAAGCAGGAACTTGCTTCCCAGGTGAGTGCCCAGCCTCTCGCTGCAGAGCAGCCCACACTGCTCCTTTCTTGCTGGAAACGTTACTGTTTGATTAGCACGAGTGAGACGTGAAACCACATCTGCAGGATGGGCCGGGAGAGACCCTGTGAGCTGGTGTAAAAGCCAGTGGCCTGGACAGTCTTGGAGAAGGTCTCTGTCCTGCCCTTGCCCAGGTAGTGGGAGGATTTGACCTTGATGGAGCTACACGCTGTCCCCTGGGCTCCTTGTTCCCTTTGCATGGGGTCTGCCTGATGTCTAACTGGGCTGTCGGCAGAGGTTTGGGCTGACAAATACACACTAGCCTGTGGTTTGCTGTGCACTGCGTCTGCTTCAGTCTCCCTACCCTAGAGTGTGCTGTTCCCTTTCAGAAGATGCTCCTGCTGCAGCTGCAGGCTCCTGGGCCTCAACTGCTGCTGCAGGGCTTGGCCACTGTGCAGCGGCTGGGATGGGGCTTCAAAGCTGGTGCCCACCTTGACCCTCTCTCTTCTTTCTACTGCTTCATTGGCTTCACTTCCCTACCCTCCCCGTGGGTCAGCAGCTTTTTGGTGGCTATATCTTGCCAAGCACTGCTGCTGGCCAACTTGTCTCATCCCTGCTCCCTGCCACCACAGACCAGGTGATGAAGAGCGCCCCCAAGTTACTCCTGCAGGTAGCCCTTAGCCAGCCGAGCTCCGCTGCGAGGCGGCTGCTGGGCTGCTTTGCCCTCGGGTTGGGTTTGGGCATTGCAACGTGCCCGGCGCTATCCAGGCTCTCAGGTGTCCATCAGGAATCTCTCCCTGCTCAGCCCAGCTCCACGATGGCAGCCTGCTGCTGGCTGGCATGCGTGCGTGCCTGCAGTGCCGGGGGGGTGGGGGGGCATGGCGCGGGGTGGGAAGGAGACGGGGCAGCTGCTGCTGGGGCTGCAGCATCCCACACACAAGCCCAGGCCAGCACGGTGAACCTAAAACCAGGCGACGGGCTTCAGCCTGTCGTGTCTTTGCCAGGGAAGCTGGTCAAAGCTGGGACAGTTTTATGTGCATCCATCAGAACAAACCCCTATGCTCAGCAGAGACTGCTGGGGGGAATTAGGGGCCAAAATCTGTCTTTGGGGTGAGATGGGTTTATTTCTGAAGGACTGGAGCCATTTTGACAGCCCAGAGGTGCTGTCGCTAGTGGCAGCCCTCCTTGCTGAGGACACCCGGGAGGACATCACGGGGGACACCACAGCAACTCTCCTTTCCCAGGGGTTTCTTGAGGTGCTGTGGGTCTTCCGGGGGGGGACCGGGCAGGGGGGCCCGGGGGGCGGGGCCGGAACCCCCGGGCCGGCCCTGGGCCGGGATGAAATGGGACTCCTGGGCCCTTGGGCAGGGGTGGGGGTGGCCCAGGGGAGACCACTCCGTAAGATGCCTGTTGCGCTCTCAGGGCCCTGGAACTTAATGTTTGAGCAAAGTCTGGAGGCCTGAGCCTCAGTCGAGACAAAAATGAAGCCTCCACTTGCAGAAGAAAAGCTGTCCTCTCTTCTGAGTGCGGGAAAGGCTCTTAACTCCTTGCTTTCGATGTCTTGGTTGGCTCCTCGGCTGCTTCTTCATCTCCTGCGAGCAGCAACATCGCAGCCGCAGCGAGCACTATTTCTGGTGGTGGCGCTGGCTGTGCTGAAGTCACAAACCCCAGCAGGGCTGTGCTGGTCTGTCCCCTCTGCTGGCAGCACAGCAGTCCCCACCACAAAGGACTCCTCCTCCCCACCCGGAGCCTACGCCATCCGGAGCTCTGCACGCAGCTGTGCGGCCGGCGGGTTGACCACCCTACGTGCAGCCCGGGTCCCATGGGGCAAAGCTGACAACAGGAGCCCTGGCGAGAAACGCTGAGGCAGCTACTTCAAAGGTCACCCCAGCGAATACATGCTCAGGAAGGGCTCAGACGTACGACGCAGCTGCTGCTGTGAGAAGAGGGGAAGTACGTGCCGAGCTGCGGCCGCTCTTACAGAAGCTCAGGAAACCAAAGCTTGGGGTGGGCGGAGGGGCTCAGGCACCCTGCGGTGCCGGGACCTCACCCCCCCTGCACTAGTCCTGCAAATGCAAGAAGCTCTTAAAAGATAAAAAACAGGGGAGTGAAGATGTTTACCCACTCGATTTAGGCAAGCAGCCCTGCCTCTTCTCTGCCCTAAGGGGGGCAGCATTTGGCTGGAGGCATCCAGATGTGCGATGCTTGGGATCCAGCTCACCTAGCGCTGGTGCCTAACGGTGTGGAGATGTCCCCAAAGCTGCACACCCTCGGCTGTCTTGTCATCTTCCATCAGTGAAAATGGGCCCTGCTGAGGTCCATGATGGCACCCACGGGTAGGAAGCTGAAGTGGGTGAGACGAGACCTCTCTCACCTTCGGTTAGGTGAGATGAGTCCCACCGGCTGTTTTTAGCCAGCCTTTGAAAATAAAGGGAATATTTTTAACCTGTAGCTGAACCACTGCAAGAAGTGGTCCCCAGTGATCATTTTAAATCACATCAATGTGTATCAGAGATAGGAGCTACATTCAGATCCTTAACGTACTCTCACATGAGATGCCCCTGGCCGTGAAGAAGTGGGTTTTTAGAAGCAGTCTTGCACTGAATCTGCACAGGACTTGCCCTGCAAGGCGAGCTCGTCCTCACTGCCAGCTCATGAAGCTGTGCCAAGGCTTACGTCCTCGGCACACACTGCTGGAGCAGAGCGGGCTCCTCTGGTCAGGGCTGACTTCTCCAATTCTTTTGGTGGAAGATCAGATATAAACATCTGTTTATTTTTTCTTCAGTGGCAGCACAGCTCTGCTGCCTTCTGGGCTCGGCTCCACCGCTATGTTGGCCTCTGGCTTCCCTGAGTTCCCAGAGATTAAAAAGGGCAGGACAGGTCATGAGGAAGAGTCCTTGGTGGCAAAAAAATTGACAGCGCAGAGCTGCAGTAGCAGGGGCTGTAGCTTCTGAGCCTACTTGCAGCCTGGCAGCCACAGCAGCTTCCCAGCACTGAGCATCTGCAGTGCGCTCAGCCCTCAGCATTAACCAGCCGTGAGTCATGCTCTGAAAAATGTTGCGGTGTGGTTTAAAGCCCAAGTTTGTTTCTCTTACGAATAAATGCAAGTCTCCTTTATGTACCCTCTGGTATTTAAGTTTTTCTCACTAAGATGACTAGAAACTTCTCCTTACCGGGCCTCTTTTGTACATTGCCGTGCCCTTTCAGGACCAAGGGTTATCAGGAAACGCATCAAGGTTTGCAAGGGCTGGCAGAAGTTCATGGGCGGCGCTGGGTGGTGAGCTCGGTACTCCTGCAGCGCTCTGCTGAAGCCACTCGCAGGGCCGTGCTCCCCGGACCTGCTTGGCTGCCTGCAGCGGGAGACTTGCCTAGAAACTGTGACCACGGCGTGTCTCCCACCCCGGCCCCTCCCCAGCCTCCCCCCATGCCTGTGGCCGAGCGTTTGCCTCGTCTCTGTGCTGTGGTCGGGAGGTGCGTGAGGCTGCTGCCTGCAGATGATGCACAGAAATACGCTGCTGTTGGCCCTGGAGCTGCTGCTGCTGCTGGCCAAGCTGGCCGGGCTGGCGCGGGGCGGCTGGTGAGGCTGCAGGCAGGAGAGCGCACGATGGGGCAGGACACGGGCTGTTTCAGCCGTTCCTATCTCCAGCTGCAGCAGAAGAGGCTGGAGAGAGGCTGGGCTTGGTCACCAGGCCACCTGCAGCCACTTGAGCTACGTAACAGGGACGCTGATGGCAGAGCGGCTGTCAGAAGCTCCTGCAGGAGCTAATAATATCTGCGTCGGTCTACAGCGAGGCTGCCTGTTGCTGCAGCGCTCCGAGAGGTGCTCCCTGCCGGCCTTCCTCCGGCTTCTGCTGGAGCCTGCTTTGCCAGCATTGCTAACGACACTGCAGCTGCTGATACTGCAATGGGCACCTATTGCCACCATCTCCCCAGACCCCCCAAAAGTGACTGCTGAGGTGCATACAGTTTTCAGTTTACGGAGCCTCCTTATCCCCAACCTACCAGCCCCCTGCCCCCCGCCGTTTTACTTAGTGGAGGCTCCCAGTGCCCTCCTTAGGGGATGCGTTTTGCCAGGTCCCGCAAGCTGCCCCTCTGGGGGAGGTAGCTCTACAGATCCCAAGAGCACTTTCTGGGGCTCAGTGGTCCTTCATGTCCCATCCCCACCAGTCCCTTACTGTGCACATGGAAGAAGAGCAGCGAGGCACAGGAGAGCCCCAGAGCCTCAGCAGAAATCTGGTGCCTTGGTGCAGGTCAGCCCCTCCTCGTTTCCAACACGCAGATTTTGTGCAGTTGCTGTGCAAACCAAGTGGTGGGTCTAGTCCTGGGGTAGCCGCCAACTGATCACATGCCAAATTGTCCCTGAGCCCCATGTACCCTCCATGCCCACTGCCTCCACCCCTTGTCTACAGCATGGGTGCACCTGGGGGGAGAGAAGATTTCTGGTACCACTTTTAGGGCTCTGGTAAATGTTGGGGAAAAAGGAGCTGGGAATAGCTCTTTCTCCTTCTCCCTCCCCCAGTTTCCTCCATGGCTGAAAGGCCAGTGATCCGCTTTCTGTCATCAGAGAGGTTGTGGTTTCCTGGTATTCCCATGGGAACCAGGACCTTTGGGGGAACACCAGCTGCCCCAGTGCTGGCAAGTGCCCAGAGCCAGTGCCACCTCTGTCCCCACAAGGCCTCCAGCAGCTTCAGCTCCGGGGCAGAGGCTGCAACGCGCCTGTGCGTGGCTTTGCAAATCTCTTTCCTCCTCTGTGCAAAGCAGCGTGGTGCAAAGCGCAGAAGTGCAAAGCTGGGGGGGGGGCGGGACAGGAGGGGGTTAGTACAATAGCGTGGTGGAGAAAGGTATAGTTAAGACAAAATCAGGGCTATATGGGTCACCCCCTTCCCTCCAGCCTACCCCCCCCCCCCCCCCAGCACCAGCCTGCTTACATGCTATTTAGACAGACACAAATTTCCTGAGGTGCCAGCCAGGTGCCTTAAGACTGAGGGAAAGCCAAACCAAAATAAACCTGATATAGCTGGGTGCTTTATTTTTCAGGAAGAGCCGAGCAGCAGCAGTCTGGTTCCCAGCTGAATCTTTCCTGTAGTATCAAGCATAAATTCATCAGGTATTCCATTTCCTGGAAAAAAAAAAAAAAAAAAGCAGAATAATTCACTCAGAAATAAAGAGTAGAGCTATTTTTCCCTCTGACATGGTGAACGCAATTAGCTAAGGCATGGGAGGCTGAGATAACTCACTTATTCAGCCCCTATTCTCCAAAGAAACCATCATCATTCTGTCAGAAAAGGCTTCAAAAACCAATTCACATCCTGAATGCTAAAACATCACCACATACAGAACCTGTCCTTATGATTTCCACGCACCAGCTGCAACATCTCAAGCAAAACACACTCGTAGGCAGGGCAGAGTTCCTTGGTAGCGAGGCCATCTACACCCTGCAAGCTCCTGTGTTTGCCAACCCTTCTCCCAGTGCTGCTGACATCTCCTTGCCCTTCAGGAGCCGTTCCCAGCAAAACAAAGCATACCGGCACCCTGTTAGGGGCATGTGAGCCCTGCTGGGGCTGGGAGAGTGTGCATGGGGGAGGAGAGTCCCAAGCTGTGTCTGTTTGGAGAGGTCATCAAAGGGAAATCATAAGCCTGTGCTTGCCCCCAAATATAATCCCATTTTGGCTGCACCCTCCGCTCCCACTTCCTCTGCCATTATATAATGGGGAGTGGAATAATGACTTTCAGCAAGGCTGTTTGAATGGCAGCGGTCCAATTCTGGACTGTATTTTTTTCTTTTTTTTTAATGGGGGGGGGAGAGTAGGTTGGCAGAGGGGAGAAAGCATCAGTTTGGTTTGTCTGCAATCCCTCTTTTGCTTTGGGAGCTTTAGAGGACAGACACATTCTTCCATCTCCGCTAATCCTCCTCTGATACAGAGGATTTTCCGGCCATTAAATGATAGCTTGCGAGAAAAAAATGCCAACTTTTCGGAGACTGACTCGTGTGGCTAATGGCAGCCTCATGAGCAGGAGGGAGGACCCAGCCACTGCCCAGCTCGGTAAGCAATGTATCTAGATGATTTCTATTGGGAATTTTAGTTTCAAGTGTTGGATGCTGAGCTGGTTACGCTCCTCTGTTCCAGCACCTACTGCCTGGGGAGGTGGCCAGTCTCTTACTGTTGGTGATCTTTTCCCACCTCAGACGATAGGAAGCCGCCCTTGGCACGGCTGGTGGGAAGGATGCGGCTGAGCTCGTGAAAAGGTGTAGCCCAAAGCTGCAGGATTCCCTGAGAAGGTCAGTGGTGGAAGAAAGATACTTGCTGGAAAGGTGCTGGGGACTTCACCAGTTTAAAAGTGTGTGGGAGAGGAGCTTTTTCCTTCGTCTTCCTTTCCAGACATAGAGCTTATTGTGGGAAAATGATGCAGGGAAATGACAGAGGATGAAACCTGTCTCCGCTCTTCCTGTGTACTTTTAGATCCCTCAAGTTTGCTTTGCCAGACCTGAAATGCCACTAGTGAATAATCAAGGTAATGTTTGCCGTCATTTTAAATGGTGAGTATACTCTTATTCTGCATTACCCAGTAGTGGATTAGACAGATTGTTCGGAAAGGTGTAGGTTAAATACTCAGTTCTTGCACTCATTGTCTCTTTACCCTTCTAAAAACTCCGCAAACACTTTTTTGGTCTCTCACTCTTCTTTTCAAATACTGAATTATTGTAGTATTTAAAAGAGCAAAAGGGATCATCCCTGGGTGGCATTTTGTTTATTCCTTAATCTCATGAATATTTTTGACCTTTCTGCTGTATTTCACCCTTTTTCTTAAACACGCGTCTCATTTGAGCCCCTTCTGCGTCAATGAGTTGGAGGCACCTTCCAGCTGCTGCCACAGTGTAAAAAGCAAAGAATACCCTTTTTGGGGAAGGGGAAGCAGTAAGGAAGGAGAGGTGGGCACATTTCATGCTATATTGGTCAGAGGAGATCTGATCTCCTGTGCTCTGAGCAGCAGCTCTCCCAAGGGTTTGGTGGTGTTCAGGTGGAGGATTTTTTTCTGATTTGTGTTGGAAGGGGAAGAGGGAGAATTGCCACAAAGGCTGCGGTGCCCAGCGGCTCCCCTGAGCTCCTGTGGCCAGGGGATCATTTTCTTGTTGGATGGTCTTCAAGTGTTGGTTTTCCACGTAGCACATGATGAAGAGACACACTTGTAAATAAAGATCTTAGATGCGTGCTGTGAAATGCTGCTAGCAGAAGGCCCAGATTTGGCACTAAAAACCCCCTTGTGGATAAGAAAAACAGGCTCGTCTATGGCTTGGGTACAGAGAATTCCTTGAAGCGATTAGAGAACTGGCAGGGAGGGAAAGGAGGGGGTTTGGTTATCAGCGTGCTGGTTCCTACGCTGCGCACGGCGTCCACGGCTGCTGGGGGAGGTTTGCTCTGAAGGCCAGGGATGTGACTGAGCTTGGGGCAGCTGTAGCTGAACACTGAGCTCGCTTGGGACAGTCTCACCTACAGGTCAGCCTATGCACGTATGCCCCTCTGGATGTCACCCTGAGCCCAAGCAAGGCACTCGTTTCAGCAGCGACACTTGCGTCCATCCTTTCCAGACACCTGTGGTCAGACATTCGGGAACAGGCAAATCCTTAATCTGTCTGGCCCTGAGTTTATGTAACTGCCTAACAAAAACAACATATGCCCCTGTTTGCAAGCAACAGCCTGGACTGGTGCAAAGGGTAGCGATCGAGGCAGGCCCTGGGCAGCCTGCATGAAGAAAGAGCAATCTGGGGCTGGCACGTTACCCCCTCCTGTCCTTCATCTCCTTTCCTGTTGTCTACCCAGGGCCCTGGCTGAAGGGGACTTTCCTTTAGCCGTGGCTGTTAGATAAGGGCTCAGGAAAAAGGGGAAGAGTGTACAAACAAGCAAACAAAATGACAACCTGTCCAAAATCCTTTCCACCTCTGAAGAGTCCTTCACTATCATTTATCCTTGAAGTGATGCTGTTTTGCTAATTCTCTGGTCACGGTAGCGTGGCCAGGCTTGATGGGACCTGAATTCCAATAAGGAGGGCACAGCTAAAGTCCTCCTGGGGTGCTCCCTCCACATACCTAAATCCCTCTTCGACATGCAATGACCAGAATGGTTCGAACAGGACCAGGCTGGGTGGCTCCTGAGCTGATGTCTTGTCAGTGGGGACGTGCCAAGCAATGGGCTTTGCAAGTCTCCTGCGTGAAGAAGCCACAGGCAGTGTAAACTCATAAATACAGTAGCGTGCACACTGCCTTTAAAAAGGATGGAGGAAGGGCAGAGCAATTGCAGTTTGTACTGTAGTTTGGTCTGTATATTAAAGCCTTAGAGGCTGCAAAAAATAAAAGCTTGACGCTTGCTGAAGCTGATGCTTCCTGGCATACTGCCTTACAAGCCTGGCTTAATAAAAACGTCCAGGGGGAATACAGCTGTAGTGGGCAATCACTGTGCTGCAAACCAGCGGGGAGAGGCAGCCCGGCGGCTGGGATCTTCCCCCTCCAGCAGGAGTGGGGTGCAAAGCCTGGCCCTTGGCCCTTGGGGCCAGACCCGCGCACAGCAGCAGCAGCAACGTGATCCCAGCAGGGCTGTAATGGAGGCGGCTGTTGGTAAAGCTGTTGGTGTCTTGTGTCTTGGTGAAAAAAGATGTGAAAGGATTATGGTTGTGTGGGAGCCAGGGAACTGCAGCAGGAAAACCAGTCGGTGGCAACACCGCCGTTTCCTGGTAGTGACTACGTGGAGAGCTGGCTGGTGCGGCTGCTCGTTTCGTGAGCGGCAGGTAGGACGTGCCTGTGAGAGCAATTACAAAATGAGCTCTGCCTTCAGTTCTTCCTCTCTGAAGGGTTTATTTCGCAGATATCTTGTTGACTGGATGTTTTTCCCCATAAAAACACCTGCCCATGGAGGCTGATGCCTCCCATTCGTTTTGTTCTCCTCTGATTTCTCCCCGAGAGCTTTCTCCTTCTTTTCCTTGTTTTACATCCACCTGTGTGGGGCTAATGTAAAAAGACACTGCAAGAGTCACAGGCCTCCCATGTCAGGCTGATAAAAGGACAAAGCGGCTGGTCCCATCAAGCACAAGGCACTACGGTGACTGTCTTGAGAATTGCCAAACCAGTAAAAACTCTGCTGGAGGTGCAGAGTATCTCATCTATGATGAGATGACGAAGAAAGCAGTTCAACAATATCCCTTAATTTGTTTTTCCTCATGTTGTTCTGCCAAAACACAGCGGGAATGTGTTTTTAAACACTGTACGTCATCCTCAGCAGCTGCTAGTTCCCCTTGCAGTGCTGCACCCTCTCACGGCTCTGGTGGAGAAACCTTAGGCTGAACGAACAAAGAAAAGAAAGAAGCAAAAAGCATGAATTTCACGTGCCCCAGGCAACTAACCCATCTCCCCTGCCCACTGCCGGGCTGGCATACACTGCCCCCGCTCTTCCCCACCCAGGAATACTGCAACCCATCCACAGCTGCTGGCCTTCAAAGCATCTCTGCCTCCCCCTCCCCACTGACAAACCACGTCCCTGGCAGCTTGCAGAGAGACCAATCACAGACACACTGACTGTGTAAGAACACTTAAGTCCAGGTGAGAAATTAATCAGAGATGACATTCTAGATGATGTTATATATGTATAAAAATATATATATATAAAATATATATATACACACACATACACACACACCCCCCTTCTCAGAGGATTTAAAAAACCCCAGCAGAAGGTTTTTAGGAATCTTTCATGAGATCCCCCCAGTCAGCACTGGAGTACAAATAGCAGTTGGCAATTAGCCTGGTTAGAAGGGAGGCGAAGACAGTGTAATTTCTTTTTCCTGTCATCACTACTATATTTGCTAACGATGCATCCCGATTCTCTCCTCCCACGCCTCGGTGAGGACGGCGCGTTCCTCTCTGACAGTGATCCTTTGGGTCCCTCACGTCCACGCGGTGTGGGCCTGCTGCGGTCCTGCCCTGCCAACTGCGTGTGCACCCAGGAGCGGAGCTGCTCCGTCCTCTGCGATCGTGCCGGTCTGGGCCAGATCCCCAGCGAGTTCCCTTGCGAAGCCTCCTCTATCAACCTGGACAAAAACAGCATCAAGTTCCTCTCTGAGAGGGCCTTCGGGAGCTTGCCTTCCCTCAAATCCCTGTCGCTCAACCACAACAATATCTCCTTCATCACCCCGGGGGCTTTCAAGGGGCTGCCCAGCTTGACCGAGCTGAAGATGGCTCACAATGAGTACATTCGCTATCTCCACACGCGGACTTTCACTGCCCTCAGACGGCTGGTCAAGCTGGACCTGGCAGACTGCAACCTTTTCAACATCCCGGACAGGATCTTCATCGAGCTGCCTGCTCTGCAGGAGCTCTTCTGCTTCCAGAACAACTTTCGGAGGATCCCAGGTGCCATCAGGGGCATGGAGAACCTGACCCATGTTTACCTGGAGAGAAACAGGATTGAAGCGGTAGCCTATAACTCCCTGCAGGGCCTGACCAAGCTGAAATACCTGAATCTGCAGGACAACAGGATAAATGTCGTTCATGAGAGAGCTTTTCAGGGTTGCCAGAAGATGGAGTACCTGTACCTGAACGACAATTTGATCAGCGAGCTTCCAGAAAACTCCTTCGATGGCCTGAGGCACCTGAAGATGCTCAACCTGGGGGGAAATTTCCTCAGAAATGTTTCCAACACCTGGTTCAGGGATCTGGGGGAGCTGGAGGTCCTCTACCTGGACCGCAACAGGATCAACTACATTGAGGAAGGGGCTTTTGAAAACCTCACCAGCCTGGTCGCATTGCACTTGAACAGCAACAACCTGACGACACTGCCCTTTTCTGTCTTCCAGCCGGTGTACTTCCTGGGGCGGCTGTACCTCTTCCGCAACCCCTGGGAGTGCGACTGCCGCATCGAGTGGCTGAAGGAGTGGATGGAGAACTACAGGCTTGTCAGGGATATTCCCTGTGCCTCCCCCTCCTCAGTAGCTGGGATTGATCTGATGGACGTGCTCTACGAGAGGTCACCAGAAGGCTACTGTCTTGACCCTGTGGAGCTAAATGTCACGTCTGAAGGCCCGACCCCAAGCGAAGAGCCTTGGTCTACCACGGAGAGCAAGTTCAACAGCCTTATATCTAAACTCCTGCTCCAGATGGGCCTTCCTGAAGAGGTGGCAAACACCACTGAAGTCTTCGGTAACACCACACAGCTGGATGGTCTGACTGATGGGGTTTCTTCTGGGGTGGGGGAAGACAGTATGGAAGCTGCCTCCTCTTTTTACCTCCCAGCACTTTTTACAGTGGTTGTTTTGCAGATCAAATAGTCCAAAGGCTGCCTGGAGCATGGATCCTGCTTAAGCGTTTAGTCCCTGGACCTACCTAGTCATTAGGGAAAAGTTTGCTTGTGGGCCTCGGATACATATCTGGCTCCAAACTCTCCTGGGCAGGTTGGTTGGATCTGGTTCAAGGCTGGGTCCCACTCCGGGTGAGAAACCTGCCCTGTGGGGTCTCAGAGCCTCCTGGATGCTCACAGAGCTATGTGGAAGATAAGCAATGAAAGGTATAGCAATAAGGTTGAGTTTTGCTTAGAGACATGTGATGTCCCCTGCTGGGAGCCAAGGGAAGAAGGGTCTGTACGGATGGTGGTGCGGTGCTGTTTATTCCCTTGGGCCAACTCCATTTGACCCAGCCATCGACTTTATGAGAGCGAGACAAGGCAGCAAAACCAGACCCTCTCTTCATATCCCGACAGACACCCACACCCACGGTGGATGCTGCTGAAGGCTGGCGAGCTATTCCTGATTTCCACCAGCATGTGTGAGGGGAGCAGGGCTGTCCTGGGCAGCATCCATGGATGCAGCACGAGCCCTTGTGAAGAGGAGAACAGCATCTGGGGAGGGCGCCTGCCCCAGGCGGGTCTGGGATGGGAGCAGTGTTTTGGCCATGACCACGGACAGGATTTTGATCCTTTGTCCCCCTGCTATCCTGGTGTGGGTGCAGGAGAACCAGGCGGACCCATGTTTGTTAAAACATTCTTCTCTGAGGCAAGGCTGTTTAAGCTTAGCAGCTTACTTGTTAACGTTGTTTCAATGTGGTTTTATTTTTCAATGAATATGTTGTTTCAAGGAATATATTGTTTTTAGTTGTAGGTTATGTCATGGCATGACAGCAGGGGCAGAACATGGCCATGACAAATGCATCCAGGCCCTACTAAATATCTTATATTTCCACTGCTAATGTGTACCACATAGCCTGTCATACTATGCCATACTAACCAAGTATGCCATTGTTCCCTTTTATATGGCATCTTACATGTTTTATCTTTGAAATCTTCAATGAAAGCTGCTAATATGACCGAAAAGGATTATCATGTTTTATGTATCAGAGCACATTAATAAAATAATTTGATATTTTGCTCACAAAAATAAATTAACTGCTCAAAATGCATATTCTTTTTGAGATCTTTGAATTACTCTGGTGGGTATTTTGCAGGCTACTCAAATGGGTGCAGATGAATGTCCTTTTTATGGTCTAGAGCAACTGGCAAGCTATTTATCGCAGCATAAAGAATAGACACTTTGACTTAGAACATGACTGTGCTTACATTTGTGTTAAGTAGCAATGCTTTAAAAAATAAGTCTTCTTTTAACTACATTAAATTATTATACATGGCTTATCATACTATCATGTACATGTTTATATGAAATAATACATGTATGAAATACAACATATGCAATCCTTTATTGCTGCTAAAATGTAATGAAATAGGAATAAAAATGGAAATGAATTAAAAAAACCCCTTTCAAACATTTTCCTAAACCTTTTTTTTTTTTCCCCTCCAACCCCTGCCTTTTCATGAGCAATTCAACACAAATGTGAACTCCAGCTCTGCCCTAGCTCCGTCCCCATGGGTGCTGGAGCAGCAGCGGCAGAGGAGGAGCCGCCTTGGCTCATGCTTTGCTGAGGTGCTGGTTCAGTATGGGCAACACGCTGGCTAAAACCAACTGAGGGTGGCTGTGCTGGCCTCTGCCCCTTCCCCCTGTCACACACCGGTGAGTACCCAAAAAGTTATGCCAAGGACAGGCCAGCTTGAGGATGGACTTTGGGCATGGAGCAGCTGAAAAGTGATGGGTAATGTACCAATTCATGGACAAAGACCTTCTCTCAGCAGTTCCTGTGCCCTCTTACATCTGTGATTGTCTGGGAGAACCAGGGAAAGAAATAAACTTTTTCAAAAAGGGCTCAACGCTTCAGTGATGGTGCCTTGGGTTGGGTCTGTCCGCACTGGCTGGGTCAGGCCAGCCATGGGCCAGGGTTAATGTCCTCGGCCTCTAGCAGCACGGGCAGCCCAGCACCTCTGTGAACAGCCCCACGGATGGACCCACGGCTCGCAGGGTAAACAGCTCGGGAGAAAGCCAACATCAGCTCATGTGCAAAATGACTCTGTGCTCCTGAGCTACCGGAGCAGCAGCTGCACGGAACAGGGACGCTGCTTTTATGCCTCCATGTTTTCCCAGCAAAAAAGCGGCACCTCCAGCGGCTTCGAGACACGTGCCTTGGGGCAGCCTGCTCTGGGCTGCAGCACTCTGTCCAAAAGGATCTACTGCTTTCTCATTAGCACTGGCGATTTCTAGAGGAAAGCTGAGTGCAGGGAAAACTGAACCCTCCCTGCTGCAATGATGGCTCCTCAGCTATCCGTAGCTCGACCACAGTTTTTTCCCCAGGGAAGAAATGCCAGATGGTTTGATAAATGCCTATTTGACCTGTTCCATGAACTAAATTCAATGAGTTTGGATTTCCAGGCTATTTATGAATCCATTAATCTTCTTAAGCGCTAAATTCATCTGTGTATTATAAAAGGCTGTTTTTCAAACCTGGTCCAGCCCCGTGCTGTAGAGGCGCATTATGTTAAGGATGCCTTTCCAGGAGCAGTATTTCATCCTGTCAGGGAAGGTTTATCAATAGGCTTGGCACAGATGGTAGGACATTGGGCACAAATGGTTGTATTTCACCTCCTATAAGTACGGATGCCTCACGAGTGAATTGTTTTTATAACCCACATTTTCATTTTCTGCACTGAAATACATTACAGCTGAAGATCGTCTTGCTGAGCGGTTGTTGAGTGTGGCTTTCAAGTTAAGTAGTGCTTCAGACATGCTTCTGCTTTGTCTGCTGGAATGTGGCAGATCTGAATGTGAAGCATCTTAAAATGTAGGGTTCAGCAGAGCTTGTGCTGCCAGGTGATGGCCAAGGGGACTGTATGTATACCATACATTACTGTCTGACAGAGGGGTCAGTGACCTTGGGCACTGATGGTTTAAATGCCTCTTGTAGTCACACACCCTAGCTGCGCGCCCCAGAAGGATTTCCCTGTGTGGCTGTAATACAGCTCTGGCTGCCTAGAAAGTGCATGGCTGGCATCGTGCTGCACATAACGGGCTTTCAGCTTCCCTGAAGTAACAGGGACAGGCTTCACGCTCTCCTCCTCCAAATCCCAGCTCTTCCCTCTGAGCCGAGAGAGCAGCAATGTGCGTTTCCAGCGGTGCAGAGTATCTGGCAGGCGCGCGCTCCCAGTCGGTCAGGTAAAGCCCACGAGTCGGCGCGTTGCTCCGGCGTCGCTCCCACCCTTGCCACATCGCTCCTTCCTCGTAGCTCTCTCTGCTCAGCTTGGGCATCGCCTTTTGCGTGCATCTACCTGGAAGGGCAGCAGTCTTCTGGGAAGGACAGCGAAGCATGGCTGCTCAAAAGCTCTTCTAGCGCTGTGGAAACTTGGATTAGGCTTGAAGTGCCCAGTTCATTCTTTCACGATCCTTGTAGTAAAGTTCACCAATTACATGGGTGATGCCAACTCATAGCTACTTTTTTAAAAATTTGTTTTGAATCTCTTAATTAGAAAAAAAGAAGTTAAATTAGGGATCTGCCTTTTGCATGAGTAGTTTGACTTCTTTATTTTCATGGCCTGGAATCCTGCTGCAAAACTGTGCTTCAGCTGGTAAACCTGCTGCTGTTCGTTACAAGTTCGTGGCTCAGAGTCACTACAAAAATCAATGCTATTTTGTGACTGAGACACCTCCAAAGACCTCAGAGCACTGCAGGTAAAGCCCAGCTGAGACGCCAGTCTCAACTTACGCTGGCTTTGGGACACCCGTGTCGCTGTGCCATGGCCTGAGGTGCTCATACGGCAGGTCCTGCTCGGGGAGGCTGCAATGCTGCAGGGCCTGAGGCTGTCCTGGGGCAAGGGGGCAGCAGAAGAGAGAAATTGCGAGCACACAGAGTACTTCATCACTGCTCGGGGCCATGTTATCCACCACGTATTACTCCCACAGGGGCACACGGGCATAAAAGCGCGACAATGCAGCTGCGCTCCCACCCTCCAGTGCCCGGTGCTCCATGCGCTGGTGAGGGCAAACCCCTCATGGCCCGGTGGCGATGGGGTGAGCACTTCATTGGTGTTCACGTGGATGTCCTTCAGCTGAAAGTCTTGTGATTCCATGCACGGGGGGAGGGCATCATTCCAGCTCTCACCCACGATATCCTTTCAGCAGGGTCCCACCAGGTTACAAAACCATTGCCCTGCACGGACTCTGCACCCCTGTCCCAGGTCAGGCAGAAGCTGGGGTTGGAGCTGGTAGGAAACCTTCAAAGAATTTTTTTTTCCTGACTGATCAGTCAATTTTGATTGAGTTGACTGCCTGTAATCTGGAAGGCATGGAAAATGGCTGAAAACATCTGCCAAAACAGTGTCGTTTGGACCAACTATGAACATTTTCAGCAAAGCCCCACCTGGGAGGGTGGTGTGGGTGCTCTTCAGGCCTGCCCTCAGAGTGAGATGCCGGGCATTTACTCAAGTAAAGGCAGTAGGGACGGTCACGAATTGCCTGCTGTTGGGATACGCTTCCTGTCTGAAGTTTGTTCAAAGACCTGGTGTTCCCACACTGAAGCGTCTGAGGTCCTGGGAGAAGGCAATTTGTTTTAATGTATGGTACCTGTTAATACCGTGCTCTTCACTGGTGCAAATGTATTCTGTGCTCTACAACCATTGCCGGTAAATTAGAAAGGAGAAGTGGTCAAAGTAAATAGAAACAAAGTGACCTGATTTTGGATATCATCTCTTGGTCTCAGTGTTCTTCCCCCCTGTTCCATTCCTAGGAGTCATACTGGATGTTTAACATGAACATTGGCCTTATGTCCCTTTTTTTTTCCACTTTAAATTTACAGCTACTGCCAGTAACCTCCTGTGAAATGTAGCTACTAGTTATTTTGCTTATCTTGTGGAGTCTTACATTGGTTTTCTCTTTTTGAAAGAAATATGAAGTCCATGGTAAGAAGAATCACTGTAAATAAAGATAACTTTTGCTGGAACGGCAGCAGATGCCAGCCAGCTAAGGCTTGGGAACTTCATTACTAATTCTGAAGTGGGCTGTTGTGTATTTTAGCTAATTCTTGTCTTTACAACATCGGTCTGCTAGCTCTTAAAAAGTTTTTTGAGTTTTTCCTCTATAATTTTTATGGCCACAAATTCAAGAGGAACCAAATCAACTGAGTTAAAATTTCTTATTCCAGAAAACTGCTGTTCTTCCTTTGGAGTATATGAAGCCTTGCAAGAAAACAGCCTGTAATGGTTGCTGCTGCCCCAGTGGGAGCTTCAGAAGACAGGGCTAGTTTCAGTAAGAAAAAAATACGTTCTAGTTACATCAAGCATACCTTTCTAAATGTCTGCTTTTGTAGAGACAAGGTATGGGTTTGTTGCACAAACACTGATAATATTGGTCCTTCCTTTCCCCCCACCTGAACCTGATAGAGGCCTGTGGAGTTTGAAGACTCTGCTGCAGTGACCTCCAAAACAGTTTTAAAAGAGCTTTATGGAAAATGTTAACCAAGGAATAAAGACCACGAATATATATATATATAAAAAAAAACATCACAAGTCTTACTTTAAAGAAAAATATATAGCTACTTTTTTAAGCATAACAAAATAATCTTAATAGTGAAAATGCGTAAGGTCTAAGCAGCGACTCTGTCAAGGGACAGTACCAAGTGGCCAGCTGTTGGACAAGCTTTAGATTTTACATGATGAAGAAGCACCTATAGGTCAAAACCTAAACATGCCCAAGATCAGCCCCTAAAGGTCTCCTTGTCTTGGGGCAAAGCTGGTCTTTTAAACTCTAATACAAATATGAATGCAAATATGGCAAATAGATATTTCTGGACAGAATAGATCTTGCCCAAAGCCTGATTTTGTTGACCCTGTGGATAGTTGAACCAGTTTGATCTTGTACTCTGGGGTCAGTTTTAGCCTTGAATGCGAAAAGTTCATTACTTCTGCAGTTTTTCTCAGCTTTGACCTTCACCACATCCTTTGAATATTATTGTACTTCCTTCTTCATCTCTCTCACTTTTAAGGACTGATTTAGAGTTAATTCTTAACTTGTACAGCATAAATCTTGTCATCTCTATGAAGAACCCCAAGGCATTTTTTAAAAGACCTAAAACTTCCAGTATCTCTACTGTACTCACCTGTCCCATGGTTTACTTTACGTGCACATCCTATTTATTTGCTTTTTGGATTAACAGTTAATTTCACTTCGTGCTTGTTCTAGCATCTGAGATGGGGTTTCTGACCTGTGGTAGGAGCTTCTTGATGTGGCTGTAGGTTTGCAATGAGACAAGGTTAAGGTGTCCTTCCTCTGCCCCTGCCTTGTTTCCTCCCCACCCTTTCCTCGGTTGCCACTGCTGGTTCCTGTTCCTTTACTCATGCTGGCATGGATCTGATGTGAAGCTACAGGGAGAGGTGTCCTCTTTTTTTTCAGGACCCAAATAAATTAACAACTGAATTTAAGAAACACTTCAGCAAAATAGGCCCTGCACTACAGTTTAAGACACACTGTAAAAATGGTCTTATTCTAGGACTTTTGTCATTAACTCTTGTCATTAGTCCTACTTAGTGCAAAGAGCTTTTTTTTGAAGATGACATCTTTGCAGCTTTTCTACCTCCCCCACATCTCCCCTGAACCGATACATGAGCAGCCACTGAGTTGGTTACCTATGTTCTTTAATTAAAATGATGAGCAAGAAGTAAACACCTAACAACTGATCAGATCTGACTGGGTACTGAGAAAACGCTCGCTGGGAGTTAGCTGGCTTTAGCTGGACCAGGGTCAAGCCGTGCCTTGGTCTTGTAAGAAAGGAGGAGCATGATTCTGTGCACAGACACAGAGCTGTGGTTGTGTTGGGATCTTTAGGGAGCTTCGGTCCATCACAGACCTGACCTGCACCGTAGCCCAAATGAGGTGGAGGTCTCGGGTAGTGTCCTGGTTTCAGCTGGGATAGAGTTAATTTTCTTCACAGAAGCCAGCATAGTGCTGTGCTTTGGATTTAGTACTAGAAGAATGTTGATAACACGCTGATGTTTTTAGTTGTTGCCAAGCAGTGCTCAGACTGCTCAAGGACTTTTTGAGCTTCTCCTGCTCAGCCAGGTGCATAACAAGCTGGGAGTACAGCACAGCTAGGACCCAAACTGTCCAAAGAGCTATTCCATACCATATAACGTCATGCTCGGGGGGGGTTGGTGGTACTGATCGCTGCTCGGGACGGGCTGGGCATCGGTCGGCGGGTGGTGAGCAATTGCATTGTGCATCATTCGTTTTGTATATTCTGTATATTTTGTTATCATTCTCATTATTACTATTATTATTATTTTCTCTTATTAAACTGTCTTTATCTCAGCCCTCGGCTCTAACCTTTTTCTCCTTCCCGATTCTCTCCCCCATCCCACTGAGGGAGGGGGAGGAGTGAGCGAGTGGCTGCGTGGTGCTTAGTTGCCAGCCGGGTTAAACCACGACAGTCCTTTTTGGCGCCCAACGCGGGGCCTGAAGGGCTTGAGATAACGACAGAGTAACCGGAGTATATTAAGGAATTTATATCTGTTAAATAGTTGTGGGTTGCAATTTGATTCATTTGTTCTTGATCTTAGTTCCGATCTGCACCATGCTCCCTCCTTTGTTGTACTTGTTAAAAGTTGGTGTTGGTTTTTGCAGTTTGTTATGCTCTGCGGTGACCAGACATGTTTTGCTTGGGAAACTTGTTATTAAAACAATGACCTTGAGCTTTATCTGGTATTTGGGTTTCATGTCGAAGTCTGTACTGCACTTTGGGTACCACCTTGCGGGGAATATTAGCAATTATACATGGGACTCTGAAAAGTTTGTTCTGGAGGAAATACAGAATGGCACTTTTTCTGCCTTCTTTGATGATGTTTCCTCCTTCATTACAATAACTTTTCAGTATCTTGAACATCCTTGGATAGTTAAGGTATATCTGTTGATATCTATTTGGAATATTGTTTCAGTTTTGTCCAAAGTTTGTAAGCAACTTAATAATACCATCCAGATGTCTGCCCCAGGGCTGGGTAGTTATGAGTGGAAGGGTATTTGGGGTAGTATGGGTAAATGCCTAGAACGATGGGCACCTCCAATGTTTTGGAAATTCACTCCTGAACAAGTGCAGAATCCTGAAAAACTAGTAGAGTATTTGGAAAAGGTATGCTGTCACCCTGGCAATTCTAAGCAAACACAAATCCCTGCAATGTGCTGGGGCCTGGCTCATGCTTACCGAACCCTGTTCAACATGATTCAACACATCCAAAGGGAACAGAAAGTCTCTGGATCTGATGATAAGGCCACAGCCACTGCATCTACTCCAACCCCGGCCACAGCCACTGCAGCTACTCCAACCCCGGCCACAGCCACTGCAGCTACTCCAACCCCAGTGATATGCACTGCGGCTACTCCAACGAACCAACCCGTGCCAGTATCAGTCGCCCCTATACAAAAGAAGAAATCTTGGAAGCGAAAGTCAACTCGTTTAGAAAGGGAGGATGAAAAAGCGGGGCCATCACAAGGGGAGGAGGAAGAGCTCATAAACGAGACAGGAACCACCAGATCCCTATCCTTGAGTGAGCTGCGAGATATCCGAAAAGATTTCAGCTGTCATCCAGGTGAGCTCATTGTCACCTGGCTACTCCGATGCTGGGATAATGGGGCCAACAGCCTGGAACTGGAGGGTAAGGAAGCCAAGCAACTAGGATCCCTTTCTAGGGAAGGGGGCATTGACAAAGCGATTGGAAAAGGGGCACAAATCCTCAGCCTCTGGAGGCGTCTACTGTCAGCCATGAAGGAAAGATATCCCTTCAAGGAAGATGTCATATGTCGCCCAGGTAAATGGAACACTGTGGAGAAAGGCATCCAGTACCTGAGGGAATTGGCTGTCCTGGAGGTGATTTATAGTGACCTGGACAATGACCAGCTGCCCAAAGATCCAGATAGTGTCCAGTGCACACAACTCATGTGGCGGAAGTTGTTACGTAGCGCACCAACATCATTTGCAAACACATGGGCAATGCTGAGCTGGGAAACTGGACGGGGACCAACAGTGGATGAAGTGGCTGGCCAGCTCTGGGAATATGAAGAAAGTATCTCTTCCCCCCTTGTTTTGGCTGTGGAGAAACTGTCCCGGAAGTTTGAACGACTCGAAAAGCGTATGCCCTACTCCCCTCCTGTACAGACCAGTATCTCAGCCATCAGAAGTAAGCGCCCTTCTGCTCAAGAAAAAGAATATCGAGGGTACACACCACGGGGCACTCTATGGTTTTACCTGCGTGACCATGGAGAGGACATGAGGAAACGGGATGGAAAACCTACCTCGGTCCTAGAGTCACGGGTACGTGAGTTGCAAAGAAAAACAAACACAAAAGGGGGCTCTTCCAAGAAACTTGTTGCTCCAATTTCCAGAGACTGGGACGACTGTAGTTTTTTCAGACAAAATAGAAGGGCTGATCTTAATTCTGATTGTGATGAAGGAACTTCTGACTCATACATTCAAACCATGAGCAACAGTGACCAGGATTAGAGGGGCCCTGCCTCCAGCCAGGTGGAGGAAAGGGACAACAGGGTTTACTGGACTGTGTGGATTCGATGGCCTGGCATGTCAGACCCACAGAAGTATAGAGCTTTAGTAGACACCGGTGCACAGTGTACTCTAATGCCATCAAGCCATAGAGGGGCAGAATCCATTTGTATTTCTGGAGTGACAGGGGGATCTCAAGAGCTGACTGTATTGGAGGCCGAAGTGAGTCTAACTGGGAATGAGTGGCAAAAGCACCCCATTGTGACTGGCCCAGATGCTCCGTGCATCCTGGGCATAGACTACCTCAGGAGAGGGTATTTCAAGGACCCAAAAGGGTACCGGTGGGCTTTTGGTATAGCTGCATTGGAGGCAGAAGAAATTAAGCAGCTGTCTACCTTGCCTGGTCTCTCAAAGGACCCTTCTGTTGTGGGGTTGCTGAGTGTTGAAGAACAACAAGTGCCGATTGCCACCACAACAGTGCACAGGCGGCAATATCGCACCAACCGAGACTCCCTGATTCCCATCCATAAGCTGATTCGTCGACTGGAGAGCCAAGGAGTGATCAGCAAGACTCGATCACCCTTTAACAGTCCCATATGGCCAGTGAGAAAGTCTGATGGAGAGTGGAGACTGACAGTAGACTATCGTGGCCTGAATGAAGTTACGCCACCGCTGAGTGCTGCCGTGCCAGACATGCTAGAACTTCAATACGAACTGGAGTCAAAGGCAGCCAAGTGGTATGCCACAACTGATATTGCAAATGCTTTCTTTTCAATCCCTTTGGCAGCAGAGTGCAGGCCACAGTTTGCTTTCACTTGTAGGGGCATCCAGTACACCTGGAATCGACTGCCCCAGGGGTAGAAACACAGCCCTACCATTTGCCATGGACTGATCCAGACAGCACTGGAACAGGGTAATGCTCCAGAACATCTGCAATATATTGATGACATCATTGTGTGGGGCAATACAGCAGAAGAAGTTTTTGAGAAAGGGAAGAAAATAGTCCAAATCCTTCTGAAAGCTGGTTTCGCTATAAAACAAAGTAAAGTCAAAGGACCTGCACAGGAGATCCAGTTTTTAGGAATCAAATGGCAAGATGGACGTCGTCAGATTCCAATGGATGTGATCAACAAAATAACAGCTATGTCTCCACCAACTAGCAAAAAGGAAACACAAGCTTTCTTGGGCATTGTGGGTTTTTGGAGAATGCATATTCCAAATTATAGCCAGATTGTAAGCCCTCTCTACCAAGTGACCCGGAAGGATGATTTCAAATGGGGCCCTGAACAACGACAAGCCTTTGAACAAATTAAACGGGAGATAGTGCATGCAGTAGCCCTTGGACCAGTCCGGGCAGGGCAATATGTAAAAAATATGCTGAGGAAGACAGTCTGGGTTACTCCTGCCTCAGGTAAAGGCAAACCCATCCGTGGGATTGCTTTTGCTCAAGGACCTGGCTCTACTTGGTGGGTGATTCGGAAGGATGGGGAAGTCCGATGTGTACCTCAAAGGGATTTGATTTTGGGTGAAAATAGCCAATGAACTGAATTGTATAATGTTAATTGCTGTGTAATATAGTATGTCTTCATTTGTACTATTGCTGTATGTCATATCAATGGTATAACAGTAAGGATCACCCAGATTAAGAAGAATGAATTTTGAAGAAACTAAGGAAGTGCAGTGGATGGAACCAGAACTGACTTCAGCAAGCAACAACCCAACACCAGACCCCATCTCTCCTGCCCTGAAAGACTGTTACGACAAATGGAGCCCAAAACCGTGGACTAAATGAACCCAATGGACATTTCAGAGGGATGGTCCATAGACTAAGGGAATGATATCTGTGTATGTACCAAAAAGATGAGAAAATGGTGGTGATTAATTGGAATGTATTGTAAGGGTAGGACCTAAGCATGACGTAAATGGTATAGAATAAGGGGTGGAATGTCCTGGTTTCGGCTGGGATAGAGTTAATTTTCTTCACAGAAGCCAGCATAGTGCTGTGCTTTGGATTTAGTACTAGAAGAATGCTGATAACACGCTGATGTTTTTAGTTGTTGCCAAGCAGTGCTCAGACTGCTCAAGGACTTTTTGAGCTTCTCCTGCTCGGCCAGGTGCATAACAAGCTGGGAGTACAGCACAGCTAGGACCCAAACTGTCCAAAGAGCTATTCCATACCATATAACGTCATGCCCGGGGGGGTTGGTGGGTCAGTCGGTCGCTCGGGTACTGATCGCTGCTCGGGACGGGCTGGGCATCAGTCGGCAGGTGGTGAGCAATTGCATTGTGCATCATTCGTTTTGTATATTCTGTATATTTTGTTATCATTCTCATTATTACTATTATTATTATTTTCTCTTATTAAACTGTCTTTATCTCAGCCCTCGGCTCTAACCTTTTTCTCCTTCCCGATTCTCTCCCCCATCCCACTGAGGGAGGGGGGGGAGTAAGCGAGCGGCTGCGTGGTGCTGAGTTGCCAGCCGGGTTAAACCACAACAGGTAGTGGTCCTCTTCTCCCTCTCCTGGGCTAGTGCTAGCATTTGCACAGCTGTGTGACAGCTGGATTAGGAACCGCTGTCCAAAACTGGTTTCCCAAAATGGCTTTTGGGGAATGAGAACACAGGGAAGGGGCTATTCCCATCAGTAGCAATGGGGATGGATAATATAGGTCCATGTGGAGTATAGATCCACAGACACTATAGATCCATAGTAGAGCACGGATGTCAGCAGCCATGTGGGCACAGACCTCGCAACTCTGAGGACCTTGTGTCCGAGCACTGTGGCGAGGGCTGCACCAGCGGGCTGTTAACCCCTGGAGGGGGGGTGAGCTTTGGGCGGCCGTGGAGGACGCGAACCATGGGGCTGACAGGAGCCAGGCAGAGCCCGAGCCCAGCGGCCAGGGCACCCCCCGCACTGCTCTGCAGGCTGGATCCTGCACCTTGCCTGGAGAGCTGCCATGCCCCCCCAGCCTCTGCTCCCCACAGCCCTACTGGGTGCACACAGCCCTCCTGTCTGCCCCGGGTGGGAGCTGGGTGGCAGGGAGGGCAGCAGAGGATGGGCAGTGAGGTCTGGATCTGGTGTCTTGCTCTGGATGGGTGAGACGGGCTTATGCTGGGAATGCTGTAGGACTTGCCTGTAGCTGAGAGGACATGGACTCTGGGAATTAATTTTTGAATTTTATTTTTTTATTTCTGTTTTGCTTAGGCTGAGGGCTGACTCAGGAGCACAGGGATACTTTGGGGTAGGGAGGAGAGGTCGGGGGAGGCTTGGGCTTTGCGAGGGCAGACAAGGGGACAAGCAAGGTTCCCATGCTGCGAGCAAGGAGACAGCAAGTGCCCGGTGGGGTGAGGATCTGCTGGTCTCGCAGCAAAGTGCATCGTGCAGGCAGGTGTAAAAACACACGTGGCTCAGTGGGATTTTACTTCTGGGCTTTTGATGTGTGGGAGACTGAACAGCCAGCTAACTGTCTCAAAGCTTGCTCCTTTGCGTGGCGATCTGCGAAGATCAGCATTGCCGCAGGCAAGGTGGCTTGCAGGCTTGCTGAAGCAGTGGACACCCAGCCCACCAAGGCTTGCAGTTTGCTGCCACTTAAAGCGTACGAGCAGAGCCCTGCCCCTGCCCAGCAACAAGAAAGTGCGCGAACGGAGCCCGCCAAAAGTAAAGGGCGCAAAAATGTGTGTGCATGTGCTGGGCTGTGCTCTATAAAAAAGGCCACAGTCTCAGGCTGCAGAGGGACCTCGTGGGAGACCGTCGAAGACTCCGGAGGAAGATCACCAACCTTGTGGGAGACCACCAAAGACTCTGTGTGCGATCACCGAAGACCCCAGAGGCACAGACCCCCAGGATGCCGTGGATCCATGGTGGTGACTGTCTGCTCTCTTCTATCCGGACCTCTTACTTGATTTCCCATCTTTCCTTCCTTCCTTTCCTATCACTGCTTTCTCTCTTTCCCCCAAACAGTTAATAAACACGTGGACTTACAACATTTGACCTTGTTTGTGTCTTAATCTCGCTCGAAGGGATCGAACCTGAAATGAGAGTTTGGTCCAGCCGCCCCTGGCCTCCCAGACTTGTCTGAGGTCGGCTAGAAAGCAAGGGGGCCTTCCTCTCATCCAAAAAAATTGGATCCTAATATGATGAAAACAAAGCTGAGCGCATGGTGCCAGGAGTAGGCAAATGGGCAAATGTGATAAATCAGTAAGAAAGGACGACTAGCCGTGTGCATATAAATTGGGATGGAGCTGGCAGCAGCAATTTCTCACCACGCTGAATGATTATGTCTCAATGTGCTGTGACAATAAGATATATATCAGACACTATGTGGACAGGCACTTTCTTGATGTATGAGACTGGCAAAAAGTTGGAAGACAGAAGTATAGAAAAAAGTGATAAACTCGCAATCGGATGAAGCTTGTTGTAAATATCTGTGCTGAAATGGGTGACTGATTATTTCAATAGGCAAAAAAGTAGCACTGAAATTTGCAGACGCAGAATTTTCTTAGGCCAGTAAAGCTTAAAGTAGGTTTTGATGAATTCCCAATTACTTGAAAGTCAGGCAATTTGGAGCTATGTGATAGCTAAAATAGGTGTTGATCTATGTAAGATAACACACATCGGAAGACAGAACCTGAATGGCTCACAGGCATGGCTGGGCTCTTGGGGAAAGACAGACCTGAGCATTGCTGTGAGGGGCTGGTAGGTCAACTGACATAAACCAAACAAAACGTTGTAAGTAACAAATACCGGGACAGGAAAAATAGCAAATAATAATGCAATGGACTATTATGCCTTTTAGTTGTACATCCTGATCTGGAATGTGTCCAGTTTATGTTTTGCCACCTCAGAAAAGACAAAGCAGGAATACAGTTTGGTGACAGGAGGTAAATGAGATGAGTCATGGGATTAAGATTTCTCATTAGCCAGGACTGAAAAAACTGGCTTTGTTTAGAAGGAGAGACCTAGAAAGTTAGGTCCTGCGGAAGCTACGAAGCTCCCTTCGTCTCCTTTGAAAGCACCTGCGAGCCAAGCCAGTTAACCAGCGCCGCACAGGTCACGGGCAGCGTGGGACACGACTGATCACACCTTCTAGAGATGGGCGCAACATCTGTGCTCTGTGGCACAGCAACCTGCCCCAGAGGAGCCTGGGGGGATATGGAGGTTCACTTTGATTTCTTCCTCCCAGCTGCCACTTTGAAGAGCGGAGCTGGATTCCCCGTTCTCGGCTCAGACCGTGCCTGCTGCCGTGGGTCCCCTGGTGGCTCCTCACAGACATTATAGCTGCGTCTCAACTGTGGACGCTGTGATGCCGGAGGCCCAGCTCAGGACACATCTGACCCAAGGTCAGGAGAGCACAGAAGGGGATCCTGCTCTGAAGGGCCTGTCTCAACTCCTTGTCCATCAGGACTGTAATATGTGCCAATCGAATCCTATCGGATGTATCTAAATCTAATTTAAGTGGCTAATATTGTCCAATCCTCCCTGAGAAAGTAGAACAGACCACCAAGAGGTTTCAGTCAGGTAATGACATAGGAAATGTCTACTCTTACTACACTGGTACGAACAAGTTTGCTCACCCATCAGCGTGACAGCTGAAAGGGTGTCAGGAGTACAGATTTCACACAGAAATAAATTTACTTTGTAGCTCCATTCAAAGAAACTGGATCTTTGTAAGGGTGCCCTTTGGGTGGGAAAGAAGGTGCCAGAAGAGCAGGGACAACTTTGCAGTGCGCTATGCGCTGCTCTCGTAATGAGTTAAAAATCTCATCTCAGGAGGAATTCAGCAGATGATTGGCAGCAATCAGCAGCTCTGGCTCAAATTTTCTTTCCAGAGTTCCGTGCTGGTCCCCAAATTCCCCCTAGTACAGACGGCTACCCCTAATCCAGGCTCCCCTGCTCCTGCTGAAGCTTCGTATGCAATGCCTGGTGCTGGCTGCTGGCACTTACACAACCAATTCACAGGATAATGATCTGCACAGATTTTTTTTTTTTTTTTTAAACGAAACCTACCTTTGTGGATTTCCAGGGAGTCTTTTTTCATTCTAATCGTCTCCTATTTAGTCCAGGTGGGTGTTTTGATCATTTACTTTGATCTCAATTCAACCAGACATCTCGCCGTCTCTTTCTGAAAGATTTACTCCTTTCCCTCAGTTGTCTCCTACTTACTGGCTCCTGACTAAATGCAGGAAAGCAAGATCCCAGCCCCTGTGATATTATAACAGCATAATTCTAATAAAGTTTCATGATAAAATTCAATATAAACTATAAATTATTTTAAACCCATCAATTTAATATATATTTGATAAAAACTGCAGTAGAAAATTATGCTATTTTATGTTATGTTAGTGGTGATGCTACAGCTTGAGTGAGTTGGAGTTGGAAGTGATGCTTAGAAAAGGGGATGTGGAATTCCTAGGCTGGCCTTTAAAAAAACAAATGCTACTGGAATGGCCTAGTAGCCACCAACACAGCAAATACTCTGTGCTAGGTAGGTCCTATGTTTCCAAAATGTTGTTGGGTTATGTTAAATTTGTAAAGCCTTATAGCAATAAAACATCATTTGTATGTGACTTTACATGCTTTTATGCTACAGTCCAGTAAGAGGCCCCTAAGCTTCAAAAACAAGACTTAAATATTTAAAACTTCGGACTTAAACTCAAGATTTAAATGCAAAGTTTCAACAGTTTGGTATTTATGGCAACATCAACCAATAAAACCCACCACGTAGCCTTCAAGTGTGTCACATACAGAACCGTCATTTTTGAGAGGGGAATTTTTTTTCATTAAATCACTAAAATGGGACAAAGTGTTTGCCAGAAACAGTTCGGAAAACAGTGATAAACCAGCCTGGAGGCAGATGCAGGGACTGCAGGAGAAGGAGTGTTGCAACTGGTGTTACACTCGAGAAGACAAGACAGTTTAAAAAGCAATGCCCCAAACCCTAAAATGGAAATAAAACCACAACTTGCTACAAGCAACAGCTATGAAGTTACCTACATCCCACAGACTTCAAGGCCCCAAATTTTAAGCTCTGTGAGCAGCTTCCTTGACACACTGAAGCCTTCCTGGTGAACGTCTACCCTGAGCCAAGAAAACCCTCCTCCCTTCTCCAGCCCTGGGAATTTCTCATCTCTCAGCCTTTGGTCAGTGGAACGTAGCACACAGGATGCTGCCTGTGCAGCTTAGTGTAAAAGGGCTAGTGAGCGTGTAATACCTCTGAGCTGGGTCCTTGCATCTCATGGTGGAAACCTGCCGCTCTTTTGGGCAGACAGCAGGCAGCACCTACCGAAATCCAGATTTGAGCAGCGGATGCTATTGTGATGGCGTAAAATCTCTGATGAAACCCCAAGTTACTTTACATGGACCATGCCTGCAAATGCTGCTCTGGGGCTGGGGACTGCTCAGCCTCACCGTCCGCTGTAGGCGCTGGAGGAGCTGGTGGTACCCTTTCATTCCAGTATCACCTCGCAGCCTTACCTATACGCTTGACACTCTAAAACACGGTGTGAGTGTCAGGTCCTGACCCACAATGGTTACAGCCTAAACAGATAGCGAGTGACAATGCAGGAGAGGACATGCAGGGAGAGGTGAAGCGCCCTACCCTGCCTCGCACAGCAGGAGTCCAGATCCTCCCTGCCCGGAGTCAGCCTCTCATGGTCCCAAATCTGTGTCTCTGTTTCTGAGCCTTTGTCTATTTATTTTCTCTGTAGGCAACTTACCTTTCTCTTTGTCGGTCCTACTGTTTAAATCCAAATGGGGTTGGATATGAACCCTTGAAGGCAGCACGTCGATTACGAGTGAGGTTCAGGGATTTTCAAATGACAAGAGGAAAAAAACCTGGTAATTAAAGTCTGAGTTTAGACTGCCTTGCTTTGTGGATTGATTTTGGTAATTTACAGTCACCTTGTTTTTAACCTCTGGTATCCAGAAAGACGCTTAATTGCATTTATTAAAACATTTTCTGTTGCATTTTAAGCTTTGGGCTTTTGTTGTTGGCTGTTGCCCTAGAGTGGGGCTGAAGCCCTCAACGTTCTCTGCTTTAACAGCCTTTGCGGCCGGTTTCTTGTGAGTTTTTGAGACAAATCTGCTTTTTATGCATCAGAGTTCATTTGTATGCATTTTTTTTCTAACGTTAAATTAAAAAAAATAAACCAAACCAGTTTTGAAAGTTTTCATAATAAACAGAAAATAACCCTGTGGAATTTATCTTCTTTCACCTACTGGGTAACTTCATAAATATTTACTACTTTATTAAACAATAATCTTTACTGGGTTATGGTTTTGACAGAGCTGTTGCTTTTGTCAGAGCCATCCCAGTAAACAGGAATGGCTGTAAGGCAGAGTAAGGAGACGCTTAGACATCTAAATTGTTGAATGTAGTAAAAAAGGACTGAGTTTAAAAATCTTAATTTCTTTGTAAGCCTGGGATGGACTCTTCAGCATTCAGTATTATGTTCTATAACATTGTTGTAACCTGTAATAGTTACCGTTGATGAAGATAAAATATTCTACAAAACTGTTCATCGATCTCTCCCTCCTCCACTACTCCCTCTGGTTAATACGGAATCTCCAAAGACCTTTTGTAATAAGGATAATAAGTAATACAGAGGGGTTTGCCAACTGCTAGGAAAACGCAACTTAAATCAAGTCTCCGAGTGCGATGCCACCCGCTCCCCTTTTCCCCAGTTACACAAAGATGGACCCAAATATAAGACAATTCTGCTGCTTCCCATCTGTTTAAATTTCTTTTCATACATGCTATGAATTAGTCCCACAGCAGATCCGGACATGGGTTGATGCCATGGAGTTCTCCCTACTCTGCTGCGTCTCTCATTTAAAAGCCTGGTTGTGCTTTTGATATATTTCCTAGTTTGTTAACTGTGGCATTCGGCACAAGCCGCATAGTATCCCTGCTGTTTTCAGGACTCGCGCCGCCATCACCACCATTTTGTGAAAAACAGTGAAGGCGAAGACTCCACCTGCATGGCTGGCAATAGAGAGAGAGAGAGAGCAATGTTTCAGCTTCAGGATGAGTTACACTTAAACCCAAGCAAATTTTTCCCTTCCCCTTGGGTATTTCCTTTATGCAGAAAGAAAAATGAGCTATGGCTACTGATGAGGGAAAATTTGCAATTACTTTGCTAATACTCAACATAAACTCTTTCAAGGATACAGCCTGGAATGTGCGACTAATTCAGGTGTCTTCCACAACACAGACCCAGGCTCAAGTTACGTATTAATCGTAAGAACATATGGTAGAGATGCGGCCACATTTAATTTGCTTGTTACTGATCTTCCCATGGCTGTTGCTAAGAGGAGATACAGCAGAATGCACAGCCATGCATATACACCTCCCCCGTGCCCTTATTTTTTCTTAGAAAGGTTAAGACTATGTGAAAGTGATCAACTTTCTAACTGTCTAAAATCTTAACTGAGGTTATAGCTATGGGAAATGTATTTCTGAGATAAGAATTAATGATTATATATAATTAATATTATGTACTAATATGTAATAGATGTCTATCTATATATATAATAATGCACACATCTGTGAAAGAGGCTTTAAAAGCCTTTAACTCTGAGGCTAAATCTTTAAAGTCAAAAAGCTTCTGTACTTGCTTCAGTTCAGCTTTCACAGGATTGGAGAAGACGACTGCTAAAAATCACTTAAGAGGAAGGAAGTAAAAATGACTGTAGGTGCACTAACTGTGTGTATCAGCAAGTGAAAAAAACCACAGTAAGCAGTTAAGTGTTGGAAGTGGCTTTGTATTTTTTGTGTAGCATTAGAAAAAATACGCTCTCCTCTAACTTAGGCTTGTGCACTCGTCCTCACGGTAAGCACACAAGGCACAATCATTCAGGAGAAGTTACTTCTCCCCTGCTTGTCTGTGATATATTTCCTGTTGTGCAGGGATTTTAATTTATATGAGACTATTTGACATAACGTGCAGCTCCTTGGCATGAGTCTCCTTGGTAAGAGTTACGGGGATCTCTCGGCTCGTTAAAAGAAGGGAAGAAACTGGTCTGAGAGACAGGCTTATTACGAAAATGAATATGGTTTACATAAAGAAAACAGGCTTTTTGTGGTGACTGCTTTAGCTCATACTCTGTCAATTTAGTTTATAAAAACAGACGAGACTCTACTCAAGTCAGTTGAGTAATGTACTTTTCCTGTAGTTTTTACAAATCCTCTTCTACTGAGTATTTAAAGCCTGAAATTGAGCTCTAACTGCCTGCATTAAAGATGTTGAGAACTAATTGCAGTGGAAGACAATGGGACCAGAACTGTTTGCATCTAATATTTCAACCTAGATTTGCAAAAAAACGACGTGAGATTTGCAGCATTTCCAAGTATGTGTTTAAATAATAGCACTCTGAAATAATTTCCTTAGAGAAAAGAATAAAAATGGAACAAATGCTGAAGTTGGTCTGCGTTAACTTTTCCTAATGGCTCTGATATCCAGTTCTTGAGGTACACATGCTGGTTCAATGCTGCTCAGGCTGTAACATCTCATTTTCTATGTTGTCCTTTCAAAATATCAACTGAGTAACCTTGCTAATGAAGTTTCTGAAGTAGGTAGCGATATTCCATTTCGAGGCTAGCAGCACAACATCTTTCTTGACACAAATATAATAAAAAGAAACCCAACACTAAAACTTATGGAAGAATTCAGTTTTGGTGACAAGATTAAAAACACCCCCCTGATTTTAAATAGTTGCACGCTGTGGGTTGCATGACAGTGGCCAGGATGGTCTAAACTAGGTTACCATTTCCATGCAATAGTCTTACCACCCTGAGACACTGAATAACCTAGCGGACTTTTATTAAGTAAATGGAAGCAGAGGTTAATGAACATTTACTGGACCAACTTAACACCCTAAAACCACAGGCATCAGCCAGACTGAGAGGCAGCATACTGATAAGATCAGGTTTTCTTTACAAATTTATGAGTCCCTGTACAAAAACAAAGTATAAAAGGGACAAACAGAAATATTTGTTCCTTCCCAATCCCAGGACTGCTTCTGAGGTGACATTCAGCATAAACTTAGAGAAGTCCAAGAGGTGCTCTAAATTGTGCAGTGATATTTACAGTACCAGGAAGACCCTACTCCAGTTGGAGACTGCAAATAAATAAATAAATAAATAAATAAACAAACAGTAACATTAGCTCTGCACCTGCATGAGTCTTCCCTATGCAAGCGAAGCTTCTGTATGAATTTATGGCAGCCTTTTGCCCTCTACATACCATACAAATAACAGAGACGCATCAGAAGGGTTTGGGCAGGGCAGGAGGCAGGGGAGGCGTGGATCGGGCAGACTGAAGAGTCCTGGGCTTGCTCTGCGCTTCCTGGGGCTGCGCTGAAACCGGTTCATGGAGCTCACTGGGTTCAGCTGTACTTAAAGCCTAACAGGGTTCCAAGTTAATCTTTTGCTACTGAAGGTTCCTACAAGGAAAACAGTCTGGTAAGGAGAAGGCAGGACAGTATGCTCACTGATGTGCTTTACAGTTTTTGTCTCTTGATAAAAGGCTGTACAGTGAGAATAAAAGAAACAAAGCTCTCTGGGTTAGTCTTTCCACTGTGTAATATTAACTGAACGGCAGCTCCACTTAAGAGAAGAAAAGCATATTAGTTACATTAAATCACTACTTATTATCATCTACATAAGGCAGAGGCACCCTCACGGCCTTGTAAGTTTTCTTTCCTTACAGGCTGGATATACAGAAACTCCCAAGAAATTCACATTAACAGAGTCAAAAGTGTGTAGTCAAAATATTTATGGTCAACTATATCCGAATTATCAAAATTACTTTACCTGTTCAATGCCATAAACATTTGAGATGAAGAATGTGCCACTGAAGTCAGATACCGATGCTTACCAGAGAAGTAGTTTGCATTTCTAGCATCAGAAACACTCCAATGCTTGGGATGGGTCTTCCCATCTTTGTGCTTTTCTGGGAAAAGAGATAGCTTTGAGAGTGAATGAACCTGTCACTTCGATGAGCTCAGCTAGTGTGTAACACTGCCATTGCAACAGCTGATCTCAAGTAACCCCTGCTAAGGCTCATCCAGGACTGAAATGACACGGCATGACCATTTGAAAAAATTACCTCTTACTCACTAAATAGTTCACAGTTTGCACCTCTCCCCTGTTGCAGGGGCTGAATTTGGAAGAGACGAGTAGCTGCTATTACTTAGATAGGTCCCCTCTTATGCGCTGGCTTGCTTCTGTGAAGCCCACACAGATGGTTTCTCACCAGTTAGTTTCCATCACTCCACCAACTACATGCTCGAGGGACTCGGTTACAGTACGTGTTTTGGGATGCAGCCACAGAACTGTGATTCCAGCTGTAGCGTAAGTGGGTTCAGCAGGTGGGGTAAAGCAACAGATCAAGATCCAGTTCGCTTCTACGCTGCAGGCTGCGAGCTGTGCTGCGAATGCTGCGCAAAATACGGCACCTTGCCTGACCCGGCTGGCTGGGATGCCCAGCTGGACCTAGATTTCGCCCAAGGATTTTATGAGAGCAGAGGTTTGTCCACCCTACCTACAGTAGGAGTAGGCAGGAGAAAATTTGCAGCCTATGCACTTTATGATAATTACCCTTACCATAAAGGTTCAGCCGTGAGAACCTTTTCTGATTACATGTGGAGTAGTCCCAAACAACTGGAACAGCCCACAGATGAATTACAGCTGATAGCTCAACTTTGAGGATAAATCCTTTGAGAACACTGTATCATTTTAATATGAACACTAAACTTCATACTATACAACAGCACAGCCAACCAAGCTTTGAAGAGAAAACATTTTAAGGAACACTGAATTTCTGACACCTAGAAAGAGGTGGCAATGCTTGCTTCTATTAACCATTTTCAGAAAAAAATGCAAACCGTCTGGGCCAGCGAGAGCATGAAGAAGGGAAACAAAACACCAGGTCAGCACATGGTTAAATTTTCTTACTCGGCTCTGCTCTAATTCTAAATTAGTTGAACTCATCACTGTGCAGGCAGAGCAGAGCCCCTGCAAGACACCGCAGGCTGTGGCCCTACAAGGGCCCTCCCTTAGCAGACTTTAAGAAACCTCGCTGCACGAGTCACTAATTTGTTCTGGAAACTCCCTGCGATGAAATGAAGGACCCAAAAGCATTGAATTGTTGAACACATAAAAGGAAGTATATTTAAAATAAAAAAAATTGGTCAGACTGTAGAGTCAATTACCATTTTTAAAGGAATTTACAGGGCTGTTGTAGATGAGTCTTTTGGAATAGTCAGTTTATCGCAATGCCTAAACTGGTTTCTTCATTGCACAGTATTTTCTTTTAAAATGTGTGCAGTTTTAAACTATTACATACATATTAAAAATCAGCATTTCTTTGCTTAAACTTAAGTAAAACGTTAATACTCTGAGACAACACAGATCTGAAATGGTGAAACCAGTAATTGCCCCCTCCCACCTTACAACAAATTAAATTGAGACAAAATTACAAACACATTTCACTACATGATTATTATTAATAAAAATCAGGTTTTTTTTTTATAAAGTTGCCCAAAATGCAAGGGATGTGCATAGGTTTACAACTTAGTCAGAGTAATATTTTACTTTATTCCCTTGGGTACGTGTTCCCATGAACGGAATGTACTTTGCTGTAGATTACAGGTTTTATCAACACAGATACACCAACGGCATGAACGCTTGCGACTGTCCACATGCATTAAGAGTCAAGACCCAATTTCAAATTTCTAAAAGTTTTACAGAGTTCTTCAAAGAGACAGTATCACATTATCTGGATGTTACACAAAAGTACTTAAAAATACTATCCTACGAAAAAAAAAAAGCAAAAAAAGGCCTTTAAAATGTATGAATTTTTTCGTAACCACTACTAATTACTTCAAATAAATAAAGGAAAGCAAAGTATTCCAATCCATAAAATCAGACTCTAAAAAGAACGTAGTGTTCCACCCCCAAGTTAAGGTAACAGAATCATATTATTATTACTATTAAAATAGGTTATAGAAAGCAGCATCTATTTTGTGCAGTTTTTAGGGGCCCTTGAAATAAAAAGCTATGATTTCCAAAAATATAACATTCCAAAGGACTGAATAATACATATATTTAAAGATACATTTTATTAAAGTTTAGGAGAAATGATTAAAAAAAAGATACTGTCTCTTTAAATTAGTGTTTAATTTTTTTTCCCCCTCCTCCTATCTATTCGGACATGACAATAATTATATTTTAGGTCACACTACATCTAGGTAGTCTCTAGGGGCCAAGACCTGTTGACACAAGGTCAATAACGAAGAGGTTTTCCATGTATGAGGTGGTTCCCAGTAATGACAGATTTTTTTATTTCCATTATCTTGTGACCGGTCTAATAGACCCAGGAGACCGGGACCCACTGTGAGGCTGTACACACAAGCTCGATGGCTTCCTCCAGGTGCCTGATAGTTTCATCAATTTCATTGTTGATAATTGTTAGGTCAAAGTAGTGTGCATATGTTCTCTGTAAGATTTCGGACTCCTTCTGCAGGCGCTGAAGGGATTCATCCTGTTCGGCAGTCAGAAAAGAAAATGGGAGAGAGAGAAGTTGGATCCTTTCGTACTCTTCTACAACAGCTCTCTAACTGTTGCTTACAGAGAAGGAAACGGGCAAAAAAGCCGTAGGGAGGCCTACGTGGTTTAAATCCTCCACCTAAATCTACAGAAATCACACAGGAGAAATGGCACAATTTCTCTCTTGAAGCTGACATTCAGACAGCACTCAGTTATTGACATTACTTGAGACAAACCACAAGTCTAGCGTTAAAAAAAGCAAGGCAGAGGATGGAAGCTTAGAAAAGCAGCACAGACATGAGCAACGGAGACCGTATATGAATAAAATGTACCAAGTGCACAAATATGAGCTATCGGGCCTATGTCCAGGTCAGAACACAAGAAACAGGAGAGGGTATATTGTCAGGTATCAGCTGTTCCCGGTTTTGGTAATGTTTTCTGTTCAACATCAGTCTTCGGGGTCTACTTCCTTTAATAATCATTTACCGATAAGGAAATTCTCATGCCGCGTTACTCTGCGGTTCCTATTTCAGAGCACGCCATTTCCCCATCTCTTAGCGTGAGATCCTGAAGACGAACCATGCAGCTGGTGCTCAAGAAAGGCCAGCGGCAGCAGACTGGTGCTCCCCATGGCTTTGCGCCAAGGTCTGTACAGAAACCTGTGCATCCCACTTTGCGGCAGCAATACTGGACACTGTGCAGCCAGCAACGCTACAGCGATGGGCTTTCTTAGTACGGTCTGCCTTTCTGAGAGAGCGGGATTGCAAAAGGCTTCTCTCTAGGGCTCTGCAGCAACTCGTAAGTTTGAATTCCCTTCCTGCAATTTCCCTTAGAAATCAAAAAAAAAAAAAAAAAAAAAAAAAAAAAAAAATCATTTGCTGCTTTCAGGAACCTTCAAATAGCCACACAAAAGTAATTACGTCCTTCCTGCTCCACAGGTTTGGGGTGGATATGGGGCAAAATTACATATGAACAGTATAGACTCCTGCTGCTCTGTAGTATCGATAGGGTCACCCTACTTGATCAGTCAATAGAGATACACTTTATTACAACAGAATTTTAGGCTGCAGGAAGTACAGACACAGTGCCTATAGCTGTTTTCACAAGAAATTATTCTGGGAACAGAATTTTATCCAGCTAATAAGAGACTCCCTCCTCCCCTTTTTTCTGTTTAAACTTTCCAAGTATTTGTAATGACAGTGACAAGTAGCTGTGGAACAGCAGCTTTCAGATCCTCTGAAGGGAACAACCTCCGCTGAGACAGTTCTCCTTCCCCATAGCTACAAAACCAGCCACATTGGGAGAAGTAGTTCTATACCAAAGTTACAGTTCTGCTTCTCTCCTGAAGCTGCAGCCTCAAATGAGGGTTGATAATCGCTACAAACTTCATTCAGACAAATACTCCTCACGTGCTTCTGTACAAGGAATGCTCCTTGTACGGACCATTATGCATTGCCAGTGACGCCTGGAACTTCCGTAAAAAATACCAAAAGTTCATTAAGCTTTAGTATGTTTCTGACTTAGCTTCTCCTAGATCCAACTTCAGTGAGATTGAAGTGGGCTGTATTTTGTAATATCTAAATTTCCTAGCCTGTTGAAAATGTAAAACATTACTTCTTTCATACACTTCTAGGGGCAGTAATAAGTTTGGGATAGGCCACTGCAGGAGTTTTCAACTAGTTTCAAACTTTCTCAAGTTCTGCAAAAACAAAAGAGGTTACAGTTCTTGAGTTTTGTTTTCTTCTGGGACCAAATTTCACCTGTGTTTGTCATAGAGTATCTATTTGTACATTCAAAATCACCTCAGACTTGGCTAAATGTTTCCTCTGGGTCTATAAGTCCTAAATGCCAAAATTCTTCTTTGAAGCTATCGCTTCCTCAAAATTTTTGCTGTAGTAAGTTCCTCTCAATTTCTCTAAAATTTCTTAATTCACTTTTGAATAGTGAACATCCCAGATTATTCTTCAAGAAGAATATTCTCCAGCAGTTGTGCTCTCAATAGTGTCAAGAAAGAAGACAGTCATCAAAGTGTTCAGCTAGCTGCAGGCAGACAAATGAATAGCCACAACTTTATTGGAACAGACTTTTCTTTACTATCACTAGAATTCAGTTCACTTTCCTAATTTTCTCTCTTTCTCCATCATAGCTCCTTCTCCACCATAGCTGAGACAGAAAGGAGTGAAACTTGGCTTTTATCCATGAAATCTCTCCCATGTGTATAATGGCCACGGTTTAGACTGGATATAAGGAAGAAATTCTTTACATTGAGGGTGATGAAACACTGGAACGGGTTGCCCAGAGAGGTGGTGGAGGCCCCATCCCTGGGAACTTTCAAGGCCAAGTTGGACGGTGCTCTGAGCAACCTGATCTGGTTAAAGGTGTCCCTGCTCACTGCAGGGGGGTTGGACTAGATGACCTCTAGGAGTCTCTTCCAACCCAAAACATTCTATGATTCTAGGGCTGGGGTTTTTTTGGCTTTGAAGTACATAGGACAAGAGCTGCTGCCTGTGACAGTCAAAGCACAGCCTAACAAACTACTAATATTCCCTTCTAAGGCTGTGAACAATGTATAAACAAACCATCAGGCCTTGGCCAATTTTGCTCCAACAGAAAGAAATTCTCCTCAGTGTAAACAGCTGGTGGACTGCAAACTTCTTAAGAAAAATTCCTTTTATTCTTTGGCTGTAGGAGGGAGGAAGCATAGCTAAAATCCAGAAGCATTTGACTCAGTAAAGATGCACGCATGGCTCAATAAAGATTTAGATCAAGAAAGTGGAGCCTGTCAACTCCTCTTTGCTGCTGCCCGGGTAATGGGAGGTAGAAAACAGCTGGAAGAAAGAGGAACTTCTCCAGTGTTTCCTGATATGCTCTCTCCTCTCTCTGTTTTAGCACAGCAATAATCTGATTTAAGTTTCCTTTGTGATTAGACAGGTGGGTACACTCTGGGACATCTCCTATATGATTTAAATTGGTTTTGTGCTTTGCAGAATTGCTCATAGTGCACTGCTATATTCAGTTGGAAAGCGTAATATTTTGTCTCCTAACTCTTGCTGTGTGGTCCTTGATTTTTGAGGTATTTTGTGTGGTCTATGATAGGCTGAAGTGTCTCAAGAGAGATACTTTTAAGATCAGGCCTCTGCACTGATTTTATCACAAAATTCAGATGTGCCGCTGTAAGAGTAGAAATTTTATTCTCTAGTTTCTTTTTAATAGCAGATAATTTTAGCGCAGATATCTGAAGCCATTATTATATTAAATTTTTATTCCAATGGCGAAAGCAATGTTGAATGGGAATGAGCATATCTACATTCTAAAACTACTGAAATAACCAGGACTACCTTGTCAGCCCCTAGCTGGTACTTACGGGCAATTTTCTGCACCATTTTGGCAGCTATGTACAATTAGTGCGAGTGCAGGAAAATGAAAAGAAAAGCAAAGATGAAATTTAAGAAAACATAAGGGGGGGAAAAAAGGACAGTCATTTACAGAAGTGTTCTCAAAAGTAAAATAAACAAAGCAGGATAAGACGATAAACAGAAAGGGATACTCATTAGGCAAATGAACCTTTCAAAAAGGAAGCATGAATGGGAAATACGAAATACACACTCTCCACCTTTGCTTGCTGCCTTGCAGGCTGCTAACACACAGACACAATTTGCACATGTCCCTTCATGCAGCCCAATAAACCTTGGAAAATAGGATCCTGTATTCGGGTGAGGTCTGTTGCTATTACCATTTTGTGCCTCTCCCTTTCCTTAAGTTTAATTGACTCATAAATTAGCATGCTTTATAAGTGTGGCCTCAGTTCAGCAATTCATGTGCCTGAGGGAAACCCTGCGTGCACAGAGACTTTAGTCACAAGAGCTTAAAATACAGACAGTCTTACAGCATGCATGCAAATATTTAAAACATGATACTTGACTTCTACTGATATTTCTTTGGCATCAACAAATATTTCCCCACCACTACTATAAAAGGTACATTTCTGTCCTCTTCCCAGTGTACCATGGAAAATATTTTCTCCCTCATATGAACTGTCCCAAATGTCTCTGTATTACATCCTACAGCTCGAAGATGAAAAGGTAAGTACCACTGGCAGATGAGTGAAGCCAAAGAAGACTATTTGGGAGCTAAGACATAGGTACGGAGGCAACAAACCCAGGCAACTGCGTAATTCCACAGGGTACCTGGCTGCCTGAGTGCTGCTGTAAGCACAGTGCTTGCCTGACACATCGTAAGAATTATTCTAGCTATTTTAAACTGATGCCATGCCATTTGCTTCTACAAAAGCTAATTCAGTATAGTATACAAAATTTTAGTATTTTCTCAAGATCGTACTGATTTACAGCATACGCCAACACCAGCAGTTAGACAAACTGTCACTTCACTAACATTGCAAATTCTGCTGTTCTGAGAGGTCTTTGGACACTAAATATATTTATATTTAATTTAACTTAGAATATATTCTTTATCAGCTAGGCATAAGATACAGTGAAATGACACAACTTACTGCTGTAAAAGCTAAAAGAACTTTCTTCCCCCTCCCATCTCTTCCTGGCTTTATGTTTTCGCTGCTCGTTCTGGCATTGGTGCTTGTCAGAGCCTTTGTGAGCTGCTTGAAAACTGACAAAAATCCAATTTAGAGCTAAAGTAGCTCACTAAAGGATCTGGTAAGTGCCCTGGCCAGTGCAGACTGGCCGTGTATGTCCCAGAACCAAGTTAAGAGAGAATTGCTCCCTTCAGCAACAGCAAACTAGTAGAATGCCTCGGCTGCCAGTAAAATAGCAGCTCAAGGCCAATATTTTTCACCCTCCACTTGCTATTTTAACAATCATTCAGGGTATTTGCATTTAAATATGTTTGTCTTGTTCCTTATTTTCCTGCAAGCCTCTGCAGTGAGGTCATAGTTTCATACTTGTGATATATTGTAATTAAATTTCTATAGAAATAGGCTGTAGAGACAGGGCTCCTGTCTATTTTCATGTGATCAAGGAGACATCTAGGAGATTTGGACCAGATTAATGGTCAAATCCAATTGATTAAATACCTTAATATCATGGTTTAAAAAAGGCTGGGAAGATAAAGTGTTTGGATAAATACTGTTTGCCCTGTTGTGAGCTAAATCCAGAATTGCTTGATATTATCTTTGAAATCAGTAGCAATCTGCAGAGAAGATACTCTATAACTAAATAGGAAATTCAGGATGTGGGCCTCCATGAATACTCAATGTTATTCCACAATCAATTACCCCTTTGGTCAAAGCTTCCGATTCCAAAAAGCTTCCAACAGTCTTCAAAATTAATAAGCCTATTTCTGATATATACTTGCTGTATAGAAAAAATACTAAAAGATAAAGGTGGGATGACAGCACAGTCACACACCCCCAGTTCTTCAGTTTGGCCAGCTGTAATCTAGTGCTAGCACTGCAACTCAAAATTGAGTAATGTGTGCTAATGATTTGTCAAGGATTTGGAAATGGATCTTTGAGCTAGGGCAGGGAATGAAATAAAAGAATATATATTTTTAGGATACATCATGTGGATCCTTCAACTTGAAGTTCATATTGTGAATTAGAAAAAAAAAATCAGTTAATAAACAATAAATGCATCTCAATCAACTTAATAATGCTGCCATACAACTGTCTGTGTGCTTCTCCATTTACAAACAAGGAAACAACTGAAGAGTCATATCTGCATATTTGAATCTCATCCTTAATTCTGTCTCTGACAGAACATTAGATTGCAACATGCCATACCTCATTAATGCCTGGGGTAATTGTAGGTGCAGCAATAAAAACAACAAAAGGAGCAAACTCTGCAGTTCTCAGGACCTTCAATGCCTAAGTGAAAAAAAATAATCAGATACTTTAGAAGAATCCCCCAACGATCAATGTGAAATAAGTTTAGTCACACACGCAAAAGATACAAAATCATGATTTGCCAATGCTGGTATTTGTTTTTAACTGAGCTGGAGTCAAGACCTTAGTAATACAGACACTTACCTTTTTGTGTTATTTTACATTTTTGGTGGTCAAACGGGATATTTATCCTTAATTAAAGTGAGTTTTCAAGACAATGAAAGCTTTAGCATTTTCAGAGAGTCTCTTCCTATACAGCCCCCAAGACTGCAGAATTCTGTTTGCATTTAAACTGAATGATTAACACCAGGTAAAAAAATTCAGTCATGCCATAAGTAGGGAGAAGAGCCAACTGTATTTTAGAACAAATATTGCTTAGAATATCATTTTTTATCCAACTCTTTCCACCTACCAAGACTTTTTTACTATTTTCTGAAACAAATGAAAATGTGATGTGAGACGTTCCAAGTTTTTAAAAAGTAAGCATAGTGAATTTTTTAAAAAGTGAGCATAGCATGAATGAAGTAAATTCAGCACCAATCCCCTGAACCAAATCTATGCATAAGAAAAGAGTTCTCATTAAAAAGTTGACTTAGTCATAATTTACTGAGTAACACACAGAGCTGCCGTAAGTAAAACTTTGGTACAGATCCAAGCTAGACTGAGTGCAGGACAGCAAGTAAACATACCTCAGCTGAACTCAAATAGATGGGCACGATAAAGCAAGACTGCTCAAGGTCTGTCTTTTTTTGCTCCTTCTACTTCCTGTCTTCTACAAAGTTTTTTTTAAAAAAACCAAAACAACCAAACAAAAAACTGCAGTCCATCCTTTTCCCAGAGGTTTTCACCTCTGCTGCTTGAAACCCACCTATGTATATAATTTACGCCAACCTCCTCTAAAAAGAGATAAACCCCGTATGCGAAAGTCAAGAAAGCTCACATAACTAGGAGTACCCAAGGGAAAACAGGCGAACAGTGCAACATAACCAGGAATAAGCCCAAAGACAGGCTGGCCTTAATAAGCTGAGGTGGATGCATGAGGAAGCTGGCTAAGAAAGAGGCTTGCTAGACACATGCTGGAGGAAGTGTAGCAAGGGTGGCTGTTACCAAATGTAAACATATTCTAACAAAGATTAAAAGGCCTTCTGAGAATTGTAATGCTTCTGAATAATGCAGGTTGAAAAGGTTTATCAAGAGAGTTTGCTTGTAACAGCTGCTCCATTTGAACTAACTATAAATGCTGCTCTCCCTGAAAATGTGGGATTTTATTTTTCAGAATACCACCACACCATCTTACGATGTGAACTGTTCTATATAATTTAGTCAGGTATCTTATTTATGTTAAGAAATTCTTAAAGAATTTTAACTTCTTGAATACATTCACGAAGAAGAAAGAAGGCAGGAACTTTAAATAGATAACACTGGTCACAATTTTAATTTTCTTTCTTCCCATTTCCTTCAATCTGCTAGAATAATATAAACATCAGATTTGTCCATATTCATGTTGTTCCACTTAACAAAACATATAAACACATCCCTGTGAATTGAAAGTCATGACTACACAGATGTTTCAAAGGAAACATCAGAATTTTCCACTGAAGATTTTATATAATGAACAAACTGTTAGTGTTTCTTGCGAGCCTGATTTTCCTTCCAACCCTCTTCCGAAAAGTATAATACCGCAACACAGAAAGGAGTTTAGAAAGTAACAACACTGATCTGGTCATTGTGCAAACAGGATCGGTATTGGTAATTGACCACAAATGTTTCTGACCAAGCTCAACAGCAATATGGAGCCAAAAGTCAGTTAGGAACAAGACTACCCTCTAATGCAGCATTCAAAGAGAAATTTTTGAAAATACTGAAACATTACTCCTGGCAGGCAATGACAATCACTTGTTTTGATACATTTCACTTGACATGAAACTGCATTAAAAAGTTATATGGTAAGTAGATTTTCAGGCTAAAGTGGTTGCCCACCAAGCTAAGCTATGAATTTGTTTCTGCTGTATGTTCTTCTAACCAGATGACTACCAGAATGCTACTTCACAGATTGATACTTTGGTGTTCTAGGCACTTTTGTTCCACATTACTGTATGCATTACTTATCTAGTGTGCAATCAATAAAAAGAAATATATCTTAACAAAGTAAGGTTGAAGTATTTGTGATGAGTCACATTTTCATATACTTCTAATTAGTTACCTGAGGTTCTACATCAAGTATTGCAATTAGTCCCTGCTCATGGATCTTTCGTATTGTTTCCAGTTTTGTCCCATACATTGCATCCTCATGGCTGCCATATTCCAAATATTCATTGTTTGATATATCCTGCATCATTTGGTCATGTGATACAAAGTAGTAATTTTTCCCATTTTCTTCATCTTTCTTTGGAGGTCGGGTTGTATCTGAAAATACAAAATATTTTTGGTACAAAAGCAATATCAAGCTTATATATGGCTTTTTGTTTGGTTTATCAATACTTATTCACTGAATGATGACCTGTCAAATCGTATATAGAACAATGAAGCATGAGCTTAGGGTAGGCAGAATGACAGAGGCTGGGAAGAGCAGGAGTCTGGGTGATGTGTGTTGGGAAAAGCAGGAGATAAAGGGCTGTGGAAAAGGTGAAAACCAAAAGGTAACAGAGGAAGAAGAGAAGGTTATAAATAACCTTTACCTAGTCAAGACTATAAGACTCTACCAGCTACTTTCAACAGCAAACAAAGGCCAAATCTCACAGTTTCTATAGCTTCTAAACAATTCAATTAACAGACAGTACTGGGCCTGATCCTGTTCAACATAATCTTTAATGATCTGGATGATGGGGCAGAGTGTACCCTCAGCAAGGATGCCAATGATACAAAACTGGGAGGAGTGGCTGGTACACCAGAGGGTTATGATGCCATCCAGAGGGATCCTAACAAGCTGGAGAAACAGGTTGACAGGAACCTCATGAAGTTCAACAAGGGGAAGTGCCAAGTCCTGCACTTGAGGAGGAACCACCCCATGCACCAGTACATGCTGGGGGCTGGCCAGTTGGAAAGAAGCTCTCCAGAAAAGGCCCTGTGGGGAGTCCTGGTAGACACTCAGTTGAATATGAGCCAGTGATGTGCCCCTGTGGCAAAGAAGGGGTAAAGGTACCCTGGGCTGCATTAGACAAAGTATTTGCAGCAGGTGGAGGGAGGTGATCCTTCCCCTCTTCTCAGCACTGGGGTGGCCAAACCTGGAGTGCTGGGTGCAGTTCTGGGCTCCTCAGTACAAGAGAAGCATGGACATACTGGAGAAAGTCCAGTGAAAGGGCACTGAAGGACTGGAGCATCTCTCCTATGAGAAAAGGCTGAGAGCTGGGGCTGTTCAGCCTGGAGAAGAGAAGGCTCAGGGGGGATTTCATCAATGAATACAAAGTCTAAAGTGAAGGTGTAAAGAAGATGGAGCCAGGCTCTTTTCAGTGGTGCTCGATGACAGGACAAGAGGCAATGGGCACACACTGAAACCCAGGAGCTTCCATCTGAATGTAAGGGAACACTTTTTCACTGTGAGGGTGGCTGAGCACTGACACAAGTTGCCCAGAGAGGTGGTGGAGTCTCCATCCTTGGAGATATTCAAAAGCCACCTGGACATGGTCCTGGGCAACTGGCTCTAGGTGGCCCTGCTTGAGCAGGGAGATTGGACCAGATGACTTCTAGAGGTAAGGATCTCAACCATTCTGTGATTCTGTAGGCCATGTGCCCCTCTTTTCCCCACAGGCACGCTGATATCCACTTGCTTATCTTTCTCCTAATGTTCCCTCACATACTGATTTACTTTCACATTTTTCCACTATCACATTTATGTTGGTGACATACCTGAAACACTGCATCTCTTCCCAATCTAATCGCTTATCTTCCAACAACCCAACCATAATTTCAAACAAGGTATCAAAAAATTTAACTCATCTTCTATTTTTAATTATACTGATTCTGTGATTCTGTTCTGAGGATTAATTAGCATATTTCAAAGATGAAAAGTTCTATAGAAATATTATAATAATAGTTATTATTTTAAGGAATTCAAGAACAATGGATTATATAAACCATATAATATCACTATACTACTCACTGCTGCCTTAGGTCTACTGAACTTACATACTCTTACATTTGCCCCAAATTCTTTTCTTTTGGAAAAACATTTCTGTATTTTCTGTTTTTTACTTCAATTTTTATGAGATCTTCTTTTTGTGAGTGTGAAAGTGTACATGTAAAAAGTGGGTGAGGGCCTGATTACTTGCGGTCAAGAGAGATGAAAGCTACTTAGCCGTAACACACTTTTCCAATACATTGCTTCTGCAGACCTATGTGGTAAGAGATGTATAACCTACTAACCCTTTTAATTAACTACCGTTGTGTGTGACATGACCTACAATCAGGTTTTCAGTAGGTAGATAATTCCTTCATAAAACACTCCCCAGAACCACACCCAGCTTAAGCCTTATCTCAAAAGCGACCTAGTCCTACGACAGTTTTGTAAAAGAATACAGAAAATGCAGTGAAATCCATCCCTGAGAGTTGGAGAGAATAAATTCAATTACCTAGAGTCAGCTGAAAGACAGATCAGGTTCCCATAATACTTAAAAGTATATGTGGTATATTTCATATGATCTATTTATATCAGTAACATAAAGAAGTAATGTGGGTCTCTAAACACTAGCATAAAGTCCTATTTTAAATGCCCTAAATGCCTTAAATCTGAAACATCCATGTAGGACTATTTAGATATAACACAGGAGTTAAAGGAGACTCTTCTGGAGTGGGGCTGGAGGTTAGGTGATGTCTAAAACAGGCATCTAAACATCACACTGATGCTTAAGCACCTGAATTTCAGCCTCATTTGCAGTTTAGTGTTTTTAATCTTCTTATATAATCAGTGAAGCAATTTCAGTGCTTCCACAGAGCAGAAACCTAATGCAGGCAATCTAAGGCGTGGCCGTCATGGTAAGGGTGAGTCCATTTTAACAGGTATTTGAAGGTAAAATAACTAGTTCAGCTTCTAGCTCCCCGCAGCAATACAGTTCGTACTTGAGAGAGACTGGGTGAAAAGCATATTCTAAAACATTTATTACTCTTTGTTTTAGTTCTTTGTAATGGAGAACATATTTGCTGGGTTGCTACTCCTTTCCCCCCCATATAGTCTTGTCTCTGTTGAATAACGTAGGTACGATGTACATCACGTACTCCTGGCACCGCACTTTTCAAGCATCTAATCTAGGATTTTAGCGTCTAGATATAAAGAGTAGTGTGACAAATAGTGCAGTTTAGCATCGCTGCTGGGGTGATCTAATGGTTCATACTTTCAAAAAGGTTAGCTCGTTCTGTTTTCCTTCTGCTGGCACTGGTCTTCGTCTAACTCCTTAGTGAGCAAGCCTGGGGAACTTAAATCAGCAGCAAACTAATCCTTTTCCCCTTCCAAATAGGTTTACAGTTAAGTTCTTAAAAATTATACTTTTTAGCAACAACAAAATCTGAATAGGTAGAAAAACACCTAAGTGTCATTTTTAAAGTAAAGCACTAACAAGGTATAAAGAAAATTAAATTCATGCATAATGGTCATCATTGTCACTTCTTAGCCATGTATAGTATTTCTGAAGCCAGCCTGAAATAGAGTGGACAGACTTAGCTGCTGGATGCTCTTGTTTCAGAATGCCTGGCTTGACGAAAAAGGGTACATCTCCAAGAGATCATGTAGTAGGATATGCAATTCCTGCCATGGTATTGGTAGACATTGTCATGAAGGGAAAACAGCCCTGTGCTCTTTGTAACAACCCACTTGTAAGCACTGAAGTTAATTGTGTTTTCTTTTTCTTATTTTCATCTCTAGAAACTCGGAGTTATTTTAGTATAATACCAGTCCTCCAGGCTAGGCTGTGAAAACTAATTTAAAACATCCAGATAAGGTACACATTAAAGGTTTCCTCTAAATGCAGTTTATATTTCTTCTCATGGGAATTAACCACAGTTTTCAAGGTCATGGCTGTTCTAGTCTTACCTGAACTGTAAATGGAAAATTAGCAGAGAAAAATGTTTTAGCCTTCATTCTAAATTAACAAACATTCTGGGTAGAGAGAAGCATGCTTAACAAATAGTTTTGTGAACACTAGGAAACAATCAAAGTCAAAGTGGCGTTACTTACTACCCCTCCCTCTGAAAAACACAAAAGAAGAAAAATACCTGGTCCTATCACAGTTCCCACCTTTAAGATAGGATTTGTCTCAGCAGAACTGAACACATGCAGTACTACAATAGGTACATTGTCAAGGATGTTATAAACAATTTTGCACTACATTGAACATTGCTACTTACGAGGAATGGGGTAAGCAAATCTGTCCGGGTGTTTTGTGATGAGTGTGTTTTTTATGTGTCTTCTTCCAACACCATGTGCACCTAATCCACAACACAAAAATGAATTATAAATTTTCCACCAGAAGGGCTTAAAAACTGTGCTGTTATGTTCAGAATAATAACTCAAAATTACCTAGTAAGACTAGTGTTTTCCTTTTGAATGCTGGCAGTTTTACTACTTCTTCATATGTGACGAGATCTAATTGATCAAACACTAAAACACAAAAGAAACCCCCACAGGGATAAGAAAAAAGTCATATTAAGGGTGATAATTAATTGTGCTACAAGTTTTAGATTTACAATACAAAGTAATATGTTATGGAAAATAAAACCATTTCGTTTTGCAATTATAACAAAAGTGTTCATTTAGAAAATCATTAAAAAGCAATAAGAAAGCTACTGAAACGCTCAGGAAAGTTTGCATGTCCTTTCATGCAGTATTCAGCAGACCACAAGAATTAGCTAAAATGGCATGCCATTCATGTTTGCATTCCTAAGAAAGAGCAATACTAAAGAAAAATCTGTAGACAGTGACCAACATGAATACAATATGAGAACATCTATTTACATTAAAGATAGGGATACTCTCATAATCATGTTTTAACAAGATCTATGAGAAACGTATAGAGAAAAGTATTAATACTTTGTGGTATTTATTCTTCAAAACTACCACCATATTAATTGTAATTAGAGTTCTCTTTAAACACACGTGGCTAGCTAAATTTACATGCTTTTAAAACTTGTGACAGAATGAAGAATTCTAACGAAAAGTGATGGCATTACATAAAAGAACCTCCACCATATTTAGGGAAAAATTGTAAAAGTATTATTTCAGAAATAATTTCAACTGCAGTTGAAATTGGATGAATTCCATCATGCCTATCAATCTATTGTCAATTGCCAAGGTATGTAATGATTGACAAATTGAGTTTTGTTCATTAAAAACAGCTTATTCCTCCTGTGCCCAATAACACCTCATCTGTGGTAATTCTTGCCAAATTCTAGTGAAAAAAGAAGCCAGGAGGCAGTTAATTATATTTATAAAGATTATACAAATCAGCAATTGTGAGCAGAATAACGAACAAGAGTTTTCAGTTCTGTATTTATGCATTCATGCATAAAAAGAAGGGAGGAGAGACTGCATCTAAAGTATGGGATTCTTTGAGTGTTTCCAAGTCCTAGTTGGTGTATTCACCTCAACTATATCCCATCCATCTTCTAGGATGAGTCTGGATACATCTGTCTCTTTCTCCCCCTATCCAAAGCCCCTTAGGAAAGTAGGCAAGCGGCAGAAGCTTTAGTTGTTTGCTTGCTCCAGAAGTCCCCAGCCACCAAAATCAGCATTAAGACTGTGGAGCCAACGAGAAGGCACATGCTCTTTGTACTAAAGTCCCAGTTAAAGCAGCAAAAGTTTTAATATATGTCTTTTTATAGGGCAGATCTTTCAATTCAACCACAGTCTTTTTACTCTAGATAGAAAGTACAACTACTTCAATTTGGTCAAACTACAAATTAGTCAATTGCCATACTCAACTCTTTAAGACCTTGCAAAGATACAGCTATGAAAACTTCCTGGTCCATTTGAAGCATTTTGAATTTCATCGCAAAGAAGAATCTCTTTCAACCTTTCCCCAAATATTACAAGCAAGAATTTAGTCATATTTTTCTTCCATTCCGCAAACCTACAAACATGGGTTACTGTCTTACTACTGTCCTTTTTGCACCTTCACTCTATTTAAACTAATTAATAATCCATTTCATATTAGATCTACAACATGTTAAACAGTTTTACCATTCTAACCATCTAGGCCTGCAAGTATCTTTTCCCATTAAAAAATAATTAAGAAAATCAGTTCTTTATTTTCTTCTTGAACAAAACCACATTATGTTAGATACAAACAACAGGAGCAAACAACAGAAATGATACATATTAATGCCTTCATCACAAACTAGCAGCATGGAGAAGATGTGTCTCAGTCTACATGGAGTTAACTAATGATTGTAGGGTTTTCAAATGCAAAAGAAAAATGATTATTTTTGTAATATACACAAGATATGAGGAATACAGGGCACATTTAAAGACTGAACTTTAATGCTTCTGTGTTACTAGCTCATAAAGAAAAGGAGTTCTTGAAAGGAAACAGTAAGAAGCAAATAAAGAGGCATTGTCACTTGACAGGTTACTTACATGCACAGAGGCCATTGGGAGTAAGACAGCATGAAAAATGTACAGGGGTCATTGAGATATGGCTCGTAATATATTAGTAAAATAAAAAGTATATGCACAAAATAAACTTTACCATGCAATAGTCTAAACACAAGGCAAATAAACCACATTAAGAAATGATAAACATATTTTATAAAAGCTTGGCAATTTACTACATTATGCATAATATGAAGTATAGTTCTAGTATGTTCTAAAGAGTGTTCTTTTATGAAGTCCTGCAATAACATTTCAGTGAAATAAATAAAAAAAATTACTATATATCACTGCAGTATATCACAAGAGCATTTAAAAAAATGTCAGTGAACCTAATAATGAAAAATATTTAATTTTTTTCTGTGGGCTTTGGTCTAAAACTGACTTTACAACGATAAGATGTATGATCACAAAATTCTCTTGAAGGACACAATACTCTAATATCAAGTATGGAGGAAAGAAAAATGGAATGATATTTTTCTTGTAAAGGAGAATATATTTGCTTTTAATTATAAAAAGTGCCAGAAATATTCTACTCTCTAATTCATAAACTATGTTGGATTTGCAGAATAATTTAATTTCTAGTTCCAGTAATATCCCAATATATCACACCAAAATCTTAGCTCTCAAATCATTAGCTAGCCACACAAATCTTAGTTGACTATGCCATTTCTCTGCACCCCAGTTCAGTCTCATCTCTAAGACAAAAATAACAGGGAAGTCCAAATAGATTATATACTGCTAAAAGACTTACTGAATTTTATACTAAGATATAAGAGAAATAAATTCTACTTTCTTGTAAGAGCAATATTTTGACATCCAGATTACAGTCTCAGTTAAAAATTAATTATACTTATTTTGGATCCAACAGAAGAAAAAATCTGGTTTTTATTCTGAGACAGATGCACTGAAAGCTTCCAAAAGCCAGAGTTGCCATATTTCTGACTAACAATACCAGACGTGAGAGAGCAGTTCAGAGATGGTAAATTCAGTACCACCTTCGTTAAACTTAAACTCATGCGAGCACCATAGCATTTTCAGGGAATCTCTTTATATCCTACATTTAGCATCATTCCCCAGAATGTTACTGGCATCACCTTTAATACCTCCAGCACACTAAGATCAATAAACATTTCTAACAGAAATCTTGATTCCAGTCTGTGTTTTCATTAACTTTTTGACTTCTTAGGGGGAAGGGGAAGTGTCAGATGGTATTCTGAAAAGAGCAGCTTCTTTTATGGTCATTTTAATAATTTTTGATGTTCACATTTCTAATATTTGTCAAACTTTGTGCTCTGATGTAAAGTGACTAACAGCACTGATGGTGGCACATGCTAAGATAAGCAAACTGTGCGACTCAAAGTGCTGTCAACTTCCTCCAAAACATCCCCCCTACATCAAGATGGGAAAGTCTAGACTATCTTCCTTTCAGGGATTTAATTGCTACAAAGCCTTTGAGCTACTTTTGCTCCTGAAGTATTGCCTGCTCCTTCTCCTTCCCTGGCCATCCTCTTTCCTTTGCTTATTCCTTTGAAGCCTGCCATGCTTAGTCACACTGACGTTATTAACTACGTAGCTGCACTGTGAACTGTATTAAGAAATTTAACTGCCCTAAAGAAAAAGAATCCATGGTTTTTGTTGGGTTGTTCTTCAGTTAATCCGGTTAACAGCATGGCCACGCAGAGCTTTACTGGCACACCCAAAGGGAGCAGCAATGCTGCGGGACTGTATGCTGGGAGCAATTGATAATACTTTAAAATGAGTCTTGTCGAAGACTTAAGGCCATAAAATCCAGTTTATTCTCAACAGTATTTGTTAAGGTTGTAATTAGTAAAACATGGTTTAGTGCTACTGCAACGAAGTGGAAACATTAAAACAACCAGAATGTTAAACCAGCAAAAGGAAGGAAAGAAGTTAAAGCTTTCAATCTCTACTTACAGGGTTTTCAGGGTAATGAGAAATTTTATATTTAACTGTGAAATGTGACAGTGAATTAAGGAGTATAAATGACAATTACTCGTCTTTGACTTTCTTACATCTTATTTTCAAATTACTTTTAAGTAAACATAAATTCTGTAGTACTGATATATTATGAGCTCTGATACCGCACACAGATTATACAGGTAAGGAGAAATGTGAAAATACAGACTTAAATTGTTTAATTGGTGCTTCAAGAATGCAACTGAAAAAAACCCCAGAAATTAATGCAATATATAAAATACTTTCATTACACTGTCTGGACAGGTGTATCTTTTAATTCTAATAAAAAACCTCTGCAAGTCTCCCAAGAGTACACAACAACATATTTATCATTACAGTATGTGATGCAATAGAAACAGTTTCAACACATTGAGTATTTTATATTAAAAGAAGAACTAAATTCTCTCATGAACAAAGGAGGTCTTCCTTCTTTACTAATAAAATTAATGAATTTTGCTCCGCAAGTATCTCTTACTTCTACTTTCAAAATTTTCTATTTCAATTTTCCAGCAGTTTAAATAGAAACCCAAAACTTAGGATTCAGGTAGAAATCACTGCAAGGGGATAAACTTCCATGGTTTGTTCTACTTGGTAACTGTAAATAACACGCTGACTACGCAATGGCTCTTATTCTACTTCCAGCTGTAATGCTTCAAGAAAAATGCCCTTTCATTATGTTTTCACATATATAATCTATAACACATATTAACAAAGATGCTACTGAAATGTCTTCTGTAAAGCACAGTACAGTTATACAGATTGCAAAATTAATATCCTGTTGGTTTCTAGTGCTCCTTTAAGTATAAAAACCAAAACAATGTAAGCCTATATTAGGATATATTATGATGCATTTATTTTGTCACAGCTTGCTTCTCACTGATTAAGCTATATTTTTAAATAGCAATGAACAAGCAGAGCAATGTTGGCATAATTATAATTTTACTTCTATTTTCCTAACTCATTAGGTTTATATAACAGTGCCAGCTGAACAATTAATGACAAGGTTTAGATTGTACAAAATGTAACCTGTTAAAGATACTTGCATTTTTTTTTTCATACCTGCATTGTGCTTTGCCAAATATTTGTCTTTGTACTGCTTTTTTTTCTTTCCAAACCAAGTACAGCTGGCCTGTTGCTCCTGTTTGGTTTTCTCCATGGCAATACAAGCAACTCGCCTGGCATATGGAGGAGAAAAAAAAATTTTGTTGTAATCAATGTATTTTTAAACAGCCACACAGAATGAATTAGAAAAATAAGACTTTTTAATAACACAGGAGTACAGTAAAACTTTTGACAAGATTTTTTTAGATGACCTCAAAGCATTTATATACAGAGGTATTTTGATATAAAGAATAACTTCTTAGCGGTAGATCATTAAAGCTCACAGACCAAGTGAGCATGGGAGGAAGGGTAACTATGAAAATGGCTGTAGACCACTTTGCAGCAGATTAGACTTGGAAGAGCATGAGGTCTGAAAAGACCACTATGGTCTAAATTACTTCAGAGCAAGTTGTGTTGTGTTGTGGAACTGTTTTGAGGTCGATCTTCAGGATGAAGTATTCCAAGTGTTCCTGCTGCAATGCATACCAGTGTCTCCCTTACATCAGGGCTTGCAAGGGAGCTCTTGAGATGGAATGAAATGTCTTGTCTACCTCTGTTTCTCTTCTAGCAAAACATCCTCTAGCTCGTCCAGGTGGCACAGGTGCTGTTAAACCCTTTACAGCACTCTAATTCTTGTATAGCAAATATTCTATGTAATGTTTTGGGTTAGATTATCCATATTGATAAACTTTCTAGAGTTATGGCTGTAACTTTCATGGCCCAGGACTTGCTTGCTAGAGTTTGTGCTGATACATTTAAAATATTTACTAATCAGCTTCTGCAAGAGGTTGTTTAAAAGCTCTGCATTGCTTTTGTGGTACTCAGTGTCATTGCTGTTCATTGAATCTGTCATTCAGGAATCTTTGCACTGTGATTTCTTTCTACTTTTTGGCTTTCACATGGAAAATGCCATTCAAAAAGGAGAGAAAACCTCAAAATTCCCTCAATGACCCTTGTGCTTGACGTCTTGCTAACACCTTATTCCTGCAGCACTTGCATGTAAGCAGTACTAATGAAAACACTGTTTAGAACTTAAAAGAGAAATAAATTTGCCCCCTTACATAAACAATTTGTATGTAGCCTTCAATCCTAGTTTCCTATAGTATATCAGAAAGCACAAATGATGTTTACTAACACAGGTGTTTATTTTTCTAATGTAACCACACACATGATATTGCATGCAGCCCTTACTGCTATGCATACAGGAGAAAAAAAAATAAAATCAATGGCACACAAACTGAGGCAATGTAGGCTTTTTTTTGAAAAACAAGAAAAAAAATTATACAAAACCTAGCTATACTACAATGAAAAGCATAAAAGATGGAAATAAAAGGAAAGCTAAATTAATTTTTATAGAAAACTTAATTCATACCATTCTTGAAGTTCAGGAGAAGGAATAAGACCTGCAGTACCATTTTTGGAGTTCTCAAGTTTACCCTGCCACCAGTTGTGATCATCTTTGCTAATGATTTGGATAATATCACCAACTCGGAATCTGATGCCAGCTTCTTTACAAGGAATGAGGTCATCCTTTCCTGGATCATACTCAAATTGTGCTCTTACATATATCTATAAAAAGAGAGTTTATAAAAGACACTGCGATATTATTACTGGTACAGTATTAAGAGTAACAGGTGAAAATTTGATCTGTGCATGTAGCTACACATACTGTTTGTAACAAGCAAAGGAAGAAACAGAATGGCGAAAGCGTAAGTGATAGTTGAAAATGAAACAGAAAAAAACCCCTCAGCAAACAATGGAGACATATGATGTTATTTTGAAAGCTCATCTTCTACATACTGTAAAACCCAAACAGCAAAAATGAACCCATGTAATAAACTGATAGACTCCCTCAAATCAGTATTAACTATCATGAGTCATTACAGGCTAAAAGCCAGCAGCTTACAACTTGAACTGTACTTTACTTTCCAACTGAAGTCCCATGATACGTTTTAAAAATTTGTATGACAGGGAATTTTATTGGACAGTATAAAGGACTTAGTCTACCTTACCGATCTTTAGTATTTAGACTGAATACTTAGTACCCTTTTTTTTAAGATTAAATAGGAAGTCCTGTGTTGCATCTATCCTATATAGTTACTTGGGAGGGATCTGGGAATTCTCTGCACGGGTTTTTCAGTAAAAGTCTTCTCCCAAATAAATGAAAACTAACAATTTGACTAAGTTGTTCTCTAAGGAACATTAACAGAAAGAATTCAGATTCTGACTTCACAATTTAAAATAATATACCAATCCTTGCTTTGTGGTTTAATGAAGTCTCAACCCTAGAAAATAAAAATAAAAGTGAACTCCACTTTTGGTTGCTAATTACAGCCCTGATGCATCCAAGGATCTTAAAATTTGAATTAAATGTCATGTCCAAGATGGGTAATTTCTACAGTTTATGAACTTCAAACATCATCCTATAGCATCTCAGACAGCCATGTATATTCTACGGCTGATTTTCTTACTAAAAACTCACTAGATTTAAAAAAAAATTACATTGCAAAGTAATAAGCTTCTTTTAAACTGTAACAAACACTTTTCAACTTTGCTCAAATTCTGCTCCAAAAATAGGTGTAACTGTGCAATGTTAGCACTATTCATGGCACTTTAAAAAGTTCATTTCTATAGTAATCCAATCTGCAACCCAATATATGAATAAATTAACTTAAAATGGCTAATCACTACTATTTTGTGCCTGATACATTTTTATCTGTTTACAGTGAGAGAGAGCATCAGATGATAATACCAATATAGATCTCAACTTAATACACTAAATCTGACCCTTGTTCTGCTGTGCATTGAGTGTGTTTAGACAAGCAACCCAACTTCTTTTAATCACCTGAAAAATAGGATATTTTGAAACCAACTACATATATTTAGTAATTGGCTTTCTACGAAGTAATCGGTATTGAACCAATCCCTTATTTCCCCTCAACCTTACCTAACATAGGTCTAGAAAAGTGAGCAGAATTTTTACCGTCTGGAAACTTTCTTGCTTTTCAAGGCTCTGCTCCAGTTTGAGCCATTATCCACCACATATTGGCTGTTCATGGAATGTTACAGACTTCCTTACAGATAGCAACATATCAGTTATTGAATCCCTTACTGTCTTCAAGGATGGACAAATATGCTGGTTCAATGGGAAAAGACTCTTGAAAAAAACCAGGTAACTACAAATGGTGCAAGTATGAGGAACACCATTATTCTGCTATTGTTTTAAACGAATGCTCTTCTCCTTGAAAAAAATACCTTAGGAGAGGAAAACAAAAACCTAACACAACAGCTTGGAAGGTCTCTCATAGAGACTTTCCAGGACTACATTCAGGCAGCTGGAAACTTCAGAAGACAATGGGAAGTTGAAAGAACCGTATAGCTGTAAGCTTTAAAAATGGGAAATGAAGTGAGAGCAATCCATCTTTGTAACAGATATTCCAGCCAACTTAACCAGACAGTAGTATAAAAAGATTGTCAAAGACAACAGGTTATGGAGTCCATTGACTCTTTTGACTGAAATTGCAAGAGTTACTGTTGAAACCCTCGGTAGGGTAAGAGGTTGAGTCCACAGTTAAGATTCAGAGGCAGATTCTGGAAGCTCTATATATAAATGGAGCAGTTACAGAAGATGAATCACAAATCACTTGATGGTATGTGCTGATTTGGAGGCTGCAGTAAAAAAAATAAATTCTTAAAACTGCAAAGGAAATCATAAGGAATCCTCTGCAGAGCCCTTAAAAGGCTCTTGGAATTATCTGTAGAGGGAAGATTTTTCTTTGGTCCATGATGACATATACTACTGTCAAGGTAACAAAGTTAAGGGAGGTTACCGAATCTTGTCCTTAGGACTGAAAATGTAAGAGGCTATCTTCAGACTTATCAACGCTTAATAAAAACTGTGCTAAATGCTTTTCTTTGAAGAGCTTTCTTAATGTTAATAATTAGTTACAGCACAACTCAAGCTTTAGAATCATTGTCAGTACAATGTTTTGGAGTAGAGCATTAGATGCTTGCCATACTAGTCTCCATTTCAGCTTAAATATAAATTTGAGCTTTCCTCTAAGACAAAAATCTGCACAGGTCACTGCACAACAGTAAGTCTATTAATACGTTCTGAACTAAAACAACATCTCCAGTTAAATTTATAATGACTTTGTAACTCTCACACATATGGACACATGAAAAAAATGCTATTTTGAATTAGCCACAAACAAATGAGTTAAAAAGAAAAACGAAAAAAATGGAACATTTTTTCCAAGCTTAAATGTTTTAGTCCAGCACATACAGAATATGAGGGGGGAAAAGATAAGCAGGGATGTTCACTAGCAGCTAAGTTTACAAAAATTCCCATGGAGGATATCTATTCACCTGTCGTCCTTTTGGTTGTGTTGTCGATGGCAAGTCCTGCAGAATAAAGTCAACCCAGGAGAAGACATTTTCATTTTACTTTTTAAGGGTATACAACACCATTTGTTAGTGATTCATACTACATTACAGTAAAATGGTAAGTCAGACAAAAGTATAAAGCATTGACCCATATTTAGAAATATTTTTTTCTTAAAGAAAAATCAAACCCAGGCTGTTTAGCAGCAAGCTGAAGAAAGCAGGTAAAAAGTTTAAGCAGATAGAGAATGTGCTTTTTAATAAATAATTCAGCATCTTCAACACAAAAGCACTGTCAAGTGAAAGAGGCTCTTTATGTGAATGCCTTTTCCACTTAATACTTAGTCTTGTTTTTAAAAGAGAAGGATGACTATTGCAAATATTACAAATTTTATTATTAAAAATGTATAATGTGATTAATTGTGCTAAGGAGTAAGATTATAACTAGTAATCATGTTACAAATTCAATTTAATTCACAAAAATTTCTTAGATACTTCATCCACAATTATTTTTCATTGTATTAATTAATAAGCACTTTACCTTGTGGCAAATAATTTCTAAGTTGTAATTTTTTTTAATAGTTAAAGGAGTAGTTACTCAGTTTTGGGTGGTTTTTTTTAGCTAGTCCCATGAACTTATGATATTGACAGCACTCTTACTGAAGGAACTTGCATGTACAGTTACTACATTGGTCCAAACAATGACAAATGATAAACAACACAAATTTTAACATTAATGTACTTTAGAAAAACAGGAGATCAACAGCATCTTTCTACCTGAATACATATGAAACAGAAGTACTTTGTGTTAAAGATGTGACGATAATAGCTTGGTTTGTAGTGCAGTTTAAAGCGACTTCCTTTTGCTTTTCATATCCAGGCAAGGCTCATATTTCACAAAATATGTGCACGTACCACAACAGCAGAGGGCACACCAATTCGTTAACTCAGATAGCGGAAACCAGTACACGTTCCAGAGGTCTCTCAAAACACAGAACTTAAAAGAGTCTAAAATGTCTTGAAATACCAACTGCACAGTTATTCTTTCTTCAAACACTGCTTCCAAAGTTCAGGATGGAAATAAAACTTCCACTTTAAACCTTTCCTTAGTTTTGAGGAAACTGCTAACCATGATTTAAGGATGACTGAACTGTCACATTACAGTTGTTAACATTTAGTTCACCGTATGGGTTTTAATGAGAAGAATATGTTGGAAAAAACCCTTAAAAAAAGAAAATGGGGAGTTACATATGTAATAACCTTGGTTCTATCAGCAGGACAAAATTTTCCACTGACCACACGATAAGTATAACAGTAATGGCAAATGAGCACCAACAAAACTTTCACACTTTCTCTGTGTGGAACTGGAATCTTACCGAAACAGAATTGTTAGTGCTGCTATGACCATTAGCTGGGGACTGTCTGGATGTAGAGGGGGAATCTCTCTGAAATAAGACACAAGGTTCATTAACAACACAACACTATCACAGGAACACAGATATATTTAAAAGAACAGTTACATCCACAGCCTTATAACCATTTGCTTAGCTGCGTCATCTGTGAAAGCTTCCACACTACAAACTCCATAAATCCGAAAACTTTTTTCATAGTTTAAGATTCAGGTTTGACATTTTGATGTATCCTAGGTAATAACTATTTTTATATTGCCTTAGCAAACAGCTTTTTAATTACTGAGTATCTGGGACCTCTTAGATCTCATGTGGCTGACAATGCTGAAGGCTATTAGTTGTACTGGTGTCTTTGTTAAAAGCAAGTAACCTGAAAATTATATGCTGAATAATGCTTTGTATAGAATGAGGCACATATTCCATTTTAAAGACACTTCTAAATCTTTTTCAGCAGTGTGGTGGAGGTCAGTGCTGACCAGTTCTACTCTGTACGATGCATCTCTCTCCAGTGTCTCAAAGGCACTGAAGCTAACACATAAGAAGGAAGCTGGATACTCCCTTCTCCCTCCTCATCCATTTTACAGCATACTGAGGTTTTTCTTCCCTCCAAAATTATTACAGGCTTAAAACCATTGCACTTTGCCAGAATATATCACCTTAAAAAAGCCACCTCTCTTAACTCAGACTACCAGTGTAGTGAAAAAAAATTCCCCTTTACCCCTAAAGGAATTTTGGAATATAATGTTCCATATCAAAGGTCAGTTTTGGAATGTCTATTAATTTTGCATAATGTCAAGGATAGCAGAAAAAAAGGGCTAAAACAGTTTTCAAAGAAAACAAAGTTATCCCTGTCACATTTTATCAATACAAGTGTCCTCTGTGAACTAATTAAAAACCAGAACTGCACCTAAACTGGTCATGCAACAACATTAATCAGGTAAAGGTCCTCTACTAATATTCTTGAACTTATACTAATTATGTGATAGCTATTTAAAAGCATCAAGAAAAGTTAAAATGACAGGCAATACTTTATCACTATTGCTGCCTGCATGATTGATGTGCAACAAACTTGTGTAGAACTGCACTTTTTTGTAGACTTGTTAGATATGATTTCACAGAAAGTTCCATGTGTAGCAATCTAGATGCTTGCTTTGATTTTAACACAGTTGAGGACAGATCTGAAAATGTTATGGTTGTAAAGTCATTGTGGTTCAATGTATGTAGATCTGTATACTTCTGCTACATCCATAAGAAGAAAATGCTCATTTAGCTCCCACAACTATTTGCAACATGTAACAGACTGGGGGAAATCAGCTCTGATTCTATTTACAAAATCACTCCAGCACAACAAGTTTAAAATGTTCAAATGAGACCAAATAAGTTATTCATCACTGAAAAAAAATAGAAAAAAGAAAAGCCTAAAGAAACCATTATTCCTTTTGTTTTGTGTATGGGATTATCAGCATCACCCTTATCAAATAGCAGCTAGGAGATACTTTTTTCCAAAAAAGCAGTGACTTTTTTATTTTATAATGAGATCTTCTGTTTGCTCTGCAATTCTGTCTCTGCCAATTTCTCACTTTCAAGAAGAGGTGAAAAATTAATTTTACCTTTTTTTTCTTTTTCTTTTTTAAACCTAATTTGTTATGATCTGCTAGTCAGTGATGGTTTAGCAAGGGAAAGCTTTGGAAAGTGATGCAAACACCCAAGTCACTTGGAGAAAAACAAGTTCAGACTAATTTGGAGAATGCCACTATTTCCGGACTCTCTTGAAAGTTTCTCCCTTTGAAGGAAATTTTCTTGGTTTAGGAATGTTTTGATTTGTATTCCTCCAACAATTCTCAACAGAAGACAGCATATTACTCAAAGCAAATGTTCATCATAACATACGGACGAAAATACGCATTTTCAGTGCTACTGGTGATTTCACTACTAACTGTAAGAAATTAATCTATCAAGCTAGTAAAGAGGCCTATGTACAATTTGTGAATAATTAGGCAGTTCAGCCACAATTTCAAAGGCATTTAGATTCTTAATTTCTTAGGGACCTGGCCTTTCTTTCCAAAAATACCAGACTGAAAAGTTAAGAGAAAAACTGTATTATGCACAGTCTAATAAGATAAATTGATGAGTAGAGATCCTTGTAGAATACTAGGACTACTACTACTAGAACTGGACTGGAAAACGTCAGCTTTGGCTGTGAGTTTATTTCTCCAGTAAATCAGAAAAAGCCCTAGTTCTCCTGGGGTTAAGAGCAGAAAAACACTTAGAGGATCCAATGATTCTGTGTAGCGTAGAAGTGTTATCATCATATTTAAGTATAACTTGACTATCTAGACTTCCCAATCTTGTCTAGCCCCAAGCCAAATAACAAAACAGCAGTCTTTTGGATCCTTGCTCTTCAGTTCAAGCACTGCAGCCGAAGCCTTGGAGGAAACAATCAGAATTATTTCCAAATGATGGCAAAACTACTTTCCCGTTGATTCCTTGTTCTTAGGTGTGGAATATGAATGATAAATAAATGCATTTGAAATGCAATCCTATAGCAGAAGTCAATTATGTCTACTAAATGTGGCCTGATCAAATTAGATACTGACAAGAACAGCTGGATTAATGACACTGTTGCCAGATCCACAAAAGAAAATGAAAGAGACTTTCCAAAAACCTGAAAATACATTTCAGTTTCAGTCTTGCTCAAGTAACCTTTCTGGCAGTATTTTTAATACAAATGTTAAAAAGGTTTAATACTATAAGAAGTCTTATAGTCTGAGCACTAATGGAAACATTGCAAGACTAAAGGAAAAAATCCATGGTGATTACCACCAGATTTTATTTTTTTATATATATATATATATGTATACAAACACACATATATACAAAGGCTTTTTGTCTTAATGACACAACTTAAGTGTTTCACAAGGATAATCTGAAACATAAAGAATGTTTATATGGACAGCTTTTTGTACCAAAAAAAAAAAAAAAAAAAGTACTTCCCTTACCATTCTCACATGTCTGACACTATGAAAAGTTACTCAGAGTGTTTTGTCAGTACAAAGTAAGAATGCAAATGTAGCTAGAGCAAAATGCTTTCTCAGTTGGATAAAGCCGAAACTCATAAACAGCATACTCGGTCATCAGCCATAAGAAGAATGTGTTGCAATAGTTACTTAAGTTCGTATTTATGTAAGTCTGTAATTTCCTGCATATCTGAAGCAGAAAACAGAACATCCTGGCCACTGCGTTATCTACATAGCTGAGTAACTCAGGCCACTTGCCACACCAATGACTAAACAGGTCATCTCACAGCAGGTCAGCTGATCGCATTTTTAGACAAGGGAATTCGTAAGTATTATGTTTTCAAGTCTACTCCATGAAATAGAAGGTCTGGTAACTGAACGGAAGGCATGGGTGCAGGAGAAGCCACAAATCGCTAAATGACTTGAAATTATTCAGTTGAGGTTTTGGAAACTGCCTAGTGACACTGAAGTACCATTACATACTATATGGACAAGACTTCCCTAAATATGCAGAAGTGGCTTAATATTCAGAAAACACCACTACAACGTTACTCTTAAATGCCTACAAAAGAAGAAAAATATAGCAAGTGAAATGCAAATCTCAGTTATTTAAAAAAAAAAAAATCCCAAGCCCCCCTCACCTTTGTATATAAAGGCACATAGACAGACCCTATATAAAAGGCAGATCACCTCTGATTCTACTGATATTTAATATTTCTTATTCAAGATTAACAAGATGTTTTGCAATCCAATGATATGATCATGGTAGGAGCCTCAAAAAAAACCCCAATTATCAATTCTGTTTTATATTCCTTTTCTGGTAAAATTATACTACATGAGCACCAGTCCATGACTGAAGGGACTGGGGGAACCAAACAAATTTATACTAAAGTATTGCCAAAAAATACCTTAACTAACAAGATTATACTAGTCAAGATCCAATATCTCTGAATTTATCCTGCTAGAGAGCTTTTTGTTTCTCAGTAATGTCCTTCAACATTCATTTTCAGCCTTTATCAATGGTTAAGAATTTGATTCATCGTCTGAATCACAATCCCAAAAAACTCTGTGAAAAAAGTTCTCTCTGTACCAAAGGACTAGAGATGCTTTAATAGGGTGATTTAACAATGTTGGCTTTTTGTAACAGCTGAAAACGTAGCCAAAGCAGGTAGAACAGACTCAGCCACCTCTGATTAAATGAACGTTAAATGCTGCAAAGTGTGATAAATGGACATGCTTTTTTCTTTTCCTCTTTGATCACACATTTCTAGTTTTGCTGTTTTTTCCAAAGGAAGGTCAGAGTCCATTTTCCTCTCTTCCATGAAATAAATAGTCATGAAGAACCTAAGGACACAAAGCTAAGGAAAAGAGATGACCTGCTACTAAAATATCAGCTAATGCTATTAATTTAAAGCTGCATACTGAATTATTTTCTCCAAATAATAATCTTCCCAGAAGGTACATAGTTTCACCAATTTCAGTATTTTAATATTGGGAAGTGAGATATCTTTTATTACTACTGCTATTTACAGCACAGAAGTCAATACATAAATTTGTAAGCACACTCTAGAATTTGTTTGAGTTTTTTTTAAAAGCCTTTGCATTCCATGAAAAGCTTCTGCTTTTATACTACACCTTTTAAGAAAATAGGCCTCATAGGTGAAAATTTGTCAAACCTTCTACCTCTAAAACATTTTAGTTCTTGTTGACTTTTATTAAAAGTACAGAAGGCAACCAAAAAGCAGTAATTTTTTTGCTTTCAAACAGATTGTTCTGACAATCACAATAGCAGTTTCTGTGTGTTCTAGCATCTGCTGAGACACAAAAACAATTAGGGTGAAATCACAGGTCTAATTAAGATAAGGTGCTTGACTTCAACAGGGTTTGTGATTTCACTCTTGGAATTCTAATTTGGGAACTGTTTGCGCAGTTAAGCATGTGGCACAGAAAGACTGGCATCATCTACATAGTGCATATGCCATCTGTATGCTTAAATTGGAACAGTATCTCTCAAGTTGCCATTTTCTAGAATTTAATTCCCTTCAGTTGCAATATGGAACATAACTTTGTGAGCAGAAGGGAATTAAACGTTACTGTGCAAAAACCATAATACCAAGTTTCTAGTTCAACAAGAACTAACTCCAAATCTGTTTTTCTTCTGTAATGACAAATACCATTTTTCCATGGAAACATAATATTAAGCCATGTGTAACTGTTACAGACAACCATCACAAATTTACCTCAACAGGGTTATACAGAAACAGATTCTTCAATTAACCCTTAACAGCCCAAAGCAGTAAAATAATGTTTAATGCCTAAACACAGCAGGATTGTTCCTCAGCTTAGGAACTTTAATAGACTGCCTGGAGAATGCGTTTAAATCATAATTTTTTTAAAGGGGCTTCCTAAGTGCATGAGTTGAGAATCCCCTTTCCTATTTTTTATTTTTTTTTTTTTTAAATAGGCTGTAAAGAGTTAGTTAAGGTGCTGATGAGATGAATATGGAGGCAGGGCTGAGTAGGTAGGTGGGACCTACTCGTGTTCCGTTATCTTTGTTGTAAAATTGGTGTGCGTGATCTAACAGGACAGGCAGAAACAATTTCCCAGAAAGCAGTAACATTCAGCCATCAGCAGGCAGTTAGTTACAGGACTGAGGAAGAAATGGGATGGTTCATTAAATTCATTACCTCACAGGATGAGGATTGCGTGCGATAACTTGGCACAATCTTAAAGGTGATACTTCCACGCATTTCCCTCTGCAAAAAGAGAAGCACTTGTTTAAAGACTAAGACCCTGAAGATAAAATCTCCAAATCAATAATGCTTGAAATGAAAGCTTCATAGTTTGAAGGCAGCAGTATGTTTTCCTAAATTCAATATTCAAAAAAGCTAAAATGCTATGGTTCGTTTGTCATTTCATTTAGAAACAAACATTTAGATCATCTATCATTAATCTGAAAGATAAACATACATTATTAGTTTGTTCGCCTGACCAGCTTTGGAATGCCTAGAACCTACAGCTGTATTTTAAGTCAAGGTATAAACAGATGTGTAGGTTTCTTCCATGTCAGTCTTTTCTTTGCAGCTACAGTCTTGTGATCCACATGGTCTTTAATAATAAAGTGATATTTTCTTCTCTTTCATCATACATGTTAAATAGTAAAAGCTTATTCACAGTTTCTGGAAAGCTGCATGTTACTCTACTAAAGGTAGAAATGTAAGAAATGATCTTTCATCAGAACAGAACATGGGTCTGCTAGTTTGCATTTACTATAGTATAAGAATATTCATAAGAAGTAGTAACTGCAGAATAGCAGCAGACTGCAGCAACTATTTGCTCAGCCGTATTTTCTTAAATGACAGTTTGAATCTAAGTGCCACCACAAGGCTGACAACTGCAGGACTCGATCTGGGCAGAAAAGCAAGCAGATCACTTCAAGTGATCTTGGAGTTTTTCCTCCTTTCTTTCTTTGACTGGCTTATTGTGAGCCAAAAAAAATGCTATTTGCCTGGACTCACTTAAGCTTCTCTACATAGTTCTGGACACAACAAAAGGATTAGTGGTATCATCTAAGATCCCAAGATTAGGGATGCATGCAGAAAAATTTGCAAATATTATGGAATATCAAACTGACTCTACTAGCAAGGCCCAAGATAAAGTTTTCCTGCAAAAAGCCAGACTGTCACAGCTCAAAATATTTTTTTTCTTTGTAACATCAACAACCATGAGACACGATAGTTATAAATTGAAAGAAGGGATCTTCCTGCCACATATGAGGAGCGCATTTTTCCCTAGGATAATAATTAGGTGTTGGAACAAGTTGCCCAAAGAGGCACCTGTCCTCTCAAATCTCTGTCCTTGGATATTTTCAAGGCTTAACCAGACAAAGCCCTGAGCAACCTGTGCTGAACTCAGTGTTGACCCTACTTTATGCAGGAGATTGGACTGGAGACCTCCTGAGGTTAATTTCAACCTGAACGTTTCTATGATTTATTGTCTTTGTATTTGTACAGCAATTATACTGATAGGCAAGAAAAGTTTCTCTTCTCTCATAGTATACTCAGTATCTACACTTACTGTAGACTGAAGATTTAAAATAAGGGCATGATCTTTATAGACTAACTTAGGATGAGTAATAGGAGGAAAGCAGTATTTTTTCTGATATGTTTCCTAGAGGCTGCATTTCAACAAAGGAAACTCAGACATTAGAAAAAACTTTCTAAAATGTAGAAGAGTTATACACTAAATTCAAGTGCCCGTCGAGTTTGGGGAACCTCCATTACTCAAGTTTTTTTAAGAGCTGGTCAGACATACATCTGTCAGGATTGGTTGAGTGTCAATGACCTTTTCTGTGGGACTAAATGGAACAAATAAAATGACACATGGAGGTGCCATCTACCATTCCTGGATATAATGTGCAAAACAGCAACTACTGAAAAACAGGGGAGAGACTGTAGAAGGCTTTAACAGCTCAACACAGGAAGACTGTGTTACATGCCCATATAGGCTATCCAGAATAGAAGAAAAACAGGAAGTCACAATACAATTAGATAAAAGTTTTGTCAAAGTAAGACAGGTGCTTTTATAAAGAACATAAGAAAGATTTCAGGCACTTACAAGCATTTTTTGTAGTTGTTCTACAGTTTGATTTGCCACACTGATTCCGTTTATTTCTCGGATTTCATCCCCTACATGTAGCGTACCTGTGGAGTTAACAAAAACCACAATCGCCTCAAACACATTTTTACAAATTGAGATAATTGTAAGACAGTACTAATATGAAGGCATAAATATGAAACAACATTAAAATAATTTTTTTGGCTATATTGAGAAAAGGACTTTATAGCTATGTATTTGCTACTCAAGATTACAAATCTGTCTTTCAGTCAATACACCAGCATGGGATGCCCAGGCACCCTATAAAGTATATTTGGCAAACATCAGTCCCTTACAAGGACACTGCAAAAACCCACACATTGAAAAGAAAGTCACCTGCAACTAGTCAGCTGGAAACATTCACCGGAGATATTCAAGCAGTATTTTATCAGGTGACTATTTATTGCAGTTTGGCTTCTGGACGTAAGTCTTAATTTTCTCTGTCAGACTGCTGTATTTTTTCATTTCTCTGATTTTGATTTGCCATAGTTACAGTATGCATTTTCTGCATGTACACTTTACTTCAGTTGAATGTAAATGACTGGTGTGACTACCTACAATGTTAGATGAAGAAACAAATATCTACTTAGCTTAGGCAAGTCATAAACTGACCTGCTGAAGCTGTGATGGGAATGGCATGCTACAAAAGCTCAACAGGAAGGAGGCAGTGAATGAATTATTTATCTTCAGGATTAGAAGCAACCTAAGAGGCTCTTTTTTGGTTGATGACTTCTCATGTGAGTAGCTCAAGCCCACCTAATTCTCTAGCAATTCTCAAAAAAAAACTTCCATGGTTTATTATTAGCCGGAAGAAGTTTTTCATATATAGTGAAATACGACAAGACCATTTACTTCACATATATTTCTTTCTGCTCTATGATTTTAAAAAAACGTGCAAGTATCCTTTTCTAAGTACTGTACCTAATATAATTAATCTCACTTGGAAAAGTAGCAACTGGCAAACATTTCCTAAACTAAAACATATCTATAGAAAATTACCTGAAAAAAGTCAATCAACTAGAATCCTGAAAAATCCTTAAAATTCTTTTCCTGAACCAAAATAGTCAGTTTCTTCAAAGAATACCATGCATGCAAAACTTTCAGCTGGACAAGCATATGAAAATCAAACTGTGTGCCCACTAAACACAAGCACAGCCTGAGCCAAGGAGAAGAATCCTGAAAAGCTCTGTTGCCATGATTCCCTTTGGGCTCTCTTCTGTGAAACAGAAGCTCACTTGGCAGTGCTACAGGAGAGAGCCCAAAGTTTACAAAAACTTTCAGTACTCTCAAGGGTAAGTCCTTCAGCTACATTAAAAGCTCCAAACAATTCTACAGGAGCTGATGTGCTGATAGTGAAATTATAAAAAAAGACTCATCATAATTCTTCTTGCACTCTTCAGTGGAAAAATTCTCACAATTAATAGTTTACTGAATGTGAATGGAACAGTCCTGCATCTAAATTTCAAATTAATCTACTTCACATCTAGACTATTAATGACCAAATCTCTAGTGAAACACCCTGAAAACTCAGTTTTGGTAGACTTTCTCAGGAAGGCATTCACTACCCAATTCTTAAAAAAATACTCCAAAAAAATGAGGCTCTGTGTTGACTGTACCATGCCGAAGTTAAATTGTATTTGAAGTGAGTGTAATTGTTATTAAACAGTAATGTTGAATCAAGGAAGAGCACATGCCCTGGAAACGTACAAAGATTCTCTGGCATTATTCAAAATATAAATCTGATGGAATTAAATATTAGAATGAGAATTAAGACTCAGTAATAGCCCTGTATCAAACCATTTCAATAGCGCACTTAAATAAAATTCTCTCTTCTGGAGCATTTCTCACTTCTGTTACTCTCACAGAAGTGAATATTGTTCTGTACATGCCTGGAATGGAGCAGTATACATAAAAGTTGGGAGTAAAGCATGGACACTTAGCAGTAGATGGTCATTCTGCTTTGAGGGATGGAGACATTGATAAACCATAGGAAGAAAAAGGAGGAGGCTTTTATTATTTGCAGAAACTTTTTACTCTTGATAAATATTCTTGTTGGAAAATAGTATTCTTGACATCTTTGAATAATGAGTCTTCTGTACCATTTGTAGCTCCTGTGATTCATATGCTTAACCATCTAATTTTGGTTGCTTTTGGTTCCTTTTCTATTGGCAATGCAGTGTTTATTTAGAACTTAAGCTATTCATGACTTACTGATTTACAACACATCTGTAATAAAAAGAATGGATGTATTTCTGGAGTAAATTATTTCCTTCTTTGTCTTTGCAAGTCAGAGTGAAGACAGTTTTAGGAAGTGTGTGCTCTTGCTCTGCACAGAAGTAGGAGAAATCCTACCCTATTAGGAAGACGACAGAACAAATTCTTGGAGTCCCTATTTGGAAACATGTATTGTAGCCAAAAGAAAATTCTGTAGCTTGGAAAGTGAAAGGCTGTGAACATATAATCATATTTTCATCAAATAATCACATACTTTTTGTTAGAATTGAATAAACGTTATCAGGGATATCAGCGTTTTAAAAATCTGTGTGGGTTTTACATTAAGTCACTTTGAGAATACAGCATAGAGAAGAGGAGGCTGAGGGGAGACCTTATCGTCCTCTACAACTGCCTGAAAGGAGGTGGGGGTCCGTCTCTTCTCCCAAGTCTTAAGTGATAGGATGAGAGGAAATGGCCTCAAGTTGTGCCAGGGGAGGTTTAGATTGGATATTAGGAAAAATTTATTCACTGAAAGAGTGGTCAAGCATTGGAACAGGCTACCCAGGGAAGTGCCTGAGTAACCAACCCTGGAGGTGTTCAAAAAATGTGTAGATGTGGCACTTCGGGACATGGTTTAGTAGGCATAGTGGTGTTGGGTTGATGGTTGGACTCGATGATCTTGGAGGTCTTTTACAACCTTAACAATTCTATGATTCTATTATTCTATGATAGACCATGTACAACTGCTGTTTTTCTGGTGAGGTTAAATGAGCAGCCAATAAATACTTTCTCTTCTTTGGAAATATTTTTAAATGCCCTATTAGGTCCTCTTCCTAAATGCATTTTAAAAATTAATTCACATTCAAGCACGTATGGCCCAAAACAAGTCAGCAGCAAAAAATCAGTGGGTACTGTGAGCTGCTCAGGCTATATGCAGATCCCCTGAAAATAATATTTACAGTACAAGTAGTCTAAACAGAATCCACAGGTAAAAAGTGAATGGAGAAATGATTAATTTAAGGCATAGACACAAGCGTGACAGCCAAGACATAATTAAAAGCTTGATATCTAAGATACAATTCATTTCCTTATCCTAAAAAAGCAGACAAGTCAACAAAAAGAAATTTTTAATGACTGAAACCAATGTTTCATTTTCACTGAGCTCAGTCCTCTGGAAGGTGCAAGTAAATAGCATCTTTACAAGCCTATCTCCCTACTTCAACTTTCCCACCTTTTGAATAAGGACAACTATAATCAGCAGGACTAGATACAGCTGGCATAGAGGTAGGAGTCAGACTTCACAGCAGCTACTATTTTGTGATTGGGAATTGCGCAGTTTGTACTTAATATTGCTAGACTTGAAATTATGTAGTTCCTGTAACCCTCCCAGTAGATCTAATATCTAGTCGTTGCTCTTATTGCCTGACAGTTTTCCATATAGGAAGAGGAGACAGCAAACACACAACATAAAAAAACCCTGAAACACATAAAAGCCACAGACCCCGTCAAAAGGATTCAAAGACATGTTGTGCTCGAGATCAGTGTCAACTTACATTTGCTTGCTCTATTCAGTAAAAATATTCTAAACATAGGTATTTTGAACAAAGCAGCAAAGCTAAGAGGCATCTAGAGCACTAACAAAATTAGAAACATTTAAAAAACTGCTACAAAAACGCTGAAGTATAGTTCATTTTCAAACTAAACCTATGAGCTACCTTAGATGAAGCACATATAGAATGGGTTAAATTTCCAACTTTTTTAGAAATAAAAGACACTGTATAATTCAAAAGAAAAGAACAGAGTTCTAATGAGGTTTTGACAGGTTTTAAAACTTTTATCACACTCATTATGGAACAGAGTCATGTGAACAATGCTCTGCAGAGGATCACGACTAGCTAAGCACATTTGGATGAAAAACTTCTTCCTACGAATCTTAGAGCAATTTCCTTTTAAAATACACTTTCAGAAGCCAAATAAATTTCAGTTCAGAGGTTCCTCTAAAGGAATATGGAAGTCTCTATGAATTGCATCTTTGCTTGCATGAAAAGTTTTCTTTTTCCTGCTTCTTGACAGGTTTGATCATGTCAAGGAGATGAAGTGAATACATCAGGGAAATGATTGCTGTACCCTTTCCCTGTTTCACGTTTTGTCTACCTAATTACCTGTTCCTAGCTTCCTTTGAAATAGAACAGTAGGCTAGAAGAAACTTTGGTCTGACAAATGATGAAAATTTTTGTGTTCACCAAAAGAAAAAGATGGCAAACTGGAAAAACTAAAGTAACCCTTTTAAGGGCGCAATCTAAACTTGCAGCTAACAACCTAGCAGGGAAGTTTATCTGTTTAAAGCTCAGCTATTTTTTGACATCTGATCTGGACACACAAAATGGAAAAAAGAAGTGGACTGGAGATGAGAAAAGATGCATGTCTGCAGGATTTGCTATAGTAGTGAAAACTGAAAATAAAGATTCAAATTCTAGGCACAATAAATATTTTTATTTCACAAATTGTTTTTATGAGCCTCAACATCAAAAGTACAAAGAACTTCAATGGAGAAATTTATTTTTTTTGTTGAAAAAGCTCTTCCATTTTTGCAAGGGAAAGCACTGTAACTAGTCTAAGGTTGTTTTTTTTTTTTTTAAACAGAGTATGAAATAAATACAGCTCCAGAAATCACTGGCATTTCAATCTTTTCCTGAGCTATACTCCCATTATCCTAATTAAGGCCTAAATTAAACATAGTGGGCCCTCAGCTCAAAGTGCTCGAAGACATTTGCAACTAGAAGGTAACAGAGGCAGCTAACAGGACTCCATCCCGATACAGAGGTATACTAATATGGAATAGTAGCAATCAAAATGAGGAGCATGTACTGTTACGTGGTTTGTACAAAATGATCTAAATAACTGTGTTTGGAGACAAAAGTATTATGTCACATAATTACCTTGTCGGTGAATCATTCCTCCGTGCATAATTCTTGCCACAATGCAATGGTTCAGCTCATTCATTTTTAAAGTGATTCCCTACAAAAAGAAACGTTTATAGTCTTAAACTAAACCATGAAGCAGTGTGATTCTTGAGTAGTTAAGAACAGTCATTTGTCCTAAAAGCTTGAAGGCAGGGTATAAATTTTAAAGTTAAAATAAAACCTTTGCCACTCACTTAAATATGAGCAATGAAAAGATGCAATAATTTAATACGTAAGCATATAAGATTTTAGTTTGTTAAAAATGTAGTTTTGTATTGAAGTGCAAAGTGTCCAGTTTGGTTTAAAGCCTAATCTGCTGTAACTACTACAAGGTTGTTTTTAAACAAAAACAGCTCTAGTGGTACAGCAGTAGTATGAATGCACACATAGCATTTTAAGTTAAGGATATACACGGGAGTATAAGTATCTACAATGTCCGCTGAACTATTCCAATTATACTGGCAACCCTACTTCAAAGTGCAGAAACTGTCATTAGAATAATAATTCTGGTCTTCACCAGTACAGAGTCAGGAAAAATACTCAGGTTCCCTCCATACCATTGGTTCATCTGTGTTCTTCTGGAACTGCACCAGTCGAACTCGTGTTACATTCTCCATATCCATGTCGCCGTTGGCGCTTTCTGGAGAATCTCCATTTAAGTATGGAGAGGTGGGAGGAGGCGTAACTCTCAGCGCTTCATCACTGTAAACTTCATGTGCCACTACATCATGAGTTTGAAGTAAGGCCTAGAAGAGATTACAGCAACAAAATATCAGACTTCCATCATCTCTGATGCTCCCCACTCATTCCTTACAAGTATTTTTTAAGTTTTCCAGAAATTAAAGGAAATTCAAGATATTTGTGCCTCACTTTCTATACAGGAACTTCTCCCTTAAAGGAGTCTAAGACAAACTTCAGCAGACTGCATACACACCTAGCTAGCCTTTAAAATCTGCATGAGTAAACCTGATTTTCTACTGTAGATACCTCAATGAGAATGATGCTGCCTTTTCCCCCATCTTCTTGACAACTGCAAGGTTTCAGAATTAATCCATCTTTATTTATGTGCTAGACACAGAATCAGGAAGCTACCTTTCTGAGCAAACTATTCTATAATAATTACCCTAGTAAAATGAAAAGGTGTTCAGATCCTGTGGTATTTCATTCTAATAGACTGTGGATTGGTACAGACTGAAAGAATGAAACACTGTTTTTTGTTGTTTATTGTCATAATCAATTCCATATTCTCCCCTTCCCCTAGAGCACGGACCTAGCACAACCACACTGAGTTCAAAATACCTGACAAAAATGACAATCTAAACCAACCAACTGCTCAAATATGACTTCATTAGTTTCATTCTGTTTCTTGATGCAAAGAATGGTACAACCTGTAATCGATGAAATGTATTTAAATATCTTTGATAAGCAGAACTGACTGTGTAAGAACTCTAAGCTAGGGCAAAGACATGAAGCCTGTATAAGTGTAAAAAGTGTAACATAGTATTACGAGATAAAAGTTGGACAAAGTGTAAACATTTGCAAAGCAGTATTCAATAATACCAGGCTTTTTTGTGTTATGACATTCCACTGTTCTCCAGGGTCTTTAAGAGCGCTGTATCACATCCATTTCATATCTGCATTCAACTCTTAATGATGAGTACATTATAGCTAGCTTGCTTCTGTCCCAAAACTAAATACGATTTATATGTGAACATGCTAGTTCTACTCCTATATTAGGATATATAGATATCTATATCTATATATAGATATAGAATGTATCTGTATAGATATCTATATCTATATATAGATATATAATATCTGTATCCTAATATAGATATTATCTATCTGTCTAGACCCCGCCTCTATACCCAAATAGACAGGTTTCTGAGATAAGGATTGAAAAATCAAGCCTATTTCTTACAATATCTCTACAATAGTATTTAGATATCATAGGCTTGATCTCTACAATAGCAGAGATATCAGCCGCCACTACAGTTAGGCTAACCTACATTATAGTTAACATCGTGTTAGTTTTCATTTCAATGCTCATAGTTCTTAACCTGCAAAAATCATCAATCTTGCAAGGCTTGAGATTGACCATCTAGAAATTGTTTTGGCAGAGAAATCTCACTCTGCAATGTCTTACTCTTCGATTAAAATGTTAAAGCAGAATTTAAATTGAAAAAAGTGATAAAAAAACATCCCTAGAAGATCTATTTCTGAAGTGGAATCCAAGTCAGAAATGGGATTTTTATGGCCTCTACAAAATCCTAAATTTGTTCCTAAGCTAGCACTTCTAAACTGTACCATGTTACAGAAGATAAATTCATAAACAGTTTAACTTCCCTTTCCTCAAATCAGTTTCAAACCATAGTTGGGAATTCAGCATTATAATGATGGAACGGAATTCCCTAAACTAGCAATGCTCGGCCCGCATTCCCTCCTGTTTTTCCAGTGTTTCAAGCCCACTGACACAAACGCTATTTTAAATTAAATACTAAACTGTATCTGCATTTTCTGGTTTTCATCTTATTTTGTTAACCACTAAGCTCAAACCTGCAACAATTCCTCTGCAATAGTCTGTATTACTGAAGCAACATTTTATATTTAGAGATCTGGACCATATATGTAAGTTAAACCACTTTAAGTCAATTCTTAATGTGATTTATTTAATTTGGTGTAACCTTATGTGTGAATACTCCTATACAGGTCTAGGGATTTGGCTGAATTCTCATGCTAATATCTGAAAACTGTTTCCAGTTTTCCCAAATAAGACAAGAGCATCCATGTGCAATCATGCCTTAGTTCTGTCTGTTATGAACACCATCCATTCTAGGAGTGTGCGTGGTCTTGGCTTTATGCGCAAGCACTCTTCAACAGAGTAGGATGATCTTCTGCGCTTCCTTCAGCTCAATCTACTTAAAGCTACTTACTTAACTTCATGTATCTGTTATACTCCCCACGCTTTAATATTACATTTCTTATGTAATTCGGGGCCTGACATTTGTTTCATGACAAATACTTGCCTTGCTTAAGATATGGTAATTTGAACATTTTTAAAGGTTCATATTTATACTAGTTGATTTCTGAATGTGTTAACAAAAATTAACACAAATTCAGAAACACCAGCTATTAAAGTACAGCAAGCTCAATTTAAATATTGAAAACATTTAATATAAAGAATGCTAGTGGACTTTACTGAAAGATACTTGTTTTCATATATTTCTGTTAATTTGGATAATTTGGATTTTTTTTTTCCTGTCTCCTTCCTTTGCAGAACATGATAATCCTGCTGAAAATCAGTTTAGTGAGGAAAAACTGCCTTCTATTATATTGCAGGATCATTGTCTGCAAAGAACAGGGTAGGAAGGCACATGGTGATGGATAAAACTTCAATATGTAATTAAGTAAAAGTCTCCTAGTACAGCAAACATTTCAATTGCTTCATAGTAAACATATATAATAGAACCTTTTACAGATAAAACTGTCGCCTTTGAAAAACTACTCAAAGTTGTGTAATGGAATAAAAGCTCCTTGAGATTTGTACACAATGAATGTGGTACTTCATAATCTTTTAAAGAATTCTTAAATTAATTAACTACTGAAAGATCTTTATGCAAAATTTACATACATTTCTTTAATTAAAATGTTAAGCATGTACAGACTAAATTTATAATTTATTCCTGTACTCATAAGGCACACAAGGGTAAAACAAAACTAAAACAACAAAAAACTTTGAAGATCTCAGCCCCAGTTAAGAGTACTTACAAACGCATTCTTTATTGGCTTTGGTTCTGTAAAGGTCTATACATAGTCTAAATCACTAACATGGTATTTAAGTAAATGAGACAGACTATACTCCGTTGTCTTCTGATTAGATAATAATATGAATAATAGTAAAATACTCTGTTATCATACAGGTGTCAACGCACATGGTCCTACTTATTACACCTTATTGCTTTGGTCTCTGTGCATCAATGTTCAGCAACTTACTAAACCAGAGTATTGCTCTGTACAATGCTTGGTAAACACATTGAGCGTAGGCTGGCAATACTGGTTTATATAATTATCTCTTTTCCTAAGAGTATCTATTTTAAAGGCTTTGGCTCTGAAGGAAAGTTAGGCAGAATGCCACATACGTAAGAATAATTTTGTAAGGTCTGTTACCTAATAAAAGGTGTGTCTGGGAGCAGGAGTGGGAATGATGGGAGAGGATGGGATTGCTTCTTTGACATCTGGAGACTCTTCGGTACCTGCACCCTAAAGGTATGGTTCCGCTGCAACATACGCTGATTTAACTGCTGCTTTACATGTTTGTGCCATTCCCTATCCCAGCCTGTGCGTTTCTGTCCCCTTGCTCATTCTGGCTCTGGCAGTATTCCAGTTGTCCCTAATTCTTTTTGCTAAAGTGATCACTGTTTTGGTGGAGCAGTCTTCTACTAGTTTAGCACAGTGCAATACCGAATTGCAGTGTCAGATGAATGTCAGAACAACCGCAAGGGAGATGATGAAACACTGGGAGAAGGGATGGGACTCCATCAACTAGCAATTTAGCCTGGGATGCCATAGACTAACTTACTGAAATTACTCCTCATCAAAAATACTTGTTACAGAATTGCCTATTCCTTATAAAACAAATACCTTTTATAGAACTGCAGCAAAAGAATTCTGACAGATGTTTTTAAATTTATGAGGATATCAGGTGGAAATAGAGATACCTATAAAAGATTATTTCCAACTCACTTTTCTTGTCGCTTGATTTGATACATTAAATTTTTATATGGCACAATCATTTTTATTGATGTCTACTCTGAAAATAATTTATACTTAAGAAATGCTCTTTCCCCACAGTGCCTAATATTTTTTTGCAATACTGTGTGGTAATTATGCAAAAAAGGTGAATCAAATGAACCTGTCAGATTCCAAATACAGAAGCTGAGTACCAGAGAGTACTGTTCTTGGTTTTTGGTTTATTGTTTTTTTCTTTTTAAATTGTTCTTACAATATGGCTGAGTACCATTGCACCTTGTTTTATGTTCTATTTCAAGCAAATATTCCTGTTAAATGTTGAACCAGATTTGTTACAGACTTCAGGATAGGTATCACCTCCAGGCAATGACACACCAGTGTGTTGCTGAGTACAACATAAAAAGCCAATTATCTGCATCAACAATTAGTGCAATGAAATAGGAATGGATCGACAAGTAAAACTGTTGGGTTAGTGAGGACCTGATGTACACAATGAACGCATTGCAGGAGGTTTTACTTCTGACCAGCTTCCATCTTGCCCTGTGGACTGAATGCCCATCAGCTGCTGGATTACACTGGCTGAGCTTCTGGTGTACATTTTCAAGTTTAATTTTATCTGAAAGGAGCCTAGTTTGCATGCTTTGAGACTCTTACATGATACAAGCCAAAGCATTGTAAGAGGACAATCAGGAGATTCACTTCAAAAACACACTCCTGATCTGATTTGAAGTACAAAAATAAATGCATCCGAAGCTAAAGTGGCCATCAAAAGAACACACTGGGACATGCAGCTATCCAGATTTCATCTTATACCTGAATATGAGGTTGGTTTCAGCTCACTCTTTCCTGGAAATTAGGTTTATCCTTCAGATTTACAGTAACTCAGCTTTCAGGTGAGCAAATTCCACAAAGCCCCCTGCATATAATCCTTGTGTTAGGGAAAGTCAAATTCACGATTTTAAACTGACAGAAGTGTATAGCAGATTCAAGCAAACACCTTTATTTCTGAACTTATGAACTTCATCCACGGCATAAACAAAAGAAATCCTTTAAGTAGTTTCAAAAGACTAGACTTCAGTAACTGGAACCAAGTTATTAAGCAGTCACATCCCTGAACTTAGGACAATTAGTGCCCACAAATCAGGTTTGTGAAACAGACACAGTCAGAGTTGATATGTAACAGAAATTCACTAGACTGTACAAGCTACTGATTTATTGTAAAATAATGTTAAATAAACACTTATTTTGCAATGACTTCACACACCTTTATCCTGAGACGACATTGTGCAGAAGAAAAAGGAGGACCCCAGCTCTACCTATGAACATCCAAAATGATTCATTCTTCTTTCTATGTGCAACACAGCTCCCCCCCAAAGGACAGTGGAACTGCTCCTTAATTAGATTACTCCAAACTGCTGACAGTTATGAGCACAGTAGTGGTGATCAATAGTAGTAATAATAGAAACTACATTGCCAGACCAGCAGATTAGAAATATTTATCAATAGGTATATTGCATTGTATGCAGTTTCATCACCTGCAGATTTTAGGGAGAACTTACTGAACTTAAGTTTTCTAATATAAAGAATATAAAAAAAAAAACCAACAAAAAACCCTAAACAAGAGTAGCACTTGCGTACCATGAAATGAGGTTGTGTTAAAATACGCTTTAGCTCCTTTGCATCATTGTTCTCTGGGTAACATGAAATTTCTTCCAATACCTGCAAAACAAGTAGCTATTAATCAAACAAACGAAAACCTTCACTGGTCAGTCAGAGTATCTCCAAATGATTATACAAAATAATGTTTTTGACAAGATAGGGTTTAGGAGAATGTGCCCCTCCCCCCGGCCACTCTAAGAGAATAAAATACCTAATTTCATTTTTCTTTCTGAAACAGATTAAAGCAGAAATTTGAAGGAAACAGTTGCTCTTTTTTCCTCCAATAGCTAAATATATGGAGCCAGAAATGAAGCGCTAACTTACAGATGACACCACCAACAATTGCTACTTTCACACATGGTCACAACTTATTAAAGCAATCAGTTTAAAAGCAGAATTAAAAATACTCATAACCCGTTCTCTCCACAAATTAAATTGTTAAAGACATCAAGTGTAGGTGGTCCATCTGCTACCCCATCTCCAAGCTCCAGATCTTATAAAATCTGAGCCATACTTCAGCTTATCACTGGCAGAAGGAGGAGGCAAGAGGCATTTGCCTGCAACCTGATACTTTCACCTTTATTTTCCACATGCAACTGCTTGGGTAATCAAAGCAGAGTACTTTGCTTCTGGAAGCACCCCCCTGGATTAAGTGCCAGGAAATTTTGCAGAATAGAACTTTGGGGTGTCTATCAGTGTGACTGCAGTTAGTACACAGTGCTTTAGTCTTCCCATCCATTCTATTTTAATAGCACTATAAACAATGTTTTCCTATGACATTACTCCCAACAACTATTTTTAGTGATAATATATAATACAACTATGTTTTTTTTACTACTTGCAATTAATAAACAAACAAAATACTATTTGTCAGGTACAAGAATTAAGAACATCTGTGTTTATTTCTCCTTCATCTTAATGGGCCACCTTCATTGCATTGCTAGGTTGGCTCTTCTTAAAACTATCTATGATAAACTTGTTTTTTTCAATTTAAAAAGCCGATACCTAGAAACATATTTTTTGTGACTAAGTAATATATAAACTGAACAAAATTTACCAAACAGGAGTATTCCTTTAAAGACCACTGTTGTTGAAAGGTTAAGTGATGAAACTGAGTAATATATATAATCGTTACAGACATAATGGAATTCTGCAAGTTCATGCAACACGTTATGTAACTTAAGTAGGCAACGGTAGAATTCCAGAAATAATTCAGATTATGAGACAGAATACATATCAGTATCTTAATGATGAAAAAAAATCTTTCCCTTTAAATACAATCAAACTTTCAAAGTAAAAAATATATTTTAAAGCTGTTACCTCTTTGGCTCTCTGTACAGCATCACTTGGAGGATTCCTGATTTGTGGTGAAGATTTTGTGTTTATTTTGTCATAAAGCTGAAATAACAAGAAAACAGAGTACTGAAATCATATGCTACTTTGTATAAAGTAACGACGAGCGCTAACAATAGCCTGCTTATGTTACCATGATTAAGATGACTGTTAAACTGTAAGTCCCACAGATGTTTTGTATACAAAATCTAGCAGCTTAGGGTTTTGGCTTTTCATTTTTAAACATTTCCTGATTTGAACAGTGCCATAGATTCAGAGTTCATAGGATGACATGGGAAAGTTCAAGAGGTTAAGGGATTCTGCAAACCTCCCATGCTTTTTCCACAGATCTAAAGAAACTGTATTTTTCTGCTAGCAGTGATCCTATGAGTCTTGAATAAATGCTGTAAATGATACATTCTGCTACAAAAATCAAACTGATCTGCATATCCCACTTTTTTCAATAAATCAATCATCAAACATTCCAAACAGTAATTCAAATAAACTTCAGAATATGGGAAAATGCTCTTGAAGATAGAAAGCTACAAAAGCCTAAGTCATTGGAGAAAAGAAGAATAAATCTTTTCAGGAAAGAGGGCTCACAAAAAAAAAAAACCCCTTATCTTACTAGGGTTTTCTATTGGACAGAAGAATGCCAATGTATTTAAATAGGAAATTGTAAACCTTCCAGGTCAATTATTTTTTTTAAAACACCCTCAACTATGCAAAACAACAGGAGAGAGATCCATCTTCAATTTCAAACTAGAGATAGATATTACAGGCTCTCTTTCATACAAACCTAAAAGATTGTGCATGTTTTAAAGAAAAAAAAGTATACTTAAGAATAAAAAGGCACTGTAATAAGTACTATTTTCAAATAAAAAACTTTTGGCTTACATTTTGAACAATATAAAGATGGTCATGCCTGTGATTAATTCCTATTTATGCTAGGCTGCTTCTTTGAAATATAAGACAAGAAAAAAGATACAAATAGCTGTTTTTAGGATATTAGAGAGATTTTTATCACAATGAGTGTAGTGAGACACTGTAACAAGTTGCCCAGGGAAACTGTGGAATCCCTCAACCTTGGAAATATTAAAAATTCAACTGAAATTCAAAACATGTATGTATGTAAACAAACATTCAAAATACACAAGGGACTTTAACACCTTCAGCAAATCCTAACACTGTAAAGGATGAGTTGGTAAGAACCCCCCCTTTAAACTGCTCAGCAAGGAGTTCTCAAAAGCTGCTTCTGAGCAGCCGACAGCTCCATCGTTCATGCATGTTTGAAAAAGGTAATCTTGTCAAGCTACATACAGAAGTGCCCGCTTCTCTTTCTCACATGAAATATCATTCAGTTTTAGAAGAGATGTAAATTGCAATAAATGCAATCCAGTATCATCGTACTTTTCCTTGTGTTCCTTAAAGATCTAATGCACATGTTGAACATTTCAAGTCCATATGCAAATACAAAAAAAAGAGGAAACAGTGCCACTTCCAAAAAACATTGCTTGCAGGACATTTATACCACTGTCTTGGGGAAAGAAAAGTCAAGCTAAATCAGTTTCTTCACATCCAGCAAATTCACCTTGTGCTGCCAAAACACTACTATACTCAACAACTTAAGCAGCCTTGACCACTGTTTAAGTTTTTAAAAGAAAAGCTTTCTGCTATAGTTCAGGAGATACTTTAGTTGTATACACAATTATGTGTTTTTACCTTTTCTTAAATAAGTAAACAAAACCTACCTAACTCCAGCAACCCCAAATTATTAAGTATCACATTTATACACCTGATAAGAAACTGCATCAAGCGCTCTGTACCAAGTAAAGCACAATAGGGGCTGTGGAAAATGCACAATACCCAACATATTATTGACTGTATTTTTCTAAGTCACACACACATCCTGTTTAAGATTAATGAAATTACAGAAAAGTTAGCATGAATATATTTTTATTAGTTATTTCTAGCAATTGCTTAAAAGCTAAGTTGCTGGTTTCACTCGAGTTGCTATGCTGCTGTGATCCAAAACAACTGGCAGTTTATGAAAACAATTTTTCCTCACTATCACGGGAGAGGATAAGTTATCTTCTGAGACTAGGAAGGAGGCAAAAGGAAAGTAGAAAGCAAAGTGCCTCTAAGAATGTTTAGAAAGAAATCAAGGCAAAGTTCAGACTAAACAAGGGTGTGTTTTGTTTTCCACAGAGCCTTCACGCTGAGGCACAGCACTTAAATTTCATCTTTCAAGAGTGCTACTTATGGAGATTTGCTTCCAAGGCACCAAACCATTAGGAGGGAACTCTGACAGTACTTAAAAGAAAAACCTTTGTATTTACATTAAGGCTTAAAGCCTATATATTGTCCAAGCTACGGAATCCATTCATTGTTTCTGGGAGTAGAAGACAGCCTCAGCTACAGAAAGGATTTATTTTTGGTAGCTTCACTAACACGAGCAGATCTCTTCTAGAGAATCTTCTTGGGTACTCTACCTCCAAAGCTCATTACAGTGGAAGAGACTCGTTCCAGTGTCTAATGGAAACACTATGCAAACAGCCTAGACCACATTACATTTTTACCATGATCATAATGTCTTTTTCTCTAAAATTCTGTTCAACCTTAACTCTAAAAAGCAAGAAGCAAACAAACCCCACAATAAACCTGAAAAGAAACTTGAACCTCTGCAACTTGAAATGCATTTTGAAATGGTAAATTCCAAATTAAAACCAGGGACATTTCAGGAAGGCATACTGATTTAAGGAAGAAAACAAAACATTTTTTAAATTTGTTTAACTGGGTTACGGGCCACTTTAACCTCTGCATGCAAGGAAAAAGAAAAGCATATTTTCCACTCAAAAAAAGATCATACATCTAAGAACAAAGCATACAAGTAATAGTTAAAAGAGGAGGAAATATCTTGGCAGGGGGAAGGGGGAATCTCAGGCAGCCCAGAAGACAAAGTCAGCTACGTATGAGTTTCTCCCAGGGAAGACTGCAGCCAAATGCCATACCATAATGAGAACATCAATTAAGAAATAAGATAGTTATACGTGTTTGTGGCTTATCTTGTTTAGGTTCACGTCATTACTTATTTCTAATGCATCCTTAGGAGAAATTAAAATAATATTATATACAAGATTGTATCAGAAGTACTACTTCTAAATTAACTTTATGTAGTCAAAGCAAAAATGAAAACATACAACCAAGATATGTGTCTTTAAAAACATCTCAAGTAATAATAAGTAAACCCAGAAACAAAGGAAGTATTAGCACCTCCTAGTACTTGCTTTATATTTAAAGTTTTTTCAATATACCATTTCAACAATGCTTTCACAGAATTTTTTTGGACATTAAAAAAAGTCTGGTTCTAAAGTGTCTCTTGTTTGGTATGTACTCATATAAACAGAAGGACAAATCCAGGATATTATTTTGTATCTCTCATTTCTGATTCTAGTAACTGTGTGTTCAGTCTGGACAGAATTTTTTAGCATTATGTTATTATGCCTATTTCAAAAACCACATTAACTCTAACAATAATTAGTCTTCACTGGTTACAGAAGATGATTAGAAGCTTTCTGCCAGAATACAGCAGAAGCTGGTAAGAGGAGCAAAGCTTATGCTATGTATTAATGCGCCAGAACCGGTGAAGCAGTCCTACCTGCTCTACAATCTTTGAAAAAAGACTTTTCCAAATTTTTGCACTTAAACAATAGCCATAGCAGAAGCAATTTAGAAGAAGGAATTTACAGCTCCATAATTTATCTCTGAAAGCATGTGAATTCAGAGTTCTCATTTATACACATTAACAAGAACATTTGTTCCCTTGGATATAAGAATCCAACCCACCTTTACATGAACATTTTACAAAACGTTCAAGAAAACTCTGAATGAAACCTGTTTGTACACATCATAAATTAAAGTAAACATTAATGACAATTACAGCCAGGTTTATATACTCCCATGGTGCAGAATACATTACTTTGTGCAGTCAGCTACACATTTTTAATCACAGAAAACCAGCCTGTTTGCAATGCTGTTGTCCTTCAGCAGCCCTGCAACCCTATGGTCCTTCACGGACTGTACCAAAGGTGGTTTCTCGTGGAACAGAATTAATGGGTTCATCCTTCATTGTCCTCAACAGAATGCTTTTCTCTGCAATACCAACAGACTTTCAGCAGGGCAAAATCTGCCTGTACCCCAATGATGGCCTTTCTTTTCGCTGGGACACTCTGCCCCCTCCCCACAGTAGCCCAATGTCCAAAAATTTCACTCAGCAATAAGCATAAATATAAAAATAAAATTTGATAATTAAAAAAAAAAACCAAAAACAAGTTGTACAATGCCACAGCAATTGTAACCTTTGGAATTTCCAGACTTTTGAATATTTTGCACCTCTGTCTCACTCCTCAGCACGAGTTCTTCTGCATTTGCTACACAGGAAATCAAAATTAAGAGCTTGCTTTAATAAAGCTTAACAATCACAACTGATATATTAACAAAACTTGATGTAAAAAACATAAATTGACATTACAGCTAATTAACAGAATAGTGCTGCTTCTTAAACAGACAAGTTTTACTTTAAATTTTGCATGCTAAAATACAAATGCTATGAAGAGAATACCCACAACACGTCAAGTAGTGTCACTATCAGTTGACCAGCTTTCTTAGTAGGAGTGGAGACTTTTTGTCTTCTGCCTGTATAAAGGGAACTCCTTTCTTCTGATATTTAAAAGCAGACAGCCCAAAGCCTTATCCACAATCAGGCAGGCAAGACAAAACAACAAACTCTTCTCTTCTGACTGGTTTTTCAGATGTGCAGAAATTCCTTTTTAACCATTTCCTGTAAGAGGAGTCAGAATACTGTCCGAACACAACCCCCCTTCAATGTCACACTGAAAAATTTAGATACGTGACAACTAGCAGAAGTTTAGCCTCACTGCCTGGTCTAATCTTGAATGTAGTTAAAGTTAGATCACACAGTGAAATCGGTATTTTATCTATCCAAAATCTTGAAGTTTCTGTGATGCAAACAAGAAACTTTTGTTAAAACAAGAGCTACTGAACTGCTACAGCATAAAACTCCATGATCTTTCGATCCTTTGTGAGGAGTCAGTTCACACAGATACTGGGTTGCCAACCTTCAAATATTAAATCCCCAAACTGAAACACCTAAAAATAATTATTAAAACATGTCCTTATATATTTGACTTTTGCTTTCTGAACAAGACAACCATATGCAACACAGTGATACTAGAGGATTGCTATTAATCACTCAAGGTTTTGTACCATCTAAAAATTCTCAGGTGGAGGTGCTGCCCCTTGCACAGCAACATTTACTAACAAATAGACTTGTTGCTCTGTTCCTTTCACAGCTCCCTATCGTGGTACTTCATATACCCCAGAGGTTTCCTGTGCTGCAAGTCTGAAAGAAATCCATGACCTACTGAATGAAATAATATTCACAAGCAGTAATATCAAAGAAACACTAAAATTAAAGACCCAGTTAGATAACTGACAGACCACTTCATTCTTTCTTCTGCCAGTTCTGTTTCACCTCTCCTTTTCCATGCAGAATGTTACAACCTTCCCATGGGTGCCTCTTTCCTTGGGATTCTATGCCCTCAAGGAAACATATCCCTGAAGGTAACAAATTGTACTGGAAAACACACTGAATAACAAGGTCACAGTCAGCAGGGGCTTTATCTTCAACTTCTTTTAAACCTTCTGTTTTTCACTGTTAAGGACTGTGACTGAGGCTCACTGTTCTCACTGTTAGCATCAGTGACCTAAAATAATAATAAAAAAAAGCATAATTCTGCAGCACACCTTACAGTCCCATCTATATTCTTACAAAATAAACTGCAGGGTGTGTGCATTTTTTTTCCACAAATGTCCTTTTAAATTGTACCTCTTGACTTGCTTCATATTTACCAAGAATGTTTTTTTTTTTTAATTGTGTCACAGAAGTACTGACAATAAACAGTTATGATATTCCTCAAAATCGCACAAGACATTATTTCCTTTTACTTAATTTCAGGTTCCCCTAAATGCCTCATTCACGTAGAACGAATCCAGACTCCAGTATCTGACAGCATTATATTTCACTATAAATTAGGACTCTAACCTAGTATTTTGTCTCATATTTTAAGAAAAGCCCATATTAATACTTGTCATAAAAAAAAAAATCTGTTGACTGTAGAAGCTGCAGTTCTCAACAAATGATAGCAGATGTTAAAAGATATGCCAGACAGTACATGTACATAGCTTGCCAAAGAGGAAGAGGTTGCAATTTAGCAAAATTCCGCATCATATGGGATACATGTAGGTAAACAAATATATGTTCTCTCAAATTGGAAAGTATGGTAAGCAAAGCCTGGCATTGAATAATCCTAAATAAATACGTGCTACACTTTCAAACCATAGTGACAAACCAAAAATGATTTAGATTTAAGTAGATGGTCTAAGATGTTTTTTCCCTGTCTCCTTTGAGAACTCTTTGATTTCTGCTGCCATGAGCTGACAGCAGCTATTCAGGGCACCCTTCAGTCCTTCGCTATACACTACAAGACATCTTCAGTACGCCATCGAATCTTTTTCCATTTCAGGAAATCTCTGCCACAAGTCTCTCAGCCATTTTTTGGGGGCGATCTCAACTCCATTCCTGTATCATAAACCAGATTTTTTCCTGTTCACGTCGCAAATGTTTTAAGTTGTTTTGGAAAGATGAAAGAAGTAAAACTAGGATGATATAAAGGCAGAGCTTTGCACATAGCAGTACCAAGAAAACAAGCATAGCAGTCAGAATATCAACACAACGGAACTCAATGGTCCCAATAAAAAAACCTCACTCTCATTCTGGAATGAACCAGTAGTACTGTTGTGAAAGACACGGGCTTAGATCATTATTTCTCAAGGTACTTTTAACATATTTGTAATTTCAAGGACACAAAAATCCCATTATTTCAGTAACATAGTAACTTTATTTTTTTTGCTGCATCAGATATCTATTTGAAGTTGATCTTAAAAAAACCAAGGCAAACTGCCTTTTAAAGATGACACCAAGCAGCCGATCAGATAAAAATAAGCATAAAATATGTTGAAGTGCTAGAGTGAGTCCAAAGAAGAGCAACGAAGCTGGTGAGGGGTCTGGAGCACAGGTCTGATGAGGAGCGGCTGGGGGCACTAGGGGTGTTTAGGCTGGAGAAGAGGAGGCTGAGGGGAGACCTTATCACTCTTCTACAACTGCTTGAAAGGGGGGTGTAGCGAGGTCGGGGTTGTTCTCTTCTCCCAGGCAATAGGACGAGGGGAAATGGCCTCAGGTTGTGCCAGGGCAGGTTTAGGTTGGACATTAGGAAAAATGTCTTCACTGAAAGCAGCAGCATTGTCAAGCATTGGAACAGGCTGCCCAGGGAAGTGGTCGATTCCCCATCCCTGGAGGTATCAAAAGATGGGTAGACAAGGTGCTTAGGAACATGGTTTAGTGGTGGGACGGCAGTGTTAGGTTAACGGTTGGACTTGATGATCTTAAAGGTCTTTTCCAACCTAAACAGTTTTATGATTATGTAAGCACTAAACTAATCCCTCAACACAGGAAGGGCTATAAAAAGAGTATGTTACATGGACAACACCTTGATACACCCCACAGAATAACCTTTGCCCCTGTCTTGCCCTCCCCCCCTCCCTCCATGGACTAATGACCTATAGCAGGAACTACAAACTCAGGTTAAGCCTAAATAGGCTTAATTCCCAATTCTGTCAGTTGAATTAACTCTTCAGGGTTAGATCACCATCTTGAAGAAAAGGATGCTCATGACCACGAACCTCATTCCAGAGGGATATAGAATCCATATAAAACTAGTTAATTCCACAGTGATCACAGAGGGTTGACAAAGAACACAGTTTCTCACCTGCTTTGTGACACTGAACATATCTTGGATCAGGAGGTGCTAATGTTGGGGTTACACCATTTTTGTTTCTCCCTATCCAAGTGAATTTTTTTGTAACGATACACAGAATAAAAATATACTGCAACGAGCTCATTAGTACAAAGAACAGTCAACACGTACCAGCAATCTACTAGAATAACTGAAAGTAGGAGGCAGTGAGGCCTGATTGACTGAAAGACAGAAGCATAGCTTACTGGGCTGTTACTATACTGCCTTTGGGTATTTTAATGTAAACTAAGTGTAGACTGAGATTTGTGGGCTGTTCCCCAGGTGCTGTAGCATTTGTTTATTTTTTTCATTTCTCAGAGTAAGTCCCAAGCTCCTGGAGAAATAATAAATCTGAGAATCTGAAGTTTTATAAGGAAAAAAATTCCAACAGGTAGCCCTTATGGTTAAAAAGGAACTGAAACTAACTTGAACTACACTCAACATAAAAAGAAGTGAAGAAAACGTAGAAAGTCAAATATGAAAATGATCCTCTTTCCCTCCAAACAGTATCAGTGAAGTTAATTAAATGTTCTACACATACCAGAAATACATTTCTGGTGTTCTTTGACAGATCAGGGCCCAGTAACATAAAACCACACTGTAATCAAGGGAATTTTTAATTCTACATACTAAAAAAACCTGTCTACAGATTTATGGTTTTGGAGTAAGACATGTTGGTGCACAAAGACACATACACATACTTGCACGCTCACAATGACACACCATTGACACAGGGAAGATGACATTAGGCCAAGAGGAATGGGTTAACTAGTACAATTCCCCTTTAAAGTACATACTTTATTAAACTGAATTTCACTTGATGATTCACCACATCAGCACTATGCTTATAAATACTCAGAAATGACAGAACAACAGTTAGAAAGAAAACAGGTTGAGTGCAACAAAGCAACTATCACAGTGTCATGCAATCCGACCCAGAATTTTGCATTGTTGGAAAGTGGTGGATACATAAATTTCTCAGAAATGAATCTTAATCAATATAGAAGTTACCGTTAGCTCTTTTTATATTACTCTTATATTTAAGAGCCTCAGTCAAGGAAGAACAAGAAAACAATGAGATGATGCTGATGAGATCAGTGATCTACATATCCCAGGAACACAGAAAAGGAAATGCAAAGATATGAAGGAAGTTGAAAATGAAAGGTATTTTAGAGAATGATTATGAAATAATGCAGAAATTCTAGAAATTCTTTTAGTGTTCTTTCAGATATGGCCTTCCAGAGAAGTTACCTTTTAGAGAAAAAGCATACTGCACTGGTGATGATGATCCAGCCCACCTGCTGAAGGAATTCTTCAGAGTTCTCCTTAAGGCTTGGTCAATGTTCTTCTACACTACTTGGGAAAGGAGTTTCCATTGCAGTATGAGAGACAGTCCCTCCCACTCCCTGGGGCTGAGCATGCTGTCTCTGCTGGACTGGGATAAAAGCCAGATTTGGTTCCCCAAATAGCAAGGTGCTTTCCTGCCAACATAGTTTCTTTTCTTTTCCTTTTTTTTTTTTTTTTTTTTAAACAAATATTTTCCATTTGCTTTTGTCTTACAGACATGTCAATTAGAGGATAATTAAAAATAGGAAAACAAGGTGGTTTAAAAATGAGAAAGGATTATTTCACGTAAGCATAACATGTTCTGAGGGAGCTTAGCAAGACGTCTAGCACACACACACATTCTGATCTGTTTTTGCAAAAGAAACACATTCATGTTCCACTTATTAGTTTTAACATAATCAGTATTCAAGAGGGTAAGGACCAATGTTGATCCAAAAAACTTGAACCACACTATGTGATTCACACAGAAAGCCATTCTTATTCAAAACAAAACATAGAAAAACTAGATGATTCATGAATTTAAGCTGTTCATACACAGCTGCTGGTTTTATTTTTTTTCTATATCATATGATAGATATCCCACCAGTCTATTAATGATTTAAAAGAAAGGAAGAAGGAGATTAAAGTGTCCTGAAAATAGAAATCAGAATGTCTCTTGCTTTGTTTTTTTTTCAAATGATATAATAGAATTGTTAAATTAATACACAGAAAAGACCAAATCAGAGATAAATGTATGAAGAGTTTAAATCATTTTCAAACACAGAACTATAGTATCAGCCATGGCTGGGCGCTGCTGAATAACTGATCCTTTTACAAAAGACATTCAAATTTACTGTGCCGACATCCAACAGTGAGAGGGTAAACAGAACAAACCAAAACAAATTCAGTAGAAAGCTTTAGCCAGCCATGTAAGAGGCTAAACTGAGGTCCCAACAACATTCTTTCTAGCAAAAGAGAAAATATGTTTCCTTAAAAGTCTGGACTTCAGGACCAAATCTGTTTGGATGTTCAAAAGAAATACTAAGGGAACTCTGAAGTGTGCATGGGTGCATGTTCCTTTGAAACATTACCATTAGTAGCAAGGAATAACAGACATATTCTCTTGAAAAATGCCTTAAATATAGGCACTATGAATATAAATTCATATAGAAGAAGCGGCTACACATATAGATATGATACATATAGCTACTCCAAAATTTATTTAATCTTGTTTAGTTAAATCCGTATGTGGGTAATGAGTTACGCCAGTGAAAGGTAAAGTAAACGTCCTTCAAAGTTCATAATGCTTCTATTACAGATATAATGCAGAAATAACAACACTTACCTTAATGATTCCATCTATGAAAATAACGTAACAAACTTCTGAAATTAACAGCCAAAAGATATCAGCCTAGAGTACTATCTGACTCAGGACAGACAGATGCAGACAAAGCCAGTAGCATAGAGAGGCCCCAATCACACAAAAGCTGATATTGTTCTCCTTTTGAGCGAAAATCCCACTTGTAAATCGAACGACATCTGCATTCAGAATCACCCACAGAAAGCGTCCCTGGAGAGGTGACCAAACTACTTGATTCAACAGAAAAAAGATTTCTCTTGTCTCCTTCAATGTAGGCAGCTGCATAAAATAGCAGCTTCTGGTTTTAATTTTTAGCAAACCTTGCTTTCTTTGATGCACCGATAGAGATGAAACACAATGTGTAAAGATCTTTCCCATTATGCACAGCCTTGAAGCCCAGTATACTTTTCCAAATAAATAATCATTAAAGTAAAATCTTTTGTCATGATACAGAAAACAGCCAAATGCCAGTGTCTCCAAAATTAGTAACATCTTCACATTTATTTCCAACTTCTTTATCAGTACTGATGACACAAGACAGCGGTGCCCCCCAGGATCTCTTTCATGAAAGTCAATAAAAAAGTCTTAATCAAAGCATTTGATAAGGCTTCTAAAAATCTGTCAATGGGAATAAAAAGCTGTTTCACTATTTAAATTTAGCTCTGTTTTCCCATAAAGTTATTTATATCCTTTACTTAACCTTATTACATTCTTTATTATCTAAATTGGATACCAGAATGAAACAATCTATAAAACTTTACATAGGCATACACCCAGGCAGTTCTAAGTCACACAGAGGAATGTCCTACAGCATTCACCAAAATTTTGATCATCACATTTCTAACAGAAGTGACAAAAAAAAATAAAATCTGTCTAACCCAAAGTTACTCTTTTACTTTACAAGAAAAATCAATTAAACAATATTTTTTTTTAGACAGTGACTATTTCTAAATGGCTGTTTCTAGAAGGTCCTTTTCTTTACTCTCACCAGTAAACAAAATTAAGCTTTTGATAATGAACTGTGTAACTTTTGCACAGGAAAAAAACACTCAACACAATAGAGGGATTCTGTAAAATTATGAAAAAAATCACACAATGCAACTATTCAATAAGCCCACATCAGGATATGCTGGTGTATTGCAGGATTTGCCCCAGAGTGAATACAAATTACTTTTTAAGTTGTTTGCACCTTTGTCTCCCTTGTTTTGAACAGCTTTGGCACCCAAGTGGAAGAGGGTCTTAAGATAGCTATCTAAACAGACATACATAAATTAATCCATTAAAGACAATTGATAGGATGATAGGAACCCTGCTTCCTATGGCCTTCAGAGGTGCCTGTCCTCAAAACACCTAAGTTAATGAATTACTGAGAAAGACTACTTCTATTTTGTGATCTATATTACCTGAAAAAAACCAACACGTGTCTAACTTGCAGTCCTAACACAAAGATTGCCCTTTCTTTTTTTTGCTTTCGGGAAAAGAGTTAGTTCAGAAGCAAAAGAAGGTATTTCAGCAGCAGAAGTGAGCTATCATCATGTGCCTAATCTAAAAATAAGGATAATTCTTGAGAAAGAGTAGGAATACGAGAACAAATTTAACTGTGGAAAAAGGCCAAGGAAGAGGAACAGTAGTTTTAATGCAAAGTGACAGCCACAACTTCACAACAGATTTTAAAATTCCTACTTAGGGGAATATAATGCTTTACAGGTGACTTGTTCTGGTGGCCTTATTAACCCCAAATACTCTGAGAGGAATAAATGGCTTTCCTGATAAAACTTCATCCAAGTAAAACTGATGATTTTTTCAGAGTTCTGAGAGAAACTGGAATAGTACCAATGCATAAACAGAAAACAGTCTCCCACATTCAAGTTACTGAAATGAAAAAGCTACCCTTGCATATAATACTGTCTGTAACTTGCTTCAGACTTTCAAATATGTACTTCCTGACACTGTAGTATTTTAAAATTTTATTTTGTATTATTCTAATCAAGGTATCTTTGGGAAGATTCTATCGTCCCCCTTCCCCATAGGATAATAAAACAAAAATGCTTTTTGGTAGTGTTTTGTTCTCACAAATATATTATTATAGTGTCCATTTAAATTTATCCGTTTCTGTCTAAGAGAATGACTATGACTTTTAAATAAAAGAATCACAGAATGATATGAATCCATTGCAGTTTTTTCTTGTTTAAAAGGCTATGGCAGACTGTTACAGAAATATTAGATCATTAGTGAAGTACTATGAACCAGACTGGTACTGTAAAGAATAGAAAAATGCAGTAGTCCTGTCATACAGCAAAATACTTAAACTAATGACATCTGGTTTACCAAAGCCCAAGAGTTATATGACAACGTAATAATGATTAATAAATATCTAAAACCTTCCTGCATGAATGACACAAGTGTTTCAGTTCTTATTATTACACTCATGTTATTCTCCTCCTGTCTGGATTTCTATTCCCTATTCATATTATCTGATCACCTTTCTATACTGCAGCATCCAATATAAAAAGACAGAGCAATGCCAGCATCTGCAACACAATCTAGATGAACTTACATTGGGAAAACAAGGTTCATGTTTTAATGCAAATTGCAAGATGAGTTGTTGGGAGATGCAATTCAGGAAAGTAATGAGCTCTTAATCCCTTCTTCCTGCGTGCTTCATATAATTTTATCCAATGACCGTTTAATGTAAAATGCATAAACAGTTATCAAGAACAAAGATTAGAACTGTAGAATCTTGTGCCAAAGCAATGCCCTTGTCACTTCACAGCTAACTATCTCTGGTTCCTCGAGTCACATGGGCAGCTATGTTGTGGGGAAGCTTTACCAGAAGATTTATGTTCCCATACAAGCCAGTTTAGGACCTCTGGGTCCTCTTCCAGAAGGAAGTATGTATGGATTTGAATCCTTTGAAGTTGAATGACGCACGGAATTCAGGTGGCCCACTGTTCACCAATCACTAAAAAAATTGTAAGAAGTGTACTACATTTTAAAGAATTGGGGCACGAAAGGAACCATGGCACCATTTGCATTCAGATCATACCCCTGCAAAGCTGCATATAGGAACTAAAGCAATCAACAATTTTTTAGAGACTCTAAAGTTTCTACAAGCATAATCATCTACCTGCAGATCAGATAGCTGGAATGACTCCTATTCCTGCCTGTCTTTCACTGGGTAAAAAGTGTAGACATCTTGTTAAATCTGTGATATACACTGAGGTATCCAAGCTGTTAAATTTAAGACATAGTAATAAAATGGTCATCACCTATTCAGTCACATAAGCATTTTAGTTTGATTCAGGAGTGTATTTTTGAATTGAATCTTCTGATTATGCCCACCTACACCACTTGTTACCAGAGCATATTTACTCTTAAATGACACTAAAACGGAAAATGCTGTTCACCTACTAGTGGTTATTCAGTCCATAGGACTGCAGTATAGCTAGTATAAAGTAAAAGCTCTCAAAATACACAAAACTGTTGACACTGTGTCCTCAGTGTCAACTGCTTTGCTCTACAGATCTGCAATTGTTATGTGGTAGTACTTGCTAATGTGGACATAGCCTATACCTTTGTGGATTTGGTTCCATGGTGAGTTTTTTCTCAGTAGAATGTGTAGATTGCTTTAGAAAAAGTTTGTCTTGCCTGAACACAAGTCCTCTGTCTTCAACATGAAGTATCCATATGTTCCAGAAAAAATCAGGGCAAGTTTTTTCTGCTTCTTTTGACCCTTATTTTAGACCCCAATACTGTGTAGACACAGAAATCAATGACAGCATGATATGCTTTTGAATTTGTCCTTTAATGAAGGTCTTGGCACTCAACGTGAGAGATGGAGCATAAGCCTGCAGTGATGCTGAAAGTCCCTGTTTTTGCAGAGAGTTGAAGTTCAGAAAATACTTCTACCTCAAAACTATAAGTATGTTTTCCCAAATTCACACAATTTTGGAGAAAGTACAATGTATTTTCTTGTTAGGCCTTCTTAGTTAAAAAACTATTGGGAAATATAAACAGGATTTCTGCAAGCGAAAAGATAACAAGAAACTTTGAAAACAGGAAGTTCTCAAGGCACAGAAAGATAAGTAGCGTGCAAGCAATCTCAAACACCAGACTACTTGCTTTTCAAAATTATTTTTGCAAAATAGAGCACTTCAGTTTTCTGGACAAAAAAAAAAAAATAATCTATGAACGATCTAATATCACAGTTCATTTGTACATGTAGCCACACAGTGAACTATGCTCACAGATAGACAGTGAAGAAATGGGAATGAGATCCTGATTATGGCTACCAGGAGGCACTAACCTGTATATTGTATTTGTAATTAAAATATTTGTAATATTTGCACATTTTCTTGTGGAACACATACTGCTGTCTTATGGGTAAATAGCTCTCATGAAACACAGACTAATACAGATTTAAATGACTGAGCCTATCACATACTGTGTTCAAGAGTAGGACAGAAACAAGCATATCTAGGTGTTTCACACAAAAAATGTCATACTTGTAAGAATATCCACAGAATTGGTCTAAGATTATTACATTACTTAAAAATAATAAAAAAATGAATCTGTACAAAGTTACAATTCACATTTAAAATAACACATAAAATCCAGCCCTTACCAAAAGAAAAAAGCCTATTCTGATACATTATTTTAAAGCAAAGCTATTAATTCAAACCAAGTCATTAACCATTTACACATTCTAAAGTATTCTGTACGTATAGTCCTAAAATGTATTTTTGTGTAAAGTGCTAGTTGATTGTTACATTCCACACCTAAATAAATTCATTTTGGTAGGAAACAAAAAAAAAGAGAATATATTTGGGATAAACCAAAATATTATCCAATGAACAACAGATACAGAAACTCATTCAAATCACAGAAAACTTACATCTAGTAGCGTGTGAAGATGTTGATCCTGGAAAACACTGTGAAGAAAATCTAAGTCTTTTTCGCTGCAGTCTGTAAGTGCATGAATTTCTTCCAGGCTGTCCAGCACCTGTGAGACTGCTCCTATGGGGCAATAAACAGGAAAAAAAAGAAAGAATAAAAATCAATAAAACAAAGACCCACAGTAAACTGAACTTTGGAAAAGGAAACTTTCACTTCATCTGGTACAACTGGAACAGGAACTTAAAAAAGCTAGAGTTTTTATAGGAAAACTCACTGAATAAACTTTACATATATTAACAGTACCCACTTATAGTGTAATTATACATAAAAAATGGTTTAACTGAAGAAAGGTTAAAACCTGTTTTCATTAAACTTAACTTCGTTCTATTTTAGCCTGGTTTCCAATGATGTCTTACGAAATCACTTGGATTATCTGCCCAACTGCCTGTCCTCACCATTCTCACCCCAGCCTTCTCTTTTTCACTTTTTGAACTGCTGGCCAATTTCAAATACATATTCCAAATCAGTAAAAAATTCTTTTAAAATCAGCATCTGGATAGAGAAGGGAAGAGAGCTAAAGACCTGACTGCTATGTCCTCCAGAAGAGAAAAAAAGGCTGTAACATGAGCTCTGGTGTTTGTTCTGCTTGCCTGGTTATCTCAGCCCCAGTTATAGCACTTTCTGTCTTTTGACCATAGGCTTCTTTTGGGTCATAAGAAGATGGGGATGATTGTTATATGGCGTAAGGGTGAAAAGAGAAGTGAGGGATATGGGGACAAAAAGGAGAAACAACAAGTATTATGGAAGGTGGAAGTCCATGAGGAGAGCTGAACTCACAGCAGGGGAGGATACAGAGACGCAACACAAATCCATAGCAAACCAGCCCATATTGGTTCCTTGTGGAACAACTTGTTTTAAAAATCAGGTATCAGTAGTGGCTGCCACTTGAGCGCATTACTAGAATGCTAACTTTGTCTTATCTAAACATCCCATGTCCTCAGTTTTTCCACAGTGGTATAAGCATCTGGAAAGATGGTAGCATATCCAGTGTTAGTTCTGCAAAAATGCTAGTGTCTGACAGTGAACTGCTGAATACTTTTTCATAAATACTTAATTCTGGATACAGAATTCTACATATTCTGTATTTCACTAATTTCTCCTTAATATGTTCTTTCTATCCACTTATTCATTCGCCAGTGTCCTTTTGTCAAGACAGATAATATCTAAAAAATTGCTGTATTTCTTGAAATTCCATCCTCCACTGTATGAACAATTCTTACCAGCTTTCCTTAACTCAAGCCCTTTTATAATCTATTGCATTTTCAGAACATAATAAAACAAAACCCCCAACCCCTTCTTAAAAAAGGGAAAAGTTAATTTAACTTTTTAAAAAAAAAGAAGGAGGAGTAAGTTCTAAGTCTAGAAACTCTTGCATGACATTTAGTCAACCTAGGATTCTCCTCACAGTTCCTTGTACACCAAGGTTAAGAACCACATTATTCCCCTCACTCACAACTCATGGCTCAGGAGCAATAAGACTTCTTCGTCTTCTCCCATTATATGTATCTGACTTTTAAAGTTATGCTCCTTTAAAAAAGCAGTGGCTGATCAGCAAATAGGACTAATGGTTTGCCTGCTGTGCATGGGGTCAGGTACACAGAAGAAGAGAAAAAACTGCTCCATCTTTGACAATGAATAAGCATGCTCAGCTGAAAAGATGCGTCCATATTCCTCTGCCTGCACCACAGTTTCCACACTGGGAGACACAGCAGGAAACCTGACAAAAATACAGGGACTGGGAATCTGCTGGTAAGAGTGTGGAGTGATCACAGCAAAGCCTCAAAGGCAAGTAAGAAAAACATTACCTAGGGACCCAAAACGGACTGCAGTTTCTTTTAACATTTTCAGAATGCCAATTAAAGGTTGATTAACATGGAAATCTTCAAGCCTGAAGGAAAGTGTTTGACTTTCCAAGATGCAGTTGGCAGAAGGAAATTTGCTAGAATTCTCTTTTATTTCTATGCTTGCCACACTCAGAGTTTGAATTAATTATTTTTTTTTTTAGGAAAACTTCACTTTCTGCGTTCAAAGCATTTTCTGTCTATTTGGAGTGTTTACTTTAAGGAAAACTCAAGAGAAGATTCACTTCAGAGGCCTGGCTATCTTAAGAGTTTCTAATGCTGCTTAACGTTGCTCATAACCACTAAAACTTGAGCCAAAACCAGTACGAATGAGAACTGTGTTCAAAGTTGTCTGCAGTGCTGTATTATGTGAAACACCAAATGCTCTGGACCACCACATTATTTATTTAACAACATTGTTTACTTTGGGAATTTTATTTTGTAGAATACTTTTAGATCTTTCAAATAGAAATAAAAGTTACTGGTTTTTAATATTTGCATCTCAACAACCTTTTGAATATCTGGGAAATCCAAAACATTAAGCTTTGTTCACTAGGTCTTTTCTCTCTTGTCTGTTGGTCACATTGAATAGACGGTTGTAAAAGAAAGTTTCCAAGAATATCCTTAACAAATTTGATGAGAAGTTCTGACGGTGACTTTGCTAATCCCTCAAAATCACAGTTCTACCTTTTTTTTACCTGCAGTCTTATGCTGTATCTACTGCCATGTCTTTCACGTACTTACAAATAACATGCACCTGCATGAGAAAGTAGCAATATACTGACAGCATGTTATTGCATAAATAAGTGATAGAACAATTCTTTAGGCATTTTTGTGAACATCTAAACTCTCTTTGTTAGACATCTGGTTAAAAGGCTAAGAGTACCTTTCAGAAGAGTTTTAAATTCAGATAAAAGATACCACATAAAATAAAAATAATCTTTACAGCACACCTGTCCCTAAAAAGATTCTTATTCTGTCATATTTAAGCTAAATTTCTAACCTTTTGGGAAAGTGTAAAAGCACTCGGTATTTATAATTAAATTCTGTATCATCTAGAAATAGGACTTAATCACTTTTCATCATTTCAAATGCACCCATTTCTCCTCAACATAGATGATAAAGGAAGGACTTAAATGAGTTGTTAGACAATCATACAATCTAAAAGCTCAGATTTCTTATGGTCTGTAGCAGTTACAGGCAGCATCTATAAACATAAGAGTCAGAATGATGCATAAATATTAGGAAGCCAGGAAAAAAAAGGAAGTTGAGTAACTTGACTGGCTTTGTTTGTTTGTTTGTTTTTAAAGACTATCTAATGTAAACTTTGTTAGAAAATGCTGCTTACTGTCACAGAACTTTCAAGTAGCCCCAATCACTTAGGTGAGATGAATCTCACTCTGCACCTTAAGTTACGATAAAAATATATACACATACGATTGCGCAGGAAAGGTTGTAATTCCAGTGACACAAGTAGAACACTCTTCTCCACAGTAATAGTAACAAATTCCACACCAAACATGGTTCTGTGAAAAGACTGATAACTGTGGATCTTACTGTAATTGCACATATGCTCTCAGTGTGCAAATGAGCAGTGATATTCTGGGTCATGCACACAACTTTGTCTTTCTTATATTCCTATAAGACTACCTAAAAAAGGATGGCTGCAACTATTCACAGTTCCCTTGGGTCTGACAACTCTGAAAAACTGAAAAATATGGGCTATCACTGTATTAAAAAAAAAAAGTCAGAACGCTTATGACAGTCTTCTGCAGCCAGCAGTGGTACATGAAATGTTTTTATTAGTTAGTGGAATGACTTCTTAAGGATGATAACAAATTGCTTCTAAGAAGATGAACTGAGTAGCTTTCTCCCTACTGAGGCAGCTCTATTATTTGTGAGTTAGACCTATTTGCTTTATAAGGCAATAACTTTGGGTTATTTCTTCACCCAGTGTGTAGTCAAAGTTATAGACGTTTCCTGCGGGTTCCATTACCTCTTATGGAGATGGCCATTCAGAAATAGTTCTCTCTTACAGCTGAATTCTCTCTCTAGAGTCTTTGTAGTTCTCATACAGTGTGGTTAATACCACCTGAAGTTGGTATGGACACTGGTTCATCAAGTTGCAAATAGACAAAAGCTTTGGTAAAATAGAGTGCTGTTATTACATCCTGGCATCTAGCTATTCTAATCTGGAACAGGTGGTTTGGCTAGAGAAACTGAACTTTAGTGGTAGGTAGGAGTTGCTTACATCTCCTCAGAAGAGGAGAGAATAAAAGAGAATAAAAACCTTTAAAATACTATTCCAAGAATTGTCTACATATTCTCCAATAGTAATATGTCTCCACCACAGTACACCCCAAAAGTTTGCTTTCCCCAAGCTCAGCAAACAAGGCAGGTACAGCTGACTTCCTCTCTTATGCAGCAGGCAGTACAGAGAATTGCTAGCTTCTTTTCATGCAGCAGTGATCTGCGACAGTGTATGACTAAAAGAGTGTTCAGGTAAGAAGACATAGATCTTGCTGCAAAACACAAAGACTGCATTCTGACTACAAACATTCTGAGAGAGGGTAAAAGAATTCTTTATTTTTTTTTAATGTTGAAGATTACAAATGCCCATTTAAGTCTTGGTCAGTCATAAACCCTATTCTGAGCAATGAAAACTTGTTAGAGGAAGGCTGACCTTATTTAAATACAAAACTATAAAACCATGACCTTTTTGCAAATCTCCTGCAATTAGTATTCCAGGAAATGACTCTGCAGAAGACCTTAGAAAACCATTATAATAATAGCATCTTTTTGTTAAAGAGACACTGACAAAATCTAAAGCCCTTAGATTTGTAGAATGGTATAAAATTATGTTCCTGACACCAACCACTCATTTTAATCCTGTTCATTCTTATAAACTACTTTAATTTGGATCAGCTTTTCAACTATTCTAGAAGTTGTATAAATACATTAGTAACCATGCCTTGAAGATTTTACAGTAATTTTTGAATGACTAATCAAAACTTAGCTGCTATTTGCAATTTCTCTATGCATCACAATTCAGTCCTTATGCCAGTCAATCTACAATCAACACAAGCCGATTTCTCCCAACTTCATCTCTTGGCTGCCTTCTTGTGTACAGCTGCTGGAAATGAAATTAAAAACCAATCCTGGTTCTCAAAGCACAGGCATTTCAGAACGTAGGATTTACATTTCACTTTTGTTTATGAAGAGATCTGAGGCTAGCACATATAAGTACGGACAGAAGAAAAAACATCAGAAATTGTTAGATTTTAGAGAGATCAGATATTAGAAACACTAAATGAAGTCACTGGATACAATCTCATAAAAAACAAGCCATTATTAGAAAGTGCAGTTATTTTCAGAAAAAAAAACCAAAACCAAACTGTGAGATTCTGATAGAGCACATCTATTTAAGTGACAATGAGACAATTTTTAGCAACTCAGAAACGTGAGATTCAAGTTTCATGGATTTTATTTTTATTTTTCATGTATAACAAATAAACCAAAGACTCTTTGTTTCTGCTTTAAGACTCCAGTGACACTTATACCTTTAAATGACCTATTTAGTGATAACTATAAATCAATGCGTCCAGTAGTTTTGTTTTGTGGCATCTGATTACGATACCCTAAAAGGCATAAATGTTTAACACGTTAGGTAATTAAGCACTATATCAAAATGCTGTGGAAATGAAGGGGTGTCTATGAGGTTTTCAAATCACAATCACATACACATTTAAAACTCTTCACTTCAGCCAAACATGAAAGTCTAGGCTCAATATCAGCATAATTATAAAATACTATGCCCATGTTATATACAAGGTCAGGTCTGCCTTAGCAGAAGTGGCAGGAGTTAAAAATGTATAAAAATAGAACACCTCTATTTCCTGTTGGTCCTGCAAAGAAAATACAAAACATATGCTGTTTCCATTAAAGGTGAGAAAAGTATCTTTTACAGAGATGGGACCTTTCCACTACTTGTGCTGATGTAACTTCTTAGATTCAGAGAAAGCCAACTGAGGACCAGATGCTCTTCATCACTTTAAACTACAACTGCAAGAATCACTGGAGTTGAGGTGCCTCTAACCTCACACAGTAATTTGCTGCTCTTTGCTGTTCCAGAGCAACTATCTATATAAGAACAGATGGCAGCCAACCCATGTGTATATATATACACCTATAATAGTTTAAAATAAGGTTGTGATTCACGTTTCACACATATACACAACAGTGTAATTAAAATGAAAGGCAAGTAAGGACTCTATCTACTCTTGGGGAGATTCTGATGGGACACGAGAGGGAAAGCTTTCAACATGAGGACAGTCAACCATTGGAATAATCTCCCCAGGGATGTGGTTGACTCTGCCACACTGGACACTTTTAAGATGCAGCTGGACAGGCTGCTGGGCCATCTTGTCTAGACTGTGCTCTTGCCTAGAAAGGTTGGACCAGATGATCCTTGAGGTCCCTTCCAACCTGGTATTCCCTGATTCTATCCTCCTCAAATTTCAGCTTTATAGTGTTTAACTACTTCTTCCTTCTTGGACAGAAACCAAACAGCCAAGTTTAGACACTCTCCAAATTTACAAATAAGCTCCTACATGCACACAGTTCTGTGAATACTATTGGGAAGCAATTAAGACAGTAATAATATATATACACACACTATATGTATTTTTATATATATGTATTTTTTATATATGTAACAATCAGGAAGAGTCTAGAGAGAGAACTAGAATGATAGAGGTCTAGGGAGACTACAGTGAAACTGCAGAAAGGCGGCAGTTGGTGTGATGGAAGGCTACTGAGATTTACAACTAAGTTAAAGAAGGTAAGGTCATCTATAGAATACCAGAAGGGAAAGAAAGGGATGTGAGTCAGCGAAGAATACCAAAGCAAATAGGTGCAGGAGAGAAAAACAGGGAGAAAGAGGAAAAGACCAAACAAAGAAAAAAGAACGGAGAAAAAAAACCCCAAACCCCGAGAAAATGAGATAAAGTGTTCCCAAACACAAGCAAGAATGCAGAAGAAAGTACTACACATGGAAATACAAAAAAAGGGGCGGGGGGGGGGGGGGGGCAGAAAAGGGAAGGAGGGGAGCAGGACAGAAACAAATGCTTGATTTTGAAGAAAGTCTTTGTTTTACTCTGCATGCACAGGAGCACTGTGTGTATGCATGTCTCCAGCCTTCTCCTGTCTCCATACTTGAGACCTTTAACACGAAGTTCATCAATTCCTTTCCCCAGTTATCTCTCACTGTAAAACTAGCCACAAATACAACAGAAGGCAGTCTAGTGTGGTGATAAAGAAATACATAGTGAGAAGGTACTATTTTTCAGACCAGACCTGCACCTTACAAGTAGCACACCCACATGCAACTAAACAAATAACTGTTTTAACAAATGAATGTCCTTCACTATTACTTCCTTAGATACTTTCTTCCTCATTGCAAAAATATATGGAAACCCTCTTCTGATAAGTATGAGGGCACCACATCCTATCAGACAGTAAGTTTACTGAAGAAAGTCTCCACGTAGAAACCAAACCAAAAATCAGTGGCAGAGGCTCTGTATGAGGTTTCTTTTTTCCCTACAACTGTATAAAAATAGTACTGCTACAGAAGTTTTATATAAAAATCCACTGAGTTCTCATCCAATAATGTGGGAACATTACTGGACAGGCATTCTGAGGTGGCGAAAGAGGAAGACAAGCAACAACATCCCCCACTACATATAAGATCAAAAGAATGAACCAAACAACAACAGCAACAACAAAAATCCATGACTTCAATCAGAAATGGAGACATGGACATATTTTTTGCTGCCCTGACCTAGGACAGAAGAAGAATTGTTAAGCCTACAAATCTCAAAATGCTGCAGGAAAACCCCCACTTTTATAGCCTGTATTTTGAGATGCTGAATTTGTTGGTTTTGGAACAGTTGTGGTTTGTATCAAAGGCTCTAGAATTTCACACCTTCTTCCGTCTAGCACAGTCTGCAGGTCTTAGAAGTGGTTGCGTTTTCAGTCTCTTGCAAAGCATGCAGCTAACTTGCAGCAGAACCTCCTCACTACATGTCAATAATATTCCTTCATTAAGGAGCCACATATTGGGTGGTTATTTAAATCAGGTGTATGCATATACACAATGCATATGAATATATCATGTATCACAAACACAGAATGATCAAGAAAGTTCATGCAAGGATGTAGGCAAGAAAATAATATATGACTAATACTACATAATATGTTTAGTGTTAGGAGAAAAAAGCCCATTAGTCCATGAAAATATTAATTTTGGAACTAAACCTCAAACCCAAACCATTTTATCCTTTATTAATTTAATGAAAATTAAATTTTTTTCAGTTGTGTTGCAAATACTGAACACAAAAACCCAGGTAATTTTAATACTGCCTCTAAACTACAATTCAGAATTCCCTGGAAATCACGTTACTTCTGGATAATTAGACTTTCAAAGTTATAGGCAGATTTAGTTGAAAAGATACATGCTATTTTCTGAACAGGCAGTATTAAAACTGGAAATAGCAAAGAGAAGAGAAGAAAGCTGATTTTTAAACATGCAAAGACACACATCATAGCTGAATGATATGCCTTAAAGGAAAACAAAGGGATACCTACTTTCTGCTGCTAGAAGTCCTAGTAGGAAGGCAGCATTTGGACAAACAACAAACAGTATGAAGATTTCAGAACAAGCGATTTATAAAGCTGCAACCTAGCACACTAGTTTAGCCACAAAATAGTATGAACAAACTGACAAGAAGCCCCCCTTTTTTTTTAAAACAGTTTCTATGTGTGAAGCAAATGGGACTTGCAGGCTGGGATGGGAGGAAAAGAAACACTTGGCATTGGGAAGGTAGCACATGTACGCAGTGTTAGGCATCTGTAATATCAGACTTTGGTTAAACTATTTAAAAAAATTAATGGACAAAAAAATTATTTCAAGTAAAAATATCGTAAAATGCAAACTGACAAACTATTTCAATATACTGCAGATGAAGCGTAACATCATATTAATCAATATATTTACTAACTAGAATTTAGCAATACTATATTGAAAGCAATTTTTTTACAAAAGTTTCAGTGAGAATCATTATAAGAACAATTTAGACATACAATCACTTTATTATTGATTTCATTTAACAGTGACTTTATATACTTAAAAGTTTTTGTATTTAAACACACCAGAACAAAGATTAAATAGCTGCAAAATAATGGAGTACTGGAAACACTCAAAAAACCTCATGATCTCAAAACTGATAGTCAGTTATACCTGTAATACTGGATAGGGAATTAAAAGTAAGTTATAAGGTGAGTGTAATTTTTTTTTCCCAAGCACTCACACTTTAAAATGTTACACAAGACCCTTTGCAAATATTTATAAAATCAGTAGTAATTTTTGCATAACAACAGTATTTTTTTTTCTTCCTCATGTTGATAAGACTGATAGTTTTTAAGATATGGGCTTATATTGCCCATATTTCATCAAATCTAAATCCCATGAAACTACTAACCACTCACTAATTTGTGAGTTAAGCTAGTTGCATGTATATTGCAGTGATCTTTCTTACAATTTAGCTGTACATTTGCTGTTTGATCCAACTCTGAAAGACTAACAAATTTAGCTTTTTTCCTATTATTACTTTCAAATTTGAAAATCAAGATCTCATACCGTTAAAATGTTCTCATTTGACATGACAATATAGATTCTAACGAGATAAAAAAGAATGAAAATGTCAATTTACGTACAGAAATCCCGAGACAAAATATCAAAATGCATTTATGAAAATGCCATATGAAATTTGTGCCTTGCAGTTTGAGAAAACAAGCTAGAAAACACTGACGTAGCCTTAATGTGCCTTTCTGTGCAATGCAAAAGCACTGCTTCTACATTCGTCACCTTACCCCATTACCACCGAGCTCAGAAAGCACATAAATGTTCAGAAAGTACTGCAAACAGTGCTATTTGTTAGCCCAGGCTAAATAAGTACATTTGGTCAGTCTGTTATAAAATATGCTGCCTTACTTTCTCTGTGGTTAAACTGACACACAGCATCATAAAATGCTTTACAGGAATTTAGAACTGCAGCAAAAAGCTACTCTGAAACTTGTTAGTCACACTTCAGAATATGAGCACTGTAAAACCAAGCAATTCAAGCAGGCATTATAGAGGAAAGTCCTTTAAAAAAGGTTAATCTAAAAATCAGTTATGCAGTTTTCCAAAGACTATGGACTGTCCACTAGCTTAACACTAACACTGACTCAGTGTTTCTGACAATGTGGCTACAAAAAGGTTTTTGGAAATTGTCCTGGCTTTGGCTGGGACAGAGTCAATTTTCGTCCCAGTAGCTGGCATAGCTCTGTGCTTTGGATTTAGTACTAGAAGAATGTTGATAACACCCTGATGCTTTAGTTGTTGCTGAGCAGTGCTCACACTGGTCAAGGGCTTCTCAGCTTCCCCTGCTCTGCCAGGTGCACAAGAAGCTGGGAGGGGGCACAGCCAGGACAGCTGACCCCAACTGGCCAAAGGGCTGTTCCACACCATAGGAAGTCATGCTCAGGGACAGCTGTCTGGGGGAGAGCGATCGCTGCTCAGGATGGGCTGGGCATTGGTCAGCTGGTGATGACCAACTGCACTGTGCATCACTTGTTCTGTATATTCTCTTACCATTATTATTATTGTTATTGTTTTCCTCTGCTGTTTTATTAAAGTGTCTTTATCTCAAGCCACAGGTTTTACTTTTTCCCCGATGCTCTCCCCCATCCCCTTGGGGGTAGGGGAGTGAGCGAGTGTCTGTGTGTTGTTCAGCTGCCTGCTGGGTTAAACCATGACAGAAATAGAGTTATAAAATGCCTATTCAATTTATTGACTTTTCTAACTGTAGGCTTAAAAACCTAAACATCCCGAATCTACCTAAAACTCCAAAGTAAACTAAATGGTCTTCCCGAGTTCAGCTTCCCAAGGCAAAATGTCAAACAATTCCACAGCCTTTCCCTGGGCTGCCACAGAATGGCGGGCTGAAGAAGCAAAAGGAGGCAAACTGAAAAGCTTTACACTGGTGATGTTCATTCTTCAGCCCGAGGTACTATTATCAAACCACTTGAAAATTATACCTCTGCATTCTCCGTTAGGGAGCAAATAGTCAGCATGTGACACAAGCAGAGGAAATCCTCTTGTCTTGATCTAGTGTGCAATCAGGAGATAGGAGAGCCAGGGAGGGCAGGGGAGAGGGGAGGGAGCAGGATGGGGAAGGGCAGCAGAGAGCAAACTGACTCTGCATTTCTCTAGCACCTATTTAATTTCATGGTCTACTTTAAATACTCTCTACTGGGCCAATTTTCCTCATGTGCCAGATTTAGCCTTTAGGGCTGCTGATTGCTAACTTCTGATTTATATTTGTTTCAGCATATTAAAAATATCCAAAACGTTCACTGCCTTGGGAAACTGACATTTTACAATGTCTTGAAGACAGGCAACCTGAAAGTCAAGTGGTTTACATTCTAGCAAAAAACATATGCAACATGCTTGTCATTTCAGCTGCTTAGTGGCTTTACTAAAGAAGTTACTGAACACAGCCTATGAACAGCAAAGTAATATTTTAGTTTAATAAATATTTACCTAATTTTTCAAAACATTTTAAAAACCTTTGACATACTCTCTTAAAATTCAGCAAGATTGACTTCTGCCATGTTACCAGCAGAATGATAGTGGGATTGAGTTAAGTCCTCCAGAGGACAGTTGCTGATGAAAGAGAAAATAGATCACCCAGAATAAGCTGTGGGAACCAAGAACTGTTAACACACTCTGTATTAATAAGAGGAAGATGTGTACAGAAAAATAGCTGGTTGACTTTAAATGGATTTTTTCCGTGTTCATTCCCATCTAATTCAGTTATGCAGTTTGCTGACCCTCATTGGAAAGTGCTCTGACAAGAATATGCTTTTTGATTCTGCATCTAAGGAAGTCATCTGACTTGCTACTATAGTGCCTTCATACCCCAAGCTACTACTCTGGTAGCACAGGAAGATACTCAAACCGTCCAGCAATCCCAGCTTCACTGAATTCTGAGAAGAACACCTCTAGATTAATCTAGAAAAAAAGACAGAACTGAAATGTTCTGTTTCTGTGTTTAGAAAGACCTGGAGGAGGACAGGATATACAATTTGCATAACCTAATAAGCATTTACAACTCTGCATCTTTATCTCAGTAGGAGTTCCACATTTGCCCATTTCTGACAAATCATTTAATTTTAATGGTAAGCTTCATGAAATTTTATGGGAGGATTAAATAGGCAGCAACATTTAAAATATTAAGTGCTCTTCATTAGAGTTTATGATCTGGAATAACATTATGGGAAGTTAGGAAGGAAACTTAAATAACCTTAAGACAGACAAGTTTCTACTGCAATTCAAGAGTTTTATGTCTAATTTCTATAAACGAGTTCAGCTTAGAATCAATCACAAGAGCCTACCTTCATAAGCTAGAAATATTTGAAAACTTTATTAGTGTACTTCTGAAGAGGAAACAAAATAGATTTCTGTATCTAGCAATTTCAGAAGCTGAAAGTTGCATTATCGTTTCTTGCAAGCCTCATTGTTTACCCTGAGATATTAAATATTTTATCAGCTAATGTAGTTGGTCAGGGAAATATCATGAAAACTACACACTTAGTATGGTTTCCTGACCACTGTAGTCTGCCATCAGTGAGATCAACAGTGTTATTTTAGAGAACAACTATGCTTTCCTGAGAAATCCAAGCTATTGTTTCAGTTATTTCAGAGACGAACACAAGATAACAGTGGATCCAGCACAGATATTCTGTAAAATTTACATGTGTATTGTGAGCAGAAAAAGTAGAACTTGTACCTTTGCTATATACTGATATCTGCAATTACATCATCCTATGAGGAAGACACATGCCTTGTTGATGTCAGACTGAAACTGGAAAGAGGAACTGCAGTGTTTAGATTAGGAAAGCTGCCACTGCCAGTCATGTTGGTGGCCTATTCATTTTATTGAAATGGGGGAAGTAGCTGGAAACAAAAATTAAAGTGCTTCAAGTAATTCTGGATGAAGTAAAACCAACTTATTCTTTCTTTAAAAGAATATATGGATCCTTACAAGTTCATCAAATATTCAAAAGCTGTCTGCCTGAAGTTAAGCCATGAGGCTGTGACTACCCATTTGCAATAAATGATCTGAGATTCCCATTTACATCTATGGAAATTATGAGCAGTGTGCATCTCTAGGGACAAAGCAATCTTTTAATTTAAGTACTCAATCTTGAATTCCAATAAGTGAAATATAAGGATTTCAACAAAATAAATTGCCCCCAGTTCCTATATTAATGACACTGAAATAACTTATAAAAATTATTTCCTCATGTGAAAGAGCAGAAAAGGAACACACAGCATATGCAGTCAATAAGTTTTTTTCTCACCTATAAATATATTGGTAAAGAGAATTATCATACAGCAGTTCAGCACATGTAATTAAGTTCCTGAAACATCTTCTAGTAAAGTCAGTGTATAGCTAAAATATGTTGCCAGTAATATTGTTTATAAAAATAAGAGAGAGAGTCGTATTGGCCTTAGATTTTTCTTAAAGGATCATTTAACTTGATCCTAAATCCTAATTTTAGGTCAGGTAGGCTTTTGCACTACAAATGTTGTGAGTAATGTTACGTCAAAATTAAGATACCTAAATATGACAGGGCTGTGTTAGTATGGGGGCTGCCAGGTTATTTAAATTCCTGAATATGGGCCAAGGACAAAAGGACTGCTTGGAGTACGATCACTGTCCTGCCCAAGGCCTAGCTACGTGCTCATGGCACAGCAAAGGTTTTATCTTCCACTTTAAAGTATGTTGGGAGCTCCTTGAAGTACATGTATTGTCTCTCTCTGAAGATTTGGGGGTCTGGGTTATAGTATCAGAAATACTGCCTAGCATGTTTTAAAGAGGAGACATTTTAATCATAGTGTTCTCTAAAACAGGGAGTCAAGAAACTGGTACACAATGGTTTCTTTTTATAAATAACTATTAGTAAGGTATGACAACCTTGCTCTTGCCTAAGAATTCAAGAAAAAATTTCAATAAGCTTTTATACTCAAGTAATATAAAGAGAAATACGAGGTTATAGCACTATTTGTAACTAAATGTACATACAACAAATAAAAACATCAGAAAATTTCTGTAGAAACTTACAACTGTGTAGAGATTTCCTCTTCATCTTCTCCAGTCACTAACACCATTATGACTAAAAATTATTAATGCTTTCACATTCAAATGTTAACTTAATATAAAACTTTATGGAATCATGAGAAGTTAGTAAATACTTGGTATTCTACTCAGTATAGAATTAAGACAGGTTGACTGCAGTAAATATACTTTCTGTTAAAATACCTGAGGAGGTGGGGTCTTCAGAGAAGTCTGGCAGCTCTTCAGGGGGGTCACCGTAGAAGGAGTTGAATTTGTGGCTTGACACAGCTGCTAGTACTGCCCCCTGAATAAAAATATCCAAACAGTCTAAATTACACAAAGAAGGATAATGAAACATTTCCAGACACCCTGGGTCACTCAATCTCCCAAGGTCTCTCATGTGTTGACCTTCTCACAGAATAGTAAATAAACTTCATAGTCTTCAGCTCTGCTTTACTGTTACCAGTCACCATATCTAAGAGAAGAGCTGGTCATTCATTACTCTAATAAACAGTAAATAAATTCTTTACAAGGGGATTCATGAGAACAATTTTTCATGGGAAAGCATTTAAAAATAGTAAGTGTGAGGCATAAATTCCCATAGTACAATGTAAACAACATAACTAATTTATTTCTTTCCCTCTTACCTAGGTTGGGTGGCTTAGCAAGTACAAAACCCCACTCTTTAAAGCAACACAACATGTTGTTATTTGAGGAATTGTCAGAATCTGACACTGACAGCACTAGGATATTTGACTTCCATAATATATATCCATATGAAAATGTAATAATCCCAGAATCCCAGTATGAGTGTTACATGGGAAGTTACAGAGCCAGAAAAACGGTTATCTGCTCTGACATATATTTACTTGTTCAAGTAAATTACAGTTTAAACACTCAGGTTTTAATATTGTGCAATTGTGGCAGTAGGCAAAATGGACAACAAATAATTTCAGGAAACACACTGCAGAAGAGTGCTTAGGATAAAATGCTGGAAAACAAATAGCACAGGTATAAAAGGTCTCAGGAGACTAAATATAGTGGCCTCCCCAGGAAGAAAACTGGGAAAGACCTGAAACTGTGTCCAGAGCAGGAAAACAGGTCATATTCTAAAATGTACTATCTAACATTTTAATTAAAGCATTACCTGGACATACAAACCACCTAAGAGAAAGTGCTGCTTATCATGAACTACAGCAACTGTTGCATCCTAATCATCAGTTGTTTTTTCAGTTACATTAAATTTTTGCAAAGCAGCAACTTGGTGCATATATCTGATTCTGTATTTTATTACAAATCATAAAAAACCCTCATGAATTTTAATGCTGCATGTTTCTGTTAAAATTTTCTCACCCTTTCGCTGAATTTAAAAATGTTTCTGTTAAAACTTTCCAAGATAGGAACTGAAGCGAAACCATGTTGCTTTGGGCTAAAATGTTAACATACTTTTCAATAAGGCTGAGAAATAATCCCCTGTGTAGTTAAACATAAAGGGGATAAACTGAAGAATACATCTTTGCTCTTCTTGAAAAAAGACATTAAAACATTATTATGTTCCTTTTATTATAAATGTAACATGATAACAGAAGCCATTGTACTATTCTCTCCTTTCCAATAACTCATATTACAAAGAATTACTGAATTAATTTAAATGAGAATCACAAAGAAAGGATGAACACCATTAACAAGACATCATTGCAATAAACAACTGTGAAGGCCAGTTTCAACTTCTTATTTTATTGCTGATTTCAGAGCATGTATTTCTCTTAGCACTTTTAAAAATGAATAAAGATCACACAAAATCAAGTTATGTAATTATATTGTTTCAACACTACATTCATTTTACCTTTAGTTTTCGTCTTGCATTGAATTTTCTCAATTGTTCTACTGTTTCTGGAAGATGGATCTTGTATGCATAGCGATCTCTCTCCTTAAAAAAACCCACAAAAAACAAAACAAAAGAAACATTAAATATAAGCTCTTAATATTCTCTTGACATTAAGAAACTAGACAAGAAATGTACCAGCTAGTAAGTACCCTAAGGAGAATGAGAATTTCTTGCAACTTAAGGAAAACTTCAAGAAACTGAGAGAGATTAAAATATTTTGAAAGAATTCTTAAGTTGGGCCAGGGATATTTTGTTTCCCACTTTGTAGTAAGACCCTAGCCTTTTGTTTTACTGGTGTGTTGTTAATCTATGGCTAGCACTGAACTTTAAAGCTGGCAAGCACAAAGTAGTTCTGCTTCTTGTGATTCACAAATCCCAGGGAAGCACAGTGTTCGAGCACTCTTTTAAGGGTGCTTGATACTTCAGGTAAGCTTGGGAGATGGGGTACGTGTCCAATAGAGCAGGAAGTGCCAGCTTGATGGCTGGTGACACCAGGCGCTAACTTACAGGAAGAATTCTCCATTGCAGATGCAGACAAAAAATTTGCCAATGAACAGTTGACAGTGGGGGCAGAACTTGCAGTAGCTGACTGCTTTCTTCCCCTGCCCGAAATCATCACAGAAGCTACATACACTAATTAAATTAAGGTAAATGTTTATCACATGCAGCTCCTTTTATAAGCTAGACCATTCTGCAGCTTGGAATACAAGAGTCAGGGCCAGAAAGAGAGCAGAGAAGTGGAAGAATGACTCCATTCACTAGCAGTTACTTGGTGGGAGAAGAACATATGAGCTTGTGCTTCCCAGGTTCGTTCGTTGTGTGGTGTTTTTTTTTTCCTGTCAATATTTGTCTAATGTAAAACATATAAACAGTCCAGGAGCAGACACCAGAATAACACCCTTTCCAAATAAGTGCCCTGTTGAAGTTAATGATATTATGACTCTCTCTACCCTGGGCCCACACTACAGAAAAGAAATAGTTAACAAATAAAAAGTTAATTCATCAGTTTCTGCCAAAGAAAATACAATGCTCTGAACCGGTAATTGCCACCTTTTAAATCTGCAACACACCCATCATTTTCCAACTCCAATGTTTAGCACAGCCTATTAATGGGACTGCTGAGAAACTAGGTGTATATTCTCCTGCTCCTGTTGTTAACCTTCAGCATCCAGCAACTACTCTTCCACTGGCTCAAACTGTATTGTAAATTCGGCCACCACTGAAAAATAATTTGACTATCAGATACCATATAATTTTATGTAGCTACAGCGACCTTTGAGCAACACACCAGTACATATCTTCCTTCACTCTGGTGGGACATTTCAGGAATGTAATGTAAGAAAGCAGCACAGTTAAGTAGCGTAGTGTACTACAATAAACTACATGGTTACATGCATAATAAGAAAGAGGTCTAGCTATGACTGAGCGAAGAAGAGATCAGAAATTACTCCTCTGGAGTTTAAGAGCCACAGAAAGACACATTCTTCAAGCTTTATTCTACACAGCCCTACTCCCCATACTCTGATGCTGCCGAAGATGCCTAAGTGAGTTTGCTCTAGCTGTTAAGCAAGAGTTCAAGCCTGGCAATTATCAAAATCTCGGGCTCTAATCTTGCAAAGCATTTGAAGTGTATCATCACAGATTTTGTACAATGTCCTGTCTATTTTGAAAAGTTCAAAGAAACAAAAGAAATAAATCTTTTTCTCCCTTGAAGAGGAAACTGGTATGTAAACAGCTGCTTTTACTACCTTTAACCAGGGATGATTCAGTGCTTCATATACTGTTATCCTTTCTGCTGGATCCAGCATAAGCATGCGGCGTACCAGATCTTTGGCACTTTCAGAAATATGGCTCCATTGCCTAGGATTCATCTGATTACAAGCAAGAAAAAAGAAATTAAATTAGTAATAAGAATATAGAAAAGAACCTACTCTTTACGTAAAGTAATTGCAGAGATTTAACAGTGGTTGGTATTTGTAAGCATTTTATCATGATAAAGATAAAAGGAAGTTTCTAAGCTTTTTAATAACTTACAAAACTGTACATTAGTTGCTTTTGAAATGGCATAAAAAAATTGAAAACAGTTAGCACTGTATCACATGAAAGCTGACCTATCCTTGGTATTATGTTATAATCACAGTATAATTTTTTACCTATGCTACATTTTGTTCAGATAAAAGTGACTCTTCAATAGAAAAAGAAAAACTAATTAGCCTCTGTCTGACAGGTAACTATGCATATGATAAACGTAGCAATTAAATCCACTCCTAAAACCAATATAAGGAATAGCATGTCTGTACCAACTCACAATTTCATGCCACTGATGCTGAGTAAGAAGGGAGTCAGCTAATGCCTATTGGGAACTACTCTGGTCCTATCCCACAGGTATCATGGACAATGGCTCTTCCCAATATATTCCTTTCAACTTTACAACAGTTAATCTTCAGCCAGTCGGGTAGGAAAGCATACTAACGTGATCAACAATACAAGCAATTTCAACACTTTTTAGAGCAGAACTGTATCTTTAGGAGACAACAATGCAAAGGATGATTTAGAATATATTTTCATCTTGTGCATAGTGCAGGTTTGTGTCCAACTAGTCAAGACGATGGACACCTGATAAAACCATACTAAAGTAAGAAAATTCTTTCTGTGAAAAAGGATTCTACCCTTAAGCTATTTCTCATATTTCTTTAATTTATGAAGAACTTAAGTTTTACTTAGATGGTGCACTGCTAATTTTCGAGGTACTAAATGAAAATTCAAAATTATAACCAGACTCTTTTCAATGTTATAATCTGTTCATTTAAAGATGTCCATTTTATTTAAAATCAGACTTTACAAAAAATGATTGCTTTAAATTGGAGCACTCAGGAACATTAGCTATGAAATGCACATTTATAATTGTGATTTGTCATTTCTTTTTCAGCTCTAATGAAATGAAGGTAGTTGCAAATTTGCAGCAAGACTGTTTTGAAATCCTTATACTATTTTCACTGAATAGACATATTACTGTGGAAACAGGAATAGAAAAGGAACTGAGAAGACACAATGTGCTGGCCATGACATTTTTTTTAAACAAAGAAAAGTTAACTTGTACGCTTCCAGAAGGTTTTAGCTGCTTAAGAGATTCCGTAAAGAAATCTTCCATAAGATGCAACTGGTACGTCTACTTGTCTATGTAATTCCAAAACTAGTGCCATGAAGAAATCCTACTGTTTCTAAGAACATATAACTTAAAGAATTAAAAATACGCTCCTGACCAAGTGCAGTACCACTGCTGTCACTTACATTTTAGCAGGCTACTGTTAAGTTCATACAATAAAATACTTCATAAACCATATTACAGACTATCAGACAGTTTTAGGAGTTTCCACTCTTAATTCACTAATACACAGCTCACGTATGACCTTGGTTGCAAAGTAGAGCAAAACCGACCTTCAACAAAACTACAAAAATAGTGAAGTTGAAGCTTTAAATTTGCCTCCGTAATGCTCTAGGAGGCTTATGTTGTGAAAAATATTTATCTTGCACACACATTGATTTGCTTTCAGTTGCAAGTGGCTCCTGTTGAATCATCAGCTGCACTTTACTACATACTGCACTAAAAAGAAAAATGCATAACTACACTTTTACAGTAACATAATTTTTTTTAAAATTAAAGCAATATGATGACCAGCCTTTATGCTAATTCTTTTAGTTCATTAAAAAATTTAAATGAGCTATAAACCTAAGGTAACATACAGTACGTTACACTTCACAGCTAAACCTTATGTAATCCTACTGAGCTCAATGTACAATTAGGGGCTAGTTGTTGCCCGAGGAAGTATTTCCATATTCTAATTCCTCACATTGATACGAAGCACAGCAGGAACAAGATAGACTAGAGAGAAAAAATGGTGTCTCTTCCTGTGTAAGACAGACGATTTTTATAAGCTTCAAATTTAAATCAGGCTAAATACCAAAATCAACTTCCAGAAATTTTACCAGCAGAGCTCATCTCACTGGAAAAGGACTCAAGTATACTATCATTTACCTTGTATTTTCCTTTAATAATGCCTTCAAATAATCTTTCCTTGGTTCCATAAAAAGGCAAACAACCGCTTAGCAGGATAAAAAGGATCACGCCACAACCCCAAACATCTACAGGCTTCCCATAAGGTTCCCTTTTTACCACTTCTGGGGCCATAAAATGAGGTGTTCCTACACGTCCTAAATGGAAATAAAAACAAAATTGAGTCAAAGTAGTGTGTGTCAAACATGGAAATGAAGAATATCTCTGCATTAAACAATAACAGTTTTAATAAGTTTTGTTCATGGGTTAAACTTTTAACACAGTTCTTTCTTCCTTAAGTTTAGGATTTCCTAAGCATATCCAGTGAGACAAATCAGTAGTTTCCCTTTTGTTTGACTTATACTTTTATAAATTAAGGAATATTCTACCCTACCCTGCAGACTGTGAAACAAGACTTACGTAAGAGCATAATAATACATGCCATACATGTTCATAAATGTTCAATAAAACATGCCATATGACAGTAAAAATATTAATTTGGACAACCTTTGAAACAGGAATTATTTATCCAGAGAGCATGTACAAAGACACTGTAGAGTTCTAGTCTACACTGCTTACTTGAAAAAGCTGCCTCTAACTGGCAAGAGCATAGTTTGGTCTGATGCTCTGCCCAAACCTTAGCCAGTCTACTGAAACTGCCAACAAGAACACAAAATGCTAGCCAATGTGTTGTTCATTTATTTGAAGTAGGCAATATCTTAAAGCAGATAAAAAGATAATGCTAATTTGTTTCACAGAATGCTTTCAGTGAGTGCCACACAGTACCGATTTTGGATTGGTAATGAATGTACACCCATGGAAACAAAATATATTTAGTACTAACTAATTTTTTGAGTGGGTAAACTGATTAGAGTGACTTCATTCAATTTCTATGTAACACAATAATGCCAAATAAAAGCAACAAACATTTTACCCCTCCCTATAAATGTTTCCCATTGTAAAGAGGTTTGTTTCCACTGCAAAGGATTTGCAAGAATTAAGCTTTGAATGCTCAGGACATTGCTGACACTTACAAACACTGTAGTCTTTGGACTACCCTGGTTCCATCAAGTACCAACAGAAGAAAAAACCCCACGACTGTAGCAAACTGTTACCACCTTTACCTTCATAAATCATTCTTGCTCACTGGTACTACAGTGGACTTCAGAGGCTCCATTCAAGGCTTGCAGTACCTTCACGCTGGCTAGGAGAGTTTACAATGCAGCCTAGAGAATCTGAGGTGTTTGCATGGCACGTATTTAATTCAGTCTTGTGTTGTACAGAGACTCTTGCTAGACTAACCTATCCTGCACACCATTTGAATGTGAGTTAGTGAAGTCACAGCACTGGTAACAAAAATCTATGAGACTATCTGGCAGTAGCTTACTCAGTAAAGACCATCTTTCATTTGTACCACCTAATGCAGGAATATGACCTAACCTTGCTTTGTTAACTAGTCCCCACTCACTCCTTTGCATCTACACGGATGAAAAAATTGACAGAAAGATAGTAGCTTTTTCACTGTACTATTCTTAAGGAGAAACACCACCGTTATCAAACTTCTTCAGCTGGCTTTGTGTTAAACCTTTTCATTCCCAGTTTATGAGGCAATCCCTCTGCTACACAAATGTTAGGAATCTGCCTGTGACAAAGGAATGTTACCTCACCACTATGCTACATCAGCATCTTAAAAAGTCCATGCAGTCTAGGCTGATGTGATAGCAAAGGGGCAGCTCCTTCCCAGGCTAAAAAAAAAAAAAAAGAGTAAACAAGCAAGATGTTGCAAGTCCAGCTCATCCCTTATATCACTGGGAAAAGAGGAAGGATATTTACTCTGGACTGAGATGGATGGGGGAAAGATTACTAATTCTTCTTGTTTGTTATACACAATTTATAGGCTATAATGTATCTTTCAGCCTGATAAACCTCAAAGCCAAATCTTCAAGCTCACAAATACGAGGGAAAGAATTATCTCCTTAGATGACCCAAAGTCTTTCTCTTTTAGGTGGCTGGTTTAGGGAAGGGAAGGAAAATGGAAAGTATATATACCCAGTATGCATAAGTTGCTAAGAACTCTGCGGTTTCCCCCCCCCCTTTTTTTTTCTAACTTTCCTAACTTTTTTTCCCCTAAGATGCCATTATTTGCAACAGCAAAAGCATCAGCATTTCCAGCTCTGTATCAGGCTATGCATGTACATAAGCAGCAACACCTGCCTGTTCAAACACTGTTTGTGGATCACTTAGACTGCTCATGTGACATTAGTGGTATGCATAACAGGGCCTGGAAATCTTTAGTTCAGAAGACATCATGCAAAACCGCAGAGCAGCCTGGCTTACACAAGACTTGTTTATCTATCTCAGTGGTAAACGTCCTGGCCCTTGGGTGCAGAGGAACCCATTTGCAATTTTGGAGCAGGTTTAACCTTTCTTACACATTGAAAAAAATATTTGTGATGATAAAGCTCGTTCAAATATTTTTTTTCAATATGAATGGAAAATCATATATATTCCAAAGATTCTGTCTTCCTACTGGGCTTTCTAACTGTTGTTATGAAATCTGGGAAGTGTAGAGAAAAGTGATTATTCAAAGAACAAACAGCAGAAATCACTAGAAGACAAAATATCACAAGGACAAACAAAGCTATTTAAAAGCAGAAGATATACAGTCATCTGGATCAAGTAGTTAATGAAACTAAGAATCCTATGTATCAAATGATATCTAAGATGATTTAATGTGCATTTCCAATAATTATGTGCCACTCTCATCCTGGGACCTTCTTTGTTTTAAGTAAACAATTGCAGAGATGAACATGGTAAAAAAATGACTATGCGCTTTGAGAAGTAGACCTAAAGGTCTGGAGTTTGGTTTTGGGGTTTTTTTGCCAATGCATTTAAGTCTGCTGGCCATTTGGAGTACAATGAAGACTGACCTACAGAACATTTTGTTCTGAGGAAAATGTGTCCTTGCAAACAGTTACCCACCCTACATTTTCTCCTATGGTGTAATACAGCGTATTTAGTAGCAACACATGCTACGTAAGCAATACAATAGCATTATTGGGTGTAGGTGCTTAGGTGTCAAAGTGCTGGCAGCTGGGGGGCTGCAGGAGTGGTTGCTGTAAGGAGAGGCTGGAGCTGCCCTGTGCTGGACACAGCTGGTTCAAACGGACCCAGTGCAGGGCACAGCTGAGCCCAGCAGCCAAGATGGTGGTGCATCAGGGAAAGAAGGAAAAAGCATTGCCCAGCAGTGAGGAGTATGGGAAAAGGTATGAGAAACTGCCTGTGAGCACTGAGGTGAGAGCAGAAGGAAGTGGAAGAGGTGCTCCAGTAGAGATTCCCCTGCAGCCCCTGGAGGGGCCATGGTGGACCAGGTATGCCTCTGCAGCCCTGGGAGGGCCCCACACCAGAGCAGGTAACCACCATGCAAGCCCATGGAGGACCCGATGCTGGAGCAGGTGGATATGCCCTGAAGGAACTGTGGCCTGTGGAACACCCATGCACAGGAGCAGGATTGTTGTGACGGTCTGCAGCCCATGGGAGGACCCACACTGCAGAAGAAGAAAAGCATGAGGAGGAGGGTGCAGCAGAGAAAGACTGTTTTGAACTGACCACAGCCCTCCGTTTTCCATCCCTCTGCACCACTTGGGGTTGAGGAGTAAGGGAGTCAGGAGCAAAGGATTGAAGTTGAGCCTGGGAAGGGGAGGAACGGAGGTGATGCTTTCATTTTTGTCTTTGTTACCCACTACCCAAATCTATTTGAACGGGCAATAAACTAAACTGATTTTCCCCAACTCAAGTCTGTTTTACCTGCAATGGTAACTGGTAAGCAGTTTCCCTGTATTTACCTTGCTCCGCAGGCTTTTTTGTCCTATTTTCTCCCCCTGCTCTGTTGAGGAGGGGAAGTGAGTGAGCAGCTGGTGGGAGTTTGGCCCTTAGCCAAGGTCAACCCACCACATAGGGTTATGCTGGTATTAACATACAGAATACTGATTAAATGAGGAAAAATAAGATGAATCTTTCTCCAAAGATAGAGGTTGTTTCTTTAATTTGTAGTTTTCAAATATCACCTTACAGTGTCAAAGGAGTATCAAAAGTGTGTATTTTTTTTTGCTTCCTTCTCCCTTCAGCAAATAATGTTTCGAATTAAAATTACTTTGCAAAAATTGATAAGCAAGAAAAATCCTTCGTTATTTATATGCACTCATAAATTTTGCAGAACAGAATCATTTCCTGAAACTGAGCATTAATCAGCTTCCCCTAAATTTTGCAAAGCAGGGTCTTGATGATGGACAAAAATTTTTTCCCCCTTATTCCTGACCACAGGGCAAGGAAATACAAAAATACTTACAAAACTTAATTCAACAAGTGCGAACTAATTCATTTAAAAAAAAAAGCAAACAGCAATTTCTTATGCAGTAGCCATCCAGTGCCAGCACCCTGTTCCTTATCAATGACCTTCATCATATTGTAATTTTTTCCATAGACACATTTTTTTCTAATAGAGCAAGTAGGTTTATTTCCTACTTTCTATGTGACAATAGACAAATTATAGCATCTGCATACTTCAAGGTTCCTATTTTGCTTTATCTGGTGACATCAAATCAGAATGAGGCTGCAGGTTTACTTAGTACTTAAGAGCTCTTACAGACAAACTGACAGAAGTTATGGTTAAAAAACACTGTCCCTCTCTGATCATCCCAAATTGTCTTTCCCCTCCCTTGGAAGTTAAAGAACTTAAATCACAGGCGGAAAAACTGGTTCTCTGTTGTCCTGGTTCAAAACCAGTATACCATAAAAATCCACCTTAATGAACTGCTTGATGTTAAGCAGAAGGCCTAGACTAGTTCAGAAATAGGTAACATTCTACACAGCTGTTTAAGACCCCAACAGACTGCTGCTATAAACTAGATAAAAAATGCATGCTACTTAATAGCATGCTGAAAAATTAATACTACTAAACTTTAATACTTACTTTTAAATTTAAAATGAGAACTCCATAAATACAAATGAAATGAGAAAGAAGGCTAGGCTAACTTAATAAAATCCTGCCATTTACTACTGCTAAAGCATAATTAGTGAAGATAATTACAGAATTATTTGGTTTCATAACATTTTTAGTGCAGATTACAAGATCCTGATACTTTAGATGGGAGGCAGTGATGGTAGTGGAAATCACAATTTCATCTCCATGAAAAAGCAAATCCAAACCAAACAGAAACTTAATTGGTTGAGACTGAGCTGTCCAGTTAAACAGGGTAAAAAAACGCATATATATGTGTGTGTATGTATGTATGAAGGCTAAAAGTCATTTCTCCGACAGCTGTCATCCTTGTGACTACTAACTACTTCACCGGGTTCACTGAAGTAGCAAATGATGATTTCGAGGTTATTCTAAAAACTGACCTTAGGAAGGACTGCTGAGCTGCACTTAGCTCAGCAAAATGAATGGAGTGCACACATGAACTTACATAGATAGGGTTTTTTCCTATGTTGCAACTAAAAGAACTGTAAGGTGAATATCAGTAACAGGGTAAACAAAATCTACAGACAGCAAAGTTTTCTAAAATCATGGATAATCACTGCTCTTTAGACCAAGTGTCACTTCAGCTGAAAATTATCTAACAGAAAATTTGCCTTCTAAACATGTCCAGTGTAAAATTTAAAAATTGTTCTCAACAGTTCAATGGTTTTAAAATATTTTAGAAGCTTTTGAATCTTCTTTGATGTTTTGGAAGAAACTTTGCATCTTTTTGGAGGGAGTGTGAGAAAGAACAGTAAGCAAAGGCATTTCTCTCTTTAATAGATTAATTTCTGCATCCCACAGCTCTTCTATTCTTCAGGATATAACAACACTCACAGATATATTCAAATGACTGCCCATGAAAAAATAACATTATTTTATTTAAATAAATATTGCATACATGCATACACACATGATTTTTAGTTGTATCTGTATGTGAAAAGAAATTATATGGAAGACTAGAATCAATTTGCTGTCTACGTGCTTCTAGATGCTTCTTACCTGTTCTAGAGAGCATTCACTAAAATTCAGCACTATATAAAGACTCAGCAGCGGTATGTATTCAGTGTGATACTTGCCTCCATCCAATTTATTGCAAATAAATGACTACATCAAAGTGCTGACTTAGGAAGTACTCAATGCCTGAACAGGTACAGACATTAGACATCTTATTTCTAGAGGTAAGCTTTCTTATCACCCAGTTTTGAGGCATGTTGGTAGCCTGGAAATTTATAAAATGGCTAATTTTGCTGATTTTTCCTGTGGATAAACAGAGAGCTTCAGTCTTCAGGTGGTGTCAATCTGATACCATTCACAAGCACTAAAGATAAATTTTGACTTACCTTTGATAATTTAGTTTCTATGACTCTTTCCATATTATTCCAGACAATAGGGCTATGCTTTCCACAAGAAGAAGAGTATATACAGAGACCCAATCAGATTTTGTCATCCCTAAGGCAGGGGATTGATGACCAAGATATCAGAAGGAGAGTCTTTCAACAGCAGTAGTATCTGAACGATGTATAAGGAAACAACTGGAACAAATAATTTTTAGGAAAAAAATGTGAGGTACTAATAAACATCACCATCTGACCTCTCACAATAGTGTAATAAGAAATATGTTCATAAATTAAGGAGTTTCTAAAAGAGTGGGATGTCCAGAATAATGTGGAAGGAATTGAAGAATCACACACAACAGATCAGATCAGTCAATACTTTACTACTTTTAATTCGTTTCCACATTACTCCAGACAATAGAGATGTTTAAAGCATGTGTACTGAGAAGATGAATAGATTTAAAAAAAAAAAAAAAAACAAAAACAAACCAAAAAAAAGGCAATTCAGCTTCAGCACAGAAGATTGTCTGAAGAAAATGTATTTTAAAAGATGCATCAGCAGACAACTGGACAACTGGATATTAGTGTCCAGAAAACGAACAAAGCAAAGATCACATGTTAACCAGACAAACTGTAATAATTGGTTCAATGGCCTTTTCAGCCATCAGACTATGATGGAGGAAGTAAACCTAAACTGACTTTTAAACACATTAGCCTTCTGTAAGCACTCTCAAATCAACCCAGATGTGAAGTGGAATTTCTGTGAGACAGTAAATCACAGTTGTGTCTTTTAAATCAAACAGTCTATCAGAGGCAAAGCTTTGAAAAGGCTCACATTTTTTTATTTTTCAGGAAAAAAAAAATAGTGAAATAGTGCTCTTGCTTTGCAGAGGAAAGAAATACTACCAGTGTAGTAAGTGAAAGAAGAACACTTGTGTAGGACCTCAGCTTACAAACATTTATGTCTCCTCGGAAAACAAAAAGAAAGATTTGCTATATCATTCAGACATCGATGATAAAAAGGTAAAAAAGTCTATGCAGTGTAAAACCCCAACACTTCAAAAATATGATTTTTAAACCAGGGTTTATAAAACCACCATGAAGGTCCAGTTTGGCAAAACACTGAAACAGGTTGCCCAGAAAGGTGGTAGATGCTGCATCCCTGGAAACATTCAAGGCCAGGTTGGACAGGGCTCTGAGCAACCTCATCAAGTTGAAGATGTCCCCGCTCATTGCAGGGGGGTTGGACTAGATGACCTTTAAAGGTCCCTTCCAACCCAAACCATTCTATGATTCTATAATCATTTTTACATTGACGGGAACAAAACAAAAATAAGGAACTTAAAAGATCCGCCCTCCCACCCCCTCCCAATTCTGCAGTCTTATTTGCAGGGAAATTTATGGCAATGCCTTTCTTTGCTATTTTTGTAGTAACTCTAAAAGGCTAGCTGACAAAGAACCAAGAACACTTGATATTTATGGGCTGTACTTCTATTAAGAACCTATAAGATGTTTTCCAGTAAGATTATGACAGTTGTGAAGATACTATAGGATTCTGAAATAACTTAGGGGAGCTAACTAATAATACATAAAAATCAATACTGGAGTGGATTAGCATCATGGTACCTTGACATTTTGCTGCTAAAAGTGAAACGTGAAAAGCAGCTAACTATGCATAGATAAGACTTGACAGTATAGAACCTCATACCATTTAGGTCTATACAGTTATCTTTTTTTGCACTAGCTGAAATGAGGAGAAAATAAGTAGATTACGTGGAAGAAATAGCACTTGTGGACCCAATGGCTTTTGTTCCTTCAGACTTCTATACCATATACTAGCTAAAAATCCCAAGATTTAGCATCTGAGATATTTGATAGCTGACAAATCTGATGTCACATTTATTTAAGAAAATACTGTGGCAATTCATACCACATTCTGAAAGAAAAATTGTTCAAGGAAGAAGACAAGGATCATAATGTGAGATTGCTCTATTATATCACTGACTTCCCAGAGCTTCTACAACTCCAGCTGCATCATAACCATGCAAACGTGGACTGATTCCTGACTACATCCTGTTCCGTATGAGTTCACTCATAAATTATGATCTGTAGCTACTCTGTATACTACCAGAATTCCACCTTAAGGTACCTACTTCAATGCTTCAAATGAATACACTTAGCAAAATTATCCACTTCTAATCATAAGAACTCCAAGAAGAGACCTTCAGAGATTGGTAGCTCATGAAAACAATTTCCTGTAACTCAGAAGATGATGCATGCTTCTTATTCATTGAACAGCAGCTTATGGGCAAACACAGTGGAACAAAACGTATTACCTTACATTTCTCTTCTGGTCTTATGAAAAATGTGTTATGGCTATGCTGGTTTTTTTTGTACTTACTTAATAATAAACTCCCTTAAAAATAGACTCCACTGGGTTGTTAGCCGATAAAATACAGTCATGTTCCTAAAATCTGTTCCACAAACATGTTAATTAATGACATCTAATATGATGTCATAGCTTTTTATTATTACCCTTACCTTTCTGTTAAATAATGCTCTATCTGCCCCAAAGAACACTAGTTATAATCCTTCTAAACAACATGAGTCTATCTTTGGACTTGCATCAAAAGATTGGGAGGGGTCTACTTTCAAGACATGGGACTTAGTTTAACTTTTACTACAAAAACACCCTTTCCCACTGAAAACAGTTTATGCACACTGGAAAAATCATGTCTTTTGTTGAGTTAAAAAAATTCAATGGTCCCAAACAAAGCAAAAGCTGTACCCTAGAAGACAGGCTTTGAAGACACTGAAGGAGAAGATTCCCTTCTATTTGTGTTCTCCTGGGCTACAAACAATCTGGTCTTGTCAGGCACAGGTGTGCCAAAGTAAAAAAAGTAAGCAAAATGGCACAAACACAAATGCATGAAAGCAAGAAAAAAAATTTTAGAATACTGGTAACCCCTTAATGTTTTAGATATAGCAACTCTTATTTTAGGAGAAAAATACTATGAGAAAAGAGAGTGATCATCATAGATACTGAAGAGCCTTTGCATAATGGCTGGGGTTTTATGCAAGACTAAGGGAAGAGTTCGACTTATCAGTTCAACTTTACTACAGTTACAATACTTTAAATGTTGACATGCTTCTTCTACAGAAAAGCTGACCTTTTCTGGTTGAAAAGATAAACTACTCCAACTAAGCAACATAAAATAAAGATAGATAAAAGACTTCTGTTCTTGAACACTAGGGTCATCTACACAGGGATTTACACTAGTACTGAGTATATTCTGCTAAGATATTGTGGTAATAGATATTACCTAGGCACAGAAAGATTAATTAGCATTGCAGTTTCTGTAAGTATAAGGCAGTGTGTGTTTTCAGTATTGTAAAAATTTTAAGGTGTACTCAGCACTGAAATGGGCTAGAAGCACAGGGTGGTTTAGGGTCAATAAGAGAACCTTAATGCCATAATAGCTCGTATTTAACAGAATTTCTTTTTTGATGTGCTAACCACCAAATACAGGAATTGCCATGCTGAAAGAGAAACAATTGACTATGTTAAGCTGAATCAATGTTTTTCACTAAAAATTATAAAAAGAATGTGAAAGTGAACAGGTTGGTTATTATACTGCTCAAAGTTCTCCATAAAGAGAGCTTTTATTTCATTCAGGAGGCAATTGAGAAACAAGTAATGCCTGAAATTTATTATTATTATTACAAAACAAAAATGATCCATAGGGCATATGGGTAACTTATTTAAACAAGTATGTAGATAAACAATTTTTTACAATAAATTTATAGCCCAGTTCAAAAAGACAGTATTGTTAACTTTCATATAACACATATGGGGTGATATTGTAAAGTTGAAGAAATAAAATCTTGCAAGTGCTGTGTAGGGGACTGCCTAGTAATATGCCTTCATGTAGGACTCTGGAAGGGAAAAGATTTGGCAGATAACAGATGTAGTTTCTGGACTAAAGACTGGAAGGGAAGGTGAGAAGAAAGAGATAAGGAGTCTGTTAAGGAGAAGGCTTGAAACAAGTAGTAGAACTGAGACTTTACATGGTATATAAATAAAGTGGAATTACTCTGCGTATCCCTGAAAGCAAGAGGAATTTGCAGCTCAAAGTCACAGCTGCTAACAGAAAGGTTACATTGGAAATGACAATTGAGAGGAAAAAAATATGAAGGCAGACTGATATGGCAAAAGTTGAGAAGGATGCGGCAAAAGATACAGATAAATATTATACGGACAAGGCTTAAGAAAGAAGCTTCTATAAGTACTGCAAACAGAACCAGAAAGGAATGAAAACATTTTTACATAGAAAACGAAAGACCAGGAGGTTGAGCACATGAACGGTAAGTGGGAATGCAGAACAGTGAATGGCAACAGGAAAGGAAGGACATGACAATTTTGGGGAAAAATGCAGAATTTTTTTTCCAAGTTGAACTTGAGGTTTCTTGCGAGACAGCTAGTAGTCTGAAAGAAAGCACACAGTATCTGACTACCTCCAGAAGAGTAGCTGAAACAGAAGAAATGGATAAAGTTGCTCAGTGAGAATATAAAGAAGAAAAATGACAGAATTGTAAACAAGTGTGTAGGAACTATCACTAAAAAAAGCAGTGGCTGAGGTACAAAAAATTTGAGAAACACAGGAAAAGTAAAGGAAGGAGTGACCTTTCCATTAAGGAAACAATAGCAGCTTAACTGAATGGCTATTTTCTTTGAAAAGATGTATCTAGGTCTCTAGGTAATAAGACACCTGGATATTTCCAGGGTATTAGCGATATCTGGAAGAGAATGGAAGTTGTTGGTATGCTTATACTGGATTTGCTTTTCATTTTGAAGAGCATATAAAAGCCAAATTGACACAGACCTTTAAGTAATTAGATTAGGAAATCTGAGTTTTTGAAGAAACATAGTACTGAGAGGAAGTTACTCATTTTAAAGAAAAAAAAAAAATTAAACAAAGTCTTTTGGTGTGGTCTCCTACTCTGGCAATGAAAACATCAGAAAATTGATTGGGTCTTCATCTGTGCGGGCTGATTAAAGCATAACCCTATTGTCTGGAACAATATGGAAGGCAGCTAGAGGAAGTAAAATCCACAGAAAACAAAACACACTTAGTCAAAAAATATACATATGTATCAAGAAATTGATGTCTTATGCAATAATTACAATGAAATATTAAAACACAGAAAAGAGCCACATGTGAAAACCAGTAAGATTTTGCTATTAAACAGCATAGCGTTCTGACAGAAATTGCCTAAGAAACATAGGGGAGCATTGGGGATGCTGTAGTAAGTCTTTACTCAATTGCTTTGACGTAAATTTCAGACCTGATAGCATTTTTATTTGATTTGCTTTGTCAAGCATGGAAGAATTATGCCAAAGATTGTATTCAAATGGAAAATTCTCTGCTTTTTTCAATTTTATTTTGATCAAACCAGTGTAAGCTCCTGTTGAGTAACATTTAGAGGGATTTTGTACTCAGTATATGTATGCACAACAATGTTGCATTACATACTAGCAATTTAGATTAACTGTGTGCATTTATAATGTTAACAAAGTCTTTAGTGAAAGATTATTTCTGAGCTCTTGTTTTGTAGGCCAGTCTGTGTTGGAAGAACAGAACTCTGCAGTACAACATGCATAATATATAACTTCGAAGGAAAATTTCTTACCTCCAGCAACTAGCCCAGACTCTCCTAACTGAATTGCTACCCCGAAGCCACCAAGCTTTACTGGGGCTGAATTCTCTTTTGAGGCAAGCAGTACACAGTGTGGCTAAAAAGACAAAAACCGAGACAAATTATAAGATTATTTGAGAAATACAATTTGCATTTTAGAACTTTTTTTCATAAATTTGCAAACAGAAGCTAGAATCTTTGGGTTTTTTAGAAGGAATTTCTTAATTTCAGGTATTTTTTCCTGGCACGGACTCCTCCTCCTTCACTGGCTTCCCTTAAAATGTCCCAAGCACAGCTAGATCCTTTCAGTACTTAACAGATCTCAGAAGGAACACAAAGTGAAATCATAATAAAATGGAGATTAAAATTTAACACCTATAATTTCTTATTTGGTATTACTTTTTCTTTTTACCTTTCACCCTTAAGCCTTACACTGTTTCAATTCTCCAGCAGAAACATCCTGCCTATGATACACTTTGTAGGATCTTATCCTTCACACAGAGAATGTAAACCACTATTTTAAGCCTTAATCACAGAATTCACTTTCCCACTGCAGAAAAGAAAAGGAACATCCCTGTGATGGTTCTAGAAAATATTCCAGTGTGTGGGGAAATTGTTTAGGTTTCTAAACTGGATTCCAGGCACAGTCTTTCCACTAATAAGAGTGAGGTGCAATGCATAAGAATGGAATAGTATACAACAATTTGGATGGATACTGACTGGTGTAGGAGGAAGCGGCCTACAGACAAAATCTTAGAACACAATTTAGTATTTAATGCACATAGCCAAAACACTGCATTTAATATAGAGTGACTTCCTGCATTTACTCAAAGCCTCCCTTTGCAGTCAACCATATTATTTAAAAGGAAGAATGTCAAATTTGTATACTTCTTGAGGATATGTGACTGCATAAATTACAAACCTAGGAACTCAAAATAGCACAAAGGAGCTACAATAAGCTCAGTCTGACTACCTGTAAATTCATCATCTGTAACCACCCATGTTTTCTTTTAAGAAGTTTCAAGTCTATGAAAACAAGTACCTTCAAGTAAGAATGCACAGCCTGTTTACAATTTAACTGAAATTTGCAGAATCCCATAAAAGCTTTATTCCTGATCAGATGATCTATTAAGAAAGTTAACATGGAAATTCTCATTTCAAATGCTAAGGAGAATCCTAAGCCAAGACAACATTCTTAATATGATCATTAAATTTAGGCTACCTTCTTTCAGGACTTGTAGAATCCACTTGAAAATTTAATTTTCCTTACATGCTACTTAAAATAGTATCACCAGGTAGTATTATCTTTGAATACTTTTTCCAATTCTGCCTTACTGAAAATTGTTAAGCTACACACCTTGGGCACTTTCACATTCTCTCATCACTTGCATTTTGAATGAAAAAGATCAACCTCAGACTTCTAACCCCAGGCAAGGAAGAAGTTAGGTGGGAGAACTACACCAACATAAGCAAAATGTACCATTTCACCGTGGCGTTGATTTATCTTTACCCTACATTTGAAAAAATGATACCATTTCCGTGACAGTATTAAAAAGAAGACAGGCTGTACCAACATAATTGTAGTTCAAAAAGGAAGCCACTGACACTGCTCACCAGAAACAAAATTCCTGAGGAAAATACCCAAATCTCCAATTCAGAGTGAAACTCAGAGAAAACTTTATTATACAACCTCTCCCAGCAAAGCCCAAATTAACAGCAAAATTGATCTTTTCAGTAGACTGAGTTTTGCTAGTTAAAAGTATCTTTTAAAAAAACAGTTGCAACACCAGCTAAACTTCCCCTGGTTGCTAATTGTACTGTGTCAGCTGATTTCCATCACTTTCATAGAGAAGCTGGTGCTTTAGCTTTCTAATAAGAGGACTTGCACGTTACTCCTCCCCGTCTTTACCAGTGGTTTTGAAAATCAGCAGACATTCTCAACACATAAATGGTAAGTGGCTTCTTTTATATTTAAGCTACAGTAAAACAAATTTCTATTAAAATTTCTGTTAACTGCAAAGGTACTATAGACCTTTCTTAAATACACCTATGTTTAAGCATGCCTGCTTGCTTACAGATGACAAAACTTATGATAGCTAAGTTATGTTTCTAATGTATCTGCAGTGTAATTAATTTTTCTCACTCTCATTGACCTAAAGCTTGTCACTATTTATGCAATTCATGATGTCAAGCATTTTTACAGAAAAGCCACATAAACAAGAAATTATAGTAGTAGATAGGTTTCAAGATGTATTTGAAAGCATCATGTTTTTTAAACAAACTTTTAAAATTACTTCTTGCCTTGACAATATGAAATGCCAAATATGAAAACAGCAATATTTTTAAAACTGCTAACATATTGTACGAATTAAATGCAACTGTAAGACGAGCTAACGTAGGATGTTAAAATATTTCAGACTGTCCTCTCAATAATTCAGATTCTGTATGTACATTAGGTCTTACCAAGAATTTTACCTAAAATGCTGCCATTTTCACTGCTGTATCTATATCACACATTTAAATGAAAATCTGCATTTTTAAGACCTACCATGCAAATTTTGTTGGTTTTTTCTTGTTACTGTTGTTAGACAACTAAGTTCAGAGTACCAAAACCAATTTGAAGTTTTTGTGAGAGTAGGGGAAAAAACCTTGTCCCTTTAAAAAAAAATTCTAAATAAACTTATTTATGAAATCTTTTATCACTACAAGATAGAAATTGAGGACAAAAGTTGTATCTTTATTAATCAGTCTTAACGATGTCTCTAAGCCGCTCATCGTGATTCTGTTCTACCTAACCACACACTTTTTTTGGTTTCCTTCTTTGGTCAAAGCTGACTTTTATCTTCCAGATTGTACCATCCTGGTCAAAAATAAGCTTAGTGAAATTAAAAACTTGGAAATGAAAAGAAGGAAAACAAGGAAGATGTGAAAACAACCTGTTAATGCATTAATGTGGTTTCCAGCAAATTTGTTTCTTTGCATAATGTTGATTTTTGAACAGTCAAGAAAAGGAAAAAATACTTAAATCTACATGAAGATATGAATTATTAAAATTGGTAAATATAAAAAACTACTGTAATAGTACTGCTCACAGTGTTATTTATAATTTTAATTGAAAATTGCTTTTCTAATTGAAAACCAGTGACTTGCATGCAAGAGATCCTGGGTACTAATTTAAAATTAATACTGATGAGTTTAGAATTGTTTTGATACATTTCTATGTACTTTGTATCAACACTGAGACTACTTCACTTAGCTATGCTTACCCTATTTTGCATCTTTATTAAAAAGTTTACTGTTTCACAAAGACTAATCCTAACATCAGAACTTAAAAAAATTATTTCTACTTATAGATAAAATAAAAATTTTAAATTTCTAAAATTTGCAGCAAAACATAATAGTTGATTTTTAAAACAATACAAGGCAGTAATAAAGATATAATTACAAAAATAGTTATCTATGGGAGTGTTCCGCACCACCTGTTCTTGCCTACTTCACGAGAAGAAAAACAGGGAACTGATTATTCTAGACTTACACTGTATCATGACATCTGGTTGAAAGTCCTTCTACTCAGCTACCACTATACTGTGGTGCATTTGCTTTTTTTAGTTATTGCCTTTTATGTTTATATCACATAAGACTGTATGCAATAAAGCAAGCAAACACGTGAAAATGGTTCCACAGCGATCTAATTCTTAAAATTTCTCTTTGCATCCCTACAGAACAGCTAAAAAAATCCTCACAGGTGATGGCTGCAGCTTTAGCTGATTTACTGACCACTCCACCATACAAGAACGTCTTCTGGAATAACCAAACTAGCCTAGGCATAAATGCCTCAGAAAGTCAAAACAATGCCAATTGTTCTATGGACGACAACTTGCTGTCACTTGCTTTGATAATTTTTTACTCTGTTATTTTTGTCGTTGGATTGGTTGGAAATATTACAGCCCTGTTTGCTTTCCTGCGTGTACATCAGAAAAGGAATTCTATCCAAGTTTACTTGCTAAACGTAGCCATTGCAGACCTTCTGCTGATCTTCTGTCTTCCCTTCCGAATACTCTATCATGCTGCCAAAAACACCTGGATGTTTGGACTGATTTTATGCAAGATTGTAGGAACCCTATTTTATATGAACATGTATATTAGCATAGTACTGTTGGGACTAATTAGTCTAGATCGTTATGTAAAAATAAATAAGTCTGTGAAGCGTCCTAAAATGTTAACTACTACACGAAGTATACATATTTGTTGTGTGGTGTGGGCAATTGCACTAACAGGATTTATAGTAGTAGTTGCACCATCTTTCTTTAAGAATAAGGACAGCAATTCCACTATGTGCTTTCATTACCGAAATAAACAGAATGCAATGACAGAAGCCATTTTAAATTATATTATTGTAATCATTTTTTGGATAGTTTTTTTCCTTTTGATACTTTCATATGTTAAAATTGCCAAGAACCTTCTGAAAATTTCTAAGAAAAGAGCAAATTTTCCCAACACAGGAAAATACACCCAGACAGCAAGGAATTCCTTCATTGTACTCATTATCTTCACCGTCTGTTTTGTTCCTTACCACCTGTTCCGGTTTGTCTACATTACATCACAGTTACAAAATCCATCTTGTTATTGGAAGGAAATTATTCACAAATGCAATGAGGTGATGCTCATATTTTCATCTTTTAACAGCTGCTTAGACCCAGTTATGTATTTCCTAATGTCCAGAAGTGTCCGCAAGACTGTATTCCAACTTATTTGCAGAAGACTTCATGGAGATACAGGACTAACTCTGGAAAGCACTTCAGAAATAAAACTTGGGCAATATACACAAGATCGATTATCTACTACCACTCCCCACTCAAGTTCTGTAAAGAAGTCGTCTCTGATTTGATTGTTTAAGTGAATGGATACTGGTTTCTCTCTGTCGCTCCAGGACATCAATTTAAGATGTACCAAAGGCAATACTGTACAGCTACTAATCCTGCCTCTTTCTTCCTGTTAAAAAATGAGAAGTCTTACTTCTGTTTGTGAAAATGAGAAGTTACTTTTCAGAAGTATTTCGCTCTTGCTTATCCAAGGAAACAGCAAGTTCTCAGACATCTTCTGTTGGACTAAACTAGAACACTAACTCTTTAAGGAGACTTCCATGAATTGGTTTGAACCTGTATATGGTATCTTGTGTACAGACATTAACATTACCAACTTGTGTATGTAAATAATAGATGAATTTTGCAAAAAGTAAATTGTGTCCTATTTGAAAGAGCTATATAAAGCATTACAGATTTTATGTACTTCTCTGTTTTAATAGGTTTCAAAGATTTTTTACCTGCATTTACAGAAGTAATTTTTCCACGAAAATATCTGAGAATTCAGCAACATACATGGCTTGAAAATGAGGTGAAGAATACGACTGCCATTAATTCACTTATAATTACAGAAGATACACTTAGTTATATTAAATGGCAAAATGAAAATATTCAAGCCTCCTAAGCCCTTTATTATATTTTCAACATTTTAATGAATGACAAGGTTGAACACCTGAGGAAAAGCAAGCAATGATTTTCAAGAATTAGAAATTAAAGGAAAGATGGCATATAGGTATTACCTAAGATTTTCTTCAAACTCAACTTCAAACAAATTTGGTGACTGCAGCTACACAAAGTAGTTCAACAAGGAAAATAAACTCACAGAATTGAGCATAAAGAGCAGAAGAGAAAATTTAGGTCTTGTGAACACTTGATGCATCAGCTCTGACCTTTGCTCAGACTCAGTCACTGGTCTACTTAGAGATTTCCGAAGCCACACATTTCAGCTGCATGCTTCCTCCCTGGCACAGTCCTTCTCTCTTCACATGATCAAAATAATCTTGATAATTGCTGATGCTATGTCCCATAGATACAACTATATTCTCAGACTAAAATCAAACAGGTTTATGTATTTAGGCACAAACAAAAATTTCAAACTGTAATGTTGTTTAAAAAAAAGGGAGCTGAAGGTGGGGGTTGTTAGACCCAAAAATGAGTAAAGAGGCAGTTGTACCAAGAACAACGTAAATGTCTGGCATGACAGGCCAGAAAGGCAAACGAATTGGACACTAGATGTTATGCTCCATAAACCAAGGATTTATTATCCTGAACACAAGCAACATTGCTCAAGTAAATTGGTAGAAAGGTGTTAGTTTAAATACAACTACCAGTAACTTCTCTGATGGATCATGTGACATTTAATGCCAAATCTATGTCAAAAGTTGTGGATTTTTACTAGTTCTGTACAATATTTTGGCTTTCCAGAAGCTGCTCATAACTCTTATTGAACAAAATAACCATAACATTTCACCTCTGCTAGATATAAACTTGTTTTAATTTTTATGTGATTTTACTTCATTCAGTTTTGGTAAAACAGGGTATAAACATGTTAAGCAAATTAGAATGACTACCAGTGTAATTTTTTTTGTTTTTTAACAAGAAAGGGTGGGGTTTCTTAATCTTCAAAGGAGAGATTCCTACAAACTGTGATTTTCATAAAAGTACAATGGTAACTACATTTTTTCCTAATCATTTCAGCAAACAATTAAGATAGTTGTACAATAATTTCTGATTAATTTTCACAATACTGGCATTATATTTTTTCATGATCTTTTATCGATCATCTTGTCATCCTATTATATGTACGCTGAAGCGGGAACTGTCTTGGCTCTGTATTTGTACTGTGCAAGGAATAGCATGTTTCTTGTCCTCTGCAATTCTCCTATGGAGAATAGTAGCTCTACACATTTACGTCAACTCTGGTAAATCTAGTGGAGTTTATAAACCATCATTGCACAGGATACATACATTATCTCATCATTCTTTCTTTGCTTATATTTATTCTACTCTGAGTAGCTGATTGGTAACACTGATCACCCAGCGGGGGGGGGTGGGGGGAGTGGGGTGGGATGGGTAACATGGGACAGGACAGACATGAATGACATGGTGAGGCTGGAACAAAATTTGAATTCTAAAATTCTTTTGAAGAAAGTGTTCTGTTTAAAGCAGAATTTTCATTTACAAGGATTACAGTTCACGGACACTGCACAATTGCAAAACCAGACTCAGATCTCTCCAGAAGATCAAGTAATAGTACAGAGCTTCAATGCTACAAATGAAGTTGACTTTTAAAGCCAAAGCCAAATAGAAATGTGTTCCACAGTCCAAAACCCAGACCACCTTAGTATTCTGAGCATGCTTTTGTAAATTATGTAACATTTACTTTGTTACTATAACATTATTTTGTAAGCAACTAAATACATAAAAGGACAACAGGAAAATAGTCTGGCAGTATAAATTCAAGATTCTGGTCCACCATGTCATTAGTATTCCATGGGCTTTCTTGGTTTTAATAATTTTAACAGTGAAATCTAGTCAGTATTTTCTTCAAGAGGAAAGCCTTAAACACCGACATCTATTTGCATTGAATCAGATGTACTCTACATGACAGTCATTCTTGACAGATCATAGAGAAGGACCACCGAGGAAGCCATGCATAATACCAGCAGACAAGGTTTCAGAAAAAAAAAACATTTTAGAGGAAATATTGAAGAGTAACACTTTCCCAGGCACAATAAAATGTTTCAAAAGCATTTCAATACACGATAATCTATTAAATAAAGAGATTTCAGGAGCTACAGTCTAATGTTTGTATTAGGCAAATCCATAGCACCTATAAAGATAAAATTAGGCAAGCATGGGTGCATCAGGTATCCTAAGGAAAAGTGAATAGACTTGTTTGAGGGAAGCCATCTACCAGAAGATCAGTAACAGAGGAACTCTGGAAGAGCTGAGAAGCACCGGGATAAAGGTGATATGCTGTACTTGGACTTCAGCAAGGCTACTTACTAAAGGCTCTAAGAAACCCTACCACATTAGATGTTAATTCTTGTTTTAGAACTGGTTAAAAATCAGAAAGCTTAAAAATATGTCACCTTTTTTCTTCATGATGTTCCCCAAGAATCTGCAAATAGTATGTATGTGTTTAACACTACAATCTGGAATGAGTGAGAGTAAGGAGATGACAAAGTTTTCAAACAACACACAATTATTCAGGGTAGTCAAACTTAGCAAAAGTTCAAGATATAACTCCTTCCTCAACAGTAAATAAAAGACCACACACGCTGTTAAAATTAGGAGGAAAAAACCTGAAAAGTCATCATTGTGCTATGTATAATTTATATGATACAGATTCTATACAGACAACATTAAATAAATCAAATCTTCAGCTCAGAAATGAAAATCTGAAAGGGAGCACAAGTCTGTAATGGCAGATATGGCACAGAAGAGGGCAACAGGTATGACTATATGATCTTTCTCAGTGTGACATTAAGGGAGTAGCAATTAGGGCAAAAAAACAACCCCAAAAAGCAACCAGACAAGTGAAAATACTTATGGATTTCCACAACTATGTAAATCAGTGCTTCAAGATGTTAAAGGCCAGATGTATCAACTAGCTCAGAAAGGGACCTGAAACTAGACAGCACTGTCATGTAGGAAACAATTACCACTGACCAAAAATCAAAACCAGGTACCTTTACTATTTTTTTAAAATGTTTAATCCTTATTTATTTTCTTCTGCAATCAATTTTCCCAAATTTGAGGGTAAAATGCCAGGCTCTGCAAAGCAGTATTACTAAAGGGGAAACAGTCCTGAAGCATCTTGGGAGGTCTGCTGAAAGTTACACTGTGACATGTCAAATGACCACGCCATTAGACACTTTAATAGTGTCTCTTATTTCTTGTCTTATCAGTGCTTCCTAAATACTAGCAGGGCCAACTACAGCAATTAGTTGAGTCTTCAGCTGAATTTCAACATGAAAATCCTTCTATTTATTCTTCTTTCTGTAGGTAGAGGATAACTTAACACGTGTCCACATAATCTGCATGAACCTCATTTTCATTCCTTATTTAAATCTACCACACATCTCCAAATTTCAGTTGGTGTACCAAAATGTCACCTCTTTTTTGCTATGTAAAAAGGAGCACATATTCTTTATTAAAATAAATACTAGTTACAAAATGCATAAAAGTATACATGCTGGCTAGTCACTTCTGCACCTCTTAGACTTGATAAATACATTAATAGCTACATTGTCATACATATATATATTAAAATGAATGGAAATCAAGCCATGAAACAAAACTGTTTGCCAGATACATGTTTATAACTTGAATCATAAACATATCAAAGTGTACCTGGTTTGAATAAACAGCTGTACTGGTTTTGGCTGGGAAAAATTTCTTCACAGTAGCTTCTATGGGACTATGTTTTGGGTTTGTGCTGGAAGCAGTGTTGATAACACGGGAATGTTTTCGCTATTGCTAAGCAGTTGCTTGCACAGGGTCAAGGCCTTTTTTGCTCTTCACCCCACCACCGAGCGGGATGGGGTTGCATAAGAGGTTGGGAGGGGGCACGGCTGGGACAGCCGACCCCAACTGGCCACAGGGATATCCCACACTGTATGACGTCATGCTCAGCAATAAAAGCCAGGAAGGAAGTTTGCCAGGGCTGCCATCTCTCAGGAACTGGCTACCGCATCAGTTGGCTGGTGGTGAGGAATTGGGGGTTTTTGCATCACTTATTTTTCTTGGTTTGTTGGTTGCCCCCCCCCCTTTTTTTTTTTCTTTAAACTTCTTAAACTCTCTTTATCTCAAACCATGAGTTTTCTCACTTTTACCCTACCAATTCTCCCCTGCCAGCCCACCAGAGGGGGAATAATTGAGCAGCTGCATGGGGCTTAGCTGCCTACTGGGATTAAACCACAACACCACTTTTTGGCACCCAGAGTGGAGCTCAAAGGGTTTGAAACAAGGACAGGTATGACCAGAGCGCGTTAGAAGGAATAGGAGGAAGCATCAGAAGCCACCACCTATTCTGCAGCAAAGCAGCTACAAGAACAGGAAGGTTAAAGAAACAGAAATCATAAACAAGTTTTCATGCTTTTATCCTTCCAATTCTCTTCCCCGTCCTACTGAGGGGGAGTGACTGAGTGGCTGTGTGGGGCTAACCCACAACATCAGCTTTCATTTTCACAGTGAAATTAACTGTAATTATGGTTTTGACCTGCAAATGGGTATTTTTCATGAAGGCAAACAAGTATCAATTATTTTGATAACACAACATGGAAAAATTTAATTGAACAACTTCCCTCAAAACATCAGTCAATGAAGCCATAAAAGAGGAGTGCAACTTACATCACTGATAAACAAGTGAGAGACATTATTCCTGAAACGGGAAAATTCACATATGGACGCTTTAGTTTAATGCTTTCTCTGAAAGCACATATAGAATCAGAGTGGAGAGGAAGGAGCTGTGCTGCACAGTACAAATAAAGTGAAAAAGAAACTATTTACAATGTTCCACCAATCCAAAAAATATTTTCAATATATTCTCTGTAGCACTGGGAACCTTCTGCCAGCCTTTTTTCCATCCCTTACACAAAATCCCAACTACTGAGGGCTCTGTGGAATCCAAGAGAATGGAGAAGGTGCTACAAAGCTGTCACCATTCACTGCTCGTAGAGTGAATAGGCAGGAAAAATCATTGCACAGAAGTTGTTCACAGACATCACAGGAGTGAGAATAACTGGGGAGAAGAGATGAAGCTGGAAAAAGCTTTAACATTCAAACTGCACGGTTAGGGCGGGAAGTGTAGAAATAGGAACATGAATGGCAGAGAAATGGCTGATTGTGCCTTATAGTACTGCAAAATGAGAAACAAAATGAGGAGGAAAAAAACCTAGGGTTTGCTTATAAGGCTATGTTTTAACAAGCTGAGAATCATTTAAAATATGCTCCAATAATATATTCTGGTACACGCTACTTTCAAAAGTTATCTTGCTTTTTTCTGTAAATAGTGAATCCTAGTTCCTCTAAGTTTGCATACAGAGAGGGGTAGTACACTTTTCCACTTATTACAAAGCCAGGCCACCTTCACAGAACTCTCAAACCACAGGTATAAATGACTGTGCTTTAAAAACAAAAAATACTTGCTATTCCTCCCACAAAAATTCTCACTAGGTAAAGTTTGTGACATAAGCATGGTGATCAACAAATTAAAAGTCTGATGAAAAGACAGGATCATTTTTGTCAGGGGGTATAGAAATGTTCTTTATCAGCAAGGAATTAATTTTGCAGACAGAAATCCCCAGCTTGCAGCCAACAGAATCTATCTTTTAAGTATCAGTCTTGCTTTCACTGCCTTGTTTTAGGTTTTTATCTTTGCTTTATTACTTTTGCATTTTCACAGAAGCTTAAGAACCCAGAAAAGCCAAAAAGCTGTTATATGCAAACATATTTAACTTAAAACCCCACAAATTATAGTATGGTGTAGAAAAACACAGAGAAAGCTTTCTGTTTGACTATGATGATCAACAATTTTCATGTTAAAAAATTCTTTCTGAGGTTAAAAGTAAAAATCATGTCTAATACAAAGCCACTTTTTTAGAAGCAAATATGGTTAAAGAGACCTCTGGGAGCTGCACAAAAAATGTCATTGGGGAAAAAATACGAAGTATTTAGCATTAAAGTAATGAAGTATAAAAATGTTGGAAGATTATTTTTGTTATACTGTCAATTTCAAGCTAAGTTTTCCTCTCTAAAAGACATTGTTTGTGTTTTGTCTACGTAGAACTACCTGCAGCCTATGAAACACTTAATTTTGCATATTTTATGACAATCAAAGAATGAGTGCAATATATCCCTATTTCTGTATCCCTGAGGATGCCATAGAGTTATACTGCATACACTCAGAATTCATCCAACAACATAAGAACTTTCATTCTGGGTCTATTTCGCTGAATCTCAAGGGCAGCTCTAAAACTGGTGAAAATAAATCATTAGTGAACAGCAAACACAGACCCAGTCCAAACCTGCCAAATATTTTATCTTCACTGATTCAGCATAGTGCTTGACTCAACTAGAGTAGATTTAAACATGAGCTTAGATGATTTTGCTTTGATGAGCACTTACAATATTAGATACATAATACTGACTATAGCTAAAATCCTCATTGTATCAAGTCAGGAAAAGAGCTGTGGGCACACTGGATCACCCTTGCACAGAAAGCTGACAAGCAGGCAGAAGAGTTATGCAGACAAAAATTTTTCAATTTTAATGGTTAAGGAAAAAAATCCCCGACAAATCTAAGCACCAAAAGTCAAAGTTCTAGGCAAGCTGCTTGGTAAATGAATTTTTTTTTTGAAAGAAAATATGTATTGCACTAGTATAGTAGCCAGTGCAGCTTACAGAATTATCTTGGTATCAAATGCCATACAGTATATCAAATTCCAAGTACATAATATTAAATCTCAAGTTAAAGGCTGCTGCACGTTTGGTGCATGCTATACATTTATTCAGTATGATTCATCCTCAGCACCCATAGTAACCATACCCAGCGTCTCACACTTTTCTGTGCCCTATGCTCAGCAGTTGCCTTCCATCCTTCAAGATTCAGAGACTGTGTGCATCTCTTGGGCCTTCCACAGCACAGAGAGAAACAGGACCGCTACTGGAGCCAGAGCTGCTGCCTTCTTCCATCCTACAATGAGCAACTGCTGCCAACACATTATATACGCTGTTGTAGAGCAAGAACAGTCCAGTTCTCCCCTTGGCTTGTGACATGTACAAGCAGATACGAGGTTGACTGGGCTATCTTCTATCATCTCAAGCAGGCCAAAGGGAGAGGAAGTGGCCAGGCAGCCTGCAGGTGGATCACTCTGTCATATATTACATAACACACTAGGTAGGGGTTACAAATGGCCAACTGAAGTATCTTTCACCGGTGGGAATTTCCGTAGGTTTGTGCTTTTGGGTGACAAAATAAGTTGCCTGCATACAATGGCAAAATAGAGTCATAGAATGTTTTTGGGTTGGAAGGCACCTTTAGAGGTCATCTAGTCCAACCCCCCTGCAGTGAGCAGGGACACCGCTAACCAGATCAGGTTGCTCAGAGCCCCATCCAACCTGGTCTTGAACATTTCCAGGGATGGGGCCTCCACCACCTCTCTGGGCAACCCATTCCCATGTTGCAACATATGCTGCTTACTGGCATATAAACTCTAGTAGCACGTATAAATTAGACAGTGATCATGGTTTAAGAGTACAGAAAATATAAATAAATGAAGAATGCACATGAAGGTCATTATGAAGAACTTAAAAGTGAATCCCATAAAAGTTGCACTTGTACAATCTGAATACCATCAAATATATTTTAGATAAAATATGCCATTTATAAGTTAGGTGAGTGGAAATAGTCCACTAAAAGGATAATGAAGGTGCTTAGTACAGCTCTAGAACCAACTGTAATTGAATTTCTGGGGTTGGTTGGGGTTTTTTTAACTTATAATACCCCATTCCGTTGCTAATCATCTCACTAATCAGTTCAAAAATGAAGTCTGATAGATTGTAATTCACTGTAATAACTTATTATACAACAGTTCAGAAAAAATGTAGCATTATCTCTTCCTATAGCAAGAGTTATGGTCACTAAATTATAAATGCTACAGGCTACAGTTAATAACCAACCAAATAATAATGATTAACCCCCCCCCCCGCCCCGCTACATGGAATTGCTCACACCATTTTTTGGCAAGTCTCCTCGTTGCAAATTTTCAGGATATGCATTCTTGTGTCTAAACCTGGATGGAACACCACAGTAACAAGGACTTCTAAGTCTACTTAAGAGACTATTAGAAGTTTAATTAATACAAGACTCTTTCTGTTAGAACAAATTTTAATATAACTACACATTCAAAAGTGGAAAAAATAAAAACAAGCTATAACTAAATCTAACAGGAACAAACATTAAAGTACATGCAAACTAATTACAGCATTACAAACTAATACTCCGCAGCAAGTTTCCCTCACTTAAATTTAATCTTAAAATGAGATCATTACATAGTCTAAATAGGTGGCCAGCATGCATGTCCATCTTTTTAGTTAAAAAATTATAAAATTATTGAGACTGAACAATAAAATTGATAGTAGATCACTCAGGTGGATTCTCACAGTGTAAACACAAAGCCAAACTAGCAAAATAAGAACCTTAACATATAAAAACTTCTGCAATTTTGGTATCTCCTCTGTTCTCGGAAAGGAACTTATTTATAGCTGTTGAAAAGCCGTATCTGACGATCACAAATGTATCAGACAGAAGGAAATTCAAAGATCTCAAGCTCTGCAAAGGTAAACAGACTTTGACTGCTTTGTGATCAAATCTTTTCTGTGGAGGAAGGAAACTGTCCTGTGCACACTTCCGGATGATTTGTATAAAAGAATGTATTTCTTGGATACAGTCGGTTTTCCCAACTGATGCCTAGGAACGCATCAGCTGTAAATTGCTTCCACACCACCCATCACCTGACTAGACACAGAGATGTGTTTATTTGGTTACTCATATGAGGGCAGATATGGATACAGTGTTATCGAATGTGGGCTTCAGGAATAGACAGCCAGCTTTGTGATAGCTCTTGGAGCTGAAGAACAGTTAAATGTAATTGAAAATACAAGTTTTCATGCATAAAATAGAAACTTTTTTTTTCCCCATTCTGAAAAGTGGGCAGTGCTAGAGAGAATGTCAGTAAGAATCCCTCCACCCCCAAAAAGAGGAAAGCACTATATAAAGGATTGTAAGGTGTTTCTGTGCCATACCTCCATGACCAAAGGACTCTTCCACACTATCTCATTCTCTTTATTTCTCTAATGCAGCTGCATCCTGACCTAATTTCAAAGTCTTTTTTGCACAGACAGCATCATCTTGTCTGAACTTTAAATGCCTAGCCGCTTTTTGACACCGTAAAAGAAAAGTGTACCTTCTGAAAACCTACTTATGTCAGAGAGATACTGTACTTAACTGTACTTTCCAGATTTAAATATCATCCTTTTCATTGCAGCAGTGGAGATAAAAAGGACATCAGACAGAAAAATTCCCTCTCTGCAAAGGAAGGTGCCTGCAGCTTGCATAGGTAAGCTTAAAACTACTACTTTGTTGTCTCACCTGACAAAACTTAGAGATTGACACAAAAGTGATCATTAGACTTCTAAATGACTGACCTCAACAATTACTTTGTGAATGTAACTCATTGTAATAAAAGAATTTAACACATTTTGGTTCATCAATCCATACGGGACTCAGTGTGCACTAAAATGTAACAGCTATAAAAGTTAGTTTAATTTGCAAGTTGTCAAACATGGCCTACAGCACAATTCTTAAAAATGACTCTTACAACTTTTTGCTATCTAATCAACTTGATGCCTGGGCTTTTTACCACAGCTACACAGAATCTCTTTGTTATCTGAGTTCATCTGCTTACAGCTGTTTCAAAAAACCCCCTACTATCAGCCTGTAAGTTTGAAATCTGTTAATGTTTTCCATATGCTTTTATATAGACCAAAAGCTAACTAGGATACACTTTACTAAAATAGTACCCGTACAAGAAAATCTTTCTTCACTACAGGTTAGTAAGCTACAATGTCAGTTTTTATATGCAGTCATTGTATAGTGCTTTGATTTCTTATTTGCACTCTGGAAATGAGAAAAGACTGAAAACTGAACTTGGAAAAAATAAATATATTGCAGTTTTCAACAACTATTTTGTATGTTTAAAAATATAGACTGAATTGTTCATTGAAAATGTACATCTAAGATTAGAGCTCTGAACAAAGTAACATTAGATACAGACATCAGCGCAAAATAAATGCATCTAGCCAGATTCCTGCACCATGCACAGTTTAATTTGCACTTAAATGGAGGTACAGGATACTCCTCTGCATTTCTGCAATTCGGGTAATACTTTGCACTTATTTTGCTTATTTATCTTAAAATAGTCTAGAAGTGGTTTCCAAAGTAGGTTACAGATGTTCCAGAAGATTGAGAAGTAAACCAAGACCACACAAGTTATCAGCAGACCCTAGAGTGAACCTTCCATTTCCTCATTTATTTTATTAGATTCCATGCATGTACAATCTCTGGGATTTAACATCAGCCAACTTTTCTTCACCAAATCTCAGTGGAAGAGAACACCCAACAGTAACCTCATAGAAACTCAAGATGACAACCACAGAGGATAAACAGCAGTTAGTAACAGTGAAAAGTAGGGGAGAAAAAGGAACAGTTAAAATAAGAGCAAAACAATAAAAGAGATGTTAGATGCACATTACAGAAGAATAATTCTTTTAAATTGTGTTTCAGCTCTGACCATTCATTCAGGAAATACCGGCATAAATGAGAAATTCAACATGTCTTCTTCAGCCATCGTTAGCTACTACTGTAGCTCTACCGGTCATCTACTCTTTCCTATTTCCTGCTGGAAGTTTTGGAAATATACTCGCTGCTTGGATATTTTCAAGGCAAGCACCGACAAAAAGAACACAACACATTTACCTGGTAAACCTCGTCACTGCAAATTTACTCATATGTTGCACCATGCCTTTTCTGGCTGCATATTTTGCAAGAGGGTACCAATGGCCATATGAGTCGGTACTATGTAGAATAGCAAATCACCTTGGGACTCTCATTATGCACATCAGTATGTATGTTACTATTATAATTTTATGTTCAACTGCTCTAAGTCAGTATGCAACACTGAAGAAAAACAGTGACGCACAATACTCTCAAGCATTTAATGAAACCTTTTACAGATGTGTACTGCAAAAGTTTCGTCAGCCAAAATTTGCTAAATATTTCTGCATCATTATATGGATTATGGTGCTCTGCATAACGGTAATAGCTATAACATATAACGTCCAGGCAATAGCTATGGAAGAATTTCACAGATGCTACAATCTCAGGGTAGAGGCTGATGAATTTTCCACAAAGATGGCAGCTTCTCTTGCCACTGCATGTTTTTTTCTATCTTTCATGATGGTTTTATGGTCATACTGTTCTCTTACCAGACATCTGAGTAAAATACAAAAAAATACCTGTATTGGAGAAAAACATCTAATTTACAGAACAGTGAAAAGAAACATTCTTGTCATCCAGATGATATTAACCATCTGCTTTCTTCCATATCATATTTTCAGGCCAATTTTTTATGTACTGCTTACAAATAGCGACTGCCCAATGTTAAACTATCTAGTGGAAATTAAAAATTTCCTTACTTGTGTTGCTGTTGCTAAGACTAGTTTAGATCCAGTTATAATCCTTCTGCTAGATAAAACATTTAAGAAAAGTCTATATGGCCTCTTTACAAAATGCATGGCAGAACACCACAAACGTGAAGCTGGTATTTTCACTGAAAGGACTCTCAAAATGGAAAGGACTATGAGAAAAATTTAGTAGAATATAAAGAAATATAATTTTTTTAAAACATCAACATTAACCATAATAAATCCGATGTGTATATCCAAATGAATCCAAGCGATTGATACACTGAACTGTGTAATACCCCTTTATCCACGCAATGCAAAAGGCATTTTATGTTTGACCTATAGGCAGTGTTTCCTACCTAAATAATCAAGGAAGAAGGCAGAAACTAGGCTGAAGTTGAGGACCCAGTTCTTTTTTATCATCAATGAGTCCCAGGCTTTGGACATGGGTTTCCTTTATAAAAAAGGCTGAACAAAGCAGAAATGTTTTCTCTGGAACAGCTGCTGAACCACATATCAAAGGCTTGAGGAAGCAGGCGCAGAGAGCTATAAACCACATTCAAGATTAGCATGTATTTTTTGTTCAGGAATATTTGGGTAGAAGGTTGATTCCTTTTTTTAATGGGGAATGCATCATGAGATACTAAAACCCTTTAGAGCATAAAGAAAAATTCTTGATGACATCTTATTTCAAAATTACTGAAAAATGCTGTTATCTACTTAGCTATGTCCAATACATTAGGGTTTTGCTATAGTAACTGACTTTTTCGGAGTAAAAAACTGTGTTAAGAAATGATGCACATTTTTAATTCTAGCCTTCACAGGAAAAGCTTTACTGCACCTTTGTACTAAAATAGTAGAAATCTTAGATTTAAGATTTAACTCATTTACCACCCTGCTCTGACATTTCCTATCATGGCCACAGTGTTACTGAAATTATGTCTGCAACAGGGTGACTCTGAAGAGAAAGTTTTGATGGTGACGGGTAACCCGCAAGGGTGAAATATCCACAGATGAAGAGAAACTCAGGTGGCCTAGGATTTTACTTTGTGTTTGAGAAGAATGGGTTTTATACGTGCTCTATATAGCTTGGTCAGGAATCATTGTTCTTGCAGCCTTATCCACGGTAGTCACATTCAACAGCTGAGGCAGTGGCTTCCTTATTGGCACGCAGCCTGTGTGTCCTCAGGATACCGTACTCGCCCAAAAGTGCTACATACGTATTCTACTTCAAAGGTGGGTTAACTCATGCTGCTCTAGAAGGTACCTCCTTCACAACAATGTTTAAATCCAGACCATTTATAGAAGAGTGCATAAAGCACAAAATATCTACTAAATCACAACATATCTGAATGTACAATAACATTAAGTGAAGAAAAGAAGGATGAAATGCATACACCCAGTTATTTCTAACCTCTGGTATTACTTAGGATTAAAAAAAAAAACACAACAAACCCAGAAAAACAAATCACTGGAACTTAGTCTAATCTTGTGAGGTAAATTCTATTGTTTAATTAGGAAGGCATAAATGCTTATTATTTACTGGTATACAAAATATATTGAATGATAAACATTTAATGATCATTAACAGCATGAGAGAAGTGTAAAATGGAAGGTTTTGTGGTTGGTTTTGGTTTTATTTTTTTTTTAGCTGTAGAAATTATATCATGATGACTTAAGTACGGATTTCAATGATTTTTAATAATTTCTGTAGAAGACATTTAAGATTCCATAATGGCTTTTTCCCTTGTACAATCTTCTCTGCATCTGAGATCAAGAGGAGTTTACTGAATGTAAAAAGTGCTGTAACATCCTACATATTCTGAGAAATCGTATCACTCACCCAAAACTTCACCACAACAAAATGTAGTGAGCAATTCTGTTTTCTCAACCCTACTACTGAGTTCCGTGACAGGTACACTAAACTGACCCAAGTGCCAGTGGACACAAAATATTAGGTCTTCTCTAGCAGGGATCCCAAGAATTTGTATCATCCCACAGCTGCTTCGTGCTCTGCAGAAGTTAAAAATGCTAGTGGAAAAGACACAAAGTCATAGGTAACATATGATGCTACCTGTGATAATAGGATTTAGCAATTACTTATTTCACAGGATTCCCATGCAATGTTTAACATACGACTTACAGAAAAAACTTAAGTGGGCAGCTGCAGGGTGTAATTCTACAAAGTGCTGTAGGAAAGTTGCTCTGTGCACACAGTCCTCGAGCATGGGAAGCTGGTCTGTGCAGGTGGATGTTCGACTGTGCAACACAACTTAGGGCCAAGTACCTACAGCAGGACTGAACTGAGCAATTTAAGACCTCCATACAGCACAGTGCTTCTGTGATGACTGGTTTTAGATCAGTAGCTGTAAGTCTGGGTGAGCAAACCTGTTTACTACCAATGTTTTCTTATAATTTGCACAGGCCCAAACTGAGAACCCACTACTTGCCTCCTTCCTTAAATACATTTATAGGGAATGCAGTTGTTTCCTGATTTTGGCTGGGACAGAGTTAATTTTCTTCCTAGTAGCTGGCATAGCTCTGTGCTTTGGATTTAGTACTAGAAGAATGTTGATAACTCACTGATGGTTTAGCTGTTGCTAAGCAGGGCTTACACCAGTCAAGGACTTCTCAGCTTCCCCTGCTCTGCCAGGTGCACAAGAAGCTGGGAGGGGGCACAGCCAGGACAGCTGACCCCAACTGGCCAAAGGGCTGTTCCACACCATAAGACGTCATGCTCAGGGGGAACTGGCCGAGGGGGGGAAGAGTGATCACTGCTTGGGATGGGATGGGCATCAGTCAGCCGGCGGTGAGCAATTGCACTGTGCATCCCTTGTTTTGTAGATTCTCTATATTCTATTACTATTATTATTGTTATTCTTTTCTTCTGCTGTTTTATTAAACTGTCTTTATCTCAACCCATGGGTTTTGCTTTTTTTTTTTTTTCCTGATCCTCTCCCCCATCCCACTGGGCAGGTGGTGGGGGGAGTGAGTGAGCAGCTGTGTGGTGTACAGCTGCCTGCCACGACAAGTTGTTAGGATATCTCAGCAGAGTGCCTGCCTGTGGATGTGTTTCTTAACACAGAGTTTTTCATGGTAGCATAGGCTTAAGATTCTTTCTCCACATGTTGGAAACAAGCATTCATACCTACTGAGACAAACCTATAATAAAAATTTTGGATGTCTACATTTATCCAACAAGCTTGCCCTGACTCCAGTTGCACACTGATCATTTTACTGATCACAGAAACATATACAAGCACTCAAACTATGTGGAAATCATAGAACAAAGCTGGACTATTGGGAGTGAACTAAGGATAAAACCCCAGCAACTAAAGCTCTTGATGTGATTAAATTACTCTTGTATCAGTTATATTAAGAGGTATTTTTATAACAAGGTTTTGGCAACTATATAAAATGCTACATATGCATCATAATATAGGCTAAATGAAGATTGTAAAACCTCTTGATGTTTTACTGATAAAAAAAACATTCCATTGAAGTTATTGCAAAAATGAACAAGTGAAAAAATCTGCAATAAACACTGAAGAAATGCACTTTTATAGAATACCGTCCTGCTTCATGACTTATGCAATGCTTAAGCAGCCTATTTCTTGAGCTGAATCACATTCTACTTTCAGTAACTAGCACAAAAGTCTTCTACCAGAATCAATGTTAGTCTAGCTTCTTACTAACAGGTATCTCAGTGAAACTGTCATGACAAGATAAAGCAACTTTTCCCACACGCCGAGACTGTAACAACTCAAAATATCGAATGCTGACTAAATGTGATGCACTAAATGCACAATGCTGCTTTAACGTACTCTACACTACATTAACTGCCATACGGATTGGAAATATTCGAGTTCACATATTTATAACCAAAGCACCTCTTTCAGCTTTTAAAATCATAATTATTAAAATAATTCTACAGCACAGAACTGAAGGAAGTTCAGTGATCAGTGGTATCCTTTGCAGTTAAGAGTTGTGGAGGCATGCTATTGATTTTCCTTTCTTGAAGAAAGATTACAGCTACAGAGTACATTTTGGTTACTTGTTTTTAATTCCATTAAATCTCAAGGTATGCATTATTGCCTGTAATAAATGTGTTGTCATATACAAGGGAACTATCTTCAGTTGTATTTGTGTTAAGAGAAAAAACCACTTTAATGTAGAATTAACCCAATTTGTTAGTTTCTTATTCCTGAAGGTGAAGTAAGAGAAAATACTATTTTGCAGGACAGAATATAGTGAAGTAGAGATTTGGAAGAAAGAGGTAAGCCATTTTCCTCCTATTTCTTTGTCCTGTTTTAAAGGTCCTCTCCCACTCGTAATTTTTTAATGACTAGGTTAACAAAATACTTTCATTATTGTCTAATACTGACAGCTCAAGAGAAAGTGGCTGACTTCAGTGACAACTGGTACTCTAACTCTAGCAAGGGTTTTATGGAACAAGACAAGTATCTCCTTTCAGACCCACATTGCTCTCATTTCCCTTTTTTGTTCTCTTAATGAAGAGAATTCTATATATGAACTACTGTGTAATAACATTCTATATTGGAAAATACCCCATTTCAATGTTGCTACTTTGAATAGCCATGTTCTGGGTATTTCTGACACAGCAAGGTTCCGAAAGAATAAAACGAATGGCTGAGTCCTATATCACTAGGTTGGCAGAATAGGAATAAATGCTGTGGTAAGGGAAAAAGTTCTTGATATTCACATTTCTGATGCATAGCTGTCTTGAGTCTTCCACCTTCCTGCATTAGCATTTTTGACTTTGCTTGGGAGTTGGGTTGTATGATAAGGAGTGAATGAATGCAGGATCACATTAATTGAAGGTGAAGTAAAGGTGTAATTATCACTAATTTTAAAGCCTTTATGCATGTTGAAGGTGGTCAAATGACATACAGAGGCTGAAGAAATGTCTGGTCTCACAGAGCAGTGAAGGAAATTAAGACAACTGCAGGCCATCTTGCGAAAGTTTTCATGTTTTGATTCTGTCATCGGAGGTGAATCTGGAGCATACAGTTTATCACAGGCTGCAGTCGTAGTGCTCCACAAACTTTGCTAGATCTTGTCACTTACACAAGTCAGGTTGAAGTTTCTGGCACCAGACTACAGCAAACAGAAGTATTCCTGTCTAACTCTTTCTAATCAGTTGAGAGCTAAAAGAGCACAAGAAGTGGCTAAAAGACACCCAGTTCTTCCAGGGACTGTAAGGTGCAAATTTTCTTGTGTATCAGGTAATGATCAAACATTTTGCAGTTCAAAATAACATTCACAGAAAGCTTAAGAGGGAAAAAATGTGGTATGACTATATCAGCCTTACAGATTTTTATTAATTCAGTCATACATTCAGAGAATTTGGAAATCGGTCATTTAGTCTACTTCCTTTCAAAACAATGTCTACAGTGACATCTAGAGCTGGGATATTGCAGTTAGCTTAGTGTGTTCTACACCCAAACCCTACAGTTATATTTCTGCACTGCTTTTGCCAAGATGAAACACTGTCTGTTGGTTTATACTACCTTAGACTGATACATTAAAAATTCTTACTCACTCATGTAATTGAACAGGTTTATTTCTAAAGATGGTATTTAATAAAACCAGTGATTTTGAAGTTTTCAGAGTCTGGATAAACTGCAAAATAAATTCCCATTTTACATAAACTCAGTAAAATGGGCCTCCCTCAGAGGCCCTTGAAACTGAAATTTGTTTTTGTTCAAGAGCATGGTCTGACAAAAACACATGCAGCTTTCAGGAAGACACAGCAACATAAAGATGATGTTAATTCTGAAATTCTCATGTAGTACCAAAAATGAACAATTAAAAGAATCTAGAACCTTCAGGACAGAACAAGACAAGAACATTCTACCAGCAATTAAGAAGCCATCTTAGAATTTGCTGTAAGAAATTACTTTTAAAATAACAAACTTAAAAAGAAAAATCACCTATTTAATGGATTAATTTTTTGATTTTAGAAGGAAAGGGAAAAGAGATTGGGAAAGGTCTGCAATGCCTGTGTACGCAAGACCAAATGACTCCTTAAATGGAAATCACCAGTCCATACTCTCTTCCCTCACAGATCACCTGTAGAAGTTTGAAGCGCAGCTTACCCTTTCTCTCATCTTCTCTATTCACTAAAACCCAAGGATCACTTCTCAAACTGCACCATCAGAACTCATCAGAATTTAAATTAATTCCTATTGTGATTGAGTCACTTTGGGTAAAAGCAAACTCTTATAGAAGACAAGTGGGAGTTACTATCTTGGACAACGACATTATCAAAGAATATGTTTGTTCAAATCAAAGAGAGTCAAGCCCACTTAGGTTAAACCTCCCAAATACTTACATTACAGTACTTTGGGATAAACTAGTTCCATAAATATCCATAGAAATAGTACAAAATTCACTAGATCAAAAGGAGTATGTACATACACAGTTCTTAAACACCGTATTTCTCCTCCCAAACTTGTTTGCATTTGAGAAGTTTTCATAATAATAAATGTTTAAGACTGCTTGCAAAAAGTAGCTAATACTACCAATATTGTAGCATTTAACATGCGCATCTCTCTGAAATCTTAGTGTGGATGAAGACTGTCATTATGCTGTCAAAACGATCCATTAACTACCAATTCCAGTTTAATTCATGCAATTAATTTATATACACATTTTCCTAACAAGAAAAAAAATGCAAGCAGATTTCATATGAATATTCAAAAACTAGAAATTAAACTGACTTTCAAAGTAACTTGCAATCAAACGCATATGTAATCTGTGAATAAAGACCTCCTCAACATTCTATATTGATGGAATCAGAGAAGGGCTTTATCTTACATGACACAGTAAGAGCAAACATTCACTCAGCAAACATAGCTTCCTTTTCTACAGCTTTCCCCTTCCTCTAAATTATAGAAATCAAAATTCAGTAGTTTGCATTATTGTGGTGAAGAAAAAAAAGCATTAAACCCCTTACCTTCACATCCCTGTGAATTATATTATTATCATGACAGTAACGTAGAGCTTCCAATATCTGTCTCATGTAATGACTGAAAAAACAAAGATATCACACATGACAAACCTGCAGGAAACATTACTATAAACTTATAACAAAGTAAATTTTAAGAGTCAAACTGTATAAAACTAATCAACCAACTTATTCTGTTATCATTCTCATTATTACTATTATTATTATTTTCTCTTATTAAACTGTCTTTATCTCAGCCCTCGGCTCTAACCTTTTTCTCCTTCCCGATTCTCTCCCCCATCCCACTGAGGGGCGGGGGGGGGGGAGTGAGCGAGCGGCTGCGTGGTGCTTAGTTGCCAGCCGGGCTAAACCACGACAAAATACTATTTTATTCAATCATTCCATCCAAATATACAATTCGTAAATGTCAAAGTGCTCCAAAATTCTACTTTTATTATGCTAATGATTGAAATAAACATTCAAACTGTGGAAACAGGATTATTTATAATATTCCAACTTTTAGCTACCAGATTGTACAACAGTATATTCCATTCTTTTCCATTTGTCCTGTGGGATTACTTAAAATTATAATACATACCTGGCTACAGCCTCGCTGTACACAAATCCAGCATCTGCTCTCTTCACAATTTCAAAACACAGATCTGCTCCATCCATACTGCAGGTAAAAAGAAGAGAAAATGCTTAAGACAGATAACTACAATCAATTACATTAAAATGCTCTAATAATCTGTTTACTCAACTTATATAAATCTTAGATAAAATACTCTGGATACATGTACAATGCATTACTAACTAAAAGAGCATTTAATAAGTAATCTAATAGAATATGGCTTGCCACAGGTTAACCATTTCATGGCCCTCAGGTCATATAACAGTTCTCTCAAAACATTAGCAAAACCAAACGTTTCTTCTTTTGCTTAAACTGCTCACTGAACAAGGTGGGCAAGACAGCAGAAAGTCAATGTCTGTACAAGAAGGCTCTGCAAGTTAACAATTAATGCATGATATTACATTAGGTGTGTTCTTAAAAGCATTACAAGTGCAACTTTATAACAAGGACTGTAGTTATACAAAAATCTTACTCAAACTACATTTAAAATGAAAACTTAAAAAAAAATACTCTAGAAATGTAGTATAGTCTTTCCAGTTAGCATTCTCATAAGGATAATTAAGGGCCACCGAAGGCACCTGAAAACAGTGACAGCACACATACTGTATCACTAGCTCTCATACTTGATACTTTGTTCCTTTTCTCCCTAATTGTCTGTAGTCTTTCTGATAACCTAACTTCCCACAATGAGTAGTATAACACCTTTAGAAGCACATATATTAGTAGTCCTTATGCTAAAATTAGACTACCATTTCTCTAAAACCAAAGCAGCTTGGTGTGGCATAACTGCTCTCCTTTTCTTTTTTCCTGTAAGTAACCTAGGGCAGATTTATACTAAAAATCTTCATTGCTTGATGGGGCAAGGAGAGAGTAACAAGAGTTAACAGGAACAATAAAAATAACATTATAATTCATTCTTAACAAAACACTTTCAAAAATACTGATTGTAACATGTCATTTTCAGCCTCCACACCTTTTCTTTTTCCTCTCCACCAAAGACTCAAGGGTGGTGGTGGGGACGGACAAAAAGCAGAATTTTCAAGGTATCTAGAAAGCCAACATTATCAAGGCCCTTTTGGTAAGCTTGCCAGAATGTCAGCATACAACCACTTTTGCTTTGTTACATATCTGCAATGCAAAACTTCTCCCTAGGGAGTCACAAGCAATGTGCCAAAGTTTTAATGCCCAAATAAATCCAAAAGGTATCCCCATGCAAAATACACTATTGTGTGGATAGAGCACTGGCAACTGTAAGAGACTGGTGACCAAAAGAAATGCACATTCATCTAAGTAGGTGGAAAAAAGTTTCCTGGCCAGTTATTTCAGCACCTGGTACCATCTTTGGATTTAACAAGCCCCACAAATTGGAAACCCATATTGCCAAACCATGACTGCTCATCACTGTATCAATATATACCTCTGTAGTTTTTTTTTCCCAGTGTTTTTTCTGCCTTGCTCAATTTCATAGAGCTAGTCTGCATACATAGCTAAGTATCACTCAGAGAATAAACTGTGCTGCACTATACGTAGTACTGTGTAGTGGCAATGGGGTCAGGTTCAACAAGAACAGCATAAATCTGGATTTAGCTAGCTCACTGGAAGAGAACCCTCATGCCAATCTCCCTTGCAATGCTTTCTCCCAACAATAAATTTCAGCTAGATGGGAAACAAAACTGAAACCTGAGCAACACCAAGCGCTGTAGAACATACAAAATTAACTACCAAGAATTAGGAGGTGTCATTCTCATGAAGCAGTAGAACCCTTCAGAAGACTAATTTCACTCTGACTTGTTATAAACTACAGAGGAGTAAAGATCCAGAGCCACTCAAGATTTTTAGCAGTATCAGTAGATGCTGAGACACTGAGCCAACAGTGTCATTCCTTTACACTAACTTCTCTACTGAACAAGGTGTTTATAATCAGACTGGTCTTTAACTTGTATTTCTGCCTCCCACTTACACATACCAGCATTTTTCATTTAAATTTTTTAACAGTAAAGTGGCAATCTGAATTTTTTTTTGAAAATATTTTTCAATTAGTTTAAATTGTGTTGATATAAAAAATGGCTACAGACTATGAGCAGTAACGTTTGAAAGTTTTATTCCATTAAGATGAACTCTGTTGACCTAAAAAACACATATACATGGCAGGTATATTTCAGTCTCTGACTTCATCTGACTACGTTTTCAAGGCAAAATGTTATTTTAAGAGTAGATTTTTCTTCATATATAAATAGGGCTTGTATCACCCCAGTGATGCTGAATTTTGCCTGAAAATCTTATGAGACTTTTATCTAGCTAAGGTTGCAAAAGCAAGAGCCAGCCTTAGTTATAAGGAACCCCAGAAAATTCAGTGCACTAACAGACTAAAAGCTCAGCAATATCACAACCATTTAAAAAATGACATTGCAGAAACTGAAAGGCTTATGTGATGCAAAAGCATTAAAGCTTTGAGATACTGATGAAATGAAAATTCAAGAAGTCTCAAGGTTTTGTAAGGGCCATCAGTGTTAGGCATGTGAAAACGAAAAAATAAAAAAATTAAGGTAAGTTAAAATCCACTTAAATACACAGAGATATATACATACTGAAGATGTTAAGTGGATGATGTGAAAAAAGTTGGTAAAATTACAGCACGCTCATCATTTGAGAGAGAATCATCTGATACCAGTGGAGGGCACTCACGGAAGCTACATAAACTGACCGGGATGGTTTATGGTATTTACAGTGAAAGTCTCGGCTAAAGCAACTCTGAACAGGGAGTTAACAGGGACCACCACGTCTGAATCATTCTGGGTATCAGTACGAACTATGTCCCCCTTATTTTTAGCAGAACTGTGCCTGGATCTGAGCCTTTGGATAAATGTTTCTTTCCATAGCTCTCATCAGTGCTACTATGCACCTTGAAAAATCTTTCTACTATTCTGCACAAAGCTGATAAGTTGCAACCTGCCCAAAAAGTTTAATCCTGAGTCATATTCAATGGAGAAATATGTTCTAAGGCTAACAGTCACTCTGAATAATAGACAGTATACTCCAGAAGAGATCTACATTTTAATACTGGGGCATGATAGCTTTGAATTTGCAAACGACCTAATAAGATGTGGCCAACAACTTAGTTTATTGATGAAGAATCAGAAGGTTTGATAAGCACTGCTTTAGGGAATTAAAAAAAAGAAAGGAAAGACTCAGAATATTGCTTGTAACCGAGTTTTGTACCGTGTATGTTAAAGGTCTGTGCACGATGGCTTTTCTTCCTTCAGTTGGACAGTTTTTATATATTTGCCATCTTCACTTACTACAAATAAACTGCCAGAAATTAACTTAAAAAAATACAGTATTTATCTTTCCCTGAAGACCTATGTAGTAACCTCTGAAAATTAAGACCAAAAAGTACAGAAACTCTTATTTCCTATATATTGCACATGCATCCAGGGTTTAGCTTATTCCAGATAATTAAATTACGTTCCTGGGTTTACGTTTTCAGCATCTGTTTAGAGGCTTTTCAGTACTTTAGACATTTTTACAACTTTGCTGGCAGCCAAGTGATAAATTTCAGAGCTTTTCATAAACTGACTCACATTCCATTTGGTCACAAACAACGGACAAACTTCACTGAGTAATACTTGATTCCTAAATCACAGTGTAGAAGATTATCTTAGGAGGAGTAAGTAATTCCAAATAGGTATGCTTGGAAATGATTTTCTACTAGTGTTTTCATAGTGATGGCCCAACCTGATTATTAAATAGCACAAAAGAACGAACATACGCATCCTTAAAAAGCACTGGGTTTGGATGTAATAAAAAAGTAGTACTGTACCTAACCCCTGTAATCCTTAATCCATACTCCAATTTAATGTTAAAACCTCTGTATGTCAGCCAGTATCATGAGGCCATACAAAAATACTCACTTTATAGCAATGCTGTGTGAATTAGTTCATATTTATACAAATTATTGAAAATACAAGTATATGCGTTAAGATTTTATATTGACTTCCACCAGTTCATTTTGCTTAAAAGTGGGTCTTCTGAAGCTTTGCTAAAATAATGCAACTTAATAGCCTATGATAATTAAAGTTAAAATAAATGCTGAAATTTCAATGCATCAGTCTCTCAAAGCTCTGAATTCTCAGTTGCTCTGCCAAATTTTGCTACTTATAATAAAAAAGCCAAAATTTCATCCAAGGTAAAAATCCTGATTTCTAAGTACGGCCTTGTCAACAGGAAACCCCCAAAGATTGCTCTTCAAGCATTAAAACTAAAGTCTGATTTCCTATTAATTCCTGTCCATCAAATGAATGAAATCAACAAATACTAAGCAAACGTAAAATAAAAATCTGCTATCTCTTTCCTCAAACATGTTTAAATCCTCTATTGTTTCCTTTGACTGTAATCAGTCAATAGTCCACAGGCTGTCTGGGGCAAAAGAGAACACCATACCCAGAGCAGATAATTGCCTAAACTTTGTGTCCAGAAGTAAAGAGGCTATGATGTACTGAATATGCTTAACACATTGAAAAAAGAACAAAAAAATCCCTACTACAAATACAATGTAAACATGAGTTTTATCAAGTCAAAAAAAAAAAAAATCTGTCTTTATGTCAAAGAATTTAATAACAGAATTGGTGGTGTTTGGTTGCCTTAAAGCATTTAAAATTACTAGTTAGTCACTTTAGGCTCCCTTTCAGTCCACGGAAAAAACCAGCACGTACAGAGATGCCTCAGATTAGGAGTGTAATTTTTAAACATCTGAAGTTAGGACAGACAGAATCTCTAATTTAATTACTTCTCTAAGTGTACTATAAGCTTTTCAAAATGAATTTGAAAGTTTTTCCTTTCATTGTATATTTTGAAAGCCTGGCCCAAACGTTAAACATGGAAGTATCTGAAATTATTTTCTTTCACTAATTGCAGCAACCTGTTTTGGTGTGAGAAATACAGATTTTTGTTTCTTTTCATTTTACTTTTAAAACTTAACACTGAAGAGTTATTTTATCCTAGATACTCCATTATGCAAGTATGAAAGAACAGAAGTACAGTAAAGCCATACAAAAGATGATGGACTACAGGCGAGACTGCATTTAAAAATAAAAGCATTACTGGAATCCTAACATGATTAAGTAAAATAATGAAAAAAAGTTTTCACTTCATAAACTAAGAAGCTGTGCTATTTCACAGTATTGTAACACAGAAGAATAAATAGATAGCATTCATGTTTTTCCCTTCTTTTTTTCTTAACACTTCAACAAAGCTGTGCAATTGAATGTACTGTCGTTTAAATGCTCATCAGCTTATGCTTAACGTAAACCTAAGTAACTGCAACCATTTTAAAGTACTGGTTCTATGAATTTGAGATGTTAAAACTAAACCATTTTTACAGGTTAGCTAGATTAAATGGCAAAGTTATATTTACATAACTATATAGAGAGAGCCTAACTGGTAAATCTAAATAAGGTCAGTTCTTCTAACGTCCCAAGAGATAAATCTCTCTCAGAATGCACTAAGAGCAGCAAACTGCCTATGTTTAGTGGTGAGACAATATTCTTTAAATGACCATATATTAAGGTATCTGCAATTCACTCACTACTCATACACCTGAGCTCTGCAGCACGGAAGGTAAGTATTCTCAGTCCACATACTTTTATTATACTGAGGATAAACTGCGTATAATGTACTCTAAGTCTAAAATGTGGTTTTCAGACACTTCAAATGGAATATTTGCTTTGTTTTAGAAATATTGCAAGTAGCTGACCCTTTTCAAAGTATTTTCTTTGATAAAGACCAATGGTCATTAGAAAACAAACGTAATAAGCAACAGAATATAAAAGCAAAAGTGATGGTTATATACCAAACAGAAAACAGCATTCCATGTAAAACCAGTGTTCCTTTCCCCCCACATGGATAAACTACCAAGCAAACATCATGTGACAGGGACAGCATTGTCTAGAACTGCACGTTATTAAACAAATACAAAAGAAACCAGATTGCATCCCATTTCTTAAAGGGAATTTTAAGTAGCAAGAGAATTTTGTGTGCTATTTTGTTCTCTGCAAGGCACAGACTTAAAAAAAAGATTGCTTTCATCTCTTCTGACACTGTAAAATATATCTGTTTGATGTACCTCTATTGACGATATGCTTGTAGTAGGTAAAAGGTCACAGTTAACTTGAGACCAGTGATGGATCACTTGATATACAGCTGTCAGCAAATGACACCACAGAACAAGAAAGAAAACGGTGACTGTATGGTGAAGTGTAGTGCTGGGCCTATCTCAGGCGCAAGGTCTCCCTAAAGCCTCCAATGGATCTCTTCCATCAGGGGGAAGAGTCCATTGCCCTTCTGGGGAGCAACTGGGGTTCTGGGGGAGAAAAATCCCTTGGCATAGGCACATACTCTCTCACTTATGATGTAATAACATCTAAGTACTTTTAAAATAATAATTTTACTTTAAGAATAAGACTTTCTGGGACAGTCTGCTTCTTACTTACATATGTACTTCACCTATTATGGCCAACTGCTTCCAGTCAGTTTATTACAACAGTACCTAATGGCTGATGGCAGCCTACTGCTAACACGACACTATGGCCCCATTCTAAAGAGTGCTTGAATTCGTGTATAAATAGTGGTTAAAAACATAGCTTAATTTTTGGTGTTAAAATTCATTGCTACTATTCATGTTCCTCAGTGCTTCTATGGATTGTGACTTGATTTTTTTTAATGTTTATTGTAACAAAAGTTTTCAAAATTGGGCACAGGTTGTATTTTTTCCTGAGTGGTACAATCTCTTGTTATCAGATATATGCTGCATTTGCTTATTTAACTTGTACTTTTTCATAACAATAGATTTGGCAAGATATTCAGGGTCATTTCAGCAGCTGCTCCACGCAGCTCACAGCTTATGAATCAGTAGTGAATGTATGTATCATTTATGTGCAACTGATGGCACAAAGTTTAGGTTTGGTTACTGCGTTCATTTCATGTGCTGGACCTGAATTAATTTTCATGCAAAGAATCTGCCAGTCCACAAACAGCCCATCACCAACTCAGCTGTATCTCCTCTGCAGATCTGTGTTGTCTTCCTCTTTCCTGTCATTTCAGAATAACTAGACCTTAATAAAATACATTTTATCACCATAAACAGAACTTAGTTGCAAAGCAGTTAAGTTTGTTATAAAATAATAGCATAATGAACAGAAAGCAGTATGAGGGAAAATAAGTTACCTACAAATACATAGATGCTTTTCTACTAACTACAAGTTTCTTATTATGGTCACAATTATATAGTATGCCACTAATCCAATCAAACTCAGGCAATGCAGTCTTACGCCACAACAAACATCACTCATCTGTTGAATCACTTTACCAAAGCATCCCCCCCCAGCATAGCACATTGCGCCCACAACTCTTCTATTTTCCCCGCTACATTTTGAGCACAGGTGTTCCCACTGTCTCATTTTTTATCACTGTTTGTTACAAAAGAGTGATGTCTTGCAGCGTACAAGGGAGACAAGGACATATGAAATGGTAAAGAATTATTGTCCTTCAAATAATTTAGCCTCATATTTCCTTTGTTCATGTGACCTGAAGTCAGGTATAATATTTATGTAGTAATCCTAATTGTTCAAACTTACTTTTTATGTACACAAACATAATTGATAATAGGCTTGTCATTAAAAAATAATTACTGCTTTTGCCTCATATTTCTGAGCTACTGGCTTGGTAAAAATAGAAGCAAAACCTTCTTCCATTTCAAAATCTTGTTAATTATCACAGTATGTCTCCCCAAGGTGTACATAATTATTTCATAATAGGATAATTAAAGCCCCTTGGTCCACGCTTTGGGATTTACAAAATAAAAAACAAAGTAATTACTGAATAAAGAATTACAGAAAGGAAAGCATAAACCAATTATTTCATACAAACATAAGTTTGTAAACTCACCTAAAAATAGAAGGCAGAAAACTTTCAAGCAACAATTTTCAGCTTTACATCTATTTTTTTGGTGTTACCACCTACATTTTTCTCTATTTAAATGGTAAAACTAACGTGAGAATTATTTTTGAAGTGCATATCTCAAGTCAACTATTTGGCTGTAGTGGACATGCCAATTCGATCTAACACACTAGCATGATGTGGCTTGCTCCAACGTAAGCAGGCCAAATGCGTCAGAAACCATAATGCAGGAAGATCAGAGAAATTAAAAGAGGTATAAACACATATGCCCAGACACACTAGGAATGCCTATATGGGGAACACAAAAAGACGACCTGGTAGGTACAGAGATGAGAAGGAAGATCGACTACAGAAGATGCACAAATTAGCATTCTGCACATCTGTTTTTGTCCTTCCCAATTAGTTAAAGTCTAACTCAAGAAGGACTAATAATTTTCCCTCAAAGAAGGAATGTGGTGATTTAGGGACTGCCCCCTCCTTTTTGTTTCTCATTGGTTAAAAATACCTGTACACTGCTGAAAAGTCATGTTTTGTTCATCCTTCCATATGCTAATAGTAACTAAATTCTTACATTCAAGCTTCCAAAACATATATTTTAGACAAATGCCTCTTATTACATGATGTGAACAGGTATATCAATTTACAAGAATACTTAAATACTCAAATAAGGTTTACTTTCTTATCTAGTAAAGGAAAAGCAGTGCTAAAGAAACAATAGTCTGGAAAAAAACAAACAAAGCTTCACAACTGGAATAGAATACCAACAGTTACCCAAAGATCATAGAATCATAGAATCATAGAATGTTTTGGGTTGGAAGGGACCCCTAGAGGTCATCTAGTCCAACCCCCCTGCAGTGAGCAGGGACACCGCTAACTAGATCAGGTTGCTCAGAGCCCCATCCAACCTGGCCTTGAATGTTTCCAGGGATGGGGCCTCCACCACCTCTCTGGGCAACCTGTTCCAGTGTTTCACCACCCTCATTGTAAAGAATTTCCTCCTTATATCCAGTCTAAACCTACCCTGCTTCAGTTTAAAACCATTACCCCTTGTCCTGTCAAGATGACAACTATCAGCAGATTTTGAACTCGTTCTCATGTTCGCCTATTAGGGACATGGCAGCCATCAACGAACAGCATGTCTGCCCTTAGAAAGCATGCTATAAGGAATCAGCCGGATGTTAGCCACTTAGCCAGTGTGACAGCTTTATTATATTTGGGACAACCTGTACTTGCCAGAAATAAGTTTTCATAGCATGCAAGACTTCTGAGCTACAAAACAAACAGGTGGAAGCAGACACACTTTTAGGATTTTATTTAGCAAATGACAACAAAGAAAGGTAAAATCAAAGAGAGAAACTTACAACTCAAAGACCATATAAAGCATTCCATCTGAGCTGTATGTCTCCAACAGTTCAACAATATGAGGATGCTTCAGCATGTGACAAATACTGGCTTCCCTCTTCAGGTCTGTGGAAGACAAGGTAGTGTATTAGCTGCTGAATACAAAAATTTGAAAACAATTAGAACACAGTGTTTGGAAACACATACACATCTGAAATTTCTAATAAATTCTTTGATCTTTATAAAGAACATTGACAAGATGATATTTAATTATTCTCCTTCAGAACTTAAGTGTGAAACTAAGTTAAAAAACTCACATAGATCTCAAAATATAAACACACAAAACTTAATAGGTTTTCTTGATTTGACCTATTAATAAAAGAACTCCTTGATCATAATCTGAAGGACTGTAGGTAATAAGTTCCTTTAATACACATATGCAGACTACACCAAGATTTTCATCCTAAATAGCTAAAATCACTGAGAAGTTATCTCCAAATTCAGAAGAGAGGCTCTTTGACCACACTACGTAACTATTAAAACCTGGAGGTCTCTAGTCTCATTCCTCTGCTCAAAGCAAGGTCAACTAGAGCAGGTTGCCCAGGATGACATCCAGTTGGGTTTTGAACATCTCCAAGAATGTAGACTCTACTTCTTTAGGAAACCTGTATCAGTATCTGATCACACTCATAAGTAAAGAAGTTTTTTTTCTTATGTTTAAATTTCTTGCAGTTTACTTCTCTAATAGTGACTTTTTTTAAAAATCACAATATATGAAGTGACACTGGCATAAATTTTAACCAGCATGATTAGCTTGCATCTCTGTTCTAGAGAAGAGGGAGAAAAGCAGAAACAGTTGTGAATAAATAAAGAGCAGAAACTACTGTGACATCTCTCAAAGCTTGAAAGATTTTGTTTTTAACCACACAACACTTCTACTTTTTCTGATCACAAATCAATCCTTCTGCTAGTATAGAAATGGAAAAAAAAAACAAACCATAGCAAATTCATTTTCTTTCTTCTTCGTTGAAAGTATTTGGTATTTTTGTTACTTAATAATCCTTAAACTTTTTTTCTTTTAACTTACCACTAGTATTCTAGAAATATAGCAGAATCCTGAATGAACAGCCTTTATGGTAAGTTGAGAAGAGAGGAAAATACCAGTCTGTATTCTGAAGTAGATATTTTACTTTTCTATTATCTTTCCAAACAATCGTTCATTGTTCAAGATGACCTACATATGTATTTATAGGAAAATATAAATATGGTTTCTTGGTTTGAGAATGCTTACCATAGGAATAAATTTAAAAATAAATTCTTTACCAGGAATAAATTTAAAATGCACTACTTTCATATGTGCCCTGTTACATTTGTAACACGAATCAGTAACATTCAAAAGAGCAGCAAGATGTTCTTTCATGTGAAACATTTAACAGGTTACTCAGATTTATGCTAGACTTTCCATCTTTTAGTCATCTGTGAAATCAGAAGAAATGCTCAGAGTTTGGAAATGACCGAATTTTATAATGTCATCTTAGCAAGTGCAAACAGGGCAGCAAAAAGAAGCAAGTAACAGTCTCTCATTGATGCAGAAGAAATTTAGATAAAGAAATTAAGGTAAAATATGTCCTTTATACAGAGTTTCTGTCAAGTAAGAAAACACCAGTATGTCTTTCACTGTTGAAAATACTCACTTATCAGTTTTTACACCACTTCATGCAGAGGAACTACTAAAACCACATTACAACATTACCTTCCATCATGCTTAGGCATTGATTCGACACTAAACGATTACTACTTCTTTTCTGGCCAGTGATGTTCTTGTCTTTCACAGAAGCCCACATCCTGTCTTTCTTAAACAGAATCACAAGTAAGCATACTGGTGGATAGCATAAGAGAATAGAAAACTATGTGATTCTGTGAATGACTATATGATCTCCAGAAAATATGGCGCTTTTGTCTTACTGTATAACAATTTTAATGCTACCACACTTCACTGTGGTGTCTGGTACCTATTTTTGCAGAATCACAGAATGGCAAGAGTTGGAAGTGACCTCTGGAGATCATCTAGTCCAACCCCCCTGCTAAAGCAGGTTCTCCTAGAGCATGTAACACAGGACTTCGTCCAGGTGGGCTTTGAATATCTCCAGAGAAGGAGACTCCACAACCCCCCTGGGCAGCCTGTTCCAGTGCTCCATCACCCTCAGAGTAAAGAAGTTTTTCCTCATATTCAACTGAAACCTCTTATGTCTCAGTTTGTACCCATTGCCCCTTGTCCTGTCGCTGGGCACCACTGCAAAGAGTCTGGCTCCGTCCTCGTGACATCCACCCTTAAGTGAAAATCCAATAGGAAACTACAGAATAGTTCTGCTTTATTTACAGGTAAAAATTGTGTTCAAAATAGTTTATTTTGGCCACTTTATTAATTTTTTTGTGGGCTTTATTTATATTTTGAAGGGAAGTTGAACTGTGAGGAAGAAAATATATGCTGCCATTTACCTCATTTCTTTGCGTAATATTGCACGAGTGAAACAATTGCTCACAGACTAAGCATCAGCAGCAGAGGAAGGAGAAACAGAATGTGGAAAATAAAATCTCCGAACAGGAAAACAAATGAACAGAAGTCACAGAACAAGGTTTTGTATGACTAAGGGGTCTTGGGGCTAAGAGCAGAACAAAGTCCTATTTTAAAAACAGCAGGGACTTGTTTAACAGTAGACCTATTAAGAAAGAAGAAAACTAGGTATAAAGAGACAGATGAGTACATACCATACCGATTCAACAAAGCCACAGGGCAGAAAAGAGATGATGGATTCTGAAGTCCATTTGGACTGTGACCCAAATGTCAAAATATGTCATGCTTAAGACAAGTAAAGAGGAAAGGGGAGGGAAGAGGCAGAGATGGCACATATATTTCATTGTTCTCACTTGAAAAAAAGACAGACATCATCATCTACTCAATCTTTTATCACATGCTTTTACCAGACTGAATTAAATTTCATCGCCACGTGTTACTCAAGAGGTAATTAAAATCCCAAGTGACTACAGATACTGTTCCAGTTCTGAATACAACATAAAACCAAGCAGATGTTTGGCTGCAAGCAGGTGACTAAAGATTTCCTAAAAAAAATTCCATTATTATCTTATGAGCCACCATCTTATCTGTAACTTATAGACTCATAGAATTGTTTAGGTTGGAAAAGACCTTTAAGATCATCAAGTCCAACCGTTATCCTTCTGAATGTAACATCATTGTTGATTGTTGTTGATTGCAGAGTACAGGGATCTTGTCAGGTCACGCGGAGAGGAAATTAGAAAGGCAAAAGCCCAGCTAGAACTCAATCTGGCCACTGTTGTAAGAGATAGTAAGAAAAGTTTTTCTAAACACATTAACAGCAAAAAGAGAGCCAGGGAGAACCTCCATCCTCTAGTGGATGCAAGGGGGAACATTGCCACTAAGGATGAGGAAAAGGCTGAGATACTTAACGCCTTCTTTGCCTCAGTCTTTAATGGCCCGACAAGTCATCCCCAGGGTACTCAGCCTCCAGAGCTGGAAGATGGGGATGGTGAGTGGAATAAACCCAACATAATCCAGGAGGAAGCAGTCTTCAACCTGCTATGCCATCTGGACATCCACAAGTCTATGGGGCTGGATGGGATCCACCCGAGAGTGCTGAAGGAGCTGGCAGAGGAGCTTGCCGAGCCACTCTCCATCATTTATCAGCAGTCCTGGATAACAGGGGAGGTCCCAGATGACTGGAGGTTGGCAAATGTGACGCCTGTCTACAAGAAGGGCCGGAAGGAGGATCTGGGAAACTACAGACCTCTCAGCCTGACCTTGGTACCAGGGAAGATTATGGAGCAGTTCATCTTGAGTGTGCTCACCAGGCATATGGAGGACAATCAGGGGATCAGGCCCAGCCAGCATGGGTTCATGAAAGGCAAGTCTTGCCTGACCAACCTGATTTCCTTCTACGACCAAGTGACCTGCCTGGTGGATGAGGGAAAGGCTGTGGATGTTCTCTACCTGGACTTCAGCAAAGCCTTTGACACCGTTTCCCACAGCATTCTCCTAGAAAAGCTGGCGGCTCATGGCTTAGATGGGTGTACTCTTCACTGGGTAAAAACCTGACTGGATGGCCAAGCCCAGAGAGTTGTGGTCAACGGAGTTAAATCCAGTTGACAGCTGGTCGCAAGCTGTGTCCCCCAGGGCTCAGTTCTAGGGCCAGTCTTGTTTAATATCTTTATCAATGACCTGGATGAGGGGATTGAGTGTGCCCTCACTAAGTTTGCAGATGACACCAAACTGGGTGGGAATGTCGATCTGCTCGAGGGGAGGAGGGCTCTGCAGAGGGACCTGGACAGGCTGGATTGATGGGCCGAGGCCAACTGTATGAAGTTCAACACGGCCAAGTGCTGGGTCCTGCACTTTGGTCGCAACAACCCCACGCAACGCTACAAGCTTCGGGAAGAGCTGCTGGAAAGCTGCCTGGCAGAGAGGGATCTGGGTGTACTGGTTGACAGCCAGCTGAATATGAAGCCAGCAGTGTGCCCAGGTGGCCAAGAAGGCCAGCGGCATCCTGGCCTGTATCAGAAACAGTGTGGCCAGCAGGAGTAGGGAAGTGATCGTGCCCCTGTACTCGGTGCTGGTGAGGCCGCACCTTGAACACTGTGTTCAGTTTTGGGCCCCTCACTACAAGAAAGACGTTGCATTGCTGGAGCATGTCCCGAGGAGAGCAACCAAGCTGGTGAGGGGTCTGGAGCACAAGTCTGATGATGAGCGGCTGAGGGAACTGGGGTTGTTTAGTCTGGAGAAGAGGAGGCTGAGGGGAGACCTTATCGCCCTCTACAGCTGCCTGACAGGAGGCTGTAGCCAGGTGGGGGTCAGTCTCTTTTCCCAAGTAACAAGACAGGACGAGGGGAAATGGTTTGAAGTTGCGCCAGGGCAGGTTTAAGTTGGACATTAGGAAAAATTTCTTCATTGAAAGGGTTATCAGGCATTGGAAGGGGCTGCCCAGGGAAGTGGTCGATTCCCCATCCCTGGAAGTATTTAAAAGACGGGTAGATGACGTGCTTAGGGACATGGTTTAGTGGCAGGATGGCAGGGTTAGGTTAACTGTTGGACTTGATGATCTTAAAGGCCTTTTCCAACCTAAACGATTCTATGATTCTATGATCATATGAGCTATTTGCTACCTCCTGTTAAGTTTTCTAAACCTCTGCTAAGTATTTTAGCCAGGTCATGTAATAATAAAGGTCCTGCACATCCCATATCAAAATAAGCCTTTCATATTCCTAACACCTAAAAGAGCTTCAGGACGACTCTAGAATTTGACAGTGGAGTAAGTTGGCTTTAAGTAGCAAGAGATGACATTTACCATTTACTAATGGTTATGTATCTCATATTTAGAACAGTCTCCTTCATCAGTAAACAATATTTATCTAAAAGAACATATCCTAAGCCAAGACAAAGTCTTAGAATTTAAAACAAACTGTCACCTTTTAATTGCTGGTCTATTTTACTTAATATTTAAATCCTTTTTGAACTCTTCATTTTTCTTTTCTTGATATGGCTGAAGAAATGACTTTCTAGTGCATTCTTTAAGCCTTCTCTGTTACTACTTCTTTCAAAATTAAACATTAATGACAAGAGCGATAATAAATAGAACAGCAAGGTTTAAAAGCACAAGCTTTACCAGTTTCTCTGCCAACTGCATGAAACGTATTGTTACACTACCGGAAAGAAGGAGAAAGATATGGTGTTTCATTTAACATGCTTAGCAGTCTGATACTTTACATCATAATTTGAAAAGAGTTTAAAAGCTGTCATTTTACACTTCCGTTACCAATGAACATTCCAGAATTTCAGTCTGTTTACAAAACTTTGAGGGTTTTTTTTAGCAACTGGAGACACGTTCAAGTTTCCATTTTATACATGGCTAATCATTTTGAGAGAGTCACTGAAGTTGTTAAAATGGCATGAAAGTTCAGACTTCTAAGATGGAAAAGAGAATTCCCAGCGATAATTGCTGCACAGAGAAAATGCAGCCTTATGTTTGGATAGCAACACTGAAAATGAATTGCTGGAAGACTAAAGAGATAACTGCTCTAAATAATCATGAGGAAAGTTATGTCAGTCTTTGATAGAAAATATAAAACATGAGCATCAGTTAAAATTTCCATGGGAGTTAACTGCTTAATATCCTACGCATCTCTGACAATTCTGGCAAACACCTGATTTCCTTTCAAAATCTGATACCCAAGGTTTTAAAACATCTCAAACATACTGAACATACTTTGAAAGTATGCTCATAGTATCCTACAGCATGGAAGAATTAGACGTTCTCTAGCAGCCTGTATATAGCACAATTTTAACATCTTAAAAGTGACACGCAGAGACTGTATCAATCACATCTTTTTGGGGGAAGGACAGCATCAAGTTTCTTAGCAAGATGGAAGACATACGTCATTTTTAAACATACAGCATTCTGATTTTCCAGGCTCATTCCTTTCAAAGATTAGTTCTCCAGCCACAGCTTGGGTATGACAGTACTTTGAAAGGAAGCATCTACATCAGTAGTAAATTTCTTGCTTAAAATGCTTCTATATATTTTGTACAGTGAGAATATGATTATATATAATTTAAATAGATGTGGCAGTACTAAGTTTTAAAAGGAAATCAATATGCTTTTTGCATTTGGTTGTGTCATTCTCACCTGCCATCCTTTGGTGTGTAATCATGGAGAAGAAGCTGTTGACCACTCCAACTGGAATTCTTCCAGGTACAACTAAACTGAATGATGTGCTTTGGAAACATGCACTCTAGTCTTGAACAGGCCACAAGGCCAGACTAGGCCTAGTTCAAAGTAACCCCCCTGAAGCATGTATAAGGCAGGCACTGAGACCTGAGCACCAAGTGTTTCACTCCGCAAGTACATTGTTTTTTGTCTTGTGGATTAGCCTTGGATAGCTGCTAAACTCCTACCCAGGCTCGTGCTCACTCTCTGCTCTCAGCAGGACAGGAGATAGAAAATAAGAGGAGGAACAAAAAAGCTCATGGGTTGAGATAAAGACAGGGAGATTTCTTACCAGTTTCTATTGTGGGCAAAACAGCCTTACTTGACAAAGTTAACTTCATTTATTGCCAATTAAAATAAATACTTACTGATGTGGATAGAGGGAATCAAAAAGATAAACATTAAACCAACAAATTTCCTCCCCCCTTTCCCAGGCTTGACTTCACTCCTTCATTCCAGACACCTCTACCCCCCAGCTCTGAGTGGTGCAGGGGGTGGGGGTCATGCTCAGTACACAGTGGTTCCTCTCTGCTGCTCCTTCCTTCTCACACCTTTCTGCTCCTTCAGCATGGGTCCTCCACAGGCCGCAGAGGATATCTGCTCTGCTATGGTGAACCTCCTCCTCCTCCCCTGATCTTGGTATTCCCTCTTTTTGTTCCACACTTCCCAAACCTCACTCCAGCACTTCCTACCCTTCCTTAAATATATTTTCACAGAAGGCTGATGGGTTCAGCTTTGGTCTGTTGGAACCATCTGGCTGTGTCCAGCACAGGACAGCCCTGAGCCTCTTCCCACAGAAGCCGACTTTGCAGCTTCCCATTACCAAAAACTTTCCACTTAAATATATATATTGCCTAGTAGCCAAGAATGCACTATGCTTCAAGGGGCTCCAGAGGAGTTGACTTACCTCCAAACTGAGCACACTGCTATACACCTCTGCCTCAAGACAGCGCGTAACAAACACACAGCGCATAACAAGCACACGACATCCTGCACAACAGCGAACTCTAGTTTAACCAACCATGCTGTACCTGAGGTCACAGTGCCAAACCAGGTGAATTTTCAGGGCAATACTAGCTTATAAAGTTTCCCTATGCTCTCTCCATTTGCTCACTCTTGTTCCTCTGTGAAAATTACTTTTAGGCTTTATTATTCTAGTAATATAGTGAGGAAGTCATAAAAGCTCTCAGCACAGCCAACATACTGTAACAGGAATGAGCAGCTGGAGGTTGGAACATCCTATTACTGACACTGGCAATGAAACTCCTACACTACAGAACTACAATGATGTTTCTGCCCCAACAATGTTTTGGGGTTTTTTTTTCTTCCAAGAGGTATTATTCCCCTTCTTCTTAATTAAAACCACACTTCCTGCTTTCCTGGGATATGTGACTGACTCCTCATCACACAGATACATCTGACCAGTTAATGACTCCTTGCCTCAACAAGTAGTAAAAGCTTTCCTGCCTCCCCTCCCACACACTTTGGGGTGGCTAAAGCTCTGTGGTAGCCAAGCTGATTTAACTGCTGGCTGTTTCTTCCTTCATCCCACACACATTCCTGCCCTCTGTTCCACTGTGCAGCAGCCTGGAGCTTGTCACACCACACACCAAATCAGCTCAGTGTTAACTCAGTAAAAAAAAAAAATTTCTTTTTTCTCCCCATTGGCTCAGTGTCATGCAGTCTTAGTGTGTGAAAGGGCTCAGTGAGCAATCTCAAGTATAGAAGCTGGCTTAAAAGAAAAGAATATGGAAGGAGAAAGCAAGTAAGTGTATGAAAGCCAGCACTCTGAGCTGCTTAGGATGTTGCAAACCCAAGTACAAGTACACACCTTTCCTTGCAAAGTGTCTCCATCGTCACCAAATCTTTTCTTATATAATCACTCTGTGCCTTAACAAATATGCTCAAAACATATACCAAAAAGAAACAAATTCATGCAGCTTGTGAATGGCCCTTGATAAAAACACCATGGTAATTAACAGTTAGAATGACAATGTGAGATAATCCATCTCCAGTCAGTACCTTTTGTTTTAAAACTACTGTAGCATTTAGAATCAAAATGATGACATGAAGAAAGAAAATAGACATGTGGTTACAGCTAATATGCAACAACCAGAATTCATTTCTGAGCACCCCCATGCAGAAACCTATGGAAATCTCCATTTCATGGAATCAGACTTCATAGACACTTGCTAAATTCTGAATAACTTCCATTTTCTACTCTATTCTTTCTTAGTGTTTGGACATAAATATAAACATGTTAATGGCTTTTTAAGCTGCAGCTTAAAAAAGTCTTGGGAGACTTAAGAGGCAATTTTCCTTTCTTGGGTTCATACTCATTCACCTATGAAGACCATGAAAGTGGGTGTGAAAAAACACTTTCCTTTCCTTTTCTCTCACAACTTTTGATATATCCACCAGACTTGTCCAGAATCACATCTCTGACAGACACGGTAGGTTGGTTTGCATGGTTGTGCCCATGAAAGCAAACCCTCCCTCCTTTTACTCATTTCCTCATTTTTATTGGCATACAAATAAGCAATGCTTCCTAAATAAGATGGTGCATTTTGGGTAATGAATCAACTTGAACTAATAAAAATGTTTCGGAATGTCTGAAAGAATATTAACAGCTGCCTATTGGAGATAATTAAAACAAAATAATTTAATTTAATTTAATAATAATTCTTAGCAACTTTTACAAAGCACCCACCACAATGGGAAAAAAAAAAAAATATCAAATCTAATCTTTCTTAAGCAGGAACAAATACTGGATAAGCCCGTATCTCTCCTCTAAGATTTTCTACATTCTACGTTCTCTTCGTTTATACTCAACAGCAGGTTCCGTGAGGTAGGGGAACAAAGGAAGAGGGGAAACACAGACAAGTGAAACCAACACTTCCTAGATTATTTTTCTTTTTAGATGCATAATCTGTGTTTCAAAACACAGTTAGCACTTCTCCCTGCTGCAAAGTAGCAGTTTCAAAAGTGCTTCACAAACTCAAGTAGGGACATGATAATCAGAAGTAGTGTTATAAAATCCATATACTAATTTTAAAAGGAATAAGGGGGGTTCTCTCTGTCACAAGTTTGGACTTCCAAACAGAAAGGGAGTTGCTGTTGAAGACATTTTGGAACCTCTGCTGTAAAATCTGAAACACTTGCCTTTTCTCCTAACATTGCTCTGTTTTCAATAATTAATGAAAGGAAATTGAAAATAGTCATTGATTCTCAAGATGTGATCAATCAAATTATGAAAGTGGGTTCACTACTGATAACCACTTTATATTAAACCCTATGTTCCCACCTGTTACACAGCACTGCATAATAGACAGAAACCCAGTGCCTTCCCAATTACCATAGACCACATGTTGTTACACTACAAACCACAATTTTAAACACTTTGTAATACAATGAATTCTTTAACAAAGGGAAGTAGAAAGGTATGTGCAGCAGCTGATCTGTCAGAATATGCTGTGAAACTTCTTAAAAAAAATAAACCAACAAAAAAATAGAAATCAATTAGACACAAGGTGTGTATTTGGCAAAAGAATGCTACACGCTGGCTGGAGCACTGAACTGGCAAAACGCTTAGCTGGAAGGTCACAGTGGCCTTCTTTATTGAAATGACTGGAAGGTCTTAATTTCATCAAGTTACACAGACTGTATTTTTCTTGTAGTGAAAACTAACTGATAAGCATTTAAAACCAGCAGCCCCGTTAAAAGCAGCAATTGTTCCCTTTTCCATCAACTCATTCTCCCCCCCCTCCTGCACCATCTCTCCCCTTCATGTGCTAGTGCAACTGCTTATGCAACTGCACAATGAACAGAATCAAGGAATCGATCCAACTGCAACCAACCTTTTTCCCCCCTCTCCTTAGAGCTGCTTTTCAACCAGACTAGTTCTAGCTAGTTCTGGGGATCTGCACAAGCACTTAGGAGCACAATAGTGTTGATAGCACAGCAACAGAAACAAACGGCCAGATTACAGCAGCATTGCTCATCTCAACAGCAGCACTGGCTTAAAACGTTTGACAATATGTCAAATCACAACTGCCTATATAACATTGCTGTTCTCCTCCCAAAGACTAAAGAAGTCAGAAAACTAAGAACACTAGATTTCACAGAATTATTGGGAAATGCTAACTTGCACTAGCTTTATCCTTTTGTATATTTAACTGAAACTCAAATTAAAACTGAAAAATGAACTTCTAAGGTCCTCTCTCTTCTTTCCTCTTTGTAATTTCCTCTGTTTATGCAACTCCAAGTCAACATGCGTACCCACAGATTTCTCACTAGGTGGCAACACAGCTCCTACTTTGATCTGGTATGTAGTCAGCAACTGGATACAAAAGGTGTATACGCTTATTTAGCCGCAGAGCGCTTTACATTTGGCCGGTTTATCCCATTGATCTGATTAATGATGATTACAGTTCAGACCAAAGAACAACAAAAAAAAGTATGCCAGCCTGAAATAATTAAGGTAAACCTAGGGCTAAGCACCCTTTTATCCAGGTTCTGTGGAAGACCACTCTCTCCCCTATGCCCAACCAGCCATTCAGAGCTGATGACTACACCAGTGATTACTACAATGCACGCATCGATAACTGTATTATACAGCTAGAATACATTTAAACACAGTTTGCTGCTGTGAGCTAGAAGTTCTCCATTTAATCCACAAAACTATAGCAGAGCTGTGTTTTTACTGCTTTGAAGTCCAGCAAAAAGCTTTAGGAAGGCAGAACGTGTAAGTAGTTCAGTTTAAATCACTGGCATTTCTCTTTTTGAAAGGTTAATCGCACAGGGTGGGGGTTTTTTGGTTTTGTTTTTTGTTTGTTTCCAAGGATTTCTTTTGCTGCAGGGGGGTGTGTGTGTGCATGTACATGTGTGTTTATGTTTTCTCACAGGTAATATATCTCCCAGAATGTACTAAGAGCATCATTATCAATGTTAAATTCAGACTGGCAGAAAATTTTTTACACCAAACTTTGACATTGCTAATATTTTGGTCAAAATTCACTTAGGCAGATCAGGTTAACTAAAGGCTAAAAGACTTTGCAGTCCTTTAAATGAGTTTATAGTACTCACGTACTAAAATGTAATGACATTACATCAAGTAAGTGCCCTCAAAGGCAACAGGACATTATCAAGAAAAGAATGTTACTTTATCTTGAAAAATTAGAAGTTATTTCTGTTGCTGATCATTATAGTACTTGCAGTTTTCTTCTTGGTCGAAATGTATTTTCTTCTGTGGCCTAGCCTTTTCCTGAACGTAACGACAGGGAAATTTACTTTCTGCTATTAACAAAGAGTCTCCTTCTCTGGGTATATTCAAAACCCACATAGATGATGTCCTGTACAACCTGCTCTAGGTGAACCTGCTTTAGCATTGGGGTTGGACTAGATGATCTCTGGAGGTCCCTTCCAATCCCTGCCATGCTGTGATTCTGCGAATCTCAATTTTACAGGAAAAAGTCTGGAATTTGAAAGACACAAAGGAAATCTATACTTAACAGATTCAGCTAGTCCAGGTCAAATGTCCCTAACTCCTATTCTAGGAAGGGTTAAATAATCCATTACACTGCTGTTATTGAACAGGCCGAAATGAAGTACCCAAAGGTGCTCAGAAGAGCGAACTGACTCCTTCAGACGCTTTCCATATAGACAAAATTTACTTGTTTGTTTGTTTGCTTTGACCAAAGTTTCTTTGGTCTTGAACTACAGGGCTCTGCATAGCCAAGAAGAAACCAGTTGCTCACTAATGTCAGAAAGGAGATAGTCTATTTTGCCCATACCAAGTCTACACAACCCAAGCAAAACCACCATCTAAAATATCAATCTACTTTGATGAAATTAATTCTTCAATGTCAAGTAGCTCTGTGAGTGACAGTGTTTCAGTTGTGGTAGCTGTGGCACGTAGCACAGGTTACTTCAGCTTTTCTCAGTTAGGTAAAATAGCACAAGCTGCAATATATGCTGAGACAGCCTGAGTGCCGAAAGCTCCCTCCACAGCACACTGGGCTCTAGGACAAACAGCATTTACAGCGCATGGCGGAGATGCACCCGGAGTAATGGATAACTGCCTGGCAAAGATGATACCAATTCTGTCTAACTAGGAAATCCTGCAGCAGAATGATGTCTGCATGCTGGAGAACAATTACCTTAATGAAACTTGTTTTCTGGTTCAGTGACAGAACAATGTCATGAATCAGAAAACTCTTTCCAAGCCACAGCAATTGAGGATAAGAAAAAAGTTAGTTTTGGTTTGCTGCACTTCTGCACATGCTTTTCTTTCCAATTATTACCAAAAGTCATAGAAATTTTTTTTCTTTTCTTTGTTAACTGACACATTATCAGTACAGGCTGGGGGAAGAAAGGATCGAGAGCAGCCCTGCCCAGAGGGACTTGGGGGTACTGATGGATGAAAAGCTGGACATGAGCCAGCACTGTGCGCTGGCAGCCCAGAAGGCCAACCGTACCCTAGGCTGCATCAGGAGAAGCGTGGCCAGCAGGTCGAGGGAGGTGATTCTACCCCTTTACTCTGCTCTGGTGAGACCTCACCTGGAGCCCTGTGTCCAGCTCTGGAGCCCTCAGCACAAGAAGGACATGGAACTGTTGGAGCGGGTCCAGAGGAGGGCTACTAAAATGATCCGAGGGCTGGAGCACCTCTCTTATGAGGACAGGCTGAGAGAGTTGGGCTTGTTCAGCCTGGAGAAGAGAAGGCTGCGGGGAGACCTGATTACGGCCTTTCAGTACCTAAAGGGGGCCTATAGGAAAGATGGGGAAAATCTTTTTAGTAGGGCCAGCTGTGACAGGACAGGGGGTAATGGTTTTAAACTCAAGCAAGGTAGGTTTAGACTTGATATAAGGAAGAAATTCTTTACAATGACGGTGGCGAAACACTGGAACGGGTTGCCCAGAGAGGCAGTGGAGGCCCCATCCCCGGGATCATTCAAGGCCAGGTTGGATGGGGCTCTGAGCAACCTGATCTAGTTAGCGGTGTCCCTGCTCACTGCAGGGGGGTTGGACTAGATGACCTCTAGGGGTCTTTTCCAACCCAAAACATTCTATGATTATAAAGCAAGTTTTGTAAAACAGGTGTGCATATCTTAGTTCAGTAATAAAAAGACCACTACACAATATATTCTTTACCAGCACTTTCAGGATTTCATGCTAAGAACCAACAAAGTTTTAACAAGACTTGTTACTTCACATATTCATAAAATACTTTTAAATATTGTCTATTAAGTATTAATTAAGGCTGTAGTGCTTTAAAGAGTACAGTTTCCCTTTCCTGCTTGTGCAGTTGCAATACTCCTCCAAGCCTCTGAAACCAGTGCCCTTTCATTCTACAAAAATCAAATATTAGTGATGAAACCAGTGCAACTAAGCTCAAACTTATTTCTAGCAATGTTCAAGTCACAGGTCTAGGAATAAGGTTTTAACTTGCCTAACTTGTCTTGGATTTTACAACAGGCTGAAAATACTGCAACATTTTAGAAGTAGTCACTTACACTTTTCTCGGTAAACTAGCCAAAACTGATAAGAGGTAACATATCCCCATAAAGAACTTATCCAATGAAAATTTTGCCTATGAACTGATTTGAATCCTTTGGCAATTAAAGGTCATCTGAGAAATATTTTCTTTCACACACATCTCATGATATTTAAAGGACAATTCTTCTTCACCAATACAGACATGAAGACTTTACTTCTTTAATCTCACCCAAAGCATTAAGAAAACAGCATTTAGTTTCCCTCTATTTTCTGATGATGAGTGAGGAACAAAAAATACCTAAAATTCATACTTAGTAAAAATTGACTTTGAAACAGTTTGGTCACCTAATCCAATCTGTGAACTTGGAAATTACATCAGAAAGCAGGAGATACCGACTTGGAAACGGTACATCTGCATGGCTTTTTAACTAATTTCCGAGGGAGTTTCCCACTGCCTCTGAAATTCCAGGTGATGCCAATGGCAAGAACCACATAGGAATACACAATTTCCTTCACTGTTACAGTGTATTCTGAGGGACTGGCATCGATCTATAAAGCCTTGCAGTAACCAGCTGGGGATAATGGATTGCTCCTCCTGCTTGACAGAGCAAAGATTATTTAAGTACTTACATTCACAGTACTTGCATGTAAAACAATCTCAGAACTGAATGAACCTTCTTCAGGTGTTAAAAGGATTGACTTAGATTTGTTCCAACAACTAACCTGTACTATCTCACTCCTGCATACTTAACGTGAGATCCATTTTCTTTCTTTGGTATACAAATGTGAAATGATGATCAATTAGAATAAGAGCAGAACCTTACAAATTGTGCTCATTTTTCTTGCTTTAAAGTGCAAGAGCAACAATAAACTTGCATATATATAAAATGGTCAAAGCATATGTCCATTATTATATTTTACAAGTCCACAGAAGTATAATAATAATAAATATGATAATAATCTGTATCCTCTCTGCAAAACAGAGCTTTATAAGAACAGTGGAAGAAACAGTTAATTGCTAAAAGAAAGAATCAAATTTCTTTTCCTCACAAGTTTAAAAAAAAAAAAAAAAAGATTAAGTATCTGTCTATATCTGTCTACATTAAATACCACTAGGATAAAGAATTTCATTGACATGATGGGGTACTTGGAAATGTAAACCACAACACTCACATAGGTCAGCTGAATCAAGAGAGCCCTGACCCATTCCACAGATTCTTAGACCACCTTTCCTGTCTGCACAACAAAATCAAAACCATGTCTTAACATGACAACACATGACTCTCAGGCTGAATGCAGCACTGCCCAGATCCTGAAAATAATCTGAAGCACAGTTACTTGCACAAGATGTACTCTCCACCCCCTCCTTGAAGGAGGAAGCAAATACTAGGTCGAGCTTGACCTCCCTTTCCTCACAAACGTCTTCTGGTGAAACAACCTGTTTAGCATGTCTCACACTGCACAACCATATTCTCATTTTCCCAGAGTACTGCAGTAGGCAGAAAACAACAAGAAACTGAGGCAGGGAGGGGTGTACTTGCCGCTATAGGAAGAAGGGGAGTTATGCACCTGTGACTTTGACATGACAAGTCAAATTTGCAAATCCCCAAGCTGTTTATGCAGGTTATATATGCACCTGCAACAATATTAAGAGCCAGCTCAGGTTTAGCAGAGTTTCTGAGCTTATATGCAGCATATACAAAACAGCTATACTGCTTCAGGGCATGGTGATAGAGTATAGTCTCTCCCAGTCAATACCTGAATTAATAAACCATGGTAGACTTGAGCTAGCTCCATTTGAGCTCACTTGAAATTCACAGTGACCCTGATTCTTGAGGATTTATTAGCCCAGCAAAACACAAGTTGTGGATACACTAATAAACACTCACAGAAATGGAGTGCCAAGAAAATGGGGCTGATACCTTCCAAAGAGTCAGTTCTGGACTGGTGTCGAGCTAGAGCTCACACAACTCGACAGATACAAGCACACTGCAAATGTTTTGCACATCCACATGCTTTTTAACACATCCCACTGTACCTGTATTATTGCACGTCTTTTTTCTTAATAGCTACAGTAACTCAGTCTCCATTTACCATACAGAAGTAAGATTTGGCTGCTTAAATCATCCTGTTGCATAAATCTTCATCCATGAGCAACTAATTAGGGAAATAAAATGGCCTCAGAGCACAGAGAAATTCATACAGTTTATATATAGCCTATGTTCTCCCCATACTACAGTCAGTTTGGAAAGGCTATTTATAATTTCTAGGTAAGTAGGATTTTAAAACACAATAAACTGCATCATAACATTCTTAAGCTAAAAAAAAAAAATTAAAGCTCTCAACACATTTTTTTTAAACCTTTGAACCTTTAGCATTGAAACTGAGCCTAAAGCTTTGAATTTTTCAGCATTCTTGAGATGTGCTTTATTAAATTAAACCACCTTTTATCTTTTGTTTTCCAAATGCCACAGAAAAATCATGCAACTGGAATCCATTTTAACCTTTTTACCACAAGCAATATTATTTGAGTTATGCTTGTGCCAACTTAAGAACAATCACAGACACAAAAGTCCAATGTGTTGCCAGCAATGAATACTGGAATCAAAGAATGGTGAAAGCAGACAACAATGTATCTGTCATAACCCGTTTTTAAGAGTTTTTGCAAAAATACATGTACCAAAAGTCTAAGTTACATGCCAAATTAAACTTTGAGGAGAGTTACAATGGCCTGTAGATTTTAATAAAAACACTGACTGAATTTTAACTTACTGCAAGTATAAATGTAAACACTGCACAAATATAACAGCCATTTCTATTTTCTTTGTTTTGCTGTCTTTTAACTGCAAATTTATCTTCAAGTTCCCAAACTGCTGATAAAATTCAGATGATAAAAATTACATAAAACCAGTTGCCTGCTAATAGCAATGAAATCTGATTCATCATCTCTAGTTTAGGAAAGGATTTTAATATACAAATCTATTATTTACACATAACATAATCAGTAAGCACAAAAAACTTTTAAGAAAATGACTAAAACTTCCATTTTCTAATTCTAAAAGTTGAAAAACTTTTTTCTGCTTCTTGTATATATGTATCCCTCATTACTACAACACATTTTCAGTATAATTGCCTAATAGTGTAAGTTACAATACCTTCAGCAATAACTGATCTTTGAGTTGGACTTTGACCACTTTTCGAGTGGTTAAAATCTGTTAAACAATGGACTTGGACATTGAAATAAAGTATGAGCACAGTATCAGATGAAAGGGAAAAAATTTTCATTTTCTAGAATCTTTCAGGATCTAAGGAGCCACGGGGTTGCAACAGGATCCAACAAGGACCTGCCCACACAGCAAGCGTAAGAACGAAAGGCCTAGAATAGAGCTTGCTTGTTTTTACAAGCTCTTTCTTGAAGTCCCGATACATGAAACATGCCATCCTTTTCCGAAAGAGTTGAGATGGATAGAATAAACTCCATGGCTGTAACAACCAAAGCAAACCACCTGACGTCAGAACACTCTTCTAAGTTAGCCTTTGTGCAAAAGCCTACAGTCCAAATGAAAATGACAATTTACATCTCAACAATGGAGGAATAACATAAGTGACTCTACACAAACAAAACTGCTCCTTTTCCTGTTTTAGCACTGCCACATTATGGCATCACATCAAAATGCAACATGTAAATCACCCAATGCCCACAAGCAAGTCCAAAGAGCAAACAGGGAAAGCATGCCCATCTAGATCATGCTAGTAGATGTGAAAGGACAATTGCCCAGCTTTAACTCTCTGCCAGTCTGTGCTACCAGAAAGAATGCATGCCCTACAAATGGCAGCAAAAGAAACACTGCAAAGACACTTCTTTTTGTTCCCTTTTGAGCCTAACTAGATGCTGAAGGAATTTCAGAGCAGTGGGAGGGTGGAGAGAAGAGAGCAGAATTGAATGTACATGTAGCCTTCACTGCTCAAAAAAAGTATGAATACTTTAAAAAAATAAAAATCCATCTTTGTCATTTCATTTCATTAGGTGGGGAGTTTTGTCCTTGCGGGTTCTGCATGTTTGTTTTTTTTACAAATCAGATTTGAGAGACTCCAGGAGCTCATAATCACCATTTTTTGGAAGTGGGATCCCCTCAAACTGCACAACCACCTCTGTCAAGAATGGACACTTAAGCACGGCCTATCACTGGCTTAAAATGTGAATGGAGCTCCAACTGGCTGTTTAGCAAATCTTGAAGTTAGAGATATTGCTCAACAAGGCAACCAACCTATTTTCTGCCTTAGAGTGCTGTTTTTACAACTGAAAAGTGGTCCACCTTGACAGCATTACAGTAGACCTTTATTGCAGCCATTATTCCTCTCAAGTCAGTGTGTGGGAATGGATATTCCTACAGATACACCAGAGCAAAGAGCATTGGGCCTGCCTTAAGAATCTGGTCTTGTTATTATTCAAAAGATTCCTCTGTAGGTCTGTGATATAAAACATAACTTCTCTTTTGTGCTCTCAAAAAACTTTACTTCTGTGGTAAAAGCGAACATAGTGTTTTAAGTGGAATTCATCTTTGGACAAATACTTGAGGAAACACCGTATCTTTAAAGAACGGCGTGAGAAGAATTAACTGTAGGGAAGTTTGTCCTCCCCATACCACTTCAGAGAACTGACAGCTAGCTACCCAGATCACCATATAAACAAACAAGTAATAATACATATCACACCGCAAAAAAAAAATTAAGTGTTACCCCACTGTAGTCCTTAGAACCTCTAACTCTGTTGGGAATTGGGTCCTTCTTCAATACGTTCAACTTTTTCTGAATGCAAACATCTAAAGGAACAGAACACCAATTAACTTTCTATTAACACATGACAAGAATTGCTGCCAGACAGACTCCATCCAACTATGAAAGAAACAACATTCCTTAAGCACTTGCAGCCCCAGACAACTGCAGTGGAAAGATCATCTGTAGGAATGCTAAGCCAGAACCTAGTCCACTTGATGAGGTAAGGAACTCTGACCTTCCCTATGAGAAAGATCTTCATTAATAATAGGAAGGGCAAAACAAAACTATGCACAAGTGCCACCCAGCATCTACAGAACGTAAGCGTGGCAAATGTGGGGTGATACACAACTCAGAAATACTGTACTAACTGATACAGAAGGGGGACAGACTCTTCCAAGACAGATGAAGCAAATCCTGAAATTGCCATTATCTCAGCAAAGCCAGTGCCCTCAAGTGTAGCAGTTCCTACTCTTTACAAGTAACCGCAGAGCTAGACCAATTGTATTTGTTTCTTTTTTGGACCACTGGATCATGAATACAGCCAACAAACTGGGAAACAAAGCATGTACAGCTCCAAGGTTTGTTACGAGGAAGAAAAATCAAAATTTCAGAAAAACAAAGGGTAGCAGAATCCTCTTCATCTGACATGATGTTCTTCAGAGGAGCAACTTCTCTTGGGCAAATCCAGCAATCAGGTTGCAAGAGGCAAAGGTGCTAGTAAAGAACAGTGCTGAGAAGTCAGGGGAAATCAAGTTATTGCAATGCCACATGAGGGTACAGATTTGATTCAGGGTATGAACCTGCCTCCCTACCAGTAAACAAACTCTCACCACAGCATGACCAGCCCTAAAGCTCTGTTCTACACCATAACATTTCTAAATACTAAGCCAGAAGATACCTAATTTTATAAAGAAACTCTCTCTGCCATTAGTTTTTATATCACTGAAGAAACTGAGGTTTTGTAGTAGTTGGCACTACATGGAAGACCTAAAAAGAAAAAAAAATTCAAAATGTAAATTATTTTTATAAAAAAATCAGAATAAACATTAAAAGTTTTTTTTTTCCCCAAAGACTGTTTCATATCTTGGCACATGTGTATGCCCTCAGTCCTCAGACCAGCGTTTGCAACTCAATTACCATGTCCTGAAGCTGTGAATAGCTTCGACTGTGAGTACAGCCCACAATTTCTCAAATGTTGTTACAAACTGTACTCTATAGAGGGAAGTTACTAAAGTCAATAGAACCAAGGTAAAAATTTCTCTTGCGTTGTAACATGCAAAGGGATAAGCAAGGAATAAAACGGTATGCTGCTCTGAACTCCAGCTGTATTTCCCCTGTAATCAGTTTAGCCCAACGTTACCTGATGACAGGAAATGTCTTCAAACAGGGTAGTGAAAAAGCAGATTAGCAAAGACCAAGACAAGAAAGAGAAGAGCAAATTCATACAAATTCATAAAAGGGTGTGTGTGTGGGGTGGCATAACTGCTGAGGTGTTGGTAGCAGCAGGCTGCAGGATGCTCTCAGTGGGAAGCAAGGAGAGGCTGCTCCATGCCATACACAGCTGGCTCTGCAATGGACCCACCACAGACACAGCTGAGCCCCATCAGCCACATGTGTGGCACCTCTGAACCGGAGAACTTCATAAAGTCTGTGTGAAAACATGTTTAAGAGAGAGCAGTAAACACCAAAAACCCAAGAGAAAATAAAAGGAACAACAAGTCCAGAGTGAGTGGAGTGAGGAGCCAGAAGAAAAAAGGAGCAGGCTGGAGCAGGAGAGGAGAGCAGGGGCTGGAGCAGAGCAGCAGGTATGGCTCCAGAGAGGCTGCTGCTGCTGCAGGAACCAGCACACGCTGGCCCCATCTCCGGCCTGCCTGCTGCCTCTCCAAAGGGACTGAAAGCCATCAGTGGCCAGGGAAATGGAGTTCACGAGGGGGGGAGGCAAGGGATGCTTTGTCTAAGTGTGTGTGTATCAGTAATTGAAAGTTTGTTAACCGACAATAAATTAAATTGATTGAAATTACCCCCAAATTAGTAAACTCTTCTTCTGCCCATGTGATGTGGGAGGGAGGGGGTGATGACACCAAAGCAGTAGATCCCAAATGAATGCGTGCCTTCAGTAAACCAGGCAGCGCACTTAGAAAGAGCCAACAACACAGACAACTCCACATTCACAAAAAACCCAGGACATGATCAAAAATAGGAAATTAGGGGGGAAAAGCCTGGTAGTCCAGACAATTTCTAGAATGTATCTTCAAATCCTTAATTGATATTTAGTTGTCGACCAGTCCTACCAGAGGGACAGTAGCACAGATAAGGATAGCAGCTTTGATAAGATCTGAGGTTTTTTCCGCTCTCCCCCTTGTTAATGTTACCTTGAGCATGCACTTTCTCCAGCTAGCCTGCTTGCTTGTTATTTAAGGCAAAAAGAAAAAGCAAACAATGCCTATCAGTTATTTAGGAAGGAACCGAGATAGCAACCACAGCTATTTACAAGACACGCTCCTACAGATCCTACTCCAACCTCAGCTTGCACTCATCTGCTAAACAGTCACTGGTAGCCCTTAGAAGAAGCGAACCTCTCTTCTGTTTTCCAAGCATCCCACGCTGGTTTATCATCTCAGATTCTAGACTAACACACAATATACGGAAATATTGTCCTCTAAAGACAGTATCAAAATACCCAGCTGAATAAATTCAAACTATGCTTGCTCACACTTTCTCCTTAACAAGGTAATTCTTTAACCCTAACAGGTTTTTAAATAGGGTGCATTTAAAAAAGGAAGTAAGCCAAACAACAAGAAAGTAGAGACTAGGAGACTTGGGGTGCAAGTCCTCTGTTCACTTTTTTCCCCAACTTGAGTTAAAATAAATCAGTCCAAAGGTCAACAAAGTACTAAAGCCAATGCAAATGAAGCAACAAGACTGCAGAGTAAGGAACCTGGGTTGAAGAAACGGTGCTTTCCCTCCCCCTTCATCAGCCTGGAGCTGTTAAATCAGCTCAGCTGATCAGGGGGGAAGGGGAAGAGATGCAAAGCAGTGAGACTCACCCCCACACTGCACACACAGATGGTAAGTGGCATCTAATAATCCTAGATGTTAACATCCTACACTTCCAGGGCACACCAGTTTCTTTACTGGTTTTCCCCTCAAAGAGATAAGCTTTTGAGAGACAGAGATGGTAGGTGCCCTATCACTCTGCAGCACAAGAAGAACAGAGGCTTGTGTGAAACTACAACATCAAAGCTGAAAAGCTTCTTTCCAAACACATCAACCCCACTTGTCCAGCCCTGTGCTGGAAACACAGGCTCCGGTTTGGCACAGCTTTTCAAAGAAAACTACGAGAACAAAAGAGAATACAGCGATGATAATCTATACAGACCTGAAGACACTGATGAGTAACACATATATACTGTAATAAACCTGGATTCAAGTACTTGTTAGATTTGGCAAAGGGAAAAAAAATCTACCTTAGTCTGGCAAAGTAGTACTCCATAAGCCATTTTCACTATTTATGATGCTATAAACTAAGACAATATTTTCACCATGACCTGCAATTGTTAATTGTCACTATACCACAGGCAATGTTAAAAATGACAGATATTAAGAAATCTACAATAACTGGTTCTGTCACAGTAGATCAAACAATATATTTTTCAACCTAACTTTATTTAGTTAGTCTTGTGGGAAACCAGAGGAAATCAGGAAGCTTGGGTTTTATATTACTGACTCTGCTAGTAATTTTCTGTGGAACTTGGAATATATCTTGAAAGTAATTTCTCAGTTCTGTAAAGTATTAAAAATAAATCCTCATTTAAGTGCCTTAACAAATACTAAGGCATTCTGAGAGAATAAAACATTGCTGTTTAGCACCATCCTCATTTGCAATCGGGCTTTTTCTTCTACAGCAACTTTGAAAAAGAGTTTGACCACTGAATATTTTAGGCAAAATAAATACATAGAACAATCGCCTCCCCTGACCAAGAAACACATACTGTAAGTCTTACTCATGTATGAAGTGATTTAAAAAAACAACCTCCAAGAAAAATCTCCATCACAGACTAAGTAAACCAACTATAGATCACAGCACTTTTATTTACATTGCCAATTTACTGTCTATCGCTGTGTATATTTGTTGGTTGGATTCATATTAGGAAACCAAGCACATACAATACCTTCAGCATGAGTAGGCTATCCAGGTGTCTGTGATAAGTATCTTCATTAAAATAAATGACTTGTAGCTGGAAAATGACATGCCAATAAGCACTGTTTCAGAATGCTGAGACTGCAGTAATACAGAGAGCTAAACGGGTCTCTCCCCTAAAGCCTTTGGCACTTAAAAACCCAAAAATTGCTAAGAAAATGCAAGTATCTTGCAGTGCTTAGTTAGATATGACATAATGTTCTCATCCTTCTATCTTCTAGGTAGTTAAGTGATCAAAGTATTTTAAAACCACACATGTTCCATTCAATTACTCTGCAGTGGGAAGAATGACAGTTGTCTCAGTCAAATTCTTAAAGTTACTGGTTATACATGTAATAGTTTTAAAATGTAGAATTAGGAAGAAATTCAATGCAGTATTAAAGATAAAACTGAACTCATATAATGTATGTTCATTCAAGTTGGTTTTTTTTTTAAAGTGGATTTTTATCTTGAATTCAGCTGTACAGACAATCACTCTTTGCACCTAACTTCTTTCATTCTATTAAAATAATTAATATCCTGGAAGACAACCGGCACAATAATATTTGACATGGTACAACTAGAATAGCAGATAAAATGTAGAGAGTCTTTAAGAAACATAATTAAGTTCATAGGTCTCCTCAGGACCTCCAGGTCTTTATTTAAATCAAAATGCTGCTCTTCATTGAGAAGCTAAAAATTCCCAATATTCTACTCTATATGTTAGCCAAGATCTTTTATTTAAACTGCTTTACAAAATAGCTTCCAAACAACAAATATTTCTACCTGCCTTCATATCAGGTAGACTTAACTGTTTCTCTCAACAATTTTTATTTCTTTTGTCCAAAGATCATCTTCACTCAAGATTACAAGTTGTTGTTTTTTTTTTTTCTACTGAAGCAACTCTTATCCTGAAAAACACAGCCATCGTTTGGCAGTGTTTACAACTGGACTAAACTCACTGACCTACACTCAAGAAAGGTGAATACCTTTGCATCTGTACAAGTTTAAGTCTCACAAGCAACTGACATACTGACAACCTCCTGAACCCCACACGTTTTGAACTTTCTTCTTCTCAAAAGTATTTCCATTCTCCCACCTAATGACCTACTATGGAGATCTCTCAACTTGTATATACTTCATTTATTAGTCATAAATATTTGCTGATGCAGATGTTAGAATGAAAGTTTCCATGAAGATCAGGTTTGTTATTCTAACATGAAAAGCAATTCTAGAAGAGTGGTATTTTGCACAAGGATCATTGTTTATCATATCATGGTGACATATATTTTTAGATTCACAGACAACAAAACCCAGCATTTAAGAGTCAAAGAAGGTTCTCTTTGCATCAATGAATTAACAGAAATTGCAGCTCAGCTGCAATTAATCTTGAGTTTTGTTGATTGCACAAACCAGAACAGAATACATGCTCACATAGAAACAGAAAATATTTGAAAATACAGCTGATGCTTATTATCTTCCCTATGGTTCGTAACCAGCCTGAATTATGGCAAGCACAGTTAGAAGCCTATTTCTGGACTATTGGCAAGAATTATGATTCGTTAGATGAGTACAGACTGTGTACAAAGAAGTGTTTTGGGAAGCGTTTTCATTCTTCAAAACAGAAGTTGGACATACCTCATGCATTTTGTAAAGAGATTAAAGGCAACAATGTTTAAGAATGAAGACTTTAGAGTGCTCTCAAAATAAATCTTTTAAAAAGCATATTTCCACATTTCTTTGCATAAATTTAATTATGACTTTGCTTTGCAAAGAGGGTGAAGAAACACACCTTTGTCTTTTGGCTTATTGCACTGATAGAAGCTCCAGGCATTTGCTTACTACTTTAGGAACACCAAAGCAGGAATATCCTTGCTTCACCCTCGAACCTAGAGTTCTTTTTCAAACAAACTTGCTTTTCTTAAGCTCTTTCTTAACAGTTTGCTTTCTTAAGCAAGAAGGCAGCTGTAGTTAAACTAGGGATTTAGAAAAGGAAAACATTGTTAGGTTATGTGCTAAACCCTCATCTGCACACCCACAAAGAATCACAGAAAGACAACAGTGTGTGGGACAGGGGGGACCCTAAATAATACTCTGCTCAGCTGTTCCCAAGCCCATCACTGGAAAGCCATCCACCCATCAGAGAAGTCATAAAGCTGCATTTGTAGAATCACAGAATGGTTGAGGTCAGAAGGGACCTCTGGAGGTCATCTGATCCAACCCCCCACCCAAGCAGGGCCACCTACAGCCACTTGCCCAGGACCATGTCCAGGCAACTTTTGAGTATCTCCAAGGATGGAGACTCCACAACCTCTCTGGGAAACCTGTGCCAGTGCTTGGTCACCCTCACAGTAAAAAAAAAAAAAAAAAAGGTATTTCCTGGTGTTGAGACAGAGCCTCCTGTGTTTCAGTTTGTGCCCACTGCCTCTGGTCCTGACACTGGGCACCACTGAAAGGAGCCTGGCTCCGTCCTCTTTGCAACCTCCCTGCAGGTATTTGTACACATCAATGAGATGCCTCCTGAGCCTTCCCTTCTCCAGGCTAAACAGTCCCAGCTCTCTCAGCCTTTCCTCACAGGATAGATGCTCCAGTCCGTTCATCCTCTTGGTTGAGGCCCTTTGCTGGGCTCTCTCCAGTAACTCCATGTCTCTCCTGTACTGGGGAGCCCAGAACGGGACATGGCACTCCAGGTATGGCCTCACCAGGGCTGAGTAGAGGGGAAGGATCATCTCCTTCCACCTCCTGGTAACGCTCCTCCTAAGGCAGCCCAGGATACCATTAGCCTTTTTGACAGCAAGGGCACATCGCTAGCTCATGTTCAACTTGGTGTCCACCAGGACCCCCACAAGGCCTTTTCTACAAAGGCGCTTTCCAGCTGGCCGGCCCCAACACATGCTGGTGCATGGGGTTGTTCTTCCCCACGCACAGACCTTTGCACACTTCCCACTGTTGAACTTCATGAGGTTCCTGTCAGCCCATTGCTCCAGCCTGCTGAGATCCCTCTGGGTGCCAGCAAGACCCTCTGGTGTATCAGCCACTCCTCCCAGTTTGGTGTCACCTGCAAACTTGCCGAGGGTATGCTCTGCCCCATCACTCTGATCATTAATAAAGAGGTGGAAGGGCATTGGACCCAGCGTTGACCTCTGGGATACAATGGTAGTTACTGGCCTCCAACTAGACTTTGTGCCACTGATCACAACCCTCTGGGCCTGGCTCTTCAGCCAGTTCAGCCACCTCACTGTCTGCTCAACCAGCCTATACCCCTTCAGCTACTCTCTGAGGATCTTTTGGGAGACAGTGTCAAAGGGCTTCCTTAAGTCTAGGTTGACCAAATCCCTTGCTCTCCTTCATTGACCAGGCCAGTTGTTTCACCTTGGAAATTTCTCAAGTTGGTCAAGCATGACTTCCCCTTGGTGAATCCATACTGACTACTCCTGATGATTTTCTTGCCCTTCATGTGCCTGGAAATGGTTTCCAGGATTAGTATTTCAGTAAAGATTTTAATCAAATGGTCACTAAGCCCTATTTTAGTTGTACAAAGAAGACCTTCCTAATCTGGCAATACACAACTAATCCATAGTTGTTTCAACCACTAAATATAATAGTAATTTTTACAATGTTGGCACTACAGTGAAACACCAAGAACAGATGAGCAAAATCATCAGAGTGACATATAGCCAAGTAGTAAAGACTAAAAAAAGGGGGAGAGGAGAAGAGGTGTCATCCTCCGAAGCCATTTTGTGTTCAGTACTATAGTAAATCCAGTAAAAACAGACACAGATTAAAGGCAATGGACTGAAGTCATACAGCAAACAAAGCTGTCCTCCTTTTGGAGACTTATTAGGAAGAATAAAGAACCAATTGCTTGCAATACAGAAAAACTTAATGTGTTTTCCTTCTATTTAAGCAATAGTTCATAAAAAAAAATAGGTAAATATTCTTATGTGCTTTAAAGTGAGTGTAATAAATTCACAAGCTATGCTTTCCCTTCTGAAAATACCATATAGTTGATCTTTGCTTATGATCTGGATGAAAGGCCATATTTCCTTCTAGAACTTCATATTTGCTTTCTTGGACCAATCAAATTAGTATGTGGACATGACTCCAAAAGAGGTCAAAACAATGATAATTTGACCAGTGACACTTAGTATCCCACTCCTGGAAGCCTGTATCTGGGCACATGCTAGAAACAGCACCAAAAAAGGCCCCTATATAGTATATACAGTATATAAAGCTGTATTATACACTTTTTAAAGAAATTATATTCCATGAAGTGTTGCCCAAGACTGAATTCTGTATTTCCAACCAAAAAATCATGTGCACCACTTCTGCAGTGAACTGACTTCCAGTAGCAAGAAAAAAGAGAAAAAAAAAAAAAAAAGAAAAAAAAAAGAGTCCTGAAAAAGAAATCCTTTGTATGTTTTCATGCATTCTTGTGATTCATTGTACCTGTAATAAGGTTAACATGCTTCAACACTTGGCTTGGTTCCATCTCTTACGTTGTACTTCTGCACAGAAGTATTTAATTGTAATGACACTTTGTTTATGGATCTTATAGCAGAACTATAAAACAGTTAGACATTTATGAAATTTATACATACAAATTAGTTGAACTGAATTTAGAACCAAACCATCTTATAGCTTCTCCAGAAAAAGAAAGAAAAAACCTTAAATCCTTCATTAAGTTAAAACAAGCAAACCCCTCAGAAAGGCTTAGGTAACATTGCCTGTACCAAAACAGGAACAGTTCTACCCATGTATGAAAGAAGTAGGAGAACAAAGTTAGGAACTAGGTATTCCCCAGAAACAGAGACTCTTGAAATTACAAACATCAAAAGTGGTTTTAAGCATCAGTCTTCAAGTCCTGTTGATAGGCACAAACTCTAGTACAGGTCCCTTTCATCATGACCATGACACATTTTTTTTTTTAATTTTCCTAAAGACCATTCTTTTTATACTTGATTTCATATTATCATAGCTACATAGTAAATTCAAATGCTTCCTACCTTTTTACCCCCACCTACTTTATTATTAGTACAGCATACACAGAAGCTATAGTGGTATTTAAAAGACTAGCAACATAAACTCCATGACAGGCAGCTACCAACATTTTAAATACCTTCACTTCAAAATTCCATCTTTGTGCATTTTCTTATTAACAGAGGTGTTGCTAATACCATGTGACTTTTACAGCCTATAAACAGATGCCTCAACCTCTTCAGTACCAAGACACACACACTCAACGAATTTGCAAGAAAGCTCCTGTATAAGAGAGTTGTATTTGCAACACTACTATCACTAAATACTTTGATTAAGATTTCTCATAGGTTTAAAACAGTAATAAAAGAAAAAGCAAAATCAATCAGATGCAGCTTTTCACTCTGAAATATCCCCATATTTCTACCTTCAATGAAAGAAAACCTATAATGGTGCCTTCCTCATATTTTCACTAAATCATAGAAATGCTGGTGGGAAATTACCTCTGATGGTCATCTGATCCAACCCTGACTCAAAGTGAGGTTAGTGTTAATAGTTAGCTCAGAACAGCTCTGCCTTTGTCTAGCAAACTCTTGAAAACCTTCAGGGACAGAGGTCCTATAACCTCTCTGGGCTACCTGTACCTGATGCACTACCCTCCCAGTGGACAAGTTTTTCCTTCATGTTCAACTTGGCCCTTTCCAAGCAACCATTTCTGGCCATTACTCTTTGTAATAGCTGTGACTGTTAAAAACAGCTTGTCTCTGCCATTTTTGTAATTCTTCAAGTAGTTGTAGACTACTATTGTATCACCCTCTCAGCCTCCTCTTCACCAGGCTAAACAAACCCAGCTCCCTCATCCTCTCTTTGCCCATCATGCACTGTAGGGTCCTCACTATCCTGATAGTCCTTTGCTGGGACCTTTCCAGTTCTTCAGCATCCCTCAAATTGTGAAGCCCCAAACTGGACATAGCAGCTCAGGTGTGGGCCCAATAATACCACACAGAAGGAAGTAACTTCCCTTGATCAGTGAAATATGGTACAACACAGAACTGACAGCTACCGAAAATTCCAGATAAGTTGGTGTTTCCAAATCAAAGGCAAAGAGTCACTCGCTCTTTCTTCAAATCCAGTCTACTACATATGGTATAGTGTAATAAAATTCAATGACATATAGATTTGTAGTATTTTTTACTCAAAGACTTGAGCTCAACATTGACACCGCATTTTTGCTTAAACCCTTTAAAAAACACAGGGAGGGAGGTACAGAATCTTACACACAGATACTTTTTTCAGTAAATAACTTGTGATTCACCACATCTGTCCAATATCACAAGGTTAAGATACTCCGTCATACATCTTTATTCAGAATTAAACAAAGCCTTTCAAATGAATTGCACTGACAAAGTGATTTAAAAAAATGCAAGTCTAAATAAAAAAAATTAAAAGAACCAACAAGGGTAAACTATTTAAGGAAAAAAGCAGAACAAGAGTAAGGTCTCAACTATAAGAAAATCACAGCCTGAAAATATGTCAGGGAAAAGATCCGTCTTTGTGGAAAAAACCAAACTGATGACAAGTTTCACATTTTTTTCCCCCCAATGAAGTAATTTTGGAATTCTTGTTCTAAGACCAATGATCCATAGCAACACCAGTTTTGATTCAGTTGTCTTGCCCCTCTCAGTGCTAGAAGTAGTTCAAGAACTATATTCAAAATACTTCTTTCTTGGCTACAGTTTTGCCCTTTGTCACAACCAAAGCATTTTGCAGACTGTCTTCACAGCCTGCTTCCTGTAGAACCAGTTGGGGATCTAAAGGAAATCTGAATCTTTCCTTATCAGCTCATCTATTCAGCTTGAGAGTGGCTTGCATGCATACAAACCTGTGCAGATGCATATATCAGCCTAATAAATAAGGTTTAGCTTATTAGAAGGTTGGGGAAGTAATGGTAATCACTTTCTTTGTGAGGACATTTCTATCAAAATTAATTACCGATAACTGAATCTAAAATACAATTAATTTAATCTTGAATAGCAACTTCAAAAAGACATGCACTGTAAGCACAGGGCACTGCCCTTTAAATTGCTTTAAAAAACACTCAGCATGTTACAAGAGAACAATTTGATATTAAGAAAAGGCATACAAATAATGTATATTGGTTTTTACTAAGTTGTAAGGAAGCAATCACCATTCTCTTCCTGAGAAATAGTGTTTGCACTTATAGATATTTGGTGTTGGAACAGCTAACTAAAAGCAAGATAAGCAAGCCACACAGAGAAAAATAAAAGGAAAAGAAAATGCAGGGGATGTGAAGAGAGCAGAAGAAATGGATGGTAAAAGGTAACTATAGCGTGAACTGTAACAAATTCAGAAATAAGGAAAATACTTTTTACACTTTTCTATACAAGTGTTTTGAATACAGCAACTAAGATCTGTATTTAAAAACGTGTTTGTTTACACTGATTTTTTTATTAGACTGTAATGACTAAACTAGCTTCTGAGAGCCTCAAGTACTCTTCCACATGAATCCTCTAAATTGAACTGTACAAAATAGTCCTTTATATCTAAAAATATTCAAGCTTTGCATTTTCTTATGTATATTTTGAATTTTGATCTCTGCAATAAGAAAGCATAGTAAACTACTATAATCTGTCATCATGTAAAATAGCCGGCATTAACCCAGTAGATCATACAGCCACTTGAACAGTGACATGGTGTCAATATACTTCATTAATATGGTTGAGTTACAACACTACAGAGATTGATGACACACAATATGCAAGACCATGAATACTAATACTTAAATCCAATAGAATTTAGGCTAAATTAGATTTGTTAGCTGTCGGGCATCATTACATAGCATTAATTTTTTTTCCTATTACCAAACCATTGCAGAGATGCACACAGACAAAAATCACTTGAAATGCCTGTGTCTATACACGCTGTATTGAGCAGCATTAAGGAAAGAATGCTATATTACATAAAAGTTTGCCTTGCAAGCTAGTGGCTTCTCTATCATACACCACAAATGCTCATGACAGTACCAATTGATAAATACAGATTAGCCTATAGAAGCATCAATTTTTCAAAGCTTGATTGTTTTTGTTACTGTGGTAAGGCAGATACCATTAATGTAAAACATCAGTATAACTTTTTTTATGAATTGTTTAGACTAGCAAATAGTCCTTCTTTTAAAAGGTATCCATGTTCATTTTTCTCACAAGTTAAACAACATGGAACACTGTATCAAAAATTCTTTTAAATTAATGCTGTTTAAATTGAAGCATTGTATCAAAACCAGGTTTAAATTAACTCTTTTTTTAAGCACAATACTATTAAGTCTAAATTTTCTCCCTAAATAGTATTAAAGCTATATTGCCCCACAGATTACACATAGACTGTTGATACTAATATCACAGAATCACGTAGGTTGAAAAGAACCTCTGGAGGTCACCTAGTCCAAACTCTTGCTCAAAGCAGGTCAGGCAACTGGGCTTCCTGTAGCCCATTTCTTAGCATCTCTGAGGGTGCTCTCCACAATCTCTTTGTGCAACCTGTAGCAGACTCTTACCACTCACAGGTTGATTTTTTTTTTTCTCGTCTCTAATTGGAATTTTCAAGGTTGCAACTTATCTACATGGCCTCTTGTCTTCTCACTGTGCGCCTATATGAAGAGTTTGGCTCCGATCTGCTCTGTATCCTTCTATTAAGTAGTTGAAGACAGCACTAAAATTTCACCTTAGCTTCTCTTCTTAAGGCTACACAAACCCAGCTCTCAGTCCATCTCTACTGGACTCATGCCAGTATATCATTGTTTTTCTTGTCCTGGGGAAACCAAGACTGGACACAGTGCTCCAGATATGGTCTCGCAAGGGATGAACAGAGAGAATAATCACTTCCTTTTACTTGCTGGCTACACTTTTGTAACAGTCTGCTATGCAGTTGGCTGCCTTTGCCACAAGAGTACACTGCTGACAAATGTAAAGAAGTTGTTACCCATAAACACATTTCATCCCACATGGGTATGTATGTGAAAGCACTCAAGGACAAAATCACAAGCGGAGGCATATTGGACCCTTTACCTCTCCACACTCTACATGTATGTAAAATTAATGGAAGGAATTGTCATCAGCTGCCTCACGTGCAGAATGTCCTGTTCTCCCACTCCTGTGCCTTCAGAGAAAGGCTGGAGGTGTGAAATTGTACAAAGATAATCTTCAAGACCAAAATGGTCTTGCAGAGGGCAAAACTTTGAGGTAAACAATGTTCCTGAGGACTAATCTTACCATTCCATTCCACTTACACTTAAACACAATTTACAAATACAGCTTCCTCCTATGTAAATTATCTAATATTTATTTTATGCAAGTACCACCATCATGGCTCTCCATGTTTAAGGAATGCTGTATCAGAAATAAGCCACACAAATTAAAACAAAAATAAGAAAAATAAAATCTTTGAAAAAATAAACCTAGAACCTGGACAGAGGAGAGGTCAACCCCAAGAAAAAGAAAACCCCACAAAAAAAAACCCCAAAAGCCCACAGATGAAAAACAAAATAAAGAGTACACATGTTGGAAACAGTCTGTGAAAAACGGGCTCACATTCTTATATAGAATTAAGGACTTGCTCCGCATTCACTTAGACAGCTTATGTGTTTTATCACAAATCTAACACATAACAATTCAAAACCTTAAAAAACCCTCAAACTAATACCACAAAGAACAAAAAAACAACCAAACAAAAAGAAAACAAAACACCCTACCCCACAATCAAAACCACAGAACAAAACAAAAAACCACTGAAATCAGATCATAAACACTTTCTGAGAACTCAGTCACCTTCCAGCTTGAATTCTAAATATATCAATAAAACAGAAGTGGAACAAAAAAAAAATCAATCAAAATTTCTTAGTATACTCCCAAGGTAGCAAATGCAAACCATCAACAGCTATCCTTCATTTTTGAGTGAACATTTCTGTTAGCTTCTCTTTTCCTCCGATGAGCCTCTACTCCTTTGTCCAGTATTTTTCCCTTGCAGCAATTATTCCTCCATGGCCCCCAAAAGTTGAATTTTACTGTCACAGAATGAGGAAATCAGTACTCCACTGAAGGCAGAAATGTGTCCTAGCATCAGCAGTTAAGATGAGGCTCAGAAAAAGACTAGATCTGTCTAGAACTTCTTTAGAAGATACCAAATCTTTTTAGTAAAAATACACTAGCTCAAAATGTGATGCTTTAGGCATAACCTGCTAAAACCATAATGCAAGTATATACAAGCTGAACATTATGGAAAGGGTGGCTTATATTTTGTCAGAGGGCTAGGAAAAAGAAACTAGAAATGACATTATTAGATTTAAATTAAAAACTTTGGTAAAGTCTGAAGCAAGATCTGAGATTTACCTTGTCAATCAAACTACCAAATAAGGCTTAACACTGTTTGTTATAATTACCAAAAGAAGTCATTGACCCTTTTTTGCTGCTGAACTTGGCTTCATAAGGACTTAGATGGCACAAGTGGAATCTCCAACAAACATTACTGTACAAAAGAATATGATCTCCAGCAAAAATATACTGGACATGGTATACATAGTGATTGTCATTCAGTCACCATGCTTGTTTTCATATAGTGTAAAAGAAGCACTTTATGCACATGCAAGTTGCATATTCAACTTAGAAAAGAAATATTGTTTTACCCTTAAATAGGAAATGTTAAGAGTTACAGCCTTTTATTTACACTGTAGCACTTCGGCAGTGTGTTTTAAAATCCTGACTATATGAAAAATGTATACAGTTCTTTACATAATTTTACACACTTAAATTGCAAGTTTCACCCATTTTATAGATAATTACTTGCTAAGTCTAGACTAGTAAAAACAAAAGTGATGTGTTCTTACTTTATTTCCTTTGTATGCTCTTGTGATTCTGAATTAGTTTTTTTCTTCAAGAAATCCACTTAAAAAAAAGAATATCCAAACAGAAATAGCAATGGCTTAGAGTTAGTGTAGACCTACTATTCTTTCTAGTACGTATTACAGCCAAATAGCTGTAGAAACTACTAAAGATTAGAAATGTATGCACTAAATCAAGTTAAATGTGAGATATAAGACCATGCTTTAAAATTTCTACAAAATATAAACCAGAAAAGAACTTACAAAGCAAGCAAACACAGAAAAGGTTGACAAGTCAAAAAACCTGTCTGCTTAGAATTTGCTTAGTTGTTCTTTCTTACCTTCTGTGCTTAATCCAGGACTTGAAGTGAATTTTGCTACATCGACAATCTTTACAGCAAACTGTTGCCCTGTTTCCCTGTTGATACATCGCCGTACAACGCTGAATGGACCCCTGAAACACACAAACAGGGAAAACAGCAATAAATAACCCATTCTCTTTCATGCGTTGAGCTACAATTCCACCATTTCTAAACAAAGTTTAGATTCCAACATTCAAGAGTAGTATTTACACAGAGGCTTATACCTCTCATCCTTGCTGCTCATTACATGTAAAATTAATAATTTTAACTATAGACTAAAGAACACCCAGTAAGTTTTGTATTTTCCTATATTAAAGACATATTCTCTCACCCTGCCACTTTAGGAAGGCTATACTCTTAGAAACCTTGTGTAATACACTAACATTACTTTAATTTAAATGGACTTTATTTTGATGCATAATCCAAATAGGGGAGAAAAAATAAAGGCAAGAAACACATTCTTGCTTTCAGTCCTAAGCTAGAGTGTAGAAATTACTATTTGAAACAACTGAAAGGATACTCCTTCAAAACTAAGATAAGAGTAACATAAGTCATTCTGTTTGGTTTTATTTGTTTGTTTTACACAAACTAGATTGATTTTGAGCTTATTTGACATCACTAGATACAAACTCCCTCCATTACAATATTCAAAATTCCACAAAAGCTTATAATTTTCTCTCATCTATGACACTTAAGGAATCCCCACAAAAGTTAAAGATAAAAAGATTTATTAAAGTTAGTTCAAACAGATGTTAGTATCGCACTCAACTAATAAAAATCTAGTTATTTTTCAAAACTGAAATTACAGTTGCCAAAACACAAGTTCTAACAACAGCAACCTTTTAAAAACTGTCACCACCAATAAGCATTTTTGGAAGCTTCTTTTAGTAGATGACTTAAGTTCTTGGTGCCTTGACTTAAAATATGGAATCTTACATCCAATGATAACAACACACAATACAATTAGATAATTATGGTAGGTCAAGCTTTGAAACATGAAAAATTAATAGGTTATGAAAACAGAACAGGATTGTTTCAAGACTGCAATAGTTGTGGCAAATCAATCCTTTTTTACTGCTACTTATTTAATGACTGTTACGATAGTTCTACAGAAACCCATTCTAGAGTCTTCTCAAAAAGACATAAGGGAAAATTTGAGGATGGAAAGAGCCTTTGTTCAGAAGTTCATCTACTGAGTGAACATTCACATGCTGGGTGAAATAAATGCTTAAATATAGCTTAAAAGACAAATTCTTCCATTCAGGCACTTGAACTGGAAGTTAGTTTACAGGCTTCCGAGCAATGAGATTGCAAAGCAACACAATTCTCAAAATAAAAGGTTCCCTGAAAAGGGAGAAATGTCCCTCTGAGGGCACTTACTTTATAACTGACTTTTGGTATTCCTTAACATACCAGATGATTCAAAGTATTTAATTCATCACACTACCAAACCTGTACTCCCATAGCTAAAATCGAATTGTTGTACTCTTTAAACAGCATACTTGCAAAGATTTCTTGAAATAGGATAATTTCTGACACAGAACATGAATACCAAAGCCAGTCAATGAATCACAATCTAAACATTCACAAACAAGGAAAATATTTATTAGAACCACTATATACATGTGAATTATGCTGATGTGTTCAAACGTAACTAACTATATAAGAAAATGCATGGGGTTTTTTTCCTCTTTTCTTGCTCCTAACATACAATGAAAGTCCCCATCCAAGTGGCTATTTTCTCATCTGAATCCACACCCCACTATTATTCAATATCTGGTCTTTTACCAACAGTTACCACAGATATTTTTAAAGAGATGTTGAATTAAGACTCTAACACATAGAAATCCACTTACATCTGTAAATGCAAAAGGCTCAACTAACTTCATTTGGCATCGGAAGGACTACAGCTATTGACTTGGAATCCTCCTCCCCTATTTCAAAAAGTAATCTTTTATTAAAATGTCCCATTTTATATAGATCAGTGTCACCTTCTTATCCCAAATCTCCGGTTACTCTTTCAGCATCTGTCAAAGTAAAATTTTTTTTTAAATGGTAATTTAAAAATTTAAAACCAAACCTTTGGAATAACATTGGCTTGTTTTCATTCATAATTGCCGTAAGTTACTATAAATTAAGTGCATTTCATTAAAATGATCTTTTTTCTTTTTACTCTCATTGTTTTTTAAACACACAAAGCCTTTCTAAAGACATTAAATAATGCTTTTAACATAATCTGATACAGAATGGTAGATCACTAGAGTGCAGAGACACCTGACAAAACCTATCCTTACTTATAGGTAGACCCCTGACATCTGTTCATTCACATAAACTCTGTGAATATAAATATCTCTTGCTGTTGACCAATCTACTTCTAGGTTTCCTGGTTTTCTCAGGTCTGGGCTGGAGAGCTTGCCCAGCCACCTGAATATGTGTACATACTTCGAGCAGACAGGGAGAGAGAGCTGGAGGAATCATAAATTTAAAAGGAACATACAAACTGCAGCTCCAAGAGAGATCAGACTTGTGGTCACCCCCACCTTTCTTTCTCTTGCTTTCTCTTTTTCTTCCATTATGTATTAACATTTTTAGAACCCTGACTTGAGCAATTTGCTTCCTACATATTGTCTGGAACAAAAAAAATCAAGCATTTTGTACAGTTTTGTAACAGAGAGTGAACAAGAGACATCTGTACAGTCTCAACCTTTATGTTGAAACTTAGCCATGGTTTTAACAGAACCTTCTCTACTTAGAATGAGGAATAACAAGAACTCTTAAGTAAATCAAAGGTGCTGTAAAACATAGAATACAAGAATTCAGTGATGCCCACAATGAACTCGTTTTATTAAAAAATACAGCAATTTAGAGTTTCATACAGAATCAAAAGATTTTTTTAAGCATAGCCTGAGGATTCAGCTATTTACAAGACCCAGATTTCCAACTTACTCAAAACTAGCTCTCTCATATTCAAGCCACAGCCAGCCTCAAAATAGTATATGTCATGACAATACATTAGATGGATACATTCCATGACAGTAGCAGCACAATAAAGGCTTGAATTTTCAAATTTTAGGTAATTTTAAAACACTCGTGAGAGGTGCCCTCATCAATTAAGCAGCCACCACTGATTCCACATGCCAAGTAACAGAAAGGAACTTTTAAATAAGTTATGGCTGCAGTTAGCAGCCTCACAGCTGCAATGAAACATGGCAATTTTACAAAGTTATAATAGCCCACAGTGATAGTATCTAATTTGAGTCAGAAACCAAAAATCCATGCTTCCTAACACAGTAGTTTCAAACTTTATTTGGAAGTTAAGTAACAAAAGTTTTCCAGGCCGCCCTCAGTCTCAGCACTAAAATCACACTCTTTTCTATTTCATTTGTCAAATGAGACAAGGAGCTATTCAACAGTTCTGTCTGCCACTGGTGAAACATAGATCACATCCCCACTAAATGACAATTTCTATAGGTTGTTTTAATAACCCTGCTGCTCAAATCATACAGATGTAAAATACAGAGGTGATGCAGGCAGGGGGATGAACAACTGTAACTCTAGATACAGATCATTAAAACTGTTTTAGATCAGACCACTTATTTGCTTATTTATTAGAACAGAGGAACTGAGTGAAGTTGCATAATAAGACTTCACCTTGTAACAGTCACACAAACTAAAACTATAATGTAATGTGTTTTATATTTCATTTAGCTCTGTGCTACCCTTAACAGACATACCTGCTGGGATACACAAATCTTTGGATTCAGACACATTGGCCTGTCTCCCCACAGGCTTTCAAAATCTTTCACTGCAGTTAGCATGCACACGACGACTACACTAGCTCAAAGTCTGAAAATCATTAAAATAGGCAAGTAATAAGAACAGATTATTTTTTTAACTGATATTTTGTCAACATTGGCAGCAGCACATTCCAACACCTGCAATACTTGGAGTCCCACCTGCAATGTATATGAAAAAGCAAAATGTATTTTCTTAAATTGAAGTTGGCATGCATGCTGACTTTTGCTGTCTACTGCAAATAGAAATCAAAGTATTATAATAAATTATTAAGGAGGTCATTGATTACATGTAGGCCATAAAAAAGTGGATATGAATGCTGAAGAGGTGCCTCATAACCAGTTCTTTTTCTGCTTCCAAAATTTCGAGTAAGCAGAGGTAGTCCTGATGTAATCCTAACCCTAGTGAAACTATTTTCTGGTGATTAGCTTTACTGTCTAGTACAGAACAGTTAGTTTTATATCAGCTAGACACAAACTTGAAGAAAATAAATTATTAATTACTCTCTCCTTCAGGAGTACAACACCTGAATTAGAAGGAAATCCTAGAAGTCTGAGACCATCAAAGCCTTTTTTATCATCTCCTTCACTTTAAATTATTTTACTTGGTGTACGTCATTAGGACTTCAAGGATAAAGATCATAAGCCGGTATTTTGCAAACTTTATTTTTTTATACAATCTTGTTGGTTTATCTGTCTGTTCTGCTTCCTTTCCCCCTTTCCTCCAATCCATGTTGGTCTGCAAGAATAAGAACTGGTTGTGATTAAAATATACCTTGCTGATTCCTAACAAGCAGAAATACCTGCAACCAGTAATGAAGCCTGCTCCCTTCCCATGTCCTGAATGAACTGAGCTGACCTGTGGGAATGGAGTTCCTACTGACGGATGCTGCAAAGACACCAAATCCCTATGCTTCAGAACCCCAAAACTTAAGATTTTAAGTCATTTACATATCAGATCACCAAGAATTTGCTCAACATCTCTTCCAAGTGAGTCACAATTTTTTGAGGAACTTAATATAAACCAATGCATTTTGGCTCTCAATTCAGTTTCATTAATTTAAGTTAAAAAAAAAAACAACAAACAAAAAACCAAAAAAACCAAAACAGACAACCCCCAAACCCAAAACAACAAGTTGAACATTTTTGTGAGTAAAACCTAAAATAGTGAACATCTCTTTTAAAAATGACCTTCCATTTAGAAGTAAAAGGCCTTAGATTCCTTTTCCTTAATTAACAGGGCTAACTATTAAGGACTTGAGACATGCAATACAGGTCTTAAAGTTACCTTTATTCAACATTTGAAATGGAAGATCAGTGTGTCCTGAAAGGGATTATGTCAGTTTGTTGCATTAAGATACTATAAATGTATACAGATAAAGTCACATAAGAAAAGACATATATATACAGATATTTTTTTTTCTTTTAAAGGCTATGCATTTGTTTACTTAAGCAGCAAACAACACTGCTTTGTACTAATGTGGTTAATACTTCCAAAACAACTATATCCAAATTGACAAAAATTGTTTGAAAGAACGCAAATTACAACCACATTTTAAAGGGATAGATCTCTCTGCCTCTTCACTCATCCATGCCATTTATAAAATATACTTGTTCTTTAATCTTCCCTTTGATTAAGTGAACCTCTTTTGAAAATTAGGTATTTCCAACACTAATTAAACCTGAAGTTAGTCACTATATCAGCTCATTTGCACACGGAACTGCAGTGAGCAACTAGGATGATAAAGGGACTGGAGCATCTCCCCTATGAGGAAAGGCTGAGAGAGTTGGGCTTGTTCAGCCTGAAGGAGAGAAGACTGAGAGGGGACCTCATAAATACATACAAATATCTTAAGGATGGAAGTCAAGAGGACAGAGCCAGACTCTTCGCAGTGGTGTCCAGCGACAGGACAAGGGGCAATGGGTACAAACTGAGACATAAGAGGTTTCAGTTGAATATGAGGAAAAACTTCTTTACTCTGAGGGTGATGGAGCACTGGAACAGGCTGCCCAGGGGGGTTGTGGAGTCTCCTTCTCTGGAGATATTCAAAGCCCACCTGGACGAAGTCCTGTGTTACATGCTCTAGGAGAACCTGCTTTAGCAGGGGGGTTGGACCGGATGATCTCCCGAGGTCCCTTCCAAGACTTGCGATTCTGTGATTCTGTGTCTCTGTGAACTAGCACACTGGATTAGAGGGCATCCACATTTAAAAAAACATCACTGGCAATGTTGGGTAGACACATTTTATTCTCAAAGGAAAATTTAAAATACTGCATTATTATGACTGTGGCACAGAAGAACATTTGGGTTGAAGATCTCATACTTCTTTAGAAAATTAGATAACCCAGTAAAAGTCACAAAACTGACTTCCCAAGCAGCAATGTTTCTATCGCAGGTATGTTTCAACAATTCATATCTTCAAAACCAAGTCTGTGTTTTAACTCAGCTTTAGGGTAAGCCATACAAAGAACAAAGCACAAGACAGCAGTTTGCTGTATCTCAGCCCAATGAGTATATACTTTCTAATATTAATCCAACAGAAAGAAGTACAGAATACCAAAGCTGCGGTTCTAAGGCAGGAAAAAAAAATAAAAAAACCTCTCACAAATCTTCCTTCGCTTTCATGATCATTTTGTGACACATGATCACTTAAACACCTTTGAAAGTAATCAGTCATAGTGCTTATATAATATTTGAGTACAATGTAGATTTTCTTTTCTAATGATTTTGTAAATAATGAAATAACTGGAGAAAGGCTACTGAGTAAAGTGGTAGAGTTTGAAACAGGTCATTTAAAAACAGTCAAGAAAAGATTTGGAAATAGCAGGCATTTTTTAAATAATAGCATTTAAAAATTTAAAATATATTAACTAAACGATAATACTTTATAAGAAATTATTGTTACAGTTTAAAAATTTTCAACTACTGTCTATTTTAAAGGCTTAAGCAAGCTTTTATACATAGGAACAAAAACATCAGGGAAAACACTTGTCAAAAAAACCCTGGAGTAACTTAAACTTTGGTTATTCCTGATGGGGAGGGAGGGTGGGGAAATGTGCTAAAAACAATACAGCCATATAAATGCAGTGCACTACAGGAGCTAATTAGACACCCAGAATGACCTTATCACTCAGTTTTCTACTGTCAGAAGGAACTCCAGTCAGAAGCAGTGGCTGCGAGTGTGGACCAGAAACCTAGTCATGGTCCTCCTTCCAGCTTACGGCCCTTCCAGCAGCATTCCTCTCACTGCAGTGTTATTAGAACCAATTTTTTTCAGCCCTCCTCAAAGCCATATATGACACAGAAAGGAAGGAAATGAAAACTAAAATTGAAAAGACTACCACACAATTATGCTCAGTGCCAAAAAGCTGGCAGAGCTACCCCAGAGAAAAAGAGAGAGCAGACAGGAGGAGCTTCCAGCCTTTTTTCACTTATTTTTTTCCTTAACCATTCCTTCCACAGCAAACTACAGGAGTAGCCAGCCACTCCAGCGCTTACAAAAAGGAAACATCCCCCAAGAAAACCTTAGGGTATGCTTAGAATTTATGTGACATACTGAAAAAATATTTACTTTCTATTTTATGTTTTTCTTGTATAATTCAAAAGCTTGTTTGCATGTGTTTGTCACTATAAAAGCAAAACAAGCAGAAAGAGATCTCTTCTGCTATCCTGTCTTTCCTATCTCCAACCTTCAAGGGGGAATAAGCTATCCTTAACTGATCTGTGACCTCTGTCAGAAATGGTAAGTTTGTTGCCCAATTTTTCTTCTTATTGAGCAAAAAAGCAAGAATTAATTTATCAGTCATTCTGCTTTTAATATCTACCAAATCTCTTAGGCATACATATGCTATAAACAGAAGGTGATACGTAAAAATATCTTTAATGTATCTGCAGTTTGTAAGCAACTGTTATTTTACATTGACTGGCTGGGATATTGAAGGGGTGGGAAAGGAAGAACACTGAAATAAGATGCTCACTAGATTCTCTATTCCATTACCATGAAATAAAAATTCCAGCACCAGTCATGAACAACATTCTTCACACACAAGCTATTCACAAAATATTTTTATGTTCACATATACTACAACACTATTTTCAGAATTCCATAGTTATCAGTTAACACTGACCTTATCCTTGTAAATTCTCCCATTTTGTTTATAGACTCATAGAAGAACTTAAGGCTGGAGGGTACCTCTGAAGGGACATGCTTAATAAATTTTGTCAAAACATCTACTTATTGCTATCAAAAATGATGCTACCATGTTACTTTTTTTTTTTTTTTTTAAGAAAACAGCAGAAACTACCTCACGCTCTGAAAAGAACCATTTACAAATAATTATGCACCTCAGCATACAGACAAGAAAACTCTGCTTTCAATAATTATTGTAGTAATAGGTTTCATGGTCTTAAAAGAGTTGATGTGAAAGCTGCAGCCATAGCAGAAATAGTAAGTGTACTTTGTTAAGACCTATAAGCTTTTTGGAACAAGATCAGACATTAGCCGCTGGGCAGCTTTCTGAGGGGCATGCTTCCACACGAAGGGCCACATGATACATACAGAAGATTGAAGGGTTTTTAGAGCAAGATTACAGTACATCATTTCAAGTTCATGTCTGGATGATATTGAACTATGATGACTGTTTCAAACAGAAGCAATAGCGATTGACATAGAACAGCTCTTTCAAGAGATGGTCCTCAGACCTTCCTTTACGTCCTATTTTTCAACTCATTAAAAGTTATTTGCAAGAGAAAGGTCAAGACCTCAAATTCAAATAACTCCTAAATAGCCTTCTAAAGGAATTCAGGCTCGTGGCTCTATGGATTCCATTTTTAGCTCAATTCTTCCTTGATAATCTATTTCCAGTGATTTACTATTAATTTGCTTTTGCTGCAAGATTAGACATTGGACACTATTTTCACATTCCTAAATCAGTACGTAGGTCTAAAATGCTATGCTAGCAGGCCTCGGTCTTCAAGAAAGCTTCTGACTACATTTCTCATTTCCAGATGGATGAAAGAAGGAACAAAAAATTATTTCTCTACGGCATGTATGTACTAAGCATACACAGGTAAATTATGAGACATTCTCTCAATTGAGATATAAATAATTATAAGGGTCTCAGAAAATAGTACTGGTTTTTAACTGTTGGTGAGAAAGAAGAATGAAAATTGGTTTGTTAAACTGAGATTAAACATCCTGTCCCCTCATCAGTAAAGAACTCAAGGAACTGATGACCAACATTACTCTCCTCTTTCTCTCTGGTTCACCTTAAGGTAGGTAAGAATCTACATCTCATGCAAGAAGTGATTTAGGGCAGGTGGAGAGTGGTAATCAAAGCACAAAACCTACTTCTTGAAAAGGAAAGAGGGGAAATAAGGAAAGCTTTGTTCACTGATAAATTCCCACTGGAAATACTGCAATAAAAACATGGAATCAAAATCCCCAAAATTTTTTATCCTCTAACATTTTGTAGCACTTCACAGAACAATACAACACACCAGCAGCTGAATCAAGAGCATCAGTTAAAAAATGTTCAGAAAAATTGATGCTGTTCTCCTAACAGACTCCTTTAATATCTGACCAAATCTTTTGTCTCTTTCTCTTCTTTGTGAGGAAAGACTTCGTGCACTGGATCGGGAAGCAGTGAAGGAAATCAGGAAAAAAATTATAAAACTACATTAAGTGTGAAATCATTCCACAGTGAGAATAAAAGGAGCAAGAATGAATGAATGTATTAAAAAGAGCACTTCAATCACAGGAACAAAAGGGAGTATATTAAAAATAATAGCTTTCCCTCCAAAAGAATAGAGAAAGATGGTAGAGTATCTTCAGTCTTATCAGCTAGAGACAACGATCATTACTTTTCTCTTTTCCCATTCAGAGAACATTTTTATCCCATTCATGTATTAACACAGCCTTGTTCCATCTCAGGCTGTGGCTTCACCAGCATTTCTGCCGCAGCAACACCGGCCAAACCAGCAATGCTTCTAGCTATTGTGTCATCCTGAAATAGCTTTGGCGTGGTTACACTGAACCAAATCAAAGAAGAAATAAAACCCACCCAAATATCCCACACAAACCACTTGTCCCTTCCTTTTTTACTGTGTTACTTTTCATCCAGAGCAGTTGCTTGATTTGGCTTAAAGCATGGCTATGCAAAGAGCTGTGTCAAGACAGTCAAAACCAGAACAAACGGCTAGGACGCAGCGGGTGCTTAAGCAGCTCTCCCGCTAAAAGTGAATCTAGCCTCAGATCACAGTGATTTTTCATACAGGCTGTAGGACCTGCACTAATACAGCATATGTGCAATCATGCATTGAAGCAAAGGTACTCATCTAACTGAGGAAGTCTTAGGTAAATCCGCACATAACTGGCTCTGCTGTGCATATTTTGTCTTGCAGCTACAAATGCTTTCAACAACACAGTGCACAGAGCAAGATGAGAAAGAGGAATGGGAATATGTCAGTCACCACTGTTGCCAAAAATTCCTTCACAAGATTACACCCTCAGGTGAACTTACATGCATTGACTGCTCCCTACAACTGAAAGGAAAAAGACTTACCATCTCTCCCTCCTGTATTGTGGTTCTATTTTAAATTTCCACTTTAAGATTATTAATGGCCACTTTAAATCTATTAGTCCTGCTAACATAACTGAGCTTACATACTATTCCCTCTTCTCTCTCTCACACAAATTTTGCCAAGCCTAACAAAACGTACTTTTTAATGATAGGCTCTCTCATTTCAGAATCTCTTCCCTGCATCTGTTCCAGTTTTAATTTTCCTTAACAAAAGCAAGCAGAACTGTGAGTAGTACTCCAGAGGAGGTCTTAGCAACAGTTCGCACAATGTTAATGATGCTTTCTTTGCTGGAAATATTGTGCCTAGTACAATCCTGTACTCGCCTTCTCCGCACCTACATCATGCGGCTACCCTGTATAGCTGCATTCTTCTCCTCATTGTTTCCAACTAACCAGCCTTAGGCTACCCCAAAGCCTGTTACTAGTTTTTCCATTCTCAAGTGGTGGATCTTGTATTTAGAAGTTCATAACTTCTTTGGGTTTTCTCCTTTCTAGATGATGTCCAGACCCTCCTTTGCAGCAATCACCCTCAGAAGTTGCATCAAAAAAACCCCATAGTACAGTTCAATTTAGTGTTTTTTTCTTTTAAAATAACCTGTCAGACAACTAACCCAAAACTGACCAGTGAGAAAATGTCATTATTTTCACTGTTTCCTCTTTGAATGCCCTATTTTCATGTCTTCTTTAGGCCATTAAGAAATACTTCACATTTATCATATTGAAATATTTTTGTTTGTTTTAAAGAAACCAGCAACCCAAACTACAAGAGGGAAGTGAGAAGGAAGAACTATCAGATCTGACTGATAGACCGGGTTTTCTCATTGCTTGGAATACACCAAAATTCAGCTGTCTCAACGCTGTTGTGATACACAAATCACAAGTTTCCTAAAGGTACATGAGAACAGAAGAAGGTACAACTAAGTTGCATGGGCCACTACAGAAGTAGAGAAGAAATTTAATATTTTTTTTTGAAATAACCTCCTTTAAATACTGTTATGTCTGTGGTAACATATGACAATTCCTCAAAATTAAAAATGTGTCACTGTTATACTGTAACATATGCAAAAGGTTCAGAAATTAACTTTGAGGGCCTCTCTCTTCCTGACATCTGACTAACAACAAAACTCCCATTTGATTTGCTACCACTACACAATAATTGTCTAGTCTTGAAAGGTAGCAATGGTCAAACAAAAGAATGTTTTTAAAACAAACACATATACTAGAAATCGGTATCTCCACAAAACCAATACTTGAATGTAAACAGAATTTATTCTGGTAAACAGTTCAATCAAAATTGCTTCCTGTATAGCTCAATATTTTTTCTTTTTAAATCCAAAATTTAAATAATCTCAGTTCAGCTTAACTGTCACGTAAAATCACAGCCTCAAGGATATTTCTGTGTGCATATGAATTCACAAGATCCTTTGGAACCAACAAATAGAAGTTACTGCAGTCAGCAAGAGAGACCGAGCTTCCAAGCGAGGAAGTTCTCTGATGTGGCACTGATCAGTAAAGTTAAATTATCAAAAAAATCTTGATCCAGACAGACAGCTTCCCGTACTTCTTACAGGAGTTTGGCCTCTGAACTGCCAAACACCTTAATGTGTTAGGAAAACAAAAAGAAAAGTACCCTGAAAAGAAAGTCTGTCTTGTGTGTCTCAAAAGTATGCAGATTAGTATTAAATTTCCTAAGTTGCCATCAAGATCATATATGAAGTGAAGGAAAATATAAATACTTGAGGTTTTCTTTTAAAGATGTTGGAAGACTTCCGATATTTCAGCAATCGAATTTATGACTCAAATCATCAGCCTTTAGGGTGATTCATAACATTTTAAATTATGGAAGGATTATGGGATTTATTAAGAACATTCAGCTAAATATTGGGAAAAAACTTCCTGGTTATGATATTTATAGAAGGTTGTTGAATTCTCTCTCTAGGGGAGAAATGAATGAATTCTGACCTCTTGAAACCTGAAGCTTTCAACAATGTACCGGAATGAAAAATCTGATACAGAGACGATAAGGAAATTTATTCCTCTCTTCCATCTGGATATGTTAGGTTTCTGAACAGTAGTTCCCTGTATTTTTGTAAATTTAATGCATATAAACTACTGCTCAAAATCATGGTGGTTTTTTGGTTGGTGGAGTCGGTTTTTTTTTTTTTGGTTTTTTTTTGTTTGTTTTTGTTTTGGTGTTTTTTTTTTTGTTTTTTTAATGTACAGATTGAATTTCAACAGCCGAGGTATCGCTACTAAAAAAAAAATAAATTAAAATATCAGTCTATACAATTAGTACTAGTCCACCTTTTCCTAAACTTTACACAACTTACTTTTTAGTTGTTTATTTAGAAATGTCATCTCTCACTAATTTAAAAAAATAAAGATGTTTTGGAAAAAGCTAATACAGCTACAAGAAAAAGCTTTAAAACTAAATATGGCTATACACTTTATTAAATATTTGGAAGGTATATTGCTATATAGGTATAGTAGGAAAATTAACCACTGTTTTTTGCAAAAGAAATAAATACCCTGAGTATTTAAATATGAGATACCAGCTTCCTGTAAAACAATTCTTAATGAATTTTAAATTAAACTATTGTCTTCATGTGCTAATTTAAAGTTAAGTGTTTCTCCTTAGCATGACCTTGTCATTAGAAAGAATCTACCACAGAAAGTATCTCATATAGGAATAATTGTCCTGTAGTTAATATGAACTCTAATCATCTACAAGACAAGTATTAATACAAATACAGCGTAATTTATTGTATGATCATTTCACAATTTCTTTATTGAAAAACCCACAACATTATTTTTCTAATTGCTAAACATCTGACAGAACTCTTAAAAACCTGAAACTAAATGTAAAGCCTTTACTTAAAAGTCACATTTAATATTTTTCCTTTTTTTTTTTTTTTTAACAAAAATCCAGTTGGTGGCCCGTCACAAGCAGTGTTCCCCAGAGCTCAGTCTTGGGGCCAGTTCTGTTTAATATCTTTATCAATCATCTGGATGAAGGGATCGAGTGCACCCTCAGTAAGCTTGCAGAGGACACCAAATTGGGTGGGAGTGTCGATCTGCTCGAGGGGAGGAGGGCTCTGCAGAGGGACATGGACAGGCTGGATGGATGGGCCGAGACCAATTGTATGAGGTTCAAGAAGGCCAAGTGCCGGGTCCTGCACTTTGGTTGCAACAACCCCATGCAACGCTACAGGCTTGGGGAAGAGTGGCCGGAAAGCTGCCCAGCAAAAAAGGACCTGGGGGGTGCTGGTCAACAGCTGACTAAATATGAGCCAGCAGTGTGCCCAGGTGGCCAAGAAGGCCAGCGGCATCCTGGCTTGTATCAGGAATAGTGTGGCCAGCAGGAGCAGGGATGTGATCGTCGCCCCGTACTTGGCACAGGCGAGGCCGCACCTCGAATACTGTGTTCAGTTTTGGGCCCCTCACTACAAGAAGGACATTGAGGTGCTGGAGCATGTCCACAGAAGGGCAGCAAAGGTGGTGAGGGGTCTGGAGCACAAGGCTGATGAGGAGCGGCTGAGGGAACTGGGGTTGTGTAGCCTGGAGAAAAGGAGGCTGAGGGGAGACCTTATTGTCCTCTACAAGTACCTGAAAGGAGAGTGTAGTGTGGTGGAGGTCGGTCTCTTCTTCCAAGTAACAAGCGATAGGATGAGAGGAAATGGCCTCAAGTTGTAACAGGGGAGGTTTAGATTGTATATTAGGAGAAACTTCTTCACTGAAAGGGTTGTCAAGCATTGGAACAGGCTGCCCAGGGAAGTGGTTGAGTCCCCATCCCTGGAGGTATTTAAAACATTGGTAGATGTGATGCTTAGGGACATGGTTTAGTGGTGGACTTGGCAGTGGTAGGTTAATGGTTGGACTCTATGATCTTAAAGGTCTTTTCAAACCTAAGCAATTCTATGATTCTAAGAAAGGAAAAGCTGCCTGGATCTATCTCCCAGTCAGCTCTGAGACACAGTCATAATCAAGTTTCTGCCAGTACCAATGTGAAGATAGCAGAGGGTTGCTAGGAACCTGCTGGGAGAGGATGGAGGGTTTAGTACTACTTTTTTAAAAAAGACCAAACAATAAATTATTCCCGGAACTGTGAAATTAGCAGGAATCAGAGCACTGATTCCATCTCTGCATGACCATGTAAGGTGCATACCCTGAAAGATCCCCCACTCCTGCAAGTGATCATTTGACCTTTGGGACATTGACAAAAATAGGAAGTTGGATTCATGGTCCAGGTCAGGAACAGCATCTGACATTTCACCAGTTTGCAGCTGCCCTTTATTTATTTTATTCATTGACTGAATAGTGAAACGAGCAGATGAGCAACACTTTAGGTCCAAGAGTAGATCTCAGTTTGTTTCCTTACATATTCTCACACTAACAAGCAAAAAGTCAAAGTATTCTTTCAGTTACGTCACTCTAAATTCAAATCAAACTAAAAGTGATTTCAACTGCAATGATAAATGCTGTTCCTGATTTGGACTGCAGAATCAAAGTCATTCCCTAAATTACTGTCTCAAAGCACCAAGCCACCTGTGCACTGATGTTCTTTAAAAAAAAGTAAAAAAATCTAGTGACACTGGTAGAAGTCCTAAAAAAGAATTAGGAGACTGTTCAGTAGGAAACTTGCTGCTGTCTATTTGAGGCATTCCCAAGCTTAGCTTGCTTGGCTGCCACAAGTAGCTGGTGGCAGCTGCTACTGCTGTTACCAGAAAGGAGCCCAGCAGTAGAAATGCAGCTTCCAGCTTTGTTCTAGGCTATATGCACACAGAGTAAGCACATATCCACACTAACTTCCTTGTCTTTTTAGAAGAAAGCAAAAATAGAGAATTTAGCTAGTATTATGGTTTGAATGATGGTACACTCTTGGAGCTATGAAGAATCACCAGTATTCAAACAGTAAGGTTACAAATTTGAACAAAACTAGGATTTAAAACTGCCAATTACTTTTGGACTAAATGTATGAACATGTGCTACAGAACCCTACCATAGCACCCTCCTGATATATACTAGAAATGTCACTATAAATTTAAGTCCAACCATATTTTTAGATTACTTAGGGCTATACAAAACAGAACCAGAAGTAAACTGCTAAGAAAGGCAACATTTAGGAAAAAAACAAATGAGGAGAAAAGCACTAGCAGTTGAGAATGGGGGAGAGGGAAATAGGAAGAAGAAATCAAATTATGATCCTATTTTTTCTTCATTATGCTTCTCTAGTCAAAATAATTTAGAGAGAAAAAGAGAAAGACAAGTGCTATAGATCACAGTGAATACATAGAGTATTGCTCAACCACAGAAAGCAACTTCCTGTTGGCAGGGTTTTCAAGTAACTGTATAATACTACTTGTAAAGTTGTAAAAATATATATACCTGTCACCCAATAGTTTGGGACAAACACGTACAAGTGAAAGCCAAAACCCAACCAAAACCAACCCCCAAAACTTTAATGAAAGGTTATGATCGTATTTATTCCCTCCAAACACCCATCCAGCAATTTTGCAGTCATACTAATGGGACAACTGGTTGTGCAGCTGAAGTTGGCAACGTGGATTTATTTGGCTTTTAGGAGCATGGGATCCTCTTTGAGGATCAAGGACTTTAAGGAAGTGACAGTTTCCACCCAAGTGGGGCAAAAAACATTTTTGCCAACACGGTGGTCATCCTGGTGAAGGAGAGAGTTACACTAAGAATGACAGGGGAGGGAAACGAGGACCAAAGTGAGCAGGGCGATATGGACAGCAGAGACCTTGTAATGATCGATTTCAAGCTTAATACGTAAGGAAGCACCCACAGGTCAGCATAGGGACAGCTCTCATAACTCTTCTGGGAAATCACCACAACTAGGTGCCTTTCTGATGTGCCTGTACAATTCACGCCACGTGGGGAATTAACGCGAAGAGTCAGAGGTCTGCATGCAGGTGCTGGGCTACAGTCTCATTTGGTTCACAAAAACAGGGGGTGCTGGATTCCATAACTGGAATGCTACAATGAGTGGGTACAAGGCTTTAGAAAGGACAGGCTGGGACAGTAAGGAGGAGAAGTTGCTCTTTAAGAGCAGCTTTATGTATGGAGCTCTGCCTTGGGACTGACGAGGAGCCGGGTGACACACTGTAGGTCAGGATTAGCATACAACCACTAAGGGAAACATTGTGGTGGGTGTCTGCTACAGACTGCCTGGTCAGGAAAATCCAGAATCATAGAATGGTTTTGGTTGGAAGGGGCTTTTAAAGGTCATCTAGTCCTCCCCCCCTGCCGTGGGCAGGGACATCTTTCATTAGTTCAGGTTGCTCAAAGCCCCATCCAACCTGACCTTGAACACCTCCAGTAACGGGGTATCCACTTCTCTAGGCAACCTGTTCCAGTGTCTCACCACCCCCACAGTAAAGAATCTCTTCCTTATGTCCAATCTAAACCCACTCTCTTTCAGTTTATAAACGGTGTCCCTTCTCTTGTCACTACAGTCTCTCTCCACCTTTCTTATAAGCCCAGGTTTATATACTGACAGACTGCAATAAAGTCTCCCTGGAGCCTTCTCTTCTCCAGACTGACAATCCTAACTCCCTCAGCCTTTCTTCATAGGAGAGGTGTTCCAGCCTCCCGATGGTTTTTGTGGCCCTCTGGACTTGCTCTACCAGGTGCATGCCCTTCTTGTGCTGGTGACCCCAGAACTGGACATGGTACTCCAGGTCGGGTCCCATGAGAGTGGAGTAGAGGGGAAGAATCACCTCCCTTGACCTGCTGGTCCCACTTCTTTTTATGCAGTCCAGGATATGATTTGCTTTCTGGACTGTCAGCTCATACTGCCAGCTCACGTCCAATTTTTTTGTCCACGAGTATCCCCAAGTCCTTCTCCGCAGGGCTGCTCTCAATCCATTCATCTTCCAGTCTGTATTGATACTAAGGATTACCCTGACCTGTGTGCAGGACCTTGCACTTGGCCTTGTTGAACTTCGTGAAGCTTGCACAGGCCTACTCCTCAAGCCTGTCAAGGTCCCTCTGTCTGGCATCCCTTCCCTCTAGCGAACCAACTGCACCATTCAGCTTGGTGTCATCTGCAAACTCACTGAAGGTGTATTCAATCCCACTTGTCTGTCACCGATGAAGATATTAAATAGTAGTGGTCCCAGTATGGATTGCTGAAGGACACCACTTGTTACTGTTTTCCACTTGGACATTGAGCCATTGACTACAACTCTTTGGACGTGGCCATCCTGCTGATTCCTTATCCAACTGTCAAAACCACCTCTCTCCAATTTAGAGGCAAGAACGTCATGAGGGTCTGTATCACAGGCTTTACAGAAGTCTAGGTAGATGACACCTGTAGCTCTTCACTTGTCTACTGATGCAGTGACTCCATCATATAAGGCCACTAGAGTAGTCAGGCATCACTTGCCCTTGGTAAAGCCATGTTGGCTGCCTCTAATCACCTTGCTTTCCATGTGTTTTGACATATCCTCCGGGAGGTTCTATTCCATGAAGCAGATGAGGTCTTTTTCAGAGAACCAGAAGAAGCCTCAGGTTTGCAGGCCCTGATCCTCATGGTGGACTTTAAACATCCTGATATCTGCTGGAGGGACAAAGTAGCAGGGTGCATGCAATCCAGAAGGTTTCTGGAGTACATTGACAGTAACTTCCTGATGCAAGTGACTGAGGAACCAATGAGGGAAGATGGCCTGTTGAAACCTCACTCTTAGAAATAAGAACGAACTCAAAATCAGGGGCAGCCTTTGCTGCAGGACCATGGGATGGTGGAATTCAGGATCCCAAGAGGAAGGAGCAAGGCAAAAAGCAGTATGACAACTCTAGACTTCAGCACAGAAATGAGAGCAGAAGAGATACTAAAACTGATGTCAGGAAGTAGCTTTGACATCTTGCAATACCAGAATTAAAAGGGAATTTTAATTAGGCTGTTTTGTATTTAGTCGTTTAGATACAAAATCTACTTGTTCAGATAACAGTCAGAGTAAGAGTTTTGCGCCTAACTCAGCTGTATATTTTAGTTTCCAACTTACTTTAGTGTCTGTGGCATCCCCAGATAAACTCTTAACATAAATTATGGCTTCATTAGAAGCTCAGCAATACCCCTGCCGATGGAAACTTTACTGGCTGACAGTACTAAACTAAGTTTCACGTTAAAATGAATGTGTGACAACATATTTAGAGAAGTGATTCCTGCATACCATGAGGAATTCCCATATCCAATTCCCTGGCAAAACTGCTTTAATATTCAAAACATTCACTCAAAATAACAGCAACTTCAAGGAGATATCCAAGCTGGATCTAGCCTTTCCATGGCATTTCAGTTGAGGTAGTTGAATGAGTACATTATTAATAATAGAAATCTGTATAGACATACACAATGCATACACACACACACAAACCTTCCCCCTTGCATGCACAGAGTTAAGTTTTAAGTTTTCAGTTCCTTCCACTCTTGCATAAAATGCAGATGTCTGAGGTATAAATTTTCACTACCTTAAAGTTACGTATGTTAATTACTTTAGCATACCAGCACAAAACCATCTTGTGTAATAGGCCAAAGACGCAAAACCCCAATAATTTAAGACCTGATACTAAATTTGATGGTGTTCAGTAGCATTTATCAACAGTGTAGTTGCTGATCAGACAACAATTTAATCCATCCTGTAAAAGTTACAGCTGAGCAAAATTCAGTCACGGATCTTAGTTTGCTAAAAGACAGAAAAGTGTTCATGTCTACGAAGCACCTCAAGATTTCGCTTCACAGAACAGCAAAAAACCATTCAGCAGGACTGACTTTCATGCCTCACGTCAGCCTCTCAACTGATAGAACCCCTTTCACTTGCTGTCCCTATGTTCTTTATCTTTATTCTTTTCACCCATTATAAAATCTGTGCAGTAGTACAAATAGAAAAACCAAGGATAGAAATTTTATTGTTTCTTCAGGGATGTTAAAAAAATTAAAACACAATAAAACTGTAAACCAGTGCATTACTGAAATTTACCTGGCAATTACTGCTGTGTAATTCTCAAGAATAATTATCTTTAGCACACGGAAATCTCTAGTTCTACAAATTGCAAGCTAAACAGCAACACAAGGAGCCTGCTCCAGTTTTACAAAGTCTATATTCATTATTTATAATGAAGACTTTCTTTATTGTATTTTAGTCAAGCACAGATTTGGAATTTTAGTTAGAATGCACAGTCTTGTCCAACCTGCTCTGTTGCCGTATTCATCCTTCCCATCTATTGAAAAAGGTTTAACTTCAGATCATAATCTTACAAGGCAATACTACAAAAATATTTTAATCAATATTTTTATGTTGTGCATCAGATCTTTATCTAGGAACACCAGGCACTGAATTTAAGTTTAAAGAAATTCCTCTCCAGACAACAGAAATGAAAACAGCAGAATACATTTAGAAGACAGACTATTTTCAACAGGTGATAGTTACTTAAATCCATAGACAAGGTTTAAAAAAAAAAAATAATCAGAGTACCACAGAAGTCTCATTTCTGAAGTTCTTACAGAAAAGCATGCTAAAAGCTTTGAAAACCAGTTATGTTTCTATGTTGATATGCATACATATTCACAAGAACACACTGTAGCTATGCAATGATATCTGGTATTCATGTTCTCTCTCCCCAGGTAAACCCTTGAGACCAGCTACAGAAGAAAATCACAGGAGACACTGCTCCTTCACCTCTCAATCCTTCAGGAGGCAAGAGTGAAATGTAGAGCTATAGAAGTTTGCCATCTACCAACATTTTATAGAAGAATCCCCACATATTTTTTAAAATTTCTCTGAAAAACCCCAAACATTTTAAAAGCTACATCATAATCTGCCTAAATTAAGTTTCCAATTGCTCTACTGAGAGCAAATAGACCACTTTGGGGGAAGAAAACAGCAGCTTGTGGAGTTTTTCATTCATAATTTAAGAAGTCCTGTGATACCAACAGAGAAAAAGCTAGCTCCTGTGCTTTCAGGTACACCACAAAGGAAATATGGCTATCACAAATTTGCCCATAAACAGAAAATACAAATGGATGATGCTCCTTTTCTCAGAGCATTCTACTTTTCTACTGTTTGCAAAAGTTATGTTGAAAACTCTGAAAACAAATAGAGCTGCCTATACAGCAACAGATTAGAATCTGCTCATTCATATTAGGATCATCATTGGATGTGGATTTTATCTACCTGGACTTTAGTAAAGCCTTTGACACTGTGTCCCACAGCATTCTCCTAGAGAAGCTGGCGGATCATAACTTAGACAGGTATACTCTTCACTGGGTAAAAACCTGACTGGATGACCAAGCCAAGAGAGTTGTGGTCAATTGAGTCAAATCCAGTTGGTGACCGGTCACAAGCAGTGTTCCCCAGAGCTCAGTCTTGGGGCCAGTTCTGTTTAATATCTTTATCAATCATCTGGATGAAGGGATCGAGTGCACCCTCAGTAAGCTTGCAGATGACACCAAATTGTGTGGGAGTGTCGATCTGCTCGAGGGGAGGAGGGCTCTGCAGAGGGACATGGACAGGCTGGATGGATGGGCCGAGACCAATTGTATGAGGTTCAAGAAGGCCAAGTGCCGGGTCCTGCACTTTGGTTGCAACAACCCCATGCAACGCTACAGGCTTGGGGAAGAGTGGCCGGAAAGCTGCCCAGCAAAAAAGGACCTGGGGGGTGCTGGTCAACAGCTGACTAAATATGAGCCAGCAGTGTGCCCAGGTGGCCAAGAAGGCCAGCGGCATCCTGGCTTGTATCAGGAATAGTGTGGCCAGCAGGAGCAGGGATGTGATCGTCACCCCGTACTTGGCACGGGCGAGGCCGCACCTCGAATACTGTGTTCAGTTTTGGGCCCCTCACTACAAGAAGGACATTGAGGTGCTGGAGCATGTCCACAGAAGGGCAGCAAAGGTGGTGAGGGGTCTGGAGCACAAGGCTGATGAGGAGCGGCTGAGGGAACTGGGGTTGTGTAGCCTGGAGAAAAGGAGGCTGAGGGGAGACCTTATTGTCCTCTACAAGTACCTGAAAGGAGAGTGTAGTGTGGTGGAGGTCGGTCTCTTCTTCCAAGTAACAAGCGATAGGATGAGAGGAAATGGCCTCAAGTTGTAACAGGGGAGGTTTAGATTGTATATTAGGAGAAACTTCTTCACTGAAAGGGTTGTCAAGCATTGGAACAGGCTGCCCAGAGAAGTGGCTGAGTCATCATCCCTGGAGGTGTTCAAAAAATGTGTAGACGTGGCACTTCGGGACTTTAGTAGGCATGGTGGTGTTGGGTTGATGGTTGGATTTGATGATCTTGGAGGTCTTTTCCGACCTTAATGACTCCATGATTCAAATCACCTCCTTCATATTAGAAGAACTTTGTAGCAAGCTCTTAAATTTCTTCTCTGTACGGTCACGAAGTTTGACAGAACCATGACAGTTCTTCTGTTATCCACCTTGCAGCACCCAAAGCTACCACATTCCCCAGAAATCTTTAGAAAAAGCTCCTTCAGTAATTGACTAATGTTGCCTTATTAATGGAGGCACTTCCTGTTAGCAAGAGCTACAGTTTCAGTATATTTTCCCCCATCTATTCTACATATTTGTAACATAATAAGAGTTCTCCACAAAAGCTAAACACTCAAAAAAGCGAAAATCAGAAAAAAGTTAGTCTCAGAACTACAGTTCCTGGAAATGCATTAATTTCAATTTGCTTGTCTTACACGTAGCATCTTTCTTTGCACCTTAAGATCAACACAGTCCATACCGAAAGTGGTTGAACATTACAGCTGTGACTGAATGACAAAGTTAAATAGCCTTCACAATTCAATATGAGGTGTGAAAACATTCACACTGCAGTCTGAACAGAAACCTGTAAGACCGGCTGCTTTCCCAGCAACCTTCCTTCCCAAGAGCAACCAGAGAGCAGGTTATGCACTGGACAGACTGTAGGAGCAGCAGTCTGTTAATAGCTGTCAGGGGCCTCCAACCCCCTTTCTACAACCGTTCTGAAAAACACAGAATGGGCTATTTATAATAAAATGCCGGGCATACTGAATCTCTGCCTATACAGTAGGTTTGACAGCCCTTCACTCCAGTCCCATACATAGGTATTGCAACATGACAGGGACACCCCCTTAAGACAGGAACAAGTTGAGAGATTCAAATCGTCTGTGAAAGTAAAATTCTCTAGCACATAATTATTCCCCTTCTTCACCAACTGTCTCTGCTACGCAACAAGGGTTAAAAAAAACCTGATGCAAACCTTCACAGCTCAAGTCCAAGCAAACATGTACAGGATATCCATTTCCTCTCTGGAGAAGAAAGTCAATCAGTTCTGTGTTGCTTCTGGTGCTATAAGGCACAAGTACTGAACTAGATTACCTGTAAGAAATTTATTTTCACACATAAGAGATTTTTATAAAAATAAGTTTTTGAAATGTAGCCTCCAGGTTCTGCATGTATCTGTAGTTTTTATCACTACCTTGCCTCTATAACAATCTCTCTTCTCCCACTGACAAGTGGCTTTAGCAAGCATTGTTCAGAATTTTAGCAAACATAGCCTAAACATAAACAAAACAATTAATGGCCAAACATATTTCGCCAATTAGATATCCAGAAATTACAACAAAAAGGTTATTCCTGGATATGTAATTAGCAAAGCTGAGAAAGTAATGCTTACGCATGACTTGGTATTATAATATTTATCAAAACTAAAAAAGACACTCTATTTTGTATTGTTTAAACATTTTGTATATGTTAAGAGTTCAGACTGCTTCTTTGCACCCAAAATGCAGATAAATGCTTTAATTTTGTTTGAAAGCATGTTTCCTGCCCTCAATGCATCAAATAACAAACAGAACAGAAACTTACTAAAAAAAAAAAAAAAATCCAAACTTTTTAATATGTGCCTCATTACAATTTAAAAGCAACTTAGGTACCATAAAACCCCCTATTACTTAACATGAATTTGCAGCACAAGCAGACAGACAGCTTTCCATGCTAGACAAGTATGCAACCCGTTTCCACGCAAACACATTATTTTGGCCAGACTTCAGTGACTCTTTCCTGTGCTCTATTGCACCTCTGGACCTTTTTCAAGAGCAGAAAACTTGGGCAGACGCCAAAAGTGACTCCAGTTGCCACCTGGACTAAGGCTTGATGATTGCTCTAAGATGAACCATTATACAGGTAGTCATCAAATGAGGAAATCCTGTCCTTCCAGGCATGCACTTCTGCCAGATTCTCTGTATTGGCATTGGCAGCTGTGTGGCCACAGGAGTGAGACAGGTAAGAAATGTACCTAGTGAAAAACAACCCATCACAAAGAACAGGGCTTAGATGTCAGTTTTCAGTTCTCTTCTGGTCACTGGAAGGATCACCTCTTTCAGAAACAAATGTTACTTCAATTAGCTTGAAACAAAGAAATGAAAGTATAACTCGAGTGCTTGTCAATGTTAACGGACAAAAGATTGTTAGCAAACCAGTCAGGTCTTAAAAACATTTGAAGAATCCTATTTACAGAACAGGTTGGGCTTCTCTTTTACTGATAGTCTCTCATTACAGAAATTAAAATTACAGCCACTGTTATCACTGAGATTACTCCAGCCAGAAACTTAATTATAAAAGTAAAGCTAAGATCTCACTGGTATAAGAGCAAAATTGACTTTCCATGACTTCTTTTCTGCCAAAAGCTAATTCACTTTTGCCTAAAGTTTAGATGCAAAGAATTAACCTTTCATTCAAACTATTTTTAAAATAGCCGAGAATCACAAAACAAAAAATCCTGAAACAAAACCTTTTTGCTATTCCTACAAACAGCTATTAAAATAGTCATGAAATCTTAACATGCTTTAAAATGCAATCAGATGATCATTTAAAAAAGCTCTCCAAAACCTGAGTTTCATTCTCAATTACATCACCCACACTGCACTTCCATAATTATGCAGGCTCAGAGGTTATTTTAGGCGTAACACCTTCCTGAAATAATCTTGCACGTCACATGCGAAATGCAACAAAAGGAAAATAATTTCAAGTGAGTAGTGTTTGGTCAATCTTTAATATATACTAACACTTAAATTATTTTCCTAGACATCTCCACAAAAACCTTCTTTTAAAGCAGAAGCAACTATTTAAAACAATCTGGTGTTAATTCCCACAAATTTCAGACCACCTGCATTTTCTACATTTGTTTCCACATTTGCTTTTTCACTGTGAAATGTATTTCACAGGTTGGATGGGACTTCTGGAGGTCATCTGGTCCAACCCCCCCCCCCCCCCCCCCCCAACGGGCACCACAGCCAGTTGCCCAGACCAGCCAGGCAGCTTTTCATTATCTCCAAGGATGGAGACTCCGCAACCTCTCTGGGCAACCTCTGCCAGTGCTCGGTCACCCTCACACTGAAAAAAAACAAACCAAAACAAAAGTTTCCTGGTGTTGAGACAGAGCCTCCTGTGTTTCAGTTCGTGCCCACTGCCTCTCTCACCTCCCTCCACCTCCTGGGAACACTCCTCCTAAGGCAGCCCAGGATACCATTAGCCTTTTTGACAGCAAGGGCACATCGCTAGCTCATGTTCAACTTGGTGTCCACCAGGACCCCCACAAGGCCTTTTCTACAAAGGCGCTTTCCAGCTGGCCGGCCCCAACACATGCTGGTGCATGGGGTTGTTCTTCCCCACGCACAGACCTTTGCACACTTCCCACTGTTGAACTTCATGAGGTTCCTGTCAGCCCATTGCTCCAGCCTGCTGAGATCCCTCTGGGTGCCAGCAAGACCCTCTGGTGTATCAGCCACTCCTCCCAGTTTGGTGTCACCTGCAAACTTGCCGAGGGTATGCTCTGCCCCATCACTCTGATCATTAATAAAGAGGTGGAAGGGCATTGGACCCAGCGTTGACCTCTGGGATACAATGGTAGTTACTGGCCTCCAACTAGACTTTGTGCCACTGATCACAACCCTCTGGGCCTGGCTCTTCAGCCAGTTCAGCCACCTCACTGTCTGCTCAACCAGCCTATACCCCTTCAGCTACTCTCTGAGGATCTTTTGGGAGACAGTGTCAAAGGGCTTCCTTAAGTCTAGGTTGACCAAATCCCTTGCTCTCCTTCATCGACAAGGCCAGTTGTTTCACCTTGGAAATTTCTCAAGTTGGTCAAGCATGACTTCCCCTTGGTGAATGCATGCTGACTATTCCTGTAGTGTCCTTATTTAATTCTGAGCAATTTCCAATCATCTACATAATCCATCACATTATCTTCTCCAAAAATAAATGCAAACTGAAAAGAAGACCAGTAACACTACAATATTTACACTATACGATGCATTAAACTACAGTATTTTGTTCTGCTATTACAGGACAACCCAACTACATATTAAGTTGTCTCTTCACATCTGTGTTGATGTCACATATAATCAGGTTTGTGTGAGTCTTGACACACATCACAGCCAACATCTGGAATGTTGCAAATCAAGAGCTGTTTGTCAAAAGTCGCCTGTCATCCTGGTACAATTCAGCCGCATGCGCACACACAGGAGCACAGAACAGTTTCACTGGAGAAATCAGAGTAAGCTACCATCCCCATCAATTTTTTCAGATGGTAAATTCTCCAGTAAAAGTTATCATATTTATGTCTGTCAAGATAAACTTCAAGGTAAACAAAACAAAATTTTGTAGTCTCTTTTCAACATCTAGCCTGGCTAGCACAGGAGGGTGCACTATATGAAGTCCAAAATCCCAGGAAGAGGCAACAGTCAATTTCAAAGTTCTTCCTTACAACTATAAAACCAGACAATAATAATTTCAAAGGTGTTTATGTAAGAAGTGACAAATTTCTGCATTCTCAGGTGTCCCTTTCATTCCCAGTTGGGTGGAATAAAACCATCCCAGGTGGTGACTGGTAAACCAAAAGTACAAGAAACTGCAGCTGAGCCAATAACTACCACTTGACCCACCTGCAATCTACCAGCAATATCCCTGACTTTGGGATGGCCTGTCCTTTGTCACTGTTTACCAGGGCCAAATAAAGCGGTCTTAACCATCAGATCTGGCCTTCAGCACACCAGTTGGCTATCCTGGTTTACTTTGGCTTAAAAACTGTCAGTTGCTGCCTCGCTTTTCTCCACAGTACATTTCAGAAGCTAGAAGCAGCTAGCCAGAGCAGGACAGGCCTTCAATTCACCTACTGCCACACAAGAGGACTTGGAGCACAGGTGCACTGCCTTTGAGCAAGCCTGCTATATTCTGAAGGCCCCCCCACAAAGCAAACACACACCCCACATAACAGTTCCACTTCACTAAGAAACCACACTCTGGTAATGCAAGACAATGCACAGGTTTGTCTTTAAGTGAAGGGCAAGCTCTCTGTAAGTAGTGCATTAATAACGAAACTTTCAGCTTTGTTTCTCTGATTTGAGATATTACCAACATGTGAGGAGGTTTAAATCAGTCCAAGCTAATGAGGTCAAACCCATGTGCTTTCCCTCTTTGGAAAGCAGAGCTACGGTGAAGGTAATACTGGAAGAAGTTGGTTACCCCTGCCCATTCCCACCCCCTTCAGAGTAGCAATAGTTCTCTACCTTTAAATGGTAGTAGTCAGACACCTAAAGCAATATAACCACTACCCACTCTGACATCCCTCATATTTTATTACCACTGCAATCCCAGGCTCTAAAATGTTTCATTAAATCAATCTGTATCAAAACTTTGGTACCATATATATCCAAAAAGAAAGACAACTGAAGAGATAAAACCATTTGTCAAAAAGATGAACATTCTGCAACAACTCTCATGCCAAAAAATAATTTCAAGTTATGTACCAGAGCACAAGTCTAGCAAAAGGTGCAGTGCAATAGGAATAGACTGGTAGAGTGAAAGAGTATTGAGAATCCAAATGTTCACACTGAAAGTGTTTTGAGAGGTTTTGCTCTGAACTAGCTCTAGCCTGGTCCCATGGACTAAATACCCATTAGAAGATGGAGAGCATTATATTCACCTTCAGAGTGCATTATTAAGTTTAGTTTAATTGAAGAAGAATTTGGTTCACACACTGTGAGGTCATTCTACCGTATGAAATGCAGCAAAGCATATTAAGGTTGGATGATCAAGAGACTTAATTCAAAAGAGCACTCATGACCCAAAATAGAACACCAATAGAGACACACCCATATTGCAGGTCCACTGATGTAAAAAAAATACTTTTCTGTTACAAAGAAATCTAAAACTCACACTGGAAATATGGAAAGATATATCACATACTTAAAAACAACCTACACAGCAAACAGAAAGGTGTTTACAGCATTGTATCTTTCTGGCACATTTGTTCTTTGGGAAAGTGTATGCTAGTTTTAATGTATTAGACTGGTAAATTCTGAAGTATTTATAAATGTTTTGACAAAGTCCAGAGAAGCTGTAGGGCTTACACATTTCTGATAAAGCCCCATGTTAAGAGCCATCCTTTTCTCTCAAACACCATTAAAATTATGATATGTATTGATGTGACCTGGAAACAGTTAGTCCTACTACTGTGAGGCAGACTTCTGGAAAAAACAACCCCCCCCAAAAATCAGAAAAATATCAAACAAATGAAAAATTTTAACAAATAATAAAAATTCAATTGTTTCCCTTGGAAAAATTAATATAAAAAGCAACTGGAGAGTTCAGTATGCTCTATCACATTTATTTACATTGCCTAATTAATCTCTTGGTTTTCCCTTTTTTCCACAGAATTCACAAGGGGAACACCAAATTAACTTTAACATTTAAGTGCTTTTGCAGCAATCTTCTAAAGATAGTCTATCAACAGATGCACTGCGTAATCTATGGGCAGAAATACTGCTACACTCTTTCACATCTCCAATGTTGTAATACCTCAAGAGATCAAATCTGCTTTTCCGTACTCCAACTTTTGTACATGTAGATAATTTTTGCTATTTTATGCATATTTTTTTTTTTTAATTAATTCTGACTGACTATCCACCTCCTCCCTCTGTAATCACACCAAGCTGCACCTTAGACGATTGGGGAAAACAGTATTTAAAATACTTAACCATACTGTACTTGTTACAGATAATCTTCTATACAGTCTGGAACACTAAATTTGTAATTGCAAGCAATAATTAAAGTCTTTATTTCAGCTAATATTTTTGTAGCCCTCCTCTGGACCCGCTCCAACAGTTCCATGTCCTTCTTGTGCTGAGGGCTCCAGAGCTGGACACAGGGCTCCAGGTGGGGTCTCACCAAAGCAGAGCAGAGGGGCAGAATCACCTCCCTTGACCTGCTGGCCACGCTTCTCCTGATGCAGCCCAGGGTACGGTTGGCCTTCTGGGCTGCCAGCGCACATTGCCGGCTCATGTCCAGCTTTTCATCCACCAGCACGCCCAAGTCCCTCTGGGCAGGGCTGCTCTTGATCCTTTCTTCCCCCAGCCTGTATTGATACTGGGGGTTGCCCCGACCCAGGTGCAGGACCTTGCACTTGGCCTTGTTGAACCTCATGAGGTTCACACAGGGTCACCTCTCCAGCTTGTCCAGGCCTCTTTGGATGACATCCCGTCCTGGCGTGTCAACCGCACCACTCAGCTTGGTGTCATCCACAAACTTGCTGAGGGTGCATTCAATCTCACTAAGTCATTGATGAATACATTAAACAGCACCGGTCCCAGTACGGACCCCTGAGGGACACCACTCATCACCGGTCTCCATCTGGACATCAAGCCATTGACCACTACCCTCTGGATGCAGCCATCCAACCAATTCCTTATCCTCCAAACAGTCCACCCATCAAATCCATAGCTCCCCAATTTACAGAGAAGGGTATTGTGGGGGACCATGTCAAAGGCTTTGCAGAAGTCGAGGTAGATGACGTCCATTGGTTTTTCCTTGTCCACTGTTGTTGTCACACCATCATAGAAAGTCACTAGGTTTGTCAGACAGGACTTGCCCTTGCTGAAGCCATGCTGGCTGTCTCGAATTACCTCCCTGGCCTCCACGTGCCTTAGCACAGCTTCTAGGAGGATCTGTTCCATGATCTTCCCAGGCACAGAGGTGAGGCTGACAGGTCGGTAGTTCCCAGGGTCTTCCTTTCTACCCTTTTTGAAAATGGGCACAATGTTTCCCTTCTTCCAGTCCCCAGGGACTTCACCTGACTGCCATAACTTTTCAAATATCATGGAGAGTGGCTTGGCAACTACATCAGCCAATTCCCTCAGGACTCTGGGATGCATCTCATCAGGTCCCATGGACTCATGTGTGTTCAGGTTCCCCAGGTGGTCACAAACCTGGTCTTCTCTTACAGTGGGAGAGGTTTACTTCTATTTACTTCTATGTATTTAGAAAAGAAATACAGAATTCTATTTGAACAAGGGGTAACTCAATTTACCCAAAGTATTTTCACTACAGGAGTAAAGTGAGCGATAATCCAGAAATGGTAAAATCTACCAAATGCCTGTATATCTGAATGACAGCCTTACCGTTACCAATATTAAAGAAAATAAGCAAACACTTCTAACAATAGTGTAATATGCTTAGATCATAAGAGCTATGAAAGAATAGTGTTTGCAGGAAGAAGTTATGTAAGTCCTATTCATACAGGTTTAAAAAAGCATTCAGACAATACTTCTTCTAATGAGTTCTGACAGTAGAGTTTAATGTAACTCTAATCCCATAACAACATGCATTTTACTGATTGCATTCCAATTTTGTTAGAATATTTTAGCATGAACAAGCAGTTATTCTAACAATATTAAATTCCCCAAACACACACAAAACGTAAGGCCCAAACATTTGTTCTAACTGGTAACTATTCTAGGCACCGTTAGTTTAGTCTCAGAAACAGAATTAAGTAGCTCTCATTAACTCTCAAATTTTCACAGACAGGAATGATCACATCAAACAACACAAAGCAGGGCACTCTCTCCTCTGGTCCAGTTTTAACCATCTGTCAGTGACATGGACATGCTAGAAAAGCTACACACTGTTAACAAAAGAGGAGATTAGAGAATCATAGTCTGCGTATCAAACACAGAAAATAAGATGCTACTCTTAACAGCCACAACAAAATAAAGCCTCTTGCAGAGCAAAGTAGTTTAATTTGAGACACATTTAAAACTAAATACATAGAACGAAGTTCGCACATGTTCCTTATGGTCACCATATTCACTTAATGTTATTTCATTACTTGAACCCCTGTAGAACTTCAGTACACAGGGAATGTGGCTCTTCAACACAAAGTGTGTATTAGTTGGTGGGGGGAGGGGGTAGGACTGTATGTTGTGTGTGTTTGTGGGGTTTTGTTTTGTTGGGGGGGGTGGTTTGGTTTTGTTTTGTTGTAGAGTTTTTTGTTGGTTTTGTTTGTTTTTAAACAGACTAACGTTTAGGTCACAGTTCATGTGCAGAAATATTATAAAAAGTGCTTTTAATAATGCTTTTAGAAAAGCGTTTCAGTATTACTTTGAGATGTATTTTAGCTGTTGGAGAAGATGTATGGAGATCAGTTTATTATAATACACAATAGCAGTACAGCAATTTTTTTAATTGGGGGAGGGGGGGAAATGTGCTCATGAACTTAATTGTCTTTATGTACCAATATTAAAAGTCTTTGCCAGAATTATGTTACAAAAGAGTTTTGTTATAGAATAATAGAATCTTCCATATCATGGCTAACATTAAGGCTATAGCCATCACCTTAACCCCAAACAAATTATGTTCAGAGGAAAGGCACTAATAACATTGATCAAATGCATTAACAACAGTCTCTGCACAAAGGAAAACCCCCCAGCTTTCCCCAAATTGTTATTTGGTGTCATACTAATTATTTTTCAGCTCACAAACATAATGAGATACTATCAGTTTCTAAGCTGCTAGTTTCAGTAACTTCGTTTTAAAATTAAAGTTCTGTGTAACTGGGTTGGAAATCAGAAACATGCCTAATGTCCTATGAGGTCAATACTTCTAAGCAAGCGGTTACTACAACCAAGTGCAGTATTAGGTACAAAAGCACAACCAGCTTACAGGCAGCATATAACTGACAGGTTTCAATACTACCAGCAGTCAAACAGAAATCTTGGCACTGTTAATCAAGAAACTGCTTTGTGTCTCATGAAATCCCTCCCTCCATTTGTCACTGTACTGTGCAGAAAACAAGACATGCTGCTTTGCATAAAACAATTACAGTGTGCAGTGTATCATCTCAAATACATACCTTGGTTTTTTGTTTTTATGGACAACGCATAACAGAGAAGAATTTTGAAGCATTTCAGCCACTTCTATATATGTACATATACTCATTTTAAGCAGATTCAGAAATTAATCTAAACCTACATTCTTTATAAAGACCTAATTATTCATCAAATGCCTACAAGATCATTTAAATGAGAGAAATCATAACATGCTCTCCTGAAAAATATTTTTAAATTCTATCTATCAGTAAGAAAATTAATTCAATCTGCCCCCCCCCCCCCCCTTACTTTAACATTTCCCTAAAAATTTAAATTATGTATCTAAAACAGTCCAGGTGATATCTCCCATTCCAGTGTAGCAAGTCTGGAGAACATTCTTTCCAATTACCTTATTTGTGCACTAAATTGGGACACATGCTCAAGTATAATTTAACTATGGGAAGGGTATGTTATGTTTACTCTTCCTGAGTAGCAAGCTTGGAGCAGGTGATCCTTCATGCTTTTTTACTATCAAATTTTTATTGATGTCTTTTTCAACCACTGAAGAAATTATAAGTTATACCAACTGCAATGCTTTAAGTGCAGTATACTCAGAGAAAAACAGAACACCCCTTGGATATTTGACGATCAACTTACTCATCTAATTACTGAGGTAGCACAGGCATGCTGTTAACTCCTGAAGATTTTAGAAGAGTTAAAATCACTAAATGGATCCAGCCCCCTCCCTCTTTTCCCATGACTATAAATTTTATTTCTTTTCTTATTTACTTTCACCATTGAAAAAAAGGTCCATTTAAGAAGTGAGCTTACTCACCAGGTGGGTCTCCCAGACATACACAGCTCTAGCTGTAAAGCCACACAGAAGCCTGTTAAGCAGCCTGCTGCCAAGGACTGGCTTTAGATATATTTATAGCATAAACATGGTGAAGGCCAGATAAGCCTTATTAGCCTATTTAACAGTTATTTGAAGATTTGTTTATTTAAGATGCAATAACTTAAAAATAACTGCATGAGCCTCAGTTTCTTCAAGACATTTTAAAGCTTAAGCAACACCCTATTAAGTTTGTTGCCAACACTAATCTTGAAGCCCTTCACACCGTTAATAACTACAGAGTATGTTACATTAAAGGATGTCATGGATTCAGACAAACTGAACAATCACAGCAAACATTCATTACATCACCTTCAAGTAAAAGCCTGTATATGCATACTAAATCAGCGAGACAAATTGAAGAACTAATACCTTTTTGTAACTGGATTTAAATAAGCTAATTTTGTATTTGGCACTGGGTCTCAGTAACAGGAGAGAGGCTTAAAATCACAGACCCACGTGGCTAAATCAGAGAAGAGTAAACATTACTGCTGCACAAATGTCATTGCAGGCAGAAAGATGCAACTCAGAAAAAGACAAGAAGAATGTCATTAAAAGATTAAATAAAAAAGAAAGAAAAAAATCTGAAGTCAGTGTATGCAATAGGGTGAAAAGGAAGATACTTGAAGAACATGCCAAAAAAAGGAAAGCAAGCTCTACTAGAATCACTCATGGCCACATTAGTGTAAAAAAAAGTCTTAAGAAACATAAATTCTTGATTCACAATTAAGAAGAAGGAAAAAAAAAGAACAAGAGAGAACAAGCAGAACTGACAATTATTTATGAACTGCAAGGAGCTGGGCACATTTTGTTACGGGAAACAAAACAATTAATGATGACCCAAGTTTACTATGTCTCACTTTCAATGTGAGGTGTATCTTAATGTAACACCCCACTAGTTTAACATTTCTGTTTAAATTCCACTATTATTTCTAGGGGAGAAAAGGGGAAACCTACTTCATAATTAAACAAAATTAAATAATGGGTTTAAGTTAAGCTCATTTTTTTCCACTCCTGTGCAGAAGGATATTCACTTCTGGTTTAGTAAAAGTGGTCCAATGACATAGTCAAATGCTACATTAATTTAGCGGAGACTGAAGTGGAAAAAAGAACTACCTTGTATCCATGTGTTTCACCTACTGCTATTATGTCCCCTCTCTGTAGAAGTCCACGTGGAAAACCTACAAGGAATATGCATGTTCATTCATGTTTCTGTTACAGAGATGCAGTCAAAGACTACCTTTGAAAAACATTCCACTTCTTTCTTCTGTTTACAATGCAAAGTAAGAGGAGGCTGTGAAGCCACTAAAACTAACAATAATTAGGTTTACTAGCGCATAACTCCATGCAACCTTGTCCATGCTCACAGCTTCTACTGTAACAAATATAAATGGAATGTGCTGTTTGGAAGGGGGAAAATATTAGAATCCTTCTTAGCTGTAGCACTATTGTCGTATACCTTTTCAAAGAATCTTTTCTTTCAGTTCTGTTACTAGCTTTACAGAGCTGAACACAATAGCAACATGCTGTGGGAGAGAGCATCATCTTACATACATAGTGAATGAGGCATCATAAGAAATGTTTCCAAATGTTTTGTAAGTTGTGTGTGTCCCCCAGGTTTAGAACAATAAGAGATATGGAATGCTGTCAGTGCTTTCAGTACTAAATGAAAGATGCAACTTAAGATGACAAAGTATATTACAGCCAGATTTTCAATGTATTTCTGATCAGAGTAAACCTGAGCATGTAGAAATGTGCATCGCATTCCCACTACTTTTAGAAATTGAAAGATATTGAATATAGTTTCAGAAGCCATTCCACTCTCAGAAACATCAAAAGCAGCTGCCACATGCAAACCTAGGTAGGATCCAATTAAAAACTCAAGCCTTCAGCCTACTTCTGAGGAAACTTGCCACAGAGCTTATAAAAAACATGACATAAATCATCTATTTCTCTAAATTGTGTACACAGAATCAGAAAAGGGTTGAGGGTGGAAGGGATACCTGGAGGTCATCTGGTCCACCCGCCTACTCAAGGAGAACTACCTAGAGCGAGCTGCCAAGGACCAATGGCTTTTCAATATCTCCAAGGATGGAGACTCCGCAACCTCTCTGGGCAACCTCTGCCAGTGCTCAGTCACCCTCACACTGAAAAAAAACAAACCAAAACAAAAGTTTCCTGGTGTTGAGACAGAGCCTCCTGTGTTTCAGTTCGTGCCCACTGCCTCTCTCACCTCCCTCCACCTCCTGGGAACACTCCTCCTAAGGCAGCCCAGGATACCATTAGCCTTTTTGACAGCAAGGGCACATCGCTAGCTCATGTTCAACTTGGTGTCCACCAGGACCCCCACAAAGCCTTTTCTACAAAGGCGCTTTCCAGCTGGCCGGCCCCAACACATGCTGGTGCATGGGGTTGTTCTTCCCCACGCACAGACCTTTGCACACTTCCCACTGTTGAACTTCATGAGGTTCCTGTCAGCCCATTGCTCCAGCCTGCTGAGATCCCTCTGGGTGCCAGCAAGACCCTCTGGTGTATCAGCCACTCCTCCCAGTTTGGTGTCACCTGCAAACTTGCCGAGGGTGTGCTCTGCCCCATCACTCTGATCATTAATAAAGAGGTGGAAGGGCACTGGACCCAGCGTTGACCTCTGGGATACAATGGTAGTCACTGGCCTCCAACTAGACTTTGTGCCACCAACGAGCACCCTCTAGGCCCATCCATTCAGCCAGTCTTCAATCCACCTCTCTGCTCATCCATTCCATACTCCTTCAGCTACTCTCTGAGGATCTTTTGGAAGACAGTGTCAAAGGGCTTCCTGAAGTCTAGGTAGACAATATCCCTTGCTGTCCCCTCATCTACAGGTTTTTTTTTTTTAATAGGGAAGGAAAAAGAAAAAAGATGGAGATATGCCAACTGCAAGTAGGGATCAAAGGTCCTTGAAAAAACCTGACAAATCTAGCATCTGATTAATTTTCAAACATTTGGCATATGAGAACAAGCTGAGGAAAGTGAACTTGTATAGCCTAGAGACGATAAACCTTAACAGGGTACCTAGCAGTAGTCTTTCAACACCTCAGAGGTTATCGAGAAGATAGAGCCAAGCTCTTTGCCCAGATATGCAGTGGAAGAATGTGCAACAACAGTCATAAAGAGAAACGGTGAAGATTCCATCTGGATATAAAGAAAACATGTTCCCCTATGAAAATAATTAAACACTGGAACAGGCTGGCCAGGGAGATTATGGCTCTCCATCCTTCTCTAGACCCAACTGGACAAAGCCTTGAGCATCTGCTTCAAGCAGATCAGACTAAAGACCTCTCAAGGGCCCTTTAATCTGAAAGATTCTGTGAAATCAATTTTACTTTATGTTTGCAGTGTCCTAACAGCATACGTGTAGTAAGCATATACAGCATAATTCATTCACTTATCTGAGTCTTCAGGGTTTTTTGTTTGTTTTGCCAAAAGAACAATGCAACACAGATCTTATTTATCCATCCTGCTGTCTCTGGACTGATGGGTCACCATATGGGAAAGGAAACTGCCACAACCACAAAGGCTTAAAGGAATATTCTTGATTTTATCACCCATAAATCTGCAGACATTCAAACAGGCCAACAGCAAGAGAGTTTGTACTGCATTCATACCATATAATACATTGAGCATCTCCAGTCTCATTAGTCTGAGGCAGAGGGTTGACAACCATCTCCTCCTTTCCAGCAGCATAAAAGACAGAAAAAATCCGTGGGGAGGAGGGACAGAGCACGGTTTCCTATTGTTGACTGAATATAAACAACTGCCTGACTGACACAGAAAAACCCATCCTCTGAGTACATTCATACACTGGAATCTTCTTTTTCAGTAGCAGGTAAGACCATCACACAATTCTATAGAGACATAGAAAGGTGAGCGGCATCACAGTATCTTGCATATTTTTAAGAAGGAAATGTAAAAATTACAATGCTTCGTTTCTGCTAAGCCAGTATACAAAAATACTATATGAGCAATGGCAAAATTTTTTATTATATCTATACAGAAGGTTCTTTTACAGAAAAGCAGCACTTAAGTAGAAGGTAATTTCCAGGTTTATATTTGTAAAATGGGTATTTCTATATGGCAACATCCTTCCAAGAATGTTTAATCAAGTGCTCTTTCTTTGTAACATGCCATCAACTAAAGCAGTGCTGCAAGCTGAATTCTATCTGTTGGTAACCTTGTACAGTCCTACCCTTATTCAAGGAGACTGCAAGGATATGATATAGGAAATCATTGCCAGTTTAACAACCATATGCTGAGTTCTATGCAACTCATTCAAGTCTAGACGGTAGATTTGAAAAGCTGCTCTGGTTATAGTATTCACACTGCACATCACAGGAAAGGTGGAAAGAGCTACACTTGCTAATATTAAGAGTCACACTTGCTAATTAGTCCTGGCTGATTTTAAGTTTGCAATACTAACAGGATTCTTTTCTTTGCCCCCACCCCACCCCTTAAACCCATGACTTACATGAGTCACGTGGAAATGTTAACAAAGAACAAAATACAAAGCATCTCAAGAAGTGGAGAAACTTGATTGTTTCAGAAGACAGACAACAGAAGTACTAGTATGCAGCTAAATGGTATAAATCACATAATGTTAACATAGAGACTAAAAAAAAAAAACACAAAAAAACCCCCCAAACACCAAAACCCCAAACCAAATAAACAAAAACCAAAGTGTCTTCTGTGACCTCAAGATTTAAAAAAAAAGTCTGACTATCAAAAGGTAAAAAGTCTTCTATTTTCTGCACTGTCTGAAAATAACAGGTCTATCAACTGGGAGTAAGTCACCACATTTTGTCCAGAAAACCTCTTTGAGCTAGGTTGTACCAACAGATAGATACATTAATAATATTTTTAATAAATTAAAAATCTGCATAACCCTAGCATGTTATGCAGTTTGTATTAAAAAACCTAAACTTTTACTAAATTGTGAATTTATATGTATTCACAAGATAGCTGCTGTGAGATGCATGCATACAGGATCAGAGAATCCAAGCTGGCCCAGAGCTGTCAAACCAACTGTTGTTTCCTCTGTCAGAGTTGAAGCACGCTTTCATCCCTCACCTTGGCTGTTTGTGCAATTGTTGCCTAACCTGCTTTAGTCTGAATGAGCTAGGTTAGCAAGATTTGAAACATTTAAATTAACCCAGTTCATTTAAATTGAAAGGAGCTGTGCCATAAGCGTTGGGGACAAGGGAGAAGGAAGAGCAAGAATGAAGATTCAGAAGGAATAATTTAATCAGTTAAAATACAGGATTAAGAAACAGGGAAAACATAACTTGTCAACTGTTACCACCTATGATTATCCCCTGTGATTCCACTCAGTACAGTTTCTGAAGTCAACATTTTTGTTCATAGCTTACATTAAACATACTAATAACCTCTACTCTCTTTGCTCATGTGGCTAAATGGCACAAAAATAAAGAAATAAATCACGACAATTAAAAAACATTCTACTTAAAAGCCACCGAATATTGGAGAAAGAATTGATGGCAATAACCTTGTCAAACATTCCATACCTACTCACAAATGAATTTTTACACCCTTCTGCCAACTCCGCTTTGCTAAAACAGTCTCTCTCATGTCCGATTATCACCTCATTAATCCTAATCTTGCCTTTCATGATTTTCAACTCACTTCCATCTCTATTCCCCCAGACCTTCCCAGGCATCAGCTGCTTCTTTTCCACAACCTTTAGGTCAGCCGGGATCTTCTCCCTCCTACCTTTACAAACATTCTGTTATTAAGCTGTAAATTAATTTCTACTAGTTGCTCCTTTTCCCTCCCTCAAACCATTTTCTCTGTCCTTGCAGCTGTCAATCACAAATCCTCCTCCTCTGGTTGGTTGTTCAATTCCATTTTTCAAACACAGTTCCTTATTCCTTCCTTCCTATCAACCTGCTCTGCTCATCCTTTTCCCTCCCTATCTTCCCACATTCACAGCTGGTAGGAATGTCTCCCTCATTCCAATTCCAATTTTCCCCCCTTTGCAAACACACTCCTGAGCGGAACCAGGCTGGAATGTGCTCCACTTAAAAACCAAGCTTCCAAAATCTACTTGGCCAGGATTTCAGTGATTCCTGCTCCCTCCCCTTCAGGAACAAAAAAGAGGCATAACCCCAAGAAGTTCTGCATTTATTTTAAACTAGGATTTAGTTTTTAAACAAAACATGTGCCTTTTCACAGCCTGTTATAGGAGTCCTAAAATTTGAAGTCCTTCACTTACCAAACACACATAAACAATGAATCAGCCTTATATTTAAAAATTGCTGCAAGAACTCTTAGAATCCTTATTTTTCTGATGTATTAATCTTATATATACTATTTGCTGCTTTTTCATACTTTTCCCATAAAATGTTATAATACTGTAATTCTTAGTGAGAAAATGAGGGGTTTTTTTTTTTCATTTTACATCACCTTGTGTTCTCTAGAACATATTTGCTCATTATTTTATTTTTAAATCTGTTAGAATTTAAGAAGTTCATGTCATTTAAATAGCAACATCTATTCTATATCTTCCTTTTCCTAAGATTTCTTCTGAAGTTGTTAAAACTGTCTTTAAGACAATGAAATTCTTCAATTTCTACTTTCACTACTTTCATTATGACATACCTTACATTTTTTATATAAGCTAGAACTAGTGTTTTGCATGCAAGACAGTTCACCTGAAAAACTGATTAAACCAACCTGAGTCTCCAAAGGAAAAAAAAAAAAAAAAACAAACCAACCAAAAAACAGCATTCATAATCTGAACTGTAACACAGCCAGAAGGAGCAGATCATACTTTTATGAATATACTGAAATCTTAGATAGCTCTAAAACTTCTCCTGCTCCAAAGACTTAAGTACTCTTCATTAAAGCAGCATTGAACAAGATGTGTAAACAGCATTAGAAGCTCCAGCCTGTACTGTACAGTTCCCTTCACAGGGAATAATACAATCTCAATTGCCTACTACTTGTAGCACTGTAATAGTGAATTCTTCGGTAGAGTCATCTCACTAGAACATCAGGATTGTAGAGCTCCACATCTAACTCTGACTTCTAACATAGTACTTGGGACACACAGTCAAACTCAGGTCTCCAACAGCCAGGGCTGGTGCACGAACCATGCACTGGACAAAAGGAAGATGCTTCCTATTCTCCCTCCCTGTCCGCCCTTCCCCCAGTTTTCATCAAAACTAACCATGCCTGATGAACTCTTCACCTAGTTCAAGTCACTCTAAAATGGCTAGATATGATTGGAGAAAGCTCAGGTAAAAACATTCATGGGTTGAGAAGTTTTGTACTGTTGCCTTCACTGCTGCAACACAACAGAGCTCAAACCAATCCTAAGCAACCACCTGGGCAGATCAGGCGATCTGGGCATGAGTTTGTGGACTTTGCTGAAGCACACTGCTAATTTATTGCTCCAAAATGCAAGTATCAATTCTTTTCAATACTACGTGAAATTAAGGTACATATGAACCTTGAAATAAATAAATAAACAAACAAACAACAACCACAAAATAATAATGACAACAACAATAATTATAAGCGAACCACAGTCTACAACTGCTAGGGTCTGAAAGCAAAATTTGGGCAAAATCCTTGGTCTAAATGTAGCCCTAAATCAATTCCATTTAACACACAGATGTGTATTTTTCCTGGAACTGACCAATAATTTTATAAAGCACATTATATGACTAAAGCCAATTCTGTGGGGAAAAAAATTAAATGACACTTGAGAAATATTTAGCAGTATTTTTTTTTTTTAAATGTAGAACTTCATCCCTGGAAACTGCACATTTACTGTTATCAGGTCAAAAAGCCCAGTTATGAACACAACATCATTAAACCACAGATAATAATCCCCTCAGTTTGTCACAATATAAAAGCTCAAACTTTTAATTTCCTTTTATACCTTATAACCTGTAAGAGATGTGAATATATTTCAAAAACATCTGCACTGAGGATATTTGGAAAAACATAATAGTTTCAGTCATCGTAAAGCACCAGTGGCAGAATACTAATTAAGATAAAATTCAGCAGCTTAATGTGAGTGTTAGGTACAAAAAAAAGCAAATATTATACCCTTTGACTGGACTGAACAGCATGAAAGTATTTCAGCAGGTAGCTTTCTCTCTCCAGCTACATTTTGAATAAAAAAAGGTTTGCAGATACTACAGTAAGTGCATCTACCTGCCTCAAGTTTGGGTGCAGATAAGGCTCACTTTTGGCAATGAGTAACTGGCAAAAGGGAACTGAAGCATGTACCCTGACTGGCGGTGAAAGCTTTCTGTAGACGTGGTAGCAGATGCTAAATCTGACACAGCTTTCTGCAGAGGAACTTTGGTACAGCTGCAACAAGTAGAAAAAATTTCCAAGGCTGTACTGCATGAACCTTCACAGCTGGAATAAGGTTGAATGCTGAAAGGAAGGATTTACTTCCAAACAGTTTGTACAGAACTCCCCTTTTTTCCCTCCAACATGCTAAGAAGTATGCTATACTCATGCTTTAAAAATAAACAAATGAACAAGCCCTTTCCCCCCCCCCCCACAGACAGTAATCAGCTTATTCTAAAACTCTCTTGGGTAAACTTAGGCCATATTTCAGAAGTTAGTGTACTAATTAAAATAAGGACTTGCAACAGCTAAGTAAAGTTTTCTTTAATCAGTTTGTCCAAGCATTCATTTCAAATCTATCCTACCTTGCAAAAAACAAGCCTCATTTACTGCTACCTGAAGACCCAGTGATATGTTAGTAGGAACTAGGCAGAACGACAGTCACTGCTATTATCTGCTTTTTCTCTCCAGGTTCAATTGAGAAGCAGCTGAACAGGTCTAGAACTGCCACCTTACCTAGCTCCTACAAATGAAACTAATGGAGAGCCCATTTCCTTATTCTCAATGCAAACACATACTGCAAATTGAATCAAAGCCCCCTTTCTCAATTTTAGGTTAAAGTGCAACTGAAAGCAACAAAGCAACCCTCTGCACAGCTCTTAAGATTCAAACCTTACTTCATTTCTCCCCTCTGGGTGCAGGCTTGGAATCTCCTCTATACCTATTTTCCCTCTGAATACAAAGAAGGTGATCTCTCCATGTGTTATGGAAATCTTACTCAACACCAACTGCTACCGCCAAAATCAGATCCTACTATGGCCAAACCCAGAATATATAATCCACAAAGAGAGTGCTCATTTTACATAGTTAATTTTTTCTTTTTTTTTTTTCATTTTTATTTTACATAGTTCATGGATGTCATAGTTCAGCCATATGTCTAGAGTAGCAGAATTTTTTTTTCAATGGTTGATGCACACTTTCAAAATTTATTATTTCCGGTTGACTGCTCATTTCCTACATTAAGGAGAAAGGACTCCTTTCATAAGGCTAGAAAACTCCACATTTACAGTCTTGTCTTTTCTGGGAGAATTTGCCCCGAACACAGCTTTAAAACTATTACTTTATTATTGAGAGACCAGTCTGAATGTGGCTTCAAATACAAGCTAGAGGAAGATTATTCCAAACTAAAAGAAGTTTTTAAAAATATATGTATATTCAAAACTGCCAGTGATCTGGTCCTTTTTGCTTCTCCTCCTCTTCCTGGGCTTTTTTTGAATGTTCAAGGAAGGTGCTGGCCTGGTTCTTAACAAAATAATTTCCACGCATGGGACAATCAAGGGATAGATAAATCTTTTTTACTATACTAACCTCCTCTGTGACAAACCAGATTCCAAATGTGTGAACATTTCATGCATCACTAAGGCAGCATCACTGAAAGGGAGCTAACACCAAAGCCCCTTCCATCACTAATGTTTTCCAGCTCCAAGGCATGTCACATGACAACCACACATAACCCATTGAGAAGCAGAAAATACTTGTCTGAGAGGTGCTTTCCTTCTAAAAACAAAGTCATATAATTATCTTTCTGATAAACTAATTTCCTGGCTTAACTGTTTTCATGAAGACACATGGCTGTTCATACAGCAATTTGCCTTGTTGCCAGTTAAAGATGGAAGATTTAAAGAGTAATTGCTCCATAGTTCAAAACTGGCCGAAATTCTGGAAGAGAATGACTTAGTGGGAAACTTACAAAAGGGGTAGGGGGAGAGAGAAAGACACTTTTTAATCCTGATTTTTTTTTTTTTTTTTTTCAGTCTAGTTTAGGCCCCAAAATGGTAAGACACAAATGAAATAAAAGGGATAAAATAAGGAAATGTTGACAGATTTTTTTAATTTTTGTACAAAATGAAGATGAATTTTATCTGTAATATTAACACTGTGAACATTTTATACTATTTGCTGTCAGCTTCCTCACGAGGAAATAATTCCTATTTTACAGAATTACCTAGGTAAATCTTTAAGATCTACATATACTACATAAACATTACATATACTACATAAACATTACAAGCTGTTTACATAGACCAACTGGACTATAATTTAAATAAGCTGGTTTTATGACAACTCTCTGACTACAGTTAGCATCTTCTACTACTAGCCAGATTTTCTTAAGAACATAAATCGAGAAACCATTTTAACTGATGAAAGAGCATTTGTTAATCAATTTTAATTAGCAAGTCACCCCCAACATAATACTGAGAAGCTTAAAATTATTTTTGCAGTCCACTCTGAATAGCACCAGTCATAGATACACTGACAGTTTTGGATATTGATTCATTCTGTGCCATATCAGCTTATTTACATTGTTGATTACCAGCTTGCTACTACCAAGCAATAGCCCCTCCCAACCTACCTGTTAGAAAAGAGAAGGTAACAGATTACACATGCTTTACTGAGAAACAGGACTAGGGAGCATATAGAAAACATCTGAAACAACTAAAACCCTGACAAAAAAAAACCCACAAAAAAATAAAGGATACTTTCACATTAGATTAATACTGTCCACTTTCTCATTCCTACTGTATGTGTTAAGTATGCCAGGATCAAAAGTTTGCTCCTGAACAAGATATTGACCATAACAACTCAGCTCATATTCATTAAAGCAGACAAGAATACAGGGGTTTTGCATGGTCTTAATTCCAAACAAAACAATTCATTAGAAATTGGTCAAATGTGAATTTGGACTTAGCACACACCTCTGTGTGTTTAAGCCACTCCAAAGAATGCTGATCAAAAGATTTTTGCATGTCATTAAGAACAGCATACTTTCTGAAGGTTTATAAACAACAAATTCCCAAATAGCATTTAAGTTGCTAGGATGGAAGATCATATTTATGTTTAATAGAAGTGAAGGACAACATGGGAGGTGGGGGGGAAAAACAGGGACACAAACAACACAACGGAAAATTTTACCACCAGCCCATTTACATGTGGATAATTTAAAAAATAGGAAAAAAAAAAAAAAAAAAAAAAGAGTACAGTGCTGTTATCACCTCTCATTTACTAGCAGGGCAAGATCTCCCCCCACCTTCAATCAAGTGTATTAGCGTGACATTTTCCAGAAAACTACCCCCAGAAAACTACACTTGGGACATACAACTTTCCTTTCCCTTGGGGTTTTTGGAAAGTAGGCATACAAGTTTCCATTTCCTGAGATTTCAAGAATTATCCTGTAAAACAGCAGCAGCTTAACGAAAGTAGCAAGGAGAAAAAAAGCATTTTTTAATAATTCTTTGAAGACTACCCCCCACCAGAGCCACAGACTTTAGATAAAGTAGAAAAATGTGAAAAATATAAAAAATATTTTCTGCTAGTTACAGTATACAGGAAAGATTGGAGCAGGCTTGTACTTACTAGGTATAAAACATGCTTGCATGCTGAAAAAACCCTTCTCCCCCAGACTGATTGGGTAGGGAAGCACGGTTGCTCAAACAAAAAGGCCAAGATCTTATTTCCCCCCTGCCCCGTGAGAAAAGATTTGGTAAACTTCCTTCTTTCGCACATACCTGCAGAGACACAATCAGAGTGTGGAGAACTACCTCTCTTCCTTGAATTCTAGGCAGAAGCAGTGAAACCACAAAACTTTACTGCTTCCATGCTGCAGAGGCAAAGTTAAATCTGCTAGAAGAAAAGCCCTATCCCCTACGGCTTTTACAACTATTGGTGGGGAGGAGAGGAGGGCAGGAGAAAAAAAACAAAACCCAAAGCCTCACATATTAAATACCTGAACTGTCACCAGGACTTTCAGGTTACTGAAAGTAACAGGTTACTGTGTATCGCTCCCTCCAAGGAAAACAATCCAGGTCACAACACTACAGTCTGCAGTTGGCTGCAGATTTGAAGATAAAACTGTAATAGTGACACCTTTTCAAAGGTTCTGTTCTTTTAACTATGAGGACTAGAGAAACTTTTTTACTTTTGATTTCAGAAACTGAGACTGTAGTTCAATTCTGCAGGAAGCCAGTTTCCATGGGAGCAAAATTCTGATTGACAGACATCCTACAGTCTGCTGGGAGGCCAGCAAGGCTGAAGAAAACTAAAGGAGATCTCAGTGTATGCCAGCACATACAGTGTGAAACAATGTATAAAAGTATTGCTATGAAAAAGAAATGGAAGGCAAAGTGTGTATGTGGGAAAGCCAGAAAGAAGCTTTGGCAGAGCTACTAAGGAGCTTTATATTATAAAAGAAATGCTGAAAGAATGAAAACTGGCAAAGAAACCCTTAAAAAACATTAAGATACATTGACACTCAAACTGGAAGTAAAATGTGGGTGCTGAAGAGACTAGCAAAAAATAAAACTGTTCTATATTCATTAACCAACCAACAGAAAAGGCAGAGTCAGAGCCAGTATAATCTTTTCTTCAAGATACTCTGAAAGCACTCTAAGGTGTAGGAAGGAGGAATATGAGAAAACCTACTTTTTACAAGAGACATAAATATTCATAAAGTGGTATAAGACAGTATATTCATCTCTAAAGCAAAATTATAATCTTTCTGAAGTAGCTCTTAAAACTACAGAAAATAAACTAAGATTAGAAAAGATATTGTATGATAGTAAGAACAGTAACAGGAGCGCGACTTGCAAATTTTTAACAGTCAAAATGAGAGCAAAAAGTGCTAGAAGTTTGCTTATTGACTACAGCTGAACCTGAAGATGAGGCAAGAAAGAATACAACATATTTCTCTCTAGAGAAACTCCCTAATGTTTTCTGAAGGAAATAAACACCGGACACAGCTATCTTCTCCACTGATACAGGCTTTACAAAACAAACTCTTCTAGCAGCAGTCACTCATGAAATTTGGCCAAAATTTGCCTTTTTAAGAGTACAGATGAAAATGTAGGACCAAATAGCAGCTCAAGATAAATTTCATCAAGAGACTAGAGATGGCAGCAAAGTCTCAAGCTGTCAATTGAGAGTAAAGAGAAAAAGTTAAATGAAAAGGAAAGTTCTGAATAATCTTACAGCTTTGTTCAAACAGTAAACATTTTAAGTTTTTTTCTCTTTTTTTTCCTTTTTTAAAACAGTGACAAAAAATTGGAAACACATTAGAAAGAACAGGTATAAACCACAGTAAGGCTTTATTTTTAAATGCAATGACTTGACATATCAATATTTAGAACATATCAGGAAAAGCATTTTAAAACAGCTTTCAACAAAATATGCATGTTTAGATCTACGATGTATCAATATTCTCAGAAGTCACCACTGATTTCAGAATGTTCCAGCCACATTTCTGAAACCACATTTCAGAAAGGTATTCTCCTGCTTTTCCTTGGCTTTGCAACTGTAACAAATACTGAAAAGTTGGGTTTAGGCCCAGTTTCAGGATGAGAATTTTCAACTCCCAGTTTTCAGCAACACTTTACATTTTTTTAAAAAATACATTAGCAATATAGGAAACTAAGCTCTATTCTGAAAAATGACAAATATTCAGAGAAAGAATCACAAAGTTTCACAAAGAGTTCTGTCCTTTCTGCTAAACTGCACCCCTGAGAATATCCAAAATTCTACACTTCTGAGTTTGCTGTTCAATTCTGAAACGAAAGGAAGCTAGGGTATTGAAAAGCATTGTCCAACAGCAACAAATAGCTCAGTATCCCACAGCTAAGGAGAATACCCAAACCAACAGTTCTGCCACGTATTTTACCTAGCTACTAACTGGGACACGTTCTCAGACCCAACCTGCTGGTCCATGCCTGGTGCAGCAGCAGCTGCTACTCACTCATCAGTGCTTGGAATTCACTCTGAAATTCGGAGGCACATATTCAAGGCCTTCTCTAACACACAGCATGTGAAAAAACACTCAGCAGACTAGAAGATATGGGGAAACAAAGGTATCCTCAATGCTCCCAGCTGATGTTTTATGGAATCATTTAATATTCACCAGATCACCAAGAAGGGAAAATAAACATCACTAAGCAAAAAAGAAGAAATCTAATTCCCAGTCCCTGTTCTGAGAGAATTGTATTTCATACATGCAATACAAGGAAACCAACTCCACTGCCAGCAATCTACTTGAAAACATCCCTAACCAGCACAGCAAACAGGTAATTCCAACTTTTGAAAACTTCAACAACTAAGAAACTAAGAATCCAAGAAAGAAGACACATCTGCTAGAGCTGAGAAAGTATCATGTCTCAATGGCAGCTATGAAGTATTGAATACTTTCCAATTGGATGTGCCTGCAGCTGATAAAAAAAATTGACACACTTGAGATCTAAGATTAGAGAAAGAGCTCCTGATATGTTAAGCACTCTGTTTACTTTATGCTTTTAAAGATAATTGAACCTTAAGGGCTGAACGTCCGAGAAACCCAGCCAACAGGTAACCATTTTTTCCACAGAGGAAAAAGTAAAAAAAATATAAATAAAATCTTAATCTAATAGCTCTAACTAAGCCAATAGTTCTGTCTGACCTTTGGTTTTGAAAGTCCGTTTTGTTGCTTTCATCTCTGTAGTGCTGAAGCTCTGGAATTAAGAGGCTTGCAGGAACAAACTAAAGATGAGATTACCCCTAGTTCAGGGGCTGTGGAGAGGAAACAATACCTTCTGTAAGCAGAAGTTGGTACTTTTCAATCTAAACTCGATCTAGATAAACTAACACAGAACTTTTCTTTAAAAAAAAAAAAGCAAATATTTTAACTGAAACAAGTCCTTGATAAATGTAGTAAATTCTAAATTTAGGTTTTGAGCAAAACAAAATCTGAAAAAAGGTAGCTCAGGAAAATTTTGGGGTTGGATTTCTTGTATTTTCCTAAATATGCTATTCAGTATTTTTGCACATAATCACATCAGAACCAGAAGTAACAGACTTAGATTTGGGTTCTATAGAAATTAGAAGCACTCACAAACATTAAGCATGCTTGTGGTTCAGAGTACATCCAGCTGCTGATATTTAAGTCCTGAAGGACCCAACAAAATACGTGCACACTTGAAGAGCATCTAGCAATGTTGTAACCTAATATGCTTCAAATAGCTAATTCAAATAGTCAAAAAAATAAAAATCACAGCTTTACAGTTGCCTTCCTAACTTTAATTTGACCCTATTGTGCATCCAATTTAAATCCTGAATGAGGTGAGGTCCTGACATAAACTTAGTGCTTGGTTTTAATTATGGGAAATGTCCATGTGTATAGAAAGAAGAAAGAAGCAAATTGACAACATAAAAGCAACTAAGTGTAATTTTTAAATGTGTATTAATAATTGTTTGTTAATTTGCAACTTAATTCTTTTTCCTTAAAAAAAAAAATTCTCTTTCCCATTTTTCCTCCCTTTTCCTTGCCATTTTCTGGATTATTGCAGGAAAGAGTTTGTACACTATCTTCCTGCTTATTATACAAAAAAGCCAAACGTGCTTTAAAAAACAACAACAAAACATTTTATGATAAGGCCTAACTTAATAGTTCATTGTTGTCAAAGGTGGGGAGAAAGGAGGGGTCCTGCACACCTTTCTCTCCATCCCTACGTCTTCTAACTTGAGCTATCCCTGACTGCACTGTCAGGCTAATCAAGTCAGTGAAACCAGCAGAAGAATAACCCATCCAACAAGTGAATATTTTTGTAGCACACCTGGCTTATATAGATCAGTTGAATGCTAAAGCTGGCACAGAGGAGGGGTGGATCATGCAGGGCATGGAAGCACAGAAAGAGCAAGACCTCCCTCTGCTAGCAGCAGCAAACTTAATTCAGCTCATACCACATAATTGCACTCATATACTCCCACAGTGCCTCACACAGGGGCAAAAAGAGGAGAAAGGCTATTACCACCATGTTTACAGAATCTACAGACTACCTACAACTTGATACGGCTCTCCCTCAGGAATTGTGATATACTTAAGAGAGGCTGCAGGATTATGGAGATGCAGGATTTCACCTCAATTCCCACCCTGGTTAGCCGCTCCGTAAAACTAGACCAGTGCTGACCAGACAGGTGTTTTCTCTAAACCCATCTGAACCCAACCTATCAAGTCCTGCTGGATTCAAGTTCAACCCTGGCAAACCTAAAAAGCTCCACAAAGATCTGCTCTGTTCCAGGAAGTTACTAGGTCAAATCACTATTGATGCAAGATCCTATTGCTGAAATACATCATTCCCTAAATATTTTGTAATCTTCCCAGGCTACCCTCACCCCCACCTTCTACATAATCTTTTCCTAACCAGTAAGAGGGGGGTAAGGGAATGGTCTGGAGAAGGGAGATAAGATTATCTCCTCCTTCTTCACTGCCCCTTCCATTTACAGGTGTATAGATCCCTCTAATCCAGTGCAAATGAGTGCTTTCCCACTGTTCAGAACTGTTCCCCTCTGTTCAGTATCAGGAACAACACCTGGAGCCAAAAAAAAGGAGAAAAGTGGGCAGCTGACAACCTCATGTGCAGCAACAGCTGCAGGATTTCCCTGGAGCAGGGTGGAAGTCAAGTAATAGGAGACCCTTTTGGCTAGCTTCTCTAAGCTAGAGCATCAGGAATGCAGCCAAAGGTTTTACTCATAGACCCCCTCCTCAAAACAAACTGGGAGAATAAAGAAGATAGAGGAACATGTCTGAAGATCTTGCCAGGACAGGTTAAAATTCCCTTTAGAAGAAATACTAAGAACTTTTTTTCTTTTCATTTGTGGTTTCTTTGGTTGTGTTTTGTTGTCATTGTTGCTTGGAGGGTTTTCAAAAAGGCAGAAGAGTTGAAGAGAAGTTTCAGGGTGACAAATAACAATGAACTAGTGACCACTTTTACAAAAGCTTTTTTTCTAAGACAACAGCTCTAATACTGGGAAAGTCCATAATGAATCCTGAAGGCTCAAAAGAAAAATGTATACTGTATGTACCCACATAATAAGACATCTAGAGACAGATTTCATAAAGTTCTAAATATATCTTAAAGGCCACTGTACCTGAGAAGCCTCAGCCTCGCTACAGCTAAGACTTTTTTCCTTACGCCTAGAGCTCTTTGCATCAAAAATTTCCAAAATGTGAACTACCTTCCAAACCCTGGTAACCAAGTTTAAATGAAGTCAAGAGTTACTTAAGAATCATGTGTTCCCTAGAAAAGGAACACTTTAAAATTGTAAAGGTTTCTCAACGCTTACAACCTACAGCAGAACTGACACTTTGGTGAGGTAAAACTAGTCTTTCAACTTAGCTGAAAGTGCTTCCTAAACAACCAAATTGAAACAGAACACACTTTATACCAGTTTAAATGCCCATACAGGACTTATACCACAGCTTTTATCTCAAAATTTCATTCAGAGGCAAGCTTTTTACATCTTGCTTAATTCACGTATCCTAGGAAATTTACTCAATATTAAATGCTAGGAGTAACAGCTTTTATCCACACATTCCAGAAAAGTATATGGGGATGTTAGTCAAAAATGAAATTGGAGTACCTACTAGCAGTTACACAGGCTATTGGGTAGCCAAAGGAAAAGGTGAAGGAGCCAAGTGAAAATCTGTTTAATCAAATGCTACTTAGAAACCTCTGGTGGAAGGAAAAGATACAGAACTTAAGGGGCACACAATGAACTTTGTAAGTGTGTAAGAACCGCATCAATTAAAGGTGTCTTCACATGGTGAGGACATGTTTTAACTATTGGTTTCTGAAAAAGCTAAATAGAAATTGACAAATTAGCGACAATACAAAAATTCTGACAAATCCTAAGCCTGGCAGGGAAGTACAGCCCCACTGCACCTTGAATATTGCAATAAAAGACATTAATTCTTAAAGACTTGTAAATAAAAGAAGGTATGTAGTAACTTTCTGGCTACCCCTTCTTACCCTATTCCAGCAAAAAGTTATGAAAGTAAAAGAGCAAGGCACTTGTTAACCAAGGGAGGATCACTTCTGTTCCTTGAGAATATATTAGGAAATAGTTCTTGGTCCTTTTAGGCCTAAATTTATCCCGTAACATTTTTCTAGTAATTTTTCTGAAAAGATGCCTTTGCTTCTATACAAACTGAAGTGAAAAATTAAACTCTTATTATAATAGGTTTTTATGGTCAAGCTCCAAAAATTATTCCAAACCTCATTTAGCTGTTTTCATTTCAGAAAAACAAAGATTCTGGTAAGAACAGGGCTTAAACACTAATCACACTATTGTAACTGAAACGCCAAAGCTTGCTCTGCACTTGTTTCCGACAAGGGAAGCATTCCTTTTACCCATAGACATCTCCCACAAAACATTGTAACTCACTCTGAATACAGCAGAAGTTTATTAAAAGAGGTTACTAACCTATAAAATACAGTTCTGTTTACAGCTACCTTGAAGTGAAGGCTCTCTTTTCCCATGCTTTGGATGCCGTACCTAGGTATCCTCTTACGTGCTTATCTGATATATGTAGACAAAAAGAAAAGGGTTTCTTGGGGTTCTTTTGGTGGGCGTATTAGCCAATGAGTACACTATCTTAAGAAATCAGTCTGACTTTTTAAACAACTAGGGATGATAATTCTGGCCATGCACGTAATATATCGTGTATACACATTTTCACACTGTATATTTAAAAAAGTACTCACTCCTGCAAAAAAGGAGAATTCATAAGAGCTTTGTTTTTTCTTTTTTTTAACTCCAAAATTTGGCATAAACCCCCTACTTTTAAAACCAACTACTTTGAATTCTGAAGTCACCATTCTTTAGATAGCACATTTAATATGACTACAGGTGTCTGAAAAGTGACCTTTGGAAACATCATATTAGGGTTAATACTGCTTGATTACTTCGCATTGTAATGACATCTGTATAAGGGATTATAAAAAGGTCAGTGTATCAGACAGAGGGCTAAGTAGGTGAGTGGGTATTGATATAAAATACAGGTCTTTTCTTTATCCTGAAGCATTTTATCTCAAGCATTGTGTTTGAATTGAAAAGATTAGCAGGGATCACTTGGGTCCTAAAGCCTAGTCCCCATTCTTGAAGGCAACAAAGTTTCATAATATTTTAATAAAAAGATCAAACCCTTAACTTAGCAAATCTTCAAGACAATATAGCTTTTTTTGCTCCACAACTTCTTACAGACAGCTGCTCCAGAATCTCAGTAGCAAATTGGTCTAATATCTTCTAATTTTCAGCCTCAAATTACTTGGGACTAGTCTGCACACATTTGCTCATCTGCTCTTACCTTCAAGGACTTCCTTCTTTTGGGTGTTTAAGCACAAAAACATATTTGCAAAGCCCTCACACAGTCTTTCTGTTTGCATTTTCCTACATCGAGTTCCTTCAAACTGCCCTCTTAAGCAAGCCTCTACTTCGCAACCATTACAGCCGTCTTGTTCAGACCATAAGGACGTATGCAAGAATGCAGCTGCTTATCAAAACAACAGTAGAAAAAGCCACACAAATGAAGAGTACAGATTAAAATGTTGTACTCTGCAACTAGGCATATTAATTCTACTCTGTGCTCAGCTATGGTTGAATCTCTTAAGTAGACGGAACCACTTAAGTAGAAACAGGTCATTATTACAGTTAAAACCCATAGCAGAATAACTTAGCTAAGGAGATATTCTAGCAACTATACACTTCAAATAATCTACTGTTATTTTCCTGAAGCAATGCACATTATGACCTTGTGCTTAAATCAAATATTCATTATAATCTGTTCATCTTAAACACTAACACAGCAAACAGCTGAAAACATTTTATTAGTACACTAGTATTCAAACAGTACTAAGAAACTCAAAAGCTAAACTAGACAAATCACTTTCCATATCCCAGAAGTTCCCTTCCCTCTCCCCCCTTTCCAAACAGCGAGTACATAATACAGTTGTTTCACATTTTCATTTGGATTGTCAAAATTATACTCATCAGTGATTTGCATCAGTTTTACAGGAGATACAAAATTTCAACAGTGTACTAGAGAGAAAGTACATTTGAGAGTCAATAGTATTCTCACTCCCATGCAGAGAAAATGGAGGTAATGATGAAAAACAGTACCACTGAAACCATTGATACACTTCTAGATAGCTTTATTATCATAATACTTATTAAAATATTTCTTGGACAAAGAATCCATGAGCTCTCTCCTCCCTTTCCTAAGCACTCCCACACTGGGGCATAAATCCAAACCATCTCCATCTTAAGGTAATATCTTAAGATGGAACTGCAGCCACCATCCTCGTCTGACTTCAATGGGATACAAACCTTCATGCTTTAGCGCAAAAAAATCCCATCCCACTTCCTTCCCCAAGACCTTGCATCCTCCCCTCGCATCTCCTGCAGTGCCCCAGCAGTGCTGGCAGGCTGCAAGAGAGAGGAACGCTTGCAGGCTTGAGGCACTGTAACTCCTCTTTGCTAGATGGAAGAGCCCAAGCAGAGAGAATCATCCCATCGCAAGGGAAGGAAGGGTGAAAACAAACTAAAATCCTCAGTGTGCAGTGCAGAAGAGGACTAGACCAAGCCCAGTCATATTGCAGAGAACGTCCCGAGAGCTACGATAGTATTAGCACCAATTACCCCATTATATTCTGGTATTAAAAATACCAACAACTGCACTACTACTAAGCACAATGATTGTACGTACATATGGCCCACAAGTGGAAGACAAAATTGCAAAAATTTACAGTTTAAGTGACTATTAATATGAAGACTAACGATTTCAATTGTGACCAATACCCTTTTTAACACAAAAAGAACTTTTGCCAACTTTATCACACTGCATTTACAAGTAAAAAATTTGAGAAATTTTTAAGCAACCTGCAATCCTGCTGCTAGAAAGGTCAGACAATCTTTATGGTACTGTTGTAATGCTAACACAGACTGACATGAATCTTAAGAGGTACAGAAAGTCAAAACCAGGTAACGTAAAATAAAGTCCCTGCAGAACAACGATTCTACCTATCATAAAAGCCATGCTTCAGTCTTCTAGATTCAACACAAACTAAACACAAGCATTCTCTCTCTGACATAAAGAAAACTACTGCTATGCGTACGTGGAGCTCCTATGATGAGCTCGAAAAGTTTTCACCTCCGATGAACACCCAGGATCTTTCAACTCTACACCCACTACATTTTTTAAATTACTCAATGCATTCTGAATGAAAATTTTAATAAAAAAACAAAGAAGTACACTTAGCACTGTTATGTGTGAACTGTCAATCAAATGCAATATACAGGCAGAATCTCTTCAAAGATACCTGGAAGCAAGTTTGGGAAAAAAATGGCACACCTGAGGTTTTCCTCACTGCCAGTTATCTCAAGATACATTAACACATTTTTGAAGGCTAATACAGAAATCCCCAATTTACTTCTTGCTTGAAGTGTGTTCGTGTCAGCCAAGTCTGAAGACAAGACAGTAACCTAGAACATAACACATCTGATAAAGTAAAATGACATGACTAACGCCACTTTAAAAAGTTGAAAAAGAAATTGGGTTTATTACTCCAATGTTTATTTCTACGTAGCTTTCAGCGATGGAAGGGTATACTGGAAATATATGCAAATGAAGTGTTCCCTTAATTTTTTTTCCTAAAAGAAACATGAACTAGAATTTCTCTCTATCCCTCCTGGCCTTTCTTTTCTCACGCATCCATTCAAAATGAAAAATGCACGCTTGTGGAACTTAAACACATGAAATGCCACATCATAAACAGTTTATCACTGTCATTCCAATCAATTCATTCATATATTATTGCTTCGTAATTGTTCCACACTCCAGCACACCAAAAGCTATCATCACAGCGCTTACACAAAACAAGTATTATAATTTACTGTATTTAAAAGTGTTTAAACTTTATCCTAAATATCAGAATACACCTCAACAAACTGGACCACGTACTGTCAGCTAAGAAACCATCTCCTTATTTCTCTAGTAAATTGCATGGGAACTCTGGGACTAAATATTCAGACATTTTACAGACAAAGATTTCCTTCCCACACCCTTTATGAAAATACCTTTTATTACCTTAAATGACAGTGGTAACTACCTGTTTAGGAAAGATAAATCACCTGGTTTAATATTTCATGTGTCTGAAACGCAAATCAGGGCCAGATGTGCTACCTGCAAGAACTAAATTACTGTATCAATCAATAATAAATCACAGGAACGTGCAGAGACATTTAGTGGATGTTTCACTGAAAGATGTGTATGTAGCAATTGAAAGCAGATTTACAGCATCTTTCCTGAAGTTGCTTGAAGACAAGCAAGGTGGTACCAAAAATCTGTAAGCTAAATAAAGATGCTGCAACCCTGGTTCCCTGGAAGTCACCTGCATAACATTGCAAAGAAACAGGAATACTAATTATACAACTATACATGAAATTGCATATTTATTTTAAATGGTTTTTTAGAGGACTGACATGACATCTGTGCGGAAAAGCCTGAGCAATCACAACGAGCTATCAACACTTCACACCATCACTGCTGCTATTTTCAGTGATCCACCCTGTTTTTGCTACAGTGCTCTTGGCATCATTATGCTACTATGATTCAATATTTATCTGTTAGATCTAGTTACATCACAACACTATCTATACCACCTAAATCTCATATGGAACTTCTGTAGCTAATACCTAATCCACAGTTTTGAGCTCTCTTTTCAAAATTCTCCGATCACAAAACAAAAAGTCATGCGAGATGGGCAAACATCTGGACCTCTGTGAATCATCCATTCTCTAAAAGGGTGTGCGGTCATGCATAATCATTGCACTGTCTTTCTAACGGCAATCAGGTCTGAATAAAACAGTGTGCGAACGGCAGTAGTTAGCATAAAACCACTCGTGAAAGGAGTGTGCCAAAAATTGTCTTCAAAACATGTTTAATAACAGAGTTTTGTTTCTCAGCTACAGAAGCTCCTCACCAACAACCAGCATTAAGGTAAAGCAATAGCTTACCATTTATGATGGTAAACAAGGCCCTTTAAGCTTAGTATTTTTAAAAGTTGTTTAAGAGAAAGGTATCAATACCTTGTGAAATGACAGAACCGAGTGCTGAAACTTCTGTTGACAACAAAGTCACCCGCTAAGTCCAAGACTAGCATTTTAGTATAATCCCGAGGAAAGATTAATTCTAGAATATTTTTAGCCCAAGCTTTGGAATTAGACAGCACTTGATATAAACTGAAAAGCATTAGTGGTGGAGACGAGACAAGAGAATACAGGCAGGAAAAATTCTTTGTTTATACTCAAAACACGGTGCACAATTATTCTTCTAAAATTCATTGTCAGGAATTAAAAACTGCAAACACACTGAACAGCGTCACTACTAAGGCTTCCACATCAATCTCAGCTTCAGAATCAGAAACATACAGAAAATTTAGGGAGTCATAAAATTGCTACATCTCTCATGTCCATTTTGCAATGGACAGGCACAACTACAGAGAATATGTGAAAGATGACGAATAAATAAAAAATGGATTTCGAAACCAGGCAGCCACAAAAATGGGGGGGGGGGGGGGGAGGGGGAGAACAGAGTTCAGCCTTAATTCTTTATCACCGTCTGATTTGGGGGATTCTATGCATTTTCTTGGTGTGATTACACAGACTGAGACTTGAACTGTCATTTGCATCCACCCTACAACAGCGGTTACCCGAAACAGGCAGCTGGGGAACGCTAGCAACTACCTCAACTGCTAGGTTTGATACAAGCCTCCAACATCGGTTTAATAGCAGTTGCATAATAAGACTCAAAAGGCCAAGCACTCCTGCTGCCTTACACATCTCTACTTCCACACGAATGAGAGCGGAGGGAAAGATCTGGACGAAAACCGAGCACTACCCGCGCGTCACTATTACTGCCACTAACAAGCTGGTTATTATGCAGCAAAGAAGAGGAAACACCAACACCTGGCGCCCAAATATGCAGCCACCCCGCGAATAGGTGGATCTACCGAGAGATATCTTCCCTTTGCCTTCCCCAATAGGCAATCCTTGATGGGTGTGCCAGGAATGGGATATAGGGGGGAGGAGAAGAAAAGGGGTGGGAAGTGGTTGCCGCTTGCTGCAGCCAGCCTGAGCGATGGTTAGGTGGTTAATCATGGTGGCTGAGGAAACATCGGGTCACTTCTCCCCCTTCCGCCTCCCGTGTAATAACGAAGGCGGGCAGCGCGGCGGAGGCGCTCGCCGTGTCACCGCCACCGGCCGAGGGGGGAACCCGGATCCCGCACCGCTCCCACGGACCCGCCGGCGGCGGCGACTCAGGTGGGTGCTGAGCAGAGCATCCCTCGCCCCCCGCGCGCAGCGGGAGGGGCCGGGCAGGGGGAGCACCGCCGCCGCCGCCCCCCCCGCTCCCGCCCCGCTCTGCCCGGTGGCGCACACGCCCGCCCTGCCCTGCCCGCCTCCCGCTCCCCGCGGGACTCACTTGCCGATCACCTCGCAGAGCTCGTACACGTCCTCGAACAGCACGTCGTCGTCGGCCATGGTCCGGGCGGGGGGGATCAGCCCGAGAGGCGGCGGCTCCGAGGAGGGGGGGCGGGAGAGAGGGAGGGAGGGGGGGCGAGGGAGGGGAGGGGGGGGGCCGCGGGCACGGTCCCCGCCGCGCGGCGCGCTCCCCCGCCGGTCAGCGCCAACCGCCACCACCACGGTAAATCCCAACCGCTACGGCAGCTCCCCCCGCCGCCGCCACCTTCCGGGGGCGCCGCCGCCCGCCCGGCGGCTCCCGCGGCCGCGCCGGGACCCCCGCTCCTCCTCCCGCGGGCCGCGCCCCCGCCGCTCCCCGCGCGGTCACTCGGCGACCCCACCCCCCTCCGCCCCCCACCCCCCTCCCGCCCCCTCCCTCCCCCTCTCAGCCGGCTACTCCCCGGCGGCAGCGGGCGGGCGGGCAGCTCCGGCTAGCGGGGCGGCGCGAGGTCCATGGAGGGGAGCGGCGCGGCGGGCAGAGGGGCCGGCAGCAGGCGGCAGCGCCGTCTCGCTCCCTCGCCGGGCGGGCGGGCGGCCGCGCGCCCCGGGGGCGGGCGGGGGGAGGGGGCGCGCGCGCGCCGGGGGGAAGATAATAGTGGGGGGGGAGGGGCGGGGAGGTGCGGGCGCGGCCGTTGATTACGCTCCCAGGCGCGAGGAGGAGGAGAAGCAGCAACAGCAGCAGCAGCAGCAGCAGGAGGAGGAACGGCGGCAGCGGCCGCGATAGGCGCCTGCTGTACTGGAGGGCGGGCGGGCGCGCGCGCCCAGCCGCCGTCACGCAAAGCCGTCACGGCGTTCGCTTCCGCTGCCCGGGGGGGGGGTTTTCCCTTTCTCCCACCTCCGCCCCCCCGCCCCGCCAGAATCGCGCGCGGGGCCACGCCCACCCTCGTCTAGGGGGTCGGGGAGGGAGCGGGGGGTCGGGCGGGCCGGCGTGCGCAGGCGCGGGGTGGGATGACGTCATGGCGCGGGGAGGGGGCTTGGTGGGGCGGGCGGGGGCGGGGGGGGGGGGGCGGCGGGGGCCCCCCGGCCCCCGCGCCCCGCCGCCGGCCCGCGGGGCGCCGACGGCTCTGGCGGAGCCCGGCGGCAGAAGGAAGGAAGGAAGGAGCGGCGGCTCCGCCGCGCTGAGGCCGCGGGGAACCCCGGCCCTGGAGCTGGGGGGCGTGCGGTGCGTGGGCAGGTGCGGGCAGGGGAGAGAGGAGCCCCGCCGCGCTGCCGGTGGGTCGGGGAGGCCGCTGCTTGGGCGAAGGGTCCGGCGCTGCGGCTGCACACGCACGCGCGGTCTGCGTGACGGTCGTCCCTGCTCGCTCCCACGAGCTCGGCTGTAGTAATAAATAAAGAACCTCCGTGCAAAACCGGGCTTGTACAGCTTTGTCCAGGGGCGATTAAAGTCCTTCCACCACCACCACCACCACCCCCCAAGAGGACGTAAGTATTTCCTGGAGCACAGTTTGAACCCTTGTTACTGGGGAAACAGCTTCTTATCAGCCCTAACAGTAAAAACCAAAAAAAAAATTGAACGAACCTCTTAGGAGTGCTCTTAGATACACTCTTCCATTTGGGCAAGTAACCGGTGGCTATCGTTGCTCTTAATCGTTACTTAAAAGCAAGGTCTGAGGCAAACGGTGAGTTCTAAGTACTTCCCTGATAGGTTGTGTTCCGTGATTTTTAACGCTGCACAGAAAGCTCTATACAAGAGATGGACGCAAGTTGCACGCGTGTGCTTCTCCAAGTTTTGAATTGGGTGGTTCGTAGAAGGAAGCGAAGCTCTCCTGAAAGAATTGGTCGGGAACCGTTGCGGTTTACAAAGTATTTATTTTTGCCAAAGTACTTTAGCACACTGCAACTTCTTAAAACTCATTAACAAAGGTAAATTACACAGTTGTTCCCCGCACACATAAAACCTGTCAAAGCAGAAGTATCTGATGAAATGGTTTAAAGGTTAGCTTTAAAGCGCAGAGCTGACGATGCTTCACCGAGAACGCCTTGTTCCTGTCTCCAGATGAATTCGAAAGGAAAAAATAAATCAGGAAAAGCCGTGAAAATAATTACATCTATCTCCTGCGCAGTGGTAGCATAGGAGATGAGAGACGTTCCCGTGAGGCTGTGCTCTATGCCATGCAAACCTTTAAAAAACATTTAAACACCATCTGCTATTTGGAAGGCAAACAAAAAGCCAATATATTTCCATTGTGCCCTAAAATTTCACACCGCTAAACACGTGGGCAACCGTTTTTTCCTTTCCCAAGGCCATCATCAGGCTGAGTACTGCACAGGCCTGACAGTAGTACGTTTCAGAATATGGGTGAGCGTCCACTTGTATTTTGAGTGGGAATTGTCATCTGACTGTATGCAGGGCCGTCATCGGAAGCTAACGAGAGGAAACGGTACAAAAACGCGCGAGGAAGAAGGATGCTGACAACAGATCCCTTCCCAAGCTGAGGCAGATGCTTTTACCCCTCTAGCAGCGTCACTTCACGCAGGTCTCGCCTTCCTCTGGATGCCAAGGTCTAAGAGTCCCACCAGGCCAGATGACTCGGCTGTGACAGATTACACTGAAAACAAGGAATACCAAGCGTAATACATGGGGGGCTTTGGGACAACATAATGTAACAGAACACACCCTTTAAGAGCTTCGGAGGGCAGTTGGCTCTGTTTTGATGTGACACAGCATATAAACGTGCTTTTTCTGCTAACGGATGGGGTCTCGGAGCACAAGGTGGGAGATCTGGAGTTTTTGTGGGAAGGTAGTTTCTTGGAAGGCACTGAACAAAATGGGCTTTCCCTAGGAGAGGTGGTTCATTCCCTGGCACCTGGCCTGCTTGAAGGGTCCTACTACCTTCCACTATGGAGGGTAGCGGCTGCTTTTTTCATCTGGTGGTCTGAGCTCCCTATTTCTTCTTTTTTTTTTTTTCCCCATTCTGGAGCAAAGAAGCTACGCTTGTTAGAGCAGCTGTGGCACTCATTGCTTAGGCTGGCGAGAAGCAAGGCAGATCTATCAAAAGCTGTCCACATTCCGTGCAGGGGGAGAGCGAAAACGGGAGCTACCTGCTGTTTCAGTCACATGAGAGGATCTGTCTGAACTAGGATTTTTGTGCAGATATCTATTGTAGAAAGTTGCGTACTGAACCAGCGAAAGCAGCAAGGACACCACTACATCAGCAATTACTCGAACAAGTGACTGTGCTGTAACTCGGTTTCACATTGAGTGGGGTCAAGAAAATATGAGCATTAGTTCACCAAGTTTGCCAGCAGATGATACCCAGTAGTAGGACCATCCAAGCAATGCATATACAGGTGTGTTAGTGATGGTGAATTTGAGCCTTTCCCTTTCACAGGCAGGAATTCTTGATTTTCACCCACGTATCCAATACATCTCCTTATTTAAAGTTTATAAAAGTTTAAGGTTAAATTCTGAAATAAGCATATCTAACTTCTTATTAAAAGGTATGTAACAATGGAGTTTGACATACAAGCGGAAGACACTTTGCACTTGAGACCTGGAATGATTTACCAGCAGGGATAATGGTTGGTCTGAAAACAGTTCAGGGAATCAGTTGTTTCAGGGCTGGGAGAGGGACGACTTCTTAAGGAAAACAGCAAGAAAAGGACACCGAGTCTTCCCAGGAAGGAAATGCTTTACAATCATAGAATCATAGAATATTGTTTAGGTTGGAAAAGACCTTTAAGATCATCAAGTCCAACCGTTAACCTAACACTGCCATCCCACCACTAAACCATGTCCCTAAGCACCTTGTCTGCCCATCTTTTAAATACCTCCAGGGATGGGGACTCCACCACTTCCCTGGGCAGCCCATTCCAGAGCCTGACAACCCTTTCAGTGAAGAATTTTTTCCTAATGTCCAACCTAAACCTGCCCTGGTGCAACTTCAGACCATTAATCCCTAGTAGCCTCCCCAAACCACCTCACGTGTTTGAGCTGCCTATCAGATTCTGAACTGCCAGGTGAAGGTGGTGTATTTTTAGGCAAACCGCTATTGTTGCTTTATTCAAAAGTTTGAAGGCCTAAGAAATAGCTGAGTGTGGGCTTAGGCACTAGAAAACCCATTTCTTAAAATTTTATGGGATTTTCAAGTTTTCTTTGGCTGTGGTCTTTGCAGGGTGTGTACATACAGTTGGTGAGCCACAAGGCAGGTAAGTTGTTCAAAGGTTGTTTAGGGTACCATAGTTATCAGTTACATCCAAACAGCCTTTATAGTGTTTTCATTTAAAAGTGTGATATAAAAGGTACATGACGATGAACAAGACATTTTAAGAATTTGACGGTGTTCTGTAATGCAAAAAATGTAGGAAGCACCAAATTCTGTGCTTCAGATTCCAAGTATAACAAGGCTCCGGGTACTTTCATCTGTAACCTGGGTATTAATTCACTCCCTTTTAAAAAGTTTGAGGATGATTCTGACACTGAAGATGAGCATGAACTGTTAGTACTTTGTACGAGAGAACATTGGAGGCCTACCAGATTTCTGACAAACTGACGTATTGTTTAGGAGTGCACAACCTGGAGACTCAAAACAGTTCATATTTTGGGCAATAGAAATGTATTTTGGTTGCAATGAAAAGAGACAATGGTTTGATCACGATAGACACAGGCATTTTCAATCCTTGTAAAACATGTCAGTCAAAAGAACCCTAAAAAGCCATCAGCCAACCCTGAATTAGTCTGGATAGCTTCTTACTGAAGTACACAGTTAAAGCAGCTTGGAAATCTGCTGTGTGGCAGGGCAGTCTGCAGCTGCAGAGCTCAGGTGTAGCACACTGCACAAGTCCTGCCACACCATAATAAAGGAGGTTGGGTTTCCGAGGAATGCGTGTCTTAACAGGTGAATGATGTTTGCCTAGGAAGATAAATCTCCAGCTGCATTTTTTTCCTTAGTGGAGTTGAGTGGGTTTTTTTTAAGTTCCTCCATGGTGTCAGTTCTCCATTGTTCAAGGAGAAGTGGACTTTCACTGCTTCCCTGCCTTGCTGAAGAGGCTATCAGGTCTCTTTTCTGCAAGCCCCCTTATCTTCAAAGGACAGTTGGAGCTTATCTCTGGGATCCGTACCTTGCCCCCATCCAATTCTGTTGCAATTGACCCCCTGGTTCAAAAGTTCCTGGGAAAGATACAGGCTTGTATGTACATGTGAACATGGGAAAGCAGAAACGTCATTTCCTCAGGCAACCGGCTAAGAGCTGCCCCTTTTGGATGAGGAATTCTTTTTCACTGCCATTCCGACATGGTGAGCACATTGCCTTCGCCAGACGCTCAGCTCCTACCCACCCAGCTGGGAGAGAGGGCCAGGTCAAGTAATCAGCCAGGTCTTGGTCATGGAACAGCATGGGAAAAAGTCACGTTCCTCATCTGTAATTAGACTGTAGTCATAATTAAACATAAATTATGGGAACACTACGGGAGGTACGTAGTAAACTACACCAAAGCTGAGACTATCTGATACTGCCAAAGCAGCTCATGGTCACCCTTCAAAATCAGTTTCCAAATGTGAAACAGCCCCAGGTAAGAACAGCTGGCAACATCAAAAGAGAGGGGAAAACTTAAAGATTACACAAACCCCGACTTAATGGAGTTTCTTTTTTAGCTATTCCTTGCCATTCTGGTTATTTCTACCGTCCTTGTGTACTGTGTACCCGTGAACAATCTTGATTGGATTACTGGAGATGCTTATTTCTTTGCTCCCTGGTTGCAGCTTTTCCTCATTGATGGATATGGATTAAATAACAAGAATTGTGGAGGAAATCTCTCCATGATGCTTTTATTGAAACTTTTTAAAATTAAAAAGATCTTACAAGATGTACAGGGGATAAAATCAGGTAATAAAAACAACTCAGAATTCTGGTGTTCATCATTATCCTAAACAGAAATTTGCAACCATATGCTTCAGTCATACACCTATATACAGAAAAATAATTAAAAATCACATCATAAGGACAATATCAAAATACTATATACTAGCACTGAAATTAAAAAAAAAAACAAAACCCCCTTATATTTTCCTTTCATATCTTTCTTTTCTTTCTTGCATTTCTCACCCTCTTGCTATGTTTTGTAGAAATGTATTAAGCTTTTTGGAGTAGGCAGCTGCCACCCTAATAGTTAGGAACTCCAAAAGCACTCCACAAAGCTGAGTAAGTGCCCAGAGGAGCTTTGGTGTAGATAAATGACAAGGAATATTGCATCTAGGGGAAATCCTCATCTACACCACCCCTGAATGATGCTGAACCTGGAACTGGTGGTTGCAGCTCTGGAAATAGCCCTCAGACCCACCCTGGCAGTTCTCTGAAACCATTGCTGCAGGGTGCAGTGACGGTCAAAAAACCAAAGCCAATACAATATGGGCATACCAGGACAGGTATGAAAACAAGGCAGAAGGTGTAATTTTGCCTCCATATAAAGCCTGGTGCACCCACAGCTGGAGGGCTGGGACATTTCAGGCCTCCCCATCTCCAGAAGGACACAAAGGAGTTTGCGAGGGAACAGAGAGAGAAGGGCAAAGAAAAGAAATCAAGGATGAGCCACCTGCCTTGCCAGGAGAGGCCAAAAGGTTGGGACTTGTCAATTTGCAGGGGAGACACCTGAGGTAGGATATGGTTGAGGTTTACAAAATCATGAACGTGGTAGATAAGGTGAAGGCAGAACTGTTGTACCAAATCCTGCAATGCTAAAACTAAGGGGCACTTGGTAAAACAAGTAAGAAGGTAGTTTAAGAGAGATCCATGAAAGTATTTTTTGTAAAAAATATACACACACACTGGATAGTGAACTTTGAGAACTTGCTGCTACAGGAGGCTGTGGACGCCAGTAGTATCAGAAGGTTCCGAAAGGAACTAGACCATTTCAGGGATGACACATGATGATAAACAAGTAGAGGAAGGAACAGGCAGGGGTGTGCTGTGAAGCCCTAGTACAGCAAATGTAGGTGCTGGGGAAGTGGAAGGGGAACCGACTGCAGATAGCGGCTAGGCTTTCATGCGTCTGCTAAACTATCTCCTACTGCCACTGCTCCGTTTTCATTTTTAAAGGTATAAATACAGTCTTTCACTGCAAATTATGCAGTCAGCTTCTCCACATTCGGGGAAATCACAAGACTCAGCATACCTGGAAAGCAAAGAATATCCTTACCCAGGAAGGCTGCATTACTGATCTCAGTCTATCCGCTGTTGGGTAAATAGGGCTAGGTGGACCCATTAGGGCATTTCTTATATTCTCAGCCTTTAGTCTCATCCTATGTTTCATTTTTCATTCCCAACTTTGTCCTCTATTTTGTCCTCATTCTGCCACCAATTTATTTTCCACGCCCTGTTTGTGAGGTTTGAGATACCTGTTTTTTCTTACTGCATTTCCCAGATCACTATTTCTGTTAATGTGCAGTAATACAATCCAAAAGCTGACAAGGCTTACAGTTGAAGACCTCTAAGACATGGCTATGGCTTTACCACTTATCCCGTAGCCTCAGAGTAAGCCAAGCTTACCACATTTTATAACTTTAGAAGAGAATACTAATTCTGTAAAAAATTATTTGCCGAGTATTCCATCTTCCTCCTTGTCATTCAGCTTTTTTTCCTTTCCCCCTGGTTTTCTCAGCCTACTTATTTTTCAGATGGGGTATAGCTTCACAGAAGAGAGCAAACATCGCTCTGCCTGGCCACTTAGTTACTTCCCACTTCCTTCTCCCTCTTCCTTACGCTTTCCCTTTCTGAAGTGCTATGCTGACACTGCATGATTATTCACACCCAAACTCCAAGGCTTTTTTACCCTTCAAGAACAAAACCACCTGCAATGGAAGGAGTTAGTATCGACTTCCTGATTCGGACCAGCCAAGTTACCATTGAGAAAGCTTCTTGTAAATCTTTTGCCTGCAGAAATCCAATTCATAGATTGTTTGCAACAGATCTTTGAAATTTTTGCAGGGAAAAAGCCCTAGAGGGCAAAGATCTATGCTTTTCTGTGTCCCGTGAAATTCTATTCAGGTCTGACAGAGGGAGAAACTGGGGAAAAAAATATCCTTTTTTCCTATGGCTTATGTTGACAGCAGCACTCTGGCAGCCATCCAAGGGGACCAGCCGTGGGCATCAGGCTGGCAGCATCCACTGTACACAGCATTGTGCTGGGAGCCTGCCACTCTGGCTGTAGCTAAAAAACTGTCGTGAAAGTGAAGTTTGGAGACAGCAGAGAGAAAAAAAACCCCGAACTATGCTCTGTCATAGCTCTCTCTAAACCCAGTACATAGTATCTCTTTGATCTCTTCCTTTATGGGCTCAAGAGCACCCTTATTTTGAAGAAAATTGAGCCATACTCTCCTGATGATCACCTGTGCACTGCACGCGGTCTGAATCTCAGCAGAGATTTTTATGAGTAGCTTGGGGCCTTTTCATTTAGGAGGAAAAATATACTTCCACATAGGCAAAATATTTTTTCCTTTGGGAAAAGGCATTTGTGTGCTGTGCGTGAGACTATTTTCAGGACGGCTGCCCTATTTGCTCTCACTATTGGAATGTCAATGGAGAATGTAACAGAAGGCAGGAAAATGTGGGAGGAGGATCTTGTTATCAGGACAGGAGATTGACACACAGGTGAACAAATTGCTATTTACTTTGTAGTAAAGTGCGTTCCCCGGTGATGCTTTGCTCACTGTTCCCACATGAGGTCAATATACTCAGCTTCAGGTTTTTTTCAACCATCAGTGCTCATAGAATCATAGAATGTTTTGGGTTGGAAGGGACCCCTAGAGGTCATCTAGTCCAACCCCCCTGCAGTGAGCAGGGACACCGCTAACTAGATCAGGTTGCTCAGAGCCCCATCCAACCTGTCCTTGAATGTTTCCAGGGATGGGGCCTCCACCACCTCTCTGGGCAACCTGTTCCAGTGTTTTACCACACTCATTGTACAGATTTTCTTCCTTATATCCAGTCTAAACCTACCCTGCTTCAGTTTAAAACCATTACCCCCTGTCCTGTCACAGCTGGCCCTACTAAAAAGATTTTCCCCATCTTTCCTATAGGCCCCCTTTAGGTACTGAAAGGCCGTAATCAGGTCTCCCCACAGCCTTCTCTTCTCCAGGCTGAACAAGCCCAACTCTCTCAGCCTGTCCTCATAAGAGAGGTGCTCCAGCCCTCGGATCATTTTAGTAGCCCTCCTCTGGACCCGCTCCAACAGTTCCATGTCCTTCTTGTGCTGAGGGCTCCAGAGCTGGACGCAGTACTCTAGATGAGGTCTCACCAGAGCAGAGTAGAGGGGCAGAATCACCTCCCTCGACCTGCTGGCCACGCTTCTCCTGATGCAGCCCAGGGTACGGTTGGCCTTCTGGGCCGCCAGTGCACATTGCCGGCTCATGTCCAGCTTTTCATCCACCAGCACGCCCAAGTCCCTCTGGGCAGGGCTGCTCTCGATCCTTTCTTCCCCCAGCCTGTACTGATACTGGGGGTTACCCCGACCCAGGTGCAGGACTTGGCCTTGTTGAACCTCATGTTGAACCATCTGGAGACAAGACTTTGCCCTCAGTTTTCTCACAGCTCCAGGTGCCCAGCAACATCAAACACACCTCTCTGCTCCTTCACCAATGTAAAATCCATATGTTACCATAGGAGCGGAGGAAAAACAAGGATTATGGAAATTTATAAACACTTTTTAAAGAACTGTGAATACCTATTCTAACTTAGTATGTATATTTATGGATGATGACTCCAAATCAGAAGCTCTGTCTGATGCTGGCAAAGTCCTTTAGCAGAAGTGACACAAAAGCACCTAGCAGAACTAAATTCTGAAGATTATATTTTTACTGTAAATTAAGGAGGACAAAAGCCAAGTTTTCTGTGAGGAGAAGAGCCAGAAGTAACACTTTGTGATGAATTCTAAATAATTTCTGCTTTAGTTGCTGTAGAACTGGGCTCTGGGCAGATGTATTGGCTTCTTTAGAAGGAACTTAGGAAAGTTAGGGGTCTGATGATGAAGAAAGGGGAATCTACTTCAACATCTCTTGTCTTCCCTAGCCTAGGGAGCAGATAGCTGTGTTGCCTGTCACTCGGGCTCTGAACTACCCACTTATAGTTCAGTGGTTTTAGGCTAAATTAAAGCCATCCCTGTTGCTGACAGTCCACCCAAACCTCTGTGCTGTGACAGGCACAGGAACAGAGGAGCATCTCTGAGGCCAGCCCAGAGCAGGACTACACACACTGGTGTCCTCACTGTGCTATCACTATGGGTCATTCAAATCCCGCAGACTCCCCTTCTGTTTTGGGTTCTTTTTGAGGAAGATTTGCAAATACCACTGTGTCCACACTCCTGTGCTCCACACTCTCAGGCTTTCGGTGTGCCTGTGTGCCTGTGCTCAGTCATTACAGTTTTGGATAAAGGACAACTCTTAGACAGGAGGCTTGAGTTCAGTTGTTAATAACTGATTCTTTCACATAAGAATGAAACAGGATCAACCATTTTCTTGTTTCAGAAGAAAGGAGATGCTATCTCAAAAACTCCTAACTTAGCCTTGATATCTAATAATTAACTGCTAAGTACTTATTTACAGTCATTGTCAGAACTATGGGTAAATCATACCATGAGTGGACAAGCTGTGACTCACAGTACTGGGCCTGATGGTTGTTGTGTTGTCCCTCCCTTGGTGCCTTTGGTTGGAAGTATGAAGGTAATCACAGAGCAGATATAGCCCACAGCAGTTATACCTGTCCAGAAGCTCAAGAATGTGAAGGGCATGCACGCCAGGAATGGAATATATATAGGGAAACACAAACCTCTGCTGTATAGTTACAGCCAGTGCCCAGCTGGTCAGGTAAACCAAGTTTTTGGCAAGTGATAGTTAATTCTGTTTTCTCATCTCGTGGGTTTCTAATGCGAATCATCTCACATGAATGGTATAGAGGTCTACACCTGAGCTCGTTACCTGGGTTTCCTTGCAACCAGTCGACAGATATAGGCATTTCTGGGGCATAATCACTCTAGATATGCTGGGGGGGCAGCGAGAAGCTCCAGCAAAGTTCCTAGGTTTCCCTTATAAAAAAATAGGGATATTTTGCCTTTGATCTTTCAGAGGGGATGCTTTAAACTACTCCATTAATAGAGTAATGGGTGCCCTAAAAGAAAAGGAGAAAATTACTAGCTTTTTAAAAAGTTATGAGAAATATATTATTTTTTCCTGGTCTGGCTTTTACCTTCCACAGAAGTGAAAAAGGTGTTTCCTTGATATCTCTGGGTCGCTCTGCGACCGGCAGGCACTGTGGAGTTTGATAGGGATCTGCCTTAATGGGAGTGTGAGCTCTTAACAAGAGAATGGCGCTTTGTAGCTTGTGTTTAACAACTGGTTGAAGCCAGAACCTCTTAAAGCCATGCTTCCCAGCAACTTCCCTCTGGATCCTGAAATTAAACATTAACATAATAAGGAAGTTCAGATACTAACTTAATCTAACTTAATGAACACGCACACGTTCAATTAGTCTCTGAGGTACTCTGCACTGATTCATGGAATTGGAAATCTCTCCCAGAGTATCAATACTCTTGCTGTCAGATGGCAGCAAGTCTGTTAGTTCCAGTTGTGCCATGTCCTGAAACTAATTCATCTCCACCTGCTCTGCGGCTGTTGGCTGTGAGAATTTCTCAGGTAAGTTGGCTGTGTTGGTACTCCTCCTTTGGAGAAAGTCGCGCTTATTCCTCTGCATATGTCCACCTGGCGTGTCAGGTTTGTCTCTGGCCACAGGATTTTTTTTGTGACATTATTGCTTTTTGCAGTCATTGCTTTTCATTATAGGCATTCTCACGGTTGTTTTTTACACAATGGTGATGGCTCCCAGTACCCCAGATTATGTTTCCCTTTTACCTTCCCCCCACCCCGTCTTTTCTCACCATGTATCTGCTGATTGCCTAATAGGCAATCAAGAGCAGGCACTCGGGCTTTCAGTTTTCTGTTGAATAAAATGTCAGCAAGTAAGAAGTCACGAAACATTGGTACCGCTCCGTTATTTAACGGTACCAAGTACAGATCAGAATTGGCATCCATTCCTGTATATTCTTTAATGAATTTTCTGCTAGCCTTCAGAGGCTGGAGATAATGGAGGTTATGGTTGTATGACTAAACTTGTATTTCAGAGCAGAACAGTTAAACACGAACCCGATAAATGTCGGACGTTACTGTACCAGGTATACCAGGCCTAGCATATCGAATCAAATTTGGGATGTCATCTTTCCAAGCTGTTATGTTTTCTAGCAACACTATCTCAGGAAAATGAGTATAGTCTAAATACATATCTAGAACTAAGGGGCTGCTGACTGTTTATTTTCCTTTTCCAGCCAGGACATGCAAGTTTGTTTCTCCTTTACACTGCTGTGTCGTGTGACAAGCCTTACCCCTTCCTTAATGGCATCGTTTGTTTAGGATCAGGACAAATCGCTGGTCCTTCTCTTAGCGTTTTCAACTCCTCAATCAGTTTCCTCTGTCCATTTTGTCATTTTTCAATAACATCTTAAAAATGAACACTCCAGTGTCTCTAAGCATCCATCTGGCGCTAAGAGCTTCCCCCAAATCTAGCGTGATAAAGATCATCAGTAAAGATGGTATAATGCGCTGGGCAATGGTATGTAGGTATTTTTAATTACATTTTGTAAGAAACTTGTTTGTAAGAGCAGTTTTGACAATCAAAGTTCATATTCTGTTTTTACTGTTGCTTTTTATCTGCCTGATTCACATAAAATCTGACTCTGGACTTTGAACCACGGCCCTGTTGTTAAATAGGAGAGTGGGCCTCTGACCTCCAAAACTTTCCTAGATTTAACCTGCAAATCCTGTATCTGTACCTGAATATCCCTCCTTAAAGCACTATTTCCCAGGTCCCTGTGGCTGACAGTCACTTTCAGTTAAAACTGAACTCTGGGGAGTGAGAGCGCGCACCTTTCCAGCCGCGGGGCTGTCGCCCGTCGCCTCCCTCTCCTTCTGAGGGCACCGGCGTTTCATTGACACTTGCGACATGCGCGCTGCTGCCGTGTGGCTCAAGGAGGACTCGTGCCGCTCCCCTTCTCGGAGCGGGTGGCAGAAAACTTCGTGTTGTGGTTACCATTACAGGCCTCTCTAGCTCCTTCAGTTTCTCAAAAGCTTTGTCGCTGGGTTTCTCAAGCGCTCTGCCATGTCCTCTGTGTCGTGGAGCGGCAGGCTTAGGAAGCTGGTTCTGGCAGCTCCGTCAGGCACTAATTTGCCTACAACATTGGTCTCTCCAAGGAATCTTTAAACCTTTTCTTGTCTGTCAGGCTAGGTATACTAACGATAACATCAACCTCCCTCGTGTGATCATTTCCTAAACCATTCTAGAAAATGAGCTGGATTAATGAAGACTTATTATTTAAATTGCTGAAGCTACCCAGCTCATTTTGACTGAGCACAGGAGCTTCTGCCACGACTGCTACAACCGGGATGGATGTCTATTGGTCCCTAAGCATCTGGCACGTCCCAGTTGCAAGATTATGTGCCACCGTTTAAACCTCATAAACTAAAGCAGCTATGACTAAATTTCTGAGAGCGTGCTCATCTGCTCAGCTAGTTGTGTATGACAGCATGAAGCTCTGCATAGGTTAGTTTGCTCTGCTGAAAGGTCACTAATTTAAATTTGGCTCAGATGTCTCTGCTGTCCGTTGCAGTCTCTGGTGAAGTTTTACCCTTAGTTCGCTTTATTTTTGGTCCCAGGCTTTGCTCTGTAAGCATACGGAGTGAAGACCTTTGAGTGAAATCTGATTCATAGCCTGCCTGATACCTCACTGACTTCTGTGGCTTAGCCTGGCTCTCTGCACCAGCTCCTGGCTTTTTCCAGAGCTCTGGAAAGCTGTGGTGCCCCGTGCTGGCCAGCCTTACAGCTGGTACTGTCGGCTGCCAGCAGCTGTGGTGCGGAAAATGTTCTCAGGTCTTGTACTTTGAAGTCTATGGATGGCGCTCGTAACTATCACTCATCTCTGAAAGGCTAGTGCTGAAAGTATTTAGAGAAATAATTTGCTGATAGGAAAAAAATGCTGGCAATTTAATTGTAATTAAAAATTTTTCATTTCAACACTCGAGGGATTCCATCTTCAATGTGAAAATGACACAGGTCTCAGCAGTCCCGTTACCCTCAGCAGACCTGTATGCTGTTACTCAGCATCCCCTTGTTTTACTAGAATTACATTTGAAATCCAAAGTTAACATTGTCAAAAGAACTTCTGCTTTTTGTTTTATTTTCTGATTTTCTGTTTAACCTCTCACTTCAAATAAGAGGAGGCTGATAACATAATTTGCTCTGTTTCTTAGATGCTACGTTACGCGTTTGCCTGATTTTTCATTTTACCGTTTCCTCTTTATGCTTTGATTTTTCATGTCACACGAATGAAACAGCAGCCCTAAATATAGCAGAAGATTGCTCATGAGACTCTCTTAAATTAATCCTATGAAAAGAATTGATTAAACTTAGTTCTTGACTAAGAATTAAATCTTTTTTTTTCCTCTTTGTTTGACTCAAGGTCAATTTTAAGCACTTTTGTCATTCTTCGACAGATAGGCAAAGTGTTTTGGAAAACATTTTGAGAAGTAGAAATAGCACAGAAAAAGCCTTTTTTCCACACAATCTAAAACCCCTGGGATCCAATCCTGCAGAACACTGAAAGATCACATCTGTAAACTGGTGAACTGTTCCTTAAGCTTGGGTTCTCTCGTATGTAAGATTAAGTGTGTGTTTAAGTATCTGAAAACTTTCGTTTGTCTGTTTAACTGAATCACCCTTCTGCATGGTGATACCAAACTCAAGTACCCTCTGAAAGTATGCCTGGCTCATTTTCAGCTGCTGCATTAAGAAGACCTCCCTCCAAGGGGGAGGTAATGAAGGAGAGAGACTAGCAGAGGAACTCCCCACCAAATTCAGGACGTAGCCTGCCCTGGATAGCTATTTCTTTGCTGCTGCTTCTTGCTTCAGAACACCAGGCCTTTAGAGTAGATCTTCAGGTCATGTAGACTGGACATACAACATGAAGGAAACATTACTCCCGAACACAGTTCTGTGTATTTTTACTGCCGTCTTCTTATTACGCTCACGGGAGAGATGCTAAGTGACAAGTGACCCAAGCAGGATTTTCTTTACAGTGTGACAGGTTGTCGCCAGGAATTCAGCATGAATGATCAAACAATTTTACTCTTCTGTCTTTAACACAGCACACTGAGATAAGGGAAAATAGTGTCCTACACAAATATAGTACACAATCAGAATAATATTTTCTGATTCAAGTACTGGCATGTGGAAAAGAAGAGAAAAACTTTGCCATTTAGATGGTGCTTTGGCAGAGAGAAAATCAAGAGCTCTGCTGAAATAAGCAAAGAAATATGTGGAGCATGGAGATCAAAGCCAGCCTACATTGTAGGAGGACCAACTGGCATTGGCTGGTGTCTCCGTGATGTATTTATTTAAATACAAATTTAAATACATACGTATTCAAATAGTATTAGTTCTACATATCTAAAGCTCTCTCTCTTCAATTTGCATATTGGTCTTGCATCATTTTGAATGGAACTAAATTGCTTCACTAATTTTGATGTCAGCTACTAATATTTTAAATGAAGCTGCCAAAAAATTACAACTATAATTTACCCGATAGAATTACTGCTATGAACTTCTTTGCTACAAGCTGCTAACTGAGTAAATAAATTCCAAATTCAAGTGGTGTAATTTATCTCAGACTTTCTGCCAGTTAGGGTCCTATGCAACACTTCATGAAGTTGAAAATGAATCCAGTGCTAAAATGACAATACTGGAACAAATCATTCAGATTCTCTAGTTACGTTACATATGTTAAGACCTTGAAATTACTATCTGCAGCATACTAGTGCATTAATACTAAGACTGTATAGTTCTGGCTTTGAGAAAGAAGATAGAAATTTGACAAAAAATGTTTATATCCATGATTAAAATGACCATTTGAAGGACACGTTAGGGCAGGAAACAATGAGGATTATTGAGACAGAAACCAGAAAAATGAGCAGTGTAAAACATTTGTTCAGCAAGAAGTTTTGGGTTATTGTGAGAATTCCCCCCAGCACAGCATTAGAATGGTTAAACTTGAACTGAAACGTTTGGCAACTGTGCCCTGCTTGGAAGTATTTATAGAAGGCTAATACTTAGCAGGTGGTAAAATTTTCCTACCAAGGATCTCCAAGCATTTTACAAAACGTTAATAATCAAGCTTCATAAAAATTCATGTGTAGCTTTTCCAGATGTGCCTACTCCCGCAGGCAGGTGGTTTGAAGCCCTGCTGTCTGGCCCCGCAGAGCCAGCCTCTGCTCGCTGCCCGCAAAGTGTTCCCTGTCCCGTCCAGAAAGAAAATCCTCGGAAAGCTGATGGGGTATTCAGAGACGTACAGAGGAGCAAGGCACCCTGCTCGCCCTGTGCTCAGGTACCCTGACTTCTAACGCTCTGATGGAGACATCTAACGAGCCCCCAGAAACCGGCACTGAGGCAAACACAGAGACCTGTCAAATCCATTCCTGTGACGTTGTTAAGCACCGTCTGCATTGGAGAAAGGAGGGAGATGCGGAAAGGTTAGAAAACTTACTTAAGGTTACACTGCCAGTAGCTGGCAGAGCCGGAGCAAGAATCCGGTGTTGACTCCAAGCCTCCTGCCTGCATCACCCAACTGGCTTTTATTCCAGGGAGGTATAGCCCAAATGGGAAATGAGGCGCCACAAAGGTATTAAGACAGCTGAACAGATTGTAAGTGCTCTGGACAATCTTCTGATTACAGCCCTTGTGCTCTTTGCTTAACTGCTGGGTAAATTGGATTAAACAATTACGAATAGGTACGAGACACCTAAGTGAATGTAATGTGGTAAGAACAAACATGTTTCCATTGAAGAAAATGCAAGATTTTCTACAGAAATGAATAAAAAAAAATTATTTCTGAAAAATTCTTTGCAGGAACCTGTGAAAAAAGCTAATCGTTGTGGGGAAAGAGAAAGCTGTTATGGAAACACGGTGAGATGGATAAAGAAATCTCAAAAGAAGTGGTGGAATGGCCTGAGGCTGAGTACCAGTACTCAGTGATTAATATAATTCACAGTCTGTAAAAGAATGATCAGTGAGGTGGCAACATTTGCAAGATGACAAAATTGTTTGGGATAATTAAAACGAGAGAAGACCGAAGAGCACTACTGAGATAGCAAAGCTAGGTCACCAGATATCAGATGAAAATTAACGTGGGTATTGCATTTTGGAAGAATTGCCTGAACTGCTTATACAGATGTTGGAGCTCAAATTTAATGGCAACCAGTAAAAAAGAAACACTTGAGTGAAAACTTCAGTGCAAATCTAGGAGTGCCATGGAAGAGGGTATGGATTTATATGCTAAATAAATCTGTCATATGTTTATTTGGAACACTTCAGTTCTGGTTACCATGTACAAAGAATGAGCAGCAGGAAAGAAGAATTTAGAAGCAATTGGGAAGAACAACACAGAAAAATTTCCATATCAACTTGAAGTTAGGATTATCTAGATAAGAAGCGAATGGGTAACTGTAGAATTGAACATTAAAAATAGTTAAGGGAAGATATTTCATGTTCTTGTGTTTTTAATTATCATACAAGAGCAAGGAGATGTTCAGTCAATCCAAATGTCAAACACAAAAGATAAAACTTACCACATTTAAATGAAGACAGAATGGATAAGGGATGGCAATGCATGCAATACTAGACTATCATCCTGAGGCCAGGAGTAGAACCAGATGGAGGAAGTTAAAACATATTTATGTCCTCAATTAGAACATACTACAGTATGCATAGGACTGAAGAGGAAGGATAGTAAAAATGGTCATAATTCAGGGACTTAAACATTAAAATGAGGAAATGGACTGGCTATTTCATCTTTGCAGAAAGAAGAGGATTTTGTTTTCCTCATGTGAAGCATCCAGGACTGTCAACAGCCGCTGACATGATCCTAGATTAGGTGGTGTCGTCTAGTCTACCCATTTGGAAGTCAAAGGTGCAGCAGATTTTCATATTTGTACAATCAGACGCTTCGTTTGGTTTAATCAGGAAATTTATTTTTGCAGGGGGTATATAAACTTGAACATAATAATTAGTTGAGGCAGTGTGTTTATCCTTAGATTCAGATATTTCAGTTTATAATGAGTGCTTTTATAGTTATTCTCAATCTTAGTCAGCGTTGAAGAGCACATGACCTATATATCCCTGCCATCTGCCCGTCTTTTACCCCAAGGTAAATCTGCCTCAGGAAAGTACTTCATAAAAGAAAGGAAATACAGCTATGGCCACTTTATTAATAACCAGAAATCCCCAACTGTCATATAAACATCCGAACAAGGATCAGAACAAAGTGGTTCTGCTGTTGCACCATGACCATGGCTGTAGCTATCTGAAAAAAACAGAGGTCAGAAATATTTCCATTTAAAATAAACAATCATTTGCAAAATTACAGGTTATCCCACAGAACTGCAGAGACTCCTGTCTCCATCTTTGTTTTGTTCACATCTGTTTTAATGGCTGGGTTTTCTATGCTGGAGAAGAAAAAAAACCAGAAAGTGCCTAAGATGTGTCCAAGCTCACAGTCTTGTCCTTTGGTACTGCTGAGTTTATGTCTTTTCCATTTCCCTAATAGCGTGGATGTTCGCAAACTAAGAAGTCTCATGTGCTGTGTCTTGTCAATTGATCTTAAATTTTGATGGGCTTGACACAATGTGATATAAAGGCCATAAATCTCCTGGAAGACAGCTTTCACTTTTTGATGTAATTGGAGTGGAGGCAAAAATTAAGCGGTACAGACCATGAGAGGATGTCAATTGCATGGTTCAGCTTGAAAACCTTTTTTAGCATATATTCCCTTCAGAAAAAGATTCACAGGTCGTGGGTGTCGGGCGCGCAGAATACGTAACTAAGGGGACTTGTGTGGTGACCTGAGTCCTCCTGGTCACACACAACACAGCAGTACCTCAGGTCACACCACCACGCAGAAGCGGCCACCCTGGCTGCAAGCTGTGAAAGCCCATTCACCTGGGCCTGCCTCTAGCTTGGTGGAACCAGGTAGAAATAACCACGAGTTTCCTCATCTGGGTGTTATAGAAACCTTCCCCCCACACCCCACCATGTGATTTAAACACCTTATTAAAAGTAGTCACCTTGCCCCTGTGAAAGGGCTAGGCTTTGGCAGAAGGGGGTCACACATGGACCCACGGAGAGCAAAGTTTGTAGAGATCTTGCTGCAAGCTTGAGAGTTTATGTTTTTCTCATAATGAGGAATAGTATTGAGTTTTGTGTTTAGAATATAGATCAATTACATTTCAAGAGTCGCACTTAAGTAGCTTGCTGTAACTCTTCAGTCCACATTTATATCCTTTTTTTCCCTCCCCCTGAAAAACAACTAGTGGTTCCTATCTTCTGCTGTAGTATCCAGTAGGTAAGGACTTTTGCTGAGGATGTACCAGTGTTACAGCTTCCCAGGCAGGAGCGCTCAGGTGTAGCTAACAGCTGCCCCATGGCAGCTGAACTGGGACCCCTTTGCTCTCCTGCCAGCACTGATCATGCTCCCCCTCTGCGCTCCAGAGACAGTGGAGTTTGCTCACACTCCACCAGGGTGAAGAAAGTAAGAGATGTTAGGCAGAGAAGACATGGACTTGTTTCTGCTCAGCCATTTGATGCTCTGTAGTATGGAGCTGCACTGAATAAGTGCACCCTACCTCTGCCAAAAGCCCAGTTAGGCATCTCCACAGCATCCCTGGAGGAATAAAAGTGTCATTCCAGACCGCCTCAGGCGTTAAAGCTTATTTAAAAACACCTTCATCCTCTATTGTATGTTATAGCCCATACTTCAGAGACCTGAAGCTGGTTGGAAGTAAGCTAGAGAGAGTCCTTATTACAGGATGTTCACAGCCTCTCTCCTTAAAGGTGAAGGGATTCTGATCTGTGAGCTTGGTCTTTGGTTATGGAAACAACTCTTATATTTATACTGAGCCTTTCCTTAGTTCTGTATTTTAAAACCAATACTTAGAGCCTTTCAGAGTTTAATTTTAGGGTTTTAGTATTCCTAAGCTTTCTTTGTCCTCTCCTTGGTCCAAAAAGCATAGCTTTATTCTTTACTTGCGCCTATAAATAAAACCACTTTGCTCTCAATCTCAGAGTCTGTGGCTCCCTCTCCATATCAGTCCTGATCACTTTTGAACCTTAAAATATTTTCCATGGAATATTCCCATATTATTCTGTGTGCCTCATTCTGGTATTTAACTAATTTCTTATATTCTACTCATACCTACTTCCGATCCCTTCTCTGTTTGGCTTACCTTGCAGTCTGCATGAACCTCACTTGACGTCAGTGCCTGTCTTGTTACACTTGACTCCCACTGCTGGGACCTTCTCTTTAATGGACGGTTCAGTTCTCCAGAGTTTCCCAATTCCCCTTTGAGCGATCCTTTCTGAGAAGTACCACCCTTTTAACTCAGCCATTACCACCTACCAATAGTAGGGGCTTGGGGATTTTTTTTTTTTTTTTTTAAGCTATACCTTTGTTGCATTTAAAGTCTATGGATTTTAATAGCTGAGTCATTAAAAAGTCACAGAGTGAAAGCTGTAAGAGTAATATACGGAATCTTAACTTGGCTATTAAAGGAGAGTGGTTTCTAAACATAAGAAGCATTGTCAGCGAGACACTGCCCGGGGCCCTGGAAGCACTCCAACCTACAGTATACGATTTTTTTCAGGGTGGCAGCAGGGTGTGTGCAATTACATCTCTACCTACAGTTCAGCTTGGAGGATTACTGTGGTTCAGTTCAGCTAGCCAGCAGTGCCAGAGGCAAATGCCATGAGCAGGAGGTCACAGCCCATGATGATTAGACAGTCACCTGATATGAGGGTATAGTAAGGACTGTCCAGCCTCTTTAGGGCTATGATGCATTTCTATGCCCCCTCTCCTCTCCCTTTACCTGTCCTTTCCTCTCACAGGAGAGTTTCTAAGATGGTGCCACAAAGTCTTTTTTACGACAGAGATTAGAAGAGGCTCATCTGCTCTGATTAAATCAGGTTCAGCAAGGTTAAAGCAGCCACTTGAACCATCGTCTGGCAGACTGGAGGGAGGATCTCCGTTTGTCTGGCTGTACCGACTTCAGATGTTCCCCTCCCAGAAATCCAGCTGATTTGATAAGGATTCTGGAGATTCAGGTCCCAAGTCCACTGTTTCTGGAGGGAACAGGATTAGCAATCAGTTAGCCTGGCTCTTGTGAGCCGAACCGATGGCTGCTACCAACTTTCTGTACATTCGAGAAACCGACGGGGCAAAAGTGCTGTTAGGGCACTGCGGTGCTGGGCTGAAACAAGACGGCAACATTGGTGACTAGAGGACTCCAGGCAGCCTGCCTCTATCGTTCCTCTGTCAGGTGTATTGCTTTGTCAGATGCAAATGTATCCTGCAAATTAAGATTGTGTTCCCTATAGCTTGTGAACAACCAGCAGCAGGATTTCTGAGTTTGGGATGCAGTTAATGGGTCTCATTGCGGTTCTTGAAGTCTAATGATTTATAAAGACAGCCCAGTTTAGGCTCCCAGAGGTGTATGCAGTACTTGCAAAAGCAAAAAGTAGTAAAGACTAACATTTGTCTATAAAGATTTGGTGACTCAATCTATAAAGGGAGCAGACCAATTCAACTGAGAATTGCCATTTCTAAAATAATTTCCTTCCATAACTGCATTACAGGTTACTTTATTGGGAGATCCTGTTTACACAGAAATAAAAGCGTGTAATTTCAAATTTCATATCAGGCTATTTAATTTCACAATGAGCAAAGACAAAATTTGAAATATGCGTAGAGTAAGCGGTTTGTATGAATACAAACAATGCAACAGCAAAGTACTGAAAACAATAAAGTCCCCTAAATAAACCCCCATGGATGAAACCCTGTGCTTAAAAAGCCAATTGCTTTTTGGTAAGCCTGAGAAAAATGATGTTTTTTCCTCCAGCACAAATACTGTCAAAAAGATATTCATGTATGTATGCTCTCTGGCTGTTTGGAGGAAGACTGCTACAAGCCTTGCATATCTGAATATTTGTGATGTACGCATTATGACATCATCTCAAAATGTATTGCTGGCAGTAATGGAAGTTTGTAGAAAGTATGGAATTTTGTTTACATTGTTTTAATTTTTCTGATTTCTCCACTAAACTTGGGGATTCTCTTGCCTAGCACTCCTGGTGATGTTTTACGTGTATGCTATCCCTGAAGACACAATGACGAATATCTCTAATAGGCAGAGCGAGGGAAGTGCCAGTAATATTTACAGTATCTTTACAATACCGGGCGACGTGTAGGTTGCCTATTCACCACTAATCTCCCTAATATCCAAGAGTTAAATCAGAAGAGGGCAGTAAAGGAAAATTACATGGGAGAAGAAACAATGGGAAAAATATAATTCCCTAAAGAAAAATAGCAGAGTAAGGAAAAAAACACCCCACATGCCTGACTTCCCTCCAGTCTAGGACTGTTTACTGTTCCCAGAGCTTGAAATCCAAGAGAATGCTTGAACCTCACAAATTCTCATCCCAGGAATAAGAAGTGGGTTGTCAGCAAATGGAAGCTGATATCCACATCCAAAGAGAAGTGGCGAGAGAGACAGACGCAGCGAGTATAACAGCTTGTTAATTCCGAGGTGGGTGGAAATAGGTCTCCCGGGGCTAAGGGTGGTAGAGACTAAGCCAGGGCAAGGAGATGTACATCTACAGACATCAGTCACCATGTGAGTGCGCTTTCCCAAATATCCTGTACCTTTCAGGGAAATGAATTACCAGTGCTGTGTTTCATGGCATCAGTTTGGGATTACATTGTTAACTTGGCTGGGTACCTAGAGCCCTTCTGGTACATGATTTGGTTACTTGTTTTCACCCGGGCAGGAATGCAGGGACCCATACCTGTCACCTGCCAGCGAAGTCCAAAGAGACGAAAGAGGCGTCATTGCCCTAGGACACGTACCCATATGAAATTAAATCCTGTGTAAATTATGTACTTAAAATACTGTGAATATTTCAGTGGCAACTGATTCAAATTCTAAAAGAGTTGGTAATTTCTTTTGAAAAATTAAATTGTAATCTAGACAAGAGAGTTATTTACTGAGTTACAAGTCATATTCAGATATAAATTTTTTCAAAAGTAAAACAATAATCATTATTATTATTATTATTAAAATGGCATTGCTGCATCATAAGACCTCATAAACACAGTGCTGTTTGATTTATAAAAAACTTCATGTAGTTGCCTGTATTCCAACTAATAAGCATTTGAACAAAAAGAGGAAGATTTTAATGAAAGCATTTCTACTGTAATCAAAGTTCCACTTTTTACCTCTGGAGAGTATAAAAAATACCAGGTTCAGGTGGTTTTTTTACTTTTGCTACTGTACAGCTTCCAGCAGCCTCGAGTTGTTCTGACCTTTGTGAACCCAGGCTTGTCTGGGTGTCATTCTTGTTAGGATGCAGGAGAGGTTCATTGGTCCATCAGAAAGGTCTCTGTAAGGACTTCTCTTTAAATAAATGTAGGCTTTGTTCAGGTAACGTCTCATTTACATTGTGACTTCCCTGGCTGTATGGCTCCTTAGCTTACTCTCTCATCCTTACCACCATGAGATGGAGTTTGCTTGTGTCTCTTAATTAGCCGACCCAGACTGGCCTGTTTACCCGTGTCTCTCATATCCAGGAAGAAACTGAAGGACCAAACCTTCTTTTCCAGCACTGCTTCCCTCCCCTGGGCACATCAGTCCCTCTGGAAGGGAAGCAGCTGCTGCAGCGTTGTTATGGCTTGTGCACATTTGCAGCCTGCTCTGTGAAGATTGCTATCGTCACGCGAGTGGTAGAGAGAAAACTGAGCTAAATATTTGAGGCCAATTATTGACCGCATTTAACAAGTGTGCAGGGTTGGGGAACCCACAGAATGACAGAATGGCAAGGAGTGGAAGGGACCTCAGGAGATCATCCAGTCCAACCCCCCTGCTCAAGCAGGCTCACCCAGAGCAGGTTGCACAGGACATCATCCAGGCGGGTTTTGAATATCTCCAGAGAAGGAGACTCCACAACCGCCCTGGGCAGCCTGTTCCAGTGCTCTGTCACCCTCAAGGTAAAGAAGTTCTTCCTCATATTCAACTGAAACCTCTTATGCTTCACTTTGTGCCCATTGCCCCTTATCTTGTCACTGGGCACCACTGAGAAGAGTCTGGCTCCATCCTCATGGCATCCACCCTTAAGATATTTGTAAGTATTTATGAGATCCTCTCTCAGTCTTCTCTTTTTCGGGCTAAACAAGCCCAGCGCTCTCAGCCTTTCCTCATAGGGGAGATGCTCCAGTCCCCTCATCATCTTTGTTGCCCTCCTCTGGACTCTTTCTAGGAGTTCCTCATCTTTCTTGAACTGGGGAGCCCAGAACTGGACATAGTACTCCAGGCGCAGTCTCACCAGGGCAGCAAGGTTTAGCCTGCCTCCTGCACACTCTTACTGCCATGTAAACGAGGACACCAATACCTCCATATTTTCCCCTAAAATGGCCCTTAAACTGGGCCTGGAGCAGACACTACTTTTCAAAGGCATGACACGTGCTATCCCTGAACTTGCTATCTACTAGAGTGTCACTAGAAGCACCCTGGCAGTTAGCACTTTCAGGTACCCTGATTGCCTTTAGGAACTATGGATTAACTTGCCTCCTTATCCTTACGCCTCAGGACTGGATCATGCATTCCAGTGAGAGGCGACAGTACGTCTCTCTCTGTTAAAAAAGCTATGGTCCAGTTTAAAGTCTAGGGAACAAACAGTTCACTATTTTTTCGCTGCTTAAGCAATTATTTATACTGTATAAAGTGGCAATTATATGCTGCTCCTGCAAATGGTTACCTGTATTCATTTGTCAGTGCTGCAAGGGCCAGTGGGTGATGAATTTGCCTCTAAAAGACCCATCAAAAACATCTTCCTTAAAACAAGATTACCCCAGACTTCTGATGGAAATGTCACTTTTCTTTTCTGGAAAGAATTTCTTCCATATATCATTAAATTGAATGTGCTTGAGCTTGTATTGTGCGGTACTCAGTGTTTAAGCTAAATATTGAGGGTAATGCGAATTTGTGAGTTGCAGTTTGCTGTTTGAAGAGGACGCAGTTGTAGCTCATCATATAATGGTTTTGTTCTGAAGTGAGCTAACGGCAGTGCTGTCCCAGAGCACTGGATCATGAAGCAGGAGAGCGTGTAGGAGTTTAATTTGTAAGTTTATGAGGGGTACAAAACCAGCTCATCTGTTAGCAACACATAGATGAAAGACAAAACTGGTGGATCCAATAATCTTGTTCAAGAGTAAAATGTTTGGGGACTGTAATAGTTGGAAAATTACAGGAATCTCTCTAGGTTTCCATGAAACTGAGCTGCTCTGGAGAAGGAAAATATTTCTGCTTGTACTCTATAGTCTGCAAAAAGGAAAGGATATTGCAATTACGATTAACAGGTAACCTTCTAGAGGGAACAAGCAAGTAAGAGGTTAATTGGCATTTTTCAGATACTAATGATTATTTCTAGACTCACTAGCTCACTAAAAACTAGTTGCAAAAATGTCAAAAAATGTTCCTATGCCTAATTAAGGCAAATAAAGATAATTTGTATAACTAAGACTAATTTGGCAAAAAGTACTAACCATGCTAAATGCACTAAATTTTCATTAGCTTCAGTTATCATGTTATAGTTGAAATTCTTCTTTTTCTCCGAGTCTTCTATCCCACACATAGGAGCGTGGCCTCTCACATGTGGCTTCAGCCTTCTGTACTCAGGTCTGTACTCATCCATTGCTGAAGCTGCACATTTGGTTGCAATTACAGTGTGTGAACAAATATTTAGGGAGATAGTAGGTGTCCCATATGTCCTAAACCTTTCCTCCAGCAGTGCACGTCACCATCAGCCACCGATTGTCCCTCCAGCAGGCACCTGAAGGAGTTTCTTGTCCATCCCTTGGTAGTGGAGGAGGTGACCTGCATGAGCCCACGCCGCCATCTCCTGAATCCTCTCCCTTCCCTTTCCATGTTTTCGGATGCAGACCTGTAATGCAAGCCCTAGTTTCTGTTCCCTACTGATTCCTACTCAGGTGAACTGAGACAAGAGGTGCTCAGCCCATCAGAAACGCGCTTTCTGTCAGTTCTGCCACCTGTCATGAACTTTTCGTTTCCCCTTGTAAGAACAATGTAGAACACCGCGTTTGAAAGGTCTGGTACAATTTATCCCCATGTTATTTTGTGGCTAAGTATCATGTATTCCTATATGTTATGAATTTTGCAGATGAGATGAAGAGGTTTTAAGTGTGATGAAAGGGTCAAACATCTTTGAAGTTTGGGAAGCATCAACCCTGCCCCCAACCTCAGGCTGGCAGTGTCTCGCTGCAATCCAAGCACTCTTCTAAATATAGAGATTGCTAATTGCTTCCTGTATTTTTAAAAAAACGCCAAACCTTTAACACTGGGGATTTCACTCGTGTTGCTTTACAGCTCTGTCCAGCTGGCAGCACCTTCACTTGAACCGCAACGACAGCAGGTAATTGTAGCAGAACAGTCCCTGTCAAAACAAGGAAGATTTACTCTGCCAGTGGATAATGAAATGGAACAACTCATGCAAGCAATAAAGAAAAAGCACCGCTCGAAAGATGGAAAGGCATATTCAGACCTTTAAAGACTATAAAAGCAATACAGTAAAAGAGTGAGCTGTTGAGTGTATCACTGCTCAGCATCTCAGGACAAAAGGAGAGCTGCGCTCACGAGCAGCATCTGTAGACGTGCTTCGCGTCTGAGGAATGCTTGCTGAGCAACTGTGATGATCATTCCCGGCATCATTAGCACCTCCTGTATCAAATCCCATACCGGGAACTCCTCTATTCCAGTTTGCTGGCAGTTTCTGAGACCAGCCCATGCCAAACCATTTAGAAAATGGTGCAAGAAACACCTATGAAATATATTGTCTGTAATCTTCCTAAATCCTAACAGTTAAAAAGAGGGTTTTGCTCTTGCCCCTAGCATTACTGTTTTTCAATGTTTATGTGTGATTTGCCTCTTTTACTCTCTTCTCACAGTTTATACAAATGTCTACCCTTTTTTGGAATCCTTCTGATTTGTTGAGTGTAGTAATGGGGAACTTCATCAGCTAATTATGCCTTACGTGCAGAAGTCTGTCCTAGATGTGTTTGCTTTCTATTTTACTGGCACTAGTGCTGTTTTACGCTACAGAGGAAACAAGGAACACCATCTATCTACAGCATATTAATCGTTATTTTATGTATAATACTTTTATACTTTTTAATACTGCCTAAACAGTACACCACAGGCAGTGCTATGGCAGCGCTAGACTGGAAGGATGCTCAAGCCAGCCTTAAATTAACTCTCACAGCTGCTGCCCGCAGCTCGGCGGTAGCAGATCTGAGTGCAGCTTGGGCTGCCAAACCACCCAAGAAGCAGTTAGCGCCAAGCCAGATCTGCACTGCTGCACTTACAGCAGCAATCGCAGCTCTCACAGACGGCAGCGTGGGTACACCTTGATCTGTCCAGTCCTTCCCCCTGCAGCGCGTTGGTCACCTAATTCAGAGCCCGTTTGCTAGCAGCTATCTTTCTTCCCAGCAACGTTTGCCATATCTTTACGTGCAATTCTTTTTCTAAGGAACATGCAAAGACTAAATTCTTGGGTGTTCTAGAAATGCTGCAGATAAAGTATAAGGATATATATACATGGGTAGAAAGGACTACCCTTTCACTTCATTACTCTCAGTATCTTTTCCCTCTGGTAAAGCGTGGTGTTTTTTCAAACTGTGCTATGCCAAGGGCCTTCCAGCGGCAACAGACACACCCTTAGGATAACCGCAGGAGCAGCTTACTGCAACATCGCAAGAGGGAAGAGGTGAATGCAGCCCGGTTCCTTACACTCCGAGCTTTCCTGTCCTTGCTCCCCCTGGAGTTTCTATTTTTATTTCTGCCCCTGGGACTGAGAAGCAAAACCTAGGGTTGTGTCTCTGTCTGCGTTGCACAATAACATTTCCAATAGGGTCCTCTCATGGACTGAACTCTTATCTAAGATTTGGTGTTAGGGGCATTATATATTACATTATTTGCTAAGTAATGACAGTAATTTTTAATATTAATTGCTTTTTATACTTCCTGGCATTCAGGACTCAGAAAGTACCAGAAGCAGCAAGAAAAGGGAAAAAAGCCTCTTATTTTTTCTGTGGGCAACAGAACTTTTATTTAAAAGTTCATGCTATATATATATTCTCATGTGTTTAGCTCAGGCAGCCTACATTTATTACAGAGACAGTGTCACCGCTAAAATCTTTACAGTTTTGCCTCTGAGAGAAGATAAGATTACCATACTATTCCTTAGGTGTTCTCTTCCCTTAACTGAGGGAATGCTTTCTGTATATTAATTACCCGCAAAAGCATTTATATAGATTTTAAATGTTGATAACGATAATGTTTATAATGTTTGCATATGATTAATTGCACTTTGGCAATGTGTATATAATGGGATATGAGTTACAGTCAATAATATTTCACTATTTGAAGCACGTTTCACAAAAATAATTGCTTTCTGTATTTACGTGTTGGTCGAACTGAGTGAGCAGTCTCAAAGCACAGGGCAAAGTCAAACAGGGCACCTTCAGCTATGTGTGGAAGGCACCACTGGAGAAAATAATTTGTATTGCTCCATTTTCCTTGAATGAGAGTAGATACGGAGTCTTTCTGTCCTTTAATCTCTTCATTTCGTAGCCCTGCTCCCTTTCTTTGCACTGTCTCTTGTTGCTCCTTCTCTCCTGCTGGCAGCAGTGTTATGTAGCTCTGTTGGGTGCAGTAAGAAAGATGATATATACATTTATGTAGATATGTACCAGTTATAAATTGGACAAAGGGTACTTTTACATGCCACCACTTGGAAGTTTTAGTCTGCTCCTAGTAGCTGTTTTCAGATGAGACAAGGATACAGTTTAAAGGCATATTTTTTCTTCTTTTTTTTTTTTTCTGCAGCACTTCATATAATTCAGTAAAGCTAAGAGTTTGTTTTATTTAGTGTCGAAAGTGCTATATTTTAAAATTAATCTAACTTAGACTTTGAGGAGTCTCCAATGGCAACTCCCTGGAGTGGAAGCACATGCTGGAGAATATTTGCAGAGCATTCGGCCGGTAGCTGTGTGCCCTCAGTGCTCACAGATTAAATGCCTACATGGCCTTTTGGTTGCTGTTGCATTATTGATGTGGAATGGGGTGAAAAAACTTGCCAGAAATGTGCAGAACAAAGCTTGCTAGAAAAACACCATGTTCTTGTTGTGCGACTTGTATATTTGCTTAAAGATGCTTTTGCAAGTCTTTTAATGAGAAGAAAGCACAACTATGACATGAACCAGTCATCTGTCAGGCTGGCGGTATGGACAGTCAAAAATTAATATAATTTAGATATGGGGTATAAATGCCTGGCAACAGTGAGTTTAGATTGACAGCATGCATTAATTTGCCTGCAGTCTTTTCTGTACCAGTTTCTTCTAGATCATATCTGAGATTGACACCATATAACCTTTCCCATGGTTGCAACAGTCAATATTCTCAAGTTAAGATCAAGAATTCCTAAATAAAGGAGAAAAGGAAGCCTTGGAGTGCACAGAAGCTTCTACCTGTCAAAAGGACTGCATACAAAGCATTTTGATCCACAGGAAAAGAATTTCACAAATCAGTCCCACCTTCCACACTGTTTAAACAGCCAGCTGTATCAGGTTTGTGCGGCAAGGTTTTGGTAGCAGGGGGGCTACAAGGGTGGCTTCTGTGAGAAGCTGCCAGAAGCTTCCCCTATGTCTGACAGAGCCAATGCCAGCTGGCTCCAAGGTGGACCCACTGCTGGCCAAAGCTGAACCCATCAGCCCCTCTGTGATGACATATTTAAGAAGGGGAGAAAATTGCTGTGCAACAGTAGCTGGGAGAGAGGAGTGGGAAGATGTGAGAGGAGCAGTCATGCGGACACCCAGGTCAGTGAGGAAGGAAGGAGAGGAGGTGCTCCAGGCCCCCCCCCCCATACCCGAAGGAGGCTGTGACCCCTGGGAAGCCCGCGCTGGAGCAGGCTCCTGGCAGGACCTGTGGCCCTGTGGAGAGAGGAGCCCAGGCTGGAGTAGGTTTGCTGGCTGGGCTGGTGATCCCAGGGGGGATCCATGCTGGAGCAGTCTGTTCCTGAAGGACTGCACCCCATGCAAAGGACCCACGTTGGAGCAGTTCCTGAAGAACTGCAGCCCGTCGGAAGGACCCACATTGGAGAAGTTCAAGGAGGACTGTCTGCCGTGGGAGGTACCCATGCTGGAGCAGGGGAAGAGCATGAGGAGGAAGGATCGTCAGAGACAATTTGTGATGAACTGATGGCAACCCCCATTCCCTGTCCCCCTGTGCCGCTGAGGCTGGGAGGAGGTAGAGAATTTGGGAGTGAAGTTGAGCCCAGGAAGAAGGGAGGGGTGGGGGGAAGGTGCTTTAAGATTTGGTTTTATTTCTCATTACCCTACTCCGATTTGACTAGCAATAAATGAAACTGATTTCCCCGAGTTGAGTCTGTTTGCTCATGATGGCATTTGGTGAGTGATTTCTCCTTGTCCTTATCTTGACCCACAAGACTTTCATTGTATTTTTTTTCCTCCCCTGTCCATTTTCTTATGAGTGCAGAAGAGTGTTGGGCACTGTGAGCACTCCCTCTTCAAGACGCAAGTTGCAAACCATAAAGTATTTTCCCTATCTTCCACAAGGCACCAGGAACAGTTGTGGAATGGGTCTATGCTCAAGAATGCACTTTTCTAGTTGAACTTCTAAATGAATAAGCTCCAGCTGATGCACCCTTCAGGTTCACATGCAAACCATGAGTAATTATTTCAGACAGGAAAAAAAAAATTAAAAAAAAAAAAGAATTAAATCTAGAAGTTAAAAAGAAAACAAGAGATATGTGGGACTAACTGTTGAGCTCTATTACAAAATCAGTGATCCGGTACAGATCGGTCCCTTTTCTGAAAATGGAATTACCATTTTCTCTCTAGTTTCACCCATGTGATGTAGGAATAGGAATCTTCTCTTATCAAATTAGCCACAGAAGATGGACAAATCCAGCTATTTATTTAAATAACAAAAACAATAATACATGCGGGACATGGATTAATAGGTGGGTAGAGATGAGTATGAGTCACAGACTTATTCCCCTGCATGTGGTAATATTTATATTGTCAACCATTTGTACTTTATTATTTCTGATGCTGGAATAGCCACTTAAGTACCCTGCCATTTATTTTGTTCTGTAATTAGATTACTATCTTGGTTTTGTTTATAAAAGTGCCAGTGCCTTCACATGAACTTGCAAACATATTGGCTGCCTTTGTAGAGAAAAAAACTTTTATATGAATATTTACAAGGACCAAAGGCACTGTGAATATCAAAGCAAATTCCTGATTTTCAATTCAGACTTACACTGGGAAGTACACTTTGGCATTGTTCACCTAAGTCAAGCTAATATTTTTATTAAAATATCTTTGCTGAAGATATGAAAAAGATACATTTGTGAATCACTGGATTGCCAGGCAAGATATGAAGGTGAAGGGAAATGCAGTTTGATGGAGGGAAATTAGAAAAACAAACAATGCAAGTGGCCCTGTTGTAGTTCCTATTCATACCACAAGCAAAGCTGGACAGACATGGTTGGCTGCTGTTTTAAAAAAGGCAGAGGGCAAAACTATTTTCAGTTCTACCAGCAACCCCAGTCAGCCTGGGCTTGTCTGGATCAAGTCACAAGAGGCAATGCTCTTTTATTTAAAGGATTTCCCACGCACTGAGCACCTCTGAGCGGTTAACAGACTCCAGGGGAATTACATGGTGGATGCTCGATGCTCTACAGTGCTTTCTGAAATGAAATCTGAAACATTTTTTGCTCCATGTTGCACTGTTGCTTTGCAAGTTGTCCCTATTAGTGAAATGACGTCAGAAGAAGTCCGCTGCTGACAGCTATTGCCAGGAAGCCGATCAGATGGTACGAACAAACAAGAAATTTGGCCTTCTTACAATTTGAACACAAAGAAGGGAGGCCAGGGAGCTGTGTGTTTGGTGAGATGTCAAAACCCATGTTTTCTGAAGCCAGAAGCTGTATCAGAAATTAATTTAATTCATTTAATCTCCAGTATCCTATTTTCTCCATTTGTGTGTCTGCTGTAACCTGTCATTATTCCCTGTGAAGATGCTTGGTTGGGCTGTCTTCTGCCCCACCGCTGTCACAGGCCATTTCCAAAGAGAAGAGGCGTGGGGTTTTTCCCCAGGCTAGTCCAAAGGAAGGTGTTGGGTTGAACCCGGGTCCCACTGGGCAGCACCAAGCAGCTTTTGGGTGCTGAGTGAGACTGCGACGTCCCAGGAGCAGGGTCTGGGAATTTCTGCTAATGATGCTGAGCACTTCCAAACCCAGTGACAGTTTCATCCTGTCTATAAGCAAGACATACCTTGAAGGCAGGGAAACTGAAGGATTCTCCCACATTCTTATAACGCAAAGTCATGTCTTGGTTAGTACCACTAGGTGCAAAGTTTATAAAGCACTTTGGGTATTTACTATACAGTAAAAAGAAGTGGAAATTACGAGGCAAAAAATAAAATGATCAAGAGTTATACACACTCAGAGGTAAGAAATGCTTTCCTGAAGAGCACAGCTAAGCTATTACCAACACTCCCACACCCCATTATAACATGTGCCTGCATTTTGGAATTTGAAGCAGGGCTCATTACAGCAGAAGACATTGAGCTCAGAATTGGCAGTGTTAATGATTAGCACCTTAAAATGCTGTCAGTTCCTACCGATAGAAAGCAGACATTGATCCCCTATGCCGTGGGTGTAGGGGATGTGTTACCTTGTAGCTCCATCTCTCTTTCTGTAATCTGGGCACCGTTCTTACTCTGACTCAGATAAGGAAACCATGGCATATACCTTTCTCACCTTTAAAGTAAATGGTTTAAGAGCACTGATGCTAGTTTTGACTACATCCCAGAAATAATAGTCATTATTTTGTTTTGTAATAGCCCCCAGAGACCTTTGCCCAGCCTGGTCGTGCTTGGGCTTTTGTGCAGCACAAGTGCACGGTGCCCGACAGCTCCTGCTCGAGAGGGGGTACCGTCCAAGAAGAAGGAGACCTGGGGAATGGTGTCACTGTGTCCTTGCATCACTGACCAGTCATCCTGGAGGTTCACACTTCATTTTCTGAGGCTCTGCCTTCACAGGGATTGCTGGTATGTCAGTATCACAGTTTTTTTGATTGCCTGTGGAAAAATACCCTCCTCTCCCCCCTCCTGGTGAGGTTCTGTGTCTCTGTTGGTTTCCTGTGTTTCTTGCTACAGAATGGCCACTGCCCCAGGGAATGTTGCAAATCCCTTTCACAGCACCTACTTTGTGCCATTTTATAACCCATCCCTTAATGTCTCTCATGTTTTTATTCTTTAAGATCTGAAAGGGAGATCCTTGCTCCTGAAGGTTTTCAGGGACCACACCACGCGTCATCTCCGAGGGGCAGTGTACATCGTTCCAGATTCCTGCCAGGGTTTTGTTACCTCTCTGTCAAGACTTATTTCAAACCCTGCATCGACTCTGAAGATGCTTTTAAGGAGCAAGTTTTATTGCATAATATTTTAAATAAGGAAAACCTGATTATGTTCTAATTATTAATCTCAGAGTGTAATTGCGCTACTACTCTATTATATTACAATAAGACTGCTGATGTTGTGGCATTTTAAGTAAGTGATAAATTATTTAGTTTGTTCTTATGCTCGCAACAATCTTCAGTCCAAAACAAGATTGCAATTTGCTGATTAAGGAAGTATCACCTAATCAAGTGAGATTGAGGATTTTTTTTTAACCTGTTTTTCTTTTTATTTACTCTTACTAAATGTTTCATTTTTTTGGAACATCTTGTGCCTTTTCTACTTTTGCTGTTTAATTAGTGTTAATAAAAAGTTCCTAACCCCATTCACCCAGAAGGTATTGCGTATCCAAGGCACTTGAGAAAGGTTTGGTTTGGAAGCGAAACTACCTGGAGTGGAAGCGGTCCCGCAGGGTGGGCTGTTAATACGAGTTCTGATGGAGTAATGCTTCATATTTGTTTTACTGGCTGCGTATGTGGCTTAGTTGGGAGACTTTGGGGAAGGGCGCTGAGAAAATTGGATTATATTTAGAGCTAATTCTGCATCAAAATGATTGGGAACAGCATACTGGAACTTACCTTTGGTAAAAATACCATGGTGTAATTCAACTGACAAGGGGCATCTTGCTCTTCATTCATGGAGGAGGAGCTATATGTGAGACATGAAGAAAAGGCAAATTCAATAGGATGAATAAGGCCACAGAGGTTTTTGCTGGAGTAAAATAATTGAGTTGAAGCTGGTATTTGCTTTCTTCAGTCCAAATGGAGCAGTGGTGGAATCCATGCCAAGATATGTGTTTCCCATCACATCTCATTCAGTTTAGCATCTTATTAGTTGCAGTCAAATATTTTCATAACTCACGCCTCTGCTCTTAATGATCCTTTCTTCACACACAGCTGAAGTGAGAAATGAACCTACACCTACAAAGAAAGTGAGTTTCTACTTTTAAGTAAATGCTTTTATAAACATTCATGCACCTTTCTTTGCACTGTGGCCCATGCTGGTTTTCAGTCCTTACAGCTAAGCCCTTCTTGAAAGCTAAAGACTTTTTGGAAAGGATAGGAGAAACTGGCCGAGTGGAAGTGACTCAGAATGCGTTGGCGTGTTGGCATGTTGGCATGGTGGAGTACCTGAGGCTTTTAATCTGCCTTTTTGCTGGTGCTTCTCATTATCTTTCCTTTCCCTTTTCTCTCCCTTCATATTCACCATCTTATATGTGCCTTCTTTTATCATCAAATCGAAATTGCTGTAAGTACTGCAGAGCACTTCCCTCATAACACAACATGTAGCTTTTACATACCTTTAACAAGAGATGACTACATGTCCACACAGGGTGGACAACCACACTGAAGGACCTTACCTTCAAGGTGGGTTTTGACCCAGATGCGAGGGCAAGTGCAATCTAAAAGAGTGGCAGGTAAATACCATAAAGCCATGTGCATAAGACTTAAAGTTGTTACCACCGTGGTCGCTTTTTAAATGCCTTAGTTTCAATTATCTTGGGATAAAATGTCTTTACAGGTCTTTGCAGAACACCTGGCCTGACTGAGCCTTGCTTATGATAGCAGCTCAGTATGTGGCACGCACCGATGAAGAGGGATCAGCACAAATGTTTGTGCAAACAAAATGAGAGGTGCACAAATACTCATAGGGTGTGAAAATGCTGTGGATGGGCTTAGGAACATGCGACAAAGATCATAGTCAATGTATTTTCTTTCCTTCTTTAAGGGCTTGCTAATATCTGTGTGCCAAAATCTATTTTTTTTTCTTACGGAATAGTTTGAATATCCTTTTATTAATCATTGAAACACTAGATTCTTCTTTGAGGTATAGTCTGCACTGAAAACATGGGTGTGAATGGAGAGCAGAACAGCAATACACAGACTAACTGTGCATTAACAAGATGTAGTGGTCTGGCTGTCGCAGTGCCAAACCCAGCCCAGTGTAGTTGTCTCCTCTGATACAAACCTTTTAATTTTAAGGGACATTGTTTAATCATCCAAATTATTTTAATGGTGAAAACTTCAAAACAAGAGAATTGAAAGTATCTTGACTGTTACTTACCACTGGCTTTCCAGCATGTTGCTGTAAAAACTATGTAATTTTAGCTCTATGGTGGCAACCTGGTGGTGGCATGGGAAGAGAGATTGCTTTCTTAGGGTCAGTTATGCTTTAAAAATCCTTATAATCAATGTAACAAGTGGGTGCCACTGTGGTATCACACATCTATATATTACAAAACACGTAGTAATTAATGCATTGGAAAATAGTTGTTTTGATCTTTTGCTCAGGGGATCTAAAGTGTCAACTAGTGGATAAATATCCGTTTTCTTTTAAGAGCAGTTTGTCATTTTCTCTGGGAATGAAAGTTTTTTCCAAACTCAAGCACATTTCCTTGCAGCAGTTAAAAGCCGAGTGAACAAAACTGCATTTTTCAACTAATAAATCCTCTAAAAAGGAAATCTCATTAGTGTAATGAATACATTGAATGGCTGTTTGTTATACACAATTAACCTCCATTAATTGGAGTGGTGTGCTCACAGAAGAGGGATTGTTTATTTGATAGAATGATTTTTTTGTGGGGAGAAGACGGCATCTCAGATAACTTGCCAAAATAACTTCATCGCTGGCTGATGGCACTAAGTTACTGCGGGCAGTGCAAATGAAAGCTGTCTGGAGAGCTGCAGAAGGATTTTGTGACACCAAATGACCATGTAGTAAAACAGCAGGTGAAATTCAGTGCTGATGGGCAGAAAGCAGTGCAAATGGAGATTTTCTCCAAGCTTCACATGCACGATGCTGGGGTCTGACCCAGCTGTTGCTGCTCGGGAAGGAGTTTGGGCTGTAGCAGGCAGTTTTCTGAAAAGAGCAGTGTTCAGCAGCAGGCAAGAGGTAAAAAGAAAAGAGTCTGCCTGCAACTGCTGCCAGAGGGACAAAGAACAAAAGGGAGTTCACCGTTGTGCTGACAGGATCGTGCACAGGTCCAGGTCCAGGTCCAGGTGGACCTGCAGGCTGCAGTTTCACCCACCAGATACCTTCCGTACCGTGTATACTTTTCTGTGCTCCCAGTCCCAATTACTTGCATTTAATCAGGCATGCCCATGAAATGCAAATCAGACACAAATCCATGTGGATGTCCCTGCATGAACCCGGGGATTGAGCAGTGGGGTAATTCCCAGAGCCGAGGAGCAACCGCTGCTCCCTGCCCGCAGGAGGCACCGACCTCAGAGGGGCTGAGGAGGGCTCGAAGCTCACCTCCTGCCTCCCCCCAGCCCACTCCTGTCAGTGTGCAGGGTCACCGCCAGGTCCGGTTTGCCCATCGGGGAGGTATTTTGCAGAGTTTGGGATGATAATATGTGGAGATAAGGGGGAAGCAGGGTGTTACAGTTTGAGAGCAGTGCCAGGGAGATGTCTAATTTTACAATCCACTTATGTCCTTGGGAAAAAAATGTTACCATCTCTGTCCCCCTCTATTTAATTTAGTGGCCTTTGGGGACAATTGCTCAGTCATAGAGAGATGAGTTTCAGAGACCTGAGCCCTGATACCACAAGCTTTACTCTTTTGCAAGCACTGGAGTCTGACATGTATGCAGTGGAACGGGGAAGGTACTAATTAATATGTTTTTGCTATTGATTTTGCTTTTTCCTCTGCTGCTGGATCATTTTACTGTCAGCATTATGATTTTACTGGTAGATCTGCATAGTTTCTTTCTCCCGTGTTAATTTGTCCTTGTTTGTGAGATGGAATTGATGCTGCTGTTGGGGATCTCTGCTCTTTGTTATCATCACAAGCATAAGGAAGGCCTTATTATCTTTTAAAAACTTGCATTATCCTTTACTATTGCAGTTAATTCTTAGGCATTCTGTATCAGTGTTGCTGCCTATTGTGAAGCCAATAAAATGCTAATGACAAATGGGCCAGTTCTAAAGTGCTGTGATCAATATGCAATACTTCTTACATGTTAACCTTTACCATATGGATTTAATATCACATCTGATTTACACCATATAAAACAAGAGTCTGCCTCTAGAGTCATTCTCTCTTATTTTTTGTTAGGAAGGAGCATTTTCCGCTTCAGGTATTATTGTATGTCACATTTTGCTCGAGGAGCCATCCTATGGCCTCACCCAGCTCCCCTTACCCAACCAATCTGACTTCAGCAAAAAAATTCCTGACTTCAGTCATCTGCTGGCCACAGGCAAAACTGGATCCCTTATTCCAAACTCTGCTTGCAGTCCCAATGGTTTATACCTGCGGAAAAATGATCTACCTAAACAGGAGTGCTCTGGGCGTACTGGAGTAACCAGTGTGAATATTTCCCACACCATCTCTAGGCTTGTCTGTAATGTTTCAACCAAACTTTTGTACATTTCTGGCAGTGATCAACAGATTTAGTTTGCAACTTGGACAGCTAGAAGTGGACATCCTGCTTTCCTGATTTATAAGCATGTTCAACTCTACTAATTTCAGTGGGATTGCTCAAGAGGTGACTCCAGGGCAAGTCTGCCCAGCTGGCCTTACTGCAAGCCTGCATGCTTCGACAGCGCAGAGATGTTTTCCTGGAGCTTACTACCTAAGAAACATATCCCGTGGCTGCTTCCTTGGAGACAGTGGCACAGCTAAATGATGGAATACGTTTACAACCAGTACACCCTATTTCAAACCCCATGTCTTTTTTAACAGATATTCTGTATTTTCCTCTTCAGTGTTTTTGTCTCTTTAGGTTGTAATAGTTCAAATGTTTACAGTATTAAAAAGATATGTAATGATTTTATTCTCTTTGATTAATAAACATTTAACCCCAAGACACCAGAGCTCTGGTGGCAGTGCAAGGGTACCTCAAAATGATGACAACATGTGCACCACAAGATATACCTCCTTGGTATGCCAGGGCACTATTGACCCAGGGGAGGATACTCCTGGGTGCTAGCAAAGGACATACCACAAGTCCTGATACCTGTATTTTTTCAGAACAGTTTTTCCCACCTGCAAATCCCTGTCTATAAATGTGGTACCCACAGAGAAGCAGGTCCCTGTCTTCTCCAGATGTTGATCTCAAACACTGCACATGTGCCATGTGTAGACAGAAAATCCAGAAGCAAATGGGAAGGTTGGTTTGCAGCCTGCTGTTACCACATTTTTAGGTCAAGCCACAGTACTTGGGGGCACAATGTGTGGGTGCGGGGGACTGCAGCAAGATGAGGGCCTTGCTGGGGTACTCCTGCAGAAGTGGAGCAGGCCAAAGGCATCACATTTAGCATGCATGTACTCTGAGGGGTCAGTCTCTCAGCCTCTCATCTGTACTCAGATTTCTCTGCCTAGAGAACCAATTAGCTCCATAGCAAAGACTAGATGCAAAGTATAACATGGACGTGCTGTGCAGGACCATGGTTGAAAATGGGGAGTGCTCTGCCTGAACAGCACAGGTGTCTAAGTGACTTATGTCTTGGGACCTCGTGCATCCTTCCAGGATGCTCCTGTCCAAGATCAGGCAGCACCCAGTAGAGCAGCTGGAACAAGATTTGTCTCAAACACACCACAGTTGTGGACTTCCCTGCTGGTCTGCTTGAGACGGGAATCTCCAGGGATTTTATTTAGTGTTTTGAGGGAAATGAAATGCTGCTTCAGGAGCTCCACACTTTTTGTGGGCTTTGACTTACATTTTTTCCATTTATTCACCTTCTTCACTTGTTTTCAGAATGGTACTATCTATGATTTTCTCCTCTGTAGGCCTTACACCCCTCTACAGAGGCAAACAACAAGAACTAGCTTAATTCCTCGCATGCTCATTTATTCTCTTTTCTTCCAGCTTCCTCTGAGCTCTGTATCACACCTGACCACTCACCCCATTAGGAGTCAAAAAAATTGTGAAGACTTAGACGTTACTAAGGCCCAATTATTTTAGTTGTGCTACTGAATAATAGACCGAAAAGCAAGATGCCTGGAGTGCATCAAAGGCCTAGTGAATGTCTATGGAGACGCCTGTGTTATTTTAGGAAGAAATATGTGTGGCTCAAGTAATGCATAACTACTGCATTTACAGATCTGTGGCATGAAGAGAACACAGGGTGCTTCTAGTGACAGGAGCCTGAGAGCATCCTTGGCAGAGGAATAAAGTGACTAACTACAAAGCGTATGGTATTTCCATGATGGAAGATGATAATCAGTTGGAGAAGCACTATAAAACGGGTAAGGGACAGGATAAATGTAGGCGGAGAGAAGCCATAGGATTGAGGTGCTGGACAGCGAGGTACCTCCATAAGCTGTGCAAGAGCCCGTACCCTATGCTGTGCTTGGGGTCTTCCCTCCTCAGGGAAACCTGGCGGGGAGGTCTTGTGTCGAGCTGGGCAGCTGGGCAAGGTGAAGTGTGTGTTGTCCCTGCCACAGAAGAGTTAGAAACAGGCTTGGAGCCACCCACCACGGTGATGCCAGGGATCTCAGCAGTGCCTTGGGCAGCGGGAGGCAGAGGGGGCGGTGGGGAAGTGGCTTTGGGAAGATGGCCGCCACTTCAGACATGGCTCTGCTGGGTGGCCGCGGGTTGTGGCAGCAGCTCTCCAGATGACTGCAGCTGGGTGCTGCAGTGTTTAAGGAGTTTTAAATTCCTCCCTGAAAAAGCACTATTTGGAAGAGTTTCTACAGGTTTGAATCAGTTCTTGCTTGACAACCAGGGGTGGCTTATGGCATTCCTTGAGACAGATAAATCCTCTCACAGACCTGTCTCAAGCGCATGGGATATTGCCATGACCTTGGGGTTTCGGATGTCGAGTGTGTGCTCACCATGTGAGAGCGTAAATAGGTTTGAGGTGGCCCCGTGTGCCTCTTGTTCCCCCAAAACTTATCGGACAGGCAGTGAGGATGGAGCACTCTGAGAACAAGAGAGGTCAGCGTTAGATGAAGCAGAGTCATATTATTTAAGTGGGCATTAGCAGAGCCTGAGATCCTGATTGTACGATCTCAGTGACGAATTAATTCTTTATGGCCAGAGGTGAACACGAGGAAAGCACACAGGAGCCCAGGCAAGCCCCGCATGGCCTTTGTGGTGAGAGGCAGGAGCCATTTCAAGGTGATAAACAGCTGAACGCTGTGCTGGCATTAATGCAGCCGCTGAGAGAATTTCTCCTATGTTAATCTATGAATTTCATAGCCATTACTTATTTATAGATTTATAGCTCTTTCCCCTCCCTCCTCCCCCCACTCATCCGGCTGATGCATATGAAACACACAGTTGCAATTACAAAACATCTTCTGAAAAACTATCACCACCCCTGTTGCCTGCTGCTGTGCATTGGGGTAGCAGGCAATTACAGACTTTGCATGGTTCCTTTTGGCTTGGCACCCGCAGGGTGGACCAGCGCCATTCAGGGCCCACCCCACACTCCAGCTCAGCTTGCACCAGAGCTGGATCGGTTGTTGTGCCAGGGCGCAAGACCCCATGGGCAGGAACTCTTTCCTCTGGCAGCAGTAGCAGAGGTCTCTGTTGCACCTCAGAGGGATGTTGGTGGCTCTAGTCCTCCCTACTGTTTATGTCAGAAGTAGAAATAGATCAGTTAACATATTTTGGATCTGCTGCATCATTTTCTCCAATGTTCAGGGTTTTTTTGCTATGCATTGGAGCAATAATCCTACATGTGGGGCAGCAAAGCTGGTGAGGGGGCTGTAGCACAAGTCTGATGAGGAGGGGCTGAGGGAATTGCGGTTTTTCAGCCTGGAGAAGAGGAGGCTGAGGGGAGACCTTATCGCTCTCTACAACTGTCTGACAGGAGGCTGTAGCCAGGTGGGGGTCAGTCTTTTCTCCCAATTAAAAAGAGATAGGATGAGGGGAAATGGCCTCAAGTTGTCCCAGGGGAGGTTTAGACTGGATATTAGGAAAAATTTCTTCTCCAAAAGGGTTGTCAAGCATTGGAACAGGCTGCCCAGGGAAGTGGTCGAGTCCCCATCCCTGGAGGTATTTAAAAGATGTGTGGATGTGGTGCTTAGGGACATGGTTTAGTGGTGGGATGGCAGGGTTAGGTTAACAGTTGGACTTGATGATCTTAAAGGTCTTTTCTAACCTAAATGATTCTATGCGGCAATTTACTCCTCTCAGGGACTGTGTTTTGGGCTGCCTCTGGGCTGGGGTGCTCTTGTGTGTTGTGCAGGGGTGTCTTTTAAATGATTTTGTGCATTCATTTTTTTAGGTTTTGGTTTATGCTGTGAGTTACATCCGAGCTGTAAGCTTCACTGACTACAGGAGCTGGGATCCTCTTTGGAGACCTGTGGGGGGAAAGGCAGCTCCAGGACTGTGGCCCATGCAGGGAGCGTATCTGGCTACTGGCGTCTCCAGATGTAGTCCTAGGACTTCACAGAAATAGGGAAGCAAAGCATTGCTATTACTGTGAGAGATTCAATGAGAAAAGCAGTCTTGTGAAGAGAAATGTGTTACATATGCAGTATGAATTTAGGAGGGTAACTGGTACCTCTAATAACAGCCAGAAGCAAGCAGCTAGCTATGAGAGAGCACAGAGCATGCTTATATGTACCACAGTAGGTCATGCACATTATGTTTTCTGCCAGACAAGATTTCCCTATATGTTTCAAGGATAGCCCCAAGAAAAGTGTTCTTCAGCAGTCAAGATGTGAAACTAAAAATGCAAAGAATCAAAATTGCACAGTCACTGGCAGAAGTCAACGTTTGCTACCTGCTATCACATCGTGCTTTCTAACGTGTCTCTATTATTTCCACACCATGTGCTGTGCTGAAGTGCGGAGATCTTGGTTATGGCACTTGCTTTCATTGCACTGTTGATGGAGGGTTCAAGGGCCTGACATCCAGCTGATACCTGGCTCCTCAGTGCGAGCGCCGAGGCTTTAGGAGCAGCTGTCTCATATTATTATATTTTACCTTGCAAGTGCTTCGGTTGGGATGCATTATCCTGCAAAGCTCTTTGTCATTTTAGCACTTCTGCCTCATCTGCTTTTGTGTTCTCATTGAATATACTTGTGGTGTCTAGGTGTTACCGCTGGCTCTTTGTGCTTTTCCGAAGCTGAAGGTCTGTAGATATATAGATTTTTTTCTTTTCTCCCATACATGTTTAATGATTAGTCTTAAAAGATATCGCACTTGTCTTAAAAATTATTGCAGAACTGTTCTGATGCTGTTGGCAAAGTAATCTTCTTCTGTTGTGTCAGTGCTTCATAATATTTTACAAAGATTCTGTTTTATTTAATTGAATTTGATTTTTTGCTGCCCATTAACTTCCCAAGTAGTTTTATATAATTGCTTCACCTACATAATAATTAAAAGATTATTAAAAAAAAATCCAGTTTCTAGTCCAGGCAGGTTTTCAAGTGCTAGTAGGAAGTTCAATGGTGAGAGCTGAGTCAAATCTAAAATCCTTGATTAGCAGCTTTAATCCTACTCTAAAAGGAGCTACCCAGATAGATGGCTCTCTGCACCTGTCGACCCCTCTATCGTAGTAATAATTTTATTTATTTTACCACTTTATTCAAGTCCTTTAAATCTAAGTCTTCTGCACAGGAGAGCTGTGTGTCATCATGCCATGGACTGAGTAGATGAGATAAGCCCATTTTCCTCTGAGGAGGTGTTTCAGCAGGAGAAGCAATCGGTGGAAGACGAGAATAATTTCCTAAGTTTTGATGCTTTTGTTACATGACTGTCATCTTTCAAATTCAAGAGTTCCATCTAGAGGAATCCTATTTCATGAGCTTGGTTTTGCTAGCCTTTTAATGTGTGTCACGTTCGCTGGCTGAAAATAGATTAATTCATTCTTTTTTTCTCAGTTTTCTTTGCTGAATACCTATGAATTTCGTTATTTTTTCCTGGCAGTTTTTGAAACAACATTTTAATGTCAGTATTCCCTGCTTATACTTAAAATCTTGTCTCCATATTTCTGTTCTCTGAGTGTGCTGGAGAGAGAGAGAAATTCTGTTCATGTCTGACTGTCAGTTATGAATTTGTAGCCCAGAAAGTTACAAGATTTTCCCATCAACAGAAATAAAATATATCCTTAAGCAAAAAAATATTTAGAGTAGCTGAACAGACTTTGGCAACAGTGAAACCATGTAATAATATAGAAAATATTGAATGCAGATGTACCCACTGAGAACTAATATTTCTGCAAATAGACATAAATCCTTCTTCAGTTTGTTTTAGGACTCACTGTTTCCAAGTCTTTTTTTCTTAACCTGTAAAGACGTCTGGAAAAAAAAATCCAGCTGAAATGCAAACAGAAATCTGCTATTATCTTTTGGGGTTAGGAGTTAAATTCATGTTGTTTTTTTTATCTAATGAACCTTTTAGGCCCTTCTGTGGCTCAGATACTCCCATTTATCTTTTCTAATATTCTTTGTTTGTCAGAAAGAGATAAAATACCTTTGTAATGTTTAATAATGAAGTCTGATATCTAAAACTATACTAGGACGATCTTTGTATTCAGATGTGTGGAATTTGCCTAAGACAGAAGCCAGCTTTCTAGGTGCCAGCGAGATAAGTTTTAGCTCTCAAAAGTGTGTTAGCAAAAAGGTGGCATGGAGCAACTGATGGAAATGAGCTGAAGAAATCCCCCTGTTTATGTGGTAAAACTTGAATTTTGCTATTGTAGCTTAACTTAATTAAAACAAAGCAAGACAAAACGCTTTAAGCTTTCCTGTGGCTCTACTTTCCTTAGCAAAATTAACCATACCTTCAAAATTCATATCCATGCTAAGAGTATAACAGCATTCCTATGCTGTATGATCTTTACTGGTGTGGCTGTATTAGCAAAACCTTCATGCTTAACTTCTGATCACTTTTTAAAGAAAACCCTTTGATGGGTCCTTAAAAAATAACTATAGCAGAGGTGTAGCGTATGTGGGTGCTATACCAAAAAACTGAGGGCAGGGCAGCAAGGCTGAGCTTGTGAAAGCAAATTACCCAGGCTATGTCTGTGCGGCTCAGTAGAAGAAAACCAAGGGGGCACTACAGCTGAGTTATGTGGAATAACCTGAATTTATAATGCTTAGAGCAAGTCCCTTAGTAGCAGATCTGTGTTGGAAAATACCTGATTGGAACAGTCCAAACCAGAGCTTGCAAGACAATGACCTAAGAGTTACCTAGTCTGAATGATCAGAAGGCCAGGGATTGCACTGGATCTTTGGTTAGCTTTTACTTACAAGTAAAGATTTCCTTTTAATGACATGGTTCATGCAAAAAACATAAGTACCTTTGAATGTACAGCAATGTGAATTCAGCTGAGCACAATGGGTAAAGTGCATTTCTCCACTTGGTGATGTATTTTTTTTCTTTCAAGCTCAAGGTAACGTGAATTAATTTTTACCTAATTACCTAATTTTACCCAATTAATTAGAAGCCAGATCATACTTCTGATTTTCAACCTAAGGCTTACTTCAATTTTGATTATGTTGTAAAAAAAAATAGAACTTCTCTACAGTGTTGTCTTTAGTTTCTTTTTCTGCCAACATTTTCTGAAATGTTTGCATGTCATTATGAAGACAAATTAAAGTCAATTTCATAACCTTAGTCTTGAATTTGTTTGTATTTTTTATGAAGCCACATTTTGGTATGCGATCACAAGTTAATTTGTCTAATCTGAACCTGGCCACCTCATTTCTATCAGTGTTGACTTCAGAGTTTATTGTAGTTGTCCTAGCTTTCTCCCTCTTCATTTTGTAACTGGCTTTGCAGTTAGGTGATTGTAGGAATTCAGCAGAGGCAAAATGTAAGTTTTCATTATTTTTAGTACCTGTTATACTGTGCTTATGAGATGATAACCACGTGGATGTTTCTGAACAGTTGTATGCAATTAACTGTGGTGAGATGTTTGCTTAGAAGATATTTCATGTTCTGCTTAAAAATATGGACAGCTTTATGAAGATGCCTAAGGACTGCTGAAACTTTTTGCTCCTCAGAGTGTCCAGAATTGGCTAATTACACAGAAAAGCCAGGACCAAGTCCTTAGGTTTAGCCACTGAAGTGTCTAAGAGTGGACAAAGTCTTCCTCAGCCTTTTTTGATTTACAGTTCCTTTCAGCTTGCCAACGTAAAGTGGAGGGAGCCCTTCTACAGTGAATTTCATCCCGTGGGCTACAGGATTGTTTTTCTTGGTTACCTTTCAAAACCCCATCAAGAACTATTTCATAGCTGCCTCTGGGTCTGCAGGTCGCAGGCTGAAAAACACATCTCTGGGACCAGTGAGGAGAGCTGGTGACTACAACGAGTTTTGAACAGCAGATGATGTATCTTGGGTGGTGAGGTTTCTGAAGTAGACATCTCAGGTATCTCAAGGTAGGTGGAATGGGTGTGGGATAAAATACAGAGGTAGAAAGTTGAAGGAAATGTTCATAATCTTTTGAGCCAATACTGGTGGAAATAGTATCTTTAATATTCCACTTGAAAGAGGAGAAACAAACTCTGAAAAAAAGTCATCATCAAGAAAACTTCAGTGTCGGCAATAATTAATTTTGAAGAATAGGACCTTCCAGTCTTTGCCAGGACCTGATGGTCTGATGCTGTGGCCTTGTAGTTGAATGCTACTCTGTACAATCTGCACTGAAGCCCAGGGACTATCTTCTTGTTTGCTCTTCATTGAGGTGGTGAAATTATGGTTCAGTGCCAGCAGGAGGCCAAATTAATGGATATGTCCAAATGTATTCAGAAATAAGTTGCTCAGTGAAGGTCGTCTGTTTATTTGCACATATATTTGGTTTACTCACTAAGCATAATTTCACCTCACAAGTAATAATATTTGCACAGTGTAATTTCAGAAAAGACTGTGATCTATAAAGAACTTCCCAAAGAAGATAACTGTAAAGCAGATTTAATTGCAAGAATTTATTGTTCCTCAAAACAATGAGGCTGTTTATTAAAGGTGAAACAAGTACTAAAAATCCAGGAACCAGGCAGTGCAAAGTCTACAGCACCCTTAGTTTTACCCCCGTGTCCGTACATGCTCACCATCCATCAGCTGAAGTTCCTAACTAGCTGTCAGATGAAATGACACTCCAGAGTGTGTGCATTTGCTTTTTGCATGATGGTATTTGCACTGAAACTTACTATCCATGGACTGTTAGGTTGTGGTCTGATAACTCCAACCCAGAGAAGCATTTAAATATACTTTAAGAATAAAGTTAATAATTTAAGTGCTCCCTTGGTTGGGACGCAGGCACTGGTCTTTGAATCTCCCCTGACTGTGACTCATTATGTAGAAGCCCAATTTTTTTAAGGCAGTAAACAGCTGATTAGTGCAAAATGCAAACTGCCTTCGTCTGAACTGTGGAGAAAACTCAGGAAGATGGACTGATGCTTCCATAAATAGAAAGCGGAAAATGTCGAATATCCTAATGGATTTTTTTCCCCGTGGAAAGTGTGTAATTTAATCAAGGTGGAAGCATTGCATGGGAATGTGCTGTTTTCAACATACTTCTTCGAAAATAAAATCAACAATTCAGGTATTTTCACTTCTGGGTCTTGGAGTCTCAGTGCTTAAAGGGAAAGTTTTTCACATGAACACACATATGTGATCAGGCTGTAGCTGGCACTTGAAGGAGAGTGACTGAATTAGTAGAAGCTACCAAATATAATTTATAACAAATTCCCTTCCTGAGAAAGCAGCAGAATTTAAATGACTGATTGAGTGTATTCATCATGAACATCTGCTAAGAATATTCATAAAAGGAGATAGGCTAGAGGTAGATTTCAGGATGATCTTTGGAGGCTGAGGACTTCACTTTCCTTTAGTGAGATACAAGGGCAGAGACAGGGGACTTTTACGTAAACTTGATTAATGTAAGTCCCCAGGCATACATAATGTATCTCCAGACATCAAAGTATGATAGAATTAGAAATAGGACAGGTGATGTAATTGTACCCTTTCCCTAAACTTCTCATGGGTCTATACCAAGTGTGGAGATCTCTTTGGTAACAAATCCTCCCTAGGGCTCTTGGCAAAAAAATATTCCATGTCTTCATTGTCAGCATGGGCAGTGAGAAAACTTCTGTTCAATCTTGTCTATTTTGGACTATGAATGGGCAAAACCTTTGGTATGAAAGGTTACACATTGCTGATATCATGTTCTGAAAAAGCAGCCCCTCCTATAACCTGCAACTTGCAAATATTTTCCTCTGATTGGGAACTAACCATGGAGCAGTGAAGAGAAAAATGTGCTGAAGCACTCTAATGTAATGAACTTCAAAGCAAAAATTGTTCTGGAACCTTAAATAATGGTTCACTACTGCTACTGTATTATTATTTACTTGCAGATCAGATGACTGTTTATTTTTGCCTTAGCAAAGTGTGGCTCTCCTTAGCTACAAAATCAGAATATTGATGAGTCAGGTAGCTAAAACAAGATGCAGAATGCGGGATGCTTCAAATAATGCCAAACATTTTATGTAAGAGCTATCTAGTTAGAAATTAGTTCCCTACTTAGTAGCAGACAACAGATGTCTACAGAAGTACCTTTTCTTTCATCGGTTTTATCTACATAGGCTGGATCTGGATCCTGACCACGTAAACTTATTTTCTGAAGTAGTAGGTATTACTAGTTTATACATATTATATTACATTATATTATATATAATATAATATATTAATATATTAATGACATATAATCAATATATATTAATAGTATATAATATATAATACTACTTTATACATAACATACACAATATAATTATACATATTTTATAATTATATATCATACATACTTGGGTGAATTTCCCTTCTTTTAATTGAACTGATTTTGAACTCCTGGTTCTTGTCTTTTGGCGCTTCAAAATGCAAAATATAATAACAATAGTAATAACAATAACAATAATGAGTTTCATCTTAGAGGTCCATACGGACTTTAAAACATGGATAGAAGACAATCACATTTTTGCTTTGTTTCAGCTTCAGAAATTACCTGAAGAAACTAGCTGGGAACTCTCTGAAACAGCCAAGTGAAGATCTTCACCTCCAGATTTGAAATCAATGACTGATGCCTGTGCTAGTCTGAGCTCTGCTAGCAAAAGGAGTCGGGATCCTGCGTTTACTCCAATGTGTTTGGTAGCGTAGCCAGCCAAAATGGTCTTATTTCCCCCCCCCCCCTCAATACATTACTGACTCTTTAGCGCTATTGGGAGAGGTTTGTACTCAAAGGCAGATGTAGGTTTATTCAACTGAAATGCCTTCACGGGCCTGAGAAGCTCTTCAGTGTTTGTTCTCTCTGTTTTGACATTAGGTACTTCACCTCATCTGTTTTGCCAGCTGCCTTGGAGAGATGTGTTTCTGTAATGGCTTATCCTGTAAGTTAAACGGCAACTGTTAAAGCTGATCTTTTGGGGTATGAGTTGCTTTGCATTGATACACATCAGAAAGTCATTAAAATCCAAATGGCAGTAGATGAAAGGCTTGCTGGCACAACAGGTACTGTGTTTTGACATCATTGATTACCCATAGCAATATTCAAAGGTGGGGTTTTCAAAGTAGAACTGTTGTTTGAAAAATTAACCAGGCCAGAGGATCTCAGAATATGATGTTACAGGTTTTTAGCTTCTTGCCATTGTGTTTAGACAAGTATCTCATCTTCTGCTAGCACTATGCAGGTCACTCACTGCAGCTGAAATAGCAGAAGTTGATCCCTCTCCTGCTCTTTGAAAATTTGCATGCTCAATACAAATATATAAAGGGTAGCATGCAGCTTGATTTCCTCCCCCAAAACATGTGGGAAAACCAGGTTTTTAATGGGACTCTTTTCTACTTTTCCTGTCCTCTTCCCTACAGTATTTAAAAAAGTAATCCCAAAGATATTCAAAGCTAACAACAGTGAGAAGGAGCAGAATGCCGTTGAGGTTTTAGATGTTCCATGCCAGGTCCTTGTGTCATTAACTAATGAATCCTCACAATGCTTCCAGAACTGCAGCTTGTGCATTTTGTTGTCTGGACCCCATCACATATCGTAAAAAGAAACACACGGAGATTCAAAGTGACTGAACAGTTTATTCCATGTATGGGACTAGCCAGCTGGTGACTGGGCACCAGGATGAAAGTGTAGGAACCAGGGACCTGACTTCAGGTCTGTCTGAGAGCTGTTAGGGCTTTTCCATGTTTCCTGTCACCTGAAATGCTTCTGAGTCTGGGTACCCATGTGAGGACAAAACACGGACATGCACGAACCTGTCATGTGCTGCTGCCACTTGTAAAAAAGCCCAGGCCTGGCAGGCTGAGCAGAGCCATGGTGTGCTGTGGATGAGCAAAGAATGAGGACTATAGGGCTCATATCCCAGGCTATGTCAGTAGCACCCAGCTAGTAAATCTCGACACAGCTTATTTCTGTAGGGCAAATAATTTTTCCTGGTTTTTTTCTGCTTTTTAATCACCTCATATTTTTTTTTATTCTAATCTCTGGAGGACAGGGAGAAATAATGTTGCTTAGCAGTGTGGACAAAAGTTTATCACAACCTGAGTTGTTGCAAAAGCCAGGAGTGACTTGGTAGAACTTCCCAAGAAACAGCTGCTATGACCTTAAGGCAAGGCAGCACTATTCTGTATCTTCTATAAATCCTACTCTGCCACACGTCTTAGATATTTTAAATATATCTTGGAGATGCTCAGTGTATTAGCATTGTGCTTTCCTTGTATGCATCAATATGTAAGGCAACTAAGCAAGTTCCTGAGTTACCATGGAGCTGAACTGCACGGATCTTGGGAGACAGTGAAAACTAATAAAACAGAATGAGAGAATAACACCCTGGGAGATGGATTTCCAAAGTGCAAATAGCTGAACGCCACATCAAATATACTCTTGCCCCTTTCTTAAAAGATAGCAGATGTGGATGAACTTTGCTAGTCAGATTCCACTGTCGGGCACATCTGTGATGTACAGCTGGGGTATTTTTTGTAGCCAAAATACTGCCTAATGTTTCCCCTGAGGTGGATTTCATAAGTCTCTGTGTCTCTCTTGAACTCTTCTAGAACCTCTCAACTTGAACACAAGCAGCTTTTTCCTCCTTTCATCTTGGCAAGCACTGCCCCCAGCGCTCATCATCAGGGGGACTGCTCTTGCAAAACAAAGTTTGAGCACCCACCCTCCTCTTGGGCAGCTGTGATGCAGGGAAAAGGAAAGAGTGTTCCCTCCTGAGCAACTCGGGAGATGCAAGCGGCCTTAAGAGAGGGTGGGATTCATTTTGCTAAATGCGGATACTTTCATGTGAGCAAGAGGTCTAGGTCACTGGAGATAAATGTCTGCTTTTAAGCTTCTATTTTTGCCTGAGATGAACAACAGCATAGACCCCCCATCACCGTATCGATTAGATTACCATCGATTATCAGAACTTCAGATGCCTGCTCTGCTGGAAGCATCAGTGCTATGGGGGAACCTCATGCAGGGCACTCTTCCCCAGCAGCTTCTGGACAGCCTTTTGTCCTGGATGTTCATGTGGCCAGGGACTTTGTCTTTGATTGGCAGTATCCCCTCTTGCCATTATCACATCTTCTCATAAAACCAGTTAATTTTGCTCCTCAAAATCTGAATCTGGGGAGGGAAGATAAAACTCAAAGGATGGGTGTGAGGACTGGAAGATCTCTGGAGACAAGAATGTTTCACTCTCTCTTCACAGAAGTAAAATGTAGAAAAGCTTTTATTTTTCTGTTTCTTGTGGGCATTTTATAAATGACTGGGTGGATTAATTTGTTTTCCAATCCAAGCAGCTTTCTTAGCCAATTTAACAAAAGTCCCTCTGTGTATTGGGAGAAATCAGCTGTACTCCCATGGATTTTCTCAAAATGGCTCAAAAAACCTGCAAGTAAATGCCACAGAAATGTGTCCAATTTTTAGTGAGGCTAGAAATTACTTAATAATCTCAAGTTGAATATTAGGAATGCTTGTCCCTGTGGGTCAGGTCTTGCGGGGGAATTAACTGGCTAATCAGCTTTTAACCACTTTTTTTTTTCCTATGAACAACAGAAGAATCTGAAATACTGAAATCTTCCTACCCCAAAATAGCTCACATCAAGCTTCTGGTTAAAATACTGTCTCTGTTGGACTCTTTGGTCATATGCAAGGGGGACACCTGAAACAGGCAAAACTCTGCAAGAAAGGTGTTGGTTTCTTTGACCAATGCCTGTCTTCTTTGGGCAATGGGATTGTTGCCTAAAGAGGGGAATGGGACACTGCTGCTGTTCAGCTGTCACGTTCTCCCTTCCTTTCAGGAGCTTTTCTGCTCGGGGACTGTAGGTCGGGGAGCTGCTTTTTGTGGCTGCTTGTCCTCAACTTCTCCAGGAGCAACAATTGCTCCTTGCATCGCAGGGCGTAAGATTGGGGCATTCCCGTGTTGGAAAATACAACTATCGAGCATTTGGGCAGTAACTCTCCCACTTCCATGACTCATGAGCCACTTTACCAGGGTGCACGCCACAGAAGGCAGTGACTGGCCAAAGAGCCCATGAAAAGAAGGATCCATGAAAGTAGGACTTACTTGCATGTGATTTTGGACTCTGGAAAATCTTTGGAAGTATGTTAGGGGTTGAGTCCTCTTGTTATTCAAACAGCAAGGGATGGCAACAGAGTGCCAGGCCACTGGGATGCATAGTTATGCCGTGCATGTGGGCTTGTAGACTATCATTTCTCCACTGTAAGAAAACCCTGCAAATAAAGTGATCTTACCTTGGTATGTTTTGTTGCCCTGGCAATCACAGTGAATGTTTGAAAATGGAACAGAAAATAATTTTATTTGTTTTTGTGATAAAAAGACAGAATGAAGCTATTTGGAAAAAAAACCCAAACAAACAAGAGGAACATCTGCACTTCAGGAACTTTTTTCTCTGGGATCTGCACAAGAAACTTGCTCCCGGGAAGGTGGAAGTCTCAGATCACCTGGCCTTTGTGAGAAAAGGGAAAAATACCTAGGTAAAGGCTATGGCACTTTGTAACTTCTCATGTACTGGCTTAGCTTAAAACCCCATGAAGCCTGTCTAGCTATCTCGGAAGCATCTAACCCCTTATTACTCTGAAAAGTAATCCTTCAAGACTCACTTAAACCAGTGAACTGGAGGATTATGTTCATTGTAGTGGGGGAGTTCTGCTTGTGGCAGGTTGATCTTCTGGTAGCCGTCAGGACCCTGCGACAAGGAGAAGGAGGAGGAGGAGGGAAGAATATGGTGCTATTTTTGAACTTCATAAAGCTTCCCCATAATCCATCATGAAAATTGGTGGATCATGAGGGATATCAGTTAATTTAGCTAGAGTTCAGCTGAGTTTGTTTTTCGTAGAGAAGAATTTTTACTGTGTCCATTAGGGATTTTTTAATCATTTTTGGTGAAGGAGATCACAGAGGTTCCCATCCCCTTCTCAAGAGCTGGTACTGTGCAAAAAACCAGCATAATTCACTTTTCCTTGAACAATTTGCAAACTATAAACAAGTACAAAAGCCAGCAAACAGATTCAGCAAACAGGCTGGGGAAGCATAAAATAACAGCCAGACAGTTATGACCAGCATGAGATTATTATGATCAACAATCTAAATGATTATTGTACATCCCTAAGTAGCCTATTCTGGCAACCCCATAATGTATGTAACACACTGTACCTTCTGCTGTTCCATATCTTTATAATTGGTTGCCAGTAATTTCTGTCTTCATCACAGTATTTGATGTTCGGTGCATTCTTGATTGTTTCTTCTGCTGAATGTAGTCAACAGATAAAATTTACATTCACAGTGCTTGCAGTTGCCTGGGTTCTGCAGAATTTTTAAGTTCCAGTAGTTGGGAAACAGTCTTGATTTAAGTTTGAAGTAACTAAGATACAATTAAAATGATTTAATTGACCGCCAAAAAGCTTAACTTCAACGGAATTAAAACCTTCTCTAAGATATATTGTCACCTCACAGTCCATTTGCTGTAATTTGAGCACTTTCATCAGTGGAGAATCTTACCAAAGGCTTCATGAACAGGAGAGATGATTAAAAAAAAAAGATCAAAGCATGCAAACAAATCCTGTTAACAAACTCTAGCAAAAGGCAATTGTTTTATAATTAAATATAAAGCCAACTCAAACAAATATTTGGAAACACTGAGGTGGGATCCCACTGTAGCTTTTGGCAGGGTACGCTAAACATATTGTGAAGACGTCTTTGTCCTGTTGCCACTGGTCGGACCAGAAGCCACGTGTGGGGAGCCTGATTGCATGTCTCTTCTCCCCCACCAGCATTTTCCTTTTTCAGTGCTGTGCTTCCAGATACCCTCACAAATCAGCAGCTAATTCAATAATGTAAAGGAGCAGCAAGCTTGAAAATACTGCATTAAATCCCTCAGCTCAGCATCAATACATGGAGGTGCCTGCTGGGAAGAGGGACAACTTGATCAACACCATCTCCCATGATGGAGTATTGGTCATCTGGGGGGGTTTAGCAAAGTTTCTCATGCCTCCTTGAAAAGGTTCAGGAAGCAGAATTTGCACTATGGGTTTTTGTAAATCCTTTTGCCACTAGTGGTAACTACTATTAAACAAATCTTTTGAGGTAGGGTGTGAAGGCTGTGTCTCAGTTTGCCTTTGCCCATGATTAAGCAATACAAACTGCTTCCCTGGACTCAGAATAATAGACTGAATTATTCCCATTTCCTGAAGATGAGTGAAAATAAACAGATCCAATCTCAGTTGAAAGAATGTAAGTGGAACAGGCCTTCATTTGTAGGGGAAAATAAACTCTGTTGATCCCTTAGATCTAGGAGTGTAAACAGCATCCTTTTTCTCCCAGGGCAGTGTATAATGTGAGTGCATGGTTTGAACATCTTCCAAATAAACAGCTAATCACCCTTTCTGGCCTAATTAGGTTATGTTCTAGGCCCTGGCTCCAGGCCTCACGCTAACTATTTTCTCCAAAGCAGTATTGAGGGAAGCCCTGCTCCTCTCCCAGGAAAGAGAGCCTGTCCAACTCTCTGTTAGTTAACACTTGCTCCCCGAGGAAATCCCGCTTGGGGATCTTCCTTGCGAGCTTGGCAGATCCAAGTTGAGAATATTCTCATTGCTTCCCACCAGGAACAAATGTAACCCTTTCTTCCTCTCTCTGCTCATCACAATAGATGCAGTGGGAGTATGAGCAAAATCAGGGTATTTTTTTATTATTTTTTTTTTTCTGGATTTGGGCTGTCTGCCTATTTGTTGTGTATCAGCAAACTGTAACTTGCTGGGTTTTTCGTATGGGAGCTTATTCACTCTTTCCAAAAAGGTGATTTATCAGCAGTACAACTGTCAGTCTCCACTGCAAATTAATCCATAATGTTTATACAGGGCCACTGTTATTGCTATGGTACCGCAGACAGGGGACTGAAGCACAGATGTGTTTGTAAGACTTGCTCAAGCCGACACTTTGCAAGGGAAAACCTGGGAGCGCAGAAGTTGCTGACGGAAGCTCACGGGCCGGACCCTGCAGTGCTGGGTCCTTAATGGGGCTGCTGCGAGTGCCTGTGCACTTCAGCTGCTGCATGGTGATTATTAGCAAGCGGAATTAATACAGAGGGAAATCAGTGGCCAAAGGCCAAGTGGACTTTTAAGCTCTGATTTATCAAGGCTTTCTGGGCTGCAGCATAGGGTCTGTAAGAGGAGAAATAGCTGACCAGATTCAGAGCATTTCCGTATTTGCACTTTTCTAGATTTCTCTTAAAGTATGCTTAGACCTCTGAATATGTTCCCATTTTTCATTGCTCTTTTAAAATAGCTGTTCTTCTGTATCAAAACCAGACCGTCCTAACTTTAATCCCCCTTTCAAAGTTTCTTTTCATCTTAAGAACAGCTAAAGGTGCTCTGAGGACTGTTTAAACTGCAATTTCCAGAGGTGCTCATTTCCTCTCTTTTCCTTTCTGACCGAGGCTTGCAGCGAGGCTGGGGCAGAGCTGCTGAGGACCCCAGCAGGTTCCATCTTTCCCAAGTTGTCCATAGGTGGGTACCAGCCTGGTCACGGCCGGTTCGCTTTCTTCTTGGCCCCACTTCTACATCCATTGGCTGCAGTAAGCAGTTACTGGCACAGGCACTTTTTTAGTGCCCTTTCTCCAGATTGAGGAGCGTTTGGCCGTCCTGATGACACAAACCCTGGAGCTGAGCCTCAGCTCTTTTGAGCCTCTCACACGTACGTTCCCTCAGAGTTTTTCTTGCCCGTGACTGCCTTTTAGCAACAACAAGCCAAGGAAGATAAGAAAAGCTGAGCAAAGACATTTCTGAGCCACAGGCATTTAATTCTCTAGGATGTCCTGCTGCCTGGTTTGGTCACACTTCTCTGCAAGTGCCATATTTGTTAGCCTGGGGCCAAGGTGAGGCACTGCTGCTGTCCCGGCTGCTGGCCCCAAGCACCCAAACCATCCCTGGCCCCTCCCAAAATACATCTCCCTGCTACCACCATGGCTCCCTCCGTAGCTGAGGCCCACTGCAGAAAATTGTAAAGGTCTGGGGCAGCGGTGGAAAGGAAGACGAAGCTGTGATAACCCCATGGTGAGGGCTCCGCGGGGGAGAGGGTGCAGGCGCTCAGCACAGGATGGGAGGCGTAATGAGACAAGGAGGCAACAGCACGAAGAGCGTTTGCAGTTTAATAGTCATATTTCACACTGTCACAGCATCTTCGCGAGAGCTCAGTTCCCGCTTTAGGTATCTGAACAAGTGACAGACTGCATGGAAGGGCTGTGACAAGGAGGCGTCTCCCCTCGAGCTGCGCTCTCAAAAATCTTGATGACGGATGCAAATCACTTAGACCCAAATTAAGAAAAGTATATTTAGGCACCTAGGGAAGTAAAGAGGCACTTAATAGGATTTTCAGAAGTGCATAAGCAGATTAGGCATCCAGCTCCTATTGAAATCAATGCTGACGGAGCATTTTTTAAAAAAAAATCTCGAGGTATCTCAGCACTGTCACAGCCTGGGTGCATTTGCAGGGCGTGAGTGGGCTTAAAACCACGTTTTGTTCAAGATAAACCTTACAAGTAACAGAGCTCCCTGGTTGTACCAAGTCTCCAATACCATAGGAGCAAGTTCTTAAGCTTCTGCCAAAGCTGAGTTACACCAGCCTGTGAGGATAAAAGAGCGAGCCCTGGAGGGAGACATAATGAGCTCTGCGTGCCTGGAGAAGGAGCAGGACTTCTGCAGAGACAGAGGCAGAAAGTAACACAAAACTGAGGAGACAGAGCAATCACTGGATCTTCACTCAAGAAAAGGCCTCGTGACAGCTTTTTTTGGTTACAGAGCTGGCTGAGAGGGGCTAGGTGAAGAAACTGCTGGTTCTTTGATTTTGACAGGGAAGCGGCACTTTTGCAGTCCTGGTAAATAAAGCAGGTTTGACCCAAAGAAACATCTTCTTCTGTGGCCAGTTTCTCCCCTGGGTAGAAAGTGCTTGTCAGGACCTGGATTTTGCCTCACCCTCTGATTTATACGTGGAGTGTAATGCTGTGAAGTCAGTTCCCTGCTTTCTCTGAAACACAGCTCCCAGTCTGTCGAACTGAAATCCGTCCTTATTTGCTTTACTGAGCAGTAGTGAGGATACATACGTAAAGGGCTGTGAGGCACTATGGTAACTGGGGCCAATTATCTGCTACCCGAGGGCAGCAGCTCCCAGATGTGGGACATCAGACAACTGTGAACCTACAGAATTGCTAACAGGTCACTCATTATTCTCCTCCTGAGACTCTTTTAATTGGGGAATTACACACAGTATTTTTAGTGAGTGTCCTCAGAACATTTATCTTCTTCTATGGCATGTCCGTCCTTCAGGGAGCATTATTTGGGAAGCAACCGCTGCTCGAGGTAACAGAGAGGAGTTATCTCCTCCGGAATCCCTGTTGACATGAGTGGCTGATGCAGAGAGTAGGCAAAAGATATGCATGTCATAACTGCGCTCCCAAACGTATGAATAACATTGGATGAACGAAGCAATCTCAGGTACCTTATGGGCTGCTGGGTCCAGCCTCGTACTGGTGGTTTCTAAACTGAACTTGGCTATCAACCTTTGCTATGAAGAAGACCAAAGGAAATGGTGTGCTGGAGAATTCAGAATGGTTATTAATGTGAAACGTGCTAGAAGAGTCAGGCAAGAGAGGGAGCTGATTTATGGGCCAGCAGACAGCATTCATCTAGAAAGTCCTAGGACAAGAAACCTGAAGGTAGGGAAGAAGACTTCTCTGTATTACGTCTTTCCTGATCGACACCATTAAAAACCAGTAAGGGCAAGTTTCTAGATGCTGCTGGGAGAACGGAATTTCTCAGGGCCTCTGGTCTTTTTGCTTTTCTTTTGCCTTTCCTGTGAAAGTTAGACCCTTCCGACCTGACTGTGGTGGTGAAACATCTGATGCATTGTAGTTCTTTCCCTACCCAGAAGGAAAGCAAAAAGGAACCTTGATAGGCAATGCATGCCTATATTTACTTATAATCTTTTCTCTGGGTTATAAGTGCTGCATTATTAGTGTTATGCTAATAAAGTCCATTTGAGCTCATGGAACAGTCTCTTTCTCATTTAAAGAAAAGTGAATTTGGCAATTTGCCGGCTGGCTAACAGGATATTAATCAGACAATACCTAGGGACCAACACCACTATATTGCTTTTAATCTTTTGACCAGTAAGGAAAACAGGAAGAAATCCATTTCCCTCCTTTCTTTGCTCAATGGGATAACCAGCTGGTACAGACTAGCTGCAGCTCAGCTCAATTTGGGAGTAAATATTTGGGTTTTAGCTGGGTAAATGAGAGAGCAGTGTTACTCTCTTCCCAGCTGCCGTGCAGCTGGGTGCCATTCACGCTCACAGTGGGGGTCCTGCAGGTCTTTGGCTCCAGGAGTCATGTATTAATAGCAGAATGTCACCTCGCATTGGAAAAATGTACAGCTTTGCTCAGATGCACCTAGAGAAGAAAAGTTGGTTTGACCGTGCCAAACAGTTATTTAAGGCGATGACTGCAGACGGCGTTCAGGACCAGATTTGGAGCTCATACACTGTGTAAGTGCAGCCCCAGGGAGGATATGAGGGGGCTTCCAGAGCAGTGGAGTGCTCACCAAACAGAGATCACCCCGTGGCTGAAGTCTTGGTAGTGCAATGTGAGGGGTCTGTTGTCTTTGTCCCCACATATGAACACAGGAAGCAGAGCTAGGAATGTGTTATATTTCTATGTTGTCGCAGGACTACCCTTTGTGGATGGTGGAGATGTCCTCCCTGAGCCTGCAGGCAGTCCTGCAGCAGCTTCAAGGGGTGGGGAAAATGCTGTGTGACCCTATGTCTGTCACCAGCTAAGGAGTCCAGGTCTACCCAGGGAGGTAGACCATGGCTGCCCAGATTTTGTTATGATTTTCTCCCCTTCTCTGAAGTGTGGGTGTCTGGTAGAAACCTCTGGGGACCTTTTGGTGGGGTTTAGGCCAGAGCTGATCTTGCCTAATTTCTGTGTGCTCAGATGAGGAACAAAAATTAACTATCCGAACCTTTAAGGCAGATTCTGTATTTTTTACACAGGCCCTTCTGACCAGCAGCAGAAGACTGAAGAACAAAAGCACTTTAATATTGCGGGGCACCTACATGGAGACAAGCGGCTCAGTTGTCCTGCCTCAGCGCCCTTCTCAAAGACACTGGGTGGGGAGAATCCATCCCACAGATACTCCGGGCAGGATCATTTGTTTCCCTCACGGGCACAGCTTATCAAACGGGCACTGTTGACTTGCTGCAGAAAATGGGGCCAGGGGTCTGGAGCAAACTAGTCCTGCTGCAGCCCTGAAAAAGAGAAAGCTATCTGAAAAGAAAAGTCATCATTAAATTTCCTTTCCACACAGTGAATGAAGAAACTTTTAACAGGGGAAGAAAGGAGAGGTGTTTTTTTTTGTTAGCTTCATCCAGAGAGAAAGAAAATCTTTGACGTATTTTCTGGCACGTGGCTCCTGTTAGGCTTCAGCCAGCTGAGCTGTTTTCAAAAGCACTGGAATGTAGTTTCAGCAATAGTTGGTCAACAGAAATGGAGGCAGTGAGGGTATTCTGTTGTACAGAAATCCTGGGTGAAAACCCATACATTGTGGCTAAGATGTCAAAGAAAACAGGTTTAACAAATTAATGTGAATCTTGGGAGTTGAACTCCTGGAATCTGGCTCTGTCCTGAATGATGGAAAATTGGAGCCATTGCTGGATGGGAGATGGTGCTTTTCAGCTCCAGTTTCAGGCAATTGACTAAAACTCATCTGGTGAATCTTTTGCCCTGCTGACGAAAAAATTTAATTTCCCACCATTTTTAAAATGTATTGCTCAAAATGCCTAATTATTAAACTAGAGATACAGCTTTTGGTGTAAGCCAGCATAATCCTTTTGCCACTGAAACATTCTGTAACATAGTATTTTGACCACTCTGTGTGTTTGTGAAATTGCTGTCTAAAATGTGTTGTTTAAAATTGATATTTGCTTGTTTCAGGACAAATCTGTTAAAAAAATTCTAACATGAAATTATGCAAAATAAAGCAACTTACTCTTTATTGTCCTGGATGGAAAATGCTTGAGTTCTGCATAGTTTCAAAGCACTTTTGAAGGAACTCAAATGGTTCAGTGTTGTACTACAATGGTGTAATTTTTTACAGGCTAGTTAAATTATTTTCACAAGACAAAGAAATCCCTTACACCGACAGTGCTGTATTTGCAAAAGTATGAGTAGTGTGCTTGCATTGCACTGAGATCACGGAAGCACGTGGCTCTGAATGAGCTGAGTTTGGTCCAGGCCATCACACAGTGATGGCTGATGGTTTGATAGCACTTCAGTGGTGTGCAACAAAGGTTGATATCTCTGCTGCAACACTGGGCAGTTATTGAAGATCTCAGCAATGAAGCCAAAAAAAAATAAAAGGTGGCATTTTTGGAAGTATTCTGCCCTTTGCAAACTCTCACTGAGATTGGGAGAGGGGACTTAAACTAAGAATGAAGACTGGTAAGTGTTTATGGAGCTGGAGGTACCTCCTGTCTTCAAAATCTGCTCTCAAGTCTGCTGAGAAGACCCCCGTTGCCTTTCAGTCTTTGGACCAGTCCATCTATGAAGGAATTACTTTATTCCTACCTCTGGTATGAAGTCCATTGAGAAGTCTGCATGAGGGAACTTGGAATCGTTCTGCTGGTATTCATGGGTATACTTTTCTGGAAAGAGAAGTTCCTGTTCTATGTTGTCTCCTACGAACAAAAATCCCTAAAAAGATCTGGCCTTCCATGTGACGTAACTTGCTTATACAATAATTTGTATAAGTTCTTCTGAATGAAGCCAGGAAAGAGTTTCCTGTTAGATTTCAGGGAAGTCAGGTGATGTGTAGAGTGAATATGTCAAGTAATAGAGTTTTAGTGTATAGCAATGAAGTCAACACTAATAAAACTTTGCTGTCTGTCTAAAATGGTCTTGTGCATTAGATTGTCAAATGCTCTAGGACTTACAATGCAAGAAGACAGGATGTTTCCAAGGCAATGAGATGAGGCTAATTAAAATGTCAGATAACACAAGTTTGGATTGTTTGAAACAGTTCTTTATGTAAGATAGTCATATCTTCATTAGAGGACCACAAACTTAACTTTTCATAAAAATAACCTTAAAAATTTTTTTACATCAAGTCTGACCTCTGCTGCCTACAAATTTGGACTGATATATCAAAGTACATATTGCCTTTAATGTTCCTGTCAAACCTGAGCTGTGATGCATGAGTTATTCCCTACTTGGAGGGATGCTTCTCTGAAACTTAGCTAATAAAAACATGGCACAGCTGATGACTGATGTCTGTCCTCCCAGGGTGTGTTAGCGTGGGACAAACACCGCGTACACATCCTCTTCTTGACACTGAAAAATGAGACGCATCTAGTAAAAAACACAGTATATGCTCTAATGGTCTTGCAGCGACCTTCTCGTCTCCTTTCTCCCTCCTCACACACCTTTCTCACCTCTTGACTCTTTCCCTTCCTCCCCTCATAGGCTCTGAGCCTACTGTTCATCTTGCAGTGAGGTCCCCGCTGCCTCTGCACATGTTCTACACTTGGGCACATGCCCCTGGCAGGGTCTGGGCTTCCTTTGTGGGAGATCTCAGGCTGCTTTTTGCCAGCTTGGATCATGAGAGGACAAAGAAAAGAGCTTCTCCTAGTCAAATAAAGATATCCTTAAAAAATCGACACAAAACTCAGCAACAAATCCAAATCCCAGTTCCAGCAACCTGGTAATTTGTCAGTGCCAGGCGTCAGCCCACTATTAGTCTTTTTCTGGATAGAGACGACAGAGCTCTGTTGACAAGCTGTAGGACTTATTTCAGGAGCTGGCACCTGGCTCCCTGGCACGTCCCCCTGACGGCTGTGTCACGCTCCTCCGAGCTGCCTTTGGCTCTGCAGAGGCTACACCCGGAGTGGGCTGCCCGGCACTCCCCAGCCTGCCTGCTTGGGAACCTCGCTATTTATTTCCATAATTACACGTCTGTGCCCCCAGGCCTGTCTAATGCTGAGCAGAGCCTGCGTGGCAGCAGAACGAGCATTCCAGTGCTCACGCGTGTGGAGGACAATAGGGAGGCTTCTCACCTGTCCCCGTAAAGGGCTGGAAGGTGCTTTGGCCACACAACAGCTGTCTCAGCCTGCCTCTCCTCCTCCCTCTCCCCTTGTGTCCCTCTCCCCCTTTTCCCCCTGAGCCGTTCACTCTTGTCCTTGCTGGGTGTCACGGTCAGTGGCATGGGACCACTGGGTGCCTCCCTGGGGTGTGAGTCCGCTCCATCCCTTCCCGCGAAAGGCCATGGCATCTGATCTGGAGCTTCCCTCCTCCTGCTGCACGAAAATATTTAGCATTTTAATATCTTTTCACATTTTTAGAAATAATTTATGTATGAACATACACAGTGCTTAGTAATCATTTCTCAGATGAATGTGGAATTTTTCTAAAATTAAACTATCATTCTTTTCTCTTCACACTTGGCTGTCATATCTTTCTTAATGCAAATCAGTCATTGACTAGAGACACCTACTGTAAGAAGCTATTTTAGCTGTCTGATCGGCTATAAATTGATTTTAAAAGTGAAGACCGTTTTGGGGAGATAAGCTGGGATTGGTAGGGAATGGAAAAAATAATTCAAAGGGGAAGTTCTGTATTTGAATGTAAGTGACTATTTACCTCTATCTCAGAGCAAAGACTATAATCCAGGGGTCCTACCTCTCTTTCCTCCTGCTTTAACCCTTAGACCACAAATCCCCCACCCACCCTGGCCCTATATGACGCAGAGCCCCTGAGAACCAGAAGTGGGCAGCCCAGGGCAGAGCCCAAGGGAAAAATATTTCCCCTTTCAGTCTCCATTTGATACAGGGCAAAAGGAAAGGGGGAGATTATCTCTGAAAGAGCCTGGCTACTCTTCTGCTCTGAAGCAAGTCCCTTAATGCAGGAATGAAAAGGAATTCATTACGGTTAGTTTCAGAGAAACCTCTCTCCACCGCAGTATTTCCCCCCGCTACGCTTCAAGTGCTCTTCAGAGGGAATATTCACATTTTCCAGGCAAAGAAAATGGCTTTGCTAACACAGTGGTGGTCTGCACAAAGCAAGAGCAAAGCAGAGAAGATTCACTGGGTGCAACTTAGGAAGTTGAAAAAATGAGAACTGTTTTCTGGTTTTCTTTTTTCTGCTCTTTGTTCTACAGGGCCAGCTCTGATATTGTCTGCTGGGGCTTGAACAAGGAGCTTAATTTTTAAGGCATGTCTGACTTCTCTCTTCGGATTTCTTTTTCTGTTGCTTGCACTGCCAGTTCTTAGTATGCGATTAAAAGTATGCAAACAGCAGCTGACTTTTTAAATGAATTCAGTTTGAGCGAACATGCTTACAAACTTTAATGTTTGCATGCTGTGCCTATATGAACAATAGCTATCCTGGCTTGAATATTGGGCGAGAGTAAATTTTGAAGCCACACAGATAAATAAATATAGAAATCAAATTTCTACCTACACGTACTTCTATGCTTTGCTGGTTTGTTAAACCATTTCTTTTTCCCTAGCAAATTACAGCTAAGCAACACCATTCAGATTTTGATTATTTATGATCAATCCACCTTGTCAAAAATCCTGAATAGTGTTAATCAAATGCATTTGAATAAACAAATGCATGTAACAGTTGCAGCATGTTTGTAGATGTTCAGAGAGTGGAAAAAGAACCTAATAAATCAAATCAATTACAAATCGCATGTTCCTTGCACAGCTCTATTGTCCTCTGAAAGCTCGTAACTGGGAGTTCAAAGCAGACATCCTTTGTAACTTTTGCAAGGTCTAAAGAGGCGTGTTTGTTTAATGCCTAGGCTTGTGGTTTCGCAGATGCGTGCAGGGTCGCCTAACGCGCTCCATTTAATACAAAATGCAGGGCAGTTGTAATCCTCCCCTACACTTGAGTTAGAAACAGAGTCCTGTGATCAGATTGCAGTTTTGGACGGAGGCCAGCTGCTGAAGAAAGTGATTTTTGCCCCCCCTCTCCCCTCCTTTCACTTATTAAAAGATACCTCTCGCTTCGCTTCTATGAGGCTGCCTGGGAATGCCACGCTGCAGCCTGCATTGGTGGTAAGGTGCGATGCCTTTGGCAAGGCTGCGTGGCGTAGCCCAGAGCCACCCCATCCTACCACACCATAAAGGCAAAGCACTTCCCGGTTCCTTCTGACAGCTCTTCACATCAGCTGCGCTCGAAGCCTTGTGCCATCTGTTTGCATCTTTGCTGCAACCTATGAAAATCTGTTTTATTATGAATTCAGCACCGGTGCCTGGGCTACAAGTGAATGCAAATACATGACTTAGGCATGACTGCACAGGAGCAGGTGCAGGGGGGCAGCCTAAGGCCCTGTCTCCCACTTTCTGGTTTTGCAGCAACAGCCAGCGGGGTGAGGAGGGCTGGCCCTGCTTGTTCCCCTGAATCAGAAGACAGATGTGCCATTTGCAGCTGGAGAGGCAAGGATGACTCTAGGTCCACAGCTGTGCACCGTCCTGTGAGGCAGGAGCTAAACCACCATTGCACCCCACACCCTTGGGACACAACACGGTCTGCCTAGGAAGTCAGTCATGATACCGTTCAAGACCAGGTTGTATGGGGCTCTGAGCAACCTGATCTATTTAACGGTGTCCCTGCTCCCTGCAGGGGCGGTGGACTAGATGACCTCTAAAGGTCCCTTCCAACCTAAAACATTCTACGATTCTATGATTCCACCTCCAGACTTTCCATCCCACTGTTTGACCAGGCGAGTTGTGACTGTCTCATGGGTACCCTGTGGCCATGAGGTGCCTCTAGGTGTTATGCACGATTGCAAAGTGCTTGGGCATCTATGTGTGTCTTCCATGTCAGGGCTGCCCTTGTGTGGCCACTTCTGCTTCAGGTTCTTCAGGTTCTTCCCCCTTCTTCTGTCATGGGAGAACAAGTCTTGTATGGGCTGAAAATGTGCTCCTTGTGAGCTGGGACCCTGACAACCTCATGCATGGAGGTCTACCAAGTCACCCACCCGCAGCTTCGTCTGCCCAGCTCAGCTGGGTGAGGTGGTCCAGCCTGATGGTTGGGAACATGTGGATGTGGGTGCTTCCCAGGCATTGCACTGTCCCATGCTCTGCCCAGCCTCTGTCTTTCTGCCATTGATTCCTTCTTGGCTGCTAACTTGGAGACCAGGATGTGAAGTGGTGGGCCTGCAGCTTCAGTCCAGTTGCAGGCAGTCAGACCCTCTGCTACACAGACGCACACATGCACGTTGGTCTCTCTGGGAGCCTGTGCACTGCAGAACTATGGTCACTCCAGTGTCCAACCCTAAGACCCCTGGTCTCTCTGGTATCCAGCCCCTAAGCTATGGTCTCCCTGATAGCTGGCTCCCAGACCCCTTATCCTACTTGTCACACACACACACTCACACACACACACACACACACACACACAGAGGTGCACAAACATACACTGGTGTCTCCAGTTGACAGCACCCCAGACACATGGGCCCTCTCACCCATGGCCTGATCAGCTGCTGCATGCACACCCCTGTAAACACACATACATGCGCATGCAGAACAGAGACTCCCTCACCCAGTGAAGTAATTTGAAATGCAGTTTAACTAGAAGGCTGTGGTGATCAGGCATGGGCCGTGACCAAACAAGCATACTGACCAGCAGCCTGTTTCCATGCAATTGGCTCCTTTTAACCACTTACCTCTGTATTTTTCCACACTTATTCATTTGTGAGCCACCTTCTCCCTCCCATTCTTCCCTTTGATCTTGACCCTTAATATCCCTTCAGTCTCACACATTCCCGCCAACCTCTTTGAAACATCCCACAGTAAGTTTTACACCATTCCCCAAATGCTCATCCCATATTGAGTCCTGCACACTTGCAGGCAGTAACCCCACTCAGTCTGCAAGCCCACAGACTCCTCCAACACTCAGACTGTGGCCGGGCTGTCCTCTGCTGAGATCCGTGGGAGTAGCCAGGTCGGGGTGGTATTTGGCTTCCTTGGCTGGGTACTGTCCTCTGCGCATCTCTAGGCCTTTGTGTTTATGGTGATTAGCCCTTCATCACATAAACTAACAGATCCCACCACTGTAAATCTGTGTGGCTCTCAGAAGAGTAATCCCTGACTTTATACCAATAAGTGTCAGTAGATCCATAGTTTGATCTTCAGAAGTTGCGTGACTTCTGCGTCTTCTGTGCTCCTTTGATAGACGTTTTCAGTCAATACAGTTTATAGTCACATGTGGAAAAAATCTCCTAGAGCACATTTTCCCGCTATTTTTCAGGAAGTCACATTGTGAGGCTAAAAATAAATACTAGGCAGGTTGGGACATCACGTGTCTCATTCAGTAACCTGGGAAAGGAAGACAACCCTTTAGTCTTGGTAGGCAACATACCATCAACTTCTAAGATGTTGTGCTGCTAGTGCTTCTTCCTTCCATGCACAGGACACTGCGTGTGAGCAATGCTGATAGCCTTCAGGAGGTGATCGGGGAGGATACCTGATAGTGTATAAATGGGGTGGTTGTTCTGTTGCCATTTGTAAGACAATATCTGGAAAACTTAAGACTATATCCAGAAAAAACTATGCTTTATTGCTGTGAGATGTAAATATTGAACACTCAGTATTAGAGACAGCCTTCAGGGTTAGGGAAGGGATGGGCCCTTCCATGTTACAGACCAGCAGAGCACACTAGGGATGTAGTACATGCAGGAGAGCGCCTGGTAAAGGCACTTTTATTGTCATCATATCAAAAGCAATCCAGCACTACAAGGTTCAATGCTTCAGTCTGGAAAGAGGTTTTGGGAAGCCACTTGTTGTGCAGACTGCCTGCCCTCTGCTGTCTCCCCTGCAGTAGGGGAGGGACATTAGGAACAAGTGACTCTCGAACTATTGGAGCTGCCAATGTAAATGTTTTTGATTATACTCTTTGTGCAAAGGCCATGTGCATTAACACACAGGCTACATGGAAATATTCCTAGGACAGTGACTTAAAAACCATTCACAATCTTCTGTTTACTTTTACTATTGGCAAATGTTTCCAAGAGCCATGTTTGTAAGGAATATGTGTAGAATTTGGCACCATAGCTTGAGGCTCTGTCCAGTGACTGCCGAAGGGATGGCGTAATACCTGTGTTGTCAGGCTTGACACAGTTAGAGATGAAGCACTTCTTTATAGTAGTATGGAATTAATTGCTTTCTTGGCTACAGAATAGTCATATTTGATGTTGCCCACTTGGAAGAGAAGCTTAAATGGATCAACAATGTTTTTGATAATATCTGCCAAGAGCATTTTGACTCAGTCCTTTGTAATTACTCATTTTATTAAATCATGCATCAGTTTAAAGTATAACGCAGACATCTAAAAGGTGTTGAAAATGAAAACCTAATTGCATTTTGTATTTCCTACATTCATGTCATAGACTTATGTTGGACTTAATGTAGTTGTCCAGAGAAGCAGAGCAGATGTGACATTTAAATTCCTTCAGTACCACAATTACCTGGACTTTTTTGTATAATAAACTACTTTGCAAGACAGTTAGCCAACCAGCTGTCCGTGCCATCTGAAAAATGACTGATACTTAGAAGAAGCACTGAAGCTGGTGAGAAATGCCATGGTGTGTCCAGTACAAGCATACTTGTAAATACTTGTTGCAAGACTCGGAAGTGGAGAAAAATTGAATGAGTTGCTCCTTCTCCAATTCTTGGTTAAAGACTTGGAAAAGTGTGTTATGAAGATAAATTGTATGACATCGCTCTCTAGAGCATGGGCACATGTCTCTACTTCAGGCTAAGCAGCGACCACTGTGAGGAATACAACTTCTCAAACTTTGCAGTGAGGAGGCAGATGCAAAAATGATTTTACTTGTCCTCCAAGCCTCAAATAGTGGATAAACCCAGTCATAATCACTACTGAAAATAGTGATCTTCTCTGAGTTCAGCAAATCTATTTCTTGCCAGTGCTCTGGAAAATTAGAGCATAGACCTGGGAGAGATTCACTTAGAGTAGTAAAGTATACGTTGGCTTGGTACCTGCAAATATACAAGGCACCGATTGCCTGCATGCCTTTTAGGGGTGCAATAATGATGTTTTTGAAGACGTGAATTCTGGGAACTTCAAACCTATGCAAAGGGAGTGCACTTAGTAGAATTTTGGTGAGCTTGGGCAAAGAAGGGAGCTTTCATCACAGCTTTCAAAAACTGTAGGAATTCTTGAGTCATCTCTGTACTCCTGAAATTGCAACAGCTGATACCAACGACTGCTGTTAGCAACTCTGCTGTGACAAAGTGGGGTGAAATAGGTTCTGGTTAACGTCTGCCCTATGAAGAATATTTACTCCAGCTTGCACTAAGAATACTCTACCAAGCACCAATTTTGAAATAATCTGTGCATCAGGTGTGATACTGTCCCCTATTTTAACACTGAATGGCTGGATAACTAATGCCAGAGTGCAGTTTGGGGGTGCCTGGACTACAGCATTGACAACTACGATGACTCTTAAGAAATACAGTTGCACCCTTTACTGCCAAAGCAGGGACTTTATGTACCTTAATGGTGAACTCCAGCTGAAAAAAATACAGAAGCTGCAAATAGAAGGATGCAATTGAAAGATGGATTGTGAAGAGCAAGATGGAGCTCAGAATAATTTTACTGAAGATGGAGAATGACAAAATAGGGACCGGGAATCAAGGGAAATATGTGTGTGTGTGGTTGTACGTGTAAGCAATGAATTTTATGTGGTACTTTCTTACATCTGTTAAGAATTTCTTTTAAGCTATACATTTAAAAACTAAAAAAATAATTCCCAAATGAAGTGATGCTGCCATTAGGTATATTATCAGCATTGGTAAGCCATCACTTAGGAAAGGTTATATCTAGATGAAATCTATAGAGAAATTTGCCATCAAAGCACATCATTATTATTTGTCATGTCAGACAGTGACAAAGGCTGAAGTTTCTCACCTTAGTTCATGACTAAATAGTCTATCCTTTCCGTCATCAAAGAAGCCAAGTTTTCTGGTCTTTAAGGGAGGCCTGAACGCACACTCTTTGTCCATTACTTTTTTGTGGGGGACCTGTTTGAAGGTTTTTATATGTATTTTGGTTGTCGGAGCTGTGTTGTTTGCCTTACATTTGCTAGCCTGGTACATGGCATTTTTATTATAATTTATTGCAGATATGCCCACACTATATATAATTGGCATATGTGAAATAGATGCAGAGTTACTAACAGTAATAGAAATGTAAATAGCAATAGTATAAAAAGATAGCTACTACTGATTTATACTTCTAAAGAGTAATTGCATTTCCAAAATAATTAGCCAGAAAAAATTGTGGTTTTATCTAGAAATATTTTTGAAATATAAACTTTATCTGTAGACCTTCATCTGCCTCTGTTTCCAGCTGAAATTGTGCAGCACAGAAGTTGATTAAAATTCTCTAACAGTGAACCTACCGGTTGAATCCTGTTGTTACATTTTTTTTTATTGAATAGTAAAATGATGAACACTGCATGTAATACGTGATAGAGCAATATTCCTTTATTTAATTTTGCAATTTAAAGTTAAGAACATTTCAGTTAATGGAAGGTGAAGATACTGTTAAGGGGGTTATTATTTATCAGTGATTTATACAGCAACGGGATTGTATTGCAAAGCACTGAGTTAGAAAAATTGACGTTAAGTCTCCTTAACTCTCAGGCATTGGAAAATTGCCCTTGGTTCTTGTTGAATAATGCACATTGGCTACTATATACAAGGCACAAACTGTGTATAGATTCATTTAGAACTCCTAGGTGGGAGAATTCAAGTACGTTTTCAATGAAGAGTCTATCCCTTGGTAACAGAGAGCATTACATGTGAAAAATATGACATCCACAATGAGTCGTCTTAAACCCAGGTAGAGCTGGCTGACCCTGCCAAATTCACCTTTCTGAGGTAATCATGGCCTTTGATTATCAGATTATTTTTTTTTTTTAATGGTACCCTTTTCTCAGATGTTCTAGTTAGCTGTTTGCCTGGTAGTGACAACAATTTAGCAAGTTACTATTAGAGATGTGGTGATGTTTTATTGCTGAAAAGCAGAATTAAAAAAAAAATATCTTGCTGGTTGCATTATTTCACCATTTGTAAGGTAACTCATCTAGTAGACTGTAAATTCCCCAGGGCAAAGGTTTTCGTGTTTATATTTGTAATCTGTCATTCAGACCAATGGGACAAGGTAGTCCATAAACAACAATAAGTGAACACCAATTAATTTTAGATTATAGGCTGAATAAGAAATTCAGTCTGCAATTTTGCTTTCTAGGCACGGTTATCTAAGATTTTATATGGCGATTAACATTATAGCTGTAAAAATTTTAATGTGATCCCATGCCAGGAAAATATACATAATCAGTCTATACCAAATACCTCTGAGGACTTTCTAGACTTTTCATTATGTTAATGTTAAGTGCTGTTGTTTTATTCTAACAAACCTAGTCAACGTATTAATCCAATAGCTAAAAAAAATATTCTTTTTCCTAAAATCTGATATAAAAGATTACGTGCGTACTAGGCTGCATCAGCAGGACATATTATCTAGCATGGAGGCAGTGCTGTTTTATCAGCAAAAGAAGGTATATTTCTAAAACACATAAAGATAAAGGATAGTGAAAGTCTAAAGATGAAGATAATGAGAGTTGCTGATGCTCAGAATGCCAGAACTTCAGCACTAAAAGATAAGAAACAGCCTTTTGCTCTTCAGGTGTGTTACAAGAGACTGCCTATCAGAATGAAAACAATGAAAAGTTGTATTTTCAGCATTTTATTCTAATTTTTATTATGGCTTCAAATGCTGCTCTCTTTAATTATGGCAACAGATGTTGGCAGTACTGTACAATATGTGTCTGCACAATATGTGTTCTCTCACATTTTGTTCTTGAAGAGATGAGGCTTGGATATATTTTTATTTAAAATTAAATAAAGAAATTTGTAAGATGTTCAATAACTGGAATTCTTAAAAAGTCTCCTTACAAGGCATGGGGAGGTTCACCGTTCAAATGCACTGTGTAATGTCAAGGGAAGTGTAGATTCTTCCTTATGCTCCTTCTCTCTTCTCCATGATGTAGGGATATTTTCTGAAGAATAAGTGACAAACACATGTATTTTTTAGCTTGCTCAAAAAATAGTCAAACATCTGCCATATAGTAATACCGTGTTATGAATTGCAGTCAACTAAGGATTGTCCTTCTCAGGAAAACAGAGTTAGTTATTTATTGAGGAAACCCACAGAAGATGCAAGCTTTGGTCTGGCCCAGCATTTTTTCTTCCTTCATCTCTCACTTTGTACATGAATATACATACATACATACTATGTCCCCCCAGCCCAAAAGCTGAAATGAAATGACAATAACGTAGGGATATGGACTCTGAGCAATGTTAAAAAAAATCCAATGTGCCTGTGAAATCCAGATCCCCTTTTCCCGTGGGATCTGGGGAATGCCAAGTGACTTAAAGACAGGATTTAGGCTTCACTGGCCTGTGTGCCCTCTTCTGAGTGTGATGGCCTCTTAAAGAGGCTTCCACCCCATCTCCTCCCTGCTGACCCTCTGTCACCCCTTCTCTCTCCTGTCACTCTCTGTCTCGTTGCCAACAAAAATGTCTGATGATCTGAAAAATAATCGGAACCAGTTTTTTCCATCTGGATCTGTTCCCTGACACGTCTCCCAGTGTGGCCACACACAGCTGTGCCTCCGTGGGGGTAGGAGCAGGAGTGATTTTAGCTGAGTGAAGTAGATCTGCCGCCGCGTGTGAGACCATGGCCTCAGTCATTTCTACTGTTTTCTCACCTTAATCTCACTGCAACAAGTAGCTCATCAGCTACTGACACCATGTCTCCCGTCATTCTTGAGCAGCTTTCAACATCCACAGAGCCTGAACCTCTCTCTACTTGGAATCAAGAAGGTGCTGCCCGACAAAGCTCTCCCAGAAGGAGGCAGTGCCTTTCGCCACGGAAGGGCTGCCATGTTAAGCAGCATAGAGTCTCTCACGCTGTAGGTAGCTGGTGCTGTTGCACGCTGCGAAGGAGTTGTGCCCGTCAGAGAATATCAATGCTGTGCTTTTCCACATTGTGGGCAACAACTTTTTGCTACTCGTGGTTTGCTGGGCTGGTGGCTGCCTGCCCCTGGTTATGGGCTGGAAAAGCCTGCTCTGCCTCAGCTCTGCCTGTGCATGTTTTTCCCCATATGCAGTTTAAGCTTTTATGGTCTCTGTCAACATGTTTGTTGCCATTTCTTGGTCTTATACCTTCAGACAGCTCCTTCTTCTCTCTACACCGTGTGATGACGTGGAAGAGCCTCGGTGTGAAGGAGGAGAGCTACAGAGTGAGCATAATGACAGATAAGCCAGGTCTCTTCTGGTCAAGATGGATGTACAAAGTAAGACAGAGCACATCTGTGTGTCACACAATGCAAAGATCTCCCAGCTAGCCTTGACCCATCTTGGTAAAGAGTATTGTGTCTATGTTTCACCTCGGGGTCACCAGCCCAGGGCTGAATCTAAGCTGTGCAGTTCTTCTTCTTCCTCTTCTGCTGTGCAAGACACCCAGTTGTGAACAGTCTCCTGGAGAAAAGTTTCTCATGTGAGACATCTCCAGACCTGGCCGATGAATGTCCCCCCTGCCATACCTCTCCTGTTCTCCTGCATATGCCCTGTGCTGGTGGCTGTCGGTCCTCGCCAAAGGTAGCAGCAGGGCTGTGGCCCTCCTGGGGTGGCTGAAAGCTGGTGTTTGCCATTCTCCAGCCTTGGTTGCTTCTCTGGAGCCAGACGGTGAGATCAGCCTGCATTTCAGCTCCCAGAAGTCCCAACCGCAGCAGGAGCCAGCCCTGACTTACCTGTCAGTCTTGAGTCATTGCTAAATGCTGAGGTGACCCAAGAAAACTTCAGTACCCATCTGGGGACTAGCTGGCAGCTGAATGGCAGCCTTGAACATGCTGTTAGCATATAAATGATAGTCTTAAGTGAGCAAAATGATCAACTGATGCCCAAGTGGCTCTAAGGATATGTTCTCACTTCTGCCTGGTAAAAGCCAAGACTCAAAGGTGAAAATTCTGTCATGGAAGAAAAGACAGGGCCAGAGACTGCCCACAGGGGCAGCTATTGGCTCACAGAGGGACGGAAAATGTAGTTTCCCACCCGCTCAGTTTCCTCCAGGTCAATGAAATTAGAATCTGACCCTTTTGTTCTGATAACCTTTGAAAAGGAGTCAGGCTTGCCAAAAACCTCTGCTAATACACCAAAGGAAAAGGAAGCAAGTCATAAAACATGTTTTGGATCAAACAGTAAGATTCTGTTGCATGCATCTAAAACACAGTGGAAGGAACACAGTGCTGCTTTGGAGTATGACTAGGGACATGAATCATGGTATTAGCTCAATATTTGCCCAAAGAGTATAAACCACAAGGATTCAGGCAGCTAAACTTTGTTTATAAGAGCTGCACAAGAAAATGTGTGTACTGCAGCCTTGTTTGTCTTAACTGTCCAATTCCTAGGCTTTCCCTATACTCCAAGTAAGTTTTTGTGTTCTTTTCCTTCTTTTTGAACAAGGAAATTGTATAAATAACACTTATGATAATGAAAGAAATGCTCCACCTCAGAGAATGCAAAACATTGGCAGCATAACCAAACTTGACATTGTCATAGATTTGGGTTGGCAACATTGACAATAATAAGCAACAGATCTTTTTAACGTAAATTTAGCACTAGACATCAAAAAAGTGATAATCAGTGCCTGGTAAAGCCTCCTCAAGAAGAGTTTGCTCAGTCTAGTGAAGATCACGTGAAGTGTGAGTCAGTTGACTGACTCTGAAAAGTGAAGTATAGGGTGGGTCAGCAAGTGGTTGGCCTTGTGGTGTTGGGAGAACAAGGTGAGGGGTTTATGCTGTCTGTCTGATGTCCCTCTGGTAACTTGTGACACACTTGGATGCTTCAAACCAAATCTGAGAAGGTGCAGTGTTTCCAGCAATCCTGATTTATCAATAAAGTTTTTTTTAAAAATCCTGGTTTTCTTCATGATTTGTTTGGACAACTTAGTGCTCTGTGTTGGTTTTGGCACACGCCCCCCAGCTGGCCAGGTGGTGGGCACCTTCTGGCAAACCGGCTCTCCAATATGTATTATTTCCAGCCTAGTCCCAGTACCTGTTGTCTCCTGCCCCAGTGGCAAGACAGAAAAGGGCAACAAGGTCATGAAGGAGAAAAGAGTTGAGTCACCAGAAAGCCTGGGAGGTGTGAAGGCAACTGGAGACATTGCAAGGCGAAATGTTACAGGGACATGGAGGACACTATGAAAGGACTCATGGGACTTATGATGCTGGAAGCAGAGAGAGGTTATTTGGGGTGGAAGAGGAAAGCTGTGGGACATTGAACTGCAGGAAATCAAGGTTCAGTAGTTCTTCTCCTCAGGGAGCAACTTGTCTTCAGAGCTTGACAATATTCCATTGTGGTTAAATGTGTCTGGAGGGATTGGTTTATTGCTATCATGATATATGGATCTCTTACAGATACTTATCTTGGAGGTTGTGAAGGGGTTCAGTTAGCAATGGCAGGCTATAAATGAGGAGGAGAAGGATGTCAAGCTTAACGGTAGGGAGGAAGGAAAACTAAAATAATAAATATTGATTTGGAGTATGTCTTTTATTATCTCTGAGTGAACAGGAAAATGTTATAATAATGTGATCTTTATGTGAACCATAAATTATCTACATGAAGCTTTTCTGCATTGGTGTTGACTAATCAACGAACCATTCTGGGTAGCTGTTGGCTATACTGTTCATTCAACAGCTTGAGTTTGTTATCATATTTCATTGTATTCCTGTAGGCTGTACATTTTTATTAGTTCATAGCGATTTGTGGGATGCATGCCCTGGACTCAAGGAAATCACTTTTACCAGATGGTTTGAATCAGTAAGAGTCTTGTCCTGAGTTCAGTGATCCTTTGATCTGTTCCCTATTAGAATCATAGAATAGAATCATAGAATCACTTTGGTTGGGAAAGACCTTTAAGATCATAGAGTCCAACCGTTAACCTAGCACTGCCATCCCACCACTAAACCATGTCCCTAAAATTGCACCATGCTGTATAGCAGGAGAGAGCTAAGTAAATTCTGATAATACCAGATGTTTTACAAAGTCAAAATCTTTTATGTAGATCCTGGCCATATACTGAAAGTGAATTGTAAAGCTAAAAAAAACATTGGATATGCAATTTGAATGATGCATTAACCTATCAGTGAGAGGCATTTTTGGAATAACAAATGTGATTTTTTGCAGCTGAAATTTGTTTGGACTTCCTCCCTCTCTGACATCACTTTTGTGTGTGACCAGGGGATTTGTGTATGCACAAGCCTAGTGAATTTGATGTTATCACGGGTACATGTGAGACACAGGGGATGTCAGTAGGAAAGCAGGGTGGTGTCCATGACCTTCAGCCTCTTCTCAAGAAACCTGAAACAGCATTGGAACCAACACGAAGGCATGGGCTCCACCAGTAGCTCTGTAGGCCACGCAGGTCCTTGGCCACGTAGTGCCACACGGCGGGTGTGTAGGGAACATGTGCAAGGCACTTTGCTTTCCTGCAGGTGTTTTCCTGCAGACCGTGTCCCTCCCCTCATTCCCATGCTATATGGGACACCCACCCGACACTAGCTCCTTCCTGGGACCTGTGGGCCCCTCCCCCAGTTGGCCTCATCTCCTCACGCCCCCCCCCCCCCTCCCCGAGAAGTGGCCAGTTGGTGACTAGGATGGGGAGGAGAGAGGGCCAGGGCTGAGCCAGTGCTGCGTTAGGTGGGCTGGTACCTCTGCAGCCTTCCCAAGGAGACTTGGGGATGTGAGGGACCCCGAAGGATGCCCAGCTGTGCAGTGCTTACCCTGTGGCCTGCCCCTCTGTGCCAGCTGTGATCAGCACAACCAGCAGTCCTGCTTGAGGGACCCACACCCATCTTTTGCACAAAAGCCTTTTCATTTTATTTTAACACTCCCCCCCTTAAAAACTTAATGAATGAAGTTAACAAAGTGACATCCCCCACTCAAAACCTCCTATAATAGAGATGCAAAAGGGGCCCTGACCCAATCTGTCCTCTCCCTCCATCGCAGGCTCAAGCCTGAAGCTTCCCTTTAACAGGGGGTCTTCAGTCTCCTGGATATGCAGCTGAGGGCTGCATTTCTCCGTGTTCAAATCAAGGTGCTAAGGTTTCAAAACCCAGGGATTACATGTGTGGACACATCATTGCTTCAAATTCATTAACAAAGCCACACTATTTTTGGTTAAAACGTGTTCTTCATATGGAATAACATGAAAAGTAAAGTAAGATTTATTGTCCAAGAAATATTCCCCAAGGAAAAAAGTTAGTAATGTGGCAACTTGTGATTCCTTAATACATAGGTCAGATGGAGGAAATGTAAGGATGGTATGAATACCAAGTTTTTCTGATTCCAAAGTCAGGAAAGAGGGAAAAGTCAGCCAAAGAGCCAGTGCAGATGTTCACCATGTGGTCACATGTCTTTTTTTGTGGTCTGGCAAACAGATCATATAGCTAGTATCAATACTAAGACTTAATCAGTTGTCAATGCCTTAGTTGCATACATCGAAATGGATATATTGAAGTTATCTGAGTCTTTTAGAGCTTTTATTTCATGCTACCTGCAGAAAGGCGTGGTGGGTTTAGGATACATCTATGCTGGTAGTTATGTATGTGTAAGCTACCCAGTTACATTTTTGTCCCGTTTCCATTTTTCTGGAAAAGCTTTGCTCAGATTCAGCAATAATAGTGCTATTCTAAGACAAGCCTAGCCAGGTCTGCTTAAGTCCGGGATATTTTCTGATTTCTGTTGGTACCTTTTCTGTCCTACTGTCTGACTGAAGCGGTGCACCTTCGCCTGCTCACAAGCATTTACATGCGACCTGAAGGAGAATTTTCTTTTACATTTACCACTTCAAAAGCTCCACTATTTTGCTTATCCAGCAGAGGTTGTGAGGCCCAGGCCATCTCTCGACTTTGTGGGAAGTGATCTGTATGTGGAAGGTGAGAAAGTACATTCACTTCTAATTGAGTTACCTGAATTGTGTAAGTGAGGTCCTTCTCGGGCAGGGGCTGTATGCGACCTCCTGCAGCCCCCTCTCCCAGGTTGACGAGAGGCAGAAGGGAGAGGAGAAGTGATGGGCTGCATCAGTGCAGGGGAGCAAGGTGGCCACAGGGTGCTTACAAAGAGTCTGGCAACAGAGCCACGGCCTGGCACCAGCCCAACCCTGAGAGGCCGCGAATCCCTTCCGCTCGCAGTGGAAAACGCTGCTACCGCAGCAGAAATCAGCTATTGCATTTGTGTGCACAGGAGGGGAACACAGACAGAGATCAAAGCCAATTTGCTGGTGCAAAGTCGGGATTGCGTCATTAGCAATAAAGGAAAGGGTGTTTTGTTTTGTTTTAGACCTCTTTTTTCTTTGTGTATCGATGACTTTCTGTTTATACTATTTCTTCTCTTAACTTTGTGAATTCTTATATTTTTCATCCAGTTTATTGGTCTGTGAAAACTGTTTGCATGTGTGACTACCTTTTGGTATAGTTTGTATATACTAAGTTGCATGTGACAAGAAATATGCTGGTGGAAGCCTTTGAACATGAAACACATTTGAAGGGCCTGAGCTTGCACGATGTGTGAAAAAAACAATTGCTGTAAAGTCCCACATGTTAAAAGTCTGAAGATGAGGGCATGCAGAGTTAGTGACCGCTTTAAAAAAATGTATTTCTCCTTACCAGATCTCCTCCATTAAGAGGAGACACTGCAAGAGACAAATTATGGGGTTTGTGTAAGTTATTTTTCTTGATTAGAGCATTGCTTCTTTGAGTATTCAGGAAGCATTGTTTCCACTGATGCTCATTACTGTTGGCACTCCAATGCACATAACCAGCATCTGCCACAGTCAGGATTTTTTTCTGAACGTTGTTATGTCTGACACTACGTAGTTTTTCAAAAGATTTTTTTTGTAAACTTTTAAAACACCAGTCCAATTGCTCTGAAATTTTAACAGTGTCAAATATTTCTTTGCAGCTGGGGACAGTAAAATGAAAGCTGAATAGATACCTCTGCCCACACAAGCAAATTTTTTTGCATTTTTCAAATGTTTCTGCTTCTGGTTGCTATTGAAACTTTGAAAAACCTTTCTAGTGCTTGAACTGTGACATAAAGGAGAGACTGTTTCATTTTTCTTTTTCAAAGATGAGGAAATTTCAAAATTATTGAAGGTGATAAAAAGGAAAATGAAAAGCAAAACCAGAACAATTTTGATATTATCAATTTTACTGTGTCTGTGTGAAAAGAAAAGAAAAAAAAAAGGGAATGTCTCTCTCTGTATGTGCCTTAATTTTGGCAGGTTTCACATCTGATCTTTTTTTTTTTGTAAAAGATGCTGTTTTGCAGTAACAGCAATTTTTTCTTTGACATTCAAATCTTAATTTTAAGATAGTTCTGGGAATAAATCTGGCCTTTTTTTTAAAAAAAAGGAATCCCTTCTAGATATGAAGTGAAATGTCTTTTGCTATCTAAAGAATTCTAAGTTTGGATGGTTAAATTAGAAATAACTAGTAATATGGTAATTGATTGATTTGTCTGATTATACGTCTTTGCTTCCAACAATCCCCCCTCCCCGAGTTACGAGAGAAAATTAACTAAACTTGCTTGTTAGTAATAACTACCTTATGCCTATTCCCGCAAGCCAAGACTGTCATCTGCAGACATGAATAAAGACTATTAATGTTATACTCACTGGAATTCAAGGAAATTTCTTGCAATGTGTAAAAGCAATCATGTGCAAATGTGTTTGCAGATTGGGACTGTATTCTCACCCAAATATATAATGCAGTTTCCAGGTGGTAGCTATCAGTTATTATGTCTATTTTTGTTTTAGCACAATGAATAGTCAGCAGCAGAGTAATACCGCTCACTGCCTTTTCCTTCTAATATTGTTCATGGCAGAAATCCAATTTATACAGTGCAAATAATCATTATTTCCAATAGGCCAAAGATCTTTCCTGGCAAGAGCATAACCAATGTCTTCTACTCCTACTTGTGTCATTCATGATATTTCAGTGATGTGAGTTAGCATATAATAACCATTACCCATAGAAAGATTGTGGGAGGGGAAAAAAAAGAAAGAAAAGAAAACAGGGAACATTCCTAGTGCTGTGAGACACAGGGAATTAAAAGCAAATAGCAAAGCAGGTGGAAAAATCCAACAAGGAAGCTTAACAGACTGAAGAAATACTGAGCTTGTGGGCCTGGGGAAGAACGCTGCAACTGGTGTCTGGGTGACATCGTTCTGTCCCTGCATGTCATTGCTGGGGAGTTAACTATCGTTGAATGGCACTTTTAAGAGGTGCTTGCCACAGTCCCCAAGCTCTTTCCTGGATAACTTTTGATGTATGAAGGAAGGGCTTGATATTGGGCAACCCCTGATATCAATACAGGCTGGAGGATGAAAGGATTGAGAGCAGCCCTGCCGAGAGGGACTTGGGGGTACTGATGGATGAAAAGCTGGACATGAGCCGGCAATGTGCGCTGGCAGCCCAGAAAGCCAACCGTACCCTGGGCTGTATCAAGAGAAGCGTGGCCAGCAGGTCGAGGGAGGCGATTCTGCCCCTCTACTCTGCTCTGGTGAGACCTCACCTAGAGTACTGTGTCCAGCTCTGGAGCCCTCAGCACAAGAAGGACATGGAACTGTTGGAGTGGGTCCAGAGGAGGGCTACTAAAATGCTCCGAGGGCTGGAGCACCTCTCCTACGAGGACAGGCTGAGAGAGTTGGGGTTGTTCAGCCTGGAGAAGAGAAGGCTGCGGGGAGACCTGATTACGGCCTTTCAGTACCTAAAGGGGGCCTATAGGAAAGATGGGGAAAATCTTTTCAGTAGGGACAGCTGTGACAGGACAGGGGGTAATGGTTTTAAATTAAAACAGGGTAGATTTAGACTAGATATAGGGAAGAAATTCTTTACAATGAGGGTGGTAAAACACTGGAACGGGTTGCCCAGAGAGGTAGTGGAGGCCCCATCCCTGGAAACATTCAAGGCCAGGTTGGACGGGGCTCTGAGCCTCCTGATGTAGTTAGCGGTGTCCCTGCTCACTGCAGGGGGGTTGGACTAGATGACCTCTAGGGGTCCCTTCCAACCCAAAACATTCTATGATTCTATGATTCTATGACTTGAGTGGCGATCCCTTTCTCACCTGGAAGGCTGTAGGGACCCAGTTCCAAGCGCAGCTCTTCAGTTGTCTTTTGCAAAGAGGCTCCAGCAGGATGCTAAAGCAAGAGCGTGTTTTCATCACTGACTTCGCAAACAGGAGTGACTCATGTGCCATCTGTTTTGTCCCTCCACTCGATCATATGCGCTCCCTGTTTGTGCTGGTTAATATATTTGCCATCTATTAAAAGGAGAGGAAACTTTGGAGTAGTCAAAACAAACATGCCTGAGAAAGGCTGAAGTTTTGAAAGGGGCTGGTTGGAAAGCCGCTACCACTATCATTTTCCATTGAGACATGCGGTTCTGGGGCGAGGACATGCCAGGTGAGACACAACCCACTGATTTCTGCACGTCTGAGGCACGTCTGTGTTATGTAAAACAGTGACTGCATTAGCTCCAGAGCGTACTAAATGCACCACGTTGCACCCGGGCTGCAAACCCCTGCTCCTCTGCCTCTGTTATCCCAGCCCAGTGGTGTGTGGAGGTGGCTGTCCTGCTTTGGAGCCTGAGGGGGGCTCTTCAGCCCTGAAGGGAGAGGACTGAGTGGGAGTTATGTTTTGTGAGTGGTGCTGAGAAGGTGAGTGGAGACTCAGAGCTGCCCAGATGAGCTCCTTCCTCCAGTGCAAAAACTGGGGGGAATAGGTAACAAATGAAAAGTGGCAGTTGGCAGGTTGAGGAAAGCCTGGGAGATATTCCTCTACCCAACACCTAGCTGAACGGTGGAATGTACTGCAGGACGCTGAAATCTTACCTGGTGCTTAAAAGGTGCTTGAATAAATGAATGGAAAAAAATTTCCACTAGGAGAACTGAAATACAATGACAGCACCTCTGGCTCATTCTGCATTGTAAAGTCTACATGATGTTGGCACTAAAATTTGGACTCCGAAGTCACTAAACCTTATAATAGACTCAAAAGACCAATGCCAGAATAAACTGGAAAACTAGATTACTGGTGCCTCTGCCATTCAGAGCCTGTCATTTTACCAGACTTTTTGCCTCTGAGGTCTCAGTGGTCAATTAAAGAGTCCACCAACAAGATGATAGTAGCCCTATCTGAGTAGAAGGGCTGAGGGGTAGCCAGAGCATGGCACACGCCACCCGTTTCCTAGACATTGCCTAAAACCAGCTTAATGTGACAGTGACAGAGCTAACGGGCATTTAATAGACGGTTTCATTAGCAGAAAATCAGTTACAACGTGAGCTCTTGTTAAGCATTACATCATGACAGTAGGCAAAAAGCATAAGCAGGGCCATGGAATGACTTAGGAGAGCACAGCCTGCCCACGAAGCAGCCTTCCTTCAACAAACCCCACCTTTCCCTTGATGCCTTGCTGTCACACGCTTGTAAATCATTCCTTCCAGGCTTTAAGATTTTATATACAAGTGTATTGTGAGAGAAGTGCAAGACATGCTGTATAAACCTGTGAAAAATACATCTTGAATTGCCTGTGTTTCAGGTCCCCGGTGGGCAGCCTGACTCCGGCACATAAAACACCCAGAAAGAGCTGACAGGTCTGGTGACATAGTTTCAGCATCCCAGCTCAAGCCTAGACATGAGCCAGGATGTGTCACGGTCTCACTCTAACTGGTTTATATTTCTCCTTAATTGGTGAAAATGTTACCTAGCTAAATGAGAAAGAGGAACAAACTGTACCTATCGCCAGAAAATCTCCCTCGGAAACAGTTTCCAAACATATGCATTAGGTAATGAGTCTGTTTCCCTGCCTGTGTGTCACAGCGCTCCGTGCTATTCTGGTTCTGTTTCGCAAGCTGGCGTTGCTTTTTAATACGCTTACTCCTGGTCTGCTCGGAATCAGTTGTTCTGCATATTCTCCGGCTGCTTTTGTGAGGAACCGCAGCTATGCCGGGCAGTTTCTGTCAGCCCCACGCCACGCTTCTCAATGGAGCATGATTCCCAGCTCCCTCTAGTTCTGCATTTTCACCTTTCTGATCTCTAGCTCTGTCTTTTTTGCAATGTAGTGTGAAACCCTTTGTAATGGGAAGAGGTGCAGAAGCCATCCCAGCGGCCCTCACCGTGATTCCTTGCCAGCGACAATGGCCATGAATGCACAACAGTGTAATTCAGTACAAGCACGAAGGCATTCAGAAAATATGGGCAAGGTGGTGTTCAGAAAGCTCAGCCTTTTGCTTATGAAATCTCCAAGAGCTTCTTATGCATTACATCAGATTTCTCAACAGTTTACAAGCTGGGGTTTTTTTCCCCCTCTGGAAACATTTGTCACAGTGGATTATTCTGTTCAGTGCTGCTGTATGTAAAATGTAGAATGTTAATGCTTTATTTGGCTAAACATGCATAATTTGGGAAGACAGGTGGAGTGATGGATTAATCATCAGGCTTTTAACATTAAGTCTTGTTAGCTGCAGTTTTAAATGTTGTTTATTTGAAATTGCAGTGTGGATATAATGTCTAAGTGGAAGCTCTTTACAGGTATAAATTAAAGCTGCTTTTGCTGTCGGTAATAAGCTAGAAGTTTGATTTAAAATCTGTCATTTTCTCTCATACCTGGATGTTCAGACAGACTTATCACAAATAACCCAGTGGTAAAGGTACAGCTACTGCAGTGGCAATAACATTTTCCTTCTGCTTTCTATGAATCTCTCTAAGCCTTGACTTGCAGGACCTCTTCTGCTTGTTGTGGGAAGGTAATTACAGCTGGGTGCACATCTCACCTTTGGCATCTATTAAAATGTCTAACTCTGGCAGTGTTTGTGATAGCGGATTTGTGCTGTGGCTTTCTGTCAGCCTTGGGTTCGAGCCAGGGCCCTGTCATCCTGAAGGCAGCTGGGCAGAAGCAATGCCTGGCCACTCTCAGCCTGCGGACAAGCTCAGGGGAAGCCCCCATCAACCTCTTGCCGTTTCCTTGAGCCTTCCAGCCCACTCGATGTTTAGATATTTGATACATGAAACTGCACTTTTGGGTTGGGAGAGCAGAGCTATGTTCCCGGCTTTTCCCTCCTCCATCACCTTTGCAAGCCTGATCTCCAGACCAACATGCCCAGGCTGGCCTGCACAAGAGTACCCCAAGAAAAAGTCCTGCTTCCCAGCTGAGGGAGGTTTGCTAGTTCCTCTTCTGGAAAATTGCAGAGATCTGGGTACATGGCTACGAGTCTTTGGCATTAAAATAAATTGAATCCAATTTTGCTGCTCTCATTGGGTAGGAAAATCGCCCTTTATACAGCTCACAGCTGTCCCAAGTCACCTTCCTCGGTATCTATTTATAGATTTTATGCTCAAGACATCTCAGCTTCAAAAGAAATTCGTCTTGGGAAAGAATGCAGCATTGTGCGGGGAGATAGGGGTACTCCTGCTTTGAATTTGTGCTGTGGAAGAGAGAGAGGTATTAATTTTGTCAGAATGGCAATTGAACCAAAAGAATGGAAAAATGTTCGCCTGATGCTGAGCTGAGAAGGGTATTTTTAAGGATTCTTTTGTGAAACTCAAATGTTTTATTTAAACTGAAAGGAGATTTTTCAGCTTTGTTTTGGGACTATTTAATCCTTTTAACCTTTTTTTGCTCTAGATTTTGTTTAGATAAATAGTATCATTTCAGAGGAATTGTTTGTTTTGATGTCAGGCAGAACATGTAGGTATTTCTGAAATGAAACATTTATTAAGCAGCAACCAAACACAGTGTTTTGATGTAACATTCCCCGTACTTTCCAAGCTCTCTTTCACAACGATTTTTTTAATTCCCGGGGAAGTTTGGCCCAGCTGAGGCAGGGGCTGGTCTGGGTCAGACAAAAGCAATAAGCAGAAAATCCTTCCTAAAAGAGACAAAAGAGCATTTTGAGAAGCAAATCCTTCTTCCTTGACCAGTGCTGGAGGGAAGCTGTTGATTAAATGGCCTTTAGTGGTGCTGGATGATGCTCTTCCGTATTCTACTCTCGGGAACTCGTATTTCTTATCTTTCAGATCTGAGGAGAGGTACAAAAAAACCCCCGTGTTGCTAACTGGCATAGCAAGCTGGTGTATAGTTATTTGTTGCCAGAGACAGGCGCTTTTCATTTAAGCGTTCTAAGATTTCAATCTCATTTGTGCCTGTCCTGTTCAGAGGCGAAAGCCGCGATGCCGGGGCTCAAGCATTGAAGATGCACCTTGCCTGCCAGAGTATAACCACCCTTGGGAGATATAATTACCCTGAACAAGAAAAGAAAGGAAGTGTGAGGAAATCATGCTCAGCCTTGCTGTGGCTTGCGGGCATGGCACTGCAGCAACCTTGCCACCCCCCACCCCCCCTTAGTTTATGTCCACTGCAGTGTGTCTTTGACAGGAGAAACTCTGGAAAACAACATTTTCAGCAGTCAAACAGGAGGGGGTGAAGACCTGCCAGCATTTGTCGTCTGACAGTAAGTAAGTAAACAGGTTGACAACAAACATCTAAGATTATCTCCTCTCTGCTTGGGACTGTGTTATGTTTCAGTTGAGCTTATGATGGAAGAGAAAAGCTTGTTGTGTTTACCTTTTATCTTCAGCTTTCACATTGCTGGTTGTCTGTGATCCGAGACTCTGCGATGCTTGTAGCTGGACCAGGCTGGAAGGCATTGGGGTCCCACAGAGGACTTGTGGGGAGTCACCTCGCTGTGGGGCCACACACAGACCATGCCACAGCGTAAGAGCATCACCTCCTAGGCAGCTCAGATGCGCTCTTCTCCAGAGTGCGAGGTTTGACCCTGCCATCGATTGCCTTCCTTGGAGGAATTTCTTCTAAACTGCCTTTTTATCTGCTTTTCTCTTCCTAAATCACTGCTGCAATTGTTTGTAGTTGGCTGTGTTTAGTTTGTATTTATACGGCTTTTCCTGCACTGAATAGCCACCGTTTTATATTAATTATAGGAACACAATAAGGAAAAGGACTGGGGAGAAAAGGAATCAGCTGTGAAATTATCTATTCATAGCATCAGTTTCCTGTATTTACCAACAAGTCTTTCACTTGCCTAGATAAAGGTATTTTATCCTACTCATTCTTGTTTGCTTTCTTGCATCACAACCCTGTTTTCCTTCCTTCAACTCTTCTATTTATGTAACATTCCTGTTGTAATTTACTGCATTGGAAGAGGAACTGTTCGAGCTGGGTTTTGCCCAAGCCTCTGTACTTTTTGGAGGACAGGATTTGTTGAGTAAGTGGATTAGCATCTCTCTTTTTGCTGTCCAGGGCTGCATCAAATTGCTACTAAAATCATAAGGGATAGAATCTTCGGCAGTTAAAACTAAGTATTTTTGGGGATGCTGCCTTTTGTATAAAAAACAAAAATAAATTTGGGACCCCTAGGTGTTATCTGGAGTTTGAGACTTTTATCGCATTTATTTTCAGATTTCTAATAAAGGGATGGACTCCATTTGGAAAGCAAGTTTATTGTCACCCGGCAATGGCCTGTTCGTCACTGTGCACAAGAGGATTTTAAATCTGCATTTTAGAAGATAAGGATGAATAGAAATTCTGCTGATTGTGCTCCTTTTGGCTCCAGGATTGTGTCCTCGTCTTGAGCTGTAGAAGCGGGGAGATAGAAGCAGATCGACCACCTTGTTTTATCAACTGTTTCAACGTGCAGCATTTCGAGTAAAACCCTAGCTTCCCACGGCGCTGCTCCTGTTGCACGTCTGCTTCCCGGCCTCACTGGCACGCTGCTCTTTGCTTTGCTACGGGACGTATGCAGCAGCAGTGTTGATCGCCAGCACTACTACAGCCTCTTGCATTCAACCAAAGGCAATTGCAAAATTTGACTGTGTCTGCCAAGCAAACACATGGTCCAGGTCAGAAATAGGTTAATTAAAACGAGATAAGCAAGGCAGGAAGTCCAGAAATAGATAATATTATGATCTTAACTTTGAAACTTACTTAATAGTTTTTTCAGACAGTCTATTTCTTTTCTAAATCTTATCCTGTAGGGCAAGGAGGAGAGGAAATGTGATTAAACGAGATTAAGTGGCATTTAATTCACATTTTTTCTCTTTCCATCTGTATGCCTGCTACTCCTTGTGCTCTCGCCTCTGGTGGGGACACAACCAGAGCCTGAATAAATAATTGCCTGCAGACCAGTGAAAAGTGCTCCATGTGAAATTTCAGAATTGTGATGGCACTGGATGCAGCAAACTCACATTTAACATGGGTAAAAGACTGTGTGTGCTGAAGCACAAGCCCGTGCATTTGCTTAAAGTTCTTATAGTCAAGGTGATGGGGAGGGAGGAAGAGAAACCTGAGGTAGCTTGATGCATTTCACCTGAGAAGGACAGGAGGTGGCATCAAATCTCTCCCAGGTCCTGCCACACCTTTTCCATGGACAGGATCTGTGGTTCCAAATCTATAGCCAGACAGTTACCTCTTGGCTTATGCAGGCACCCAGTGTCAGGTCTGGTTTACCTTATGCACACTTAAACTCGCTCCTTACAGCGGTGGCAAGTCCTCTCCAGCTCTCTCGTTGTGCAGAGAGAACATTTTTCTTCTTCTACAAGTGGGAGATGCCCTTACTTTGGTGACACAGCTAACTGCTTGGAGGTATGGATGGCCTATAGAGGTGGCTCAAAAATCATTAAAGAAAGCTATTAATGAAAATAATTTCAAAAGTGTATTTTCAGGGGGATGCAGCATGTGAGCAGCAGCCGTCTGTGGCATGGGGAGGGTGATGCAACTGGCAATGCATGCAGTGCACCCTGCACCAGGGTGCCAGGACATCGAAGGATGCCAATTCACAGCCTTATCAGACCTGACATAGTCTTGTCAGGATATAGCTATCCTGACTGTGATGTCAATACTCTCTGAATTGTAGAGGTTTAGCGAGTCCCTCTGAGACAATGAGGAGATGCTGACCGCCTGATTGCCAAATCCAGCCTTCTTTACATTATAGATATTTCAGACTGGAAGTTTGGATTGGAAAGCTGTAACTCCATCAGCCACATACAAATGAAGAAAAGAATTTATTTTCTCTAGAAATCAGATCCTCTATGAGATGAACTTCCCATGACTTTTTGGCAGTAAGAGGTATGTTTTTCGCTGAGTTGTATTCTTCACATATTGACTATGCTTCCTATGAAATTACAAATACATTTAACATGAAATGGGCCAGATTACACTACCAATTTTCTCATTTTCGCCTTTGAAGAAGGATCACACAATGCTTAGTGATTGAGCAATAGAATGACAGAAGAAATTCAGTGTCAATAGACGCAAAGTGATGCATATGGGAAAAAAGCACCCTAACTACATACAGAATGACAGTTTCTAAATTAGCTTCTAATGTTCAGGAAAGAGATTTGGGAGTCATTACTGTTAAGTCCCTGTGAAAATCAGTTCATTGCTCAGCAGTGGTCAAAAAGATTATTAGGAGTTGTTAGGAAAAGAATAGAGAGCAAACAGAAAAAAAAAAAAAGTTAAGTTACCACATAAATTTTCGTGATGCATCTGCATCCTGGATATTATGCAGAGAACTCATCAGCACAGCTCAGAACGGAGAGCTGAAAGTGGCCCAGAAAAAGGAAGAAGGAGGCTCGGTGAATGGAGTGGGTTTTGTGTGAGGAAAGGTGGAATATACTGGGTATTTTCAGCTTGGGGAAGAGATGGAGCCTGATAACATCATGATGGTAATGGGTAGTTGAGGAATGAGATTAATTATCATTCCTGACAATATAAGAACATGGGCTGATGAAATAATCAGCTGGGCGTTTAAAAAGGGAGCACTTCATCACCCAGCATGTGGTGAAGTTGTGCAACTCATGGCCGTGGGATATTATGGAGATCAAAATAATAAATGGGTTCAAAAGCTGATGGGGCAAATTTGCAGAGGATAGGGCCATCAGTTTCTGCTCAAAATGATGTTCAGGGTGAAACTCCCAGCTCAGAAGTCACTATGTTGCTGACGACCAGAACCTGGGAGGCAGGGGAGGGTCACCCCATGTCTGCATTACTCCTCATATGTTTCACTTGAGTGTTTCCTTCTGACCACACTCAGGGTATAGAGCCACATGAATCTTTGTTTTTCTGTATGACAACAGTATGGCTGTTCTTCTGTTACACTTTTCTGTCGTTAAAATTGATAACTGAAGTATGTATTTGTTTTTATTTGTATGCTTTTCCGCATCTTCCATCACCATATCATGTGGGTGACCTAAACGTATCAGTGAATTTGTCCCTCACAGCTCTTCAAAATAGCAGAGAAACAGCCCAATCCCCATTTACAAGGGGATTCTCACGCTGGGAAGAATCTGCTGGGCTGGGAAGGACGCTGAGAGATCGACAACCACCTTCCTCCTCCTCACACTTCATGTGGTGCCCTCAAGAAATGTCTGTGGAGTGCCTTGCCATGCCAGCCCTTCCCCTGCCAGCCCCCTGCCTCCAAACTGGCCGCCTCTGGGCTGCATACAGTCCTTATGACTAAGGCACAGCGAGAGAGGAAAATAAAACCCCTCAGTGTGGCAAAGCCCTCAAGACCTTAGACAAGACTGAAGTGAAGCTTACGTGGTTTGGGTGAAGTCCAGCAGCACATCTGTGGAAGAGGTGGGAGCTGGATCCAACCCTTTTCTTCCTTGGATAGTAACCTGTAATTACAATTGTCAGTGCAAGACACCTAATATATCCTTCTTCAATCTTCTTTTTTTCTCTTGGTGTAACTTTTTCTTGTATCCAGTGTGCTGTAATTCTGGGTTTTTCCCTTTATAGCAGTTAGTTTCTTGGCGTAGTCCCTGACCACAAATGCTTTTGAGTGGAACATCTGGTTCTAATGTGCGCTCTAGAAATGTTACTTTCTGCAATATACCACTTTCTCCCAAATGATACTTTTCCTCTTGTGTTTGCCCAGAGCAGCCTGTAAGCTGATCAATATCTGAAGCAGCAAATGATCCGTTTGAGAACAAAGACTTCAAAAGACACATAAGTGATTTCCCAGAACTGGGGGTGGTTGCAGGAGAGGTAGCTTGCAGCCGGGCCTTGCACACGGGAACACTGCAGGGCTGCTGTCCTCCCCCTTCTCCATCCTGGCTTTCCCCACTGCTCCGACCAGTTACCATAACCGCAGAGCCAATCTCAGCTTCTTTCCTTCCTGGTGATCCCACCTAGCTATCTTCTCGCTTTTTCAGTGCTCCTTCACTTCTAGCCAAGCCCATTCAAATGTTCAGAGGAGGGAATATTGCTACCAGGGTCCTTCTGTTGTTTCTCGCTGCCATTACAGCTGCTTTTTCAGAATTACTAGCTTAGGAGCCGTCCTGCATTATGTGAGTAAACAAACCTCCACCTACTTACAGGGGGAGAACTGCTCTGCACAAAAGAGTCTGTGTAGTCAGCAAAGGGGAGACACTGGATGAAGCAGGAATGTTTAATGTATTTACAGGCATGGGAAACATGAAAAGACAGCTGAACTCCAGAGAAAACTGTAGTGCGCTTCTGGTACGTTTGCAATACAGACGATGTAAATAATATATGACTCCTGGAAGGAGTGTAGGAATATATAAAGTTTTATGTAGGGGAGCACTGCACGCATGTGGGAGATTCAGATGCATCTACAAATCATGGGCTGGATGCCAAACAGTGCAGCGGTGCCCACCGTAAATGGGGTGCGGGGACTGAATTACTTAAGTAAATAGAGTCTATTGTGACTCAGATGCTGAAAGGGTAAATTGTGCAGTGCCACAATCCACCAAGTTATTTAACTTTGCAAAAACAAAGCTCCTCAGTGACGGGGGAGGAGGATTTATTATTCCATTATTTTATCTTTACAAGCCAAGCCATAGGCGAATATGATCATGGTTTTTAAGAGTTTGCCTGAGCAGGGCTGTCTTACTGGCCGGACACTTCATCATTACCATAAAGCATGGAGAAATCGAGCATGATTCAAACACGTGAAAAATGTAGCTTAACCATTTAAAATCCTTTAGGGCTCTTGCTTTTGAGATGTGAACAAACCTATGGATGCTCTAAGGTGCCTGGTGTCCAGCCGTTTCTGTGCTGGCAGCTGTGCTGCAGCTATGCAAGGTGGAGCTTCCACTGGTGAGGTGCTCCCACCCATTCCACGTGGGCATGGGAGGAGCGCTGGGTGGTGGAGCCTGGGGTTTCAGCCTTCAAGGTGCCGAGGCTGAAACCCCACTCAGCTCCCAAATGCCCGCCTCATAGATTTCACTGTCCTGAAAACCTACTGGTTTACTTTCTGGACCTGGAGACTTGCTTCTCCAACTCTGCTCTTTGAGGCACCCGGGATCTGATCTCTCTCCATTTGGCTGCCCCGTCTCTTTGCACAGACACTCCCAGACCCCTCCTCTTCATTATAAAACTGAAGGTAAAAGAGAAGGTCCCTGCTCAAGCCCTTGCCTCCCACTCCCAATTCACCCTTTTTGCAGGCCATATGGACCCATCTCTTGATATTTTAATCTGGCCTGAGTTTCGGGTCGGTAATAAGCAATAAAAACAATTATAAGAAAATTTGTCACACTTGAAATAAAACAGGGTGGGTTTTTTTATTTATTTCTCCAAGGCCATATTCCTACTGTATACCTTCTTGGACACCTGAGAAAATGCTTACATTCAGATTTTCTTCTGACCATGTTGAAGTGACGCCAGTAGGGCAGAGATTCCCTCTGTAACCATTTGCATGCTTTTGATGCTGTTTAGCTCATGGTAAACGTGATGAAATAGAGGAAAATTATTTGTGTTGCTGCAGGTCAATAGCGAATTTGCTCAAGCGATCACAGGGACCACAGCCCTTGGTCACACACTTAGTGCAGATGTGTGCGCTGGTGGGGCCTGGCCCTGCGGTCCACGCATGGTAGGGAAACCCCATGAGGGGCAGGCTGCTGCCAGCACCTGACCGGGAAAAGCTTCTCAGAAGTCAGAAGGATCAGTTTAGAAACTCAAGCAATTTAATCACTGTCTTTGGTAAGAAACTCTGCGACAGATAATTTTGCCCTCATTTATTAAAACTATTCTTTGATCTGAAAATAAAAAAAAAATCTCATTTTATAGGAATAGTGTTTTCTAGAAAAAATAGTGTTTCTAGACATAGCTGGTGAATTTAAATTACATAGGAACACTTGCTTGAGCACTTTTTAGTCATATTTTACTCCTCTGAAAGCTTGGCGGGTCTGAGTCAGCAGGATGCAGAGCTGACTCCAGCCCGGGGAGGAGGCTGGGCAGAGCAGACTCTGCAGCCTCCAGATGTTGTGCGCTATTTTCTTTTCAGTGGCCTTTTTGTAACCCTCTTGGAGACTGTGTGATATACACATTAAGGGCATTTTTTTCAAAGGGAGAATCTAGGTAACAAAACCGACTAGGAACAGTACAGTTTCTGCTGGTCTGACTCAACAGCATCTGCCTCAATTAAAGCACTGAGAGATTATCAAAATAAAGCAGGTGTCCAGCTTTCATTGAGGTAAATATTTTAAGCTGTTTTCATAAGGAAGAATGTCTGTAAGAGCAAAGTTGGCTTATTTTGAGGGAAATGGAACAAATCAAAACAAACAAACAAAACAGGAAAAAGGAGGGAGTGTGATTTTGATATCAGCCTTGTCCTTCCTGAGCTGAGTAGAAGGCTGGTGTTTTGGACACGTACCTAAAAGACTGACATTTTGGAAGGAAAGGATGTGAAAGAAAGAAGGAAACCTGCACCTGGGTACAGAAATGGGGTTTTGCTGAGCTGGGGGGAGGACAGCAATGCACTGTAAAGGGTGGAAGGGAATTTGTCTCCAGACTCTCTCCAAAACACAACATATACATGCTGCATCAACATGCTCTTAAAACACTGGAGGTGCATATTTTTTTGACAAAAGTCTTGTTATGTTACCTGTCATTCTGATTTATGCTTCTTCAAAAACATAGAGCTGCAGTTGGAAGAAAAGAGAAAAGCCATATGGCAGACTATTGCCAAACAAACAAACACACACAATATAGGTGCCAAACAGCTTTTGTACAAACAAAGGAGCAGAAAAACAACCTCATCCACCTTTGATATCTTTACATGCTTTCAGGAAAGAGTATTTACCTGGCTTTTCACCTCCCTATAATCCTTCTGAAAAGACTTGCTCTACTAGAACGTGCACTCAAGGTATTTCCTATCGCGTTCAGGTTTTAGTAAGATCACGATTTTGGAGAAAAATATGGCTAACCCTGTGAATATCTCTGGAACTGGCACTAATTTTAAGGGTTATCACCCTATTTTACATAGCTGAAATATTGTGAGACAGCAAGCAGCTGTCTTGGCAGGGACTGTCGCACCTCAGAAATGGCCCTTATGAAAGGCCCCCATCAACCGGGACCAAAACCCGTGCCTTGCTCATGCAGTGCCTGATGTGACCTCAGCCCCTGTGATGGCAACCTCCGGAGCGACTCTTCTTCAGGCAAGCAGGACCTTGCTTGCTTTGGGTCTGCCAGGTGGTGGGTGCGGGGAGGCTCTTCAGGAACCTGTGATGACAGTAAGTGTTACTTATTTAAGGAGATAACCGTCACGTCATTTTAGAAGCCCTAGAGAAACACCACTGTACCTTTTGTAAGAGTAAATGAGGAAAGAAATAAAATTCTCCCACTTGCTTGCCTTTAATAAAGAGGGAAAATGCACTTTGTCAATTGTGGAAGCGTTTAGTCCAATGCAGACTGCTGAACTGCATGCCAGATGCAACTGCTGGTGGATGCATGTTCGTGTACAGAGACACACACACACACACACACACACACAAAAACACACTGCCAGGCACTGCAGGCAGCACTGAAGCAGCATGCTGAAACGGGACTGGGAGCTTCAGGGGAAAAAGTGGCTGGATGAGGAGACTATGACAGCAAGGATTGGGAAGAGAGGAGCAAAGCTGGTGCTGAGAGCAGGGGCGACGGTAAAACCAGGGGCTTAAACAGTCTAGAAGAAGGATGGAGCGGTTGCACAAGGCAACGGAGAAGTGCAACGGGCCGGGGACCAATAGCAGCCAGGAAGGTGTCTGGGGCTGCCTCTCATCATTCCTAAATTTCTCTGCTTCCATGTTCGTCTGCTTTCACCGAAGGTCTGTGAATGCCTTAAAAAAGTGTTTGTTTCAGTCCTCTCTAAAACAGATTCGCACAAACATGCTTAAGCAGGATGCTCAGCCTACGCAGAGAGACATCTCCAAGCCTGGAAATCCGAGTACCTGAACTCAGCTGCTGGCCCTGTCATGGGGCAAATCAGCCCCCCGTCTGCCCGAGCACTGGGCCATAGCTGTGCCAGCGGGAAGGCCTGAACTTGGCTACACCTGTTTTTACTTCTGTTGATACTGTGGGCATCAGCTACAAAAAGGCACTGCGATGGGTTAGCTCTACGTTCACCCATGATGAAATGAGTAACCTAATGAGAATTTACCATGGATGTGGTAGGTCTTATTCCACACAGGAGAACTTGTGTTAATTGATTGTGTTAATCACAGCCTCCCCTATTCATCTTAATCCCTACATTTAATTTTATTTGGGTTGCGTAGTTCCCTCGAGGAGCTGTGCTTGATCCGGGTGCAGTCAGACTCAGTTAAGTTTCCTGACATGCCAGGGGGAGTGGAAGAATGCACTGAGGATACGGCTCAGTCCAAAGCAGAAAGGACAAAAGGGAGAAAAAGGAAAAGAAATCTAGAGTATTGCCCTAGGGCTTTTCATTATAAAAATACCAAATAGCTAGGCCTGCTTTAGGAAGTAAAACTGATGGGAGCAAGCTCTTTCTCACTGAGGGACGTGAGGTAGCACTACCTGCTCCCATGCTGCTGCATTTTCTTCTCCAGGGAGTGCACATCCCTGCCCACATAGCCCAACGAGGGCAGCCATGGCTTGGTGCTGTTTCTGGACCACGCATGGACGTTGTGTGGCAGAGCGCTGATGGGCATGAACCCAAACCACACCAGGGAGTGCACTAATGTGTAAGCACTATGGACATTCATGGGTAGTGGTTGAGCCCAGGCCACGTCCCTGCTTGGTTTGCTGGTATTGACATATCTCATGGGTGTCCAATCTGTAGATTGGCAGTACACTTCTATTTCGTAAAGTCTGTGCGCTTACAGGGTGCAGTAAGGAGAGGCTGCTGGATTGGAATTTTAGACCCATCTTTGAAATTCTTCACTTTTGCAACTTCAATTCAAATTCTTAATATTACTCTAATATAGCTTTTTGTGATATAATTTGCCTTAGCCTCAATTTAGGGTTGAGGGACATTAGCCCAGTAAAATCCTGGAGGAACAAAAAACCCCACCTAGTCTTTTTCTTTATAAATTTTTGTAAGTGAGGTAATTAGCAGGGATTTAGAGTAGGTAATTTTACCCTTGACAATAAATCGGCTATCATTTGTGATGAGGCAAATAGACATCCAAGATGGGCAAAGAACAGCTGAAGTAGAACCTCGAGAGATTATAAAAGAAACCTGCTGATGTGCAGGTTTCTGACTTTCCAGTGTCAGCATTAAGCAACACTATTCAGGTTAAACAAACCTTTTTCTGTGTGGAATAAAGCTTTGCTTCCGAATGCCTTTTTGTACCCGGTGAGCAAGACATGAGCATTTGTATAGATAGATATAAAACCATGTGGCTGATCCGCAAGCTTAAATATTATCCACCCTCCAGCCCCCCAGGTTTACCTGACTGCAGCGATCGGTCAATTTATAATATAGTTACATAAACACAAAGCACAGGGTATAGACCAGGCACACACTGTTGTCGCATATAATGAGGCGGTAAACAAAGCAAGAGCCTAATGAAACTTTGGTTATGACCATCCCCCTGGGATCTGGAATCTGAACATGAGTGGTGACAGCTGTGAACAGCACGTGCTCTGCGACATGGTGGCAAGAGACCAAGCAACATCTTGAAGGGACTGCCTTCTCAGAGAACAAAGAAGGGAAGACTTTAAACAACACAATGTAAATGATCTCTTAAGCCATAGATATCTTGAAATCCAAACAACTCTGGTGGAAATCCCCCTTGCAGAGCCTACAGTGAGCAGCCTCCTTTGATTTTTTGCCACCGAACCCCAGGAACAGGCTCCCTCTCTGCTACACCCACCGCCCCCCCCCCGGAGGGGGGATGCTCCAGCCCAGCTGCCTGTGGGCTCACCACCAGAGCGGTTTCCTGTAGATGCCCTGTGCTCTCATCCCAAAGCAGAATTTAACTTTGGAAGTCACCGTAGAGCTACATGTCTTCTCTTTGGAGGTACACAATGCTGAGAGCCAATGTACTCAACATACGTTGCACCAGACTTTAGAAACTCAACAATTTCTAACGTTAGCAAGGTTGCCTTTATTGATAATGCATTTACTCTTGTTCTCTCCAGGCAAGTCTATTAATACACTGATAACGCTTAATCCTTGACCTGTTCATAGATAGATAAGCAGGCTGGTACCAGGTCTAGTCTCCCTAATACAGCAGCATAAATTATAGCACAATACAAGACGTTCCTAAGGATTTGAGCAGTTAATATAATCCCAGCAGAATTAATAAATATGCTTCAAGATACTCCTTGTGTTGTAGCAGATTAATTTATTTTTATTAATGTATCACATCTTTGAATGTTGTAATCGCATCCTAGCTTCAGGAAAATGCTGTGGTCCCTGCTCCAAAGCTCTTAAAATGTTGTGTTAGTCACAAGTCTATTACTGAGATTAAGGAACTAAAAGAGTAAGGGGGACAACAGGAGCCTGGTGAAGAGGAAGGTTACAGCTACAAGTCTGCCTGTTTTTCCAGGGGAATCATAGTTGCATCATGAGATTTAGGATCAGTTTTTTTCTCCTGTTAACATTAGATTAGAAAACTCTCACCTGTTGGCATGCAACGTGTGGACTTCAAAGGGAACGCATTTGGGGTAAGGAAAGAGTGAAGCGAGTTTTCCCAGAGAGGTGCTCATGAGCACCCTAGGCACGTTTTTTGAAGTAGCTGTCTACATGTTCCAGCTATTTTAGGCAACACTGGAGGGACGTGCTGGCTTCTGCAGGCCATGAAGTGGCATGAGAGACAGACAGCAGCATTCCTCAACCTGGCACCTTCCCCTCCCCTGCTCCTGCAGGTGCCCTGGGACAGCAATTCTCGCTGCCTTCCCACAGCTCATGCCTATGTTGTGAAGAGGGCTAGAGATGGTCAAGGCTCTTCATTCATGACCCTTCTAAAAATTCAAATGACTTGCTTTGCCAAAATGGCTTTGGAAATAACGGTGTTGGTTTGGGGAAGGTTGGGAAAGGGAGGCTATTACCAGAAGTCTACAAACTGAAAAGAGGATATTTTGGGAAAGTCAGGAGAAAATAGTTATTAAAACAGATACATTTTTCTGGATCTTCTCACTGAGTTTTTGGTTTCTGCAAAGCAGTCTGTTAATGACATAAAAAAAATGCAAAAAGAGAAGGAGGTTCTGACTAATCCTAGAGCTGATGCGGATATGTCGTCCTTCCATCCCTGCCTCCCTCCCTCCCCCTTCTCTCTCCCCCTCAATCCTGAGTTCTGATACCACCATAGTTCTTGCAACTGTGCATTTCTTGTCCAGCCACAGTTTCAAATTAGAGCCCAGCAGACAATGGCACAGTAATGTTAAAACAATGGCCTTTGAAATTTGGCTGAGCTGATTAAAAGAAAATAATTTAAAAAATATTTTAAAAGTATTAGTGGATTCAGCCTAGCCAACAACACAACAAATAGCATTTTTATTTAGTTAGTTCTTGTCTTTTTTAAATTACTTTTACATCAGAATGGTTGGTAATTTAAAGCAGGAAAATCACCAGCTATGTCAGAATAATTTTCATCAATTAGTCACCCAGAAGTTGGTGCAATTCTATTTTGATCATGCAAAAAAGCAATAGCCTAAGGGTCTCTCTAAAGGGGGAATAACACGCAGCCATAATACATTGCTAAAAATACCTCATAGGTGAGCATATCTGCATAGACCATAAAGAACTCCCGCTCCCTGAGGAGCAAGGTTAAGAAGACATCTTAATAAATAAATCTGTGGGTGGTTTTTTTTTTTGGAAAGCATTTAATTGGTTATTTTAGTAGCCATTTAAAAGGCATTTAAACATGAGGGTATTCTTGTCTACAATATAAAAGGGAGAAGGACAAAAAGAAGATATATAGTAATCAAGTATAAGCAAACATTACAATTATAAATTTTTTCTGCCTAGCATTTCCCCAGATACAGCTGAAGACATGATTCTGGTAAAGACACAGTAGCTTTCTGTTCAAAGCAAATTTCAGGACTGTGAGAGGTAACAGAGTTGGCCCTAGCTTTTTGCCATCCTGGCTGCCCTGTTTCTAGACATTGGCTGACCAAGTGCCATGGCAGGGTCAGTCCTGCAAATGCTTGCCCCCTTCTTGTGCCTGTTTGGTCCATGGGAGGGGACTGATGATTTAGGCTGTTTCTACACATTGCTTTAAAAAAACCCCCAAAACAACAGCCAGAGAACTACAAGTAGTGACAGATCTGAGGGTAGATGGAGTTCATCCCCTGTTATTTGGGCTCTTTAGTGTTTATGTGTTTCTCACACATATCATACAGCCACATTTACTCATTTTTTACTTACAGCCCTACCATAGATGAGGGTGTGCTTACCGTTCCAGTTTGTTGTCTTTTTCTGAACGTATGAATTCACAGTTATCGAGTGGTACTTGCAAGAGCAGCAGTGAGGAACAGAGATGCCATTCTGGGAATGTGACTGCTCACTGGCTGTTGCCAAGGTTTAGCAGGCCGTGGCATGGCAGTATTAAATCACAATTATGTAATGTCAAACTCTTGCCTTGTCCATGTGGATGCAGATACGGTGACTGTGGAGTGTAAGTGTCACCGCTGCCTGTGACAAAACCACTGGGCCCTAGAGGGGTCAGGCTGTGGTACTTTGCCAGAAATGCTCCTCTTCTTCCAAGATGGGGACAGGCTTGTAGCTCTTGGGAGGAAAGAAAGAAATGTGCTTCTCCTTGTTCTTTAGGAACATTTCACCTTTCTCTTTGTTATTTGCCGTGTGGAGAAGTAGTGAGTTTTTGGTTCAGATATAATGAAACTGCAATTTCTGTTTTGATTTGTATTGCCCGGAAATCAAATGAGAGCCTCAAAAGGGCAGGAGGGTCTATATGGCATCTCTCTGGAGTCTCAGTGGCTGCAGCGTGTCTGTCTATATGGAAAATATTTTTTAAAACATGCTTGCTATGAGGACTAAATGGCAACATGGGCTGTCTGCCAATAACCTCAAATCTGTAGTGAGAAGTAATTCAGGCTGCTTGCAAGCTGAGCTCTAGCCTTCCTCTCTTCTATAGACTGTCAATTTCTCTGTGATTTACTAAGAGTAGGTACAAAGCATATTTTATTAAGGCAACATCTTCCACTCCAATCATGGTTCTTAAAGTAAAATGCCAAGATTTTACTCGCTGGCTCCCCAGCACTTTTCCTCAGGCCTACTTTTAAACTTGATATACTGTGGTGAGTACAGGTCTTCATCACTGGTGGTAGCTTTCAGCATAAGTCATTGCTGGATTTAGCTGCTGCTCTCCATATATCATCAAGTAGCTTGAAGTGAATCCATTACCAGAAGGCTGGTGTGTGTCCTTGCTGGATTTTTTCAGCTTATCTAAATTGTTGAAATGGTCGAGCAACAAGCACTTAAAAGTGGAAGTCCAAAAGTATCGAGCTGAGTTGCAGCTGGCTGGTAAGTGAAGATGCAAGTGACATTAACCATTTGCTTCTTATCAAATCCCATGACAGAGATGATGGACCATCTCCCTGAGAAAGCCCTTGCTGTTCTCATCAAAAGGAAACATGAATCATAGAATCATTTGCTTGGAAAAGCCCTTTAAGATCATCAAGTCCAACCGTACCTGTCCACTACTAAACCACGTCTCTAAGCACCTCGTCCACCCGACTTTTAAATACCTCCAGGGATGGGGACTCAACCACTTCCCTGGGCAGTCCCTACCAGTGCCTGATAACCCTTGCAGGGAAGAAATTTCTCCTAATATCCAATCTAAACCTCCCCTGGTGCAACTTGACGCCATTACCTCTCATTCTATCGCTTGTTACTTGGGAGAAGAGACCGACCCCCACCTGGCTACAGCCTCCTGTCAGGCAGCTGTAGAGGGCGATCAGGTCTCCCCTCAGCCTCCTCTTCTCCAGGCTGAACAACCCCAGTTCCCTCAGCCGCTCCTCATCAGGCTTGTGCTCCAGACCCCTCATCAGCTTCGTTGTCCTTCTCTGGACACGCTCCAGTGCCTCAATGTCTTTAAAATGAAGCTACTGAAGGTGGGCACAGGAGAAAATGCTTTATGGCCTACGCAACAACTGCCACGTGTAAGTTTACAAACCCGCAGCCTGAAAGACATTTGAGTCGTGCTCCTAACTGCTTTTGGAGCGGGCCCTTGAAGGCTGCAGTCCTGATGCAGCTCTGAGCCAAGCCCTTGTTGAACGGTGACATGACATGACATGACATCACCTAACAGAGGGCTGCTGCTGAAAGGAGCGGCCCCGCTCCCCTTCCCCCTGTCCCCAGAGCAAGACTGCTCGCTCCGGCTGCTCCCTTTGCACCATCACTGCTGCGTGTCCGACTCCGCGATGTGCTGGTTCGAGGAGTGCAGAAAGAAAAACAGACACTGAAGAGCTGTTTGGTTTGAGTTGGCTGCTCACATGGTTACATCAATGCTGGCTGAAGGGAACGGGGTGGGGAAGTGTTGCTGGGGAAAGGGAGGGTAGGCATACCCTTTTTGGTGGCGGAGGTGTTTCATCATGGTGCATTTAGGATTAAATATCACCCTGCTGGAGTGCAGTGAGCGTCTCATCCACAGTGTGTACATGGGCTGCTCGCAGGGAATCTGACTAACCTGGTCCTTACTCTCTGTGTTCATCTTCAGGAAAGCCTGGAGTTCGCTGGCCACACAAATGGTGACACCAGGCTGTGTCCAGCTTGCACCCAGGGGATATCCACATTTCTAAAGGCAGGTTGTAAGAGATAACAACCCCACAGCCTGCATGATAAAAATGCATCTCTTGATTAAAGACTGAGTTTATCAGCTGCAGGTAACACTCCATGTGATGCCTGTACCTGAACAACCTGCAAAGAGAGAAGGGGTCTATGGGAACAGGAGCATCCCCAGGGCGGCATCCTGGTTTGTGCCTTGCCTAAGCAGCTGGAAAGCAATGAAGGTGTTTGAGTTCAATGTTAACTGCTCAGGCTTTCCAGGCTCTTTTAAGGCTCTGACTGTGGCTCTTGGAGCTGAAACAGGCCCTGACAGCGCTTCAGCTGGGTGAAATAGAGAGAGCAGCAGCTGGAGCCAAGCCAGGATGCAGTTAGCAGAGAGAGCGAGAGAGCTTCCTTTTAATTTTTATAAATTTGTTCCAAGGCTGTTTTATTAAGCTTATTATTTCTTTGCAGAACACTGGTCTAGTTTTCGGAAGGGTTTCAGGCTGACTGGCAAACCATTCCACCTGTGAGGAAATGTTGATCCCAAATGCCTGCCTGCTCCCATGGGGCTCAGCCGCAGGCATAAGGCTGGGGTGCTGAGGAGATCTCCCCTTGGAGATGCAGGGGGACTAGACAAGCTCTAAGCCAGCATAGCCTGTAATTCGGTGGGGCACTGCGTGGGCTTTACGCAGGATCTCCTCAAGTACGTAACAGTCAGGAACAGGGACGGACACGTAGTAAAAGCCAGGCAGACGTAGAGCTAGGGTACTATCACTCTGCATACTATCACTGCAGCATTGCCACGGTTGAGTTCCCTGAAATTTAAATCAAGGGAGGCTCCCTAGAAACCCTGTTGTGAAACCAGCCTTTCTTCTGTGCTCTTAAGGCTGGTATGGGCTGCAGAAACACCCCCCTGGCAGGTGAGGGGCACACCTGAATGCTGGGAATCCCTGGGAAATTTGGGGCTATCCATCAGCACAGACAGGCAGAAACTGGGGAGCTGGAGCACACCTGCAGCCTCCTGACAGCCAGACTGAGGGAGAAAGGAGGATCCTTTCAGCAGCAGCTGTTCCTGGAGCATGCCGCGTGGAAAATAAAGTTGCTATGATGAGAAAATTAGAGGCCAGAGAGAGGATGTTAAATAATGCTGATCTCAAACAGCTACAGGCTGAAAAGGATGAGTTTGAAGAAAAATATCAGAGGACTGAGTGGAGGGATATACAAAGGAGGAGTAACAAGACATTCCTGCATGCTGAAATTCAGTATGCAAGTGAAGCCTTGATTTTAGGCATAGAGCAATGGGAAAATATAACTGCAAGGAAGGAGTTGTAGGTATACACTGAAAATATGAACCAGCCAAGTGTCTTCCCTCTAAGGCTGGGAGAAGTACCAGGCATAACAGGACTGTGGTGCTGTTGATGGGACCATGGGCCTCTCAGTATCTCAAGGATTTGGAGACTGATCCCGCAAGCTGCCCAGTGCTCCCACTGACACCAGACATCACAGCTGTGGGAGCAGAGAGAAACGCACAGAAGGTCCGTAAGATCAGTCCCAATCAAAGCAGAGGTAAGGATTTCCGGGAGACTCACTGTGGGGCAGAGCATATATATCTCGGTTAACAGGAGGGTATTTAAATCTGCATTGAGATCATGGGCAAAATACCAGGGCTTAGGATATGCAGCATGGTAAGAGCAAGGGGACTTAAGTAAATAGTACTGATACCACTTGAATCAACTTGTATTTGATTTGGTCAACAAGCCCCAAAGCCTGTACAGATATTTTTATTTCAGAGAGACAATGTTTTATTCCAGGTTAGGTTAAATGAGAAAGGAATTAACTCAATAGCCCAGAGAGGTGGTGGAGGCCCCATCCCTGGAAACATTCAAGACCAGGTTGGATGGGGCTCTGAGCAACCTGATGTAGTTAGCGGTGTCCCTGCTCATCGCAGGGGGGTTGGACTAGATGACCTCTAGGGGTCCCTTCCAACCCAAAATATTCTATGATTCTGTGAACTCCAGCCAAGCTCAGACAGGTGCTTATGTTTGGGCTGGACTTCGTTGGGAAGCTGCTGTCCCTTTGCGCTTGAAGGCCTAAGTGTGGGCAGCTAAGTTAATTCCTTCATCTCAGCTGGAAGATGGTAAGATCTAGCTGAGGACAAACCCTTTAAACAGATGTACAAGCTGTTTGTCTCTTAAGCTAAGTCAGTATGAACCACTCTTAAACTAATCTAATCATCTTCTTGGAAAGAAGTTTCAAAAAACATATTCTGTTGTTGCTTGATCACATCAGCTTAAAATTCACCTTTCAATCAAATTGGTGGAAATTCACTTGTAACCTAGTCTTTAAGCAATATGGTTCCCCAAAATTGGCTTGGCCTCAGAGTGAAGATAAATGAACAGGCGAGGAAAAAGCTTTATCCTAGACAGTAATCTTGAGAGTGACTCTGATCTTCTCCAAGATCAACCTAACACAGTGCCACTGATATCAAAGCAGGTAGTCTTCCTTTACATAGAAATAAATCTGATCAGTGGTTAGGCTGTTAATTTGGTATTATTCAACTAGATGTAAGGTTTTTATAACATTACCAGTTTATTAATAGTTGAAAAATGAAACTTTACATTAGTGTCAGGAATGTGGGGGAGAAGCAGAATGAAGAATGGAAAAAGATGATAATATTTGCCCAGGGCAGACGATTAAAGAGCAATCTACTTTAACAGTGTCACCTATATATAATTTCTCCTGTCTACCATTGCCACAGTTTTCCACACCTCACAGGCAGAGTTGGCATTCTTAGCAGAGCTCCTAAATGGTTTCTTGTTTCTGCGAGGTGCTCTTATTAATATTTTTTTTATTTTTATTTTTTTCCTTTTCTGGAAAGCAACAAGTAAAGCCACCCCCAGACTCTTTAGAACAACACAATGAGTCCTGTTGCTGGCAGCAGGGAGATGAATGTTGTTGCGCAGTCACTGCCTTTCTGCTCTTGTACAGCAGAGTGGGTGCGTTGCTTTGGCAAGATGACAGCTCTTACTTTGATTTTTCATACATGTTAATGAGATGTTATGTTTTCATACATGTTAATCTCGTGTCCAGAGAAGGACAACGAAGCTGGTGAGGGGTCTGGAGCACAAGCCTGATGAGGAGCGGCTGAGGGAACTGGGGTTGTTCAGCCTGGAGAAGAGGAGGCTGAGGGGAGACCTTATCGCCCTCTACAGCTGCCTGACAGGAGGCTGTAGCCAGGTGGGGGTCGGTCTCTTCTCCCAAGTAACAAGCGATAGGATGAGAGGTAATGGCGTCAAGTTGCACCAGGGGAGGTTTAGATTGGATATTAGGAGAAATTTCTTCCCTGCAAGGGTTATCAGGCACTGGTAGGGACTGCCCAGGGAAGTGGTTGAGTCCCCATCCCTGGAGGTATTTAAAAGTCGGGTGGACGAGGTGCTTAGAGACGTGGTTTAGTAGTGGACAGGTATGGTTGGACTTGATGATCTTAAAGGGCTTTTCCAAGCAAATGATTCTATGATTCTATGTATTACATGAGTTTTCTTAAAGATACCATCAGCTTCTCTTTCCTACTTATTTATTCAGTAAACTTTCCTGCATCTGAGAGAAAAAGAACCTTTAATTTTCAGGAATCTGTGTTCTTTAAGTTAATGTCTGTAAAAATGTTCTCTTATGTTTAAAAAGCCTAAGCTCATCACAGTAGTTTGTGTGAATGCTTCCTATAGAAAGATGTCTGAAATTATATATACTCTTGGAATATACTCTGTGTGCAACTTCTTCTGCCTCTCGCTGTTAATCACTGCTTTCTGAGATTGGAACATGGTTGTACTATCCTGCTGGCTGCTAAACTCCATAGTGTGGCAAGGTTGCCCCACATTATTAACATCGTGCTACAGCACCAGTGGCACTGCATGTATATTTGATGGTGTCTGTTTCTCAGCCTGGTGTGTGTCTTTCATTCCAGTGTTGCCTTACTGAGGATGCTGGTTCTTGGGGTTCTCTCTTCTTGGAGGCTGATCGCAGAGTTCCCATCAACCTCCATGAGAAGCTGAAGTGTTTTTGCGAGAAGCCTCCAGTTAAGAGCAGTTATTCAGGGGAAGTAGGAAACCCTTTGCTGCTGCACTGCAACACAGGGGTAAGTATGGAAGGATGGGATTTATCTGAGGATGGCATTTCAAGAAGGTCATTGGTCTATCACATTTGCATGTTTTAAAAGTTCTCTGGGGTTTTTTTGGCCTTTATTTCTGTTGTCACATAGATTACAGAATCTGTTATGGAAAATATTTGAAATAGTAATCCAGGTAACTGGGGATAAAAATTTAGATGCAACAATTTCCTTAAGGACTGAGTTTCTCTAAGGGTGTGCTCGCTTTGTGTACTTGGTGTTTCATGGCTTCATCCTGTGACAGATGCCTGTCTATCAAAGACACTGAGGATCTATAGCTGGATTTAGGAGAGAGTTTCAGGTATGCTGTACCCATGAAACAACATCACCATTGCCTACTTAAAACATACAGAAGGAGTAACTTAGTGGGCATTTTAAGAAATGTGGCCTGTAAGCTGTTGGATTTCATTCCGAACCTTTGTTTTGCATTTTATAACCAGTGAGCAGTAATGAGCTTTTCACTCCTGCTGGTAGCTGTGAATAGGATAAATGATCTCCCAAAGATGCACGTTGACAGATTCCTATTTTTATCTTCTGCTTCTTTTGTCTGCCTGCCTGGAAATTTTACAAGTGCCCATTGCCTTGGTATCTAAAAACTTTATTCTTTTAACCGTCCTCTTTGACCTCTGGTATTAGCTTTTTGGTTAGAGTTACCTCTGTGGGTAAATAGAAGGATAAATATACACAAGGAGTATATATGAGTCCATGCCTCCTCTTTCTGAGGCTTAGACAGAGGTGTCAGCTGTATGGGATGAACCCATTTGGCAATTATTAATGTGGATTTGACTATTTCTTGCTTTTCTGTTGCAAAAAAAAAAAATAAATTGCATAGCATTTATTTGTCTTACAGGAAAATACTTTTAAGAATATCTTTAATAGTAGTCCCAGATGAGTATCCAAATGTATGAAACTTAGACCTGAACTGTAAGGCTAAACATTTATAATGTAAGAAATTCTGAGTTAATAATAGCACTTTTCACTTCATTGTTACAAGCATGTCCTTCTCTGCCATGATGTTACGGATCAGGCTAAATGTTCAAAAATGAAACACAAAGTTAAAATGGTGTTATTAGCCTACCTTTTAGCGCCAATATATTTTCAAACAAGCCTTATGGCTTTGGTAATGGAAATCAGTCTTTCTGTTCTGAAGACTGCCTTAAGGCCTTAAATTCAGTCCAGGCTTATGTGGCCAAAAGTCATCACCCATTCGACTGCTCTGTGATCAGCTACAAAATTTAGAGCTGTAGAGGTCAACTGTTTGATTGTCTGTCATAATCGGCATCTGTGTTGAAAGTCTTAACAACAACTACAAAGAGGGAGCTATGTGTACTGAATACAAATGCTCTCTGAGCCCCAGAGTGTCATCACTCAGGCTCATACAGAGCCTAACAGTCTCTGTAACGTATATCGGATATTTTTACACTGATTTTATGACATCTGGCTGCCTAATCTGGGATTAGGCAGAAGCATTATTCACTTCTAACCCCTGAAGAGGCACAGGTCCGGGAGCTGGGGGTTTCAGAGGGGCCTCTGTGGAGACCACATCTCCCAAGGTGTCACACCTGGAGGTAAAGCAGAGCCCATGTCTGCAGGGGCACACAAATGGACAGCACATTATAAACAGCCTGGGAGGGACAAACTTCTCGTGGGTCACCCAGAAGAGTAGAAAAAACGGCCAAAATGTTCTAGCAAGACTTTGAATATGATTTCTTAAAAGGTTTAGGGGGAAAAAACTAATCAGGCTCATTTTACTGATTTTTTTAAATGGAGTATGGAATAAAGTCAAATATTTCAATGTCTTCCATTGCACTAGAAAAGAGAAGGGCCTTTGAGGAGTTATTCTGCTTTCTCTGTTTTCAGTATTATTGATCATAAGCAGAAGTTGAAAATCAATATGTTGACAGAATGCGCAAGAGCAGGTTTTGAATTTGACTATTGGGGATTTCTTCTCTGAATACTTCTCTTACAGAAAAAAGAAAATGATCAAGTAGTATAAAAGTTTTCAAAACCTGATGGATATGCAAGTGAGAAGATGAATTGTATATAAAAAAGATTTTTTCATGCTTTGTAGATCAGGGATTATCTTTGACAAAAGAATAAATAATACTTTTATATTTTCTTCAAGTTGTTTCAGTATGAGACTGAGAAAAATACGGATAGAAAAACTAGAATATTAGAAAAGTGATACTTCAGGTGTTTAATTAGCTTTCATCCTCAAGTGCTCTTTTTTATGTATAGAAGATCTGAACTGAATTTCTTGTATTAAAATACTCCTGGTGTCAAAAAATGCAGCCTGCTGAGTAAAAAGACCCTTCTGACGTGTATAGAACTTCTGAAGATCCTTTTGCATGTAGTTTGGGCATATTTAGACCTTTCCTCTGAACATATTGAACAAATAGGAAACTTTGTCAATGATGGGAGGTGATAATACTTTAAATGAATCGTGTGGAGTTACCACAGCAACTTCTTAGCCAGGTGTGTGGGCACTTGTCTCTCTGAAGCCAGTGTTCAGCAAGGGAGAGAAAAGTGGCAAGGCCTGTAATGTTTGATGGCATCACTTAAAAAAGAGGACTTGCTTTTTTCTTTGCCTTTGAATCCCTTTCCTGCTTCTCTGTCAATTATCAGGACTCACATTCTCCTTGTGGAAAAAAAGAAAAATCCATCCAAGGAAAGACGATGATCCTTTCCCAAAATATTTCAGGACTTTTTGACACATTCGAGAGCTGGAGAAGAACCAAATTATTTTACTGGGTTAATGGGCTGGGGCATAGCAGTTGCTGGTTGGAAACAACTGGCTTATTTTTCAGATATCCAAGCATCATCAACATAAAGATACAGCCTGTTGCAGTGGCTTTGACTGAACATCCATGTAGGCTGGCCGGAAGAGCTGTTGCCCAAAGCCACAGGACAGGGTGTGTGTTGTCTCTGTTTTTGCAGGTAGGTTGTCACAGCTCATCACAAAATCATGACTAATTAAAACAAAAAAAATAAGTTCAACAATAAAAGTCAGCTTTGGGTTTCTAACACAAAACCAGTAGCCAAGGCGCTGCAGGAACAAGTCCTTGCCTTGACTCTGTTTTTCTTCCCCTGCACCCTCTGACTTGTGTTAACCTCTGTGTAGCTGAGTTGTTAGCAGCTCCTCTTTTCTAAAGACAGATCAGAGACTCTGCAACTTTCTACTGTCTCAATTTGGTATTTCAAGGGCAGGACTGGGCTAACCCCTACTTCTGTATGAGGTCAGGCTGGGGAAGGTGCTAGCATTTCCTCTCATTTCCCCTGGAGTAGATAAGACCCTTGTTCTACTAGGGACAAAAAAAGGTCCAGCACTTTCACTGCCTGCCTTCTGCTTGCTTTCCTGCAAGGAATGCCTTTAATGGTTCATCTGGCAGCTATAGTGTACCCTTCTTCACAGCCCGGGCCCCCACCCAGTGAAAAAGGTGCTGCTCATGCACCTTTCTTTTGAAAGAAATGAATTTTGCTTTCTTCAGCTTGCCAGCAAGCAAAACCTGGTGAGGTTTCTGCCCATTCGAGTATGAAGTCTGATTTCTCTTAGCAGAAGTGGTTGAAGCAATGCAGCTGTTTTTAACAGGGAGAAGGGGAGGGTACAAGATTTTTTGCTTTTAGAATTGGAGTTTTGATTTTTCCTAATGGTGTCATAAACATATAGCTTCTCTTCTGGTGACGGGGGTATTCTCTGCACCAAATGAGTGAAAAAAAGATACATTCATGACTAGGACAGGGCAGCTGGTAGTGTCAGTTCTGCTTCTGAGAGCACACCCCACGGAGGCTTTACTTTCTCTTCAAAATGTGTATATGCCACGGGGGAGAGGGGGGCGTGGGCTGCAGCTGAAGCTCACACTGCTTTCTTATTGTTCCTGCGACGGGGTTAAGAAAAGACTCAGCTGGTAGTTTGATAAGCTCAGGAGAAGCAATGGACTAAGTGTTTCTGCATTTAATAAAGAGCAGAAGTCAATTACAGCACCACCCAGGAGTAAGGGTAATTGGGGCAGGAGATTCAGTGGCAGGTCTTTGCCAGTACTCCCCTTTGTTCAGCACAGTTCTATATTCAGTTGTATATACAGTCATATATTCAACATCCTGAACGTAGGTCATGCTGTGGAAGAAACCTACCTCAGGCTTGAAGTTTAAAAGCAAACTCATGTTGGAATAATTCAAATACAAAAGACTTCCTAATTTTTGTTGGAGATGTATTTTTGTTTCTTTCCATGGTTGTATAACATACAGAAATGTGAGGGAGCTTTGTTCTCTCTATCGAGGGTGCTGTACCTCTGTGCAATGCAGAGCTACCTTGGCTCATCTTACTGACATGAAGAAAACCAAGTTTTGCCTGCAGACTGAGTATAAGGAGCGCTGTCTGCCAAGAATGATGAGAGTTAAGTCATGAGGCCAGAAAAATAAAGTTCTAAGGTGGGCTTTTGGTTTGTCTGACTGAATTAGTTACAACTCTTGCTTGCAAAGAAACCAGAGCAGCACAGTAGATATCCCAGGCTTATAATGAACAATACTGCAAAGTGGTAAAGTAAGTCCTGAAGCTGGGAGTTAGGAGCACTCAGGTCCTTTTGCTCTGCTCCTTACACTTTGCTAAAATCTCCTATGTCCCTATGTACCTCCTTTGGAAATATACGAAACCTTATTATTATCTTTATTACCGTGTCAGGTGCTGCAGAAATGTAGAAGAAAAAAATGTCCGCTTTCCCAGGAAATATTCGGTATCAGTCTGAGAGGCAGCTGTCAGAGGCAGTCAGGAGATAAAGCAACACAAAGAAAGAATGGAAGACTACTTATCAGCAGGAGAAATGGTGGTCTCAGCATACCAGGAATTTTTTAACCATTGCAAAGGAGATAACTTGTGCCTTTAAGCACAAATGCACAGAGATGACCTCGTGCAATATTACTACAGAGAGCTCCCTGAAGCCTGCTTAGGTTGCAACCTGCTTTGGTTACTGCTTTTTTATTTATGTGATGACAACTGACAGTTCTAGAAGTCTCAGACACAGTCACACATCACCAACATTGGTATGAAAACTTCCTATTGATATTAGGCTAATAAAGAAAACCAACTGAGAACATGTGTGCACTTACTGGCTGCTGCTGGAACTGCTAAATGTTGTGTCAAGCCAAGAGATGGTTGATCTTTGTAAAGTGAATCTGAGGCTCTACTAACCTGTGCTCCCACTAGTTGCTTGCAGAAGCCAACATTAACATGTGTACTCCAGACATAAGGCCAGAGTGTGATTTTTATTGCCACAGTAATGCCACATTGTCCATTTGTAGCCAAGCTAATTCATATAACTGTAAGAGCTATGCAGGGCAGCAAGATGAGCAGACATTCAGGTGTCAGCCAAAGGACTTATTTTGGATGTTGGGTTGAGTTTCACATCATTTAATTGTGTCACACTGTAGGCATTGACTCCAGCCCCAATGACCCCGGGCTCACTATATGGCAACCTGGAGAGACAGGCAGTTCTTGGGTACAATAGCTCTCAACTGTTTTAGAAGTCACCTTGGAACAAGACAAAGCAATTAGTTATCTCTGTGGACTATGAAGGAATGTCAACAACAAGCTCTGGCATGGACATCAGCAATCTAGACATACATATTTAGTTTGATGTTTTCCACATCAGATCTTGACTGTGTGCTCAGAACAGCCTTGGTGAACAGCCTGCTGAGGAGGACCAGCCAAGGTGGGCTACCCATGGATGCTGGGCTCTCTCACAGAGGACACTTGGCCTTGTGACAGGGACACTGACTATCCAGCATGTTAGGATGATGGAGGACAGGAAGGAGGAGTCATCTGAATCTCCTGTGATGACTTTTGGCATGGGCCCTTCTTGGTTTTCCTGTTCTGATGATGAGCTGCAACTGACTGAGCATGAAAAGACACTGGACTTTCTGGGGGATGTTTACTTCTACAAATGGAAGAAATTATGTCACATCCAAAGGATGTAATTCAGATGACCCTCTGGATCCCAGCCAGGAATATTTTCCCCTTCAGGCAATGACAGTGCTGCATGAAGGGCCATCACCTGAGGTGGGAGAGGAACCATCTCTTCCAGCCTCCCAGCGGGCTGGGACCATTTTGCTTTGCCCTACGCTGGCCGGTGAGCAGAGATGTGCCGAGGAGGTGGCCCATGTTGGTGTGTCTGCTGTGGCAATGCAGCCACAGAGAACCAGAAGAGTGAAGCCAATGCTGTGGGTGGCCCCATGCTCTCCCCAAAACACAGTGTCTGTGAGCATGCAGCAGCCCTGCTCTGCCCCAGCCCTGAGGAGGATGCCTGCATCCCCCGAGGGCAGGCAATTGCCCTTTAGCAAGGTGGTGTGCAAATATATAGCACGTAATGGGAAAATAGTAGTTTAAATACTTCTTTAATGGGATCTCTGATGGGCCCAGGGTGGAAGGAAATGGCAGGCTTGCCCTTTCCTCTTGTTGTGGTGGTTTTATACCACAAAATAACCCCAAATGTGCCATCCCCATAACCAGGCCTCGTGGGCCAGGTGGCCCTTTGACCCCCACCAGTGGCAGTCCTTGCTTTCCCAACGAAGCCCTGTGCAAAGCTGCAGCAACACAATTGGCTGGATAGGGTGGATAGGGATGCTTCGGGGTGATCAAAGAAAAGAAGCCAGAGCAGGAATAAATAAATCCAGACAGTCCTTAGCAAAAACAATGATGAGGGGAATGGGGAGCTTCTGTACATCACCTGTGCCCTCCCTCCCTGCAGCCCTGTCTCTTTGAAGCTGCAGGAGGCTTGGCTGGTTTCTACACTGCTCTGCTGCTCTTTGCTGAAGGGTGGGATCCTCCTCCAATGAGCAATCAGTCAATGGTAAATGATAAGGAAAGTCCGCTGAGGCTTCACTAACTGCCTTCATTACAAACGTTGTAATTGTAAAGATTTGCTATAATTCAGTTAGCTGCCCTAAAACCCTTGGCAAACCACATTATTGAAATGATTATTGTTACAAGATTGTTGTAAATTGGAGTCAATCATCCAGACATGAAATTGTCTTTTTTATATCTGTGTGGTAGGCAACAGTCTTCCTCCTTTTATTTCTTTAAATTAAAATCTCCTGGTTATTGTATCTGGAGTACCGTATTGGACAATGGGATCCCTCCCCAAAAAAGCAATTAAAACTTCTCACCTCCTCAACAGAGGAGCACTGAGTCCTTCTATAATCTGGGAGCTCACACTGTTACTCCCAGCAGGTTTTATGGTGCTGTAGAAAAGGAGCTGTCAGGGATCGCATAGGTACAGCTGACTCCACTTTGCAGAGTCAATAGGCAGCTGGACTGGACCAGAGCTTCTCCACCTGCACCCTGTGGGAATGGCTGCTAAACAAGCAAACTGGCCAAGGAAAAACATACGTGGACATTTCCAGACACACACCAAGTGAACACATCACAGAAAAGTAATTAATAACTGTTCAAATTTTCAGCTGATTTTCATTGGTTATAAACTGACGAGCTGCTGCTGTGACAGCCCTGTGCAAAACAGCCTGTTAATTATTTTCAGAAGAGGATCCCTGGATTTGAAGTGGTGGAGGAGCACTGGACTAGCTCATCTCTTGAGGCTCTGCAAATCTTGATTCTTGCCTGGTGTTGAGGCCTGGTGTTTATTGCAGTCTGAGGGAACACATGATCCTCGTCGCTGCTGCTGTTCCTACTGCATCCCTCTGATGCTTGAACTGCCATAACTGTCATGCAGGGGATCTCATGCATATTTAGGACACATCAGCTCCATGGGTATAGGCAGGTGGATGGCTGGAGATTATCCTGGCCATTAGAAATCCCAGTTCAAGGGTGGGAGCTGCTGTGTCTCCTAAAGGGATAACATTTTGTACGCTGTATAAAACAACTAATAGATACCCCAGTTAGTTAGAACTTTTTCTGAGGACTGGTCGGTAGCCGTGGCAGGCTTTGGTATGAATACTCCAGGGGAGGGGACCCTTTTGCCTGATCCAAGGTGCAGATATATAAGCATCAGGCAAAATACAGTCCAGCATAGATATTGGCAGTAGCTCTTTTGGTGTTTATCTGCTTGCCCTGAGGTGGGCTGCGAGCTCAGTCAAAGAGAAAAGCCGTCTCTAAGCTCAGGCTGAGCTGTGCTCCCCATGGGAGCAGAAGAGTAGGAAGGAAAGAGAACTTTATATCAGTGAGTACCTCTTTAGACTGCATGGCCAGTTTCCTGTCTAAATAAGGATGGGTGCCTTTAATCCCGGGTTTGTACCTTTGGAGCAAAAAGAATCGGTCCTGATGCCTCCTGTTGCTCCCTTGTCAAGTGATGGCACCTGGTGCTGCTGTGGAAGCTGTGGAAACTGGCACTTCAGCTATTCCTTGCAAACCCCTTAAAATTATTCCTCTGATAAGCAAAGAATCATGTTGCTTTGGAACTGAAAGCATAGATAGATCCTAGCAGCCGTCAGGAAAACAGTGGGAAAAGGGGCAGAACATGGCTGCCTTCTGCTCTCAGAAGCAAAGGGGTATTCTTGCAGCTTCCTGTCCCCTGTGGGAGCAAAAGTCCTCCGGAGCCACCCTATCTCTGCCCAGTGCAGAGAAACCATGCGGGACAGGAAAGACTGGAGTAGGAGAGCTGGAAAAACCCAGTGCTTCTGGTATGGGTGTACGTGGTCTGCCGCCCTCGCCTGGCAGCACAGCAAGGTGTCCCACTGGGGGTCATCTTGCCGTTCCTTCCAAATAGAAGACTTCCCCCCTTGCCACCAATGAGGCCCTCCCTCCTTAGGTGGAGTGGCACTGAGGCACGAGAGCTGACACACACGCTTTGCCCATTTCTCTCCCCTGTGGAGCAAAGGGATTATATTTTGGGGGACACCTCTCCACGTCTCCTATTTCTGGCTGACAGACAGCACAGGTTGCCCCTAAAACCTGTCTCCACACACCACCAGCTAGAGCATGGGTGGCTGTGTCAGGCACTCCAGCGACTCTTTTTTGGACATTTTTCTTTTTTTTTAAGTCCCTTTATTGTCCCTGGATGGATGCTCTCCCCATGCAGCCTGCTGTGCTGCATTAGCACCACGCGACCTGCCAGGCGAGGGAATGCTTCATCCTTCATTGCTTGGCTTTGACTCTTCCCTGCTTTCAGTATCACGCAGAAAACTTTGTTGGTGTGTGACTCTCAAGGGTCCTTCAAACCACTACGGCTTTCATGAGCACCACTCAAGTACTGCCTACCACGCCTCTCCTATCTTACACAGAAAAAAGCAGGTGACTTGACCGTAGGGGCAACAAAAGGTATTGAGAAGAAATTCACTGGAAAGAAATTATTTTCTTCCTAAACAGAAAAGGTGTCATAACTTCAGGGAGAAAATACCAGGTCAGGTCTATGGATGCTACTCCTACCTAGAGCCCAGGAGCCAGTTGCGGAATTTTAATCATATGAGCCCATGCAATAAGAAGTGGTTTGTTTTGGTTTTTTTTTACTTCAGATTTCTGTATTCAGCTGAAGCTGATGCTACTGTTGTATCAATGAGATCAAATATCCAAAGTCCACCCACTACCTCCCCTGAGGAGAAAGAAACATCAAAAGTCTTGCAGATGGGTTTGGGTTAAAGCTAAAAATGAAAAGTTGCTAATTTCGAGGTGGCCAGTGAGAGTGATGGTCAAATTGAGAGCCTGATGCATTACTGAGATGAATATAAAGTTCTTCTTTTGTTTGGCTTTTTTTTTCCCTTCTGAATCAAAAGGTTTCAAAAGCATTTAAATAAAACCAAAGTGATATAATTAGTACAAGCCCATGAGAAGTGATTGAATTAATAAGTACGGCCAGCGCTATGGCTGCATAATGGAAGCCTTCAGTTTTTATTAATTACATGTCTGAAAATCTGGTTTAAACAACCAAACTAATAAGTCAAAACACCGATGTAAAATCCAAAGAACAACGGCATTGCCACTCTGTATAGCAGGGCACCAATTCAGCCCTTAATTGATACAAGAGCTGTAATAACATGGAGCATGTTTAATTAATAAGACTCCTAACTGGTCACGAAACACTTAAGAGCTCTCGGTACTGTGAAATTGTTGTAGTTTACATCCAGTGAGCTACAAAGCGTCAGATCTCTGCAGGCCATGTGTCGTGCTGAGTTAGTAACCGTACGCAGGCAAAGGCACTTCCCCATGCTGCCGCGCGGAGAGGGGTGAGGCTGGCTTCTGCCTCCTGGGGCCGTGAGCCTTCACAGCTCGCAGGCAAAGCGCTGGAGCCCCATGAGCCTTGTTTGTGGAGAAAGACTCACGTGCAATGGGGGACTGCTTATGCGAGAGAGCGCGACTGGGTTGGCCCGAAAAAGAGGTGAAGAAATACTTGTGTTAAAACTAAGGGGTAAGCAACCTCTTCCAACATTGGTTAGAAAGTGCTTCTGAATTTTGGCTGATGGTTTGTGCCCCCCTTTAATGTGAGTATTGCCCTGGGTCCGAGGGATGCTGCGTGATGGGTAGAGAGGCATGGGGCTTTTGTTTCCCAGCCATCCCACTCTTGAAGGGGAAGGTTACTGGCTGGAGGGCAGCCTCACTGGACACAGGCAGCACATCTTTACGAGCAGACTGCAAAAGCAAAACTCATATTCGAAGGAGTTTTACCCTCCACCTTGGGTTTTGCTTTTCCCTGAAGAGGAATAGGGCAAAATGTGGAAAGCCCTGGCAGTGAAGGTGAAGCGGCTGAAACACTTGGTAATGTGGCCTGCTGCTCCTTAGCTCCTCATCTTCCTCTTTACTGCTGACTCCAACTAGCACTCACAGACTGATTGTCTTGCGAAGGGGCTCACTTGGCATTTTATAGACTTTCCAGGCAGGAGCTTTCTATATTAAAGGAACAGTGTTGACTTTAATATTCCAGCCATATGCCAGAATTTATCATCCTTCCCATTTAAAGCAGTTCATCTAAATTTGATCCCAGTCCTGTGCAATAAAAAAATATAATTAAAGGTGAATGTAAAAATTATTGAACAAATATAATAAAAGGGCAATTAAAATTATTAGAGTGAGAGGTTATAAAAATGCAAGAAACTAATGCTAGCAATAGCCTCTTAAACTATTCCTACAGCAAATATATTTAATCATGCAGATGCCATTCTTTTTTTACCTCCTGTGCAGACCTACATTAAATACTGTTATATTGGGAATACATTCTGGGTATTTTTTCTCTCATACCTACTAAAATTCATAGATTCATAGGAAGGATAACTTGCTATTAGATAGGCTTCTGTTCTTTTTCTTAAAATTGGCATACTCAGGGTAGCAGTGCACTTGATGAAGAAAACAGCTTGTTTAACATTTCTTCATTTTTTTTCCCCCCATGAATATGAATATATCTCATTCCTTTTTTGTAAAGCTCATGTAAGTTTTAGGCACCTTCGATGTCCCATAAAAACAGGACTCTGAAGCTTAATTCTGTGAACTACCATCTGTGGTTTTCTAGACGAACGTGCTACCTGCAAGTTTCACTTGGTGCCCTCTCTGCTGTTAGAGATCATAGCAATCATTCTCTTTTGCCTTTCTTGTTCCTACCTATTCACAAAAAAAGGTTGCTTGCAGAAGAGCAGTCGAGTCGAATCGAGTACTCTGCAGGAGGTCATCCTTCATCATAAGATCAATGGGAGAAATGTTCCGGGGAGAACGTCTGGCCATCTGTAATGCTAGCTCCAGAGAGGTGCCATAGCCAGACTGTGTTATATGGTGACTGGGGGACTTTGGAGGTGGTGGAGCTGGACTTCTTGGAAGAGAGTTAGCTTCAAACTGCCAAGACACTGACAAGAGATGTGAAGAGAAAGCCTCCATAACCATATTAATAAGACTGAAATCATACTGATCAGAAAGTAGTTTAACAACCAAACTTGACAAATAAAATTATTTGTTTTCACTATCTCGTGAACCTGAAAACACCAGATCCAGTATGTTGTGTAACTTGAGAACAGCATTCAATCTGGGGCACATTTTTCCTTGCACCAGATTGTTCATCTGAAATGTAATGTCATTAGCAGGTGTGTTTTAGTGAGTCTTCTGAGTCTCGTGGCTGTGATCAAAGGTGGAGCAGGCTGTGAGTGGTGATTAATGAAGATACCGTCTATTTTTTCAGCAAGCTAAAGCTGAGAATTTGTTTTTAATCCTCTATAAAGACAAAATCAAGCAGAAGCTAAGCCAGGCAACAAATAAACAGACACTTCTTTATGTGTATGAGATACAGCAAATAGGATAAAAGCTATTTTTGGATTTAGTGGTGTTTGTTGTTTAACACCTACGCATTCTCTAGTGGCGGTTGCTGCTGCTCAGTTAATGCACTTGACTGGTTTGGTTCGCGGGCTCATGGCTTTGTTTTGCGGAAACATTCAGAAGCTTGCTGATGAAAGGAGTGCATCAGAGTGAAGCTGAAGATGGGCTGGAGGTTTTGAAGCTAACTCAAAATCTTGTAGTTGTAGCAGAGTGGCTAAAGTCTCTGATTTTCCAGAGTTGCTTTCTGGCTTGCTGTGTGGATGCTTAGCAGTTAAAAGCCCTTGGAGTGTTTTGTACCATCCAGTGGCTTTGTCCAAGGTGATAACCTGTGCTGAGTAAGAAAGATCTGTGCCTTCATGGTAAGGGTCATCAAGAAGACAGTGGTTAGCTGCAGTGGTTCCTGGGACCTATAGATGTTCCCTCCTGCTGTGACCTCTCAGAGCTGCAGCCACAGGGTCAGGGCCACCCTGCGAGGAGTGGGGCAGGGGTAGGGTGTGACTGCAATACTGTTCTTGTCCCAGGCTCTGGAATAGCTCTTGGTTGCCCCACTAACAACCAGCACTACGAACTCTGCTTTTCTGAGCTGTGCTTTAGTCAGCTCTGGGGTCAGGGGCCTCCCTTTGATAACAACCTTGAATAAATAGGTATTTCTCTCCTGTCATAGCTATGTCTTGGCATAGCAATTATTTGCTTGAGAAGGGACCACTGCTGAGGGAACAGCATCTCCCTCCTTTTGATCCTTTTCTGTAATGTCCATGTTAAAGATGTGACACAAATGTTGGTTTTGGAGGAAAGCTCTGGCTAAAAATCCTGGCCTCATTGAAGTCAATGGCAGCATTCCCACAGACTTCTAAGAGGCCACAGTCTTGCCCTTTATCCTTCTGTTCCCAGCCTCTTCATCCTGGAGAGGATGTTTGCTCAAACCAACAAATGTGATATATGTATGATCCTAATGGGAAAAAAACCCCAATGTTAAGAAAGATTGCAGTGGATTGGGAGTGCCTGGAGATGTGAGGGATGGGGGCTTCTCTCAGGAGTAGGGCCAGCTGGCTTTCAGATGCAGGCTATTGGGGACACTCAGCTAATAGCGTGATGATAAATGCAGAGAAATAGCAGAGAGAAATGTCCCAAAGCTTGGGGGTATTATAAAATGCAATAAAAATCTCAACTTGTGTCTGCCAGAAATCAAACTGACACGAGTTAGAAGGAAATATGCTGGCGTTATACACACACACACACACCCTCCATCCCCTGCCCTTCACTTTTTTGTCTTCTTTGATTTTTCCAGCTGGCTCGTCTAGTCGAAATTTGAGCTGAGTCTGACTTCAAGTTCCTTTAAGGATTTTGTGGAATATTTCACACAGTGATCTGTCTGGCTGAGATCATTGCAAGATTGTGAAATCTCTACACCACGGCTTGCCCTTGCTGCCACAATGAAAACATATATGGTAACAGTGCCCCATTACCCCTTTATTGGCTTCAGCACAGCTCCCACTTGTGATCTCTATGACTTGGGAGAAAATAATATGCACTGGCTGAATTTTTAGCAGATATAATTTCAGACCAAGTTTGGGAATTTTGGGGGAGGGGAGCACAGTATGAAAACAAATATGGCTGACCGCTAAAAAGAGCAGTGTGCCAGTAAAGATTAATAACTGCTTACTAAAGATGGACCTGAATCCAAACTTTGACTCCACCACACCATGAAGCATGGTGGTGGTTGAGAGTCCAAGCCCAGATCAGCCATCGTGTCAACCCCTCTCTCTCTGTAAAGGGTCGAACCAAACCCACAAAGCTCAAGGTCTGTCAGTTAAGAGACCCATCAGACATGGTGACCAAAATAATGTAACCTGCATGAAAAAAGACTCCTTTGTTTTGAAGCATGTAAACACAAAGACAGTCAAGGAAATGTATTGCAGAGGTGTTTTATTGCCTTTTCAGATCATTTCTGTGGAGTATATTTTATGAGCTTTGGCCACATTTTTATATTACTGGTGAATAAAACTCTCATTGTTCAAAGAGAATCATCTGGTGACTCATGACTTTCTTCAAATGCTGCTTAAAAAAACCCTCATGTGATATTGAGAATGCTACTATATATATAGCTATAGGCCTAAAGAAAAATGAGCCAGTTCTGAGCTTGATCAGTTACTGGACTGGGGAGTCTCAGACAATTCAGGATTGATAGACACAGGAAAGAAGAGTGAGAATAGCATCATCTGTGCTCCTCACAGTAAATAAATCTCCTTGATTCTGTGTCACAAATGCTGATTCTGTATTTCCAACTCAGGACTTCACTCTGGAAGCGCGAGTTGATTTTAAAGTGAGTCTAACTTACTTTTTAATGAATGTCTGCTTTCTCCTTCCTTGAGTGAACGCAAGTGCAGACACCCCTTGCACAGACCTAACTGATAACAGGGACATCAAAAGGACGCTTAGCTGGGCAAATAACTGCTTTACATGATTTACCTAGTTTTCTAGGTCAATCTGGATGAAGTGAGCCTTTCAAAACAATTTTCCTAGCAGCTTCACATTTTTGTGCCCAGGAGGCTCCTGGGTGCGTTGCTTGACGGCAGCCCAAGCAGCTTTTGAGGGGCATTGCCCTTCCCAGCTGGGTGAGGGACTACAGTCCAGACCCACAGCTGGAATTATTTTCAAAAAGCTGATGCTAGTGCAAAAGGACACCGAACCACTTTATAAACTAGCTTTGGCTTAACTTCTGTTCTTTAAACATTTTCATTGTATTGTTGAGCCTATGTATCGGGAAAAACATTAAAAAAACTGTCTTACCCCTCCCCAGAGGAGTGTCTGATCATCATGTAAATCAGCTTTTGCCATAGCTAACTAAAACTGCCTAGTGCACATGTAGCAGAATTACCTGTTGGATCTCTCTATTTTTCCTCCTCTAGCTTGCTGTTTCATCATCTAGTATGCTATGGGCAATTTTGAAATACAGTACATCTTCCTCCAGTAAAAACTGGTTGAAGTAAGTAGAGCATAGATCCATGTCAGTATCTACTAAAAAAAAGTTGGTAAAGATATTTTCATAAAATGTTTTCAACTCTTGAGAAATATCTTTACACTCAGTGTCAACAGCTGGGAAATGTACCCTGTCTGGGGAAGCAAAAAATGGACCAATTTGTGGAAATCTGAACCCAGATTTATAAATGAGGGAGAGACTGGGATTTTATCCCCGTGATAATACAGGGGGGGACAAACTGCGTTGGCAGACTGTGCCAAGGGAGAAGGCCTCTTACTGTGTTTCCTACCACTACATGCCCATGGAGCATCAAGTTCTCCAGGTGCTGTCTTGTTGACCGTGATGGAGTTTGAGAGGTGTGTGAGAACCGAGGGTAGCGCTCCTCTGTACCTCCTGAGAGAGCTCATCCATTTTGCATAAGAGGACAGAGGAGCCCAGGTAAGAGGTACTCACAGCTGGGTTGCATACATTGGCCAGAAGTGAGGTCTGGACAGAGCAGGTCTCACAAGGCCATGTTGGGGAACTTGAGAGCTGCATCCCCCTTGCAAAGAGCTTTGACATTACCACACATCCCACAACATCCCTTCTCTGGGAAGTTTTGCTGCATTTTCTATTTGCATTCTACAGTTTTTGCTGCTATAGGGCTGCATTCAGGCAGATGGTTAATGTGCACCTGGAAGCACAAGTGAGGAACCAGAGAGGAGAGCTTATCCTATACCAGAGAAAAAAAATGCGTCTTCTCTGGCAGCAGGGCCTTCAGGAAGACTTGGCATTGAAGATCTTTTCCATTTTCTGCAAAACACTGAAATATTAGGAGTAAAAAGAGGGACGGCAGGCAACCTTACTATAATCCCTCCTTGCCTCAGAAATAGGGAGTCAGGAAACATCCGTAGGTGGTTCCTCTGGGAGCTGGATAAGGTGGTGTGTGCACTGACCATAAAGGCCTAAATAGCTGATCAAAATGTGGTTACAGACATTCAGGATGACCAGATTTTCAGAGGTGCTGAGAATTCGTAAATGCCTTTGAAGCCAATGGGATTTGTGAGGCCATGGTACCTTTGGAAGTTAAGCATTATAAAACTGAGCCATGCCTTAATACAGATCCAAAAATATGTAAAAATGCCCACCTCATAACCTCAAGTACTGCGCAATTTTAAATTCAACATACTAAGAAAAGATTAAAATGAACACAGTGCACAGTGACTTAACTTAGAATATTTAGTGAAAATATTGATTTTTCTGTCCTAAACACCGCGCCTCTAATAAGGACACAAAACTATGAGCAATTTACATCCAAATCAATGCATTGACTAGACAGCGAATCTCCAAATTAACCAACAACTCAAAGTTAGTGTATTTCTCCATGTAACCTTTCATATTATTAGCAGCTAACAGAGTGATAGATACTCATGTGAATGTGACAACTGATCAGTCAATAGCTAAGTATCCCTACGGGTCTGCCCGTGCTCTGTTACAATATGCATGACTGATAAATCTGCAAAATTCCTCAGTTTAAAAGGGCAGTACTTGATCAAATCTTTCTCTGGTTGATGCCTGTATGTCAGCTTTTCCCAGTGCCTGCATGCCGTCTGTAGCCCTGCATCCCCTAACCTGGGGTGCTGGGAGCACTGTCGTGCCCCGTTCTGGTGGCTCCCCTGGCTCCAATGCAACACTGTAACACTGCAAGTTCCCCAAAAGAACATGGGTCCTGCTCCTTGGGGTCTCTTCCCACTCCACAGCTGGGAAAGCAGGGGCACAAGCAGGAAGGAAGCTGTGCTGTTCGTTTGCTAGGTGGATGTTCAGAGGGCGCCGAGGACATCTGCATGCGGAGCACAGACTGTCATTCATTTCCCATGCATCATTGGCAAGTCCTATTTTCACTTTCTCTGTGGTCACCACATACCTGTTTTACCCCCATGTTATGCCCCTAGTGCTCCACACAGGCATGTCTTTCTTCTTCAGAGACCCAATGAACAGGAGCCAGGAACTCTGCCCAGTGACTAGAGTAAGCAAAGTCTATGCACCCTGTTCTTTGCCTTTTGGGAAAGCAGCAAGGATGCACCAGGAAGGAAGTCCTCTGAGCTGGTCCATCAGTTGGCCAAGCAGCTAAATGTCAAACCTGCACCTGAACTAACTAACTAACTATCTTTGTGCATCTGCTTCTTCCACAGTTGCCATCGAACGTGCCAGTCAGTGCCCTTCTGACAGTGATTTTGGTACAGGATGGGCACATTTCCAGTGTGAGTTGAGTTGACACAACTAGCAGTGAAACAGATGCTTTGGTTTTCCTGCCCCTTCTGCCGGAAAAGTTCTAAGCTGCTGCTGTTGTACCATGCAGCATGGGCCTGATCGCAGGGCTGGGTCAGTACGGTCAATGAATAACTCATTCGGGCACAACCCTAGCATAACCCATTTTATTTAGGACATTGGAAGGAAAGGGTCTGAAAGTCTGGGCTCCTGACTCCAGGCACTGAAGGAAAGGGAGCCTGTTACTCGTTCCCAGAATTACCTTTTTAAGATGTGAAAACTGAGTTTTCTCTTAAAATTTAACTCCTCCCCTGCTATGGACAGTAGGGGTGGCTGAAATGCAGCCCTAACTATTTTATTTCAGAGATCACAGGAAGCATCAGGTGGCAGTGACTTCTCATGACCGAAGATCTCAGCTATGTTTTTTCATTAATGTAACTCCTGGCCCCCAGCCCCAAATGCTGGAGTGGAAACAACAGACCTCAAATCATTCTGCAGAGAGTACAGGGGATTACACATGGTAATACAGGAAAAACACAAAACAAACTGAATCTTTATCCACTTAAAATGGTGCTGCAGTTCAGCTACAGATTTCATCATTCTGACTAATGGGATTAAGACACGCACCAATGGGCACCCATTCTCCAGTATCACTGCCTTATTCATTTAAGTACTGGCCAGTTTCAGAGCCAGGGAGATCCCTGAAAGGGTGCAAGTACCAAGTGACTATATATTTTCCATTTTTTAATGAATGACTCTGAAGAAGTCTGACTTGGACACTTGTTGTTAAGGGGGTGAAGTCATCTACTATGGAAGCCAATGCTCTGGGAATCTTGTTGATGATCTCCATGCTTGGCAGCATTCCCCTTTTTAGTTCCAGTTTGTGGCTTTTTTTCACTGTCCTTAGTTAAAGTTTCTTGCTCGACTTCATTCACCCAAAAGCAATTCTGTTTTTTTTTACCAGCTAAGGAAATACTGGAGCTCTGCTTCAGAAAGTGATGATGATAGTGTGCAACAAGGCCCAGCAGCTCCCTGGGAGCAGAGAGCCACAGGGGTCTCCATAGGGGCCCACAGGGTCTCACCAGCCAGGGCCCATCCCTCCAGAGGGGGATGGGCAGAGGAGGCCATGAGATCCCAGACAGGTTCAACCAAGTTTCCAGATCACCATGCAAACTCATGGTGATGGAGCATGTCCAAGCCAGGATGTCAATCCACAGGTCAGATCCAGTGAATGACAGGCAGGTCCACAAAGTCCAAGGTCAACCTGGAACATTAGTCCTTTGGGCAGGGCCTGTCAGGCAAAAACATGGTTGTGGCTACATATTAGAGTTTTTATGAATTTAGATTTTAAAATCATAGAGACAAATAGCCAGTACTGTTTGAAAAGTTCATGTTGTATTTCTTCCACATTGGTGTATCCAGCTTACACCATGACATTGCTTGCGAGTCCCGGGTCAAGCTTTGCTGTGCTAGTTACAAAGATAGCATGGGCCAAAGAGATGCTCTTTGCTCCAGAGACCGTAGGTAGGGACGAATGTTTTTATCTGTAGTCTTATGGGGTGCGCACAAGGGTACCAGTGCTCTGATTTCCCTGAGACACTCAGCAGTGCATGGTACTACAAAGCAGAAAAACACGAGAGACAGAAAATTGCCCTATCTAATTTAGCTGGGACATGTATGGTCTCTTCAAAGAAATTTAGTCTATTAGATTAATCTGTAGTTTTGCTCCTGCCACTCAGCTCTAAGGGGGTTAAGCTGGAGGCAATCAGTGAGTGAATTTTATGACCAGACTGAAAATACAAATAAATCTACTGCTCCTGTGTGCTAACTGTAATGCATGTCCAAGTGCAGGATGCTTTAATTGGGTATAATAGCTCCAGGTCTGGATTTACGTACGTGCACATCAAATCAATACTTTTAAACCATAAAGCACTATTGAAATAATTATTTTATTAGCATCATCATCTTTCTATATGGAAATGTGGAGCATATGGCAAGCTCAACAGCTGCTTATAGCCACCATCCAGATAACGTTATTAAAAACAAAAAAAGAAAAGCCATTACATTTTTGGCATATTGGCTGAGAACACTCAGGAGGCTGAACTGGAGGCTTCTGTCGTATTTGTCATCCTGCTGATTGCCTAATGTGAAACACAGAAGGCCAGTGAAGTGTGAGAAAAGCAGACATCATTGTGAGGACCAAAGCCTGAGCACTGGGACTAAGAAATTACAAGCAGTGACCTACACTAAATATGTTGTGAAAGTGGAGCAACCCAGCTTCTTTCTACCAGGGGACAGGCTGCTGGCGGGGAACAAAGCTTCAGGTTTCTCTGAGTGACGAGAATCTCACAGTGCTGTGGATGCCACATCCTAAAAGTCCTGGAGGAAGAATATGGACGATGCGGCTGCCAGCTGATTCATGGGGAGCAGCTGCAGAGAAAATGCCTCTTCCTGCCCTCCCAGATGGATGAAAACTCTCATGAAAGAGCCCCTATGAAGGAGGGTTGGGCTCCAGCATAAACAGTTGGGCTTCAGCCTCCAAGCAGATTCATGCAGAGACACTGTAAGTCCCCAGATGGATAAAACCCTCCCAAACTTCCTGAGTATGCTGTTCAAAGGAAAGGCTGCTTCTCCTCCCTGTGAGAAGTGTTCAGGGTAACGTAGGTCACCGGGAAGTGAGGCTTTCTGCTCTCCTAGACCAGGACATGGCACCTGCATCTGCTGGTTTAAAATTGCTGTGGGGCTGGGCTTTGCTGAGTGAGAAAATTTCTTCCTCTTCCAAAGACGGGGAGAGAGGAAGGGAAAAAGGGCTGCAAAGAGGAGCTGAAGATGGGGAATCACATATGAATTAATGTCCTGGAAGGAGCAGAGCAGATGCTTGAGCTGGGTGCTTATTTATTTATTCTTTTTTTTTTTTTGTCCAGATGCTAGAATGAGGACACTCTTGATCAGTTTTGCTGCTTTCTAATATCAGTAAGCAGTGCTTTATGACAAACAGGGAAATACCTTTCTTGCTATGGAAACACCATGGTGATTTACATCAGCTTGAGGAGCCCTGCCTCTGCAAATTCTTCTTTGGTTTCTAAGCAGCAATAAGATCATTTTCTTGGGTTTTTGGGTTTTTTTTGGAATAGGCAATGCTCCTGGTACACAACGTGGTGCTTCAGACACTGCCCTCTCTTCCCAGGATTTTGGGGTAGCCTGCTGGGTATTTAATGGCAACAAACGTAGCTGGGACTGAGATGAGGCAGATGGCTTCAGTTTTGAAGTATGCATGGATTTTGTGTATTTTACCCAATTTTGGTTGCAAACTATCAAAATTAGGGAGAGTTGTGAAGGGGGTCTTAATTTCTCTTTCTGTGGAGGGCCACATGAGTAAGAGAGAGGAGTATGTGTGTGTGAGAGAGTCACATCTATTTCTACCCCAAATTTGTAGAGAACTATTATGTACCTCCTCTGTGACTGCTTTCGGGAGGCATAAGCAGCAGGTAAGGAAACAGCACGATTCAGACAATTGACTTCACTGAGCAAGCACTAGGGCACAGGGGTGAGGAGTCTGCACAGCTTGCGTGGGGCAGCGGGCAGGTAGAATGGCTGGAGTGGGGAGCAGGACTGACCAGGAGCACCATTTCCGCCACAGACCCCATCGGGTACACCCGCGCTCGCAGATATGCACTATAACTCACTGGGCCATGGTAAGTGACTGGTGAAAGACATGGATTCATTGTTAATTTGCTTTTCCTCTGTCTAATAGCCCATATAATATGTAGTTTAAAGATATACACAAGTTAATTAGGAGAGATATTTTCTGGATGGGAGTCACAGCTGCATGATATGAAATTCCTGCAATCAGTGAAAAAATGTAAGGGGCTTGTTTACACACTTCAGATGTCCAACTTCAGCTACACTGCCATGAATGGCTGAACTTGTGATATTCCTTTCTTCCTTCACAGTAAGTATTTCTCCAGGAACTTGTAATGCTGCCTGTAATACTAGTCATTAAGCTGCTCTTGAAGTATGGTTTGTGTGCACAAAAGCTTGACCATTTTTTCCAACAGTAGCTGTTGTTTGAATAAAACATGTTGTTACACATCCCTGCAAAATTTGTTTCTTGTCCTTAATATTTTCTCCCAGTGATACTGCTAGAATGATTTCTAGAGCTCCTTCAGGTTTCCATAGGTTTTCTCACATTTAGATGAGGAATGATTTATTCTCCACTACCTCAAATCTATCATTGTTTTTGGTGCATGTTCCCCTCCTCCCTTATGATACTTAAATGATTAGAAGATTGTTTTAAGGAGATCTCTACCTGTTTACCTCTATGGCATTCATTATCAGCAATTTATCATCCTACTGTACATTTTTCCTACTTCTAGATGTGTATAAACCACAAAAATATTAAGTGTAAAAAATAGGTATTATGGTGACAAATATAAAATAGAATTACTCATACAGCATATATTCATTATTGCATGCTATATAATGTTAGTGTGTGCAATAATATACATACACTATGCAGTTGACTATTCTGTGCAGCATACAGGACTTTCAGTCTAACAAAATCAGAAAAGTAGCTTCAATGAGCTGTATGAAAACTTGACTTTCAACTTAATTTTTCCTTTTTCATGGTTGCATTTTTGAAGCTGAGATAGAAAGCCATGAAAAAGTCCTCATCATGAAAGATGACCTTTTTCAAGATACAGGATCCTGGGTGTTATGTACTTTACCCATAGCTAAATGGCTTATGTTATCTATTAGCACCTTTAGATCCAGATGCATACTCTGCCTTGCCTGATGTCAATGTGTGCTATAGCACATTCCACAAAATTCTAGAAAACCTGTGAAGAAAATGCATCATCAGTTTAAGACTCATGAACCTTAAATAGTTTGGAAAACCTTTAGATAAAATTTGAGAAAGACACAGGCTTACTCATTACAAATATTGACTAGCTAAAGGATAAGGCTCAGCAAATAAGACTTGATAAAGTCAGTTGAACTCTTCTTATTATGTGTCGGTTAAGTGCTGCCTTCCCACTTTAAAGGGTTTTGTGGTCTTCTGGGATACTGAAAAAGGAGTTTGGTTTTCAGCAGGGAGACAGTAGTTTTCAGACTGTCACAGAAAAACAAACTCTGGTGGGACAGAGATTAGGACCAAAGGATACAATAAACCTCCACAAACAGCTCAGAAGCTGGCCTGGGAATTTGAAGGGCCTTATCAAACGTCTTTATATTTGAATTATCAAGTTTATCAGGAAGTAATCACAGATGTGAGATGTAGACTCCGCTAAGGCTGGTACAAAACAAAGCTCTGAAACAGAAAAGTTGGAGAGATGTGTGAGTCCTTAAAGCTATTTAAGAAACAGAAGGTGGATCTTAATATCTATATTTAAGGATTAATCATCTGCAGTTGGTGGGAAACATTCAAAAATGAGAATAAAAGGAAACCTTTGGTCCTTCTGGTAAGGAGATAATCAGGCAGTTATAACACTGCAGTGACAGCAATAAAGTTTCATGCCCTTCAGGGTCTCGGTAGATGGCACGGCTGTGCTGGCAGGATGGTCCTGTGCATGTTCTGTAGGTGGTTATGCCATTTCCAGGATACGCAGTGTAACTCTTCTTTCACAGTCATGTTTTCACTGAGACAGTTTCCAAGATAGTAGCTCATTATTTACCTAACAGGAGTCAGAAGACAATTGCTACTTAGTAAATAGCAGCATATAATTTAGCTGATTGTCTAAAAAAAAAAAAAAAGAGAAAAAACCCTCAGTAGACTAGTGATTCCACAAAATATGAATGTGGGCAGGAAAGTATGTGTTGATACCACTGTGATCACAAGGAAAGAAGCCACAGTTAGCACAGAAAGAGGTGAACAGCATTTATAAACTTTCCCAGGCCTGGGGCTAGTCAGTGGATCTACCCTGATTTACAACATCTGAGAACCTGGCCCATGATATATAACTGTAGTGGTTGCCGCTAGTTCTGTGAGCAAAGCTGAAATTCAGTTCATGGCGACCAGGAAAAATTGGTCCATGTCAGTAAACCAAATTGTCATAGCAATCAACGTAATTTTAGGAATAACTGAACTGTTGTGCAGATCTAAAAATATTCTTCATCTCTTTCCATTACCTTTGTGCTGTGAGGAAATCAGCTCGGGGAATTCTATTTTGCCTCATCTTGACTTTTTCAGTCTGATCATTTAGTTATTTTATACCCTACACCAGAAGTACATAGTGTTCATGGACACATTTGTTCTTCCCAGGGTTATTACATGGTGTGTGCAGAGGAACGCAACCATAGAGGTTGTGGTGGCACAACAATGCACCGTGATTCACCTCTTTCCTTTTCTTCACAGCAAATGAAACAGGGGTCCCACACCATGGGTCTAACCAAGCCCTGTGGCAGAGCCTGAGGAGTGGGGAAAGGGCTAGATTACTTTCTACCTTCTTACTCTCCAACTTCCCAAAGGCTGGTTCCCAACGTAAGCAAAAGCACCTCCTGGGTAGTTTACCTATGTCAGCCACTTAGGTTGGCTGAGAACAGTGGAAGAAGAGTGGCCTGGCACCAAAGGAGATGTCAGGTTATTCCAGTTCTGTGGCTGCCCTGTTAGCACAACTGTGTAATAGGATATACCTAAATGCTGCAAACTTTGTTTTGGTTTCAAGATGCAGATGGCCCAAGCAAAGAGTGGAGAATCAGGTCTTCATTACCAAGGAATAACTCCACTACCCTTTTCCTCGTCTGGCGGCCAAGAGAATGTGCTCTCTCCTTTGTTGGTATTTGCTCTCAGGAGTGTCACTGGACTAAAGGAGAAGATGCACAACAAAGGACGATGCTATCAGGAATAGTAATATAGGAATGTATATATGCAGGACATTGTCAGGTTATGTGATAAAAAAGCTCATCTCTGCACACACAAAACAGCACAGAGGAACAATGGCAGGCAGGGGAACCTGAATTATATCCTGAGTTCAGTAGTCCCATGCCCATCACAGGAGAACCACCAACCCAGAAAAAAAAATCACCTCAATACATGCAAACGGCACACGCACTTGTGCATATGGACAAAGGATCTTGGAAAGGCAACGGTGGGCAGGGGAACCCCAGTGTCCCAGAGGGAGGGAGCTCCTACCACCATCATCACCCCACTTCAGCTGTGCCAGGAGAGCCTCAGCCCCATGGGCTGGGGAATGTCCACCCACTGTGTCAATGGAGAGTCTCTCCAGAGTGCTTCACAGACTGAAGGAATTGCTTCCTGCCTGGATATGGGACACATCATGGGATGCAAGGGAAGAAGATTTTGGGATTGCATAAAACCGTATTGGATGTTTGGGGAGGAACCAAATATAGGGAAAGGGAGGGATCAAGGTGGTTTGCGGAGGAACAAGTTTGGGACAATAGAGGGTTAGGGAACAAAAAGGGTCAGCTGTGTGTGAACAGTGGCTAGTCAGTATGTCTGTCCTTCCCTGCACCTGATCAGCAAAGTCTGTCCTGTCTCATTAAACTCCTTTTTAACTCTTGGGTGAGGAGCTCTCTGGTGTGTGTGTGTGTACAAACTTTTCAGCAGGGTCTGTTGCAATAGGACAAGGGGTAATGGCTTTAAACTAAAAAAGGGTAGATTTAGACTAGATATAAGGAAGAAATTATTTTACAATGAGGGTGGTGAAACACTGGAGCGGGTTGCCCGGAGAGGTGGGAGATGCCCCATCCCTGGAACTATTCAAGGTCAGGCTAGACAGGGCTCTGAGCAACCTGGTCTAGTTGAAGGTGTCCCTGCTCATTGCCAGGGGCTTGGACTAGATGGTCCCTTCCAGTCCAAACTATTTAATGATTCTGTGATACTCTCACCCTACCAAGCGACAGAGGAGAGAGATCTGCCATTTGCCTTTCTTCAGTTCCAAGGGAGTCATAGACATGGTACCTCTGGGGTTAGGCAAGACCTGAGCATTCAGGCTCCTCTCCCTGCCCCGTTTCCATTCCCTGACAGTGGGTTGGCCTTTCTGTTAGTGACCCAAAGCTGTGGCTAGACCAGAGTGCCTTGAACTACTACTGGGAGCCTCTGCCTTGTCTTTGCTATTGGCTCAGCATTTTGAAAGACAGGGAGGACTAGGTGGAATATAAGCTTCCTGAATCTGGGCCAGAGACAATGCTAATGACTTAAACATTATTTTTCTTGATAAGGCAGTCATCACAAAGACAAGCTTATCCTCCTGAATATTGAAGAATCATGCATTTTTTATTATGTATTTTCTGAACATGTATTTTCTGACTGTGCATGTTTACCCATTTGTAAAATAGTGTTTATCAGGAATGCCAACGGTGGTCGATTTGACCTTTCTATATAGCTGTCCATGCGCTGGGAGAGTAAGGCACTAGCATGAGTGCATTGGTGAACAAGCATGTGAATCTGCATCTAGAGCAAGGAAGGAAGGATGCATGCCTTATGGGATTTCCTGTGATTTACTAGAAGTCAAGTGATGAAGAAATTGATGTCAGAGAAAACCATGTCAACACCACAGAGAGCAGGACCATACTCTCACCCTACATAGCTATGTCCTGAAGGTTTAGCCACTCGGAAAGGTGCCTGTGTTGAAACATGCTGTGTGTGGTGAGAAAGCAGTCTTGTCAATGTCACCTCCAACATACTTCTTTCTGCTTATTTCTACAGGATAACATGTCCTATGAAACCACAGAGACATGGGGACTTTTGTTTTTTAAAATAAAGATCAGTGAAGTAGTGTCAAGAAATCATAAGGTTACAGAAGTCTGTGAATGGTCCTGGAAAAGTGGGCATCCCTTTATGCAGGGAAGAATCACCTTCACCTACATACATTGATCAAGCAACCACAGGGTCCCAGGCCCTCACAGAAGGCCCAACCCCATACCCATGACCTTGCTGCAAAGTCAGCTCCTGAATTTGTAATGTTCCCTTGCACCTGTGAATGCAATTCTGAAGCAGAGCAGAAGACCCTATGTGACGATTCCCTGGGGATTGGTGGCCATGGAGGGCTTGCAGGAGATGAGAGGAGAGCAGCCGTGTGGCATGATGTGTCCTCTGTAACTGTGGCTGTTGAATTACACTAAACATTGCAAGAATCCCCCTGTAGCTTTCCTAATGTTGCTTTTCACATTCAGCTTCTTGAAATAAGCCTGATATCTCAGTGTTCAGGAAGTGATAAAAGTGCCCAAGACAGCCAGTGTATACAAATCCAGCAACGTAGTAATGTTGCCCATGTCTTTGCAGGGAAATGAATGTCATCAGAGTTTCCATGCTGACAAGGCCTTGAAAAATCAGTTAAAAGGAAAAATAAATACAGACATTTTTACTTGTCAAATTGCAACATGATCTTCATCAGAAAGAGAAGGTAACTGTAAAACTTCCAAAATCTGCCTCTCTTCGTTAACAGGTGTAAGTGCATGTAAGTAAGGCTCAGACCTGAGCTCGCTATGGATTCTCCGATGCCAAATAAAGGTTGAGTTCATCCTGTCTCCTCTCTTGGCCCACTTGTTTTCACAAAGCTTGTGGGAACTTTGTGTCAGTGAGATCTGTTCAGTTCTGTCAAATGTGGTGGTGACTACGAAACATGGGATTGAAAACTAACTGGGGACAGAGGGGGCAGACACATCGGTAGCATGCATGGTTAGACAACCTTAAAAATGAGGTTGAAAATAATTTACTACTACAACAGTATATGATTCCTTAGCATCACGTAGCGATGTTCTATGAAGTGGAGAGGTTCTATACTTAGATAAGAATGAGATCCAAAAGCAGTTACAAAACCTCTCTGAAGCACTAATGAGCTAAGGCAAAAATTATCTAAAGCCCAGAGACCTTCTCTCTTCCTCCCCCTTCCCATCTTTTTTTGGGTTTGCTCTTTTATCTGAGCAGCAGTTTTGAGAAAAATGAGTTTTTAACAAATAATGTTATTTGGAAAAACAACAAATATTGCAGGAACACAGTACATAGACAGTAGGCTCTAAACCTCAAATTAATAAATTATCAAATAGTAAAAGTAGCGAATTGTTGAAAAGACCCAGGCACCTGATACGTAGGTGTCTTATACTAAAATATGATAGTTTCTTGGCTCTCCTTGCTCACAAACCATTTGTTCTAAGTACAGAGAATTGAATGATTTATTCCTGGATGACTTTTGACAGTTATTCTGACAATAGAGTATGCTGATGACTTTTACAAACCAACTTTGTTGAAAAAATACACTGAACACACCAAGGAAATAGAATTTTATGTTACTTGCCCACAGTATTTGTAGAAAAACTTACCCTCCAACCACACTAGGCCCTGAGGGCACTAACAGGTCATAGCTGCCCGACTAGCTTCACCTGTGGCACCTACCCATATCACCTGCCCATAAGGCTAGAAACATTTTAAGCCCAGTCCTGGGCCTTTATTACCTGCTTGAGTGGTGCTGTAAGAGTGTTGGTTTGCAACTGTGTTGCAGCCATGCCTCTGCCTAGTCATAAACCCTGTTGGTCCAAACCAGGACCTACAGGCTGATTTCCTGACTTGACATCTCCGACCTGCCTCGCAATTGCAAGATCTGACCTGTGGATTGACTTCCTACATTGACCTTGAACCTTTCTCACTGCCATGAACTTGCCTGATGATCTGGACTCTTGGTTGGGCCTGGCCACCACCTCTGGTCTGCTTTGTATCTTTGCTGGGGGTGGTGGGCTGGTAAGGCCCTGTGGTGATCCCTTGTGTCTCCCTGCTTCTTGTTGTGTGACCCTGCTGTGCATAGTAGGTTGGCAGGAGACTAGCCCACTACTTGCTCCAGTGGTGAACCAGGTGGACCGTAGGAAGTGTGGTGTCTTTCCCAGGAACACACCTAGACCTTGCTTTCCTTATGCAGGCTGCCAGCAGCTGTGGATACATGTTCTGAGCAGCCCAGGCAATTCTTTCTCAGGAAGCAATGAGATAAGGTGCAGACTGTTTCTGCTACCCTTGTGCCAGTGGGCTCACTAGGTTTGCTCTGTAGAATGTTTCCATTCCTATTCTCCTTCCTTTGGCTTCCACAGTGCAGGGTAGTGCACTATGGGAAGCACTTTGACTTTGACCATGTGAGCTGATAACTTTGGTTGCTGCAGTTATAAACTTTGAATGAAGCTTTTGCATCTTGGTTAGAGATTTAATATCTAGCTTGGACTGGATCGTGATTGTTAGACTGACAAAAAGAAATTAAGGTATATTTTAATTCTTGCATTCCATTTAGGTTGGCTCAAAAAGGGCATCCGATTTGGCAACAGCTTTTTTTTTTAGTGTAATGTGACCAATACACAACTTGACTACTATGATACAACACTTGACTATTCAGTCAATATTTTGGCTTTGCCCTTAGGCTAAGGCTGAGAACAAAACAGTATAGGTCAAAAGTATGATCTCTGGGGCAGATCAGTGGCTGATCTACTTCCTAAAGGAAGCTGGAACAGCCACTGGACACTGTCTGCCCCTGTGTTTTATCTGACGGTGTTCTGCAGTTGTTGCTAATCTTCAACTGCAGATTCAGGGAAGGACTCATGTTCCTCTTCACAGTGTCCAGGGCTCCCGCATCCCATGGAGGGACAGAGAGCCAGGCTTTCTTTCCAGAATTTAGCAGCCTCATAACATATCTTCATAGGCTGTCAATGTTTGCGGGTTCTTTTGCTAGACAAAAATTACAGTGGGGGTGGTGTTAAAGCTGTAATGTTATGGGTAGGTCTTGCTTTAACACCTGGCACTGACAGAGCTGTTTCCAAGCTGCTGCTCAGGCTGCCTGAAGACTCTGGAAGGCATCATGGCGTCTACTACTTTTGTTTCCATTGTCATGCTCTACTTATATATGCACAAAAGAACAGCCAAGCTGGGAATGACTCTCACAATCCCTGAAGCAGGGCACTGTACTGGCTGGGTTGACAATGCCTATGGTTATATATCTTGTCTAGGAGCTGGTCCCTGTCCCCTTGTAGTTCAGCCCAGGTTTTCAATTTCCCACTGACTTCAATGGGCTTACTTTCTTAGAATTCATTCGTAAGATCTGGCCTTAAAATGACTTATGTTATTACTATAGTTCACTGACTTGAAAGTTGTTGTGGTTGCTATGGTTTTGCACAAAGGGCAAGGTGATCTCATTGCTATCTCTTTTAGAGCCATCAGCAGTACTTGATTGCTACTATACTTACAGCATGTCTGTTAGGAACTGCTTGAAAAAGACACAAAGTATAAGCATGCAGAACAAACTGAGGACCTTTTACTGACGAAACAGTCCCACCATGTCCTTCAGTATAACTGAGCAGTCTGAGGATAATTCAAACCTTTACAAACTAGAGTGTCTCCTACCTTGGACAAAGTGATTGCAAGGGGTCATGATGCACAGCAAAGATGAAAGTAGCTGCAAACCACAATGGCACATCAAATATATCCATGATCTTTGGAGTTTATTCATCAGGCCATCATGTAATGAGGCAGGAGAAGCAGTACCATCTGCAGCTTTCAGAAGGATGAAGAAAAAGAGTATTAAAGGCACTGTTTTGCACTGGACAGACACAGATGGACAATCATCATGACAGGCTAGGACAACATTGATAAAGCAAGTGAATGTATTGCCTCTGATAACACTGCTGACAACTGTATAGGGTCCCTTCAAATCTGTACGAGGGACTGACATGCACCTAAGGCTCACCGCAATTGTAAGTCATTGGGAGGTGAGCTGATGGTTGGGCTACACATTGCAATTGTGAGCAATATGTGGCTTCTTGTGCCTTTTTGGGCTAAGAAAAGAACGTGCATTGCATAGGATTAAACTTTTAAGAACCTCAGACTTTAAATGAAGAATTTCCCTGGCAGTGGGCCCTGTTATCTAGAGACTCAATTAGGCAGTAAAATAAAGCTTCTTGTTGACCAGTTCTAAAAACCAGAGACTCTCGTGTGTCCTACTGCTGGATCCAGCTCTAAACAGTGGCTGCAGAGGTGCAGGGGACTTTCTCTCTGTGCTATGTGCTGTGGTAGGTGTTTTCCATTCCCTACCTCTCACATGGTTCTTTCACTAAGATGTGGTCTATATATTGACAGAAGAGCTGTATTGCACACCCAGAACCCAATTTACTCTTCTTTTAGATGGCTAAGTACAGACCTTTCCTTCAAAATAAGCAGGAGTGTTTCAGGGCAGGAGACCATATGGTCCACCAAAGCCTATTCCTGTAAATCTTTACAAATAGTCAGCCACTTTTCTGTTGTTCAAACCTAATTAGTAACAGCACCTTTCCAACCTCTTCCCTTGCAGAAGTGCATCCAGTCATCTTGCAGGCACTCTTTTTGCACATCCAGTGGTGACTTTGAATATTTGTTTTGTACTACAACTACTTTTTTAAACAGTTTGTCTACACGATGTAATGTGTTTGCTACCAGGGCAGGGAGTGTCAGACTATGATCGCTTGTTCACCAATTAGATACTATCTTAAACAGCTTACTGCGTCAATCTGTTGCCCTTTTTCTCCTAGGGCTTCTTTACCTCTTGCGGTGTCTTTATTCATTAAGCCAGAGGACACCTTAGGCAAATCTTTTTCCTTGAGTCATGCTCTCTGAACCCAGCTTGAGCTGTGGTTCCCACCCTACAAATCCTTCCCTAATGAGTAAAGGTGGGGAGCTAAACACCACTTAGCTAATATGGTTTGTGATCTTGTCAAACCTTGTGACAAGATAACTAACACCGTGTTATTTCACACATATATATTACATGTAAAAATAAAGTTAAAATAGCTTGGAAATTCTAATTTGAATTTCCCAGCATCAGAAAGTTCAGCATGGAAACTGAATTCTATCCTTTCAAGAGTATACAAAATTATACTTGCATATCCCTAGGCTTCAAAATATGTGTAGTAACATCTGATAGACCTTATCACATTGGCAGTGAAGACAGGTGAAATTTTGCCCCATCTGAAAGTGCTAAAGGCAGGCTTGGTGGATATAAAATCATACAGTTTTGGCAAGACTGCCTGCTAATAATTCCTAGGAATCAGAGAATGAGAACTTATTAGTAAAGTGGGTTTTTTGGTTTAAACTTATTTAAATTCACTGTATTATACAAAGGAGATTTGAGTGCCTTCATGGCATTAATTAAAAAGGTTAGTAACTTCACAGAGACTGAACTTCAGAAAGCTTACTGCTTTAAAAGATTCTATCAGTGTAAAAATAAATTCTTTATACTTAAAATGGAAAGCATAATAAAATCCATGAGGATATTGCCTTGCCTAAGGCAATTGTGAGTGGTAATCTTCTGTTGATTCTGTTGGTGCCAGTATTTCACTTGGGGAATCAATGATAGGGAGTGGGAAGGAAATTATTTGTTTTATCCCAGAGGAGGTTTTGAGATATTTTTTTCTTTGTGAGGAGTAGGGAAAGAAAACTGATATCCTGAAAATTTTCAAGGACTTGAAAATTATGGATCATTTAATTTTCAAGTACCTTTTTAGAGGAAATTAGTAGGAATTATTGAACAGAAGTGTTGCAAACTGGAAAACCGCCTAATGTTCACATTTTTAATTTTTGTGTTCTAAACCCTGTGAAAGGCAAATCATCTATTGAAAAAGGTGATTTATTAGAAATTCTCAATCAAAATCTAGGCTCAAGTAGTTTTTCACAGAATCACAGAATGGTTGAGGTTGGAGGGGACCTCTGGATTTTATCTGGTCCAGCACTGCTGCTCAAGCAGGGCCACCTAGAACAAGTCACCCAGGGCCATGTCCAGGCAGCTTTTGATTGCCTCCAAGGATGCAGACTCCACAGCCTCTCTGGGCAACCTGTGCCAGGTCTTGATAACCCTCACAGTAAAAGAAAATTGTTTCCTGGTGTTCAGATGAAGTCTCCTGTGTTTCAGTTTGTGCCCACTGTCCCTGGTCCTGTCGCTGGGCATGACTGAAAAGAGCCTGGTTCCATTTTCTTTCCAGCCTCACTTCAGGTATTTGCACACACTGATGAGATCCCTCCCGAGCCTTCTCCTCACCGGCTGAGCAGTCCCAGCTCTCTCAGCCTTTGCTCACAGAAAGGATGCTCCAGTCCTTTCACCATCTTAGTGGTGGCTCTTTGCTGGACTCTCTCCAGTAGCTTCATGTCTCTCTTGTACTGGGGAGCCCAGAGCTGGTCACAGCACTCTGGCTGTGGCCTCATGAGGGCTGAGTAGAGGGGAAGGATCACCTCCCTTCACCTGATGGCAACACTCTTCCTAATGCAGCCCAGGATACCATTGGCCCTTCTTTGCAAGGGCATGTTGCTGGCTCACGTTCAACTTGGTGTCCACCAGGACCCCACGGGGCCTTTTCTGCAATGATGCTGTACAGCTGGTCAACCCAACAGGTACTGGTGCATGGGGTTGTTTCACCCCACGTGCAGGACTTTGCACACTTCCTCTTGTTGAACTTCATGGTTCTTCCCTTCCCCTTGGGGGGCCCCAAACTTGCTGAGGGTACACTCTGCCCCATCATCCAGATCATTAATTAAGATGTTGCAGAGGACTGGACCCAGCATTGACCCCTGGGGTACACTGCTAGTTACTGACCTCCACCTAAACTTTGTGCCACTGGTCACCACTCTCTGGCTGTCCAGCCAGTTTTCAATCCACCTTTCTGTCTGCACATCCATCCCATACTTCATGAGCTTCTCTTTGAGGATCTTTTGGGAGACAGTGTCAAAAGCCTGACTGAAGTCTAGGCAGACAGTATCCACTGCTCTCCCCTCATCTACTGAGACAGCCATTTTTGCTTTTGAAAAGTGGAGAAGTGCCAGCCGTGAAAAGGTAACAAAGATTGACATTGCGTGATGAAAATGGAGACATGTGTGTGGAGGGTATTTCTGAAGTCCCACAGTAGCCTTTAATATGCTTCCATCTACAGAAGATATATTGTGTAAATATATATGTGAAGTTTATATGTTAACTTAGCAGTCTTGTCTGAATATGAAAAAAAGAACAAATAAACAACATAAATGAAATAGGTTTCAGGCTGGCTGGCATAACCTGTTTTTCTTATCCTCTATATAAGGCTTCATGCAGATCAGTCAGTCCCGTTATGCTGCAGTGGGCCATCTGTAAAGCAGAGGTGATGCTTCTTCCTTTGCCTGCCCCTGCTATCCAGACTGCAAAATGTGCGTAGGCCTGCTGCTCCAGGTGGAATCCAGGTCCTCCTGCTTCACCTTTCTGCAAGCTCGGTGTTTAGTCCAAATTTGTCTCCATCAAATGCCAGAGATCTCTTCCCCATGTCCAGATAGGTAACCCCAAGCTTTAGAGGGATGGTTGAGGCAGATAGCTGGACCACCCCTTGCTCTTCATGGGCAGTAGTGCTAGGTCACAAGTCTAATTTACCACCTTGAGTGGCATGAAGAGAGGTAGACAACAGGCACAGCAGCTTCTTGGTTTGCTTTGAGATCATCTAGATCCTCAGGGAGCTGTTTCTGGGATTGTGGGGAGCTCCCAGAAAACTTCTGAGGAAAGTCAGGGTGACAGATGCTGCTGGGTAGGGAGAGCTTGAGAAGTCACGGACTCCTGGCAAACCCTGGCAGCCTCTCATGAGTAGTCAGCTGTTCCTGATTAAGGGATGCATCAAGGTTTTGGATTGAGCTGACTCCTGATAAAGTAGAGGAAAGAACCCTCTGAGCAGCTATGAAGGGGAAAGCCTTTGTAAAGGCCAACCTCAGGGTATGTAACTGCTGTCCACCATCATCTTTCACAGAGGCGGTAATGGCCATTGCTTATTATGTAGGCCAAATTATTTTTCTTCATTTTTGGCCTCCACAGTGACATTTGAAAACTGCTTACAAAACACGCCTCTTAGTTAACATTGTAAACAGATAACTTTCTTTTTGTTAGTAAATATGCTTTCTAATTGTATTTGATATTAGTAATTCCACGCTCCTCCATGTAACAATTCAACAGATTTAGTATATCTGTCACAAAAATGCTTCTTTCAGTGCTGTGCTGCACAACCCCACTCTCAAGAATTTGTGATGTTTAAAGGTGAGTGTGCTTTCTCCCATAAGGAAAGCAAGACTATTTCTTGCCTACACCTTCCTAACAGATCACCTTCCTCCACTCCTTCTACTGGCTAACGCCCTTAGTTCTGCTGCTTCCCAGTCCCCTGCTGGTGTTGCTCTTCCGAAGGGTTTCAGCAGTTCAGTTAAGGAGATCAATCAGCAAGAAGCTCCCAAGTTCACCAAGGAAACCCAAATGTTAGCCATATGCCCCATGAAGATATAGATATTATCGCTCTGGAAGGATATATGGGCCTTTCTTTGTTGGTGATACAGAGGCTTTTATAATCAACACTGCCTACCCCTTTGTCTCTTCAAATATAGATATGTCTGTTTTCATGGATCTGATATGATATGTTTTTTTATCTTTCTGTTTTCTATCTTTCTGTTTAGAAGCAGATCTCAACAGCTGATCAAACCTGAGAGAATGAAAACAACCAAAGAGCTTCCAGGCTGGTATCACAGGTTGCAAGCACTATACAGAAAGGAATTAATTCCTTTCATTTTCTATATTAAATAATTTGTATTTAATGTGGATCTGGCCATATCCAACCATTCGATCTCATAACAAAGCAGCAATCCCTTGCGTCTAATGAACCTTAGCCCCTGTTTCACCCACAGACTTCCGTTTGTGCAACATCCAACAAAATGCCTCCTCGGCAAGGAATGTGACCAAGGATCACTGCACTCCAGCCCGTATTCTGCACAGGTTCCTACAATCAGATGTTCATTCCTGTTCTGGGTCCTGGTCCCTGCTCTGTAAGCCATAAATTGCCTGTGACCATAACCTTCCAGACAGCTCCACCTGAGTCAGCTGAAACTAAAAGTAAGAATCTCGCAGACTTTCCATGTGTAAGATCTTACCTGGAGTTTGGGAAGAGCCAACTGTAGAGTGAAAAGTAATTCTGTCAATCGCAGCGTGATTTGTTTGCCTAAATGTAAATGTGCAAGGTCATTTCAGGTACCCTCATGTATGGTTTGCAGATGTTTGCAGAGGACTGGGAGATACGACACAGGGCTTCATCCAAGCCATACCTTCTGGAGAGACAGCTAGTGGCTGGTCAGGGTATCCAAACAACAATAAAATCTCAGACACATACATTTATGCAGCTGCATCCTCTCTTTGAAAGCAATGAGGAAAAAGAATAGGAAAAAACCTCAGCCCTGGTGTGCTAAGTAGCAGCAGCAAATCATTCCAGAGCGTAGCAGAGGACAGCCGCAGCTGACCTGCTGGCACGAGAAAAGGCTGCAGTGTTGCACCTTCCCTGACCTTCCTCATTTCCAGAAGGGCAATAAAGTCTAATGTTCACTCCAATTGTCAGTCTGACCAATAGGCCTCACTGATATAATAGCAATGAAAAAAAAGTGCTTGTTTAGGTATTTCAGTCATTTTTAATAGGATTTGTCACACAAGTACTCACCAGTGAGAACAGAGACTGGATTATACGTTCCTACATTTGTTCTTGTGCCCAGGTACTGAAATGACCGTGCAAAAAGGATCACATTGGAAATAGCTTCTGGTTTGAGTTTCAGCAACATGAGCCCAATTTTCCCTTATCAAAGTGAGATGCATGGAGATGGCGAAGCTCCCAGAGATTCTAATAAAAGTAGTTACAGACCCCTGGACTTTACTACAAGAATGAAATAAAGTGAAAAGAGAGGGGCAAGGGGGATCAGTCAGTGTCTGAGCAGACGTCACTCTGCAAATCACCAAACATGCTGAAAAATATTAAAGCTTTTGTGCTGCATGAAATATTAATAGGTTTTTATATAATTACAAATTATTGCATAAATTTTCTATGTATTTGCTTAACTTTCCATTTATAGATTTGTCTTGGGTTTGCGTGGCAAGGCTTTTATAGTGGGGGCAGGGAGGCTGCAGGGGTGGCCTGAATATTTCCCTGTGTCTGATCGAGCCAATGCCAGCTGGCTCCAAGGTGGGCCCACTGCTGACCAAGGTTGAGCACATCAGCAACAGTGGTAGTGCCTTTGCGATAACATATTTAAGAAGCGAAAAAACACCCTGCTGCAGGACAGTAGCCGGAGAGAGAGAAGTGAGAAGATGTGAGAGGAGCAGCCCAGTGGACACCCAGGTCAGTGAAGAAGGAAGGGGAGGAGGTGCTCCAGGCACCGGAGCAGAGATCCCCTGCAGCCCCGGGTGCAGTCCATGGTGGGGCAGGCTGTCACCCTGCATCCCATGGAGGCCCATGGTGGAGTAGATCTCCACCTGCAAACTGGGGGGTACCCCACACTGGAACAGGGGGATACCCAAAGGAGGCTGTGACCCCATGGGAAGCCCGCACTGGAGCAGGCTCCTGGCAGGACCTGTGGACCCATGGGGAGAGGAGCCCAGGTTTTCTGGCTGGGCTGGTGACCCCATGGGGGACCCACGCTGAAGCAATTCCTGAAAAACTGCACCCCATGGGAAGGACCCACTTTGGAGAAGTTCATGGAGGACTGCCTCCTGTGGGAGCAATACCACTCTGGAGGAGGGGAAAAGAATGAGGAGTCCTCCCCCTGAGGAAGAAGGAGTGCCAGAGACAATGAGTGATGAACTGACCCTAACCCCGATTCCCTGTCCCCCTGCACTGCTTTGGGGGAGGCAGGAGTCAAATTAAGCCCTGGAAGAAGGGAGGGGTGGGGAGAAGATGTTCTAAGATTTGGTTTTATTTCTCATTGCCCTACTCTGATTTGATTGGTAATAAATTAAGCTAATTTCCCCAAGTCCAGTCTGTTTTGCCCATGACAGTAATTGGTGGATGATCTTTCCCTGTCCTTATCTTGACCCTCTTGAGGCGATAAATTTTTCTCTCCCCTGTCCTGTTGAAGAGGGGAGTGAAAGAGCAGCTTTGGCGGGCACCTGGAATCCAGCCAGGGCCAAGCCATCACACCAGTGTTCCTATTTCAAACCCTAGGTGAACAAGGATGATTTTTTTAAAGTCCACAAGCTTACTAACTTGACAAAAGTCAACCCAAAAGGGAAAAAGTAGACTTCCAAGCCTTCTTTAACAAGCAATGTAAATTTTCGTTTGTATTTTTTCCTTTTTATGTTTTTGCTGAATTAGAGATAGATTCTGAGAATGTTGACAGTTCTTCCAGAAAGAACTTTTATGTTTGATTCTCTTTTAATGTCATTTGATCCTCTGTTGTGTTTTTAACAATGCAAGAGGAACCACTAATTAATCCATGATTTATTTATTTATTTTGCTTTGTTATGTTTTGTTTTGTTCTTTTCAGTCACTGTGTGTTAACACATTTTTGCCAGGTGTTTCAGTTTTTCTTTCTCATATGTCTTTGACACTGTAGTAAAAGAAATTCTTATTAATATTTAAACTTCCTTTTTTGTTTGTTTTATGTAATACTCAAAAGTCTCAGCATATGGAATAATATCATACATTCTCTGTAACTTATAAAGTCTTGCTGAAGTGACTCGGGAGCTTGGGATCACACCTCACAAATGCCTCATTTCAAGGAGCATTACTCATTGTATTCTTATTGTCAGTTCCATTGCACATGTGTTTGCTCTTTCTGGCATGTATTAATCAAAATCATTCACATTAGAAATGCCACATCATAGAACTGAGGTTGCATAAAGAGTTACTGTTGTTAAAGAAATGGCATTTTCAGTTATAGAAATTATTTTCTATGCCTTTCAGTCAGGACTTTTGTTATAAACTCTTTCCTCCACTTGAATCTTTGCAAACAGAGGATCACGCTTGCAGTGCTTATCCTAGGAATCATAACAAATATTTCTAGTACTTCCTCCTGAATTTTCTGATGCTTCTACAAAGCTCTAGACAGATCCTAGAATTATTAAAGAGACAAACCCAAACCCAAATCCCCAAAAGTATGCTAAGAAACAGGAAAAAATTTTGTAGGTTTTCAAATCAGTCTTTGGTTTGAATAGATATGATCTCCATCTTTTGAAAGAATCCTGTCCTGAGTCTGGCTGTAACATATCAAAGTGTTTAATATCTAAATTCCATTTTCAAAAAGTATTTAGAAACTTTGTTTTCATCAGGGACGTAGAAGCCAAAGTTAGTAAGTTGTGTTTAGGAAAGATTTTTTTATGTATATATACTGTATAAGTTATATCAATACAACTCAGTACCTTAATAGTAAAAGATGAAATTACTGTGGTCATTATTCCCGAAATGAATATTCTGATTTGTAAATGAAGAATTTAGAAAACACTTAAAGAAAATTAAACATATTCAGATATGTCTGGCCAGTGCGTCAAATAGAATCATAGAATCATTTGGTTGGAAAAGACCTTTAAGATCATCGAGTCCAACCATACCTGTCCACTACTAAACCATGTTCCTAAGCACCTCGTCTGCCCGTCTTTTAAATACCTCCAGGGATGGGGACTCAACCACTTCCCTGGGCAGCCTGTTCCAGTGCTTGGCAACCCTTTCAGGGAAGAAATTTCTCCTAATATCCTCCCCTGGCACAACTTGAGGGCATTTCCCCTCATCTTATTGCTTATTACTTGGGAGACCGACCCCCACCTCACTACAGCCTCCTGTCAGGCAGCTGTAGAGGGCGATCAGGTCTCCCCTCAGCCTCCTCTTCTCCAGGCTGAACAACCCCAGCTCCCTCAGCCGTTCCCCATCAGCCTTGTGCTCCAGACCCCTCACCAGCTTTGTTGCCCTTCTCTGGACATGTTCCAGCAATGCAACGTCTTTCTTGTAGTGAGGGGCCCAAAACTGAACACAGCATTCGAGGTGCAGCCTCACCAGCACCAAGTACAGGGCATGATCACTTCCCTACTCCTGCTGGCCACACTATTGCTGTACAAGCCAGGATGCCATTGGCCACCTCGGCACACTGCTGGCTCATGTTCAGCCGGCTGTCAATCAGTACCCCCAGGTCTTTTTCCACCAGGCAGCTTTCCAGCCACTCTGCCCCAAGCCTGTAGCGTTGCATGGGGTTGTTGTGACCAAAGTGCAGGACCCGGCACTTGGCCTTGTTGAACCTCATACAACTGGCCACAGCCCATCTATCCAGCCTCTCCAGGTCCCTCTGCAGAGCCTTCCTACTATAAATAGCCTTAGCTCTACCCTGCAGTTTTGCTATAATAACAACTTTGCCTTTAAGTATGTATTTACTCCAATTTTTAACTATAAACACTAGTTGTGTGTAGATCACACATCTGGAGCACTATATGTTTAAAAGAAGGCAATCCAGAAAGCAGATCAGGATAATAACTGCATGTTGCTTTTAATTAATAAACATAAGCCATCTGCTCAGTGCCCATGAACAGCAACAGGGCAAGCAAGTTTTTGGAAAGAACTTTATTCCAGCAGTTACTGAGAGCTCAATTCTACTTTATAGAATTTCAAAGTGTTAAAAGGTTACACTTTCTGCAACATATTTTGACAAGAATGAATATTTGCAGTTATGACTGGTATAAAACAAGTAGTTTAAATGAGCTAATGAGCACTCATACTTCACATTTTAGATTTTTTAAAAATATAAAATATGAGAATAACTCCTGTGGTGCTACAGGAACACGAATTCAGTGATGCGTCTGTCCAGCTAGCTGGAGAAATCCATTTACCACCACACTCACACAGAACATTATGTACACTGATGAATAATATATACTAAGAAAATGTTTTATCATTGCAAAATATCTATACTTGTCTGTTCTTGGTTTTAGGAGAATGCTGAGTTCTTTCTGTGACATGAGCCAAGATCACTAAGAAAAGAGTTCGGCCATTCTAATGTTAAATCGGTGCAGAAATGACACTTTAGAGACTCCAGAAGTGTCTGCTTTCCCCCTAATCCAAGCCCAGGCTCACTGCTGTACAGACACATAGTGAGATTCCTCTGGCTTAACAGGAACCCTGCAACCACAGGGCTGCTGAGGCGGGAAGGCACCTCTGGAGATCACCTAGGCCGACCCCTTGCTCAGAGCAGGGTCAACTAGAACAACGTGCCTGGGGCTGTGTCCAGTCAGATTTTTAATATCTCCAAGGATGGAGACTCCACAACCTGCCACAATCTTCTCCAATGTTCGACCACTCTCACAGTAAAAAAGTATTTTCTTATGTTTAAATGGAATTTCCCCTATTCTATTTTGTGCTTGCTGCCTCTTTTCCTGTATCACTGGGCACCGCTGAAAAGAGCCTGTCTCCATCCTCTCTTCACTCTCCATTCTGGTGTTTGTACACATTGATAAGATCTTCCCTGAGCCCTCTCTTCTCCAGGCTGAACAGTCCCAGCTCTCTTAGTGTCTCCTCATGTGTAAGGTGCTCCAAGCCCTTAATCACCTCTGTGACCCTGTACTGGACTTGCTCCAGTATGTCCCTGTCTCTCTTCTGCTGGGAAGGTCAGCACTGGACCCAGCACTCCAGGTGTTCCCCAACAGGGCTGAGTGGAGAGGAAGGATCACCTCCCTCAACCTGCTGACCATACTCTGCCTAATGCAGCCCAGGATGCTGTTTGCTTTCTCTGCTGCAAGGGCACGTTGCTGGCTTGTATGTCGCTTGGTGTTCACCAGGACCCACAGGGCCCTTTCTGCAAAGCTGCTTTCCAGCTGGTCTGCTCCTGCCAGCGCTGGTACATGGAGTTACTTCGCCCCAGGTGCAGGGCTTGGCATTTCCCTTTGTTGAAATCTTTGAGGCTTCTGTCAGCCCATTTCTCCAGTTTTCTGAGGTCCCTCTGAATGGCAGCAAAACCATCTGGTGTGTCAACTGCTCCTCTCAGTCTCACGTTGTTTCCAAACTTGCAGGGGGCACACTGTCCCATAATCTAGATTGTTAATCTAGACAAACAGTGATAAACAGTATTGGCCCTGCTAAGGACCCCTGGGGTAGACCACTAGTGACTCGCCTCCAGCTGACTTCATGCTGCTGATTACAACCCTTTGAGCATGGCAGTTTGGCCAGTTCTCAGTCCATCTCTTTGTCCACTTCCCTAGTCCATATCTAGTTAAAGTTTGGAAATGGGGATGTTATGGGAGTAGTGTTGAAAGCCTTACTAAACTCAAGATAAACAATATCTCGTGCTCTCCCCTTGTCTACCAAGGCAGTCAAGGCTATCAGGTTGGTCAGTCATTATTTTCTCTTCAGAAATGATGAGTACTTCCAATCACCTTATTTTCCATAACATTTGAAAACAGTTAGCAGGATTATTTGTTCCATCACATTCCCAGGGACTGATTCGAGCCTGACCTGCCTGTCGTTCCCCAGGTCCTCCTTCTTGACAGTTGCAGTGACATTCTCTTTCTTCTGGTCCTTGAGGAACTTCCCCCAGCTGCCCCAACCTTTCAAAGATAATTGAGAGTGGCCTTGCGATGACATGGGCCAGCTCTTCCAGCAGGGTTTCTTCCAGCTGCCTGAAGAAAGTCTCGTCTACTAGTTCTTCCTGATCAAGCAGTTTGACAATAGTGGCAATGTGAAGGCATGGATGCTGTCTTTGAAGATGAGATGAGAAACTACTTGGAGCCCCTGCCCGACATGGGACATCATCCCACCTTCCTCTGAAACCCTATAGTGCAAATGCAGATGTAGCTCACAGCTGCAGCTGTTAAATATCCTATTTTATTTTAACCAAATCCCTCTCCTCACTATTTCAGCAGAGGAATTCTCTTTCTTGTTCCCCTGATTTCTCATGACTTAATACACCCCTCACACAGGTAGAGCACTTGGAACGACCCGCTGTTAAATGCTTCAACGGTAACAGTGCTGCCCTTGTATTAGAGATGTGATGTCACTTCCTCCCTTCTGTTTCTCCAGCCATTTGTATTTTGTACCTGGGAGATGTGCATGGAGGCTCTCTCTGGGGGAGGGACAGCACCACCCTACATGTCAGGTAAAGGCTCAGGTAAGATGCTTTTATAGGAAATTAAAATCATCAATACAATGCCTGAGCCTTTGAGCAAGTAACTGGAGGAGTGGAAGTAAACAGCTCCCAGCTAAACCGTATTTCCACAGCAGCCAAGCCAGTCACCAACCGCTCTGTTTCAGCTTCCTTTGGGCTGGGACCATTAAAATGTCTCTACCGCATCTGGAAAGACTATTTTCCATAAAAATCAATATATGTAATTTTTGGCTATTTAAAAGTATCTTAACTTTAGCAACAATGCCATCAGCTAGCAGTCCTTCATCTAGGGACAAAAAGGAGGTTTTAGCCCTAATAACATTGTAGGTTCTGATTTTTGCCAATCAGCTGACAAACCCTTTGGATGTTGTTTGTTTGTGTGAGATACAGATGAACGCCTTAGATACGTGTGCCACCAAATGCTATACATTGTCCGTGTAGCAACCCACATCAATAAGATGTTGTTTGGCATTTAAAAATAAATTTAGCATTGCCAATTAGTCAGTCACGCCTCTGGTAACCTTATTCAATGTTATGGTACTAATAATTTCTGGAAGGCCTCGACATATTTTATAATTGATTTACCAGGTTTGCATTTTGCTGCAATTCATTCATATCTAAGTGTGACTTGTTAACCACATTAAGTTGATTTCTTTTGAAGGCTGGTGGGAAGCATGGAGTCCTGCTTCCCATGTTTTTATGTGATTACAGTATTCCAGCAGAGTACTGGGAGGGTAAAGGATTTTGCTCTCATTTTGTGAGCTAAATGAAATGTTGAAGATGGCTCCTCTGTGGATGCACTGCCTGGCCTGTTTCCTTTTGCTTTTGTAGAATGTTGGAAGGGATCTTTAGAAGCCATCTAGTCCAAGCCCTCTGCAATGAGCAGATATCAGGTTGCTCAGAGCCCCATCCAACCTGGCCTTGAATGTTTTCAGGGATAGGGCATCTCTCACCTCTCTGGGCAACCTGTTCCAGTGCTTCACCACCTTCATGGTAAAAAATTTCTTCCTGCACATCTATCATCATGTATGTCTTGCTTCCTCTCTCAAACTCTGGTCTTACCTTTTTGGGAAGGGTTCCTATTCAATTTTATTTATACAGCCCTTAGCAGAGAGACATGGCTTTGAGTTCTAAGTCACATAGTAAATAAACTAATGCCCTAGTATCTTCCCCTTTATTTTCCTTCCCTATCCATTAGCTTAAAGGCCTTGGCAGCTACAAGAAAGGGACATAATTCCTAGTGTAGATTACTGAGTAGCATTAAGCCTGCTTCAACAAACCTTCTTAGCATCGTAGTACAGGTCCCTATGAAGCACAATCTTCATGTGAAATTGCATGTTATTGGGATAGGCTTATATCAAAACACAAAGACAAGTATCCACACTTTCGGCAGCTCTCTGCCATGCCTGCCTGGACGTACTTTCTAAAATGAGATTAAGCTTCTTGAATTTAAGTCTGTATGTCATGCATGGCACTGAATGGGGTTACAAAAAGGGTATATGCACAGCTCAGACAAAACAGTTTAAGAAGATACTGTTTTCATGAGGTTTATGTCCAGAACTCTTAGGTACCTAAAGCAGCAATGTCCATAAGCTTTGCAGGGGATTAAGAGAGCGGAAAACCCCCTGAATTCAGTTATGTGACCCTTTGAATACCACCAACAGGCTGGGAGGTAGCTGTTCCTCATGTATCGCTCGGTATGGTTCCAGCTCTCAGTAGAAACAATCTGTTGTTTATTCTGGCTGGACACATTTGAAATCTGGCACATTTGGAGTTTCAATGCTGTGAATTTCAAGGAACCAGGTAGCTTTAACTACTTCCACTTCTCTGTGCAGGGTGTGTGAGCCATGAATAAACAGCAACCCCTGCAACCAGTCTGCAGCCGATTCTCTTCACTTTCAATACATCAAACCAAATTCGTACTGATCTGTGGGCTTCAGAGGAGTGGGATTGAGGTTAAATTTGACCTGTTGCACCTTTGTACCATATAGTACTGGACACTACTTTCTCCTGTGGGCCTGTTTAAATTTAAGCTCCTGATGCTTAGCAGTTACCTTAAATGAAGACGGTCAGCAGTTCTCTGCTACAAATAGAGTAAGTCTGTTCTTGCTCCAGTCCACTGGAATAAGTGCCCACTTTATGAAGAGAAAATTGACTACTCTTGTTGGGGCATTAGAGCATAAAAATGTAATTACATTTGAGATAGCTATTTCTTGAAAAAGGTGGGAAATTTATTGTCCAAAATGAATTGTCAGATTTGATCTTTGGTAGAACAAAATTAATCTGTGAGTCTCAATTGATAAAGTCTTGTTCTGCTGGAGAAGACCTCTGTTTATCACTGGTCAGCAGTCTGCCTTTCAAAAGCACAACAACAACAAGAGGGCTGATAATACTTTCTTACCTGTTTTAGCCCTATTCATCAAAAGCCACCTAGAAATGGGATTTTTTTTTCAGCAGAGGTCCCAGACAGGTAGCTGTTTGTTAAAACTATAGTGTTCTTTTCCAGCTTTCAGAACATCTGTCCTGTATTTCATTTGCCACTTTTGCAGGGTGCAAATAACAGCAGGCACACAGACAGAGCTATTAAAAATGTAAGAGCTATTCCAGTAAATCAGTTAGTTTGCAGTAAATCAGTTAGTTTACCATTACTGAAGTTCTGTATGAAGTGAGTCTTGCTGTTGGCAGAACAGGATTTTGTAATAAATAATATAAAATATTCTCTGTTTTTTAAAAGGGATTTTGTAGAGAGACTTCAACAATAAATGATTTAATGGGATGCGTGATGATCAATGGAGCTGCCTTGTTGCATCTCAGAACATTGAAAATCCTGGTGTACACAGAATCCTTGGAGGACCTCTGCCTTTTAAAAGATTGTTACTAGCAGCTGACACTTACTCTTTTCTATTTTTGAAAAGGTGAAAATCTGAACTTCTAAAGCTTGTAAAGCATTCAGGAGAGTGAATTATCTCTCCCTACTGGAGGCTGCAGTAGCACCAAGTGAGATACATTATGGTCAGCAGAGGCATCTACCTAGATGGGCAGAGATGCTTTGGAGATTAGAGTGTGCAGAGGAAATGATTCTCCACTGGAAAGGGAGACCACTGCAGAGAATTATATGGGCACACAGGAGAGAGCATCTCAGAAATAGATGGGCTCCATCAAACAGATTTCCTGCTTTACAGAGAAGGACAGAGGCAAAAGTACACTAAGACTTGGGGAATCTGGACAAGGTAGAAAGAAGAAAGACATGAGGTGTTATCCCATGTCCAGCCCACCCTTCTGTCGTAGCCTGTTACCGCCAGCAGACATTTTGATATGCCAAAACCTCATAGATGTGGCTCTGCACTCCTCTCAGATACTAAAGCTAAGACTCCCTCACAGGTTGGCTCTACCCTAAATCAATCACAGTAAAGAAAAATTTCCAGTCCTGTATCATTCTTTACATTCTCAGGTTCTCTGACATTCATCTCCTTCCATTATATTGTCTAACACAAATGGATACAACAGCAGTTTCATCACTGCCAAATACAAATTTCATATAAAATCCCTACTTTTATTCTGCTTATACATCTAAGCACGCCACTAATTCTGTCAGGTTCTTTCCTCTTCCTTGTTTACTACTCCTTCAGTTTCCTGTCACCTGCACATTTTGAAGATAAAGGTGTTCTTTCATTCCAGACTGAAAAAACTACTCAAAAGCCTAAGGCCAGGAACCAGTCCCTGCAGAACCTCATTAGAAACACCTCCACTTGACCGTAGTCTTCTGTTTACAGAACTGAAAAAAAAAAAAAAAATTGGAACTTGCATGCAAAGCAATGCCAAAAAAAGAGTAGGTCTTGGAAGCTCATGGGTGGATAATCACAGCAGAAAGATCTGTAGGAAAAAGCCTGCAGGAATAGAGAAAAAGGAATGATCAACAAAGAAAACTACATCTTAATGATCATGAATTATCAGAATAGCCAAACAGCATCTGGGAATATGAAAACCAATTAGAGAAAAACGAATGGGGCCGTTTCCCCAGGAGGATGTTATGGCCCTACACCTAAATGAATTCTTCATCTTTCAGAAAGAAAATGATTTCCATTTGAGTAAGTCGGGGCACTGATGCTGGTTAATGGAATGAGTGTAAAGAAATGCAATTTACTGTTCCCAAGGTGGAATTAAAACTCATGGAGGTCAAGGGAGCTGGATCAGATGGCCTGGGCAGTATTCATCCTATACACTGAATGAACTAGCATTGAAATTGCAAAATTTTTTAATGAAACTAGCAAATTGAGAGCTTGTGCCATATGAGTAGCAAATAGTAAATGTACTGTCTACACTACCAGAAGGGGAAAAAGTGACATAAGCAGCAAGAGGCCCATTAGTCTGAATTCAGTGGCATACAAGATTAGAGAACAACTTTTAAAAGAAAGCACTGAAGTACATGAAGATAAACTGATAAAACGCAACTTGATTTCACCAAAAATAATTTGGGTCTGACTTACCTCATGTTTTTCGTTGACGAAATAGCTGGTTTTTTAGACAAGGAACAAAAAGACCTTATTTATCTGGATTTTTTTTTTCTTCTATGGTACCACACAAGAAGTTATTAGTTATGCTGAAGAAGATGTACAATGCTTATAAGGGGATAAGGCACAGACTGGAAGATAGATAACAGTCTTGTAATGAAAGGGGAATCATCCAGATTGAACGGGATTATTAGTGCAGTCTTCAAAGGCTGCCCTTGTGACTGGTACTAAATTTTTTCACTAACGATAGCCAGAATAATTAATCCCATATCCCTTGCATTTTGATGCAGTATTATAGTCCCAGCGGGAATTTGCCTTAGCTGATCAAATAAATTCTTGCAAAAATTTGGAGTGGGGGGAGGTCAGTCCTCAAGGACTGTTTTGGAAAGCAATCTTCAATATCTTTTATAGATTACATTGGCACAAAAAAAATGGATGTTTGTTAAGGAAATCAGGAGGTTTTTTCAATGTAGAGATAGATATTTTATAGAAGAATGAGGTAAACTTGAAGACTAGAATGATGGAAATACAGTAAAATGTAATAATATGCAATGAAAAGCCATGACTTTAGGGATTCATGTGCAGTCTGCTTCCTGTACAAAGAGGTCTCATCAGTAGGAAAGAGGTGATGATGAGGAAAACCCAGGTGACAACCTCAAAATAAATCTTAATGACTATGTAGGACCCAGACTGATTTGAGAAAAAAATGTAGTCTTTAACCTGACTTGGCTTTTTTTTCAGATTATCCTCTTAGGTCAACTCCTTTCAATTACAGCCTACCCTTTCACGGGGACATTAATCTCTTATCTTACTGAGATCCTTCCACTCTGACCTGAGGTTCTGTCACGACAAGGTCAGCAAACCAGCTGCTCCGAGTTGGAGGGAAGCTCCCACACCTGACAGCCCTGTAGCAGAAGATTGCAGTATACGCCACCACGGATTCCTCAAAGGAGTGATAAACTGCCATCAAATTATAAAACACAGGAGACTGCGAAAACAGCATCTCTGAGGAGTTTACTCAGACAGCAGGAAACTGTGCTAGAGGCAAAAAGAAAAATATGAGTATCCAGGAAATATTAGTAAAAATCCCAGGTGCACAGCATGCCTTTGAATGTTCAGAGTATTGGCAAATATTGACTCCAGCTCTAGCTGCTTATTACGACTGCTTTGCCAAGTCATAATGATGGAAGGAGATTATTTGCTTTTCCTTTTTTTTTTTTAACATCTTTCCTTGTTACGGATGGTTAATATTACTGTGGAAAAAAAAAATAGCTCTAGAAATACAGCTCGACTATTCAGTAGGCTACAGAGAGCAAAGAATAATCTGGGGGTAAGTTCTCCCTAGCAGGACTCCCAACAAAGGATCCATCGGTTAGAAATGAGCATTATATCATACTTTCTGGGCTATTCACAGGATTAAACCAGCTGTGCATACAGTAAGCTCTCTTTCCAGATCTGAGAGCAGCACAGGCACTGAGACCCATTTGTTTTGGATGGCTTTCAAGACACAGCTATTGTTTATGCTGTGCAGCAGCGCAGGGCTGCGGAAGGGGAAACTGTAAGCTGGAACAAGCAAGTCGGCGTGCGCACAGCGCCCTGCTTGAGGAAACATCAGCTGGAGGTGGAGGCGTTGGGAGCAACTGCAGCAACAGGGATGTTGATGTTGGAAGCAGGCTTTTGCGCTGTAAGGAATAGAACCAAAAAAGAAAGAAAACACTTCAAGGCGATATGATCAGCTAAGCCTGGCACTGACTCTGCTTCCAGGTGTGTTATTCGGCCCAGTTCTGTGGACAATAAGGTGAAAACCTTGTGAAAGCAAGATAATCAGAAGTAGATTTTGGCAGTAAAACATCTTTTTTTTAATTTTTTTTTAAGAAGGGCTGCATTTTTATTCAGAAAATTATATTCTGGGGGATTGGTAAAATTCAGTATGTTGCAGGATCAATCTATAAATATTAGGCAGGACGGTTCAGAGCTTGTCTGCTGGCCGTGGGCAGGTTGATGGGGAAGGAAACCATCAGATTACAAAAGTTATGACAAACACTTGCTCTTGCACCCTGTCAGCTAAATGCAAGACAGATGTATTGGTTGCTTCCCACTTGAGTATCTTAACTCTCTCTTGCATTGAGGAAGCCTAATTATCAAGTGGGGAGCAGGAGAGAGGAGAGGGTTGCAGACAAGGGTACTTCTCTGCAACACTTGAGAAAGGTCAGTAGTGAGGAGGAATGACTGCTGGAGATAGTCTGACACGTGGCTGGTGTTAGTAGAACGCAGCTGTTCAGCCTCAGCTAAAAAAAAATCTATGATAAATCCGAAAGTGGAGTTACAAAGCAGAGAAACAAGATATAGGACCCGATGAGTAAAATCCTTAGGAAATGTGTAGCGCACTAAGCAAAAGAAGGCAGAAGTGAATAAAACACACGAGCCACATCAGCTGTGGCCTGGCACGACGGCAAAGTCGGAGGCAGAGGCAAAGGCTGGCAGCGCAGGCTGAGCCCTGGCCGTGGCTGCAGCCCCCTCCCCGAGGGGGGCACTGAGGGTGGGTGCCGGCAGAAGGCAGATACAAGCCGGCTCTGAGCTTTGCTTGCTCCTCCTGCAGGAGGTAGGATCCTTTCCTAAAATGTTTTTATTTTCCAATATTAAAACCAACCAACCAAACAGAAAAAGTGGTCGAGTTTCCTTGCATGTGTTTCGGCGGTCTGGGGTGCCTTTCTCGGTGCAGGCGCAGGGGTGAGCAGCGGTGCGGTCAGCCTGCCCGGCTGGCTCAGTCCCTTGCCCTCTGCTCCAACCTCTTGAAACCCCAGCTTTCCCCTCTGCAGGTGCTGCCACTCTGCCAAAATGTGCCAGACAGGGGCATGGTTTTCTACTAGGATCCATTTTGAACAGAAAGTGGTTGTAGGACACTACGATGAGATAGCTGAGCTCTATTTTAATCATATTTGTGTCCTTGCTTGCAGGCAGAGTTGTGCTAAATCTCCCCTCCTCCCAGTCCCTGTTAAATGGGACTTGTAGCTGAACATCGCCCTGCAATACTTGAACAGGAAAAAGTATGAGGAAACCTACAGAGGGAAACCAGCGGGGAAATGAGTGTCACAAGCAGTCGCTTAGCTGAGGTGCTTGGGAATAGAGAAGGTTTAGAGACTGTCACCTGATGTTGCTAACTCTACCAAACCCCAGAAGGTTCAGGGATTTCAGTTTAGAGGATTGAGAAAGTGGAAAGAGAAAAATTAAAATAAAGCAGTATGAAGGAGCGATGACACAACTGGACCCAGGCAGGCAGCTGGAGAGATGCCCAGTCTCTCTGCAGCAGAATTAAAGTGGAGAGATTTCAGGTCTGCCTGAAAACGGCTCCTTTCCTTATGCAAAACATCCCTGGTTTTAGCAAGCTTAGAAATGGGCTTAGCAGATATCCTGTTTCCTCTGGCTGTTTGGAAAAACATTTAACAGCAATTCTGACCAAACCTAAATAAAAGTTAGCGGGGATGTCCTTACTGTCCTGTGAACAAGGTGTGCCTTTCCCTCCCCTCAACCTGTGGGGAGTAAGACTTTACATATTCTTCTGCAAAAAATTAGTGTTCAGGAAATCAAGCAGTGTAAATCAGTGTGTCTTTGTGGGCTGCAGTGGCACAACTTCTGTTCACATGACTGATGTGTCTGGCCTCTTACCCTCTGAGAGTTGGAAGGCAGGGATTGTTTATGCCTAAGTGCTGACCTTCACCTCTGCTCATGTTCTCAGTCACCTCTAAAGAAAATGAATGTTAGTACTTGAGTGATCGGTTATTGCACAGGTCTGGCAAGTCTGAGGTTTTGAGCATGAGAGTTGCTCTTTTGTGCTCCTATTTCATGCTCTGCTGCCTTTTCCCTGCTCTGAGATCCCAGGTCCCCCCTCAAGCCCTTTCTCTGGATCGTCTCCCATCCCTCCGCCCACATAGGCCATCACCTCCGCCATGCAGCTCGGTGCAGGAATTGCATGTGCTGGGAGCTGGAGCAGCCTGAATGGCTCCCATATGCTTTTTCCTAATAGCAAACACGGAGCGTATCATTACTGAATTCACAGATAGACTGCTAATAAACACCCACACTCATCTCCTCGAAGAAAAGATGTCATAACTCGTTTCATCGTTTTCACTGTTGTCAGTGGATGTTATCTATTTATGGGGAGTAGCTCAGGCTGGCACAGTGAAGGCACCAGCCTGAAGGCTGATTACATTAAGCACACTGAAATTATTGTCATATCAAAACAGGACTGGTTGAACATCTTCATTTTATTAAACTTTCTGACTGCAAATAGATTATTTTTTTTTTTGACAAAACTGATCGTCTTGCTAAGAGCATTCCTTTGTGGAGAATTAAGAGAAAAATATGCTGGGAAACTCGTATTTCAAAATGGGAATTTCTACCTGAAAGCAGAAACCAAATTGCTGTAATGACTTTGAGAATTAAAGGTGCTCATTGTACCCTCGGAGCTGTGCTGCCATGGCCAGTTTGTCTCTCATCATGACATTCTAGAATTAGTAATTCTCAATTCACTTTGCCTCATCTCCAGAAAGCTGCGGTCTGGTACACTGCGGGAAACCCAGCCCAGCCCAAGACCCTGACCCACAGAAGTGAATGGGGGCAAAGTCCTGGCTGTACAGCTTCTATGAGACATTGCAGCAGCCCTTCTCATCTCAGGTTTGGAGTGCTTTCATGTTTTTGGAAAAACCTCTAAAATTTCCATAAAAAATCAATACGATTTTGTAATCTTCAATTACTTTTGAGTTACTTATGAAAATCAATAGTTTTTGTTAGAGTGGAAATCTTCCTGGTTTTGAGCTGGCTCCATAGTACCTATATAGGTCAAATCCACAGCTCTTTTTAAGGAAAGGCAACTTTGAGTCTGCAGCTTTTGCTATTTCCTGTACAGCAGAGATTCTGCACAGTTTCACTTTTCAGCACTCAGCTGTGCCAGAAATAATGTATGCCTATGAAAACAGAGGGCTTTTTCCTAAACAATAACTTTCAGTTAAAAACACTGTAGAGAATAAGATTAAGGGTTAAGGGCTAAAATTCTTGAATGCTGCTGGGAGAGCCTCCTGTGTAGCTTTGTGCTGGCAGTCACTGAGACTTTTCGTTAGATTGATTGGGAATTTTCCATTAAATGTTTGTCCTTTTGCTGTCAGAAAAAAGATTTTCCAGAAATGTGAAAGTATCCAAAGGGAATTTTCTACTTAGGCCAAAATGTTTGCTTTTTCCTTAAACCATCAAAGTGAAATATTGCATTGCTGTTCAAACCAAATCACGGTGTTTCACTTTTATAAATAAAAAGAGAGCCATTTTGTTTTGTGCTCAGCACCGAAGCACAGATGCCTCAAAGGGGGTGTAATTCATGTTCCCAGCTTTCCTTATGGGTGTACTACAACTTCCTTGAGACCCCTGGCTCTCTCTTAATATTGCACCACCTGATATTTCCCAGAAACTGAACAATTCAACTGAGTTCTCTGAAATTATGTGAGAGTTTAGAAGCGTTTTTGTCCCACAGAAAGTTCTGTTAATTACCCTTTCCTTTGATCCGGATTAAAAAAAAAAAAATACTACTGTTGCGCAGGTTGAGACGGACAAACGCAACAATACACCTCTTCATGGTGCAGCAATGAATTCTCCTTCATTCAGCACTCCAGTACATGCTTAACTTAACTACAACAGCACACTTGATTTGTTCTTTCAAATGTACTTAACAAGTTACTATTGGCTGTAAGGAAGCTAGCTTGCTATTGGCTTAAAGAGGCGGGAGAAACTTCCCTTAAGGAGGCAAGAGAAGCTTCCCTTAAGGTGGCATGCTGTAGTTTCTTGTTCCGTCCTTTTCCTGTTTTTTTTTCTTTGTCCCTAACATCTTGCAATTGCCTCGTCTGTAGGCCCGCTACAGACTCCCACATACTACAGTTTCCCAAAGGACAGAAATTGTGATTTTTTCCTCAGCTCAGTGGCCTCTCTGGCTTTTGCTCAGCCACTCACTCTTCTCGAAAGGGAAGAGAAATTGCTCCAAACAGAAGAGCTTTAGTGTGGTCACTGCTTCAGTTTGAATTCAATTGCACTCAGAATAAGCCTGAGAGAGAGTTTGGCAGATACATAATGTGTTAAATGACATAAAAATGTAATTACTATGATATGGCATGCATTAACTGCGAATTTCTGATGTAGGTAAAAAAAGCAGCAGACCTTAGAAATGGATATTCCCAAAGAATAAATGGTAGGCAAGTGCCAGGAAAGTGAGACATATCTTTTAAATTTCTTTTAATGGTTAACTTTGGCTCTAAAAATAAAAATGCTGATTAATTACCTTTTTAAAGCACTTTAATAATGCCTCTATTTAACCTTTACAGCAACCTGGTGGAGCAGATGAGTTTTAGTACTGCCTATTTAGAGATAATTAAAGAGCAGATCTGTTGAAACATCTTCATTTTGGATGCTTTCTATGCTTTTAATGCCCACCTCGAGACACCCAGCAGCTGAAGAGCCTCTGGACCTTCTGTTGGTCTCTGGCTGAGTTGTGGCACCTCCAAACATTTTGCCCCCGAGGCCCCACTGTGAGAATCTGAGTCTGTGGGCATCCACAGTGATAAAATGCTCCTGAAAACGTACCCTTGTGACTGTGTTGCTCCATGCAGAGCCAGGTGGACAGTTGTCAGATCACTGAACAGATGCAGAGTACGGGCATTTATTCCGGCTTTCCACCCCGAGTGTTGTCCAAGGGTTTCCAGAGGCATGTTAAAATTAGTCCCATAGTAAGATTGAGAGTTAAGGTTTGATTTTTGGAGCAGGACTCATTTTGACGTGCACCTGCAGAAGAGCAGAGAAGGTCAAAGACTTGCCCCCTGCCCCAGCTGCCTCTGGCAAGTGTCACAGAGGGGTTTGCAGCCCCTCGAGCATCACGTAACACTCAGCCTCAGGTAGCACCGCTGTGGTCCTAAGCTGTAATTGTTAGGCTGCATTTTATCACCTTGAGATGTCTGAAATAACATCAGGGCTGTCTTATAACCCACTGAGTGGGGGAGAAAGTGTTTGCAGGCACCTAGAGGAACATGTTGTGTATACTGGCGTGTGGCCAGGGTTTCTGAGATTGAAAACCTTCTGGGATAGTGTTGGACAACCGTATAGGGTGGAGATAGTCAGCTGCATCTGCATTGCCTTCCGGGAGCTGCTCCTGCAGTGAGCGCAGCCAGGCCGCTCCCTGCCAGGCACTGAGAAACCAGCGGGAGGGAGGTTGGAGGTCCAGTGCTCGTGGTCACTCCCTGAGGACCCCCAATTCAGCAGGGTGGGGGCATCCAGCAAAGTGGGCCCATTTGGTTGCCACAGGCACAATCACAACCACACCTGTCAGGACAGATGAGAACAGTTTCATTACCTGGCGGTGGTTGATGCTCCTAGAAATGTTGTAGCGTGTGCTTTATTCCTGCAGCCCTCTGATGGCTCTCCTGTAGCCTAAGGGTTTGTTTGCCGAAAGGGAGGTCTGAGCTCTTGCTTAGACTTGTCCTGGTGTTTTCACAGCCCAGATAGACTTTTCTGAGGACAACGAATACCAAGGCCTTGTGCTAGGACATTCCTCAGCTTGCTTTCAAGAAGGTGCAAACATTACGGCTGTCATCAGTAGGAACCTGTGTTCTTTCCTCCTGCAGGTTCTGGGGCAGTTGCTGGTTCCAAAGTAGCAAAAAAGAGAGGGAGGGGGAAAAAAAAGGGCTGAAGAGGATACTAGTGTTTAAAAATGCTTTATCGGGGCTTTTGCTCTTACAGAAAAGCCAGCAGGGATGGAGAAAGCTTGAAAAGGTACAGACAAAGGAGCAAGTAAGGGAAAATATGTGCACTTCCCTGCCACAGATTAATAAGAGAAGGAACATATTTTAAGTCAATGGATAAAGTATTTGCTCATCTGAATGGCAGAAGCTTAGTTCTGGAAGGAAACCAACCATTTGTCAAATCTGCATATTTCTTTGGTTAAAGTTTCTTTCCTGTTTAAGGTCTACATAATCTGGCCGCCTGCCTCTGACGATGACCAGCACCAAATGCAAGAAGTAGCTCAGTATTGGGTTATGAAATAAATGGCAAGGCCAGTTTCTTCCTAAACTTCATGGGTCAGAAGCTGGCTTATGCCTTGATGTAAACAGTTTGTTTCCTATTCCTAGTGTTTCCAGCTCTCACAGCGTATGGCGTCCTTGAAGTCCTGATGCACTTCTGTCGTTAAATCTCAACTTTCTTTAAAACAGTTTAACAAATAAACAAAACGAAAAGAAGAAAAAAGAAGAGAATGAAAAACTGACAGCCTTCCCATTTGTGGGGGATAACTTGACAAGAGATTTCAAAGGCTGACACGGGTTCAAGGCAAGACTGGACAAATACATAAGAAATAAATGCACTGTGTGTTACTAATTACACAGAAACCACCTCTAGCACAGCAGCTGTCTCTACTTGAAAAGAGTTGGAGACTGGAAGAATATGAGAGGAGAGGATCACATGTTCCTGTCCTGCTCTTACCCTTCCCTTGGGGAGAGCAGCTATTGGAGATGGGACTGAACGGACTTGTGGTCAGATGCAGAATGGCCTTGCATACAGCAGATATCATTTTCATTTTGAAAAATCCTGTCCAAATTCATAAGGCTAAAGCAAGAATCTCAAATTATTTGTCTTTCATCCACAAGCTAGTTTTGGTATATCATCTGGAAAAGCTGTGGATTTTTTCCCCAACGTTTAGGCTTGAGCACATAGAGTTCCCAGGTATTGTAATAGTCAGTGTTGAAATGCTAGGTATTGTAGTTCTAGAATGGTAGCATGTTATATTATATTATTTATTTTTATTTATTTAATAATAGCAAGAATGTGCTGCATTTCCATAGATATTACCAGTGAGAGTTCTTTTTTAAAATAAGAACTTATAAGGACAGTTTTATTTTAGCAACAATTCAAAATGCCCCCTTTTTTTTAAACAGGGGAAAAAAAAAAAACCCAAATATTGTGAGGCAGTGATTGCTTTTACTGCAAGACTGGCACCACAGCACAAGGTTACGTTCTCCCATCGGATGCTGCTTTCCCACTGGAACAAGAACTGGCTGGTGTTGCATGGGTGCTCAGTGCCCTGCCGCAACAAGATCCTGGCTACGGAGAACCACTGTCTGTTAAATAGGTGGCACTGAGCAAGAGCCCCTGGGCTCCTGCAGCGATGCAAATTTGGAGGGAGGTGAAAACTGGGAGAGAGGAAATGAGTCTGTTGGCTATTCATGACATGAAAAAACACGCAGAATTTGTGCATGCCAGCACAAATAGTGTTTTTAAGGGCATAGATAGCATCTTCAGGGATGTTTTATTTTTAGCTTGAAAACTTTAATGTGGCTAATTAACTTCAATTGGGATGTACAACATAAACAGGCAGAAGCCTGCTGGTGAAATTAATTATTCACCCTAGGAAGGGACGAGGTGTATATGAGGATGCTCAAAACGGGAAAGGGGAATTTTCTGTCTGGAAATGGCTAAAACCAAGGCATGACCCGAGCTCTGCGTGCAGTGCAAGAGGTTTATGTTTGTCTGATGATTATGTGGGACTAAAGAAGGCAAAAAAGTGCAACCTGTGAGGGTTTCTTTGCACAGCATTTCCCTGTGAGGGCACAGAAGCTACAGCACCTGGGAAGGTATCAGTTCACTGAGCCTGCACTGGATGAAGAAGTTTGTGTGTGGTGTCCTCTAGTGTAGCACATCACAGCAGGGACAGAGCAAGGTAGAAACAATGGCAGAAAATGTTAACTAGAAAGGAGAAGGTGAACTCTTCAAAAACCTCCGTAGGTCATTTCATCAACCTGAATTCCATAACCCGCTCACATGAGGGAGGCATATGAACAAACTCAGTCTGGCTGGCACAGAGGTAGTTCTCCTTGGCTGGAAGTTAAACAAAACCACCCCAATCCCTTCAGCATTGAAGACTACAGTCAGTTCCCAGCCATGCTTTGATTAAGTGCCTTGCAGGTGAAGCAAAAGGAAATTATGAAGGCAAAGTTGCTAAATTTTATGGCTTGGTGCACTCCTGTTATCACAAGTCTGTCTAATGCAGTCCTGTGGAAAATAGTCCTTGCAGTCTTGCTGGTGCAGTCCTGCAGCCACGCAGCTCTTGGAGCCCTACGGACACTGCAGCAGGGAGAAACCTGAAGGTGGCCCCACATGTGTGTTCTCCCTCTCTAGAGCTAGCATATCTTTCAGGACAGGAGGAATGCTGCATCACTCATTTTTGGGTTTTCTCTGTGTATGTGCGTACGTGTGCATATGAAAGAGAGAGCAGGAGGCTGGTCATTTTTTGTGTGCCTTAATTAGGAGTATTGCTATGGTGGCTGGTCAACCATCATGGAGACAGCTGTCATCACTCCTCCATGATACAGCTTGCAGGAGTCTAACATAGTCAGCTTTCTGGCTAAGTTAGAGGTCAGTGTGGGAGGCAGAGGACCTACCTATCAGCTCTGCCCACTAGCGAAGACAAACCAAAGTGCTTGTGAGTCACTGCTCAACCTGTTTCTGGGTACACTTTTCTGAGCTCTCCATCTGGGAAACCCCCTAGCCAGGATTCAAGGCCACCACTGCTGGCTACGCTGGGCTCCCAGGGCTGCATCCTTCTCCTGGGCAATCAGGCACACAACCCTTCATTTCATGTCTGTGCTGTTTCTTGACTGAGAAAAAAGAGAGGGAGGTGGTCTTCTCCCAGCTGCACCCACCTTCTGCATCAGCGTGGCATGGTGATCTCACCGCCCAAGCAGTGCAGACATTATTAGTGATGAGCTGCTTCCCCAGCTTTCTGACATGAACAGGGCAGCTCAAGCTTCACAGGTCTGTTTGTGTCTCTGCTGCCTATGTGGGTGCCCATACCTGCACCCTGTGACTCGCTGATACCCTCTACCAGGTTTTATAGAATCATAGAATTGTTTCGGTTGTAAAGGACCTTTAAGATCAAGTCCAACCATCAACCTAACCCTGCCATCCCACCACTAAACCATGTCCCTAAGCACCTCATCTACCCATCTTTTAAATACCTCCAGGGGTGGAGACTCGGCCACTTTCCTGGGCAGCCCCTTCCAGTGTTTGACAACCCTTTCAGTAAAGAAATTTTTCCTAATGTCCAACCTAAACCTTCCCTGGCACAACTTGAGGCCATTTCCCCTTTTCTTATTGCCCGTTACCAGGGAGAAGAGACCAACACCCACTTTTTCTTTGCTTACATCTCAGGATTCATGTTGTGAGAGATGGAGAGAGATGGGTGGAAGGCAAGCCGAGGTGCCATGAAGGCATGGTCTCTGTGAAACCGGTTCAGGCGTTATCCTTGAAGACACAAAGGGAGGGAGGAAGGGACAGCAGGAACTTACTGACTCTTCTACTAGCCAGGCATCCTTCCCCAGTGAATGAGTGTACATGAGCACCTGTGATGGCAATTTATAAACACCAATAATTAATCCTGAGCTGGACCAGCCAGCAGCCTTTCCTTCCCTGCAGGTGACTCAATTCAGCAGGTGCTGCTCACATGTTCTGGCTGGGTACCCCACCTTAGCAGACACACAGCCTGTTCGTGTGCTGCCACTTCGCTTACTGTCTGTGAGGATGCTGTGGTCCGTGGGCTGATCCCATCTCTTCCTCACTGTAGACTGGGTATGACCAAGGGACCTCATTGTCACTGACGTTAGGGAAGAAAAAGGCACATAATTGACGTTGGTTTGCATCGTTCTGTTAATAAGCCAGCTGTATGGGGAAATGTCATTTAGGCCTTTCTTTTGAGACAAAAGACTTTTCCTGTCTAATTTAAAGCACTAAAATCTGCCAAATCTAGCCATTAAAACTCTACATGTAAATTCAAGCCATAAAGTTACCCAAACACTTAAAGCTTAAGTAAATTTGCAGTAAGATGCGCATAGATTTATTCCACATATGGCTCCCCATGAGAGTTTCACAGCTAAATCCCTGTGCCTCTTATATCTTATTGTAAATACGTACGCTAATGATGCATAGAAATGGCTCTCACAACCATGACTCGCCAGTAATTTTTGTTTGCATTACTTTTTATATTGTATTATAAAAAATCAGCCATGATTTAATATTGAGGAATTCCTACCACTTTGTTATGGCCCTCTACTGAGGAGAAACTAGCACGGAGATCTGCAAACAATGGTTTAATTTGCCCAGCCACTGTATCTCACCTACTTGCGTATCAGTAATAGTCCATCTGCTGCTGACAGTCTGTTCCAAACATAGTAATATAACAAGTAATGGTATTATAGTGATGTAAGACATCACAGCAAACCATCCCATAAAGAACACAAAGTGTTTGCCAGGGCAGGTTTGAAAATATTTGGTTTATGTGTTATCTTTTTTTGCCAGTGTCATTATGTTAGGAATGAGGCTTATGTGAATAATTGCTCGATGCCTGAGCAGAAAAGTTAATATTTATTCAGGGGAATGGTCTGCATGAAGATAGGTCAATGCAACTGGACACAAGTCTGTCATCAAAAGAGGTTTTTAATATTTTGATGGTGGTAAATTTTTCCTGAGTGTTATGACTGATTTTGCTCCCTTTTTTATTTTGAAACCAAGGGTAAAAATCAGTATGACATAGTTTGACTTAGCAGCAGGATACCTATTGGTTTGATGAGAAGGGGCGTGACTATGTCTTCCTAATCCACACTGCTGAACATTTCATTCCAAGATGAACTGAGAAAATTTTTTTCCAGTTGCATTTGACACAGGCCTTTTCTCTGCTGGGGAGTGAGCCAGAAAGGGCAGTGGCAGCCAGTAGAGACTTAAAGTACCGGTGCCACCTGAGAGGGACAGGCTGTGGGACCCCTAGAAAGGACGAGGAGATCTGCTGAACCCTGTTCAGACCTGTGTCCTCTCTGCAGTTACATGATACATCGGAACATGCTGCCTTCGGGCCCAGAGTTACGTATCCGTACTAGTGCTCTAGCTTGTTTTTTATTGTACAAAGTTTTGCATCTGGAGAAGTATTCATATCTTAGGATTTGTTTAGGGTTTGGGGGTTTGGGTGGTTTTTTTGGGTTTGTGCTAGTGGGTTTATTCCTCCCAGTAATTATGCTAATGACGTTCCGGATATAACACAGTTTTGTCGCTAAAATGAAAGCACTGAATACATGTTTGATGGATATTCTTCCTTATGTGTAGCAGTCCAAACCGCTGTGTAAGTGATAAATCTTTAAATATTCATAAATGCCCTCCAGTTACTATAACCATCCCAGTGATCAGTATTACACTATCCCTTGGAAAGGGGAAGGGAAGGGAAGGGAAGGGAAGGGAAGGGAAGGGAAGGGAAGGGAAGGGAAGGGAAGGGAAGGGAAGGGAAGGGAAGGGAAGGGAAGGGAAGGGAAAAGGGAAGGGAAGGGAAGGGAGGGGAAGGGAAGGGAAGGGAAGGGAAGGGAAGGGAAGGAAGGGAAAGGGAAAGGGAAAGAAAACCAGCACTGCAGGTGCCTGTCCCCTCTGATCAGGGTCTTGGGACAGAGGAGGAATGTGGCTGAGCCCCCACGACCTGTGATGCTGGATGAGACACTGCTGAATCATGCAGCAGTATGAATTTGATGTGGGTCAGGCATGGGTGCATGGCTGCGTTTCTGCCCAGACAGTCCATGCACGTGACGCAGAGCTTGTGCTGGCTCCCTCCCAGCTCCAGCAGGACAGACAATACCTGTTCAGGAGCACAGCATGGTGTGAGTACCTGATCTGGTATGAAGCCTGCCTGTATCAATATAACCTTTTGATACCGCTTCAGCAGATTTGAGCTGGCAGAGTGAATTTATTTTGGATCGGTGCTTTGCATTATGTGACCACAGAATTTCTGCTCCTATGTTAGCAGCCCCGAAGTCAGATTTGCTATATAGTCAAACCATAGCTTGAATTGGCATAGAAAGAAGAGCTATTTAAGGTCATGGTTGTGGCAGACTGCTGGATCTGTCTTGAGCAGCTTGTGTAACTGCTCCACAAGCTCTGCTGGCTCCGAGCACTGTGGTGTCTGAGTCTGTCACAGTATTTATTTCTGAAAAGGGAAAAATTGCTAGAGAAGTACAAAGGGAACATGTTTCCACAGGTTGTCCTTGTTATACCAAAACTTCAACCAGCTATAGCATGTGGTGAGGTTGCAGTTCAAGCGCATTCTGCTCTCCAAGACCACATTTTATAAAGCCAAAACCTTATTGCAGACACACTTCTGTCTTTAAAGGGAAGGCATTATTCATTAAAATCAAACTCTCTGATGTTGAGATGGAGCTTTCCTGGGACTTAATTATATCAGGTTTAAAAGGACAACAGCCAAGGATGTTAGACTTTCCCTCCCATGAGGAGAAGTTCCATTTCCATAATTTTAAACTCCCTTCAAAAATACTGGCTGGGAGAAAGACTTCGGAACAATTTTTTCTCTGGTTGGGAATAAGAAATGAATAGATCTGAAACCTTGCATGAATACCTGTGAAAAATGGGTTGCAAAGTTTATAAACTGCTCTACTGTCTAGTAAGGGCAGTGGACACCAGCTCCCTAGATTTTATCTAAATGCTTCAGGGCAGAGGTCTTTCAGCCTAGACAGACATTAGCTTTTCTTTGCAGAATGCAAAACTTTAGGGTGACTAGGGAGAATAGTTACTGAAATATTCAGAGTTAGACTAATATATTGGACATATCTTCACAGGTATGTTTTTGATAACACTTTTTCCACACAGAGATTTTTTTCCAATTAATATCAGTGTCTTCATTTTGCCACCTCTGTCTGCACATAACATCGACCAAAGATCCAAGGCTCAGACAGAGTTGCCTGAAATTCTTTCTCCCCCAGACACAGGGTGAAAGCAGGCCCCTATTTTGAAAAGCAGCTTGTATGTATGCAACTGTAGCATAGTTGCATATTTACTGTAAAAAATATCCTGAAGTATCTAAAAAGTACATATTTTTTATTATTATGGCAGAAAGCCAGTAAAATGATTTTTCAGAAGTCTAGTGGGACCAGTCTAGCAGATGTCTTCAAGTCATGTACCAGTGTTTAAGTTCAGACACTTGTGCCACATGGAAAGAGCAGGTGGGAGGTGCTGGTGGCAGAAAGCAAAGAATGGGCCAGGACAATGAGACAGAACTTCTCCAGGTTTGTGCTGGAGCTGTAATTCAGGCTGGAGATCCTCTGCTCAGACTGCAGGAGAAGAAAACACCAAGTCCTGCAAGGAGCCATTCTCTCACCTTGTTGAAAAGACTGTATGTATTTGGAATCCTTCCAACATGGCATAAATCTCCTCATCTTATAGCTAACAATCCATCAGTCCTATGCCTTTTTAAAATGCAGCAAGGCCTTGGGACTAAGGAATTGTAGCATAAGACTCATGAATTAAACCAGCTTCCTTTAATGTAGGCAGGGCCACTTTTAGTATCTTCCTCTGAAAGTCCATTTTGGAATGAACCAACTCAAGAGAAAAATCTGTACACAAAAATGTACAACTCTCCTTTGTCACTTTGTGGCATAAAATGGCAGCAAAGGCTGAGATTGTTGATTTAAAATACAAGTAAGAAACGTGCTCTGCAGGACTTATGACCTCCTCTGTGTAGACACAGGTGGAACGCAGGGAGAGATTTCTTCCTCTTTTAAAGTTGACACTTTAAAAGAAAAGTACCTTAATTGCTCACTTAATAGAGTGCTTTGTCCTGATGATTGTTTTTTCCCTTAGAGAGGCAAGGAAATAAAAAAAAAAACCCCAAATGAGAACACCACCAAGTGCACCTTAAACATTTGCAGTTCCATAATATCTGGAAATACACATGTATTTCACTCCAGCATTTAACACAGTAATAACATTCTGGAGTGAGAAAAAACCCAACTGTTATTATGTAGTGCGATGTTACGCCTTGACACGATTGCATTTGAGAAAACTCTTTCACTTTGGCTGTGGACAGACGCTGTCTTCCACGCTGAACTTTGCTGGTGAAGAAGAATGCTCACCCTGACCTGCTCCCAGTTTCTGGACCCTGCCTTGCAGCCAGGGGCCATTGCTCCACATCTGTCAGCGCAGGCGCTCGTGCGAATGTTCCCTAGCTCTCCGCAGTGCAAAAGGGCCGGGCCGGCGTGAAGAAATCAAGCGGCTGGTGTTTGTTCATAGAGGTGATTTTAACTGAATTGCTCAGGGAGCAATCAGACAAGCAGCCCTGCTAACAGGTAGCAAAAAGCCAGTCGTGAGCGGGGGCCGTCACCTCAGCACCAGCACAGCTGCTTGAAAACAAATGTTTGTCTGTCCTGTGTGGGGCAGACGGCAAGTTACCTTACCTGACTGCAATATAAATTGGACGTGAAACTGTGTGAACAGGAAGAGGAGAAATGCTTGTTGTTACGGACTAAGCGATATAAATCATCTGCCACTGTTCACTCAAGTATTTGTTTTGAGAACCTTTACAGATTTGTCTTTTTTCTACAAAATACTTTTGATTAAGTAATCGATCATGATAAAACAGGTTTCAGTGGTTTCAGGTAGGTACTGTTAAGCACATCCTCCCAGTTTTTAATGGCAAATGCCTTCCTGATAAAGAGGGTGACCAAAATCCCCTTCAATGAAACTTAGCTGAAGTCAGAGGAGAGAAGGCAGCAAAGAATATGACATTTGCTGTGTTTTACAGCAAATGTAAGCAATCCCAGAGATGAAACCAGAATGTCAGTAGGTACATTTGACTAGTTCAGGGAATGGTGCAGGAGAAACATAAATGTGCGGGGAGAATTTAAACACTTGCTTCAACTTTTGGATCTCAGGTTGCCCCTACGGCTCTATCTCTGTCTAGGAAGTTGAATGTGCCCCGACCTGTTGGTGCAGAGATCAACCAGGACAGCACAGCCCATGTCCATGCTGTTGTGTGCTCTCTTATCCTCCAAAACTGCTTGTTTGGAGCGGTCCCTGGCTCTTGCCTGGGGACTGCTTGGGAGAGTGCCGGCTGGTCCAAGCTTGAACCGTACCAGGGACTGCTCTGCCCCAGCCTGGTCAAGGTGCTTGAATCTTGGTGTCCAGGGACGGTCTTGCGGTGTTGAATAAACTACCACAGATTTAGCCTGAGTGTTTCATCAGGCTGGCCAGCGTTTTTAGCAGTGGTTCATTGCAGGTTATTCTGTATCACATAACACATGATGCTTGAGCTCTTGTCAGTTCGTGTGGTACAATTGCATAAGTGAAATGCAGAATTTATGGATGGTCATAATGTTACCTGGAAGTGAGGCAGGGCTGGTTTTCAGAGCTACAGCTACAAATTATATTTATGCGTACCTTGTTATTTTCTATATGGAATCTCAGCAATCCACAAACTCCTTAAGGGAAAGATTTTGCATCCTTCTTCCTTTTCTCTTAGAGGAAGGCTCAGAAAGCCCCTATGACCATTACTGTGATACTGATGGTACTTTGTATTGTCCTTTTATTGTTGGTACTTTGAAGGAATTAAGAAGCCCAACATCAACCTCCTTTTGAAGTAAATAGTAATGAGGTATTTTAGTTACTACTGCCCCTAAGAACCTCACTGACCCCTGCCAAAGCTTTCTCTGTGCCACCTCCTGTGCCATTGCATTTCACAATAATTTTGATTTACCAGAACAGATAAGCAACTAGAAAACGGCAGGGGTGAAGAAGCCTCAGAGAGTGATAACTGCTGACAGAGGAGCCATCCAGGGTGGTCTATAGATTGTTGTCAGGGTTTCCCCTCCTGATAATCCAGAAACACTTAAAGAACTGGCATGGATCATTTCTGCCATCATTTGTCTTATTTTTTGAAGCTGTGATTTCTGTTATCTCAAACACGCTGAAGGAGATAGCAAATGCTCAGTTCCATTTTATCTGTCAGCTTGGAAAATCAAAAGATAAAGAAGATGTAGATCTGATGCTTAAATAGGATCAGGTGCTTCAAAGACAAAACTCTTTTTCTCCTCAGGTGTTCAAGAAATTTCTCCTCCAAAAAACCCCCCCCTTCTTTGTTCCTTTGTTTTAGCATATAGAAAACATGTGCTACTAAGGCTTGCCCCCCCTTATTCACACAATTTCCATCTTGCTAGAAATCAAAGTACCACAGAGGAGGTGGAAGTTTAAAACTATCTATTCTCCTACCATTAAAAGATGTCTTTTGTATTCTGTTTCAGCAGCTTTGAATGTGAAAAACAAAAGAATCTATTTCTAAAAAATTATTCCCTCTCAAATGTAATTATAAACCAATTAAACTCTCCAGAAGCTTGCTTTTTACCTGTAAGAAGTAACAACCCACAAAGATCTTCAACAAAGAAAAACTTTAAAAGCCTTTTTATATATTTATTTATATACTTGCACGTATACTTCAAACTTTAAATGATATTGCCCAGTTAACTAATCTGCTAGATGCATTAAATGTAATTTCAATTGCCGTCACAACTTTAGTGAGACAATAAAAGTGAACCAGTTCACTGAACTGAACAACAAAATCCTAAAACGTGCCTGGGGCAGAGGTAATTTACTTTATAATGACTATTAAGTGTATATGTTAGTGCCAAAATTCCCCATCTGTATTTTTCTGTCAGTGTCTTCCTCTTCTGCGTTCATTTTTAAAACTATTCCTACGCTAAATATGAAATTTTTTTTTAAATGAAAACATATAAAATGTCAGTTCTGGTTGTTTAGAAAAAAATATTTTGGTCAGTAATACCAAAGCATTTGGTCAGTAATACTGAAGGAAGTTAACACAAAGCATAGCAAACACATCCTGGGTATAATCTTGATTAAGTCTCAGGTGTTTTTTCTGAACAGCTCTGTGGATCGATAGGATCGAAACTGAGGAGATGGAGCCCAGGAAGATCTCAGGAATCATGAGCATAAGCAGCACTTTGTGCTTATGTCCCTTTTGATGCAGAAAACTTCTCCAACTGCTTATCTTCTACAGTTAAATGAAACCTGTTTTTCTAGGCGAGGGGGGTGTTGTCACTCAACATATTTATTTACCTCTTTATTTGTGTCTGGCCTCTGCAAAAAAAGTTTGAGTGGAATTCCCAAGTTCTCTGGATGTTTCCACCGTGCCAATATCAAGTAAGTGCCACCACCAAGCCGTTCCCAGCCTTCAAACTGCAGCTCGAAAAATGGAGCGGTAAAGCCTTTCTCATGGGCACACACAGAGTTTTCCAGCTGATTTTGGTGGGACTTGCATGGGCACGTACCCATGGCTTTTGGACAGCACCTCAGAAGCCCAGACCTTCAGTTTCTCTCTGAACTGGCAGAGGGGCAAGCACCTTCCTCTCTATCGCTCTGCGAAAGTGTGGCAGGTTATAAATGAGACACAGAAAATGTGTGAAGGATTTCCATGCGGTGGTTAACGTAAATACCTCCCTCTATTTGCATAACACATCAGATAGGCAATCCAGTTAAAGCAGGGCTGTATTAAAGGTGCCAGATACCCCCAGGTACCCCATGTATTACACAGCTGTGCTACACATGCACCTTAGAGGCAGTTTCGCTGTGCTGGCCACACACGCACCATAAACCTGACTCAGCTGACACCGAATTTATGGGACTTCTGCCTTAAAACAGTGCTGAATTAAAGCAAGGTACAAAGCTGCCAGATGAACAGATTCTTGTTAATGACATGAACCTCCTGTATGATGGCATCAAAGGCACCCACCCAAGGAAAGGATCGTGCTGCCAGCTGACCTGGCTCTAGATCCATTGCCTGAACATCAGGTATCCCACAAGGCTGGTGGAGAAGAGGGAGGGGAAGCTCAGAAATCTGGTGCACCAAGAGCTCTTTGTGTTATTCTGGTCCTGACTTTAAAAAAGCAGAGAATGTTCATGTTTGAGGGTAAGTACGGTTCACCAGGGTTGACCCAAACCTGCTCTGTATATCTGCAGCAGGAAAATTACAGGCAGTTGAAACATTTTAAGAGGCTTTATCTCAGCTTGAAGTAATACTATGAGCAATCACACAGTTAATTGTGCATCAGAGTGTCTGCCAGTCATCCCTTCACACTGGTACGCTGCCTGCACTTTCCATCCAAGGAGGAGAACTGTTGAGACAACTATCAGTGGGACATTTTGCATCCTCTCCTCTCTTCTCCTTCTCCTTCTTTGCTGCTCTTATCATGCCAGCAGTCCACTGCATTGCTCTAAGTTTTTTTCTACGGGGCTCTCTACAGCAGATGTTACAAGCATTTTGCTTTCACTGATATTTTTCTCTAGAGGCCAAGCTGCACTGATGGGGGCTGTCTCTTTGTCTAGGGGAGGAAAACCCCTCACACCAAAAACATTACCTGGTCATCCCCAGATACAGTGTTTTATGCAATGAGAGAGCTGGTGGATTTAGACTGTGCCCATTTTTACCCTTCCATTACCTGTGTCGCAATGGCCAAGAGTTACTGCCTCTGTGTTTGTTATTTTCGGTGTTTGCAAATGTTGTCTTCCCCTGTATGGCTGCACGCGAACCTTATCTCTACCACAGTCAACATCAAATCCAGCTGATGATTCATTTTGCCAAATGGGTTTGAGGTTTTCACCAACTGCTGGCTTTCTCTGGAGATAATATGGTAAAAAGACCTGGACTTTTTTTAAACAAAATTTATCTCTTGGGAATTATTATTGTTCACATTTGCCCCTTTTCTGTCTCTGTGGATTATCTGCATTATTTGGAACACAGTCAGAGGGGCAGTTCAAGATGTAATAAAGTTTGTAGGACCATACCTGTTTATTGCTCCTGGTTCTTCTTGAGTAACAGAAGACTGTGGGAAGTTGTTTGCTACTAACAGATTTCTTCCTCGTCCTGTGAGTAATCCTTTTTCTTTCTCGTGGCTTGTTTTTCCTTTTTATTCCTCTGTGGAATATTTTTTGCTTTTCATGGTAGCCTGGATGCATTTTTGGCAACAGTTTTTCTTTTGTGAGAACCACAACCCATCCTGCTCCTCCACGCTCTCCTCTCCCCTCGGAGAGACACCAGGTGAGATCACACTTCCACAGATTCATATTAGGTGCAAGCATTTTCCCAAAGATTACGCACCAGATAAATCTCTCCATTTCAGCACATGGTTTATTACTGAATATATTGTCTGCCTACACATGCAGGAACAGATAATCAGTGATTTATATTTTCATAATGACTACTGCAGTGATTCATTTACTCTGTGGTATATTGGTGTCAGGGCAAATGGTTTATATAAAAGGGGAGAGAAGTCAAGGAATGGATGGCAATATAAAGTGTCACAAAAAGGAAAAAAGGGTTAAAAAAGAAAAAAAAAAGCCTGGACAGCCATGAGTACTTTCAATGACCTGAGGAAAGTTGTGGCAAAGGAGTGTTGTGGTTCCTGCTGCTTTTTGTCGCTGTCTCCTGTTTCACTTTCTGGATTTGCTACTCTATAAAAGTATATTGCTCATGCCCAAAAGAGCCAAACCTTCCTCCTTCAGGAGGGAGTGCCAACACAGCATGGAGTTCGGAGTCATATAGGTGCTCACTAACGTTCCTGCTTCAAACCTCACGCTGCTCAGGGCAGCTCCTGACCCCTGAACAGAAAGCTAGAGGGACTCAGGGGAGCAGCTAACTGCAGGCGTGAGGCTTGCCAAATTGGCTTAGCTCAGAGCTGTGCTACAGGTCACTTCAGAGTAAGTTGCTGGTAATGGTTCCACGCATGTGAACAACATGCTTTACATTTTAACCATCCATAAGAATTCTTCCTTGATGTTGAAACTTTGCTATATATTTTACAAGTGCATTTTGCATGGCATCAGGTGCTTCTTACTCTTGTGCTAGATCTAGTGGCTGCTTTTCAGGTTGGACATACATTTAGCATTATTTGGGATTTCTTCCCATTCCTGAAGAAACCATGATAAGTTTAGTCTTTTCACATGCCTTACTTGGGGGTAACCCTGTAGCCAGTTATTTTGAAAGACCTCTAAAAAATCTGCTCCAGAAAGGCACTATTAATGTGCTTTGGACATTGCACAAAAGAGGCAGTTCACAGTCACCTCTACCACGAAAATCTTAAGTCAGGTTGGTAAGAACTGCTATAGCCAAAATCTTTCATAAGCGCTGTTTACAAGAGTGCCTAATTTGGTGCCGATCAGCTGTTGGCTGATAATCACATCTATGTGAATCTTTGTTCACAAGTTTCTTCACGCAAAGGAACGATGTCGTGAATTCTTGTGCAAGGGTGTGCACAAGCATGTCCTTCTGGAATGGGCAGTCCCGCATGGGTTAGGGAGTCAGAAGATAGTGACTTACCCAAATAAAGAAAAACACATAGCAAATGCTCAAAATTAAAATCCTATGAATACTCACCATGCGCACAGAATGATTAATTGAAAAACTCTTGGCAATAACCACATTTGTGAACACTAAATATATTCACCAGTACTTTGCAAATAAAAAAGGAGGCTGAGGTTATGAATAAATTGTTCAGTGTTTCTGCTTTTAACTCTGGAATATTTGCTGACAGCATTGTTGAAGTCAGAGAGGCAATTTATGTGATAATACTGAATAGGTTAAGGAAGAGATAACATCAAGACAGAGTATATTCTGAAAGAACCTCCTATCATTAGGAGAAATGGTGATTTTCTCCCCATAACTTCTTTCATAACTGCCTTTCAGCAGTGCCAAGCAAATCGGCTTTTTCTGTTGGTTACATGTGAGCTGAGACTTGCTATATCTGCTGATTCAGAAATATTTAGTGGCGGAAAGAATGTCACAGCCAGACTTCAGCAATTTTTATTTCAAAGAAAAACACAGCTTTTACTTAATATAAAGCTATTAATGAGTTAATGGAAAAACTTGGCAAGTGATTTCTGGTCAAAGTGAAATATTTCACTTAAACATTTTCATTTCTTGGCTTTTCTCATTTAACATGGCTATTTGAAATGGATTTTACTTACATCTTATTAAGATTTTTTTTTAAAGTAAAATTAATGAAATAAACCAGTGTGCGTGTGCAGAAGAAAAAATTATAAAGCATTATTCCCCCTCAGTTGCTTAGCCTCCCATCATGTTGACCGAAGCCAGTTAAATTGTTTTTTGGCTAGCAAACCGTCCTACCTGTTATTCACCTATCTTTAGTTACCTCAGTCACACAGTGACGAGGCTGCTGTTTGCCTTTCAAATCACTGGGCTTGTTTTACGCCCACTGCCAAAGTGGCAGGGGGATGGGTTTTACATTTTGCAACTTGCTGCATTGCGCAAGGGCCCAGGCGTTCTGGGTGGTAGTCTGGGGCTGGCTTTTCACGGGAAGTCAGGCAGGTTTTCCACCACTGTCTCAACCCGGAGGAATTTCTTGAGGAAGAGATGTGTTTCGCTTTCTCATCAAAGCTTCCCCTAATGAAGTCAGCATACTCCCCTGGCTTCTATCAGAAACGCCTCAGGGCAGGGCTGCTCCAGGTCTCTGGCAGGGGAGACTTTTGCTCTCGCCTGCATCCTGCTCTTCTCAGACTTTTCATTCTTGAGCTCTGAATCTTGTTGCCTACCTAGATGACAAACTAGACTTACTACATGAGTTCAGGCAATTATGTATTGAAGTGAATGTAGGCAATGACAGGGACAGCAGCTGTGAGTTTTTCTGCTGCATCTGGCCAACCACTCTTTTTTTCCTGCCCTAAAAACTGAAAGCTTTCCTTGTCTTTATCCCATCAGATGAGCTAGAGGATACAGGCAAGACGTTGGAAGGCTTCCAGCGAAACAGTACGGTATGTATCATTTGTCAGTGAGCTGTCAGAGCTGGAAGGCACAAGAAAGAAGAGAGCATTGGGAAAAGCTGAGCAGTGACTTTCAGCCTTCCAGAAAACAAAGCAACGATTGCTCCAGCCCAGACCAAAACACTGGAAATAGTATGGGTGGTGTTAAAACCTGCAGATTGTCTTCACAGATCCCAAGTACACTTTCACTTGAGCAGCAAGAATTAAGCATAGTATTGCTTCTGTCAGAAAGTGGGTTAAATGAGATTTAAAAGGCTTACAGACAGGAGCAAATACAGTAAAGGGCCTCCTAAGGAACCACCGACACATGGAATTGGAATCCCTTAAACCACCGTTTGCTCACACTTCTGACTGTGTTGCCTCCTTTGGTAATGGGGGTACCGGGAGAGGAAGGCACAGACGGATCTGATTCAGTGCTGAATCTACATGTGCAAGGAGAAACAAGTTCGTGGAACTGCAAGCAAATCCAAATCCCAAAGCACGAAATTGGACCCCTTTAATATGCTTGTTTCCTGCACGTTATCTCCTTCCCCCTCCAATCAGCAGCTGACGAGGACCAATAAATGCCAGCATAACAGCTCTTCAGAGAAATGTATTGGCATCATTTTGCCTGTGGGAACTAGATGGAATTGCAGTATATTTGGACTGTTTATTTTCCCTACTTTTAAATATTCATATGAATACTTCTGAAGTTTCCTTTTGCCCATTGCCTTGGATGAAGGATAGCAAAAGTCATTTGGTGTTTAATATTTCTGCCAAGAAAAAACAGTTTCATTTTAGCCAGGGTTCTGTTGTTTACAAACTGGCTGATGGAGAAGCACAACTGCCTGCAAAAAGTAGACAATGGCCATCTCCATTCTAAAGGGAATTTTCCCCTCTCTGAAATAAGGATTGTACTGCATACAGGAAAATGGCAGTGGCAGACAAAACAAGGGAGATCCAGGTCAAACCAGTGCTACCCCTTCACCTCTCCTGAAACAAATAGACAATGCTGTTTGTAGGCACTGGGGGGTTTTGATTTTGGTTATTTGTAATGTTTTCCAACCCCAGCTTTTGCTACTCCCTGATTTGTTTCACTGAATCCTTCTCTCTCCTGCTTCTTGTCCCTTTTCTCTCTCCAGTGCCTCCATTTGCTTCCCCTTCATGCCCTTATGATTCATGCACCTGGAGAGTTTCTCATGAGATCTCTCTGTCCCTTTATCCTCTCAATCTCTTCCCTTCTCCCACCAGACAAGCCATGATCCACAACCACACCCTTTTTAGTGTGTGTCTGGTTTTGCCATTGATGTTTCTCCCAACCCATCCTCTCCATGGGTCCTCTCCATGTCCTCCTACCACTGCATGGCACTGCATCCTGCCTTTGACTGTCATTCCCCACTTCATGATGCTGCTTCTCCTTACCTCTTCTTTGTTGTCCATGCAATGTCTGAAAAGAGTACAGCCAACAAAAAAATCCGAGTGGTTTGTCTGACTTTTGATGCTTACAGGCTGGATCCCTTTGCCTAACATTTTCTCAGCAAAAGTCCTCTGCTTCCTTCACAGTCCCCATCTTGGTGCTAAGTGTGGTGGCCTGATGGTCCCCTCTCCTGGGAGGGAGTCCACTGACTCCTTCTTTCTGCTGTATTGATGTAATCTGTCACTGTCCTTTTACCTGTCTCCTCTAATTTGGCCTTATTGCCGAAACGTAACTCCTGGCTCTATTCCTCCCCCTTGTTATCGACTTTCTTGCTCATCTTACTTAAGTTCAGTGGAGAGCTTGCAGATTCTTCTGACCCTTCCTTTACCTGTGCTCAGTTGACTTCTACTTGGGGTTTAAATCTTTATTCAAAGAAAGGATAAATCTCTTTTTTGAAGGACTTCACCCACTGCTATCTCTGATCACACTGACCATAACGTCTCCTTTTCTCTAATCATGTAAAATTAATCCTAGATTTGTTTTGTTGCCTTAAGCTTACTGCAGTTGTCATGACTTTTACAGTCATGCCTCCAACCAGCCAGCTCTCATCTGGAATCATACAGTCAAGTTTGCATGCCAACCACCCTGTCGTGCCAGGTTTTGTTGTCCTCCTGACAACTTGCTTCTGTCTTGTCCATTTTACCTAGGAGGAGTTCCCAGAAATTTCAGAGACCTTGTTGAAATTCTCCTTGTCCGTGGGTGTCTGTAAGACAGAACGCCATTTAGGCTACACTGTTCATTAGTGTATCATTACTATTTGATGGTCACCCATCCGTTTGCACCTAACGAGTGTCACTCCTATTGAGGCAGGGTCTCTTCTTTTGTTTGGTGCAAACACTGAGGGATACAACTGAAAATATTGATAGCAATTGTGTGAATCTTTTCTCCTATATCACTCAATTTTACATATCTCGAAATCCATTTAAGACATTTGGGAACATATCAGGAACTGGATCCATCACGCTGCTTTTTTATTTGAAGGGTATGTTAATTTCTGCTGTACTTCTTGCTGAGACTCAAACTTCAGCTGAAGCTTTTAGGTCATTCTTATTACTCAGCCTCCTCACTGTGCAACTCAAAATGTTCACGAGCAGAAGTCATAAATCCTAAAACAACAGTTATTTTAAACACATTTGAAACATCAAGAATCATCAACAGGCATTCCTGCTATCAGTACTCCTAAAATCAGGTCAAATTCAAGCATGACGAGTGAGAAAAAAAAGAATTTTAATTGGTTCTTTCAATTAAAAGTAATCTAAAGAATTAAATATTAACACTGTGGAGAAATTTAGTAAGTCTTCTCTTCAGTGATGTGTCTGATAAAGTTCATAGTTACTCTGTTAGTTATTTGAAAACAGCATCACCATGATCCTAAAAATTAAACTCTTCATATGTTTTCTGGAGTTTATCTACCTCAGATTTTTATTTTCTATCAGAAGGGTTTTCAACCATTTCTAGATTGATTTAAAAATAGCTGTAAATTAAGAATAAAATTCTGACAGAAAAATCTTAAAATCTACATACCATCACAGCTCTCCTATTACTCACTTCTTATGCAGAGAGATCGTGGCTTTAAATGAGGTATTAGCAGAAGGAATGGAAAGACGCTTAAAGAAAACAACTTGTCTAAATCGCTCCACAGTGGAGAACATAACACAGAGCAATAGAGAATATGGAAATGCATCATTGTGCCTCTCTAATGCTTCTTCTTAGCTATAAGGAACCCAGCAGGTTTGGTAGCCTTTGGAAGCCTTTTAACTGAGCCCCATCTGCCTGCCAATTGCGAATGTTACATGCCTTGCATGGGAAGCTGCTCTCAGAAGATGGTTCTTGATGCATGTGGGACCAGCACCCCTCAGGTTTCATTTCTGCACAAGACCCTCAAATGGCGAAAAAAATGCCATGGTGACAAGTATTTCAAAAATTACCATCAGCGAGCAGCACTGGGACTGGTTTTCCTGTTGCCTTCTTCACCTTGCAAGGACCTAATCCCTTACCTTGTCTAAAGTTTAAGGGAGGTGATGTGGCATAATGATTATTTAGCCAATATGAAGGTATTTACAGAGGAAACCTAAAGGAAGCCAGCAATATGCACTCTCTTTGTTATTCTATATGGTTAACTATGCTTAGTTTCCAAATCTGCGTTACCCTCCAAGGAAATGTCTAGATAATCCATTCAAAATTTAATATCAATGGATGTTTCTTCAGTTTGCCAAGCATACTCCTATACAATGGGTAATGTCTCCCCTTCTCCTCTTCAGTGGTGTCTTTCCCTACAGCTAAGAGTGAACCCAGACACCTGCCCACTCGCTTTCATATACCACTGCCGTGTTGCTGGGATGGTGCGAAAGTTTAAAGGGTTTAAACTCAGGGCTCCGGCACAGGCCTCAGGCAGCCAGGGCTCCCTAGCAAGGTCTCCACCTCTGCCGGGGAAGACGAGCTCATCTCTCCTGATCATCACTGGGCATGACAGTCGAAGGGAGGGCCTCAAACAGCTCAGTGGGCTTACAAAAAGAGGTAGATGAGGGGCATTTGGTGATCACCATTCAGACTGTGGGTCACATCATCAGTATCTGTAAGTAAAACACAGAAGAAAGGTGTGGGGAGATCCTGTAAAGGCTTCCAGCTGCCTCAGCTCAGTGCATTAGCGCTGGCTTTGAATTGAGGTGTTGGGCACCAAGAGCTTAGCTGGTGATTCTCTGGAAAGCGGGTTGCCATGATTTGCCATACACCCCATAGTGATCCATGATGCTAGCTAGACCTTGTGGTAAACACAAAATAATTCAGTGTAGCATACTTAAGAGAGTAACTAAGGTATATTAGGGACAGCTGTGGAGAAAAACGTGAAAAGAGAAACCCCATTTTTGTATAGATATCTATACTTTTTTTGACTCGAGATAGTCTATATCAATACCACTCAACTGAAAAACTATCTGGCAGTTTCCACATCTGTCAGATGGGAACCAATTCTCTGACAAGGTCTGTCCACAGAATTGCTTTTCCCAAAAAGGATATTGAGCTGGAGACAAGTGTCTTCTCCCCTATTCTTTTTCTCCCTCAGCTTCTGTTCAGACTCAGATGTCCCCTTGAGGGTTTATTACAATTCATACACTTGATACTTAATAAGGATCTCAGGTTTTATACTCGCACAAGGGATCACATTTCTAAAGATGCTCTGGAAATGCTTGGGTCCCTCAGTCATATTGATACGGAGTTACTACCTGGGTAGTAACTAAACAAACCATTTACCAAGGTGAAAGCAACATCTAGTGAAAGACCTGATACCTGACTGCCGTAAAGATATATCCCTTATCCATTATGAAAGAAATTCTCCCTGCAGCCAAATAAGGAAGGTTTCAGACTTCCATAGTAATTTATGCACCTTTATAACATGTATAATGAAAAACACACTTTATACAGACATACAGAGGAGAACTAGAAATGTGACTCCTTGCTAAGTCATGGCGGAGACTGGACACGACATTAAAGAAGTAAAATCTTTGCAGAAGCCTGGCTGAGTCAAGTGGCTTCTAAAATGGCTTTCCAGATAGAAGACAAACAAGCTGAAGTGCATCAATGTACCCTGAAGTTTTCCACACTAAGGCAACAATCTCACATGATTAAACCTGATTCAAAATGGCAGAATTAGGAGGCTTTTAAAAATAATAGTTTTGTTTCAGTTGTTCTATGTCTTCCGAACATGCATAACTTTTTTAATGGCCAGCAGTAGTAACTGTATTGCTTAGAAGTTGCTGAGATCATGAGATCAATCAATAAAACCAGCCTGCAACCTTAGAGCTTATTGATTCAGTTGCTTTTCCCCAGCAAAACCAATTATTGCTGTGTTACAAAAGCCAACTATTTGCTGTTTAGTATGTGCACCATTTTTTACTATTCGCAAAATAATTGATTTGATCTAGAACTTAAATCTCATTTCACCACTTTGGGTATCACTTTTTAAGCTAATATGTGTAGCTATACTTTCTGAACACTTTTGCAAAAATGATTAGGGATGGCATTCCTGGGATTAAGTTAGGAATGCAAAGATCGCCTTGAAAGAAAGGAATGGGGAAAATTAAATGGATGTTGATATTACATGCCTGTGGAAAAATATGGAAAATTTAGAGTACAGTTATGGTGTAATGTACTGCCAAATGGTCAGAAAGGTCTCTTTGTTAACAACTGAGATTAAGTAAGAAATTACAATACTTTCTTATATTGGTATGGCTGGTTTTTAACTCCTGAGAAATAGGAATGATGCAGTAAGGAGGTGGGTAGGACAACATATTCTGCATAAACACAAAACAAGAAACAGCATCAGCCCATAGGCAGCAGCGCCCAGGTTTCACAGTCTGAAGCAAATCACTTAGCCTTAGCCAGTTTGCCGTGTTGCTAGAAGAGACAGCTCCAAGGACAAAAGCCTTTTTGACTTAAACAGTGCAACTTTCCGTTGTGCCTCAGTTGCCGCTCCTTGGGTGAGTGCTCCTGACTTCTGCTATGCCATTCAGCTCCATTCAGCCTTATGAAAATCCCTCTAGGGTTATTATTCCCAGAAATTGTCAATGGGTGCAGCACAGTGCACAAGCAGTCCTCCCAGAGCTAGAGTTTATCAGCCTTTTTTGCACAGAAAGAACCTGGCCACAGCAGAATGGGACCTCCATCAGAGGTCACAGAGCCCACCCATGCTGGTGGACCACGCCGTGCACTGAATTCGCATCCCTTGGAAGGGATGCACAAAGCACACGTGGCCAGCCTGGGAAACCCCGGTGTAAACACCTAGAAATGTCTGCTTAAAGAGACTTCTTCCATCCTACCCGACCTGACGTGCAGAGGATATTTCTTGCAGTTCCCACATTTAAGTTAGGTTTCAGGTACTGCACATTCAGTGCCTAAAACCCTTGGCCTGTGTCTCTTAGATGACAAATGAAAGGCAGCCAGTACTCCAAAGCCCAGAGGGAAATGGGACAATGCATTTTTTCATAAAAATATTTCTTTCAACATTAAACATTGGTAAATATATATTAAAATAAGATTACTACAGTGTTCCCCTATGACAGGGAAGAGAACCCAGCCCTGTCTGGATGCAACTTGCCAGAACCATAAATAAATCAATCAGTGCATTGACCTAGAAGAATTAAAGTTTAAAAAAAATAAAAATCTGGCTAAGTCAGCCCTTTGGGATACTAGATGAGGAAAGATTTTCATGGGCTCTCTACCATGTTTTATATCTTTTCATATCACTTGTACACATCTCTGATGTTTGGTGCCAGAATAAACAAAATAAAAGTTAAAACAATGTTGCAAGCATGCCAGTAGGTTTCTTTCCAGCTCATCTGCTAGATACAGTACTCCTTTCCAGCCAGTTTGCATACAGAAGTAATATAAGAATACTAAGCCTTTATTTGGAACATGTGGACAACAGAAATCCATCTACATTCCTGCAGAATTACATCATTCACTCATCAAAATCAGCGCTAAAGTATGATAATAAGCAGGTATTTACAGTGTAGAAATGACAGGACAAATAGATCTGTTGAGTTTTTGAGGCCTGATTATATATACATCTGTGCAAATATCTGTTTTTTTCAAGAACTGAAAAAATGGTGAGGGAAATAGAGTTTAAATTTACCCAATAGTTTGCAGGCTTTGTGCTTCAGGAAAATGTGGGGTTTTTATTCTGAGTCCAACAAAGTATTTGCTTTTGAATCAGACAAATTGGGTTTGTTTCTTTGCCCTACATTCTTTCACCCTTCTGAATGTTATCTGAGGGTAAATTTCAAAATGAAATGTCATTGCAAAATGCTGGATCGATGTGTAACCAAATATTTAAACATTTTCTATAAAAAATAAAACAAAATCACAGTAGTTTTAGCCAAAGCGGTTGGAGGAATTTGACAATGTACATATGTATATTTTGGGTGGAGAAAGTTGCATCATCCTGTTGTTGTCTTAAGAGGTTGATGGAAGTGTGAGGTAATAAAACTTGCACCCTTTCCTTGTTTAATTTTCTTTAAGCTTTGTGGTTTTTTTACTGCTGTTGTGTTCCAGAATTAGAACTAATTGTGAATCAATGCCCTTCCTTACTGAAGTCTTCATGGTTTGCTCTTCGCCACTCCTCTTTTCTTCATCTGTCTTCACCCGAATGATTACTACTTAAACGCTTCAAGGGAGAAATAAGTGACCACTAGGACTGTGAACAGGTCTACCTCTGCTAAACAAGCCGTGCGATCACTGGAGAAAAAATAATGCAGGCTCAGCTGATGACATTGTAGTTGATACAAATAAGTGTGTCCCTGCAACAGCCTTCCAGCTTTTTTGATATCATATCTATAAATCAGTCGAAGAATCATTTGAACTTGACTGCATAGATAGACATGAAGATGGAGAGGATTGGTTGTTGTTCAGCTATTAGCGTGAAAGAACACAATTTCTGTAACAGCCAACCCTGTATTTTTATTTGATGTACAGCTTTTTAATACATTACATTTCCAAAACGCTGCCTGGCAAGTGGTAAATGTGATCATCCTGCACATGAGACTAATAAAAAGAGATTTTCCGGCCTCTTAGTTTATTTCTATCACTCCGAAGAAGAATCTTTTCATAAGTTGGTAAGTATATCAGCCATCAGTTCTTTTCTAAGAATGCTAATTATATTCTCACTGTATGAATTAATTATAATTCCTTTTGACTATGGTGATATTGTTTAGAGAAATTATCTCTCAGGTCAAATGAAAAGGTTTGACTTTCTGTGACACACCAGAGCGATTTGTTCTCCACTGTGACATTAGTATTCCTTAGCGGGAACTTCACGAGGAATTAAAACCAAATTAAACTGAGAGAGGGGCCCCTTTCCACTGAGTTCTTTATTTAAAACTTTATATAGGCAAGCTTCTCCATGGTCTGTCAGGTACAGCTGAACAATGAAGCAGACATTTTCTTCTTCACAGAGCGCCTTCCAAGCAGCATCACGGCACGTGTTCCCCGAGAGTACTTTGCCATGATATGATTACAGAGGCAACAAATTGCGATTTGGGTGCAGGTGGGAGTTATCAGCAGAGTTGCACCTGCTTAGCCTGGTTCTGAAATTCCCTCTGATATGTTGGAGTCTTAAATGCAGCCTTCATATGCACGAGTATTTGTGGAGACTCTGCAATCTGCAGGAAAAAGCGTGGGGCACAAACCTCTGCTGAGTTCATCATTGCTGTCTTGGAGGAAAGATTTTTGGGAGCTAAGGCACAAGGTTTCAGATGGTCTCCAGTTTTTCAGAGAGCAACAGAAAAGCAGAAGGATCTCCTGGATTACATCTTCCTTGCTCCCAAGCTTCCCAGGATGTGGTGCACTTCAAAGCTGAAGGAACATCTTTAATCTGTCTCCTAGGGCCTGGACCTAGATTTAGGCTGCTTGTAAATACTCTGTGGCTTTGTAACAGGTGACTTCAGAGCCTTGTAGAAAAGCCCTGAGCCACCTTGTAGGTGTGACGTTGATTTTGTGGGCTACATGGAGGAGCTGGGCCAGACAAACACCCCTAGCACCCATCCACTGGAAGTTCATTCACAAGAGCTTTCTAAGTCTTTGGGGGAGCCATAGCTACATACTTGGGCCACCAGAGAGGCCCAAAGGGATGCTCTGGCAGGACATTAGTATAACAGGTTGGTGAATTTGGCCTTGAAACTGCTTTTGCTTACATGGCTTACTGCTGCTTACCTTGCCACTCACATGAGAGGGCAATAAGCAGTCCAGTCTTAGTTATTCTTTATTCTCCCACCCCTACTTCAGAAATTACTGAAATGCCAAGAGAACGTAAGATCTGTTAGTGGGACCCTGAATTAACCCAGGAGAGTCTGTGAATTGGACCCTTTTAGGACAGAGCACCACACTGGTCCTCACAGCACTGGCTCTGGCCATCAAGTCCTGCCCTCCTCCCCCTCAGGCTGTTTTCAACAACTCAGTCACCGATAAGCTGGCAAGGAGTGCCAGACTCGCGATGGAGCTAGGAGGTTGTAAAGGAAAGCAGTTTCCTGCACATACCCCAAATTTAGGAGTCCTGGGAAGGCCTCAGGATGATAATGAACTCAGCAACTTCAGAACAAAATGCAAAGCTCATTTGATCTGATTCAACTTTCCTGTGAAAGAGTACTCAAAGCAAAATCAGATGGAAGAGAGAAGGAAAACTGAGACCAAAAATGCCAGTGGGAAAGAATTGTTTTTCAGGTTGGAAGGTATTAAGTGTGAACTGGGAAATCTGGGTGTGTGCATCCCTGCCAGGAGACAAGTAGGCAGAAACAGAGCCTTAAAGGTGTAAGCAAAGTGACCATGGCTGGGATATACTGTACATAAAACACAGCTGTGCATGATTGCAGTACTCAGAGGAATCAGCGTATTTTGCTCATCCTTCAGCTGTGACATTGTTTAAAACAAAAGGTAGGAGGAATTAAAAACCCGCTGTTGTGGTATCCTTTCTCTGTCAGGTGTAGGAAGCAACGTGCCTGGGGCAGGGGTGAACATCTCCAGTGCCCTCCTTCAGGTGCAGCAACCCAGGGCATGGCAGCACAACCCTTCCTTAAGGATGCCCAGGGATATTTGGGATGTATATTCCCCTCCTTCAGCAGGAGGTGGAGGTGGAGGAAAGGGGTCCATGACACAGCAGTCTTCCTCTCCTCTTCCAAGCAGCGAGCTGAGCGTTGATCAGGACCCAAGGAAGAAGGGGTAAGAGCGCCCATTCTGCTGTTGCCACCATCCTCACAGTCGCACGCTGCAGAGCTGCTGGTCTCTTGAAAGGAAAGCAAACAAATGTGCTCATTAAACGCATGTTCTGGCCCCGTCTTTTTTTATTTCTTGCTGTGTTAAAAGTTTATGTGCTTCTCAGCCTGAAACCCAGGGTCTTTTGTTTTGAAGATTTCCAGTTTCAATAGTTCAATGTTAGTTCCACCTTCTAATTCGTATTCCTAGTATCAGCTGCTAGGAAGCAAGTTAAATGATTTGAATTCACGCTGATTTAACATTACTAATTGCACTGCCAATTGCTTTCCAACCTTGTATTTTTTAAAAGACATCAAAACCTGTGATAGATTTAAGATCCTCAATACTTAAAAGAAGGGAAAGAAGGAAAGGGGAAATAAGCCAATAAACCCGAGTGGAACAAATTATCTATTACAATCAGTTAACTCTGTTATCTAACACTGTGACTGCCAAAAAGAAGAAAAATCAGCCTTTTCATTCTCTGTAGGTGGCTATACATGTATTGCAATAAAAGTATATGATGCTGCCTCAGCTGGCTCAAAGAATGAGGTGGAGCAGCATCGCACTGAATGCAGTTAAAGGCAAAACCGGTGGGGGGGGGTGGGAAGGGGGGGAGAGGGAAAAGCCCTTGTTCCCATAGTAACCAAGAGAGCTATTAAGAAGATACACACCTCCAAAAGCTGAATTTAAAAAGTGCTTTCAACTCAACACATTTTATTTAATTTTGGCATTTTTTTCCTACCATTGTAATGTTGGGTGTATTAAATTGACTACTGCTGGAGCTCTGTAGTACTCACCTTCAACTGCTGCCACAAAGAAGCCAGGACCCCAATTTTGAATTAAACCACTGATAAACACCTTATCACTTAAACAAAGTCCCTCTGACCACCCTCAACTTTATGATAATTTAAAAGAGCTCAGAAGAGAAAGAACCTTAAATTAAGGGGGGGGAGGGTAGCATTGCTCTACATCTAGTTTTTGTACCAGTCTGACTACACATACAAGGAGTGCAAATTTTAAGCCAAAATAGTAATAAGAGTGCCATGGATGTAAGGTGCGTGCAGGCCTAGTGCCATCACAGCTATTTCCTCTTTCTGTAATAAAATAAGCGATGCTCATATAAACATTGATGTGTTTACTCTGTGCATTGGTGTTTGTGTGTGTGGGATTTGTACTTCTGTAATTATATTAGTGTGTGTAGCAATCTGTGTGAAGGCGAGTTCTTAAAATTATTTTCAGGAGTCACATTTTCCCCTCGCAGCCTCCTGCCTTTGTTTGCTGTTATATAACCACATTTTGCTTTGCTTTGAAATATTTTCTCTTCTCTGTTGCTGTTGGAAATACCCACGCAAACCAAGAGGGGAAATGGGCTATAAAGGGAACAAATGAAACTGAGTATTGACTTAAATTGGTTTTGGTCTGGTTCCAAATGTTGCCAAACACACAAGATAAATACACAGGGAGTGGAGAAAAACTGCCCCTCTCTCGCACTTGTTTATGCTGCTAGTAAGTATGGGCGCCAGTTACAAATACTGCGAGTTAGCACTGCTCCTCATAATACCAACACGTGCAGACTGTGGTTACAACCTGGCTTCTCAAAAATATTTAATATAAATACCTTTGAGGAGCTGGCAAGAGTCAAAAGTACATGTAGGTAAAGAGAAGGCAATACTCTGTCTTTATTATATTTTTCTCAAAGATATCCTCTATTTTTCTATTCTTATCATGCTTTTTTGGTTGTTTTTTACCATTGACAGTCTTATAATTTTCATGTCATTCAGGCCTACAATTTTACAATCATGCTTTATTGACAGCTTGTTTTACACTGTTTGCTAGAGGCTCAGCTGAGACCTGGACTCTGTTATAGAAAGGTGCATCCACCCATGCATATACATGCATATAAAGGCTATCCCTTCCCCAGCAAATTTACTGCCAGCTACTTAAGAACAAGACAAGTGTTAGAAGTGAAATATGATTAGCACTTCATAAATGGAGAACTGGGAGAGAGGTGTGATGGCACATCCAGAATCACATCGGAAACCTGTGGCAGAGCTTGAAAACAAACCATTCGACTGAATCAGAGAATCAGAGAATCGTCTAGGTTGGAAAAGACCTTTAAGATCATCAAGTCCAACCATTAACCTAACCCTGCCATCCCACCACTAAACCATGTCCCTAAGCACCTTGTCTACCCGTCTTTTAAATACTTCCAGGAATGGGGAATTGACCACTTCCCTGGGCAGTCCATTCCAGTGCCTGATTACCCTTTCAATGAAGAAATTTTTCCTAATGTCCAACCTAAACCTGCCCTGGCACAACTTCAGACCATTTCCCCTTGTCCTATCTTGTTACTTGGGAAAAGAGACTGCCCCCACCTGGCTACACCCTCCTGTCAGGCAGTTGTAGAGGGCGATAAGGTCTCCCTTCAGCCTCCTCTTCTCCAGGCTGAACAACCCCAGTTCCCTCAGCCACTCCTCGTAAGACTCCAGACCCCTCACCAGCTTTGTGGCTCTCCTCTGGACATGTTCCAGCAACGCAATGTCTTTCTTGTAGTGAGGGGCCCAAAACTGAACACAGTTCAACTGAGGCCTTATTCTGTGCCTCAATAACAAGATCGTCCACTCTTATTTTGGGCCATGCCCTCCCCTTGGCACCACAGCTACATGAGAGCTTTCCAATTATCTTTTAGAGTGTTTTCTTTTAGGGTAATTCCTTTTATGGTATTTTAGGCATCTCACCTTTGAATTCTACTCCAAACTCTCACCTAAGCCTTTCTCGCCTCAGCCCTCGAGTAACACAAACCTCCTCAGCTGTGCATCTCCTCACCCCAAGTTATCCCTTGCAGAAAGCAGCTTTCCTGCTCCTCCCTTTCACATTCTCTGCCCACGGGAGCCCCCAACCTTTAAAGTCACCACCTCCATCGTTAACACTCTTAAAACATCTTATCCCTTGTGTCACCACCTTGTGTCCTGCCTCTTCTGCCTTGCTACCAGCACTAGGTGTGACTGCACGCGTGATTCCTTCATCCAATGCTGTCAGTGGTGTATATGTAGGCAAAAGGCTTGAGGCGCATAAATCAGGTGTTGCTGCCGGGAAAACATTTAAGTTTGAGAGAGTAAGGAGCAAATCATGGTGCCGACATTGCTGCCAGACTTTATAATCACTGGAGAGAAGGGGCTACAAAGAGTAGATGACACAGTTATAGCAGACTGTCTGAATACAGCCCTTTATATTTTCTTCAGCCTTGACTTTATGGATGGATTGGCTGATAAAAACTGAATCACAAGGTTGTTTCCTCCTTCATGACCCTTCTCAAGAACCATTTTTACTGAGGTACCTGGAGGAAATTAGCCATTATATGATGGAAAGGGCAGAAGGGTCACTGGGGCAAGCTTAGTCTGAAGGGAGAGTTTTCATGTACACCCCCTATATTGTCTCCATAAACAGTGAGATCTCAAGGCAGGGTACGTCCATAGCTCTGTTGGAGAAAATTTCCCATGAGTGCTACTGGAATACTATCATTGCCAAAAAATAAATGGTAATATTTAGGACTAAATTTAAAAAGATCCATATGAGTGACATTTTCTAAATAGGCTATCGATGCAATCCTGTGCCATGAGGGTCAGACTCATAAAGCACTTAAGAGCCTAAGAATGCCTGAGAATACCTTAATGTGTTGGTGAATTTGGACCCCATTTTTTTTAAAAAAAATTTAAATTTGTGCTGGAGCAATATTCAGCTGCTGTAAATTACCATAGCTCTACTGAAGCCAATAACATTACAGTAATTTATTTCATCTGAGGATGTGATTTTTTACAGAATTGCCTTGACCTTATTTAAATGTGGGGTTTGTTTGTTTTAATAAATGGGGGGGAAAAGGCAGACTCCTGTATTTGCAGACAGAACAAAGGGATTACTTCTGCAAATAAGCTGGGGGTACCAGTAACAAAATTAGGAATGTCAACAACCATTATTTTGTGAGGAAAGAGCTCAATCACAGAATGGAAACAGGGAAGCTGTGTATCTTCTTTTCTCTTTCCCTCTCTAAGAGACAGCGCTGAGTTATGGAAACACATTGAAGACATTTCAAAAATTTGTATGGTGCAACCTCATTCAGTTATACTAAGGGTGCAAATACATACACATCCCAGGGAGGTTTTCTTGTGGGATCTAAAACTTGGCTTTAATGCTGGTTAGAAAGAGAAATTCAGAAAAGGGACAAACACACAGGGAATTTTTTTTCCAATACAAACTGGCAACTTTGGGAACTGCTTGCTGGGGAATTTTCTGACCTGGGTTGGACGTTTCTAGGCCAGAGGTGCCAGTAGCCCCACATTCAGCAGCTCTCACTGACATTCGGGAGCGAATTTATGTTGTAGATTCCAGAGCATCCTATGAGAATTAATTCCCTGGCCTTGCCTGAAAAGATTATTTTTTTTTCTCTGCTTTCAAACTGCTGGTTGATAATTTCATTATCAGTCTACCTGCTGTTGTATTGTGAGAAACAATGAATAAATAATTTTCTATTCATCACGTCTACCTCAGCCATATTACATCTTTGTCATCTATTATCTAGTCTATTATTATCTATTATCTGTCAACTACTCTATCCACTCTCCTTGTAACAAAACTGTTCCATAAGTTTGGTCTTCCCTTCTCTGTCTTAGTTCCAGTACGTCCTTTTGAGACGGGGTGAAGTGAATAATAAGTACATAATGTACAGTAATAATATACAGTGGCATAATGTTATTTGATTTTTTTCTCCTCTTCTTTCCTAATGATTGTTTGTATCCTTTGTTTCTTAGATAGCTCCTGAGCAGTGAACTCATGTATTCCAAGTAAAGAAACTTGAAGGACACCAACTACTCTTCTTAAATTACATTAGGTAATTTACCATCTAACTTCCTCTATTTAATAGCTTGTACATACATGTACACATATACTGCATACATGCATATCTGCATTGCTTGTCTATATATAAGAAGAATGTTACCCTTCTGCCTCACACTGCAGTTACTAACATGGAATTAAATACAAAAACTTATGATCTTTTCACACACTTCATGGTCAACTTCACATGTGTCTTTTCTGAATAATTTTGCATCAGCTAATGTTATCAGTGCCCTTCTCATCTGCTTCCTGCAACATTTATTGAATATGTGAAGGAGCACTGGGCCCAGCTCCAATCCGTTAGTAGCACCATGAGTGGCAGCATTGTACTGTGAAGACTCAAATTATTCTCATCTTTTGTTTCTTTTTTTTTTTTAAAGCAGCTACTAACTGATCATTGCCATTTATACTGTGAATATTTAGTTTTCGTAAGGCCCTCTGATAGATGCTCTCATTGCCACTTTTTTGGCAATCCAAGCAGACTGTAACAGCAGGAAAGTTTCTTGCTCCTCACCTCTTCTGAGGACCGTGTGATATGAGGCATGACTGCCCATCTCAAAAGCCATGCTGGCTGTTCCCTGGCATTTATTACATGTAGGTGTTTGGTTTTTTTTTTCCCATTATTATAGTTTCTAATAATTTGTATGGTCTAGAAACCAAGCTTATTGGTTGCTGATCCTCAAGATAACTCTTCAAGCCTTTAATGTATTTTTTGCTATCAGGTACCAAAACTAACTTAGCCCTTAGTAGTTCAGTAAGTTTATACAGAATTTATTTTAGGACTGTCTGATGCATGGAATTTGATCTTCTTGGCTTTTTACATATGCCCAGATTTATTCTACTGAATTTTAATTGCATGAGAAGCATGTGTGTCTCATCTAGCATCATAGTCAAGAGCAACTGATACGCACTTCCAGTGAAAAATTCTCCTTACCTAGTTTAGATATCAGTCTCTCCTCATGGTCTTTCCCTCTCTTTTAGATGCTTAGATGATAAGCACAGTCCAGTTACCTAACTTTTAGATGGCAACAGCCAAATGAAAACCATCCTAACAATTCAGTTCATTGGGTTGTTCTAAAACCTCACTTACGGACTTCAGTTTGAAGCAGTCCCTCCTTTGCTCCTACCATGCCTCCATGCAGAAAGCAGTGAGCCATGCTGGTCATGAGCTTAGCATACATAAATTATCCTCACTTTGCTGAGACCCCAACTTTTGCACCATATTTTTCTTCCTTTAAAAATTTTATTCCCCTTGCGTTGCAGTTCGCTGGAAAGCACCTTTTCCAAAATGTTTGTCTATTTCTTACCTCCTCACTCCTCATTCCCTCTCTCGCTTTGTGTATAGGTTACTAATGTCCTTTGGTGATGATAACACTGCCATGTGCTGCTCCAGTTAATCCACACTGAGGTCACATTACTTTTCTACCCTGCCCTGACTGCAGCAGCACAGTTGCGTTCAGATTTTTCTATTATGTTTCTTACTGTGGATGCTTGTCCATTAGTTCTAAGTGATTTTCAGTGTGAAAACAAATACTGCAGATTCTGCCTCATTTCCCCCTCTCTCTCACACACAGGCATGAACCATGACTCCTTAATGGCAAGTAAAATCACTGCTTTCCCTATGAGAGCAAAGGAATAGTGAGACATCTCGGGCTGGAGGAAATGGATTTCTTCAAGGACTAATCTTGCCAGAGATGTGGTTTATTTGACACAAAAAATGGGAGTGTACTAGTCTAATGATATATCCTAGGTACAGACAGGGCATTCAGAATATTTTATTATTATAGAATTTGAGGACAGAGGATTAGAAACTGGGTTAGTTTCACACTATAAAGTGCAAAAACATATGTGGACATATGAGTTACAAGAATACCTGCAGTCATTAGATGCCTACTATTAAAGGCCTTTCTGCTGGGATGGCAGAGGAAGAGAAAAGACAGAATAAAGACACATAATGTCATATACGGGCTGTCAACATGACAGAAAAGGCAAAGACCCTGGAAGCCTAGGATGGATTAGATGAGTTATTTCCTGCAGAGAGAGGGGTGTACACATGCACTGCTGGCAAGTGGAGTATAATTTGGTCACCCGGGATCGAAAAAGATTGCTTTAAAGCACAGTACATGATTGACAAGGGCTATTAACACGATTAGGAAAATGGAGAGCATAATAGATGAAGTGATACTAGAAGAGCCTGGCTTGATTAATTTACCAGAATGGGAGCGGCAGGAAGCATGTTTTCTGTTGATGGACACCTCGGTGGGGTGAATGCTAATCAGGGTTAAAGCTATTGTGGCTGGGGGTAATGATGGCAGCGGAGCAAACGGGGCGCCTGTCAGGTGGGAGAGAATGGAGCCTGAATCTCTGACGCAAGTCGCCGAGCTGACGGGCAGGTGAGTTTCAGGGGGCTTCCACTGGAGTACGCCGGCAAAGACATGAACCCCTTCGGAGAAGATGCACAGTATTGTTCCTTATGCTGTGCTTGGGGTAACACCACCCGCAGGTGGAGACTTTGGGTTCCTCCGGCTTCTCCTGCGGGCTCACTGGCTGCCCTTAGATACAACTTATGGTTTGCTGGGTTCTGGTCTCCTCATTGGTAAAGTGGAGGTAATGATGCTGATGGCTCCCCTAAAGCAGCTTGAGTCCTGCCAGCAAACAGGGCTAAGTAGCAGCAAGGTGTTTTTATTCTTGTTTCCAGCTACTTCAAAGGAAAGCAGAATGTGCCTCTCCAGCCATCAGGCAAAATGAAGGTGTGTGAGTGGGTGAGAACAAGGGCTGAGAGAGCAATGTCTGTCTCACCTGCACAGCCGCGGTGTTATTCAGTTTTTCTATAGAAAGAATATACGTTAAAGAGAACCCTTATTTACTTTTTAATAATTCGCCTTTCTGTGTACCACTGACAATGCTTTGAAATTAATAAATTCCCTGAGAGCAGGGACTGTAACTCTCTGCATTTTTTGCTGGCATTTTCATTTGATCATTGCCTTTTCCACAATAGACATCTGTCCTGAAAGTAGCTGCCTCTTGCTGGTAAATGAATAGCTCCCTTCATGGTCTGTGCCACATTTATCTTAACTTGGTCAGATTGGCTAAAATGAGATGAGTACTACTAAAATCTAAAACACATTCAAAGGAGGTCAAAGTTAGCCAGATTAGTGTGTTGTCAGCTGCGTTTTAGAATCTTAAAAGAGAAAAGAAAGTCCTAAATTATTGGTGTATTCCCCACCAACTAGGGAAAAATAATTATAAATAAGAGGGGGGGCATTTTTGCAACTGAAACCACAAATATTTCCAAAAGGGAATTTATGGAACCATTGGACACCCACAAATGCATTTCTTCATCTGTGTTGTCACCAGTACCTTTTTGGTAGGGATCCGTCAAGTATATGTCCTCTTTGGCCATATGTCCATCCCCGCCAGGCTTTCCAAAGCTGGGAAGCACCAACAGGCTGCCATTGGAATTGTGAGCTGGGAATTCCCTAGGGCACAAGGCTGTCAGGCTGGGGTCAGTGTGGTTTGCTCAAAGCATCTTCAGCTCCAGTTTGACAAATGTGGGAAATTCTCGACTATGTACCTGTACTCCTATAGCACTGATAGGGCTGGGAGATCTTTTTTTGGTGAAAAATGTTTCATCCTCACTCTGTCAGAGGATATTTAAATAAACAGATAATGCTAATGTAACTTCATAGCAATATTTCTTCTGGATAGACTCACAGAAATATACAGCAAGTGTAGTGTTCAGTTAGTCTTTTCAGTGCAAAGGTGGGTTGTGTCGGTTTTCTGATAGAAAGAAATTTTTGCATGTGGCATACCAAACTCTACATTTAAGGGCAGATGCCACCAAATGCAACAGGACATGACTGTCCATTGCTTGTGCCATTAAATTTCTCAGGTTATTCAGATGCACGCTTGACTACACTGACAAATCCTAATAAAACCAGAATGCCAAATAGAAAAGGGAAGAAAAGTTATACAAGATAAAAGGGCGTTGAGCTCCAAAGCTCATCGGGATAGTTATAGAGCATGTTCAGGTTTACAGTTTAAAGTACTGAAAGGTTGGTAAGTGTTTGACAGTGCTAAGTGTGGTCTTTAGCTCTTTTTGCCAGAGGTAGCCCCTTGTAGTAAGTACAAGCATCTGTCTCTATCAGGAGGCTCACTGAACCGAAGCAACAAAAAACTTCTGCCTTCAACATGACTTTCATGGTTTCCTTCTCAGTTTGCTTCATCTTAAGGCACTTTCTGCCTGGTGCCTTCAGACAGATCAAGCGTGAAGCATGCCATGGACTCTGATAATACTACCACCTCAGCTCAACAGAGGCAAGCTTTGCTGTGGGGTAGTGTCGAGGTTTAGAAGAGCTCTGCTTAACAATATACATTAATACATAACACAAGTAACAGTCTGAAAATATGCCAATGGTGCTTCGGTACTGCTTGCTTTCTCAGAAGATCTATGAAAACAATAAACCACTGGCACTTTGAGCTTAAAATTGAAGGCAATGCTGTGCATTCATTGATGAGGTTGGGTCACTGATGTCCCCTCCGCAGTCAAAGGAGGGGGAAAGACACTTCTACAGGACAAGCCCTTCTAGTTTACACTGTCTGTGTCCACAGTGAGCTGAGATAAAAAGCTTGTATTAGTGACTGAGCCTTTAGACAATCCCACCTTCACTGCCAGTTGTATTTTAACTGAGCAAAAGGCGTCCTGCTTTGTAAGCTTTCACCTTGAGGAAGGTATTTGTTTTAGGGTTCACCAAAAAAATGTCTGTTTGAAATCAAACAAATTTTTGTTTGGCCGAGCCTTGTTGCATATGCTGTCTCCTTCCCAAACCACATACCATTGCTTACCAGCTACTCCTTGTTTCATGCAATAAGATAGAACTTTCTAACACATTGAACAGCACAGCAAAGGCATAAGTTACCCATGGAGGGTAGCATTCCCTTCACTGGAGGATGTTAGACACAAGCTGGTCATTAAGGAAGGTTTCAGTGTAGCTGAACTTGGAGTACTAACAGTATGGGTGACTTACTGAGGCTCCTTCCAGCCCATTTTCCTGTATGTCTCTGGAATAACTAAAACATCAAAAGTATAATTAATCCAAACTGACCAAGAGAAGGGAAAGAGGGTTACTGCATGTAAGCAGTGAGTGTTTAGTGAAAGAAAAAGAAAAAGAAAACCGTACATTTTTTATGTCTTAACCATGTGCTGCTGATTCCTTATGAAAAGCTTATTTCAAGATGTCAGTACTGTGTTACTTGACAGCCTGCTGCTTCCACAGCTCAGAATACCTGGTGAGCTGCAGTCTGCAGTTAAGATGTGAGCATACAGAAAGGACTGTAAGTGAATTTAGATGCATGTAACTCTTAAATTACATAGTGCTGTCAAGTATTGATGTTTATACTTGATAGCTTTAATATTACTATTTATGTCTCAATAAATTATACTTGCAGAAGTAAAAATGGAAAAGCCAGACTGCATTAATACCTATACTAAACATAAATCTCAAAACATAATTAATATGGATATTAGCAGTGTAATTTCAATAATATTAAACATGCCTATGGCTTGTGGTAAGATCTTCTAAAGGTAGCGTACAAGTGATAGAGTGAATCAGGTAAGAAATGCTTTTTTGCAGAAGACCTCGTTTGAATGATGATTGAAACCTTGGTACTGGATACCAGACACTGATTTGAAGTGAGAAATTTAAGACCTTCAATAAACCAAAGCAAGCTAAACCACACAGTTTTCAATATCACACTAAAATGTGCCTTGAATTTGAGGTTTGCAAACTATTCATATAATCATTGTGGGTTTTGCAGTGGAGCACACTTGTGTCATTTTCTCTGGAGAGAAGATAACTTCTTACTTGCCAGTCATGCTCCACAACAATTGGAGACGGGAAACATCTCCCCGAAGTAAAAGTTTATCTCTTATATATTTAAAAATTAGCACACTATAGCAGAAGATATCTGGCAAGTCAGCTGCAAGCTTGATGATGCCTCAGATTATGTTTCTGAAACGGCAGGGCACTGCATATCACCCTGAAGAGGGCTGTGTTTTTGCAACAATAAATCTATCTTCAGCTCCTCTCGATGATCTAACTTACAAGACTCTGTTGTTCACATTATATATTTGTGCTTAATATGGGCTAGAGGAAGCTGAGAAGCTCGTAAAATGAGCTTATCTTTTGTGTTAGGGTGAGAAGTGCTTTAAATTGTTTCAACCATGAACTCCATAGATAGTGTAACTACCCATATGTGAAATTACATTCCATAAAATGGCAATTTCGCTCAAATCCATTAATGAATTTTCTAGCCTCCACAGGCTCCAGCATGGTTTTAATTTGGTTAGAGCATCTGCAGAGGAGGGGATGATTGTTACTTGAAAAACATCAATGTATAGGGACAGACCACCCTGCTCTGTGGAGACGCCTGAGGTAAAGCTCTGGAGAAGTTGGCAGGGTTGACCCTTCTGACTCCTTGGTGAACTTACACACACGAGCGAATGGGGTGGTGGAGGCTGAAGGGCTGAGCAACTGCAGTGCTCTTGCTTCACTGGGTGCAGGAAAAATAAGGCCAGGGAGTGCATGTAAATTAATTTCTTTCTGATATTCGGCCTACAGATTCCTTAAAAAATTTCATTGCTTTACCCCGGTAATCTTTTAGTGTCAACAAAATTAATTGCCCTTTCTTCAGGTTGTTTAAAGACGCTTCAAGGTTTGAATGGTCTTTGTGGTCTTCTGTGAATGCCATGCAGCAAAACTCTATGGCTTTGGAAAAAAAAATATTAAAGCTCTGAAATAAATGATTGTAGAAATAAAGAGAATAAAGCTTTTCTTTTAACTCCTTTTGCTCATCACTTGACATGATTACAGGAGCTGGTAAACAGAAGTCACCTACAGTACCACAGCATCTTCAGCATGTAGAAATTATTCAAATATTTTCTGAAATGAATGGCATATCCCTCTTGACTTTCATTAGTCAAGACAGGCTTTCACTTTACATGAGGACTACATGGCTTAACAAAAAATTCATGTATACATCTATAAATCATATTGGGAGGCTGAAGAAGTGGTATTGGTGGGGCTTGATGCCAGCTAGATTCTAAACAAAATTTGTAACCTGGTTCATGAAATAGAAGTCCTGGACCAGTCCGTAGGCAGAAAAAAATATTCTAGGCTTGGTAATGTAAGAACACATTTTTGCTTGGATGGTACACTTATCCATCACTTCTGGATTAAACCATTCCTATTTTCCATGTGTGTTTATATACCAGGAAACTTGTTCATCATGATTCAGCCCATTTACTAGTGGAGTTTCACGCTGGCGTCACATAATACCAGAGTGCTACAGACTACGCAAACTAGTAGCTGACTTCTGAGTAGAGTTTAATATTGATTTTGCGTGCATGTAGCCACTCTAGAGCCAGCCAAAATAAACAGGAAACCACCCGTTGTCTCAGAATTAGGTTTAAATCCCTAACTGATTTGGGTCTACGCTGCCTGAAGGCTGTTGATCTTTTCCTATCAAATACTCACAACTGAAGTTATCAGCATGACAAAGTTTTTTTTTTGATGTAAAAGACAGACAGTCATCAGAAAGGGATTTTCTGAGAAATGTTTCTTATTCTGGACTGTTTTTCCTTCCATGAATGTGAGAACTCAGGTTCGCTAATCTCTCCGTAAATACTGAGAACACTTTTTTTCAGAATTGAGATGTTTGAGAAGAGTCTGGAGAAAGGTTGATATCGGTTGTTGTTTGCAATCTATAATGATGTCATGGGGTCAGACCAAGTTGTGACTCTATAGGCTGGCAGTGACCTCATGAGAGATTCGTCTCCCTTAACTACAGATGTACTGAAGTATAACATTTGACCCAGACTAAGTGAACATGTGACTAAGGTAGTTGGGAAGAAATTCCTTGTGGAGTCGCCTCTTTTCAACTGAGTGTGAAGAATGAGAATACCCAGCTCACACTTGACATCTTGGGTAAATTTTGCCTATCTTTGCATTTATAAATTACTTGAAATGTTCACCATCTAGTGGATTCCTGCTCTTCTATCTGATAATTGAAATACAATAATTAACAGTCTGCCATGTATAAGGGGAAAAAAAGAAGTCCCTCATAAAAGTCCCATTTGGAGCTTTACCTCCAGCTTCCCTTTTCATCTTATTTTTGGGTATCTTAAAGGGGAGAAGTAAAACATGACAAACAGAACTACTCTGGATCTCAGACCACCATCTGCATCCTCAATTCACTGGTGTTTTTTTCCTTTTCCCCTTTCTCACCTTCTGTTACCATTATGTGCCAGATCTGAGATCTTATTATTCCTTTCCTCTCCCAGTCAGACTCCGAGCAAGAGCACAGTGCATGGATCAGTGTCTGAGTATTTCCTTCCAGATCAGCAGCCTTGCTGGCTCCCACACATGGAGAAGTTTGAATTTCCCGGTGTTTTAGTGCTGCGATTTTTCACATTTTTCACATCTTTCAGGAGGTTCTTCATCTCAGGCCTAATGGGCCCAGTCAGGCTTGCAGCTAAGGACAAACGTAGCAGGAGATGAGCAGCAAGCCTGTTGCCTTTGAAAGAAAGCCTTCAAAGCTTTATTCTCCAGGGCTCTGGGTGCTGGTGAGATACCCTAAAAATCCACCACAAACGAGTCTGAGGGTGCCATGTCCCTAAACCCAGCTCCCGGCGCAGAGGTTGGAGGGAAGCAGTGTGACTTTTAAATACAGGGAAACAAAACAACACAGCAATTGCTTTACAGCAAGCAGAAACCCACAGGCATTAAGTGAGAAATAAAAGGTCAAGGGAACAGATTTTTGTCACGTGTATGTAGCTTGCTTCCTAGTTCCTGTCAGTCTTTTTTTTTTTCTTCCACAAAGTCATAATTTCTGGCAGACTCCACAGCCTGATGGTGTTACAATGACTTTTTTTTTTAAGGACATCTCCCTTTGGAACGTTTTTCTGTGTGGTTTCTTTGTTCGGTGAGCAGAATATGCCTGCCAGCAAGACAGAATCTCATTTAGTTACAAAATACACTGATTCTTTTAATGAAGTTGTGGATACGTTCTGCAGAGAAAGCACAGATGAGGGTCTCCTCAGCTTCTCTCTGTAGGGCGATTATGGTTCGTTTTAGAAGTACAAAAATTCTCTGAGGCACCAACTCCTTCAGTTTTTTAGCAGGTTTTGTTGAATTATGTGTAACAAAAGTTTCACAAATTGGCGCTGCATTCTGTCCTGAGAAAAGGACTTGAGTTTTTTGGGTGTATTTTTTAGTCTTCATTTGTCACATTACTACTCTCCAGTGGTTTGATTGAGCAACAATGTGCCACCTGAGCATGCATTTTAAATTAAGATGGGGTCACTCTCTTCTGTGTTTGGTAATTATCAGTTGCTTGAAGCATAGAAGATTTTGTCAGACAGGTAGGCTTGAGCTTTCTGGTGATGGAAACTGGACAAATCTTAAAACTTGTTAGGTCACACAGTTAAACACTTTGTCTCTTTTTTTTATGCCCTGTAGGTGTATTCTTTATGCAGTATGGCTCTTCCTATAAAGTTGAATCTGGCAATCTCAGAGAGACATTTATCCTTGCTTTCTCATATTAATTCAGTTCCTCTCCCCAATAGTTTCAGCTTAAAAAATATTTAAACTACTTAACTGCTTCTGCTGCTCATTCTAGCCATACTGGTGGCTTCTTATCATCGTACTTGTACTCCACCAAGCATTCGCACAGCTAAAGGTGCTCTGGAGCAGCAGAACTTCCCATCTTGTAAAATCCACGTTACATATTTATCCCATCTGTTTGAAAATCTACCCCTTTTCGGCCTTTTCAATGTATTCTCTTTCTTATTAGAAACACAGCTGCCTTTGTTTTCATTCTGCTGCAGGAGTGCGTATAGGACCCCAACAAGACTAGCAGAGCACTGAGCTAAGCTCAGAGTTTACACGACATGTCAGTCTCTGCCCCCAAAAGCCTGTGAGCCAAATAAACAGGACCAAGAACAGGAAGAAAGAGGAGACGTGAAGCAATGGGACAAGGTCACGCAGCAGGCGTCAGTGTCAGTGGTGGGACCAAAATGGAGGCTTCCCGAGCCCCAGGATAGCACCCTGTTGCACCAGGCATGGGGAATTTTACAGAAAGGATCCCTAGGCTCTCAGGATTCAATTATTTTTTTGTTGCCTTGCCTCTGCTCCCCTTACATGTGACCGGCGGCAGCTGTGGTGCTGGCTATTGCCAAAGTAGTAAATAGAGTCTTCTATCCCCACTGAAAGGAGAGTGAATGATGTAATTTGGCTCCTTTTCACTCCTGCTGGCTGCCAAGACATTATTTCTGTATCAGTGCACATGGCCATTTGGCATCAAACAAGACCCTTTACTCTTTGTGTAAGTGGAGGCAGGATGTTAATTCTTTCTGATGTACCAGTAACATATCTGGAGTGGTGCAGCAGCCTTTCTTTCAGGAGGCAACTGATTCTCAGCGTTCCCTAACAAAAAAGGAGTGTGAGGGCCTTTCATTGCATGCGGAGCAGCCAAGGAGGTAACCACGTACCTCCTTTGGTGCAGCCCTGCTAACCACAAGTCAGTTCTGTTGTGTACATTTAATTTCAGTGGGATAGCAAGGCTGTTTGTTTTGCTTATTGTGGTAGTTCTGCTTCAGAGCACCTCTGCATTGATTCATTAACCTTCTATGTTCTACAACCTTTAAATTTGAGCAGTATCCCTTTTAAAGGCTGGAAAAAGGATTCAGATTCTGTATAACATATGAAATCATACGGCACCCACAAGGCCATATTTCTGCCTACACTGTCTCCATCTTCCGACCATATGAAAATATTCTTACTCCAATGGCTTTACATCAGATCGTTAACTTTGCTTTATTGCCTGTGAAGACAGTTCTATGAATTTTCCTTCTGGATTTTTGTGAACAGGAACAATTTGGAGGAAAGGGAGAGGAAGGAAAGCGATCACCTTCTAGTGCCAGTCCAAATTTATGTGTTTGCCTGGCCTGTCGAAGACCCGGAATTGCTGTATTTCTTCCTTGAGACCTCCTGCACCTCACATTGAATGGGGTGATGGTATCAGAAAATCTTTCTTTTTTCTCTCTTAGGAAAATAAATGGGTGTCCCGGACAAACAATTGATGCCAGTGAAGGTGCTAAAACGAGCAGGGAGGTGATGCAAGTGACTTTTGCATGCTGTCTGCCTCCATAAGGAAAGAAAGAGGTTGCTTTCATTCAGGTAGGATAGACCTACCTAAGTAACTGGGTCTGCAGTCTCAGGCTAATAAAAAAAATATGCACTATTCCATCTCAAGTTGAACAGGCTAAAGAGTGCTTGCTTAGTGTCTACCACAACAGACATCGAAATTCAGAGTGTGAGAGAACAAGCTGGTTCAGAACCTCTCCCCGGGGCTGTTCCTCTAACCAGGACAGCATCAACAAGGCATAATTTTTGAACTGCACATTAATTATAATCTCAACAGTTCTTTTTCATTTTAACTGTACTTTCAAGCTGGCTTACCTAAGTTACCAGAGGCAGGCTCACATGCCTGTTTTACAGGAAGGTTGCTAATGAATGGCTGAAGGTTTTCATTGCCTTTGCAACACAGAGGCTCCCTCCTTCCTTCGCTCATTGGCACTCAAAGCAAAGGAGGCAGACTGGGTAAACCTGCAAACTGTAGCATCCAAACTCTCCAGTAGTTATGTTTATTGCTACACTCTCAAGGGTAAATCCAGAGAATACTTGAGCATCCATAAGTGGCTCTGGCACTGGAGAGCAGGGATAACCCAAGAGGGATCCAGTTTCAGGCTTTGCATGTGGATGAGACTGGTCAAAAAGTTCTGGGGTTGGTGTCCAGGGGCAGCCCAGTCACCACAACAGGCTCTGGGGAGCATGACTGCCCTGTATCCCATCCTGCCAGCATATGGGATTGCTCCTCGTCCCACTGCTCCATCCCCACCACACAGGTGCTGCGGGACCGATCTGCAGCAGTGCAGCTCAGCAGCACAGAGAGCAACACAGCAGAGCCTCAACCTCTTCTTCTGCTGCAGGTACAAACCTATTCAGGCAGAAGGCTGGGTTTGTCCCTTTACGCACAGAGAGAAACGCAGTTTCCTACTTCTCTCCCCAGTTAACGTCCACCTCCCGCTACCACTTGATTGCACCTTCTACATCCACTTCTCACACTGGTCTTTTATTCCCTGAGGGTCTTCTCTTGCCTTCTCCCACTTCCACTGGGAAAATGCTTCATTAAAGGTTTTTTCCCAAGAGAAGAAGTGTGTGTTTAAGGGACAAGCATGTGGGCATAATTTTCCAGCAACAGCATCGCTGCAGGCAGTCAGGGCTGATCTGATACAAGAGGGCTCAGACTCAGACCCCCAGATTTCACCTTGGAAAAAGCTCTTGGCCCAGGGTGAGTGCAGAGTTTTGTCACTTGGAGGTGAAGCTGCTCCCTCTGTGGAAAAGGAGCAGAGCTCAGGGGACCAGACTTTTGCTTCTGCTGTTTGTGGGGGAAGGAGAAGAAGTACTACTGATGTGAGGGGTCATAATTTTTTTCTGCCTCCCTGGACATTAATATCTTCTTTGGAAGCAGTGTGGCCATCGGTGGGGGAAATTGTTGGTGGAGTCACTGATGACTTCAGCCACTGCCTACTTTGTGGGTGCCTAGACCTTAGCATGTGTGTGTGGGCAAGCAAAACAGCTGCAGACAGTATGTCCCCAAAGCTTGCCCACTGCTTCCGCCAGAAATGCTCTTGGCAAGTATGGCGCTAGCAGCCTTTCAAGTGCCCATCTCTGGCTGGGTGTGCACAGAGCCTAGCATTTCCGCTTGTCGCTGGCCTCCCGTTCCTGACTGCCTGCTGCTTCAGCTTTGTGTCCCTGGCTGTATCCCTTTCTCACAGGGCTGCCTGTGGTAATCACTCAACCAAGCTTTACACTGGCTTGTCCAAATAAGTTTCCATCCTGTCAAAAATGTATGGACACTCTGTTCATTTAATAATCTGCTCAGGCAGTATCTTATGCAACAACGTTCATAACAGCCGTTTTGCTTAACTTCCCTTGCTGCACAGCAAGACCTGGGCATGACAGCTGTGGATCTAAATGCTGACTTCCTTAGAAATGAAGGTGAAACTCAGCTGACACTGGTGTTAGATTCAGCAGTGGCATTAATGGCAAGAGCCAGAGGCTGTGGAAAAGGTCTTTACAACCAACCCAAATTTTCACTGGCGAAAAACCTGGATTTCGAATTGGGAGCAAATGTAAATTTTGGAAGAGAAAGGGTAAGCTTGTCTAATCATCACATCTACAGAAGTGTCCTCATCTTCTGAACTTCCTTTGGCACTGCTTGAAGTGAAAGCTAAGCCAGTGACGGGTCTGGGAACTCCTGATCTATGGACCTGAGGAGGGAGGTCCACATCTGCAGTGCAGAACTGGAGGCAGACGTAACTCGTGGAGCAGAGCCTTTTCCTGTACAGGAAGGTTTAGGCACACTTCTCTCTGAGCTACCTCTGGTGCTGAGACAGTGAGTAATAGGCGACATTTCTTTTCAGGAGTTAGGTAGCTCTCCCCCCTAATGCTTGTGTGGGAGAGACAGACAGGGACCTGTTCTCAGCCCTGCCTGTTTCTGCATTCAGGGCAGAACGCAAGATGCAGTGTCTGCTCCGTCCTCTGTGCCAAAGACGCCATGTCCTCAGCTACCTGGGAATGGGGAAGACTTTCCTCTCTGGTCTGTGCATGTGTGTGCTCGAGCGTTTGCATGTATGTGTGTGCACGTGGCCAATATCTTAGCTCTAAAACTCTCCACAGTTTATAGGAAGGATTCAAAACCCCTATCTTCAGGGCTGACCACTTGGGTCTATCTCCACTAACAACCTGTGAGCAAAGTCCCACAGCCCCGTAGATGCTCTAGCTGGAGCTTTGCTTCCCACATCTCTGCCATAGTCAGAGATGGTCCTAAGTACATCGGTACAGCACGGTAACAAATGATACAATTATTCTTGCATAAGGCACTATTTCAAAGACACTTATTTCATCAGCCAGTGCATTTCAATGGGATTTATTTCCTCTCTCCTGCTATTCATTTACTTCTCTTCTTGTTGTTGCAATAAAACTCTGAACAGAGGGGGAAAAATCTGGATGTCAGTTCAAAATATAGTAGTAAATAATTCACCATAATATAAGGAGAAATTGCTTTTTGTTGACTGGAGCTCATGCAGAGCATTGCATGCAGCTCAGCCCTGATAAACATGGTCAGTTCTGGATACACAAATTTAGTCTGTGTCTTCTTGTTTCATCCCTGGGATGATGTTATATAGGCTATATTAAGACTACTGCCAGGTATCAACACAGAGTGGGGTAATGTATTGTACAGCTGGCTGAGGAAAGCACAGGACAGTTATTTCTTTCACTTCAGCCCCTTTCCTCCTTCACTGCTTTTGTCACTGAGAAAAAGAAAACAGAGAGGTGAAATGTGAAGCCTTCCAGTTGTCTACATCTGTTAACCAATTTATTTTTTTTAAGGCAGAGAAAATAGGAGGGTAAAGAAGGTGAAGGTAGGAGTATGTCTTAATCTACAGCAGATCAAGGTCAGCAAATAAATGTAATCACTCTTAGAGTTAGTGCGATCTATGTCAGTCACGTTAACCTGGTGAACCAGTGACCCGTGGCTCCCACCTTGAGTGTGGCTGGAAATATTAGTTTTAACAATGCCCAGGGCTGCAGATGCAACGTAGCCTTCCTGAGGCTGCAAACAGTGATTGAAAACTATCTGGATTATGGAAACTAAACCCAACCAGACAAATGCAAGGACAGACAGCCCTGTCTCTGCAGCTGGTTGACAGAACATTAATTCAGATACTGTTCAAAACATTAATCTTTGCTTAGTTTCCAAATCTGAGCTGAAGCAAACAGGCTAGAGTTACTGGACTTAGTATCAAAACATGTGCTTTTTAAAGTTGCTTTTAATCTTTTTGCTCCGTGACAGGGTAAAATATCGGGGTCTGACAGAGCTGGCAACTCTGCAATGCATAATCTGGTTTGTAAATGTGTTGTCTTGGATTGCTAAGTGGGTCAAGGAGACAAAGGTATTGGTAAAGAGGGGTTCAGGCTATTAATTACATTTAATCTAATGGTCTGCTGAATACAGTGATTGCACAATAGTGAGAAAAGGAGGAGTGGGGAGGAATCTTTCTGCTCTATTCTGTACTTCTTAAGCAATCGCGCACAAATTTTCATGCAGCACCACACGCGCTCTGTGTTTATTATTGTTTTGATAGCTAGCCTTGCAAAGTAGGGCTCATGGGTGTAGATGATTTGAAAATAATGACTCTGACATTATATGACCTTTAGGTACGTTGACAGCCACTCCAGACTACATGGTATTTTATGAATAAAAGAATATTTTTTTGGCTGGGGGAGTCTGTTGATGGAAGATGTTTAAATGTAATAAACCAGAGTTATAGTCAAACAAAGTGACAGTCCTTGTTGTGGAACTCGCTGTAGGGGACATGAGATGATTTCTGTGCATGATAATGCATTTGCTTTTAAATGCCATCACTAGATTGATAATTATAGAATTCTTCATATTGCGCCTGGCAGGGAGTCAAGGCTGAATCTTACCAGTCCGTAAGAGTGTGAGATAGAAAAGTATGCTGTAAACCAAAAGAGTTTAGTCAGTTTGTGCACGCAGATGCTAAATGTATTTAAGATGTTACAGGAGGGAGAGTTTAGTCTGTTCTATTCAGAGTCAGCATAAAGCCTGATGATGCTTTATTAGCACTCAGTGTATTGGCAGGAAGGCTCTTAAGACCGCTTTGTTGCAAATGATCCATAAGCGACCACCACCCAAAGCCTGTCTTTTCCCAGTTTGGTTAGGTATGTGGTAATGGGTTTAATTCCTTGTATCTAGCAATCCTTTCATTTCACTTTCAAAAAATAGAGAAATGCAGTGAGGAGGACAGAGCATCTGGAGCAGAATGAAGATATTCAGTATCTGCAGCAGACAGAGGAAGGAAAACAAGAAGGAACTGGTCATGTTCTACCACCAAATTCCTCAATCAACTAATTCTGAATAAAATCATAGGTGGAATTTTTAAGAACACCATGACCTAGGGACTGAAAAATGGAACAAAAAAAAGTCAAGTTTTATGCATTGGGTACACTGAAAATCATGGTTGCAATTGCCCAGATACAATCAATGTCATCAGCACAGCTCCCTTCGCTGATTGCAAATACTCGGTGTGTTTGCTGCCGTGCACCACGCTCCCCATGCAATGTGGCTGAAGCCTTGTGAATTCTGCCGGTGAAGAGTGGGACTTTTTAAGTGCCTTAGTGATTTAAATATGCCAGTGTTGACTCACAGTAGGCTATCTGCTTTCAGGCGGGTAAAAAGTAAATTAATAAAAAATGAAAACCCTTTTTGGGTGGACAAGCTGTCTGTGAACCCTTAGATAAATATGCTGATTGGTTTCAGTAAGAAAAAAGAGGGGGATTCTCTTAAGGATATATATATGTTCTATCTCACCTTTTTAAACACAGTATTTTGATATCCTTTCATTTCAAGATGGCAATTTTTTTGTTTAAAAATTGTCCTGATTATTTAAACGGTCTCTAAACACTAATCACAACACAGCACTTCCTTTTATATCAAATAAACCATTTCCATGTTCATCCAAAATTTTCTTTCTCATTCCCCACCCACAATATCTCAGTTTGGAATCTACACCAAAAATGCATTATTCATCCAGCCCTGTTCAAAATCCCATCTATGATCATCCAAAGACCCTTAAAAGGGCAGAGTACAGTGAGGAGCTTCCTTCCCACTTCGGTGAGGAGGTTGCACTCATAATGAGAAAGCCCAGATGCCTATGACTAAGTCATTTGCTGCAGGGACAACGAATGCCAGAAAGAGAAGGCAGCGACTTCCCTGAGCCTCCTTTAGAGTTGTTGAGAACCAGCAATGAAAAGAAAATGTGCACCCTTCATTTCTCAGCAGCAAAAGCAACAGCCCAAGAGAAATCAAGGCAGAAGAACCAAAAACTCAGCAGAAAAAGAATGAGAAGAATGAGAAATGGACAGAGCAAAAAAACCCCCATCCTCACACAGAAAGCAGAGGGGGAAGGGACGCACTAAAACCAAGACAATGGCAAAACGGTCTGTTGACATGGTGTGCTGGTGCAGAAACCTTAAAGCATGAATGGCAGGTATCTTGGCAGTCGTACCAGCAGCATGAGATGGCACGTGTGGACAAAGGTGGACAGCCATGATGGAAAATCTGCCTGACTAATAAAGATAATTCCCTGAAATAATATTTTTTTGCGGGACAAGAGATCTCTTATGCTGCCTGGACAGGGTTGCAGCCTCAGTCAGAGACATGTTGTTTTATGAGACATTATGAGGACAGAATACAACATACACACACGAACACAGTAGTTGTATTTGTGCACTCAGAAGCACATTTGTTTCTTTACACCACTACCTTAATGGGCTGTTCGCTGATAAAATGTGCTTACTGCCCACTGTGTCCATTTCTAGTTGTAAGCTAAAAATTCTTCTCTTAGGAAGATCCCTCTGTGTTGCGCAGGTGTGTGGGGAATTCTGAGCATTTTAATGACTCTTCATCTTCTTATTTTAGTTAGAGAGGTCTGAAGCAAAATTTCTAAATTCAAATGAAGAACTTCAAAAATGTCATGTTCTTCAAGAGCTCTGAATTCTAGAGGTATGCAAATAACTTTTCTTCAATTCCTTGGCAAGTGTAAAACATCTCCAGCTGATGATATTTTTAGCAAATATACATTTTATTTTAAATTTTTTTTTGCTAATCTGAAAATGAAACCATCAGTTTTGAAGTTAAAACCTTCAATAAAAATGTGTCTTTCTTTCCAAATGAGAAGCTGTTTGTAATTTGAAAATTAAAATGTTTTGTTTCAAAATAGTAACATGGAATATTTGGACCTTTTTTAAAGGAAATTTAACCTTTTTTATAAAATTTCATTAAGAAGTATTAGCTTTGCGAAGCCTCTTTCAGTTTTCAGTGGATGTAACTAATAGATGGTTATTAAAGCGAGTTAATTATTGTGTGCATAAATCTGGAATTTGTCATATAACATCAGTTTCTGGTTTTGTAGCGATTTTTTAAAATCAAAGACAAAAGGCCAGTGGCATGCCATAGTTTCTTATATAAGCAGCAAGAGTGAAGTCAATAGGTGCACCAGATAGGGGAATATAGCAGAGTGAAGACACTGTAAGGTTTTAGTTACTGTAAGTTTTCTTACTGTCATCATCTCAATTACATCAGTAACTTACTGAACTAGTTCCGCCTACGTGGCTCAGCTTTCCTCAAATAAAACAGCCGTTGATCTGACCAGGCACTGACCTGCTCAGTTTCTCTTTAATCTCTCATTCTTATTATCCACATTCCTATAATACTTACTTGGCTTTGCAGGCAGTTTTATTTTCATACACCAGTTTCTTTCACAAAGCAAAATGTAAAAAAGCTGATACATTTTCCCTGGAACTTCTCCCACTTTCACTTTTTTTTTTTTTTTTTTTAATTGATAGACGTCTTCTGAATTGCTAAATTGGGAGTATAGGCTGCCAGCTGTCTCTGCTGGTAGGATATGTAGAGCTGAGCTGTTTTACACTAAGGGCTTTGAGCAATTATCACCATCAAACAAGATGGTCTGTGAGTGACCAAAGCCTTGTTTCAAAGCCTTTTGTGGCTGATCGTTGGATTGTCTGGTATCTAATTTGTCTTAAGAACTGACTGAAGATTTTCTCTACAGCTGAAGCTTTCATACCGTCTGCCCCTTCTGTCCTTCTTCCTCTGTTTCTCTCTATCTCTGATGTCTAACAAGGTGCTCTAACATGTGCTCATGCTAAACTTATACTTCCATGGCAGCACTATGAGATCTTAACCCTTAACCAGCTCTCCTTTCTTCTTAGTTCTGGAAGGACTGTTTTTTTCCAAACCTTTATACCTCTGTCAAATTTGGCTGAAATCAGCCAGGATTTTAAAAAATTGATTTGGCATAGGAAACAATCTGAGAGCCAGACACACATTCCTATAGATACTCTCATCCAAACATATGCAGCATGAAACAAAGCTAACACATCTCAGAGGCACCACATTCCATATAAGTCAACACTTCTGGAGCTATTGAACATCTGTGTGAACACTGGCAAATTTTAGGTTTCTTGCATCTTAGAAGTTTCCTTGTTATAACCTCATTATGGTGCAGGCAAGCATTAAAATAAATGAAAATCAATGACTCTGTGATGAGCCCATTGATAAAACGCACTTGAAAGTTCCCTCCCCAAACATACATGAAGGAATTAAGCAGTGAGGTAGGAGGATTAAGTTCTTCTCATGGACTGATATGTGATTAAAAGACAGGAAATAAATCTGAGTATAAATGCTCAGTTATCACAGCATAGAAAATGCTGCAAAGGGTTACCACTGAGATCTGTGCTGGAACTTGTGCTCTCCAATGTATTAATGAATGATCTGGAAAGGAGAACAAAGAGGAAAAGTGAAACCTTTGCTGAGGAGTAATAAAAACTAAAATTGACTGTGAAGACCTGCAGGAGGATGGCTTGACGCTGAGTGATGGGCAATAGAACAGCAGGTGACATTATCTTTTGATCAGCTGAAAACCTGATGCAGATGTAGAAAAAACATCCCACCTATACATAGAGATCGACAAGTCCCACATCAGATGCTACCATTCAAGGGATTAGGTGTTCAGATCACTGTAGGTTGCTCTGTGAAAATAGCTCACTGTTCAGGGCACTATTCAGACTATACAGAGAGCTAAAAGTTGTTAGCAAAGAAAGAGAAAAGAAGGAAAGAAAAACAAACAAACAAAAACAACAACAAAAAGCAAAGCACATCTTTGAGTCAGCAAATAAAGCAGCGATGCACCCAAATTTTACAGTTCCAGTCTTGTCTTCTCTAGAATGAGAAAATAACCCACAAAAGTACTAAGAAGGACAACACAGATGACTGCTGATATGGCATAGTTTCTGTACAATGAGAAACTAAATAGAATAATTATCTTTCCGTGAAGAAAAAGGATGATATGAGTGATTTCTGAAATCATAGGTGGTACTGAAGAGAGAGAAATTATTTTTTTATACCACAAAAGCAGTGGCTTTCAAATGGAACTGTCAAACTAAGGTTTTAAAAGAAACACCAGGCAGAGTTTTCCACAGTGCATAATTAAAGAGCAGAGCTTATTGCCACAGGGTGTTGCGGAAGCCAAGAGTATAAATTTGTTAACAAAGCAATTAGACAAGCTCACAGATGAAAACTCCATCCATGGTTACTAAACATCAAGATGCCAAGCCACTTCAGGCTTAAAAAGTCCCTGTTTCACATTTTCCCTGTTCTCATATTTTGTCCTCAAGCTACTATTACTGTTTGACACCAAGCACAGGATACAGGGACAGATGGACTTCTGGTTTGGCCTGTTATAACCTCCCTTACAGTCTTAATTGTGATACAGAGAAACAGGGGGGGAGATGATCAAGGTTACTTATGGGAGCACCATCAGAAGTGGAATTAGAACTCAGAGCCTTTTTCTTTTCTTGACCTGCTGACAAGCTGCTGGGGGAAACCTCTTCCTTGTCTCTATATTTTACTATTCTGCAAGACCCGCTTTCATTCTTTATAGATTGCAGATTGCGGTTAAGTACCTCCAGGAGAGTCTGAGAGTATTTGGAAGAGAGCCTGGCCTTTGGGAAATATATATGAATATAAACAGATCAAACAGAATTTACCACAACCTTGTGTATCACTTCTGAATTTTGGTTGAAATCTCAGGAGGCAATAATCTGGTGCAACGGGGAAGGAACTGCTAGTAGCGCTCCCAGGCCACTGGAAAATGTAAATTCCTCCTAATCCTCTAGGGCAGTAATTGAAAAATATGCAGTTATGGAAATATTTTTGGAACTCTGGAAACAATTTTCTCAGTACCAGCTTGCCTAAGAACTACAGTGGAGTTGAATGTTTCAAGAGTTTCAAAGACAAAGATAACAGACATTTTTCCAGAAAATGATCATACCATTAGTGCTGCGAGGGGCTTCAAATGAGAAGGTATCTGCAAAAGCTGTAGCAAAGAAATTTACTAAAAATAAGCTGCTTCCTAATAAAGAAAATTAAAGGCACCAGAGGCTCAGACCAAAGCTGCAAATCAATGAATCTGTGATCCAAGTGCAGATTTTAGTCAATGGGAGTGGACCTATGTACATGAAGAGTGAATGTGGCCTCTGGAGTCCACTGCGGGCACTTTTAAATTTAATTATAGCCTAAATACCTTTCTTCATTGGGAAACAAAAAGGGGTTTTAGAATATCAAGCCTCCTTGTTGGTGTTCTCACTAGTGCCAGGGGATATTGTGACAGAGAAGAGAAGGTAGTTACTGTATGTTAATTATTTTATCTTGAATTACAACCAAATTGGTGCATACAGTGTAAATCAGGAAAGAATTTTAAAGAAAAAAAAATATAGTCAAACAAAAGATCTGTGGAGAGGGGCTATTCCATTAAAGGGCCGAAGAACTGCATAATGCAACACACTACTGAACTCCATCTGCTTTTCATTTTCAAGCGCACTGTGTAATTGCCCTCCTCAGAAGGAGGAAAATCAGCCGGAGACGAAACAACTGTTTCAGCACAACGGAGGAGCTGAGAGGCAGAAGGGAAGGAAGCGGCACGCAGGCTTTGTGGGCAAGACACTGGAGACTGTGTGGCCACAGATTTCCTCTGTGTCACTTGGGCATGATTGGGGATTGATTTTTCAATGCAATAGTAAGCAGCATAAATGGGTACTGAGTGATTTGAGAAATCAGGCATTGGAAATACCCTTGTGCCTTAACCCTTACATTAAGTGCGTCAGTTAGGCTTTTCACTGTCAGAAATGTTGACTGTGATGTACCCAAGTTACTCAAGCAAAGGAGTCACATACATGAGCAAAGGAGTTACAGGACAACCCTGGCTTTGTGGGACTGAATTAGACCATTCCCCATGAAGAAAATAATATGTGACCGTATGAGTACAGACCATACTTTAAAACACCTATACATAGAACCAGGAGGATGAATCTAAACATTACTTACCTTTTCAGGGTGTATTTTGTGATGTTACCAGTGCTCTTTTCAAGGACTCATCTATGTGCAGGTTGGATATGCAAAGCAAGATCTTGACAGTTGCCTTTCAGTTCTACACAGACCGAGTCATGTGGAAGGTTCAGGATGAATCCTGAAGACAGTTTTTTTAAGATTGGGCTGTTGTCTTGTATGGGTTTGCTTTAGTATCACAACAAACATCAGGAAAAAAGACAGGAGAGGCAGAAGAGCCAGAGTACCTCATGCACAGCTGGCAGGAATGCTCTGACATTTTTTTCTTCAAGGGTCCTGTCCAGGCAAGACATCATCTTGCATCCACCTGCGTTATTAAAAGACAGACAGGCCTGCACCTTCAGCTGTGTAACACAAACATGGGGAGTGAGGGTAGCCAGCAAAGGAGACATATCCCAGGAGCTCAGAGCTGATTTAGCACTTTCTGCAACTCCTTTTTTCCTGTTGACTACTTTTGTAGCACGACTGAATGGAGGGGTCATGGCTGGGGCATTCACATCCTCTGGAGACCTCACTCTCTGTCGGCAGCTGCTACAGGTTGCTCTGACTTCTGCTGTGGGGCTGGACCAGCGCACAGAGAGCTGGAGTCAGGCCTTCGCCTTTTGGGGCTCAACTCTGTGCTGCTGCTCAGCCACAGCTGGGAATCTAGGTCATAGCGTCTTGCTCAGGATGCAGTCCAGGACTGCGCTCATTGAAGAGAGGTTAAACTCTGCGTATGATTGTGTCTGCAAATCATGTCAAAAGTTCATGGCTAATAATAGCCTGGCCCCACCAGATGTTCCCAGGATTTAATCAGCCCAAAAAGTATCTGGTTGTGACTTGATTTCTTTAAGTATAAATAAAATGACATGCAAGGGTAGTTGGTTTAGACCAGGAAGTGGGTAACCATGGAGCAGTGGCCTATATCTGTACCACACAAATCAGACATGGAAAACCACCCATCAAATTATCTGTTCCCTTGTATCTACCATTGAGAAGCTGTCTGCTAAAAAACATTACCTAGATTTTTGCTCAGTCTGTGCTTTAATTTGTATTTAACGTGATGTATTTTTTTATCTCCATTAATTCCAGTCTCCCACCTTGACCACCAGTATCTTTAACAATGGATTACAAGCATCGTTAATCCTAAAAAAAAGCAGCCAGTGAGATCATCTAAGGAAAAAAAATTAATCTATGTTTCTTACTGTCCTAAAAGTTGCCCCTCAGCAATATCTCCATTTCCAAATCTTCCCAGCAATAATTGATTTTGCAATACACCTCAGAGCACAGCAATTTTGTGCTATTTGTTGTAAATGCCAAAGTCGATGCCTTACCCACATTGGCAAACTCTCTCCTTTTAAACCAGCCTCAGGAGTTTCCACTGAACTTGGCTCTGGCACCACACACATGAGGAGCTCTTCCCATTCCCACCGGGGAAAAGCACACAGCGATCCACTGGTCTGCAACTGCTTTGCCTCAGAAGACCTCGTTCAGACTCGTGCTCCACTGTTCAGCGGGGCCAACAGGCAGGCAGCCAGGGGCTTGAATAAGTGGAATGAACTTCATGGCAGCCCTGACTGCCCCACATCAGCCCCCGCCCCCTGGTGCTTCCCACCTGCCCACAGCTCCAGGACCCAATGTCAGCCCCCCCGGGGCTGTCAGCCCCTGCCCCAGCAACACCGCAGCAGGGCCATTCTCCCCCCACAGCCCTACCCTGCCCAGCCATGGGCCCCCCTGAGCTGCCTCCACCCCCAGCCTGGCCTCAGCGTGTCCCCAACCCCAGGGAGGTGCCCAGCAACCGGGCCAGGGTCTGCCCCAGTGCGCCCCTGCTCCTGGCTAGGGGTAGGACGGGCCCCAAGGAGCTGCCAGCCTGGCTGCACCCCGATGATGGTTGGAAATGGCAGAGCTGTAAGGAAATAGCAGAGCCAGGAGGAGCCCTGAGACCAATGCCAGTCCTGTGTTCTAGTGACTAAGCAGCTGTGCCAGCCCCTGCAATAAGAAGATTTAGGCTTCGCCACATGCCAAGAACCCCAGGAGAGGCACATCGACCTCCAAATGTGTCTGTAATTCCCTTCCCACAATCATTATCTTCCCGTTAGTCCTTGGCAGGCGATCACGAGTGTTGCCCTGAGTCTCCTTTGCGTGGCAGGGCCTGATGTGTCCCTCGGCTGGGCAGGGCCACCCGTCCTGGAAACCCTGAGCCCTGCTTGTCCCCGCCATGGTGCCAGCCTTGGCACAGAGTGGGGAAGGGACAGTGCCCAGGTGGGAGCACAACACCGGAGAGATGCTGTGCTCTGGCAGGATGGATGGTGCTCCCTCTGAGTCCCACCTCAGATAAATCGTCCTCAAGGGTGCACAAGCCAGGCTCCTCCTTTGCCAGGGTATGATACATTACATTCCTGATGGAGGAAAAAAAAGTTAATTACTTTCCAGATGCATTAGGGGAGTAGCTGTGAGTGCTTTCCTGTTCATCTTTTATTTATTATATATTACCTAACTGTTTAAAAATTTATTGTTGTGATGCCTATAATTGTCTGGGTTACAACAGACCACGCTTGCTGTATGTTTTATTTTCAGAGCCTGTACCATATACCTTGCAAGACAGGAAATGGGGAGCCTGAATGTCATTTTGCAAGCAAGAAAAATGTTTCCCTCTACCCAGTGAACATTTAGGGCCAGGCTCATTCCTTGAGAACTTCATTTTTGTATTGCCGCGTTACGAGTTTCTGGCCAGAGCACTTAAGGGCACTGATCTGCAAAGCCAGAGGAATCCAAATTTTCCTGTTAGCAGACAAACTGTCACATAAACAAATCTACTAAATATCTGCATGTAGTGGTCCGGCCAGCTACTCACTCCACAGGCATACTGGCATTTTTCTCTACTGTTGATAAAAAAGTACCTTACGTCCTATTCTAGTATTAAAATTATTTCTTATAACTCACTTAAAATTAAATTATCTGGAGTCAGGTTCTCTTTTCCTTATATCCATCAGTACCCTCTATTCCATAAGATAATTTATGTCCCAGTGTGAAGAGGAGAGTCTTTACTCAGATTTTGAGTAGATCCTTAAAAAAAACCCCAAAAAAACACAAACAAAAAAATGACCCACTAACATAAATCTCATTTGTACTGTTTGTGATTTTTTTTCAGATCTCAGTTCAAGCCCATTTGTAACACTGATGTACTTTTTTTACTTTATTAATTTTCCCACTTCTTCATTTTCATGCCTTTTAGCAGCACAGTTCTTCCCCAAAGCCTCACAATATCCCCAAAATAGAAAAAATGATTCCTTAAAATAAAACTTGCATTGTCATCATCTTGTCATCCAGCCTATGAAACAGTGTTTCCACTGACTTCTCTAAGCTGTGGATAAGGCCCCATATGTCTTAATTACAGAGCTTAGCATAAGCTCTTTGCACAGAGTGCAGCTTTGTCACTGCATTGTGCTCTACTGTGAACCATTATTTGTAGGAGGCTGGCGTCTGGAAAACAGTTTTGACAAGGGCATTGCTGGTCATGTAGAAACAGATAATCCTGGCCCAAAGAGCTTGCAAGCAATGCAGGGAAGATGGACAAAACGTGGTGGTGGGAGGAGACCCCTGGAGAAGGAAAGGACCTTGCTCGGCACTGCATCAGAGAGTTGGAATAGAGGTACTATGCTCCATAAAACCAGCTCAGAAGCTGATATTATGAGGCCACTCTATTTTGAAAGTAAGCTGAGTCTTTAGTGAAATGCTGTGACCGTGGAGACTCCTTTCCCAGTATCTTCTCTGAGCACTTTCTTTTTGCAAACCATCTCATGCCAAATCTGACTCAGGTTGCTGAGTGTTGTCTTTAACCATTTCTATTGGTGTTGCATCTTTTAGCAATCATTTGATGGCTGGACAGGGTCAAAGATTGCCATTGCATCATATTTCATCTTTGGGATGATGTCGTGTTGGCCCTCTGTGTAGCTCACATACATCATCTCTTTCAAACTCAGTGCCGATGACAGTTGAGAGTCTTTTTGAACCTGGAGGCCCCAGCTGCTTCAGGTCAGCCTGCCAACATTCCCCAAATATCTTTGATTATTTCAATGCCAGTATGCACTTGCTGGGCATTAACAAGAATTTGAATTCTTCTTGCCACTCCCGATGAGGCTTTCTTAGCCTCATGTCTCACAGGGACTGTGGTACAAACCAACGTTTTTAAAACTCAAATTTTTTGAGTGCAGGTTGCTGGTTTGTCACTAAACTCACAATCTCCTGAACTATTTTCTCTCTTATTCTCTTTTTTTTTTTTGACCAGTTTCATGACTCTGCTAGGATTTAGCATTCTCAGAGTCACTAGACACACCTATTCCCTCCCAGCTTCAAAAGGCAATAACTACAGCAGAGGAATCAACCACTGCTGACTTCTCTTGATCCTTTCCCCAGGAGTCCCTGGTAGGCAGAAGTGTTTCTCCAGGCTAAGTCTCCTTTTCTCAGCAATTTACCCAGAAACCCTGAACCAGATGTTCCACAGTAATAATGTTGATGCTTTCAGTAAACAAGACTTTATTAGCTCATGTAATCTGAGGCTGCCTTAGGCATCATCTCATATCAGAGTCCCTCATGGCCTGCTGTCAGGGGCAGTTACAAAATCTAGACAGGCTCTATTCAGTTTCAGTCTCTGTGGGTACGGACTGATGGAGTCCCCTAGCCTGACTTGATTTCTAATGCAAACAAAAGAAGCAGGGCTGCTCAACCAAAAGAGGACCAACATCCATTCATCCCTCCTTCTAGCCATTTCTCCCTCTCAGGCCACACCAGGCCAGGACTCTAAATGGGTCTTTCTAAATACCCTCCAAAGCATCCTGCATCTAAGTGAGGTGGCAGATTTTCTCTCCCTCCCTGGCTCTTTTGCTGGAAATCATTTATGTCTTTCAGGCAGAATGCCCTTGTCATAGGAGGGTTCATAGCATTCATATGTTGTTTCTTTCAAAGAGAGAAGCCAGCTGCTCTGCCCAGGTCTTTAAAGGCGTTCGTTCTACAAGTGTCAGGCGTCATCCAATGTCTGTAAAAGCTGATATGATATTCCAGTTATTCCTGACACCTCTATCTCATTCATTTCCAGTTCCTCAGTCCCTTGTGTCCACCCCCCATGAGATACGAAGGACTGTCTGCCCTCAGCCTAATGTTTCTAGCTTTCTTCTGCATGCAGATTTGGTTCTCCTTTCTTATGCTTCTGGCTTTGTGGGAATATTTTTGTTTACCAGGAAATCCAACATCCGTAGCAGTCCAAGACCCACCATGTCACCTGTTCAGTCTGTTCTTAGGTACCACTTTGTTCACCTATTACTCACCTGCTCTCCTAGCTGTGGTCTTAAGACAGCATGTTGCAAACACCACACGCTGGGTAACAGTATGAAATCACTCTGGGTTTATGTCCTGGTTTCGGCTGGGATAGAGTTAATTTTCTTCATAGTAGCTAGCATAGTGCTGTGTTTTGGATTTAGTACTACAAGAATGTTGATAACACACTGACGTTTTTAGTTGTTGCTAAGTAGTGCTGAGACTACTCAAGGACTTTTTGAGATTCTCCTCCTCGGCCAGGTGCATAACAAGCTGGGAGGGAGCACAGCTAGGACAGCTAACCCAAACTGACCAAAGAGCTATTCCATACCATATGTCATGCTTGGGGGGGGGTTAGTCAGTCGGCGGCTCGGGGAGTGATCGCTGCTCGGGACGGGCTGGGCATCGGTCAGCGGGTGGTGAGCAATTGCATTGTGCATCATTCATTTTGTATATTCTGTATATTCTCTTACCATGCTCATTATTACTATTATTATTATTTTATCTTATTAAACTGTCTCTATCTCAGCCCACGGCTCTAACCTTTTTTCCCTTCCTGATTCTCTCCCCCATTCCACTGAGGGAGGGGGCAGTGAGTGAGCAGCTGTGTGGTGCTTAGTTGCCAGCCAGGTTAAACCACGACAGTTTATAAAACTAAGATGGCTCTTTTGTAAGGAAGCTATTTACAAAGATGCTGCAAGTGCAGACTGCTCAGTGAAAGCCTCTTCCACACCTCTCTTGTCTTCCACCTTTCTGCTACGTGGCTTGCAAAGACAGAAGTCCTAAGTATTTGTACAGAGCTCTGAGACGTTATGCTCTGCAGCAGATCTCAGCTCAAGAGCAAATCTCATCTGCGGAGACCATTTCTTTTCTTTATTATTCTTTTTCTACCCCTAATTCTGAAATGATAGCTATTAAAAAAATGTTTACAAGGGTTTATTGCTTGTGGTGTTTCTTTCCTGGAATGCAAAGCAGTTAGAAAAGTAGTTTAGGATGCCTTCTGGAAATATCATATATGCTTTCCAGGAAGTGTTACGATAGCTTGTGGTGCCATAGTGCTTGGATTCCATTAACTAATAGTAATGGCTTGATGCTGTGATAACTCATGCTAAGAGAAGTGCAGTATTTAACTAATGCTACAATAACATCTCACTGTAGTGTTATAAAGAACTCCTTGCCAAACTAGATGCCAGCACAGTTTATGCACATGTAGTCTGTTCTGGATATGAACATCCCATGTCTCAGCTACCTCTTCCCTCAGAAAATCTGCTTCATCTCCCTTGGGAACTGACCCTGGCACTACGACTTCTTGGTCATGTAATTCTCCTGTTGTATTAAGATCAGTAATGGCAACACCACATCATTCTCTAGCAAAATAGTGACTTCAGAAATCGTAAGCTGATCTTCCTGCAACACTATAGGATCTCTCAGATATATTTTATTAGCTTGAACCAATGTGATGAAGGTAGTATGAAAATTTCCCTCCCATTTCCACAAATCCAGGGGAGATACATGGCATCCACACTAAAAGGGACTTCCATAAACTCAGTCTGAGTCACAGCATTGAAAACTGTACTCAGCCATATCTTTACTGGAGAGGTTTGCTGGCTGTGTAACACCATTGCCGTAGTTACAGCAGTGAGAACACTTGTACCTCTGATAAGCTTGCTTTTGCTGAAGAAAGAAGCAGAAATCCTCTGCAGCAGCTATTGTTTGTTTTCCTAAGTGTGATAACATTTTCTGATTTTATGGATCACGCTACCCATCTTTACAATTCACACTTCTCAAGAAGCTAGCCAGTAATTACTGGGAGCCAACATACGTTCTCCTTCCATTTAGAATAGAAAATAGCTGTGTCGACTATTGACCGCTACAGAGTAATTCATTCAGTTATTTGCTACTTTTGCATATGCGGAAAGGTCAGTCTGGAAGAGTAAGAGTGAGATTTCTTGGAGTAGAAGAAACATTTTAAAAGGAAAAGATTTTCTTTAATTATTCTTCATTGGGCTTGAGTAAAATAATTCTAAGCAATTTGAGAACTGTTACCCAAAGAAACAATACTCAAAAATAAGCGTGATGCCTACAAATTGCCTACCATAAAAGTACTCCTCCCCTTTCCTAAACACACACACTCACACACTTACACAAGTTTATTTAGTAAACTTGCATCTCCATCACTGACTTAAAAAGCAAAGAGCTGTGTATAATCACCACTCCGTTAAGTGAAGCCATAATTGATTAAGTAGTGTTTGCTGCTCTGTTAAGCTACATCCTCCAGCCTTAAGCTGCAGGTTTATGATGGAAGGTGGTGCATCCATTTGAAAAGACGGTGGTTGCAACAGGTTGTAATGGGTGTGTTGAGAACCCTTGGATTAGTAATCATCTGTGTTTTTTTTCCCAGATTTTGTACCATTCAAAAGATACCTTAAAATGTGTAAGTATTCATACAGGAGCGGCTGCCAGTTCCATGTGAACTTAAAAAAGCTCATGTCTTCCTGCATCCAGCTGAGGTTCCATTCTGGAGGAGGAGGAAATGGAGCCAGTGCTGTATACCACTCCACACTGAGACACAGCAACACTGGCTACAAGATTTACTTCAGTGTGAGGACACCTATTCCTGAGGGGGCTTTGGCTAAAAATGATGAAGAGAGAGACTGGGTAAGAATTCAATCAAACTTCTGTGTCAGCTTCTGAATCAGGGAGGGCTTTCCAGGTGGTGATAAAGTAAAGCAAGGAGCTTGTTTTTCTAAGCAGTTCCTCTAGAGGCAAGAGCTGCAGTCACTTGTTGCATTTAGAAAGCTTGAAGCAGTGGAAGGATAAGTCTGGGATGTGCTGGCAGGCTTCTGCTGGGCTTTGGGGGTGAATGTAATGGACCTGCCTAGCCCTGTGTGTCTGGGAGTGAGAGAAGGAATGATGCCAGGCTGAAAGGAGGAAATAAGGGGATTAAACAAATAGCCGTAACTCATGAATTAACACAATGTACTGTGTCTGCCCCAAGATCTGAATACAATGGCTTTCCGTTAAATACATTTTTCTGCTAAGCTGGTTTTGGGGATAGCTCATTGTAATGACTTCCTAAAACACTGAACTTGAATAAATAGAAAGGCTCTCAGGGACTTGCTCCAACAGGGCTTTATTTCTTCCACTCCAACACACACCATGTTCTTTCCCTCCAGTAACAATTGCTACGGGAGCCAGTGGAGAGCAATCCCTACCATATGACAAGGGACAACGTTTGCAACCCTAACCATTGTCACACAGCTACAACAGGAAATGAAGGCATGCATTGCAGTAGTATTTAGTTATCTTACATCTTTCTTATGTCAGAACTGAACCAATCTTGGATGAGAACAAAGAAAATTGAGCTACCTGGATAACTCACTCTTGAAAGGTTTTGAGGCCTATTTATTTGCAGTACTGGCAAGCAATGAAAGAGCTGGATGTACATAATAAAAAATGAAATGCAATGAAGGAATATGGAAGTAAATAACCCCCCTGCTCAGCTTAAAGTGTTGCAATGCAAAGGTATTCAGACCGGATTTTGTGCAGGATATAATGTTTGTAGTAAAAGCAACCATTCTGTAAAACTGGATTGCTCCCAGGAAAATTTGCAAAGGAATATGAGAGCAAAATGCATCCACAATCATAAAGGGCAGCACTCTGAGGTTTGTAAAGAAACAGCATTCTTTCTTGGATCCTCTAATACATTTTCAAGCCTAGGTATTACACCTGACCAGCTAAGAACATGTAATCCACTTTAATTGAACATTTTGCTGCATGTTTCCTGGAGCTATGGACAGTAATGTCTTCACAGGAAAGATAATAGCTGTGTCTGTACTCTCAGGGGCAGCCCTCAGGCCAGCTCAACACCAGGCTTGTCTTCCTTGCATACTGGAAACCTATTATTCTCATTAGATATCAAAGGCGAAGTGTGACACAATAGGTTTAAGCTGCTCCTGGAAAATGCAGGTTAAGTAAAAAAAGAAAGCTGTAAAGGTAAGAAAATGCAGGCAGCTGAACACAATACTGCTGGATGATTAAACAGGGTCTTCATGGGAGATATTTAAAGTTTAATCCTACGAGTATAAGTAATTTTTAGGAAGCAGCATCTGGGGGTGGGGGTGGGGTGGTCAGTGTTTAATGCATTCTCTGGCACGGAATTAAAATTTGCTTGGTTTACCTGATCTAGGGGAGGAGTAGGGAAGGAGAAGGTGTCCAGTTTGCAAAATCAGCCCTGGATTCTGCCGGTCCAGGTCTTCCCAGCTTTCACTGGTAAAACAGAAAAGCTACCCATGAAAAGATTAAAAAAAACTTCCAGAAATATCTATCCTTTCTCCTTGGAAAGAGCACTTTAAGTCTGTTACCTATATAAAATGTACCAGCTGTTCTTCTCCAGAAGAGTGATTCAGCCTGTTGAAATCTTATGTTCTTCACCTCAGTGATTTTAACATGAAAATAATCATTAGGAAAAAAAGTTTTTCAAATTGTTTGAATGGTTTGTGTGCAGTATAACTTAGTGGTAGGAAAAAAAATGGACCTGGCTGGGTATTTATTTTGCCTAGAACTTGTTCCACTCACATTCTCTGCAAAGTTTTAAATGATTTTTTTTAGTTTACTTCATGGAAAGATGGCCAAGTAGGAGAATGACAGCAGGAAGTAAGGGTATTAAAGAGAAGGGATTGAAAATGACAGCAGATGTGAAGAGTGTTCTTCTTTCTGTTTCTCTCTCCTTTACAGGAACTTTCTGCCATATCAAGAGTGATGCAGCTTCAGTGGTTTCAAGTTTGAAATCAACAGTATAAAAGCAATTAAAATACTCAGCCGACTGATAATACCTTTCACCAGGGGATCTCAGAGCACTCTATCTTTATCCTGCCCTATTCTACAGTGCAGCTATTTGAGGAACTGAAATCATCATTGCCCCGCCTGTGCATTTTAGCAATCACACAGCATCTTTTTTTCTTTTTCTTCTTAAAGTCTGCCTTGAGGCAATACTGAATCACTGAAGTTTCTGCCTCTCATCCTAACCAAAAAATGGAAACTTGGATCCATTTCCAAAAAGTGTTGGCATGAGTTCACATTTCTGCATATATTATGTACTTTTATTATAGGTCTGTTTCCTATCCTTAGTAAGATCACACAGGGTAAGATATATGCTATCAAACCTGCAAGTGAATTTAAGAAGTTATTTGGGCTGAAGTGGGACAATTCAATAACTCCAGCTCTAGGGCTTCTGATACAAAATCAAAAATGATGCAGCCATATAGTACAAAGAACTGGTCCAGATAAAAGCCTCTCTCCTGGTTCATATTTTCTCAGAAGGTTCATTTTATGGGTTAATGTTGCAGTTGCAGTCTTTATAAGAAACCAGATATCACCTGTATTCTCACAGCTAGCATAAAACAAGCATATATGCATTGGCTCTTTACGCTATAGTTAATGTGGCAAAGATCTAGCCACATACCCAAGCCTGATCTGGATCCAATTTGTAGTCCTGGAAAATCCATAAGTGCATAGATTTAGTATTAATGATGTTGGGAATATACCACTGTAGCTTCAGAAAATACATGAGTGTTGCTTTATAATTAGTGTAATAGATCAGTGACAGGCCTTAATATCAATTATGGTATCCTGGAATAAAGATGAGCAGTAATTGTTTAGTCTCCCTTAAAGACAGACTCAGGAAAAGCAAAACTGACTGTTTTAGGTTGATAAATCATGAATTAGATTCCATTCCTTGCAATACAAGCAGATTTCTCCATCACATTTCACCACAAAACTCTGAAATGAAAGTAATAGAATAATAAAATATGTGAAATAAACACGTTCCTGTCTCTAGTCTGGTAGTTAAGATGATCAGTCCATTCACAGAAATCTCCATTATAAGAGGTGAAAACTGTATTTAGATATATTGAATGTTTCAATATATTTCAGCGGTATGTATTTCAAGATGTTTGAGATTTATGGGAAGTTGCCTGTGAGAAGGAATTCTCCTCCCTCGCTCAAACAATCTGAACATTTCTTTCCAGATGCATTAAACAGAAGAAGAGCTAATATACAGTGGCACGTTAACACTTTCACTTACTTTAAAGCAGTGTTTGACAGAAGAATAAATTACTTCCTTGGGTCTGAAAATGTGTACAAAAGTAATGGACCTGGGGAACAGAAAAGCAAAGCCACTTAAACAGAAAGGGATGTTGCACCTATGGTGTACTAACAACCCTAGAGCCAGAACCAGAGCTCATTCTTCCTGTAGCAGAAATTCTCTCCTTTATTTGCATATGCAAGGGAAATGAAGCCTAACTCCTATGGAGCTGGGAGGGACCAACTTCATGCAATTATTTATTACCAGTGTTATATCACTCTCATATCTAGGAGATGTCTCAAATGAAAAATGGCCTGACTGTGGCAAGCGTGGTGCATACATGTCATTGCAGACAGCTCCTGCTCGAAGGAGCTGACAAGCCAAGGACAGGGAACACAGAGCAAGGAGGGAAAAGGAAATATCTCTATTTTCTGAATAGGCAAGGGTGATGCAGAAACAAGGTAATAGGGAGTTTGTGTGCTTCGAGCCTGAAGTGTCCTGGGGCAGGATGGTGGTGCCTTCTCTCCAGAACCACCATTTCTCCTGGAGATGCTACCAGGTGCTCTGCAGAGTTTTGGTAGGTGGTAAATATTAGCAAGCAGATAGCCATGTGTACCTTTTCCTTCAATGACATTGGCCAAGACAGCACTAGACGCCAATAACTGGTAGGAAATTCCCTCACAGTGGTGAATCTGAGGCTAAGCAGTAAGAAAGATTTTAACTTTTGCCCCTCTGTGCTTTGTCTTTGTTTCCTCTGCTTCCAGAGAGGCATTAAAAAGGATGGGCATGTCCCAGATTTGAAGTGAAAAGGACAAGAGTCTGTCAGTGTCATCTTTTTAGAAGAGCTGACTCTTGAGTAATGAAATACCATTCACCCAGCTGAGGGACAGCAAAAGAACAGTATTTATTCTTGATTCCTAGCATGTGATCTTGAGTTCTCTGTGCCCAGCTTTTTGATTTCTCCGTGCTTCAGTTTCCTAACTTGCAAGTGCAGACTGCAGCAGTTGAATGCACAGGCAGCCCACAAGCTTCAGGTAAAATTTTTGTCTGAAAGGTATTATGCATCTTCAAGAACTGAGTGTCGTTAAGACGTGGAAATACAGTGTATCAGAAACAGATCTTGCTTGGATCCAGATCTTCTCTGATTGAGTTCCAAGTTTTGAGACTGGGCCACTAGATGACCTCATCTATCACTAATGTGGACTACTTTGTGGGACTTGTTAATAGGGTTGCATGCACATTATAGAAACTCTGGGTTATTACTGATGCTTGCAGCTGCCATGGCAACCGAGTTGGTAGGCATCTCTCAAAGAGCCTTTTTTTTTAAGGCCTCCTTGAAAGCATGAGGTATTTATCACCCAGCATGCACAAGCAGGTTTAGCTATTAAAACAGTCTGCCTCCAAAATGACAGACACTGTCTCCCTTTAGTTTCCCTATAGCTCACATTTTTTAGTTCTATGTTCATGCTACTGCATTTAACAAGGTTTTGATTAAAGCCCTTATTTTTATGGCATATAACTAAGCTAGGTTTTCAGGACTTTCCAGTGTTCAGGTTTTAGCTTTGCAATTCTCCTTGATGTTACTGGGAGTTGCCCAGAGCAATTTTCCTTGAAGAATTTTTAAAATTTAAACCTCACAATCTTTGTCTAGGAACAGTGGAAAAAAATGCAAGTTAAATCAGTGGAAAAGTAAAAGTCTGCCATTTTCAAATTAGCATGGAACTACTGAGGATTCACCCAGAGAAAGTAATTATTTTGATTCTGTATAGCTCTAACATTTTACTTCGAGGAGCATTTTCTGTGTGTTCCCCCCTAATGTCCCTGGAATAACCACTGTTTTCTATATCTTTGACAGGTGGCACCTCTGTAGAAGTGCTCACCAAAGGGTCTATTTAAGCTTTAAGTAAACCACCATTAGGGCTGTACAGACTGTGCAATATACAGTCTCCATCTAGCAGTCCCAAAGCCCTTCAAAACCATGAAAGCTTTAAGACAGACAGTACCAGAGAGATGTGAATTCTTGCTTGCCCTTCACTGATGGAGAATGGAGGCACTGGCAGGTTAAGCCATATTAACTGACAGTTACTGAGTAAGCCAATCGCCAGCTCTGCCACTGGCCTGAGATTCCCCTTGAACCCATTTCTTGGGATTAATCACAAGATTATCTTTCTTTCCTTCTTAAATATGCATTTAAAGGGCTGGATAGAGACAGCATGGTGGAGTGTTCCAGTGGACAATCTGGTCCAAATTTTTAGAAGACTAGATTATATCTGCGTGCTTTAGGAAGAGTTAGGAAGCCTGCCATTTATTATCCTCTATTTGTATTGTACCGCTTTTTCAAGATCAGGCCTCCATTCTACAAAGCGATCACTTGCAAATCAATTGCAGATGCCTTTGTGGGATGACAGACATTCTCTAGAAAGGCATGATCATTGCACAGCAGAGATGGAAAGTCTTGCTTTCTGCACAGTTCTGAAACTTCCAGCAGTATTAAATCCTTAATGGTAAGTCAACTCCAGGAAGCATGCTCTTTAAAACTGACTCTGGGTATCTTCAGGGACTGAGGATTGTCCTTAAAGAAGTTTTATATTTTTCCTGAATATAACCTTTCCTCAAGAAAAGAGTTGTGTTACTGAGTTATAGAGTCCAAAGCAGTCAGACCACATAGTAATCTGAGAACACCCTTTCTACTATGTCTGGGCCTTTTCCTTTGCTCCTGCATCCCTTTGCTCCCCTTGCACCTCACCTGTTTGACCTCTAAGAGCTGGTGGGATCACAGTCAAGCTGGCCTGGCTATAAGGCCATCCTTTACAATTAATTCAAACAGACTGGTGAAGAATTAAATTGTTTAAAGCCTTGTTTATGTGTGAAACAATAAAGTTACGCTCTGGATCACCTACACAATATTATCAGGATAGCACTTGGCTGCCTCTCTGACATGGGATTGGTGCCTAAGACACACTGCTAAGGTAGGCATTAACTTGTGACTGTGGTGATTTGCACTGAAATTTCTGAGTCAGATTCTCCACAGGTCTGACTTGGTATTGCCTCTTGAAGTCAATGGGGCACACACAGTCTCCAACAACTGAGGACCTGTCCCTTTATTTGTAGGTTAGATCTTTTGCAAAGCAACTTCTTTTTCCATCCTGTTAAAATTCATAACACTCCATGAAGTACATAGAGAAAGAGTTCCTAAATATTTTTCTAATAGAACAAAAGTCCGAAAGCCCTTCCAAGGGTGTAGAATGTGCTACTACTTTCCACAAGGCATTCTTCTTCTGCTTCTCAGAAAAGGAGGAAAAAGGCAAAACAGAACCACGAAAAGTGAATTCCTTCATTCAGACAAAATTAAAATTGACAAGCACTGGGCAAAATGCACTATCTTCCTGTCATCCATCCTCCATCCTTGGCTTTGTGATACCTGGTTTGGATCCAGGTCTGATTACCTGTGAAAACACTGTCTGGGAAAGAGACTGAGAGATTTCAGTGATTATCTGGCAGTGGGGTCTGCCCAGCAGAGAGTGGCAGTCCACCAGCCAGGCAGCATTCGCTGATGGATCCAGCACTATGACTGTGTATGCTAAGGCAGCCAGCCTCTGGCCCTTGACAAAGTTAGGTGAAAAATGTGACATAGTCAACTGTGAGGGTACTGCAATAAGAAATAATTTAAAAATTATGAGGGGAACTGGGTTCAACTGAGTAGGATGATGTACCTGAAAGCAGGCTCAATTGTATTTGCTTCTTATGGAATGACTTTTTTTACAAGGAGGAATTGCTGAGGATGTTGCCTTTGTCTTACATGTGGATGCCCTGCTTTATGTCTCCCACATCAATTTTTTTTTTAACCTTCTTATCAATTTGTTATACATCTGTAAGCTTGGGTTAGTTTAAAAGCACTGTACCTTCCACATTGAGCCTCTGTATATATTGGCAAGGAACAAAATACAGTCATGGAGGGTGGCTCAGCATTTGTGCTTCAGTGAATTCTCAAAGATCCCTCTGTTGCCTGCCTCTCTTCCTCATGCTCTATAGATTGGTAAGACATAGCCTAAGATGCCTGAAACTCAATGGTATCTCAGTGGTTTTCCTCCTAAAGAAGGCAAGTGATTTGGTGGAACCTTTTCTAGTGCTGCGCAGCATCCAGAATGGGCTGGAAAACAATGAGAAAGAGAGAGGCAGAACTTGCTCCCGAGTTTGGTTCCCTCTTCTGAAGCAGTGTGGGAACTGTCTGGCCTACAAACAGTCAGTGCTGCTTCACAGGAACAACGGTGTGAGCTACAGAGCAGCAAAGATGGGTCTTGTCTCCTACCAGAAGACTTTATATACCATGCGCTTTCTTAAAAGACCAATGCTACTTTCAGTATTAAAAGTCAAATAAGACTTGGCTGGTGTTGCTGAAGATATCAGAAGTCCCAGCAGAGTTATTTTAAAGCTCATTTAATGGAGTCACGTGATCAGTCCCGTCGTACCCTTTACACCACATCATGCGATGCCGCAGCTGCTGGCTTCTACTAAAAGCAGGGCAAGGACTGACTAAAACTGGCTCTGCTTCTTACAAGAGGCAAGGAAGTATATTTGAAGAATTTTGAGGAGAAGCTTGTCTCAGTGAGGCTCTAAACCACCAAAGTGGAAATTCATATTTATGTTGACCTATTCTGAACCAAAGACCTGTTCTGAAGATCTGATCTGATGAAGGACCTGATCACGTGGAGCTCTTTATGGACTAGAACCCAGAATCTGGATTCACCCCACCTAAACCCCACCCCCACATACATAAGGCTTAAAATTCCTTTAAAACCAGTGAAAAGAAAAAGTATGCCCAAAAGGTTATTCAGGTTATAGATGAAGTAAATTACTCCCTGGAAATGCCACTATCTCCTGATTCATGAATGATTTTACATGGCTGCAGCCCAAACACCATCCTACCCTAGCTTTCACTGGGAAGAAATTCACCTCCAAGATTCTATATCAAAAGTTTTTTCTCTCTTTCCTTTATATGTGAGTATTGGTGAGATTGGTGTGCTCAGTGCTCCTTATCCCTCCACACATTATGACAACATTTATGCAAGAAGCTAACTTTATTGGGTTTGTGTGGCAAGGTTTTGGTAGCAGGGGGGGCTACAGGGGTGCCTTCTATGAGAAGCTGCCAGAAGCTTCCCCAATGTCCAACAGAGCCAATACCAGCCGGCTTCAAGGCGGACCCACCGCTGGCCAAGGCTGAGCTCATCAGCGAGGCCGGGAACAAATTTAAGAAGAGGAAAAAAACTGCTGTGCAACAGCAGCCAGAGAGAGGAGTGAGAGGATGTGAGAGGAACAGCTCTGCAGACACCCAGGTCAGTTCAGCAGGAGGTGTTCCAGGCACCAGAGCAGAGATTCCCCTGCAGCCCCTGGTGCAGCCTATGGTGAGGCAGGCTGTCCCCCTGCAGCCCATGGAGGCCCACGCTGGAGCAGGAGGATGCCCAAAGGAGGCTGTGACCCCATGGGAAGCCCACTCTGGAGAAGTTCCTGGCAGGGCCTGTGGACCCATGTGGAGAGAAGGGCCCATGCTGGAGCAGGTTTTCTGGCAGGGCTTGTTACCCTTCAGGGGACTCACGCTGGAGCAGTCTCCTCCTGAAGGACTGCACCCCATGCAAGGGACCCATGTTGGAGCAGTTCTTGAAGAACTGCAGCCCATGGGAAGGACCCACATTGGAAAAGTTTGTGGAGGACTGTCTGCTGTGGGAAGGACCCCACTCTGGAGCAGGGGAAAAGAGTGAAGAGGAAGGAGCTGTAGAAACAGCATGTGATGAACTGATGACAACCTCCATTCCCTGTCCCCCTGTGCCACTTGGGAGGAGGAGGTAGAGAATTTGGAAGTGAAGTTCCTGGAAGCCCAGGAAGAAGGGAGGAGTGGGGGGAAGGTGTTTTAAGATTTGGTTTTGTTTCTCATTACCCTACTCTGATTTGACTGGCAATAAATGAAATTGATTTCCCTGAGTAAAGTCTGTTTTGCCTGTGATGGTAACTGGTGACTGATTTCTCCCTGTCCTTATCTCGGCCCATAAGCCTTTATTTGTATTTTCTCTCCCCTGTCCAGCTGAGGAGGGGAGCGATAGAGCAGCTTGGTGGGCACCTGGCATCCAGCCAGGGTCAACCCATCACACTAATGCAGGGACAGCACACAGTCTTGGGGAAGCATTATGACAAAGCAAACATCAATAGAGAGGAAATTACAGTCAGTGCTACCTGAGGTACAATTTCTGCCTCTGAGATGGTCTTATGTTGTATTATTGTCTTTGCTGCTTCATACGGTGCTTTCCAGTTGCATTATTAAGAGGACAGGTAATGTACTTGATGCACAGAAGGAGCAGCATGGAGAGGCTGGCTGCGTTGGCTACAGTTACAGGAGGAATCGGTCTTGGAGTAGAAGGTAAGAAAGTAAGGCTCCCTAATCCTTGTCATTTATTCAGTCTGGCTGAGGGAAGCTGCTGGTTTATATTTCCTCCTTGGGATCTCACTTTTGTTAAAGAGTATCACAGAATCATGGAATCATTTGGTTGGAAAAGACCTTTAAGATCATCGAGTCCAACCATACCTGTCCACTACTAAACCATGTCCCTAAGCACCTTGTCTGCCTGTCTTTTAAATACCTCCAGGGATGGGGACTCGACCACTTCCCTGGGCAGCCCCTGCCAGTGCCTGATAACCCTTGCAGGGAAGAAATTTTTCCTAATATCCAGTCTAAACGGCCCCTGGCACAACTTGAGGGCATTTCCTCTCATCCTATCTCTTGTTACTTGGGAGAAGAGTCTGACCCCCACCTGGCTACAGCCTCCTGTCAGGCAGCTGTAGAGGGCGATAAGGTCTCCCCTCAGCCTCCTCTTCTCCAGGCTGAACAACCCCAGCTCCCTCAGCTGCTCCCCTTCAGACTTGTGCTCCAGACCCCTCACCAGCTTCATTGGTCTCCTCTGGACATGTTCCAGCAATGCAACGTCTTTCTTGTAGTGAGGGGCCCAAAACTGAACACAGTATTCGAGGTGCGGCCTCACCAGTGCCGAGTACAGGAGGGATGATGACTTCCCTAGTCCTGCTGGCCACACTATTCCTGATACAAGCCAGGATGCTAGATTAATTATTCTGAGATGTTAAGGTCTGCAGAGTTTTAAAATGTTTTGTATGAATGACGCAGCAGATGCAAACTTTGCAATCTTGCAAATCATGCACATGTGCCTGTTCCCTTGTACGGGTTATGCTTTTCACACATACAAAAGCAAAGAATTGATGCAAAGAAGCTGCTGTAGCCCTTCACATTGACACTACTGACAATTAAAAGTAAATGCTTCTGCTTTATGCCCAACATGTCAGAACCTCACTGTGTTTTTTGTTTTTCTCCCCTGCATTGAAACTCTTTTGTTGTTTTTTAAAAGAAATGTGTAGGTATTTTGATAATGGAACATTTTAAGTACTTTGAAAGGGTTGTCTGTAACCTGGAACATTGTTTTTTGAAAGCCTAAAGCACCGACAATAGCATATAACTTTGTTTTGTGTGATTTCTTTTTCTGCTACATCCCATTCTCTTCTCTGAGGTGAGTAACATTGGTCCTGAATTGAGTAGCAGCATGACAGAAAGGAAGGAAACAAGATAGCTTCCCAGCTGTGCTTTCAACACAGCAGTGCTTGGCACAGAACATGAAACGAGTAAGGGACAAGTATCCCGTCAGCTCTCCACTCTCCCTTGCCCAGTCCTAAGCCCAGAGCTGGTCTGGCTCAATGCAGAGTTGGAGGCTGCTTTAATTTCTCTTGATTGACACTGACCCTCAGGGCTGCCAAGCATGCAGGGGGCTGCAGACGTACTCCATTCCCAGGCTTAATGTGCATATTTCACTTCAAGCAATCTGCTCTGGCAGAGGCATAAGGTTGCCATTTTACTGGCACTGCAAAACCCATCGAATCCCCAGGACAGCAGACCTCCTCCGCCCATGGGTAAGGCATCAGTGTAGCCACTCCAGATAAGGCTCTCTGTTTTCCACTGTAAACTGATCTGCGCCTGGCTTTTCTTACTTTTGTGAGTTTGAAAGCAACTCTGCACTGCCAGACCAGAAATGGCCAACTCATCACATCAATGCCTGAAAACACAAAAATCAACCTGTCCCTGCCTCTCAAGCCTTTGAGATACATTAAAGTAAAAGACGCAGTGCGTAGGCTATCAGCGCCCTAACGAAGTGGCAGTCAGGTGAGATTTGGAGGGGAGGAAGGCAAGAGGAAGGCCCTCACCAATTCCCCCCCCTCTGATTTACGACACCTTTGACAGCTACATGCAAGGAGCATCAGTTAGTGAATTATTCCAGATGGCCTGACAAGTCTCTCTGCCACTACAGGGCAGGATTTACAGCTTTGTCCCGTTCAGCATTAACAGTGGAAACCGGGAGCCGCGAGCATCTCTGCTAAACAACCAGCTCCCCAGGCCCTGGATTAGCACATGGCACCCAGCCCCTGCAAGCCTGACCAGCCCCTCAGGGATACCCCACGCCCCAGCTCACGCCTTTGCAGGTTTGCTCTTTTCCCCACTCCTGCAGCATAGCAGATTACAACGGATGGTTCCCCTCCACCTGCCTCAGGCGCATGTGAATCACAGAGCCAAACGTGCGCTACCAGACAGGGGAAAAAGATGTTAAACCATCATCCTTCTTATAATGTGTTATGGTTACATCTAGAATGATATGCCGCAGAGCACTTGAGCCCACGCTCCTTTTTTTAAGTATGTTAAACTGTGCCACGTCATATAGTTTATTGCACACTCAGCGTGTCTACCCAGAAGTGATTTTCTAGTGCTAGCAACAATTTTTTACCTGCTCGTCAGGCATAGGGCTTTACTATGCCCAATGAATCAATGTTGTTCCCACTGAGAAGCAGGCAGGAAGCCTCCATGGCTGTTGGAGCATTCCCAGCCAGCTCAAGCCATTAGCTCTAAAGACTTTCTGACTACATTTGCATAAAGTGATTTCTTCCCTCTTATTTCTCCTTGGGTTATTTTTGTATTTCACTCCTAGATATTAATGATATCCTATAAATACCAAGGAGCATGCTTTCCATGCACTGGGAGAAACCCAGGAAGCTTGAGGACAGCAAGCTTCCACTTTTCTGCTTGTCCTCAGTGGATTTACCTGGCCAGTGAAAATGAATGAGAAGCTTTAGTGTAAACACAACATTTTGGATGCACGCATCCTTTGCATTCAATGGGAGAAAACAGCTGTCAATACCTACAGAGCTGTGAAAAAGTACTAAACTTCAGAGCTTTCATAACCTCCAGAAGCAAAGCTGGAAGAGGGGGGTGCATGTCAGAATGAAGAGGAGATATATGGAAATGAGAAGGCAAATTTGAGGCACAGAGGGCTGACGTTTTCTACTTTGGTTCCCACCATGCATACAGGGAGTTAAGGCAAAAAGAATTATCATTTCTCTCCACATTTGTCCTACAGCAGTCTGTGTCCTGGATTGTGGTGTCTGCCTGCTAGTGGAAAAAACAATAGAGCTGCAGTTTCATTGTAAAGAGTATCAAAAGAAAGGACACAGCACAAAGTAACAAAGTTAAATGCTGTCAAGTATGTGGTAAATCACGAAATGGCACCAGCCAACAGTTAGCTACATCTGGCCTAAAAGACCCATAGCTCGGATAGGGAAAGAATGCAGGTACTGATATGCTAAATTGCCGTCTCATCATCAGCATGATGGTGAAGCAGAGAGTTAAACTGCTTTTCCAGAGGGGCTGTCTTGCCTGATGCATTCATGAGATGATGTGATCTGACAAGTTAGTGAGTGCTTCACCCCTCCTCTGCCAGTGCAGAATTTCTTCCTGCTTCTCAGCAGAGAAAGCATTGATTTGCTTAGCTCAGAATAACCCTGTGAGTGAGAGCTGTTGTGTTCTCATACACAGCATCTGTCTGAGACGTGTCTGTCCCACACATAATTCTGGGAGAGAACGTGAAGATTCATAGAGCAAAACCATCAGCACACAAAACCTGTTCATGGTATGTGAAGCTAACCCAGTGTCACAGGGCCCAGTGTTACACCTTTCAGGCAGCCCTGACTAGCATGTATCATGGGCAGCTGCCTAGGTCATAGCTAGCTGGAGGGGGTGAACTGGCACATTAAATGAATAATACACAATTCCCTTTGCACCTCGAATGGTTCTTCTATAGCAGGAGCCTAGGTGGGCCAGAATTAGAGGAGACACCCTCTTCTCAGCTGACCAGACACGTTGGATATGTGTGTCTCAAAAAATCAGTTGGGTTAACTGGGTATCTATCTCTTCTGCAGTTCAAGCTCTGCCTGTTACCAAGAGTTTGATGATAATTGACAAAAATTGGAGCGGAATGAAAATAATTCGGGTGGCAGAATACCACTTAATGGGTTTGTCCCATGACACTGAGGCTCGTTCAGAAAAGGAAGTGTGCAATTTCTTCTTCTCCAGCACATCACCCTACCAGTCCAGAGCCCTGCACATTCGTTGCTCTCTTAATTTGCACTGATCTATGCCAAATCATGAGAAGCACATTACTAGAATATAATACAAACAACTGTTTGACAGAAAAAGTATGATCTCCAACTCTAATAGACAATTCTAGTTAAGCATCGAGTATCATCTGGCAGACATGACACGCAAAACTACCATATGGTGAGGATCCATCTAGATAAAGCACTCCGCTCCAAGTTCTGCACTGGCCTGTGAAAAAACCTCTTGCTGTCCTGAGGACAGGCAGTACACCCCTATATGAAATGAAGAATGGACCATAATATGTAGTTTGATTTCACAGCTGTGAAATTGTGAACAAGTAAATAGTGTTCTAGTCAATCCTTGTTTCTTCTCTAAGGATTTCTTAAAATGTGTTCTGTTCTGCAGAGAGTTAGCATGGATCTCGTGTGGAAAGAAACAAGTGGAGTATGAGTGTGCATACACAAGCATATGTGCATGGTGCTCATAGGTTGGGGGTTTGACAGCAATGGGGTCTATTTGTACGGGGACAAGGAAAATATGTTTTCTTTGCTCCCTTCAGGAGCAAATGAGCAGTGAGTGGGTGGGAGATGTAGGGAGAGCATCTGTCTCTAATCATCTATGTGCTGGGTGGCTGAGGGAGTATGCTGAGAGGGGTGCTGCTGCTTCCATGGCCCAGCATGTATGTGTTGTGCTGTACCTCTGAGGCAAAGTGTCCCTGGCCCATCTCCCTGCCATGACTTATCCGTTTTTCCTAGGCTGGGTCTGGGAAAAGTACATGGTCCAGGTACCTACATAATCACAAGGATTGCAATGACATGCACTCAAAAGCAGAAGTGTGCAAGAAGCCAACAACCTGATACACTTTTTCTTGATTTGTTACTAAACTTGTCTTACCATTGCACCCTAACAGACACTACTGATCCCCTACCCTACACTCCTAAATCCACGACACTCTTTCACTCCCAAATGAATAAATTCTTTTAAAAAAGAGTATGGACTTCTGCTGCACCAGTGGGCTACTGATATCTACCTCAGTGTGGAAGCTGTCCTACACAGCTTTGTAATCTATAGGGTAGCTGGGGTGAGGAGTTGGGAAGCACTCTGGAGACCCATTGCTTGCAGCAATCTGAATACCTGAGACAGCAAAAGGCCATCTGGAAAGAAGAGCATGGGCAAAGGGAAGGAACAATATACCTGAATAAGCAAGGACAGATAGGCAAAAATGCAGCACAGGGAAACTCCCAAATGTCTGAATGTACAGAGAAAGGAAGATGAATTTTTCTTAGGCAAATACGAACTCTTCAGCTAGGGTAATTCACATTGAAGGAAAAAGATCAAAGAAAACCAGTGAAATTAGTCAGCTGAATTTTAATATGTTACTGAGTAAAGACTAAGGAAACTCTTACAAATGACAGTAGAAACACTTTCTAGAGATCAAAGTTTAGCTAGAGATAAAAGACAGAACAACAAACTAACGTTTTGTAATTTCCTCCCCACCCCTGATAACATTCTCCATGCATTATTTATGAAAAGACCAGTAGACCTTTTTGGGGGGAGAACATGCTAGATACATCTTTGATGGGGCTCCTTAAATTTCAGAAAGCATTCCAGTTGCAGTGGCCCCTTGCAAATTTGCTATCAATTTCAATGGCATCCGAATTGGGTACATGGTAAATTTAACAATGAAAATAAACCAGACACTTTTAGTTCCTTATGGTGTGTCCCAAATAGCTTATAAAACACAAATGCTTCCGCAGTCATTAGGGATGAACAGGTCCCCTGGCATCCTAAATAGAATGCAAAGTGTGGATCAAAATGGGTAATAAATTGAATTAATGTGGCAAAGATATAGGGTGATGTCAAGCTGATGTTAAGGGACTGACTTATATTGAACTCCTCCTTGGAGACAGCAACATAGAGAAATAGTTAGTGCTTCATTTCTAGCACAGCTACCAAGCAGTCTGTTGCCATGCTACTGTATCTAGGTGGCATCTAACTGGTGCATGTAAAGGAAAATCCTGGTTCTCTCAGAGTCTGTCCTTGGCTGGAATGCTAGCAGGAGGCTTGTGTACATCAGCTGAGCGAGCTGTCTTCCTCCAGCTGTGACCTGGACCAGAGGAAGGCAAGAACATGTGGCACAGCAGTGTCTCTCCCTCACCATGGCACACTCCTGTGATGACTACTTCATTCTCTGCATTTGCACTGTGGGAGAGAGTGTGGAGCTGAGCCATGTGCTAGATGCTTTTCACATCTCTCTGTGCCTGAACTCCCATTTTCTGTAGAAGAACTGAACCCATTTAGCATATAAATGTGCCTCTGGGGAAACAAAATGGAGGGTGGCATTTGCCAGATGAAACTTCACAACAGCAGATTTAAAGGATGCTGGGAAGTCTTTTGAAAGGGAAGGTAGTAAACAGCTGAAAACGGAGGAAAACACATCATGGAAACAAACAAGAGAGGTAGAAAACAAAAATAACTAAATGCTTGGATGAGTGAAGGTTAAGAAAATGTTCCTGTTGAGTTAGATGAAAGGAATGGAAATGGTCAATAGACTCTCCTTCATCTGGAGCTCACCCTTTTTCTCTGTAGCTCCCTAAATCAGGCAAAACATTGTAGAATTCCTAGCGCTAGAGATAAGCAAGGCCAGGGGCGTATCTCCTGGCACAATGAGAACCAGTCCCATGTCCGTAGTGAACTCTCAAACTTTCAAATCTAGGAAGTCTAAAACCTGAACTATCCATTTTTTCCCCAACTAAACATGCATTTTTATGGCTTTAGCAGTTACTCTTCACTCTGAAGCAGTTATACAAAATGCTGCAGGTATTGAGCCACTCACAGGTCAGGCTGCACTTCCAGATGCCCACACACTTTCCAGCGCTCAGTGTTTTGGTGGTAGCATTGTGGCTGGATGCAACATTGCAATGCACTTGACTAAAAATGACAATGATGCTTTTCCATGGACTTCATGAACAGTGATTGGAAACACCCTTTTCCATCAGCCCCTCTCTGGCATTTCGCGGGTCAGCTTGGGCTCAGCCTGAGTAATGTCAATGCCAAATCTCCCCTGGAGTCTCTCCAAATCAATGGTGTAGCACATACCACCCAACATGGAAAGATGAAACACCACAGAAAGGTAATCCATGAAAGGAAAATTAAGCTTGGCTTGCCTCCTTAGGCTACAAACCTCATAGGTTACATGTTCTCACCGTGCTATGGGCTGGTCAGTATTTACAGTCAGAGAGAGATGTGCTCTCCAGGAGATATGAGAAGAGCAATGAGCCCATCATAGCAAAATCATTAACAGGGCTGCTGCCTTCGCCCTGCCTGAGGAGAGCAAGCCAGAGGAGGAGCCCGAATTCAGTCATTTTAGGTGGTTTTCAAGGAGCTAGAAGCCGCTGACCCCATAAAACACCATCAACTGCATGTGACAGCTGTTGCTGCTGCCTCTTCTCACCTCCTTTATATTGTAATGCCCTGGAATGACAAGCTGACTAGACAAAAGATCCAGAAAGGAGCTCTTTGCTAGCATTCAGAAAAGTCTGACACCTCACCATTATCATCTCAATAAAATGTAGTGGGGAAAAAAAAGATCAAAAAAGCCCCCAGAGCCTCCGTGGTTACTTTATTAAACAGCCGGAGAAGCTGCTGCCCTGGAGAGCGTGTCTTCACACCCCAGGGCGTGCCAGGGCCGAGGAGTGAGGGTGGGGCGTGCAGCTGCCGTGCAGTGGGGAAACATCGGCGGTTTTACAGGCCTGTTTTACACAATCTTCACAAAATCCAGTGGTGGGGGGTGTGGGGGTGGGGGTGGATCCCGAGGCCAGCATGAGGGTCCCGCTGGCAGAGACATGGACGCCCCCCTGGGGTGAGGCCAATGAGGCCTCCTGAGGATCTTACTCACCGCACCGCTGCTTTCCCTGCCCTGCCCTGCGGTTCCGCCATCTTGGGTCCGGCCCCAGCCCCGGCAGCCACACAAATGTTCTCTGTTGTGCTGATGGGCACAGTCTCAGACAAAACCTTAGGTGTCATCCTAGACGAAAGGCTTTCATCAGCCCGTGCTGGCTCAGACAGGAGCAGTGCAGCCCATCTGGCCGGCCACATGGAGGCAAAGACAAGCTGTGAGGATTGAGGCTCTGATCTCTCCCTGCAGGAGCAGAAGGGATGGCCCAGTGGTAGATTACTTACCAGCACACAACTTCTAATAAATACATTATCTAACCTACAGGAAATATATTGCAGCTATGGCAGCATTAAAACCCCCTTTATATTTACCTGACCGCTTTTTAAAAATGTGTTGAAAGCAATAAATACCAGTGAAGGTCACAGTATCATGCAGAGGGGATGAGCCTACATTTCAATTAGGAAAGAGCACTTGGGGAGGTCCTGGAGAGGAAAGTCATCCTGCTCTTGCCAACCTGAAGTAACCAAGTACAATGCACATCCAGCCAGGAACACTGCAAAAAAGACCTTCACCCCACAGTGGGCTGAGGACAGCTGACATGGAGTGATTTAAGTAATATGCTATTAGAAGCCCTTCTGAATGACTGCAAGCTATTATGTGGCTTCAGGCTTAAGCACTTTTAAAATGCGCATTGTTTAATTGACACAGTATTATAGCTCCTTTATAGCCATTACTGTGGCTCGTATTGTGACAATCTGAATACATAGTTGTCATTATGCTGGTATCTATACAGATGCACGTACAAGAAAAGGAACAGAGAGGCTACCATTCGTGGCATAGAAATGGCATCTCAGCCTTAATGATACCAGTACAATTTGTGCTGCTGCTGCAATGCATGTCACCTTAACCCATAGCTGAGTGACTGCAGGGATGCATATTCTCTAGCATAATGTTAATAACAATTCTTACCACTTCCAGAAATGCACTGGTCCTATACCACTGCATAGATCAAGGCAATGGCTGCAGACTACTTCTATACTTCCCACCCATTTTCTCTAATCTTTCTAGCTGGGTCCCTGTATCAACTGTGAAAGCAGAGGACATCAGAGGACATACTACCACTACATTATGACCCACTGAAGAGAGGAAGGCACAGCTATATTTAAGTCAATGTTCCATAGAGAGTGTTCTGCATTGGCAAATAAGTCCTTATACATTTACCTGTCATAAGATTGCCATATATTAATGTAGCAATGGTGATACATTTCAGCAATTTTTTTCTTCCTTTGCTGATCACATATTCCTAATTCCTTTTTAGCTTGACTCTCCTTCATGTGCAAATTCTAATTTGCAAGCTTAAAATACAAATTCTGTTTGTGAAGATAAGATTTTGTAAATATTATACCACCCCTGGAAGAGGAGGAAATTATTTTATGTTCTCTTAAACAAATCATTTAGATAATATCAAGTCTGCTCTGGGATAAAATTGTTGAGATGTAAATACGTTTTAATATGTCAACCTTATACTAAATATACTACAAATATTTGTGCTTTTTTAGGTATTTTAGAAGTTGGTATATTTCAACAATACTCACAGTAAAAGACATACTGCAGCTTGAAAAGCAATATTTGATCATAGAAAAGGAAAAGTTGAAAAAAAAAAATCTTAAACCCAGATATTCAGGTTGCATCTACCCTGAAGGGCAAGTGCTCTGAGGGTGATCCCATCCTGTCCCCAAGCTGCTCAGCTCAGAGGACCAGCCGCCACACAACCTGCTCATTCAGGTTTCCCTCCAGTGGAAACCAAACAACAGGGCATGGCATGGAAAAAGGAATGGTGTCCACACCTCACACCCACATCTCAGCCTGGCTTGTTGCCAGGATGTGGCAAAGACATGCACCCAGGCAGAGCAGACTGGGCAACGGGAAGTGGTCTCAGGTTGAACTGTTCCCAATGCTAAACTTGCACTTTCCATGCTAGGCAGCTCGGTGCTGTGCACTGAGAATACCAAGCACTGAAATACCAAGCGTGTTTCAGCTGTCTGTCAGAGAACAGGATGAGGAACAGAGGGAGGCAATGCCCCTGAAGGAGAGGAAAATGGGTGGAAGTATTGCTCCAGTATAGTAATGAGAAGGGGGGATATGATAAGGAAGTTTTAAAGCTAGGGGAGCAAAAGAACTCCCATTAAGAGCATTGGGCAGTTTCTAGAAGATAGGAACTCCTCATTTCAAACACTGAATCATTAAAACCATAAAAGAAGGAAAAGAAAAGGCTGGGGTTATAGTTTCTGACTCACCAGGCTGCCGCTGAGCTCCACAGCACCTGGGAGCCATGAGCAGCCACTTCTCATCTGGACAAGAGCCCATCACAGCAAGACATGGGGGATCCTGGCTGCTCCGACCCATGGGGAAGCTAGCAGAATCTCCTATAAGAGCATTACCCTGCCATCATGAGAAGCATGGGGTCTGCAGAGTTCCCATCTGAGCTGGAGCAAGAAAGCCAGGGCTGTCTGGCTCTCCCAGTATTGAGAAATAGCCAGTCAGCTGGTTGGCAGATTCTAGCTTTGCTGAGAGCCAAAGGTTTTTGGATCACAGCCCCCAGTGAGTTCCAAGCAAGATATTGTCCCCCTGAGCACCAGCATCTCAGTCACTGCTGAGCCCTAATTCAGGAGGAACTTCCATCTAGGAAGTCCTAGCTTTTGCTGGAAAGATACCACTGGGATCCAAGCTGCCTTGCAAATGCCTTTGGACCATGTGTATTTTGCTGGGGGGGGGGGGGACACACCAGCCATCGTGGCTGCCAGTGGCCATGGGCCTGGCCCTTCTCTAGACCTGGCTGTACGGTGATGCTGGAGTGGGTGCAAAGGGGGCAGAAATACACACCTGGAGTGGAGGCAGGTGGCCAGGGCACTGCAGAGCCAGCAGTGAGATCAGCGTAGGCTACGGTCCAGTCACAGCCTGAAGGTGCATAGATGGAAGTCCTTTCCTCAGGTGGGGAGATGTCCCCAAGGTAAGGATGTGGGTAAGCACTGTGTGAAGATTCTGCTAGAGCACTAGTGCCCAACCACTGTTGGAGAATGAAGAGGAAACCTGGAAAAGTTAATATTTCTGGAGAAAAGACACAGCAGTGAACAGCTTGATCAGAAACATTGGGATAGGTTAGGACCTACGTTGAAGGGGCATTGATTTCAGGGGCTCTTTGATTATTTCCATTCTGCACAACAGGGAAGTTTTGAGCTCTGGGGTGCAGAAGTCTCTGCGAGCAATTTTTTAGCCAATCAGAAAAAAATTTCTTCTGAATATGGCTGCCTAACACTGCCTTGAGTAGAAGGGCCCATCTTTAAGAAACTTCTATTGGAAACTCACTATATGTTTGCAGTAAGCAGTGATTCTAAAACAAGAAAAGTAATTAGCGCATGTTATGAACTAATAATCTGTAAAAGGACCTGAATGCCAATTTTAATGCAGACTGAATTTTTATGGTTATGTTATATAAACCTTGAAAACAGAAGTTTATATATTGGCAATGCTGACAAGCCCTGAACTACAGTGCTATGAGCAGCTAATTGAATCCATATTCCCCTGCATTCAGGGAATCGATAACTGTTAGAAGCAAAGGGCACTGCCTTAAAAGCCTAGTGAGTGCTTCATGCAAGGGGTGGGGGGGAGTTCTTGTGGTGAAAACGCAGATGTGGAACATTGTAGGAACATGTGCCAGGCATCTGCAAGAGAATCGTGTTTGAAATGCTTAGTGCACTAAGGACACACACAGCCAAGCCCTAAGCAAACACCATCATTTATAATTTTTTCCTGATTTAGGATGATAAACAGTCTGATGTGCCAGCCTCCAAAATTGCTGGGTCCAGAGATCCTAAGCTGAGCCAAGCAGTACTGTTGGACACCAGTATCTTAAGTGGGGTGCAAACATGCCAGGGAGCAACCAGGAGAGGGGAACCTATTTACAGCAGCAGAAGGCTGCTGAAAGCTCTGGAGCCCTCAGCACAAGAAGGACATGGACCTGTTGGAGCGGGTCCAGAGGAGGGCTACTAAAATGATCCGAGGGCTGGAGCACCTCTCTTATGAGGACAGGCTGAGAGAGCTGGGCTTGTTCAGCCTAGAGAAGAGAAGGCTGCGGGGAGACCTGATTACGGCCTTTCAGTACTTAAATGGGGCCTATAGGAAAGATGGGGAAAATCTTTTTAGTAGGGCCAGCTGTGTCAGGACAAGGGGTAATGGTTTTAAACTGAAGCAGGGTAGGTTTAGACTAGATATAAGGAAGAAAATCTGTACAATGAGTGTGGTAAAACACTGGAACAGGTTGCCCAGAGAGGTGGTGGAGGCCCCATCCCTGGAAACATTCAAGGACAGGTTGGACGGGACTCTGAGCAACCTGATCTAGTTAGCGGTGTCCCTGCTCACTGCAGGGGGGTTGGACTAGATGACCTCTAGGGGTCCCTTCCAACCCAAAACATTCTATGATTCTGTGATTCTAAGGCTGTTGTGCACTGGTGTAGCAAGACTGATGAGTGACTTGTGACTTACCCGTGCATGGAAATGACACCTTATGGTACACAGGCTGCTGCTTAGTAATAACCCCAGGGGCAACCAGCTGGTGGAGAAAGAACCCGGCCACCTTCTCACGGGAGCACCATGATGTGGTGGCTGCTCCCACCCCTGTACTGGGATCCAGGTGCCCTGCAGCTAGGCTGCCTGCGGGGACACAGACAGAGGTGTGCCATCAGAGAAGCTGGTGCTAGACCTGTGTTAAACCCAGTGACTTGCTCTTCTGAGAGGAAGCTATGTTAATTCTTAACAAAAAGCCCACTGAGGTTGTTTTCACATTGCTTTGAGGGTTTTTTTCACAGCTAAATGCTGTCCCATATTGCTTGTAGTGGTGGGGTCAGATCAGGACACTGAGATTCTCTGTGTGTGTGTGTGTGTGTGAATTTTTCATACTGGCAGAGGAAGAGGGAGGGAGAGAGGGAGAAGTAGGAATGAGAAACTATAACCATCAATTAAATACCATACATGCTCCAGGAATCCCAGGGAAAAGGATTTGTGCCTCCTGCTCATTTTAGAGTTTGAAGTTACTTTCTGTAAAACACTTAAATCTTGCTCATGTTTACATAGTGGATACAGTAAAGTACTTGAGCACATGCCTAACTGCAAGCCTATGAAAGTTTCCATTACAGCTACTCACACTCATGCATAAGGATGTTCTCAAAAGATTTACTGGATAGCGATCTAGGAGAGGAAGGAGTTTTAAAAGCTCTTACAGGTCAGACTCCCTTCAGCATTACCTGGTGGGTGCCGCTGGGCCATTTTTGAGGTTTAGTGCTTTGTCTCTGACTGCTCTCCTTGCTCGTGACAGTTCATCTTAGCCATCCTACTGAATTGTTTTCTGCCTCTGGGTTGCTTGTAATTGCTTTGCTTTGATTGTTCATTATTTGTTTGATGTCTGTGGCAAGCAGAGTCACTGGGTTTTTTTAATGCTTTCTGCCAGGTGGCTGAGTTGTATAAAAAAATGAAAAATACAAACCCAGTATGTTGCCAATATTTTTAAAAAACATTCAGAAATTTTTAGAAAACTCAGTCTCATCCTCCGCTTCTGCCCTGCCAGGCCAAAATAATCCAGACAAACAAACCCTATTGTGATAAAATAAGTGATAACTTTAGGATTAGCAGCCATATGTGCTAGCATGCAGTAGTCAGAAGACTGCATAAGAATAAAACCCAAAGGGAATTCTTAAGTATTCAAACTAGGGGAATTCATTTGGACAGCTAGCCACATGGACAAAGTAAGCAGCTGCCTCCAGCAGCAGACTTTGGGAGCATCAAACTGGCCATGGTTTTTCCCTGCCCTTGGCATAGCTGTGCAAATTCAGACTGCTGCTGCTGCTGCTGCTGCTGCTGCTGCTGCTGTGAGCGCGGCAGGGGCCGGGATGCCTGAGGAGAGCAGCAGCAAGGGGGGAGGCAAAGGGCAGCAGCGCTGACCCCCCCCCTCTCCCCTGGCAGTAGGTTACTGACCCTGCAGGGCTTCCTCTTGCTTCCCGGGCTCAGCTCCATCCCATCTCCTCTCCCTCTGGCCCCACGTCCCATGTTTCCTCCCACAGTAACTTTGGCTTTCTTCCCCAGGAATCCCTGCAGCTAGAAGACAGCATAACCTTTCTCTCTGGGAGTCATCCTGCCTCCATCACAGGTTTTACCTGCAGCCAGACCCTTTGAGTTTTGTCACCTGTGTAGTCCTTGCAGGGCAGAGTGGGAAGATGACAAGGTTTACCCTTTCCCTCCAGGGTAATCAGAAGCAAAACAAGAGACAGAAACAGCAACCCTGCGTTGGACGTTGTTCTCTCCCCAGTGTTTCTGAAGAAAGAGGAGAGCTGGAGGGGGAGGAGGGATGAGGGCCTAGTGGGGAGGAGGGAGGCAGCGGCAAGGAGAAGCGTTGGCATGTTGTCTTGCCAAAACGTGCAGTGCAGATGGGAAGACACAGATGGAGCATTTCTACTGATAGTTTAAGAAATCAAACATGCAGGGAGTTGCAGCAATTTCCTTGTATCGCTGTATTGTAACATTCTGTAAGCAGGAGTTCTTAAAGAAACAGTCTGTTACTTCAGCAGTGCTTTTGGGAGCCTGCACACGAACACAGTCACCCTAAAAATCTGCCACAGAAACTCTTGCCTGGCACAAGAAGTTGAGATATTTTGTTTCAGCTCATGTGACGTTTGCTGGCCCATCTGCGAGCACATAGAAACTAAACCGTGCTCCTTAACTCCACAAGCTAAACTTGCTCGTGGCAGAGGTGCAAAACAGCAGATGTATGGGAGCAGATCCATCTTCCTTTGTGCTCAGGTGCAGCAGAAGTCTGAAAAGGAGAGTAAATGTTGCATGCAGTAGTGATGTTGGCATGCAAGCAGGGCGGTAAGAAAGGGATCCAGAGAAATGCCATACGGAATTCTGCAGGTCCTGTATGTTATATGCCCTTGTTAGAAGAGCTGAAATGACTGAACAGTCTCCACAGCACAATTCCTGTAAAGACCTGCCAAGAGTTTCCAGTCTAATTAGCCTTTAAGAGAGTCAGCAGGAGGCCTTGGTATCCTCTCTGGTGTGAAGAGATCTGTGACTGGATGCTCCTTTGTCTCCCTGGAAAAGTAGATGCTTCCGCTCCCAGCCTCCTGGCTTCCATGGGGTCCCAGCCCTGTCCGACTGTCGCAGCTGATGGAAGGGCAGGGAAGGCTGGAACGATGTTCTGGCCCACAGCACCATTTCTACATGTCCCCAGGGATACCCACATGGATGCTTTAGAGGAGTTTAATGTGGCTAGGAGACTCCTCTGAGAGTAACTAAGCACAGAGATCCCTGCAGTATTTCCCTCCACTTCCCTCAAGAGGAAGATGTTGTGGAAGGTTATTTCATTACCTTGTCCTGTTCCATTTCTCTTCTTTTACTATGGGAGACCTGACTTAAGACTATTAAGATACATGTTGGGTTCAGCTCATAACAAAAGTATTCCCTACCCATCTGTCCATCTGTGTTTTTTCTGAAGGCAGCTGTCACTATCACATCTAAGAAGAAAAACGGCTTTTGAAAATAACTTCTTTTTTCCAGATTTTGTGAGTCCCAGCACAGGCATTTTCTTGCCTCTCACGTTCTGATTTTTATCCTGCTGCAGTAAGAAAATGGGAGTTGAGGAAGTCATTAATGGCTAATTTAGACCTGCAATTAGGCAAAATCTAATGGGCTGCTTTCAGGTTTAAAAGCTACTAGTACTGCTAGTTGCAGGCTCTAATGCTAACACTGGCTTTTTCTGTGGCCAGGATTAATTCCCTTCCCTTCTGTGAAACGAAGGATTACTGTTATTTATGAAATTACATCTTGTTTGGGTTCATTACTTAGGATTCATAAAAAATTTTGGAGAGGAAAGGTAGGAAACATTATTTTGACATTTTAATGTGTGCCCGAATACCCTCTCTCCCCCTACTCTGGTCACTCCAAAATTTCTGTCTTGGGTGAGAGAATTCCTGATCTTAGCAGACTCATACTATAAATTCAGTAACAGCATTGGTCCAAAAGACACCTTGCTCAATGGAACTAATTAATGTGCCAGCATTATGCAGTCACAGTTTTGTTCAAGTAGAGAGACTGCTGAGGTAGAAAAGGTGGCAGTGGTCACCACGCCTGTCAAACATAATTTTCCATTGATTTTGTGAGGTTTTGGAATCCAATACCATCGTGGGATATGGTATATTTTGATATGCAATGTCAGTGGACATCTTTTTTTTTTTTTTTGCCTTGCATCATCATCAGCTGCAAGAATGAGGTTAAGCCAGCACTATCTTCCACTGAAAAAGACTCTTGAAAAATAGCCTTCTTAAGAATTTGCAAGCCCAAACCAAACCTCTCTCAGATAAATGAAATAATTTTCACTTAAAAGCTGCAGCTGAAGCTCCAGTCCCTTGATTGAATCTGTCTCCATGAGAAATTAATCTTTAAGGACAGAAAATAGGAGGAGTGATCCTTGCTTTCCTCTCCCTCTGGGCTGAGCAGGGCTCTGTTCTCTGAGATGGAGACAAGATAAAACCTTCAAAGTTACCATCTTCATTTAATACCTGTGACACCAACCCCAAGGAGACGGCTCTCCCTGGGTTCAGCCTCAGAAATCAGTTCTGGGGAGTACTAAATGATGGTGACGCCAATACAGGGACCGTACACAACTCTACAGTGCCACTTTCACCAACATTTTTTGGTCTCTGAGTCATCCCTTTGGCTTAGGCAGCTTTGGTCCTCAGTGCTTTTGTTGTCAGGAAGAGGTACAGCCTGAGTTAAAAAAAGAACTAGGCTGAGGACTGGAGCAAAAGCACCAGACATCAGGCAGGAAGGTAGATATTCACTTGTCCTGTTTGGTGATCCAGGGGGAAAATGAAGGTGTGCTGCGTCACATACAAAGATGGCAGATGACAAATCCTGTGGCTTTGCTAAAGTCTGTTCTTACAGAGGCAGATGCAAGCATTCAAGACTGCCTGGCAAGGACTGTGAAACATCTGATTCAAGCATAACGTGTCCTTTCAGGTAACTGAAGAGAAATCAGAAATTTTGAAAATAATGTCGATTTTCCAAATTACAGTTTGCTGCTTTGTTACCAACACTCACTGTCTGCAGAGACTCAGAGTGGTGAGGAGCAGCTGGGCCATCTGGGTTGGTATGGACATGGGGAAATGGGGCCAGTGCACAAGTTCAATGGAACAAGTTCAGAGGTTTTAATGCCACAGGAGTCACTAGGGATAATGGCAAATGACTGGTGCAACACCAACCAGCAGCTCTACCAAGAGAACCCTGCATTGACCCTGTAAGCTAGTCCTGTTCATCTAGAATTTAATGAGAAATGGAAATAACAACAAAGCAATTTACCTGAGTGTGGCGCTGGTAAGAGACACTGCCCGAAATAATATGAGTTTCCATTTCACATCTCAGTCCAAAGCTATGGTGGTATAGGTGACCTTTCTGGCAAGATTTAATTCCTAATGCTTGTTCTGAACAAGAGGGCACAGAGGAATGAAAACTGACAGAATATGGAGATATTCGTGCCTTGTTTTCTTTTGCTGGTATCCTAATTATTTTTTTAAATACCATTGGGGTGTCATTTTATATGTAATACCACAGAAGAGTATTACTTGTTTTGGCTAATTACATAGTCCTATGACCACTGGCCTGTTCAACATTTTAAATTCTCTGTTTCAAAGTCTTCCTTCTTCAGTGGCTTAATGCAGCTGAGCAGATATGTGACAGATATTTATAAGAAGCATGAAAGTGAATAAAATAGGAGAAGCCAGATAAATTAGGAGTCTAGGGATGTTTGCATCAGCTCTTCAAGAGGGTTCTATGTGAGGAGTTTACTGCCTGGCAGTTTATTTCTAGTTTGTTTCGCACACACTATTCACTGTTTACCATGATTAGCTTTTACTGTGGATAGGTTTATAAGCATGCTAGGTGAAAATTTACTTCAGAGAGCACATCTTCCACATATATTGAATATATCACTCTAGTACTGTTGGTAAGAGACAACATTTTAGATAACACATGAATATTCAAGCCCTCTATATACCAGTATTTTATTTCCACCCTTTCAAGGACAGGACTCCAAATTCAAAGGCATTTGTATCATTGTCTCTCTAAGATAATCGGCTGTGTAGATCAGTGGTTTCAGGAATAGACTATTAATTGTATTGCTTTAGGCTCTTCTAGGAGACAAGGATGATGAGATAAGAACCTAAATATAATAGAATCTGGTTTCCAGACAATCATACCAAATCCAATTTATAAGCTATTAAACATATGAAGGGAAAGCTGGAAAAATTCTCAGGAAAATTCAATGGCCTAGGCCCCAAAGCTATTGGCATTTGTTCTTTGCTGGAGCTTTGAAGGGAAGATATTTTCATGGTTGATATTCATAGATTGTTGTTTACAGCCCAGCAAAGCACACACAGCGTTATGATGGAGATAAACACTTCTCACAGATTTTATAAACATTACAGATGTCACTTTTGCTCCTAGAAATCACACCCTATGAACCATCATGGGACAAAATGCTCTGGCAGTTGATGTTATCTAGCCCTTGGTTTCTAATAGCATAGTCACGGTTATTTATAAAGTACAATAGAATTTTGCCCTACATCCTTGATATAAATGTCAAGTGCCCTGCAGTATTGTGTACTGTTGCTAGAGAAATGATCCATTAAAACCATCCATATGAGAGAGCAAGTATTCACAACACTCCAGAAAGAAATTATATTCTCATAGAATAATAGAGAAAATTGGCTGGCTTGCATAGACCGTATTGACATGCAGCAAAGTCGGCCTCTTCATTAACTGCCTCCCCGGGTGAGAACGGAGGACATCCTGTCTACAAGGGGGACATACAGGCTTCATTTAGCTTTTTGCCTTAGACCTTTCATTACAACTAAGCAAGGCTGTGCAGCTGGACAAAAAGAAAATGTGTAGAGTGCATGAATGATGAGGAATTGAGGCCAATAGAGAGGTGCAAGAATGGAAAAAAAAAAAAAAAAAGAAAAAAAGGTTAGCAGATGCAAATCCCGTAGCTGATCCTCAGTTTGCATGGGAGCAGGGAGCAGTGCTGTTTCATTCCTTGAGATACATTGAACGAATATTATAGTGCACATGGGGAAACGGGGGCCTTTTGCAGCCAGGTTTATACTGTGAAAGTGCCAAATGCCTAACAGTCATGGCCAGGCATTCCACCTTTAAGGACTCTGGGGCAGTCACAGCAAAAATCTGTCTTGGTCTTTTGCCGTCCTTACAGAAAGTGTATGTTCAATATTCCCCAGAGTCTCCTCCTTAGGGGAACTAGGCCTCCTTCTTCTAAAGATGGTTCTTCTCCAGGACAGGGGAAGCAGAGGACCTCAAAAGAGCTCTTCCTTTTTTTGCCTTCTCCCTTTTTCTGTGCCAGTCCTTCTTTGGATTGTTGCCTGTGCTACCCAGGCTTGCCAGGCCCACAGCTTTGGGGCTAGAAGTGCATTTCTTAACCTTTTCTTTTCCCGATGTAGTGGCAATTTGTGCTACCCCACAGAATTGCAGTCAAAACTTCTTATTCACATGGAATGAGTGTCCCCTAACATTTCTCATTTTTGAGTATTTGAGAGTGTATTTTTCCATGTGAATTCACTGTGGTTTGCACAAACGTGATCACCTACAGCAGTTATCTTGCTGGCCTGTATCTCCCACTGACATCCCATGCCATCTTAATCCTGATCTAGTTCCATTGTTCCTGTTTCATATTTCCTGGTCACCAGACAGCTATCTTTTTGTCTCCTATTTAAAGTGCATGTTTTCTCTGGCACGGACTGTGGTTTTGGTGTCTGTTTGTCCAGCACTTATCACACTGATGTCCTAGGTTTAGGTGCTTTCTAAGGCTAAAGCAATACCAAGAAGAATACTTACAGTGTAATAAACTGTGATTTATTTACCCCTATAGCTTGCCATGATGTTTAGTTATAATAAAATTAATTCCTCCAAAACACATTCAGTACCCCCTATCATTCCCTTTCACATGGCAAAGAAACCAACTCAACTCAAAACACTTTGCAACTATACCATTGTTTATTACACTAGAGAGATTGTATGAATATCCAGATAGATTAAAAACATGTCTAAAATTCACAGCCTTTTCGTAATGTTACACTGTAGATTTATAATCTTCCCTAAGGAAACTAAATTAATTTTCAGGGATACTTTTTTTTTTTTAAACCAAGTGAGACAGGGATAATAAATAATCCTTTCTAGTACCTCTGGAGATAATTGGCTGGAAAACTATAGGGTGATAATTGTTAACCAATTAGGTCACTCAGCTGAACATTAGCACCACTGAGGCATGCTTCTGAGTAACAAGAACATGCCCTTCAGACAAAGATTAATTAAATGCAAAAGTTGAAATAGAAGAAGCTGAATTCATGACACAGTGTACCTTTCAGAGGATTGGAAGTGACGGTGTTTTAATGGTAGAGATGAGTGTCCAACTTATCACAGTCTAAGTGTTCCATTGCTTGCATGCATATTTGATAATGACAGGATTTGTTTGAGAGGAGAACTAAGAAAAGAAGGCTATTTAAGTTGCTCAACTTAAAGGAAAAAAGAAAATATGGAAATAGTTGGTTTCTTAAAATGAAAATATCTCACCAACCTGCACTTTCAGTTCTACCAGGCTGCAGTTCCAGCTGGAGAAGATTCTCTCTTCCTTCTCAGCCTGGCCTGGAGGATGCTAGCATCCGCTGCTGCAACTCCTGCTGAAGTCAACAGGAATTTTGCCGCTGGCTGTAACGAGAATTTGATTGGGTTTTCTGTCGGTGTGTTCCTAAAAGGGAGATAATTACTGCATGATGAGGGGCCTGGCAAACAAGATGTGGTAGTTTCTTATAGCGGGCTTAAAGGCAGTTGCAAGCCAAATTTAGCCTTATGAATTTCTTATAGGCAAGACACACCCAGTGGCTGCTGCTTCTTGTGCATCCTGCTTAGTCTGTTCAGAGGCTGGCTGAGGTCATGCAGAGACACTTTCTGTTGCTTTGCACGCTCTGTGCAAAGGGACTATGCTCAAAGGAAACCACCAGCAAGTCTTGCCTCAGGAACAATGGAAATGGGCTCTCCTTTTAAGTTCACCCTGTATTCAACAATTTAAAAACACAGCACTCTCACTCATCCTGGGAGGACATGAGTTCTGAAGCTTTTTTTTTTCCCCTGTTGTTTTCTGACTTTAAAAGGATTCTAACTCACAGCCCTCAGCCACGGTAATGAAAATAACTGATCTGGTTAGAAATGGTGCCAGGAAAGTTTCTAGATTTAAGAATATTTGCTTTATGAATCTATTCAGTAGTAGGGGATTAACATGGCCCTGGATTCAAAGCAGTGGACTCTCTTGTCCACCTGGAGATAACCCCCAGGTGCTCACACAGACCTTCCCCCATTTTCCTGCCCTGGTGCCCTCTGTACACTCAGCTGTGGCCCTCTCTCTGTGTTATTTTCCTTTGAACAGAAGTAGGCTGGAAACCAGGTTTGTTTAGGCTCCTACTTTGTGTTCAAACTTTTAGTGAAGCTGAAAGGGCCGAAGACCACCTATAGGCTGTAGAGTAGATGTGCTTTGTGGCACTCCCTAAAGTCTTGGTCCCTCAATTATCCAGATTTGGGATTTTCCCAAAGTACATATAATCTCTCTTTTGGGTTGTGTAATTCCTGTTTCCTTATGAGTACAGGGGCTGGAGAGAGGAATGAGGGATTGTTCACCCTACGAGTTAGGAAGCAGTCAGAAATCCCCAAAAGAATCTGCAGAAGTCCGCCTGGGTCCTACTGCAAAAGCATAGTTTGTCCGTCTTGGTGATAGAACAGGGTCTTGTTCCTCTTTGAAGGAGGCAAAATCCTGCCTTTCCTCCTTAGGTACCTAAGTTTCAGCTGTCTGTAGCGAGCAGCCTGTATCCAAGTGCCTACTGCTGGTTACTCTAAAGACCAACACAATGGGGGACTGAAGGCGAAAAGAAATTAATTACAGCCTTTGCTCTCTCTACTGGGAGAGACCCTCTTTGACTGAGAGGTCTCTCCGAGCCCTGCCCATGTCAAAGGGGCTGGGTCAGGAGCAGGGACAGAAAACAGAATCCCCCAAGCTTCATGCACAGAGATCTACTGGCCACAGAGCCTTCCCCCATAAGGTATAGGAGTGAAATGTATAGCCTGCTATCCTGGGCATGCTGTTTAAAACAGGCATATTCATTCCCAGAGTAAGCAATCCAGGGGCCAGGTGCATGTGGAAGTCACATCTCCTTGGCATAATCTGTCAGAAGTTGCCCTCAGATGTTTTTCCTCTGCAAGTAATTGCGACCTAGGTCTCAGCTTCAAATCCTCCGTATGTGTTCATGAGGGCAGTTTGGTCCATCCCACCTTCTAAAATACCCAGGCTTCCTCATCCCCTCAGAAGCTTATAAATCACTGTACTTCAGAGAAAGATACAGATCCTTTTTTTTTTTAAAACTTACAACCAGTTTTTGTCTTGCATTAAAGCCTCTTTTATTTTCAGAAACTTTCCACTTGAATTATGAAGCGGATCACAGGCCAGCAGAAAACGATTCCCAAAAGAAAAAGGAAACATAACGGAACACAAATTAAAATACACATTTAAGTACAAAGCACCAGGAATGGTCTGGAACACAGCATGCACATCACTTCTGAAAATATAAAGTAAATGAGTGAATCCTAACACCCACATTTTAAAAATTGCAGTGCATCCTAATATCTTCCAGATGTGGATTTGATTAGGGCTAAAGTTAGATGGGTTACAACCTGCACTTAAAAAGCTTTTCTTTGCCACAGACTGAAGAGAGTAAAGATTTGCTGAAGCACAGGGAAAGGAAGGAGCTGAACCTTGCCCTGCCAAATACTCTGCTAATGAATATGTGTATGTTACTGGCAATCAAGAAAAGAGAGGAGTGGTTCCCATTATGGCTGGTTTCTTTATTTCTTACTGAGGTTGGCAGAACTTCTCACAGGAAGGATGTAGCACAGAAGGTGGCCAATTACAATCTCCTATTTCTACATGGAGCCAACTGCTTTTTACAAGCAAGTGTACCCTGGAGGCACTGAGGCATAAATACCTACCTAACAGCCTATAGCCAGCTAAATAAATGGCAGGTTTTCATTGAGCTCTGGCTTGTGTGCATCTAGCAGATGATCCCTAATAAAACCCCTGAAATTTTCCATCAGGGCTAAATAACCTGAATTTGTGCAGCTTCCTTGTGTGGAAATCTGTGTGTCACCTGGGGCAGGAACAGGTAGAGGTGTCACACAGTTCTCTAACAGATTTCTTGAAAGCTGCATTTGCCCTGGAACCATGGAAGTAACCTTTCCAAGCAAGGATTCCCAGAAGACGTAGCTCCCCTTCCATTGGAAAACCTCTAAGCTCCCTACCAAGATGAACCCTTCTGGAGTCAGTGAAGGGTGGTTCCTTGCAAGACCCCTGATAGGTCTCACTATCTGAGCAGGTGATGGTGACTCATGTGATCTGAGCACTCTCAAAAGTTAAAAACATTGACTCTGATGCAGTTCTGTAAGCAGTACAGATCATACCCGAATGCTGCCTGACTTCCCATGCTGCTTAAGCTCCCAAAGACTTTCTCCAGCTTGTGCTGGGCTCATTGTAAAACCAGGGTTCACTTCTTTGAGAGCAGAGCCTTCCTCGGTTACTCCAGAGGCTGGGCTAGGTATCAAGGTGGGACATCCTTGGGTCTTTCCATAGATGCAGGGAGAGTTCTAAGGACCTTTGCTTTCCTTAAGCTAGAGGATGAGAGGAATCAGACACTGCACTTTCTCCATCCTGGGCACGTGGCACTTTTTAAAGGTAAGTTTGAATATAAGGTGGGTCAGAAATCATTAGAGATGATCACAGGAAAGAAACCTCACACATTTCCACCGAAACCTCAGTCCTCAACAGCTGCACTGAATTTGGTGTGGTAGAAGAACCTTTCTGAATAATTATTGGCAGCTCTAGGAAAGTACCCTGTGGTCAGCATGCTCAGTATAGCACGCCAAAAATGCCCCTGAGCCATCAAAAAATGGCTGCACTGCTATTAATGCTGGCCCTATTCTGAATCAAATACTTACCTCCTTAGTAAAAATTAAAATGGCAACATTTTAAAGGTGGCACAGCACCTTCCTGAAACAGGAGGTACCTTTAATATAAATGCAGTTTATGAAATATATTTGTCACCATGAAAGAGCTGATGTCATTGCAAGCAAGTAGACAGTAAGAGGCATCTGGCTTTCTTCTCCATGCATTACCAAAGGACCAGCATGCACATCTCAAACAAACTTTGGAATTTTTTATTAATCTTCCAGCATCAGAAGGAATTTCAGACTCTTGTATGTGGTGGATGATCAACCAACTTTAAGTAGATACATCAGCTTCTTAAGAACTGTATACATTTACATCAGTTGAGAATGGCTGTCTGTGAGCAAACAAAATGCTGCTAGCCCTTGTGTCTCAGTTAAGAATTTAAGATATGAGTGACTAAACAAGCTGGCATCGGTTGTAGAACATCTGGCAGAGGGGATTGGTCAAAGGCTGGTGAAAGAAGAACGCTATACCTTGACTTTTTGGGCACCTTTTGGGATTTTAATTCTTTGGATAATAATTCTTGGGATAATTCAAACTAACATGAACCAGCTGCTTCTGGCAACACACAGTGAAAAAATAAAATGCAGAAATCACGGAATGGCTTGGAGTCAGATAAGCAAATGTACAGTGAGATACCTACTCTGCTCCTGTCTCGAGCTGATGAGACCTTGGCAGCCACTTAACTCCCAGTGTCTCTTGTAAGACCAGTGGCATAAAGAAGAATAGCACCAAAGAGACAGAGAGGTCTGCAAACTGTGGAAGGAAGAAAATTAGATGAGAGGGACAGCTAGGCTGTAGTTTGCCACAGTTAGCTCACATGATTTTAGTCTGCTTGGAAAATCAGCAGACAGGCAAGGAAACTGGTTTACTCGGTGCCAAAAATCTTAATCTTGTAACCTTTTTGATAACTACTCATACAATTGCATATCTCTTGTCATAACTGCATCTCCTTGCAAGAAAAATTTGTTCATGCTGAAATGGGGTATGAATTACTTAGAAAGAACCAACAAACTTTTAAAAGGCAAAGATGGCTGGGAGCAGCAGGGGGGAGGATAAAGCAAAGTGATCTGAAGAATTTAATGAGGAATGGAGGGAAGCAAAGATGTCTTCTGCACCTCCCCTGGCAAAATACAGAGATCAACAATAATTGAAAATCATCAGCCTGGAGAAAGATGTAGATAATAGTAAGTTCAAGGAGAAGCATACACCAATATGCAACAGTCCCAGCAGGAATGTCTGTGCAGAACTGCACAGCAACAGAATGACTCCATTTATTATGGTTTAATTTATTGGCTGCTGACAATGTGTTCTGTTCAGAACAAATATAGTGCAGTCTCTGTCCCCACAAGTACTCAGTTTAGCTAGAAAAAAGATTAATTAAGATCTTTCAGAGTGCCTTCAGTGCATTTTAAAGCAGAGGTGTTGCAGTGTCTCACTCTTGCATTTACTGTTTTTTATTGGCTCTTGCACACAAGAAGGAAATTGCTTATTAACAAATTTGACCTCCTGGTTTGCTCATTTTTCTTGCAGTTCCTTTCTCCTCTTCCTTCCCATAGGGAATTCCTTAGGCACAGACCAGAGGTTGGGATGGACCTGCTCCGTCCGTATCCTAAACTAAGCTCTTTCTGTTTCACAGAGGTAGGCCACTGTTGGGACATGGTGTGGAGAAGAGTGCAGAGAAATCAGAGGAGGCCATGAGCCCACTGTAAGAATATTCCTCCTGTTCTGCTCATTGTAGTGCAATCCTGGAGCCAAAAAGTTCATGGCTGTGGTTTTTGTATTGAATGTGTGCCTCTCTGTGCGTACATGATATCATCAAACATTCTATATTGCCCAAACTACGCAACACAGCATGAAGAGGGAGACTAATTGCCCTTAAAAACCCATGTGTATTCATAAAGTTTTAATGGGGAGGGGAGGGACTGTTTCAGACCTTTATCACCTGGAGCTGAAGGATGACCCATAAAAGATTTTCTGTTCTTTTAAAGGAAGAAAAAAAGAATAGTACCTATCACAGTTTATCTTGCTGCCCATTGCTAAAGCTCTTCTTCTGAAAATCTGGTTTCTTGTGATGTGGGACACCTATTGTAATCACTGCGGTTGAGAATGGAGTACATTAATTGCACTTACTGCTCTGAAGTCTGTATGACGGGGTCCCACGGCAGGAAGACAAGTCTGTCTAGAGGTGGAACTCTTTTCCACTCATTACCAAGTGGCTGAATTTCTGGTGGAGAGCACTACATAGTCATTCAAATGGCAGTAACTCAGGTTGTAACAAAGAACCTGAGACATACTAATAAAAGCCCCATTTCTATTTCATAAGTCACATAATGGATGTCACATTCAGTGCTTCTTATGGCGAACAGGCTACTTATTAAGCACAGTCTATGACTTTATTTAATTTTAAAATTGTCGTATTTTCCAATTATTGTCACTTTTTAGAATTTTCTCTCTTTTAAACCAGAATATTTTTAGCATGGACTACAAGTTACAAACAACAGAAGTTGCTATAGAAACAGAAAAGGCACTTTGTGGAATGAAAATGTAGGAAGAAATATTGTTCAGTATTTATCTGCTGCAGACGGTAAGATAGAATCAATACGTATAGGTGTGTGTATGTGTATCCATACATATGTACAGATATATATGACTTTCCTTACTGTGTCTATGAACTCTTCAGTGCTCATCTTTGTATCATAACATTTAGCTGATTTTTGGCACTTCTGCACTAGCAGGCTATTCTCCCCAGCTACATACAACTGCCCTGTAGCTAGGTGCCCTGCAAGCATCTCTGTATTCAGTCAGTCAAACCACCAAGTAAAGCTGATGCGACATTGCAGCACAGCTAGAGGCAGGTGCCTTGGATGGGGAGGTGGGGGAAAATGCTGTTCAGCAATCTGACTAATCTCCTGTGATTTGACCCTCATCACACACCACATTGGACATTGCTAATAGAGGGGACTCATCTGCCTTTTTCCCTCTCAATCTGAACCAGCCCCTACTGTACAGCCATTCTGATTTTTCTTTTATAGCCATTTGTTTGTTGTCTCGGTTGTAAAAATAAACTTCATGCTCTAGCAACTTTAAACTAAACAAAAGTAATTTCCAGTCACAGGATTTGAGTTATTTCTGAAGTCCGTATCTTAAATGCTGTGCAATCTCTAAGCTTTATCTAGAGAGGGTCTAATATGGATGAAGTATTATATAATTTTAAGCCTCTGGGAAGCAGACTCAAAGCCTAGTGTAACAGTATGGATTACCGAACCAGATTCATAGGGAAGAACACTGTATAGATTACACTTCATGTACTCATTAGATTGCAACAAAAAACATTAGGTGTTTCATAGTCAAGGTGCCTGCAAGATTGGGCCTGGAACATATTTATCGATACTGCTCTTAAACCTTTTATTTGACTTCATTGTTCTTTGTAATGATTGTATAGTTCAGCTTTACAATCATACTGTGTTAAGAACAGGTCAGAAAAATATCTACCAGAGATAATTTAGAAATAGTTGATTCTGCCTTGAGGGGAGACAGGCTGGAGGCAAGGGAATGAACTGGGTAAGAATCAAGGAACTTTCCAGAGCTATTTTTTATGTGTTTGGTTATTGTGAGAGTAGTTCAACACTGTTTTAAGGAACAATATTTTTCTTCTGCTTCAGATAATATAATAAGATAATACAACGCCACCAAACCACTTAGGACTAGATTTCTGAGTACTTAGGTGCCCCAAATAGGAGATGGTCACCTACAGTGATTGCCAAGAGGATCTTGGAAATCATGCTAGGTGATTTTCTGCATGTTAGTTGCCCAAATACCTTTGTGAAGCTGTTTTTTTCACAGGTTGTCATCAACTGTGAGCTTCTGATTTCCCAGCTGTTTGCCTGGCTGGGGCCTTGGTGTCTATTTTGCAGAGAGCTGTGGACTCACTGCTCCAGCACAAGCTAGCAGAGCCATCCAGGGATATCTGGAGCTGTGTGTAAGTCCAGTCACTGAAAAAAAAGATATGTTTCCTAATGATTAACACTGTACTCCAGGTGCTGTGCGCCCTGGCCATGCCCTGGCTCTCTGTCAGGGCAAGACTTGGATGTATCTCCTTAGGCAAGAGGTCTCCTCTGGAAAGCAATCTGGAGGGATCTTCTGTGATCTCCAGGGGGTTGCCTCGTCTGGATGAAAAACTGTGGCAGGCTTCAGTGTGTACCATGGCCACCCCACCACTTAAATATAATCAACTGGGCACCCAAAGGCAGGGTTTCTACTTTGAACCTTCTGCCTCAGTTAATGTTTTTTTAAAAAGGTGATATTATGAGGAAGTTTTTGGAGCACTATGATGTAATGAGGAGAAAAATAGGAATCCTCATGAGAAAGTTAAGGTTCTTAACTTCCCTGCAGGACTGGAAAAGTATTCATGTTATACAGCCTAGGAGTATGCACAGAATGGTAAAGGAAGAGTAAGATATTGAAGAGCTGCTTGTTAAATAAGCATCTATCTCAGATACCGAATAAGACAGGGGTCCTAGAGGAAAAATAGTAAATGACCCCACAATTAGAGACTGTATCCTAATGCACACTCTCCTAGCGATAGATGAAGCACTCACAGGCAACTTGAAGTTTGACATTTCCAACTTTTAGATCTTTACGTTGCTCTGCTGGCCAGAGTGCAGGCAAAAGGTTAGTCCACACCTGCCTATTTCTACATATTCTTAGGCTTCCAAGTGGTTCAACCTTTATTACTGCTTATAGAAGCAAGTCCGATTCAGAATTCTGCCCAGTATCAGTACCTTTACATTACCTACCAGTTCACGTGATTTACATGTGCTTCTTTTGGCACATATTCTTGAATAAGGCTATTTTCAATTCTGGTAATATTCAAGCAGTACGTTGCTTTTTAATATGCATGTCACTCTCTCTGACTCAAGCTTCTCAATTCTTGAATACATCCTTGTTAAAGAGAACAGATGGTTTCAGTTTCACTAGATGAACTCTCAAGGGTAACTTCAAATCTGGGTGATACCACTGTCTATTTGGTTGAATTATAATGCAGGCCTCAGTGTCTTTGCGATGTTGTTCCAACCCTGACTGGTTCTCTTACCCTTTCTGTCTTTCTTTAATGCTAGGTTGCCTTTGCAACCTTCTCCAGACCGGTCTTTTGTCTTTTATACCCACTCACAATAGGTAGCCAGCTATATCCAATTCAGTATTAATAGTCAGGGCATAAGAGGAAAGGATAGTCAGGAAATTAAAGCCAAATGTGGTAAGCACAGAATTTCTCAACAGTATCAAGTATTTGGAGATGCCTGTTCTATTTACAGCCCGCCCATGTGGTGCTCCCTCCTCTGTTGAATTACACCTTTCAATCAGAAGCAGCGCTAAGTGAAACTGAAGAGGGGTCCTACCTTTGGAGGCCACGTTGCTAATTAAAATGGGACTATTTTGAGGAAAAATGCCCAGGAAAAAGAAAATGGGGCAGAAGATTAAATGATGTTTTGTTTTTCCAAAGAAATACCTTTTCAAACCCTCTGTAATACCTAAGAGTAAGGTCAAAACAAAGTGGACTTTTAGGACTACACAGCTATTTAGTGATAATCTTACAGAAACCCTGTTCAGACACGGGTGCTGGGACCTTTCCTCTCACCTCCCTACTGCGACAATGGCAACGGAGCCAGCAGCATTATCATCCTATTCTGCCTGAAAATGCCTCTGACTTTTTCTCTAGTAATATCCCAGCTGGATTGTTATTTCCTATCAAAACTTTATTGACTCACAGCAGGCCATTTGCAAATGATAGATTAACTCTAACCTCATTAATATACAAAACCTAGATCTGTTTCCCAAACAGAAATGCACACAGTGGGTGAAATCAATGATCAGTGTGTGCAGCCCAGCAGCCTGGATAAGTGCATCTGTGTCTTTTGTATGACATGAGCAAAATGCTGGTTGCTATATCTGTCTTTTGAAGAAATTTTCCCTAGAAATTACTTAGGTAGGCAGAGGTGGAGAAAGATTCTCAGAGATCAAAGCTCTTTGTGGCTCTGTGACAGCTTTCACTTTCTTGCACAGTTTGGGGAGGAGAGCAGGAGGTGACCAAGAATAGGTCTAGGAAGCATGAGGGGAGAAGAGAGGCTGCAGGAGGCTCTAATGATGGGCCACATGAGGGGCTACGTGCTATCAAGGGCAACCTGGAAAGCCTGTAGCCTGCAACAAGGTCTTGCAAGTGCAGCTTGGGGTGGTATGAGGGAAAGGAACAGTGAGTTAGGGTTTCTGCTGGAGGGTCCTGCCTCAGCCTGTGTCCTGGTGTAGGGCTTGGCTGTCTTTTTGACCCCAGTGAGGTCTTTATGAATTCTTCACAACAGGAAACAGTTTCTACATACATGGCCCCCTCTGTAGAGGCAGTTGCCATTTTACCCGTCTTTCACTGGGACTTGCTGTAAAGCAGTTAGCCTACCAACTGGGACTGCCGCTTGCAAATTGTCCTTCGAAGAGATATGACTGGGCGGCAGGATAGTAATCAGGTGTCTGCTGATTTAGTAATAGAAACCACAAAGAATATGAGAAAGCGGAGTTTTAAATTCGAGTTCTTCCTCTAAGATGTGATAGTAAGTATGATCCTGAGCACGACAGCAAAATGCACTAGCCAGACCCTTTGCAATATTTTCTGTACCACTCCGTAGTATCAGCCATCCCATTCAGAAATTCATTTAGTTCTGTCAAACAAAGAGTACCTCCCTCCTTCTGCTGCCCTCTAAACCCCTTCATGAAACCAACTATCGGGTTGGGTCTTTCAACAGAGCACTGCTAATGGTCTCTCAATTTGGACCTAGGTATCTTTTCCAGGACAGTCTCCTCTCTGAAGGTGTAACTTCTGTTCTAGTTCCCAGCTGTTGTACCTTTCCTCTGACTGCATTAACATTAAATATTCTTGATAATTCCTGGTTATTTAACCAAAGAAATTGGACTAGACTGTCTCAATGGTTTGCTTTCATTATTAAATATTACACCAATTCTGGTGCTGTTCATAGATATTACAAGGAAAGATTTAACGTTGTCCCAGTCAGGGGTCTTAAATCTGTGGGTCTGTGTACTCCTTCCCAGGGGCCAAAAAAACGTAACAGAGAAAAGCAGCCCTACTGCAAGTCAGCTTTAGTTTGCTGTGTGGGGAGGTTTCATGGTTTGAAAAAATCTAAAAAAAGATTGAGCTAAGTCACTGATGACAATATTAAGCAGTGTTAGACCAAAACTTGATTTCCTGGGACATTGCAGGAAACAGTCTCATTGCTGATATCTCAGCCTTAGCACTACCTTCTGAGACGTGTCACTAATTCTTAAGCCATCTAATATGTGCTCTGTTAATTCCACACAATGCAAGCTTTTTAACCAAAATGTCATGTGGTGCTAAGTCAAATGCCTTGGAGAAATCTAAAAGTATTATATCAACACAATGATCTTTATCAACCAACCCCATAATCCTTTTTTCAAGAAGAGATGATGGCTTTATTTGACAAAACCTACCTCATATGTTGCCTGGCATTAAGTATATTTTTAACTTCTAAGTCTTTGTGAATAGACTCCCACATTAACTGTTCCAGTATTTTAGCTGGGATCAGTGTCACAATAATTGTCTCTAGTTCCCTGAGCCACCCCTTTTTCCCTTTTCAAATATTGGGAATGCTTGCAGTTCTCCGGTCCTTTGGAATTTCCTTATTTTCCCAAGATTTAGTAAGTATTGACAGATCATACAGCTCCCCAGAGAGTTCCTTTAAATCAAATTGAAAATAACTGATCAGGTGCAGTTTTCTTTAAAATGCTGAACCTACGTGTGACTGCTCTGACCCTTCCTTTCTTGCAAATGCCAGGCCTCTGTTCTGGGGACGTCGTCAGCTGTGTTATTGTTACTCCATGTGCAAGGCAGTGATAATTTGGTGGTCTTCTGTGTTGCATTTTTACAAAGTTATCATCTAATCTAAGCCTGCTTTTTTACCAAATCTACTTTATTTCTTGGGTTTGGAGTCTTATTCTAAAAAGTTCCATTCATTATTAAATATTAATACTTAATTGATACTTTTGTCTTCCCTTATCATTCTACACTGTTAAACTTGCAAAATATATTAACGACCATTTTCATCTATTTTCCCTCCTACTTCTTGTTTACTAGTCAGATGCTTTATTGCTGTTTTCTTATCTTCTTGTAGCTGGGATAAATTCTAGGTCAAACCCATCCTTTTTTGTGTCTATACTATGATGGCTTCTTTGCAGGATATTGACTTGACTCTTCACAAAAGATTCTTAGTATTCATTAATATTTTATATGTTTAATGTACATTCTCAGTTTGTTTGGCTAGCAAGTTGTTTAAGCTTGGGAAAATGGTCTTTTTCAAGTTTCAGATAGACAAAAAAGTGTCACATTCATTTTCATGAAGAAAACGCAAGTCCTGCTGGCTGGTGCACCATAACAGACATTTTTTAGGTTTACAATTAACTGCTGTGTGTGCATCCTCATTCAATTAGTTTCATAGATTCAATCTGTGATGTTCAGGCCATCAGGTATTGAGATGCTGTCTGTTGGAGGGAACTCTCCAGGGGTTTTCATTTGAGCTGACCAGCAAGTACCTTCTGGTTATTTTAGTCACAGGTTGTTCTTTTGTTGTTATTGTCCAGCTATTAAACTAAGTGAGATACATCTAAATAAACACTTCTTGTTAGCTGGCCTCATACAATATTCATAAATTCGTACAGGTTAATTCCACAGTCTTCAGAGAACATGGGGAGGGGAGAGGAGGTGCAGAGACCTTCTCTATTAAGGGAATGAGGACATCTAAACTGACTGGGTGGTTTGGATGCAGATTAAAAACTAGCTCACTGCAAGAGCCAGACAGAGCTGGGAGGAAGTGAACAACTTTAGCTGAGGGAACCTCAGGCAAACAGACAGATCTTATTCTTCATATGTCATGGCATAGTTTGCAACGTATTTGTATACATAATACGTCTTCTGGAAGTTTCACATTAAAGTGATGGCTCATGGAAGATGTATTCATCTGACCGCTGAAAAAATAACTGATGTGCCACAGCTATGCCATTGCTAGGAACTCAGCTATCTTGGGGGACAGGAAAAAAAGAAACCAAATTATTTTAAGAAAAACTGATAATAAATAAATTAAGCTCACAGGCTTTACATACTGTGTGACCCAAGGAAAGTGGCTGAGCCAAGCGGGAGGGAACTACAGATTTCTGCAGAGGATCTACAGAGCCTTTGGAATCACTATGTAGCAAACCAAAATTATTTCCATGAAAACCGTTTTTAAAATATTAGTATAACTGGAAGGGCACTGTTATATTAGTGTTTTATTTTGGATTTTATGCTGTGGAAATAACAATATGTTTGTGTCACCACTCATAGTGGGAGGACCATAAAGACCCAATTTCTGTGACGCAAAACCAAAACTCCACAAAAATTAGTAGGATGTAGTTCTCCAGCCAAAGATGCAAGCAGGCCAGTTCTCATCAGCTTTGGTATAATCCCTAGTGTAGTTGTTACCTGTCTCAAAGACAAAGGAAAAGGCAGATGTTTTTGCATCATCAATGGTAGGAAGTAGATCCTAAGAGCTTTCAAAAATCACTGAGTTGTGTTGTATACATGCTTTCCCTCCATTCCATCTCTTTTCTTATCTCTTCCTTCCTCCCTTCCTTTATCCTGGATGCAAAGAATTTCTTTCTGACACTGAAATATTCCTCAGAAGTCTAGCTTTCTTGTATTTGTATATGAAAATATCTATTCTTCTTTATTTATTTTTATTAGATAGATTATCTGTTAGAAAACTAATTATCACCTGTTGCCAAAAAAAAAAAGACGGAGAGGGAAAGACAGAAGGGAGGTATTTAAGACCTGCCAATCAATGGGAAACTGACTTAGAAAAAGCACCTTGGGATTCCATTTGGTCAGTAAAACCTTAACAGATAATAAGAAGGAGAAAGAGCACATACTGTTTCCTGTGGAGGGAGAAAGGACACATACTGTTTCCTACACCACACAGGATTTGTACAGAAGTTAAGCTGGAGAGATTCAGTACAGTGGTAGTCTGCTGATGCTCTGATGTAGTGAAAATGCAGAAGCACATTGCAGGAAGGTCTGACTGTACAGAAGAACAAGAAATCTATTCCACACTGACTGTAGTTATTATAATTACAAAATACCCAATACTGAAGGAATGAAAACCATATTTACAATTGGCACAGAATATCAGTAACCGAAACAGTTTCTTGGGAAAGAATAATAATGACAGCAATAATAATATTCGTCATAGTAATGTATATATTACAAAAGGAAATAACAGCTTGATGGTGTAAATATGGTGAATTTCCTCATTAGTATCAATATCCTCCGGTACTTTTCCTTATCTGATTGTGTATAGCTTTGGGGTTATTTTTTTTCCTTTCTTTCTTTCTCTTTTGTCTTTGTATTGCTTTAAGGAAAAGACATGCAAATTTCTCATCATGCAGACACTAGGGAGTCAATTAAAAGCCAAATGGATGTGCTTTGTTAGTTTCGTAAGAATGGTTGTTCTGGATCCAGTGCTCCTAACTTGTCATCCTGCACAAAGTCTAGGTAGTGTCTGATACAGATAGATAGATAGGGGCATTGAATCTGTTCACCAGCCTCTGTGCCGGGTGTTGGGGAGGAAGATAGCTGCTAACCCATCCATGGCCTCCTACATCCTTGTGTACTGGCCACGTAATTGCAGAGTCAGTGTTGTCTTTTCACGAGCATAAATGACTGGTGAACTTAATTCCTTCTCCAGCGACAGTTGACAGGGATCTGGCATCTCAGATGCTTGAGGACTTAGGAAAATCTCGCCCCAGCAACAGCCCTACTCAGTGCAGGTCTGCTCTGTAAAGAGTGGGCGCAGAGCTTGCTCTGCTGCCTTTGGAGGGTGAGGCATCTCCAGTGGGACCTCCTGTCCTGGGTGAAGCACAGGGCTGTCCCATGGCCTATGTGCTTCTCTTCTGAGGCTGGTTGAAGTCCTTTCACCCCAAAACTGGATAAAGCCGGTGCCATCGTGTAGAGAGAGACGTAGGGCATGGCTAGCAGAAACTAAAAGCTACCTGTACCCTTTGCTATCCCTACTTAAACACAGTACATTTGGTAAATACAAGGGCTTGGTGCCTCAAGGGGAGGGACAACATACACGTGCTCCTGGCTTTCTCTGTTCTGTTGCATCAAGGGGTCCCCCCAGGGCCCCCCCCCCCCCAGCCCTGCCCTACCCAGCCATGGGCCCCACCGAGCTGGGCCCACCCACACACCCATGTCCTGGCCCAGGCTCATCCCATTCCCATCCCCAGTGAGGTGCCCGATGCCCGGGGCTGGGGCTGTCCCGATGCCCCTGGCTGCTGCAGGCTGGGGTGGTGGGATGGGCCCGGACTGCCAGGGCTTGTCATGCTGTCCCTGCCATGGGGACCCCCCGCGGTCCTGGCCCATAGGTAGCTTCTGGCCCCTGTGGCACCCCAAAACAGCTGTCTGTTGAGATAGAGGGGTCAGCTGCCACCTCCAGTGGGTCGCAATCTCTGCCTCCATTCCCCTAATCATGAGGTTGTCCAGCAAGTGCAACACTCCTGCTCCCATGTCCCTGTGGTGTGAGGGTGGGACTCTCTGCACCCCCTCAGAGGCACCTGCTGCCTTGCCTTGGTTGTACAGTTATACAAATAAAATATAAAGGTATACCGCATGCAAAAGAGAAGGAGAAAAGTTGACATGCAAGGCTTAACACCACGAACGCCTGAACATTTTACCCCAGTGACTCTGTGTGTTGCAGTAAGAAGACACAGCAACAGCCTGCTGCCTGCAGAAGTGAGCATTTCCTCCCACCATGCGGTGTCCTGCTCCATGTGAGAAAGAGCAAAAGTGATAGAAAGGAGTGGTATAAACTGGCTGGCTGCCAGGCTTACTGTGCCTTGGCACTCCATAGCAGACCGCGGGATGAGATCTCCTAGACAAGCAAGCAAGAAATGTTATTTTAGTAATTCTGAAATGATCATGAAATATGCTTAGTAAGCCTTTCCCACATCAATACTTGGCAGTTTACAAACATCATTAACATTATTTCCCCTTAAAATTGAACGAGCTGTCAGTTTTTTAATGGATATATTGTCTGTCTAAAGTAGAAAAAGGGATTGATTTACAATTATTTATTTCAGGTCCTGGGTAGTTTGATACACAGTTTGATATTCTTCCAGTGATTGAATTGCTTGTCTGGATATGTTACAGATAAATTCAAAATTATGCAGAATCCAGAAATAACTGCTTTTACCCAGATTGGTCTTGGATGAACCCACATATACCCAGAGAACTCCAGAAATTACAATTCTCTCTGGGCATATCTTGAAACAGATTGAAAGCAGTATACATCTGGACTTGCTGAGTGCATGACAACAGAGTTTTGGCATGGATGAATTAACTGCAAACAGGCATGGATGAGTTAACTGCACACATACCAAAGAGTTCTTCCCCATGCTTCCCCAACTGAATATTGCCCCCCTTTTAGTATTGTCCTGATAATGAATAACATGTATTGTTCTCGTTTGGTACAAACCTCTTCTCTTAAACTTTCAATACTTTGTACATGCACACACGCAAACACATACACACACGCAAAAACATACACACGCCTACTGCAAAACTTTCTCTTCAGATGCCCCTCTACTAAAAAGTTTTAGATCTGCTACTGCTCAGGAGATGTGAAATTTTAAGCACAGGTGAGTCCAAGACTCTAGTAATTCAGGGCATTAAAAAATAAAATATTGTATTAATTGGGATAAGCTTTCTCACCTTTGCATAGAGCATACCTTAACAGAAGACGTGAAATCCTCATTGTGGAGGAGAATGATTTTAACCCCAAATATAGTATGAGAATAGGTCAAGAGATATAATGATAACATTTCTCAGTTGATGTGGAGCTTACCAATAAAAGTGCTCTCAGGCCACATTGAAAAGTAAAAGAGAGAGAAGACAGGTAAAACCTCTGGCTTTTAATGAACTAATTTCAGATGCTCAAATTAATCTCATCAGTATGCAAACAAGGGGAGATGGAGATTTCAGTTACCTAATAGTATACTGGAACTGTCTTAACCAGCTGCTGTGGCTTTATTTTCTCAGAAATGAAATCGCGGCCAAAGTTGCTTTGCCTTTAATAGCATGCCTGAACTTCAAGCACATTGCATCTGACAACAGATGTGAATTTATTAACCCCACTGAGCTAAGCTATACTTGTAGAGGATTTAAGATTGTGAACAAATAGTTTCACAGATTTAGGAAATGGTAGAGCAAGAAAATCCAGCTGTACAAAACCTGCTAATGTCTGAAAAGAGGAGAAAATGCAAAGCCCTGATATAAAGGCCTGAAGTTCCACCAGTTTGGTAAAAGTGATGTTTCTCGCTAGCATACAGTGGACATATTCTGAAGCAACTTCACTTGAAGTTCACATGTTACTGTATGTACAAACACACTTCCATGTCCTGTAGTTGCTACGTTAATTTTGAAGAGAACTAATAAGGCTTCAATCTATCAAGATAATCCAAATAATAAGCCTAATAATCATCAAGAAGCAACTAGTTCTACCATGACAAAGCCTTGAGCATAAGATTAAAAAGTTGAAAACCATAGGAATTGCTGCTGACTTTGTGTGGAGGAGAACTGTAGTGTGCAGGCATCTATTGTATGCACTGGAACTATTTTCTTGGCAGGTTGGGGAATCCTTGCCTGACAGAGATGAAGGAACTTCATCTTATGTGTGAAAATAAAGTTGATCACACTGGTCTGTCTGAACAAGCCAAAATAATGAACTTTATGAGCTTTACTTCTAAGAGTTGTTGCGACCCTGGCATGAAATACAATATGTAGAGTTCTGAAGAGCAAAGAGTTTAAAAATGTGTTTGACCTGGTTATGGTGACAAGAGAAGACTGTTTTTACAAAGGTGGGACACAGTATGGTGTATCTCCACTTTTTTGCAATTAACTGATTTACACAATACAAATTATCTTTTACTACAAAGAGAAAATTTTCTATGTGAAAATAACATAAACCGGCCACAGACAGGTGATCAATGCTTTATTGTTTTCTGAAAACTAAATTTTCTGGAATCAACAAGTTGACATAAATAACAGCAATTATATTTAACAGATTTTGGTTCTGACGTTCAAATTTGCAAAGGCTTCTGACACTTTTTCATTTTCAGTATATGATCTTCAGCAAATGAAATAGATGTGATTTTGAACACAACAGAGAAAGACATTTTATTATTTAGAGGTGATGCTCCTACTGTTCACATTTTACTGTTTTCATTTATCTTATTACAAATGAAAAAATAAAATTACATTGTTCAAGAACATTTTTTGTGTACATGTATTGTAGAACATGTTTGGCAATGAAAAAGCTGTTGATATATAAAAAAAATATATATATCCCAAGTGTAACTGGGTAATTCTAGATATACTTTCCAAGCAAAATCTTGATTAGATTTTTTCTTTGATTAACTTCTTGATTCTCTCCAACACAATTTAATTTAATTATCTATAAAGATTTTTAAAAATGCAATGGAGAGGAAATGTCAAAGTTTCTGGGATGCACATATAAAATATAGGTGCAAGTGAAAGTGTGAAGCTGTAGACATACCTGGTCAAACTGAGTAATAAAATGCAGTGGTAACCTTGATTTGACAGTCACTTCCATATGACTCTTTGCCAGGATGTGTCGAGACCTGCCCTTTATGTCTATAATTTATTCACCTATTCATCTATCTACTATAAATATTATAGCTTGTTTATATCTTATACTCCCCATTACCATTCTCTTTTAGTGCCTGGTATCAGGCAATTTTTAATTATTTAAAATTTTCTAAGGAAAAACTGTCAGATATTTTTGGGAACAAAAGTGGGCAGTCTCCATTTACACCCTTTTACTGCTTACTATATGAAAACAAAATCTTCGTAATCCATGCAATTTTTTTCAGATCATTTAGCACTCCTCACACTCCTCATAGTTTTCTTCCCCTCTTTTTGTCTCTCTGACCTATCCCACACTCATTATATAGATGGCTAAATGAAAGCAAAAAGCTCTAGGAACAACTGCATCTCCATGGTGACATAACCACAATGTCTGATTTGTGCTCCAGGATTCCCAGGTAAAGGTTTTCAACTCTTCCTGTGGTGTGGATTTCAGTGGGGTGTGGGTGGGTGTGGGTGTTTTCCTAACCCAACTCTGTCTTTCTTAATGTCATAATATTAAATACTATAGTTTCAAACTAAATTATGCACAAACATGTAATATTTGCAAATATACATAAAAAAGATCTTAAGGAGATTCCAGTTTTCCCAAACCTTTTAATGGAAAAAAGTCTTCAGCTGTTTTGTAGACTAAAAGCACAGAAGATTGAAATGTTTCATTTCCTCAGAAGAAGACCCAAGGTAGCAGGATATACAATTTCTCCCCAGAATTTGTCCCATAAGACAGTTTGACCTGGAAGGAAAAAGGGGAAAGAGTTCCTGTGTTCTGGCTGCTTCATCAGCTGTGTGAACAAGGTCCCCAATTGCTCTAATGCGACAGGTTGCTGGGTTGTTTTTCTTGGGTTTTGTTAATGAGAATCTTTCCATAAGGGAATAGACATCAGATCCAAAACAGAGAACAAATAGCACAGTATGGGAGCAGGGCAGGTAGGTATTCACCTAACACGGACTCTTCAGGATGGCAACAGAAAATTAATTTTAAATTTTGAATTTTAAAACACAAAACACTTTTGGTGGAATCTGGGAACAGAAAATAATTAAAAGTTACTCCTAGTTTAATAAGTTTTGCTGTCGTTTTGTTTTCCTTATACTTTCCAGTCAAAACATAGTACTAAACATCTACATCAGGAAAGACAGAGATTGAGAAGGGCAGAATTCAATTGTGTAAAATACAAGGCAGAGATGACCAGTCCACCGTAGTCCAGAGAATTCTAACTGATCTGCCATCAGTGAATTGATTATGACAAATTATAAAAGACCTGAGACCCAAAAATGTGCTTGTGGTTAACACACTAAACAAGCTTGTCCTTTCTTGAGGAAAGCTGATTGCTAAATACACTCATCTGTTATGCAGTCCACAGATAAGGAAACCTGTCACACAGTTCTTCATCACTGACTGTCACTTCACTCAATTTACATTTGCATCTCAAACCTGACTTGATGTTTTAAAGTTTGCAAGAAGCATGAGCAGAGGTCAAAGAGATACAGTATTCATATTCTTTCAAGGTTATCACTTGATCAGGTGAGAGGACTTTTCAGTTTCCTAATGATTTTTTAAGATGAACTTTGAATAAAGTTTTGCAGACTAGGAGTAAAAGTTAAGCTAAAGCTTGTGGTCCAAATAAGCAGGAGGTGAATTTAAATGTATATGAATGCAGATGTAGATGTAGATGTAACCTGTTGTCTGTGTCTAAAAAATCTCAAAGGGCTAAATTTCTCTACAGTTTGAACATCATTGCTAAGTTTAGAATGTTTCAAAAAGAATATATTTGGGTTTGGGAACACTTTGAAATGCCCATACTAAAGCTTTGGATGTTTAATAGTAATTCATATGTCTCTATGCCACTTTATTTTATCTGCTTGTCAGGATTTAATTTCCATTTTAGCCAAATGAAAGACCAGCCAATTTTCTGTTATAAGAATGTGAGTGAATAGGTGAATTGCAAGAGAATGAATGGGTGAGTGCACATATACACAACCTACCAGAATACAGGCAGAAATATAATACAGGGCAAAGACTCCTGAAGCATGCAGCTGAAGGCTTGAGCATCCAAATGCCTCCTCCTAGACACAACTGTATGTGGGAGCTGCCAGTGCAGGCTCTGACAGTGATACATGATCACAGGAAGGTTGGTGCTCCTAGTGTAGAGGACCGCTTTCAGTAGTTACAGAAGTTAAACCTTAGCAATAGATAGGATAGCTTTAAATCAACAGAAAGTTCATTCCAAGGGCAGAAATACCAAGTTTCACAGCGTAGGCTTTTTCAGATAAGTGGCCAAAGTCATGCGTCAGTAATCCATTAAACCAAGCAGAGAGAGGACTTGCATTAGGTAAACTGGCATGGTCTGAATCATGTATGCCATGAACACTGATGGCACTGCGAGTGTGAATTCAGGTAGAACTTCTAGGGCCAAATACCTGGCATCAGTGAAGGGAGATATGCTTGTTAAGAGATTAGAAGAGGAATAGTGACTTCATTTAGCTGATTGCAAGTGTGCATATACTGCTGTATACCACAAAATAGCCTACTTGTACCCTAAAAATAATGGGCATTTTTTTCACAGGGTCCACCACATGCAGATTGGTCTTCAAGAGCTGTTCAGAGTAAAGGCAGGGTAAGAGCTATCTGGTAAGTGAAGAGGGACAGCACTTACTGTTTTCTACCAGTTCTTTTGTTAATGAAGAAAGTGTGCCAAGAGTAGATTAACTACTTAGACATACCCTCCAAGCTCAGAAAGTCTTCCAGGAGATGTTCAGTTTGGTTAGTAATTGCTTTTTGAAAAGATAGTTCAGTGCCACGTGCTAAGTGGTCATATGTTTATTTTGTATATCTGTTACCGGGTCTTGAATTGCTCCATCAGCCCACCTTCCATACTGGTATGCATGGCTTCCCAGGTGCAGAGCAGAGTCAATAGATTCACTGTCTTTCTGTCCCTACTCTTTCTCTATGCAGTGCTATCTCCCTAGCTCCACTCTCACATGTGGCCTGGAAAAATATTTCACTGTTGAAAATGAGAAAGCTCACAGGTTAGGATGTGTGCTGGCTGTCAATCCCCAAGCCAGTTCAACAGGAAAACCTGTTTCATGGAATGGCTTGTATCTATCCATAGCAGAAGTTCAGTTCTGTGATCCAAGTCAGCTAAGGTAGACATGAAAAAGGAAATGTGTATAGAAAGGCAGTCTTCTCCATGTCCAAGATCCGAGATTATCAGAGGCGTTTATGTGCTAACAGTATACTTAGATATTCCTCGGCTTTCTGACACCCATCACTGCACACAGAGCAACTGTACAACCACACATAGCATGCCAGAGCATCCCCTAACCAACTCCCGTAGTCATCACAGTCAGTGGGGGCAGAGAAGCCTTATTATATTCCAGGCTTGAATTTGTTGGGTGAACTGGAGCAGCACAAGAGCAGCGAAGATGGATGCTGATCCTAACCTGCAGGGCGCTCTCATTCCTAACTGATCTATTCTGAATATGCGTTACCTACAAATCACTCTTGCATTCATACCACCAGAAAACACCAATTCAACTCACTAATGAGAATGACAGCTACCTTAATGCCCACAGTCAGAATGTACCGAACACAAAGCCAGCTTGAAAAATCCAGGGAGGAATAAGTGTGTTACCTAACTAGAACCATTCAATACACTCTACACAGTGCAAGGATGTCCTAAAATCAAATTATCTCAAGCCCCTGGAAGGAGGCGCTAGATAAATAGGAGTCAAAACTACTTGTGACTTTGGAGGAAGTCATCTTTCTGAGTAGACCTCCTGCGCTGAGTAGGCAGCACTGAGCAGGGAGCACTCAATGCCCATCTTTGATGGCAGTAGCTCAGGTGAGACAACAGTGTCTGGGAGACACCAGAGTGTGGGGTTTGGCTCTTCTGAGTCTCCTTGTGAGTGAACTTGGATGATGGCAGAGTGCTTGGTCTCTGCCTTGGCCTGCAATCTTCTTGTCCATTGCCCTCTTCCTACTGGCCAGCTGCTGGCCCGCTTCATTTTCTGACATCTATGCTTTCTTTTCTGTCTTCCCTAACTTTGACGAATGGGTAGGGCGCTTATCCTTTTTATGGGCCTTGTCAGACTGGAAGAGAAATGAATTTTCTAGCACTTCAACAATATCCTTGTGACAGGCCCCAAATGGCATGATCTGTGGTTTGACAGCAGATGCTGGAGCATTCAGCTGTTGAGCTGAGCAGAGGGAATGGAGATGGGTGCTAGTCATTGGCTGCCAGGGGACGTTTCTCTAACAATGCACCATTTTTGTGTGTGCATTGATAGGAATCTGGAAACTTCACATGCACAATCCAATTCACCTTCTTGAAAGCCTACATCATATTCTTTTTTTAAAAACAAGCATGTGGACAAACAGATCAAATTTTGTGGTGCCATCAATCACAAGGCTAAACCTGGAAAGTTTATCCATCCTCTGCCCCAGAACATTCACGTTTATACTGATGTAGTACCACAGATTTCCATGTACTAGTTAATGATTTACATGAAGTTACTGAAAAATCAGACTTCTACCATGTCACATCAAAACCCAGTTTTGCCCCTTGATTAAAACTGTTATGAGTGTCTTGATTATAGTTGATAGTGTTCATCTCACTCTAAATATGTGTTTTCACCATCTTCTAGAGCTGTCTTCTGCTAACTAAGCATTCTGGTTTGCTGAGTAGAGGCTATTAGGTATTATAGAAAGTTATGGCATTTATAGTTTCACTCTCATTATAAAACACTGTTTACTTCCAAATTTCCCTTCTTCCTTCCCTCCCCTCTCCAGAATATACATAGCAATGAGCTGAATGGTCTCTGTTTTTCTTGCGTGTATGGCATCAATCAGCACTTGCAAAGGATAGTGTATCCTTGGCTCTACTTGATTGAGATCTGCAGTTTGGCATTTACATAATTAATATACACATCCATATTTAATCTGTGCAGATGAAGACAAAGTCATGACTGCTTAAATACCACAGGGGCTTGGCAAGCTTCCAATGTTAGCGAAAAGCTGTGCTCTCGTGCTTTCCTTTGGGTGGAAGTGCAACTATTTAGCCTGTGCTGTGACATATGTACCGAGCCTCTCTACTTTTCAGATGGCAGAAAGGGAGACAGAGTAGTAAAGCTACCCTCAGATGCTCCCTCACACACTCCCACAGTGTCTTAATTCCTCAAATAAGCATTTGTTTCACTTTCTTCCCCCTCTCATCTCCACTGCCACTTAAACAGAAGCTGAGACTGTTGGGTTTGGCCATGCCAATTAGAGGTGGTATCATAAAGGCCTCTTTAGGAGTCTGTATATCTTCCGCAGTAGAAGCTGCAGAGGTAAAGTGAAGGCAACATGTCCATCACTGTAATATTTCCATGCTACTGCAACAGAGACCAGGAGAAGCTGGGTCCTGGCTACATGGGAAATTGCAGGAACAGTGGTATGTCTCCACAGCTCAAAATACGGGAGCTTGGATTCCCCCTCTCCTTCTTCTTAGCTTTATGCATCTGACAGAGGTGCCTTCCTTCAGCTTGGTGTGTCTCAAGTCATGTATGAGTCAGTAGGTTCAGTGAAATGCCTTAAAATTCAGGCCTAAGACAGGAACAGAAAAGAGTGCTTCTGTTTTGTGAAATAAAAGGAAGTCTGGACCCATATTTCTGTTTCTTTCTGAAGCAAGAATAAGATCATTTTTTGATTAAAAATGGACAAGTGGCTGCCAACGGCAGGATGGTCTGCTGTGACTCGGGAACTCATGCAAGCAAGAGGAGATCTTGGTGTCCTGCCTTCTCCCACATCCCAGTGGGGATCTGGATCACCAGAAGCAGCTCTAAGTAATCACTTTGCTAATTTTGTGCCATATGTGGTCCCCAGAGAAATCCTGTGCTTGCCAGCAGACATGAACTCAGTAGAAAGCAAGTATAATCTATATACAATATTGTGCAATATTTAATAAGGAACACTTTTGAATGGGCTAGGGGCAAGGTTAATAGGCTAAGTAAGAATGAATAATGTCTTATTTTTAACAATATCTTAGATCTTGGTACCAGAAAGAGCTGGCTATCATGTGGAAGAGCCTTTACATAGTTCATGTTCCCCTTGCCTGTTTAAGGAGAAATAACTGCTTAGTGCCATAAGAGCTGGAAAAGACCCATACAAATACTTCCTAACAAACCTAAGGGAAAAAAGAGAGAGTATTTCTGCAAAAATTCAGCCATCCTTGATCCCTGAAATCCAAAGATAACAAGATTCCTCAGGAAGAGATGCTAACCAGCAAAAAAGGGCTTCCAGTTTTTAGCTACAGAATGATCACATTTCTTGTCCTTTTCACCTGTTACTTTAGCTGTTATTCCCAATCTTCTCTTTAAAAGCTTAGGTCCAGCTTAAATTTTTTTCTTAGTTTTATCATTAAGCTTTTCTACTGTTTAGTTCCCTGGAAAGCAATAACTTTATCACACACTACAATCACAAGTTAGCATATCTCCAGGAAACAGCATTTAACAGAAGTCCAAAGGACCTGTCCTTCAAGATATGTTTTGGGAACACTAGGAATTCAGAAATTTCCCACCAAGCTACCAGGGACTAGTGAGGAAACTGTTATTGCTCAGCATCTCATCTTATGACGAAGTTCCATTCAACAGATAAAACTCACCAGCAAAAGATTGATGAGCTGTAGTCTATGACTCCAGGAAAACAAGAAACCACCAAACTGAGATTTTGGCTCTTCCAGGACGTGTAGTTCTCTCCAAACAGAAATTCCATAATAAGCATATTTGAAATGGGAAAAAAACACCTTCTCAGAAATTTTCTATGAGTTCCAGTGAGGAATACTCCAGGGAGAGCAGGTAACTGAACAAGGACAATGTGGCCTTCTAAAATTGTTCTGTGGGAGCTGCTGCGCCACACATCTATTCTGTGGAGAGGATGGGGCATGGAACGGGAGATGTAATATTGGTTGAGGTATTTTTTCTGTGTGTGATTTTTATACCACAGTCACTTCATATGGGGCTAGATACTGCTTATCCACAAATGCCATGCCAAGTAATGGAGATGATGGTTAACCCTCCACTTCAGAAAAGGGATTGTCTCTTTCTCTCTCCTTTCTAGCAACAGTCCAAATTCCTTTCTGTTTTCCAACAGGGAGGGGAAAAACATGCAAGGAAAAAACTGTGAAAAACATCTGAGGAACTCATTTTTCTGCAGAATTAATAAGCCAATTATGATGAGGAAGTCACATTAAATAATACAATTGTTTCAGGATTTAGACTTATCATCGCTAAGCCTTGGGGCTGCAAGTCTTCTCCCAGGAGAAGCTCACCACACATATGCATTTCCATCAACTCAAATCGAGAAACACATTTCAAAGAGGTGGAGTTTGCCCACCAGAAAGTACATTAGTAGCAGAATAAACATGTCCAAACCAGGACAACAGCCTTTGTTTATTGTTCAATTAATGGCAGTAGTAACAATTAATGAAGGGGTCTAATATTCTTCCTTTAAGGTAGTCTACATATAACACTTCCATTTCAACTCTAATTATTTCCTTCTTTAAAAGATATAATTGTGTTTTCAATGGATGCACACAGAAACACAATTAGTAGCTCCAGAAATCTGGAATCATTCAGAGATAGCATTATTTTCTCTCCTAAAGGCAACATCTATGCTGGCACCAGAACTGACTTTTTCACCCCAGAGGAAGAGACTCTTCGGAGGGGTTTGGTGTTCTCTGTAGGGGAGATGACACCAGGGAGTAGGACAGGATCTCTGTCCTGCTGCTTGGAACAGATGAACCATGTTTGGCTCCCCTGGATGGTAAGACAGAAGAGCCAGGAAGAAGCTGTTCCTCATTTTCTGGCAGTCTTAAAACCACAAACATCTTTCTTGGGTTACAGCACCAATGTTTTGCATGTATTTCCCAATACTTTTATTTCCTTCACAATAACAAACATGAAGACTGTACTTGGATCTCTGACAGTAAGTATATTTCTTAATCCAGCAGGACATGTTGGAATTATTTCAGTATAAGTATATGATACAAAACTCGAAGGCAAATGAGAGTTTCCTAATATTGTTTCAGATCAACTGTGTTGAAATCTCCAGCATTCTACAATGCATTTCCACCTGTTCAACCTTCTTCTAATGGTGATACCGTATGACACATAGGAAAGTAAAAGGTCTACATGTTCAATAATACAGCACATTCTCCTCAAAATCAGCCAGAAGCAAAACAGTTCTAATGGAGGGACCAGGGCAATTAGATCAATTCACCCTCCCTGACAACTGGAGACATGGATTAAAATTTTATTTCCTCTTCGCTGATAGCCTGGACCATGATCTGACAAGCTCAATAGGGCCGTGTCTAATTGGCAGTTAGGTGAAAAAGACTGAAGAAGAGGAACACTGAGGAACACTGCAGAAGCATAGGAAATGGTATTAACAACTCAATGTCTACAATGCTTTAACTCAGCACTGAATGTTCAGTACATGAGACTGGGTGATGCAACCCTATTATTAAAGTAGCTGAGGGTCTGCTGTGCGATGGGAGATATTCAATAGATTAAGTGCTGGTTGTAATTTTACTTCATTATTCAGATTCTCAGGTCTTTAGGGCAGAGAATATGTCTATCTGTATTCTGTAAAGCAGTATGTATATTTATGGTGCTACCTAAATGCCTCACTGTAATGATAATGTCAAGTTGTATTTCTATTGAGCTTGTAACTTGGCTGAGGATCAGGTCACCTGAGTACACAAGGTCCCAATATACAGCTCTCCCATGACCTCTCCAGGCTGAAGGATGCAGTTCCTTTCATCTATACCTTCTCACCAACACACAGTTTAAAATGAGATGGCATTGACAAGTGACTTTGCTCTGAAAAATGACATTGCGGAAGTGGCTCCTTGGGGTTTGGTGTTTATTCTACCTCAGTGACTTCCCCTTCATATTGCTCAGTGTCTAGCTGAGAAAAAATAGTTGTAACTGTGTGACTTTTCTGGTAACTTACCTGTGATTCTGAGGACCATTTTGTCATCTTCCACTCTAGTTATATGGCTCCATCACCCACTGAAATCAAAGGAAAGACGCGGGAAAAGTAAGGCAGACCTGACCTTAAGTGGAGAGTTTGCCTGACATGCAGTGGAGGGGAACAAGGTATACATGCAGGAGAACATTAGGCTTCTAATCTGAGTGTCTAAGAACTCGAGGGCCTTTAGAGGTCTCCAGTGATAGCACCTGAAGTAGGAACCCAACTCTCTGCATGAGTTTTGCTCCACTGAGTAAAAGGGTCAGTTTTATCATGATTAGTGTTGCATGACATGGAACAACTGCACTTTGAACACTTAGAACACCAGCCACAAGCAAGTTGAGGTGGTTCAGAGGGTATGTGCACAGGTAAAGGAGACCACAGTCAGCTCTTGGGCCATACCTACTTGTTAACTGATGCTCTGCTCATAACTACTTACATGGGGAGGAGGTGACTTTCCCTATTTTGGATATTGAGGAGCAGTGAACTTTCACTTCACAGCTTCACTTTGTAATCACCCCACTGAAGTGCTGCCTCATCAAGGAAGCCAGATAGAGAAATCAGTAGAGCTCAGTGATTTTCAGTGCATGGTCCATAGAAACTCTGGACATATAAAGACTACTTTCAAGAGGTCTACAGAAAATATGTAAAACCCAGGATATTATCAGTGGATTTTTGATCACTACAGAAGAGCCTGGACACATCTGGGGAATGTTTTAGAGTTCAGTAAAAAAAAAAAAAAAAAATTAAAAATTGGAAACCACTGTCCCAGCAACGTGTATACAAATAAAATGGACACTGACAGTTGTTCCAGTGCCTTTTACTCCAAATAAAATTTAATTAAAACTTTCAAGAATGTGACTAGCTGGATGATTCAGGAGAGGTTATTTCAAAACAGGGGAATGGGTCAATACATCAAGTGTTGAAGAGAAGAAAGAAACCTGCATTGCCAATATTTGGTGGTAAATATTTCTTGGCTGACGCCTCTAGTATGAAGAGTTAATCTGAAGAGAGACAGGAAAAACAGTATCTTTGTAGGATAACTGGAGAATGATGTAGCAATGGGCTGGTTTTAGTGACCTATTTTTTTTCTGCAGTGCCAGCCTCTAAAGTAGTTAGAGATGTGTGGTTTTTCACATCCTGATGCTAATAACCTAGATAATTTCCTCCTAGCTAGCTCCATAGTCTGTTTTATGGGCACAGTAAGTCCTTTGCTCCTTATCTTCTTGGAGCGATAAGATGCCACCTGTTCTCCACAGTGAATTCTGGTGGAAGATGTTCTAAGCCTGTAAAAAAATATGTGCTTTTCCCACAGGAAAAGTGCAATTTATGCTTAAGGAATGTATCTTGAAAAATAGAATTCATTATATAACTGCATAGGTTTCTTGTTGTCTCTTGCAAGACTTAATTATTCTTAGATGAAACAATGGCTCCACAAAAATGAATGACTGTTTCTACTTTTGTAGAGTGACAATTCATTTTTAGTGTTTCTCTCTTGTTGTTTCTCCCACAGATGAAGCTTTCTTTCCTTCATATAATGATGAGTCTGGCTTTTTGCGGGACACTTCCATCACAGCAAAACAAAAAATGGCAAGTGTATCCAAACAGATAGATGCAATACTTCCCCTGGCTGCCTGGATCTTTCAGAATAGGCAGAAAACAGAAAACAACCTCCTACACTGGTAACTGTTCCATCTTTCTCCATGCTCTCTGTGAAGTCACATCAGCAACCTCCAGTCTGTGCAGGATGGCATTGTCAGACTTGGCCCTGGGGCACAGCCCAAAAGCACGTTGTCCCCTCTCGTCCTCTGCTGCACGGCAAAGCCAGCTTTAACTGCCTGTCCTCACAGTTCAAGCTCTGCTCTGGGCTGCTAAAGCATCTTTCTCATGAGGGCACCCCTTAACAGGATTAAGCAACTATATTAAATCCAAATTGAATTGTGGACTCATTGTACTCACATTTGATTCTATTACAGATTGCATTTGTTTCATTTCAGTATTTACTGCCAGAAAATGAACAACCCCCTTTTAGCAGCAGGCATCAGACTTATGGAGCTGAGGCACAACCAGCCTAAAAAGAGTTAGCCAAACTCCACACTCAAGAGACAATAACATGTCTATAAACAACCACTTATATAAGAAACCAATAAATCATTTTAATATACTTGTGTTTGAAGTACAGGTCAGGGGACAAAAATGATGATAGTTAGAAAACCAGTGCACTCTAAAAAAAATATAGATAAATTCATATAGCCAAAGATTTGGATTATATTTTAATTTGGTAAAATCAATATCTACTTCATATTTCTGGAAGGAGAAGGCAAAGACTAATGAAACTGACAGAATACATTTTCTGTAATGTTATTGAGGTGTGAATTAGAAAGACGAATGTTGGAAGTGTCTATAACTCATACATAGCATATATGAATTCCTTCATCTGCTTTTACAGTCTCATTTATTGCAGAAATCAATACAATGAACAAACGAATAATTTCAGTATTATTCTGGCCACTCCCACCAGTGTCTAAAAGTAGTGTGTATCAAAACATCCAAAATGTAATGTTGCAAAAAGCAATACATATTTAACCTAGGAACAACATAACAGATGGTTTTAAAAATGCAATGTTTACTATGAATGGAACACTAAGAATGATGGTAACTTTGCCCAATGTCAGCTGAAGTCTAAAACCAGTCTTTGTTGGTTTTACAAGGAGGCTTGATCAAGTTCTAGTTTCAAATGAGTGATTTTACCTAAAATGCTTCACTTGTAGCTGCTGACAAGGAACTGATGCACCACAGCAAATCAAGCCACAGCACAGGCCAGGAGTCTGTTGGTGGGTAATACCTGATGCTTAGAAAGAAAAAGAGAAGAAGAAATAAAGAGCTCATTTTTTTTTGCTTCACTGATAATTTTGAAATAGCAACTTCTTGTCTCTAGGACAGGAAAATTTTCCTGAAATCACAAGAGATCGGAAATTGTTTGAAAATCACAAATGAAAAGGAAAACTCTTTGTTACTCAGTTCTGCCATCACTCCAAGTTTGGTCTGGAGGTCCCAAAGACTATGGTGGTTCAGGGAGGCTGCTATATGCCATTTATAGTCTGTCATGAAGAAAATTTTGTCCAATCTGCATTAACAAAATGGATGTTAAACATCCTTTTTGGTTTCTATTTTACCTCTGAAAAATTACCACCTTTCTTTTTATCCCTAGTCAATTCCTGTCTTCCTCCTGATCTCCCAGCCTAACTTTCTGGTGCATGCCTTCAAATGGGGAAGCTGCCTTCCCACAAGTTGACTTCTCTTTACAGACTGAAGTTTGGGGTGCAGTAGGAGTATCTGTGCCCTTATAGCTGTGTGTGAATGTGGTTTCGTGTTGTGTGCTGTTAAGGGGAATGAAAGCAGGGACCTTTCCTTGTCTGGTTTCTTGCTTTAGTACCTCCTGCCCTGTTGCTTTGGAACCCTCTGTCATGGAGGACAGCCTCCTGCTGCCCCTGTACCTGCACCACAGAATTGGGGCTGTAGGACCTGCAGAAGAAGCTGCAATGAAAGCAGTGTGAGGTTTTGATTGCAAAAAGATTTTCAAACTGAGCTTCCTGTGTGTTAATAATCCATATCATTGTAGGATTCAAATTTGCTGGACTCCTGTCTCCATGTCAAATGCCTTCCATTGCACCACTGGTATATTGCTTTTTTTTTTCCTCAGGAAAACAAGTTTCATACTAAGGATGAAGGGACATAGCATGTATAAGCTATTTCTCTTGTGTCAGATGGTGCTTGGTACTCTATCATGCTGCAGCAACGTTTAAGAAATCATCCAGCAGTCAAAAGGGAGAAGGCACTGAAGTGAATAACCAAAGGGAGTGCTCACTCCAGTAAAGAGCATCTTCATGGCTGATGGGGCAATGGGTGGAGAAGTTAGCAAGTCATCCATTGCAAAGGTAAGAGTAAGGATAACTATGCCTGGCAGCATGTATTAATGCCAAAGAAAGGGCCTTAATCCACAAATACATGTTTGCTGATGCCAGAAAGTCACATAAAAGTTATTTGAAAGACTTGCTGTATGAGTGGTTTCATTCACATCAGGGTTAAGAAGTGTGGGGCAATAAAAGCAAAGATTATCCCATACTCCAGCATTTTTCCCACCCAAGAAATGGGGCAGAGCATTCACTGCATGAGCAGGGGTGAGGTAACTGTCTCACAGCCTCAGGAGAGGTGGCACCCAGAGCAGCTCTTGACCTGTGTGAGCTCCCAAAACTCGCTGGTAGAACCTTTAGCAGTGTGCTGGCTGGCATAGGGTTCTCCAGGGTCCGCCCAGGCAGTTTAGTTTGATGAGGTGTTGTGTTTCAATGCCTGGAAGGTTTTCTGAGATGAAGGCAGCCAGAATTTCCAAAATCCTTCACTGGAGACAGCAGAGGTGCCTTGCCTGCAGAACATAAATAAATGCCCATGGCCCCCCATTTCCACTGAGTGTTAGCAGTTCCACAGCTGTGAGCAACTCAGAATCGCTGGTGTGGCTGTGGCCTTCTGTCTCCCCAAAGCATCGCAGGCACCGGGAGCTGGACGAAACAGCCAGGGGCTGGAGTATCTGGGGAGCACATACTGCATGGGAGAGGGGCAGAGCTTTAGGGGAGTGGGGAAGGTGGGGCTGAGGCTGCTTACATCCGTGCCCAGGGCAGGACTAACATTGCTGCCCCTCCTTTTAGGACTGCTTTTCTCTCTCAGGCGTAAGGGTGACACAGCTACATTCCAGCCCTAAACAGACCAGAGGGCTCAAAGGCTTCACCCCTTGCTTGCTTGCTGCAAGACAAGCCACGCACCTCCTTCATGGGAAAGGCTCTCAGTCAAAAACAAAACTGCGTGACTCTTTCCTGGGCTGGGTCTGGTAAGTAAGCAGGCTGACCAGCCCAATGCCTTGGTGCCATGAGGAAATGCTCATAAGGAAGAATAAGAAAAAAGCCTGAGGGAAGCCCCTGAAGCCCCAGCCCAAGTATCCCTTTTTTGGGCATACTGGAGAAAAAGAATATTTAACATTGTTCTCTGTGGAAGGCCTTGCAGTATTTTAAATGGATGTGGGCAATTTTAAAGCCTGTCTTGATTTATGAAAGCTGTCTTAACAGATAATAATGATGTAAACCGCATAGTGCTCCTTATGGCTCTGTTTTATGGATGCAAGGTGTTAGCAAACATTGGTAAGGAATCTGGGAGCAGGAAAACTGCAAAACTGTCCCCATTTAGATTTTATCCTGCTATGTTATCCTGAGGAACAATGACTATTCTCCACTCATTTACATGGAAAGAACAAGAAAACCCTGAGGCTGCTGGTCCTCCAGACCTCTCTCCTTCCACTTGGGTCCTGCACTGTGACCGTCAGCTTCAGGGCTGTCTGCCAGTACTGCTGTACTGTGTACTCAGTCCCAGCAGCAAAGTCCCAATCCTGAGTTACTCAGCTGGGACCTTTTCCTTCCAGTACTGTTCCTAGATAACTAATTTCTTTCTCTGAAGGAGAAATTCATGAGCTTGGATAGGATACTGAAAAGTTTATGCAGTTGTCATCTTAACAATAAACCACCCATGGAGTGGATGGGGAGAACAATGTGCAAACCATTAGCATCCCCACAACTGCATCTGTGCAGAGCATCCTCTACTTGTTCATGCAAAATATGTGATTGAACTGAAAGCTGGTGAAAATCCATCCATACACATCTATGTGAATCAAGGCTATGGGTTTGAGTCAATGCCCTTTCTATTCACTTTCCAAAATTCCACCCAAGTGAATTGCTTGAAAAATGTTAGGAACAACAAACATGTCAAGAATCTTTACATTTCTGCACTGCACGTCTTTCTAGAAGGATTCAGCTTTAAAACTTACAGTAGATTTGGGAATCAAACCATCAGGAAAGAGAAATAAGAGACTGACCTACGTATTGCTCCCACAGTAAAAGGCAGCATTTACAGCTTAAACCACTATCTCTGATAACCATCTATGAGTAAATCAATAACCGAGTCCTTTGTGGAAACAAGCCGCTGCATAATGGCATCTTTGCATATTTTTGCTACTGATAAGGCAAAGCACCTATGAAATGCATAGGCATGAACCATGCTTCAAGTAGTTTCAAACAATAAGAACATGAATAAAAATCAAACTCTTCTCCTAGACAGTTCACAAAGAGTGAAATTCATCCCTGGGCAGGGGTGCTGACACAGAGGCATTTCACTTCCCTAGGCTTTCAGAAACCTTCAAAGCAGAGCTTTAAAGGCAATTCAGGATTGCACAGACTTTGGGTTGGCCTTCTGCTCAGCAGTGAATTTCATCCATTGTGAATTATATGTGAGCGGACTTTGATTTTCCACCTAAGAAGAGAAAAGGACTAAACGAGTAGGATGCATGATTCATTTCATCTAGATAACCCACTTGCAATCAGCACTTATTGTCTCTGGTGCTTGTAAAGGACAAAGCAGGGTTGTCTTGGTATCCTGGAAGGAGCTATAGACGTTTGTACATAAAAAGTGAAAAACAGGAGGAGGAAATGTCGGGGGAAGGAGTGTTCGGTGAGCTATTTTTTTCTGATGCAATGACAAGAAGAAAGTCTACTACTGAAACAGAAGGTAGCAAAATGGTTCCTGTGTATGATTTGACAGGAGTTACAGAGCCGCAGTTATGAAGGAAGCACCCCAAACTTCCATGCAAGTGGTATGATACACCATAAATAATAAAGGTTATTTTGCTGTACTGAAACCTGAGAAATGTTAATATTATATACTGTTCTGGGCACTGGTAAAATTGCTTAGATGTTTTAAATTGAAAAGGTGTTATGAAGGAAAGTCTTAAATACTCTAGAGGTTTGGACTTTGAGTTATGAGGAGGGATTAGACTGTGCTGGCCTCTGTGGCCTGAGGAAGAAATGAGGTAAAATGGGAGATTGTCAGAGAGGTAAACGAAATCCTGAGACGAACAGATTGAAGGCAGTAAGCTGTTTAAGATAGCAACTAATTTGAAAACAAGATGCCATGGACTAAAATTGGGATGGGATGGGTGGGTGCACAGGCAATTCAGACAAAATTACTTCACAGAAAAGAGTCTGCAATTTGGCATGGATGGGATAAGTCAGCCACTGAAGCATGTGCATTGGGGAGGGGGTAGGATGCAAAGCCCCTGTGAAAAGGAATAAGATACATTTTTGGACAAGGACAAAATTCAAGGTTGCAGCCACTAATTGGATTTTTGAGGATATGCTGATATTAGCTACTTGTGGATTGGTTGGTATTTTCTGGGTTTGTGAGGGCAGATGTTAACAGACTGATGTTTTCTCCTAGCAGTTAATGTTGTGGAGTCCTTAAGTCATTTGCAGCGTCAGCCAGAGCTCAGGAAGGTTGGTAGGACTCTTTCCTCAACTACAACAGGCTTTGGATCAGGCTTCTCTGGTAGAAACTAGGATAGCTTTATGATTTCCTCAGCTCTGTGGATAGTCTTGCGTTTTGATTACCAATAAGCCTTTTAAGTGAATTACAGCTGTGGGAGAATACTGCTTCTTTAAGCCTTTTCTTCTCTGAGTGCTGAGTGCCCTTGGAGCCTCCCTTCCCTGCTGATTTGCTCAGGGGCCCCTGATGGTCTTAACTCATTCTGCTCACGCTTGTGCTACTGCTATCAAGATTTCTAGGCATTGGCATAAAGTTTAACCTTCAGATCTTAAAGAGTCATAGACTAGATTTCTATGACATCTGAAATCAATGTAAGTAACAGCAATATTTACTTCAAAGCACTGAACAGTAGGTAATTTTAAACGTAAACCTTTTGAGGACCAGCCAGTGCTAATGATCAGTGCTCTGATATTGTGTGGACGCTTGCTCTAGTTGTCAAATAGCCACATACAACCTGCAAGGCAGAGAAGCAGAGTCCCCAGAACTCTGACTTGTACTTCATAAGCTAACGAAACAGTTTCATTAACTTACCTACCACAGGGAATGATGGTATATATGAGCAAGTCTAATATGTTACATGCAGAAAAGCGCTGCAGTAAACATGTACCCAAGCCAACATGTCACAAGGTGATACCTTGATTTTATTTTCCAGCTTACAAATACAGTAGGAAATAATGCTGTGACTGCAGTCTTCAAGGCAATGGGTGAATTTAATGTGAGCAGTGTCCACTCAGTCCTCCTTCTGTAAAGACATCCAGGAGTAGAAACATTGGTGTGCTTTAATTGTTTTGTCCTCTGACAAAGCAAAGCAGCTACAGACTCAAATAAATCAGCTAGTTAGGCTAGGTTTATAGTGAGTTCTGGTTAAATCTCTTCTTTAAGGAATGAATGGACAAAAAGCATGATGTACTATCACAATATGCTCAAGACCTGCATGACTTTACAGTTTATCTTTTCCTACATGCCCATTAATGTAGTGCAGAGTAGGGATGAAGCTGTTGGAATTCATAATCTGGGCATTTCTGTCCCTTGAATGCTTCAGCTTTTTAAAGTAATCTCGACTCTGCATCGATGTATTTGGCTTTGAAAGTCAGAATCTCCTTCTAACTCAGCCTACCACTGCTGAATTATACTCTTTTATGCTCATTTTGGTCTGGAAAGAAAATTATTTTTTTACACATGTTGAGTGGCATTTGCCATTCTATTGATTAAATGATAATTATTTCCATAATCAGGTGTTAGCTAGTATGAATCCACATGTAACTGGCATCCTGTGAAAAGTATTGTAAAAAATGGTAATACAGAAACTTGCTGTCCTAATTTATATTAAGTAATAACTGTGATAACTAAAGTATTACAGTCTAGCTCAGAGGAACTTAATTAAGGGACACGTCTTTTATAAGACTATTTTTAACCTTGTAACAGTATATATTTTAAGGCAGAGTCAGGTATTTGTTAAATAGATTGGCAAATCAACCAAAGCAAAGACATGCAAAGGTTATAATTCTCTGTTCTGCTATAAAGGAGACCAATCAGCCACATTTTATTAACAAAATCCATGCCATACCAGAATGGTCTCTGCTTTTTTTTCCTAGGTCACTTTGTTTTGTCTTGAGACATGGAAGTGTGTGAGTTCAGTGGTTCTGCTCCAGCCTCCCATACTCCACTCTGCTCTGGTACTTCATAACTGCAGCGTGCAAAGACCCAAGCCAGAAAGAGCTGTGCGCATCTTTACCCACCCAATATATAGAGCTGAAATCCTTGCAATGATAAATTTTCCCTCACAGAAATCAATAATGTATTTTATCATAATCTTAAGATCAATATTAAATAGCTAACCCAAGCTGTTGGAAAAATGAAGTCCCTGACTGTAAATTTTCCCTAAATCTAAGCTTTGAAATCAATTGAATCCATAGTATGCCCCAATACATTTTATGGCCGTTTGAACCATTGCTTTTATATTTAACACCATATTTTGTTATAGGAAAGGGTAATAAATGTCTCTGCAGCACTGAAGAAGGCCAACAGGGGACACTAGTTGTTTGGAGTACATTCTTTTAAAGTCTTTATGTTGCTGAAAGAACTAAATTAGCTGGGAAAACTCAGACTAACAACTAGTTACCTGTCATGTCTCTTTGTGCCCTAAGATCATTGCACACAATTGTTGACAACATGAAAGACCAACAGAACAAGCTCCCAGGGACAACCCCACACTGAAAACCATCAGCTAGGTGGTCCTTTATGATTGAACCTAAAGCAGTTCAACTTGGGTAATAAAATGTAGGACTGCAGTAAAGTAAATGGCAAAGGCTATGAAGGGCTGGGAGGAAATCAAAACTCGTATCAGACACTATCTACACAAGCCACGGTGCCCATCTTTGCTGCATCCAACCTTCAGTCATGGATGACCACAGAGAAATACTTGTGGGCCAAAGAAAGCAGCAGGAAAACATTTCAAGTCTGAGCATTGTGCAGCTGAGCATCTGGCAACCATCCCCAAACAGAGGGATGCAGCTTTGAGGACACTCTCCCAAATATGCTGCAACAACTTTGTGAGCCTTGCTACAGCAAATAAGTTAAAACAGGCTATGAGAGGATCCTGAATTAAAGTCAGATAGTGGGCAGGAATGGGGTGGCAAATTAAACTGTTATTCTGGGCTCTGAAAGTTTTCTTTGGCTTTTGGTGTAAGATTATGCTCCTGGAAATGGGAGTACCTCAGAGTCAGATGCATCTGGCTCTGTAACACTGGTTAGGGTCTTCCAGACTCTAAGGGTCAGATTGGCATGTCTGCAGTGATGCACAGAAGTGGCCTCCAGGATGGATTTAGGGCCTCACCCACAGCTTACCTGCAGGAAAAGCCCTGTAGCTGCCTCTGAGATGGTCCAGCTGATATAGCTGTGAATAGTGAAGCAGCGGAAGAACGGGGAACATTATTCTGAGCTGCATTTTGGAGATCCCACAAGGGTGCACTTCTCCATAGCGTGGGTAGTCCCAAAAGTTCGTGCCAGACATAGAGAAATGGTGATCTGATGTCTTGCACCCCACTTCAAATGCCCTTGTGGAGACATCACAGAACTGATTTGGGGTAAATAAGGTGCTCTGGGATCCCTCCTAAAAGGACCCTATACAGGGAATGATGTAGTGGTGGGGAAGGCCTCAGAAAACATATTCCCCATGTGAGACCATGACAGGGTGTTTCTTTCTTCTTCCCACAACAGATTATATGACAGAAATACTCAGATCTCAATTCTATGGCCCGACCTGCCAATCTCTTCCCTCTGCACAGCAGGGTCCTCAGGGAGGCTGTAGCTTCATTGGGGAAGACTGGGAAATGCTACCTTCCCAGTGCAACGTACACAGGACTATTATATATTCTGTAACATTGTTTCTAAACTATGGGACACAATAACACCCCAGAGAATTTCTTTGCGATGCACAGACAGAGGACTTAAACCCTGGGGCTGCCCCAGAAAAGCTAGGACACCTGTTGACCATCATGGTATCTCCTGCTGCAAGTTCTGGTGGGACTTGTGGTGTCTGAACGCAGCCTGGGCCTGCAAGGGAAAGGCAAAAGTGGCCACAGCCTCCGGATCTCCTGCAGCCTGCCTTCCAAAGGTGATGTACATACACAGGCACATGCTGGTGGCAGACGCAAGTTCCAGTTTTGTCCTGGTGAGACAACCTGGACATGGTAAAAATAGTAAAGTATGAAGGGGTGAGGAAGCAAATGTAGCTCCAAAAAATCCCTTCCACTGAGTCCCAGCATTAGCAGCAGTGATGGCAAGAGACCAGTTTTCCTCAGCTGGCTCCGTTTCAGAGCCTCTCTGCCCCTGCTCAGCCAGGCGAGGACTGCATATGGCTCAGCGCTAGGATATTTGGGCCACTGTATTTCCTCTACGAGCATGTCTGAAAGATTCCCCTTCACCCTTTGGTACTGACAGAAGGATGGAAAAGATGGTGTGAGTTAGGCTGTTTGGTGCAGTTAGGCTGTTTGGTGCAATTGTTAGTCTGGTTTTGCCCCCAAGTGACTTTCTGAACTCTGAGTCTCCCTCCTCAGCAGAGCAAGCCTCCTCTTCTGGTGAGTGTACTCAGTTTGGGGATACAGTACATGGCTTTGTGTGAGGGCAGAATACCATTCTACACTACCTGAGATGCACAGATCTTCCTATTTCTATCTTGCTGGCACTGTAAAGTTCCAGCCCAGCTCATTACCAGCTGCCAAGAGATTACTATTTGCAGATACGAAATGACATAGCTGTTTGAGGAAAGAAAATGAAAGGGGAAAAAAAAAGGGAACTATGCCAAAGAATGGCCAACAAGATGTCTGACAGATGCACAGCCCCCTTCCTTTCTCCTACGGCTTGAGCTGAAAGGGCAGAAGACTCTTATCGGGACCTGCCTGCGAAGAAAGAATAAACAGACACCTCTGCCTGCTCCTTTCCCCACTGCGACCATCCCTCTGTGCTTCCACCCATTATTGTCATTTGTAAAGTGCTGACATTCAGTTGACAGCAGCGAAGCCAGGGTCCTTCCCCTGAGCTGCTGACAGCGGTGATATTTACCCAAAGTCTCCCTGCATTTCTGCATACTGCTTTTCTCTTGGCTTGAAGAAAAATGCTACCTAATGTCCTGTTGATGATCTGAATGCTAGCCCAGGAATAGAGGTAATTTAAAACAAAACCAGATTGTTCTGTTTGTGGAACGCGGTGACACAGTTAGTACTTGGCTTACACACTAAACTGGTAGCAGATACGGATTTCAACCTCATTTATGACTGAGCTATAAATAGCTCTGTTGTCATAGATCAGCTAGCTGAGAGTCAGACTGATTCTAGAGGAGATGAGTTGTTGGGAAAAACCTTCACTAGTCTTCCCAGATGGATATTGTTTGGACTCATACAGAAATACCCAACCTACATTTTTCCTTCTGTCTCATACTCTCCCAGCTCAGTTAGATCACGTTGGCAACACGTTTGTTTCATTCATGTCTTCATATAAAATATGTCAGTGCCGCTTGGGAGGGGTTAATGTCCAGAATACAAAGCTGTGGGCTCTGGACTCAATTTCTATGGCCATGGGCAGGATTCTAAAATCAGTCTCCTAGCTTTCTTGAGCAGCCTCCTTCTTTATCCCTTGGCTCTCATTCCAGGGGGATGGGAGCCAGGGCAAACAGAGCACCGTGGGAACAACAGGTGGGACTAGGACAGTGCTTATAGTGAATTCTTTGGCTTTTTAAGCACCTCATGGGATTTTTTAATCTGTTTTGTGGTTGGTTTCATTTTAAGTTTGTGGGTTGTTTAGTAGGGACAGCTCTCTCCCGTTGACCCAAGTACATGCAGATGTACCTGGCCACAGCACCACTGCCTGAATTTATCTATGCTGTGGGAAGCTACCATTTCTTTACAAGGTATCCTTTGCATTAAGTAGCCTTCCTTTCCTTCCATATGCCTCTCTTTCAGCTTATTCCACACCTCAACAACAGTGATGGGCTACAGAATCAAATTCACCCATAATGGCAAAGTGCACTTGGGAATTACTAAAAGATTTGGTCCAATCATTGGAATCAAATGGGAGCTTTATAATGCTGTGATAAGACACATGGTCTTTTTTTTTTTTTTAAACTACCTACACAAGTTACAGCATTGTAAATCAGCCATGGATGGTTAGGGATGGGAGCTTGTACCCTACATGCTGCTCACTTAGACCTTCCCACTATGCCACTGAGGCCCAGAAAAATAAACAAAATGTTACATGATGGATGAGAAATACAAAGAGAATAATAAGAAAAATAATGCAGTCTTACCTCAAATGTACGTACAGTAATAGCTGCTCTATCTTAAAGAAAACTAGAACAGGTTCATAGAAGGGCAAAGAAAAAAATTGGGGGCATGGAAAACCTTTCATATGAAAAAGGTTGTGTTAGGATTGTTCACCTTAGAAAGGAAACCAGTGAAGGAGAGTATGATAAAGATATATTAAATCCTGGCTAGTGTAACACTGGCTGAAAATATTCAAGTAAATTGAAAAGCAGCAATTTCCAGTCTGATCAAATAAAACCCTTTTCACACAGGAGATAATTAAACCATGGAACTCTCTGCTGCGAGGCACCAGGGAGGTCAGGCACTCAGCGGGATTGCAAAAGGGCAGGATTTCTGTCTGGTAACGAGGCTCTCCAGACTTACAATAGCTAGCGTTCATGTGCTGTAAGATGTGAACATCTGAATTGCAAGGAACAGATTAGGAACAGCTTTTCAGGGTTAGGAGTGGGAGGCGCCGCTCTGTGATTTCTTACCCTTGTTTCTCAAACATCTTCCTCTGGAGGCTAAAGTGGGGTTGCTGGGATGGCTTGGCCACCTGCCTGATGAGAATGATCCCCTGGGCAGCCTAAGTACATGTTGGTATGAGCCCCAAGGGTTTCAAGTCCCTGTGGTGCCTCTCTGGGGGCTCCTCCAGTTGGTCTGACTGCCTCCACATCCTGGTGGTGGTCCAGGTCCAACATTGGGGCTGATACCCCCTCACTCACACCATGAACTTGCATCTTTGCACCTTTCCTGCAGACCCCTCCTCATGAGCCTCATCCCTGGGCAGCTTGTGCCAGAGCATCACTGGCAGCACCACTGGCATGCTCCGGCTGCGGGAGCAGCACGTGGGGGTAAGTTGCCGTTGGGAGTCACTTGGTCCTGGGATGAGGTCCTAGAAAGACATTAGGAGCAGTTCTGCCTCAGTGGCTTTCTGAAAAAAAGACCAAGGTTATTCTTTTTATCAGTGTGTAGGTGACACAGTGCTTGTGTGCATTTTTAAGAATTTAAACGATCTAGAAGGAGTATGGCCAAAACTTGATGTAAGGTCTTGGCTTTCTTATGGGTGTTGTTGGGGTCTTCAGGGACTGTGCATGAAATCCCAGAGTTTTTTCCCTGTTTAGCCGGGAGTATCAGAGAAATTTCTCTTCATTCACACAGAATCAGTCCTGCCACCAATCTTTCTTCATTATACTTTGTTGTCTCAGCATGAACATTTGCCGAAGGATAAATTGTGTTACTCTACCCTTCAGACAAAACCCCCCCTGTAAGAAAAGCTGTCTTCTTCAATTTGATTTGAAGCTTGAAGCTTCCAAGCAGCTATACAAAAAATTTCTGTATACATAATTTTGGAGTTATGTTCATGCTTTAAATCCATGCTTATGCAAATGGACTGGGCTTTCCCAAAGAGCTTAGAAGTGGCTTGAAAAAATGCGTAATGGTTTGAAGGTTGCATGGCATCTTATTATCTGAAGTGACCATGCCCTAGAGCTCGCTGTGGTTGGAAGGCAGCTGTGCTGTGGGGGCAGGAAAGGAAGCGAGTGGCGTTAAGTCTGTGTCTTTTTGCAGCAGAACTGTGACAGTGTCTGGGCCTGACATAATGTGGTTGAGAAGCATTAATTTTTGTCTTCCTGCCTGCGCTTCCGGACAGACAAGTTATTTATTAATTTTTAACACCAGGTGTGAATTGTCATGCTAATCGCCATGCAGCTTCTTCAGTGCAAGAAGTGCTCAGCAACACGTTACATCTGGCCTGACCCTTACTTAAGAAACGGTTGCACAGACAAATCTTAACTATTTCCCTCCACTTTGGAGGAAGTCTACACTTGAAATAAATTATGCTCAGACTTCAAGATCCCTTCAAAGTCGTCTTCTATGGAACACAATGGATTTTACCCCCAAGTCTCAATATCCCTCCTCTTTTAGGTTCATAAGACACATAGCATGCAGGCAGATCGTATCTAATCTAAATAAACACCCCTTAATCAAATGTACTGGAGCCATGAGGAGCCAAAGCACCAACGGCTTTGGGCTACTGGTCTGCTCCTATTACAAAGGTGAATTGCTAAAGTAGATGCACCCATCGGCCTTTCCCACTCATAGTGCCAGGTTCAGCTATTTTTGCAAAAGGCTTATCTGGGGTCCGCAAGCACAATAAAGTATAGTTTCTTGGAGACAGTTAGCAAAAAGCCAGGGACAATGTGCAGACAGTCTAAGAGAACTGATATCTGCAGGAATCCCAGGTTTAAATCTATGAGTGATCTTTCTTTTTAGCTGCAAGTGGAGAGTCTCGCATGAAGTTGGCAGGCACGTGCTCCTTCATAATGGGCCCCGTGAGTGAGGAATGCCAGTATCTGCGGAGGGCAGCCTTCCCAGACTTGTTAGAGTTAATGGAGGGAGAAAGGCTACAGCTAAGCTCTTGTAGGGGATGATTGAATGCAGGATCTTATCGTTCCCAACCAACTGAAGAGGAAACATAGGAAGACTAATCTATCTCCCTAGGCTAAAGTTAGCATTTGGGTGTACTCCCTCCGGTCCCATTAAATTCCCATTAAAAATCAATTTATTGGGACCAGGATTTCATTATCTCTTCTTCAATAACCTAAAGCCAATGCCTTCTGTGCATCATCAGCTTCTTGAGTCCGGTTTGCAACATTTCTTCAAAATCCATTTATGTTCAATAGCCACAAAACTCTGCAGGCTGCCTAGGTACCTATATTTTTGTTTATCCTGTGGACCCACAGAAATTCCCATGCTGAATCCTAATGGAAAAATGGAAATGTCAAAAATAGTTGTAACTTATCATGTGAAAAGAAAAAGCAAGAAGTTAAGGCCAACTGAGAGTTTTGCTTTAAGTCTTAACAATTAGATTTTGAGGCGTTTTTTCCCCTACTACAATTACATTTTAAGGCAAAGTCAATTTGAACTGGATGATTTTTTTTTTATTATTATTTCAAGCCAAAACCACTTAAACCAGGAGTTTTCCTCAAAAGGCTTTATAATTTAATCTGTTGACCTTTCATGTCAAAAAATATTTCACTGAAAATTCTGGCCAGTTGTATTACCAGTGATTCAATGTTTAATTTGCTAGATGTTCTCATGTTTACTTCTAACTAATGGATATTTTATGCTATAGTGCACCTTTGTAATTTATTAATATGAAAAATTAATATATATCTAGCTTTGACTAAAACTGAAAAAATGCTTTTGAACACAAAAAACCAGAAAGGCCATTCTTACCATAAATTCTTATGACTCTTGTGCTGTACTCATCAAACTGATTTCTTCTTTTCAAGTGCTGAAGAATAAGTAGCTGATAATTACCTGGATTTATATATATTGTGTGCCCTTTTAAAAATGCAAGCACACAATCTTGCATTATTCTGTATCAGGGGACCTGTAATGCAATGCAAAGTTGCAGCTGTGAATGATATTTAGAAAGTTTATTTATGATTTGCAGTGTTTTAAATGAGGTTCAAAAATGCATACACAAATGAGAGCTAAGCTGTTCTGCCTTCACAGTCACCTGTTGTAAGGAACTGGCAATTCTTTCTCTTGTGACGAGGTGCAGCTCCTCTGAGGAAGGATGGTGGCATGGCTGAAGACTCAAGCTGTGAAAGTTTCTCTTTGTAGTCATGTGGGTGGGTCTGGTATATGGTAATTTATGAGCTAAGGTATATAAAGCCTCTTTGTCTTTCTCCTCTGGGATTTTCAAGACCATAAAGTGGATTTTATTTGAAATTACCTGCCTGCAAACCTCCTTGCCTTTCCCTTATCCTTCAATATACTCCTCTTTTGCCAACAGCCTCTGGAAGAGGCATTAATCAAATTTCACTGCAGAATTCTGCAGTAACTTGTTTGTTTGCTTTGTACAAGAAGGAACAGGAAAATGATGAAAATTATTAGCCAGAGGCGCAATCTCTTTCTCTCTCCATTGTATGGGGGAAAGAAAATTATATGAGAGCAGATCCTTTACTGCCTAATTCTGCACAGTGCCCCACTGAGGGCACCCTGCCGCTTGCAGAGGCTTGTGCGGGAGGCAGAAGGCCAAGCATCAGGGCAGGGGTGTCTGCCACCTGGGAACTCCGAAAAGCCGGCGCCGGCATCATTCTGGTTTCACCATCCATGCTCACATGGCGTCTGAATCAGGTATATGGATTTGCACTGGCTGCCAGGGAAGCACCAGTGTGCAGCCTGGGTTGTGTCCTCATCGCTGTCCCAGGGGCTCACCGGGCTCCAAACCTGGGGACCTTGTGTGACTGGAAAGAGGGAGGGGAAGGTGCTGGATGTGGAGTGGGGCTGAGAAATCAGCAGACACTGAAGCGGATTTCCCTGCCCATCTTGGGCAGTTCAGCCATCCGCAACTCTGGACATTGCTTTTCACTTTGAAGACTCTCCTTCAGAAACCCTGCAGGCTGAAACGTCCATAGCATCCCTGGGACTTCTCTGCTTTCCTGTTGGTTTCCAGCCTTGGACTATTGATAGTGGTAATGATTCATTTTTTTAATATGGAAATCACAATTACTGTCAAAAACTAGGAAGTGTCATTGAATTTTCTCTTGAGAACTTTCCCTGGTGAAAAAAAAAAAAACCAGGATAGGAGCTAATTGTCCTAACAGCTCTTAAACAACTCTTCATGCTTTTGAATTAATTACCAGGGGTTAAAGTGGCTGAGCTACTTGTGAGTCCAGAAGTTGACAATTACTCTCTGGAAAGCATTAAGGATGAATATAATTTTGGTACAGTGAGACATTAATGTTATCTTTCACAGTCAATGAGGACCTAAGGTCAGAAAGCAAGTGGCGTCCCTGTCGCCCACTGATTATACAAATTCAGTGCAGAATATAATATCTCCAGCCATGAGCTGAGGTGAATAGTATCATGAAATATAGTTACCACCGTGATTTTTAGGTGACTTTGTGGGTCCAATGGCACATCCATCTGAAGTTCAAGATAGCTTCTCTGAAAATTAAGCCTATACCCTGCAAACACTTTACCACTGACTGCAGGCCTAGGGCTCTGTATTAGGCTTGCTGCAAGCACCGGTCCGGGAAATCTGCACTCTCATACAGTTTTTCCTCCAAGTGCGGTTATTGCCAGCTCCATTTTGTCTTGCTGTGTGTGTATTTGCTAAAACATGCTACACACTGACAGACTGTCCTACTCTGAGCCTCTCTTTATGCTTCCCTCTATGAGCACTGTCAAAACTGGCTCTTCAGGCTTGAAAATTGTGGTTTGAAATCTTCCCTGAATCTGTTTATCTCTGTACTTTAAGATACTAAATCTTAGCTTCAAGGTAGAAGAACAGTCAGCTCCTCCTTTTTGGTTTAGGACAGAGGATAACATCTTGTCACCAACACCCAGAGCATGTTTCACTTCCCTTCATCTGCTCCTTCCCTTCACCTCCAAACCAACAAGGGGTAAAGGTACGTTACATCTCCTGTTTGCAATTAAAGTCTACTGTAGCTGGATAGTGCTATTGTGAGTCATAGAGGTCTGGTATCATCTGTGGCAATGAGTTCTACAAGCTAATGATACATTATATGAAATATTCTTCTTTGAAAAGAATACTCTGCTAGTTTTTGGTGCCCCATTAGCAATCAAGTACTCTTTTTTAACCTTCACTATGCAACATGATTTTGTATACCTCAGCTGCATATTCTCCTGGTTTTCTCTCTAAGAGAAACAATTCTGACCTTTTTACTTGGACTTCATGCATTTTAGCCTTATTGAAAGCGGTCTGTCTTGTGCCTTCTGCCTCTCTCAGGACCTCCGATTTACACCGCTCTGTGTAGAAAAGTTGAAGCTCTTAGCTGCACTAACAAAGTACCCAAACTTCAGGAGAGGATGATCCTTCTTTGTCAATTAACAGTCACTCCCGGTTAAGGTGATGGGGAGTAAACGGAAGAAATGTAACAGGTAAAGCATCTCTTAACATTTTGATCTAGGTCAAGGCTCACAGACATTTTCAATCATTGATTTGAGAAGAAAATATGGTTCTGTCCCAAGTCAGCTAAAAAATCTGGTGGCAATGAATGCAATACAGAGTAGATGATTCCCTACAGTTAAGCTCCCTATAGCTCTGGGAGAGACATACTGCCCTCCCTTTGTGATCAGTATTCTGGGAATAGCCAGACAATTTATCAAGAAATCAAAATGGAGATTTTTGGTGTCCTAACCTCTATTGGTGGTGTAAAGTAAGTGAAAGAGCCATAAAAAGCTACTCCAGGCCTGTTGCTTAAATGAACTGCATAATGAGACGTGGAGAGCTCACCTGATCCAATCCATGCTGAAAGCAATGACACTTTGCCACTGGCTTCACTGAGAGCTAAACTGGCTGCCAAAACAGAAATTGATCTTTCTGCTCAATGACACTGTAGTAAAGAAGCCCCACACACTCACTTTGCATTGACTGTGGGCTCTGCAGCACCATTTTGACAGTTTTGATTGAAAAGAAGCAGTTAAAAATGCTCTGTGAAGAAAAACTGTGATGCAGGGCTCAGTACCCCTCTGGATTCCTAACAGCTTGTAACTCATGGAGAGAGCGTGTCTCTGTGCTCAGCTGAGAAACAGCCTGTTTCTGAGGAAAGGACTCACTTCCATTCAATAGAAAAATACAAACTCCGCTGCAGGGATGTCTGTGTGATTCAGATTATGCCTCCAGAGTACAGAGACCGTATATGTAAGTACCCTCTGCTAATTAATGCTGCACTATCACCCCACTAATTAATGCACAACAGATGAGCTCTCCTGCCATTTTCCAATACAGAATTTGGAAAAATGGAGACCCCTCAATGGGGCGTGCTGAAGCCAGAGACCCTGGCAGGAGCTCTGGACACAGAAAATGCCGCTCAGTTACAGACACGAAGATAGGTACAGCACTCTCCTCTCCCAGTATAACCTCACAGCTAAAGAAAGCAAGCTTTTGAGTAACGTAAGACATTTAAAGATTTTTTACTATGAATCCAGCCTTGCTCTGGGTTTACACTGAAGGTCATCTGAGTCAACCCAGCTCACAAATGGTGTTTGGTCAGTGTAAAGCCTGTGAATGCTCCAAACAAATGGGCTATGTGTCTTAAGTATTGCAGGGCTTGCTGGACCATGGTGGAAGACAAGCATGAGGAAGACTGAGAAAATGTATTCTGGCATGCTTAGAAGATGTACCTGGAGTACTGCATTCAGCTCTGGGGCCCTCAACATAAGAAGGACATCGACCTGTTGGAGCAAGTCCAGAAGAGGGCCATGAAGATGATCAGAAGGCTGGAGCACCTCTCCTGTGAAGACAGGCTGAGAGTCTTGGGGTCGTTCAGCCTGGAGAAGAGAAGGCTCCGAGGAGACCTTACAGCAGCCTTCCAGTACCTGAACAGGGCCTACAAGAAATCTGGAGAGGGACTTTTTACAAGAGCATGTGTTGATAGGACAAGGTGTCCTTAATAGCTTTAAACTGAAAGAGGAAAGATTTAGATTAGATATAAGGAAGAAATTCTTCACTCTGAGGGTGGTGAGGCACTGGAAGAGGTTTCTCAGAGAAGTTGTGAATGCACCAGCCCCCGGAAAGTGTTCAAGGCCAGGTTGGATGGGGCTTTGAGCAACCTGGTCAGGTGGAAGGTGTCCCTGCCCATAGCAGGGGTGTTGGAACTAGATGATCTTTAATGTCGCTCCCAGTCCAAACCGTTCTATGATTCTGTGATTCTGTATAGCATATGTTGGAATAATCTGGGACTCTTTTCCCCCAGTGTCATTGTTATCATTGAAGAAGTGCTCACCGTTACATAGGAAGTCATGAGAAGTACAGCCTCATCTCTCAGGACATGTAAGCCCATCCAAAATCAGTGGCAACTTTTTCCTTTAAGAAAGTGGACTGGAAGGCTGAGGATAAGATGACCCTACATTCGTCAACTCTGAGGAGAAAATAATGCAAATATTGATGAATATTTGTGGTCTATTGCAGCTTCTGTGCTGCCTGTGAAGCCAGAACTTCTTCCTAGAAAGGAGTCTTGACAGTGCTGTGGACCTTGGCTGATCACCACTCTCAGATGGCATCAGAATCAAGGACAAGCTGGGACACTGAAGGTCCTCACATCAATGACACATGCAATGATTTTAACGAGTAACTGTTTGCTGATGTTAATGAGCAATTGATTGCCAGTGCAACTGGACAACCTGTAGTTCTGTATTTTTGATTCCTCGGTAAAACCTCTGGCTACAGGTATTTTCCTCACAAACAAAAATGGGAAACAAGTGCTGGATACCAGCACAGAACTTTCTGGGCTTGCAGGTATATGAAAGGGAAGATTTAACCAGAGCACAGTCAGAACTGCTGACAAGAAATAAAAGCACTTTCCTAATTATCAGACGAGGCACATCTGGAAAAATCAAAGTGCAGAAATTAGGAAAATGAAGGCACTTTGACAGTCCCTGAGTGGACAAGAGAGCTGGCATTTGAGGACTGCACGTGTTTCTTGCAATCAGTCAGGAAGGTGTTTGTAAAGACTTTCTGAAAACACAGAGAGTGGGTGAAATAAGGACTGCAGCCTCTCCAGAAGATGGGTCACCTGCGTTGGATGTCCTTCCCCTCCACTGACCTTGCTGGCTACACACATGTGGAAAATGAGCTAGAAAAATGCTGGGATGGGCTCTTTTCTACTTTCTCCCCCTCTGTCCTGGTTTCGGCTGGGATAGAGTTAATTTTCTTCACAGAAGCTAGCATAGTGCTGTGCTTTGGATTTAGTACTAGAAGAATGTTGATAACACGCTGATGTTTTTAGTTGTTGCCAAGTAGTGCTCAGACTGCTCAAGGACTTTTTGAGCTTCTCCTGCTCGGCCAGGTGCATAACAAGCTGGGAGTACAGCACAGCTAGGACCCAAACTGTCCAAAGAGCTATTCCATACCATATAACGTCATGCTCGGGGGGGGTTAGTCGGTCGGTCGGTCACGGGCAGGGTGGTCGCAGCTCGGGCTGTGTGATCACAGCTCGGGGGGCAGTGTGATCGCGGCTCGGGACGGGCTCGGCATCGGTCAGCGGGTGGTGAGCAATTGCATTGTGCATCACTTGTTTTATATATTCGGTATATTTTTTTATTATTATTATTATTATTATTATTATTATTATTATTATTTTCTCTCTTATTAAACTGTCTCTATCTCAACCCACGGGTCTTACTTTTTTTTTCCTTTTTCTCTGATTCTCTCCCCCATCCCACTGAGGGAGGGGGGGAAGTGAGCGAGCGGCTGCGTGGTGCTTAGTTGCCAGCCGGGTTAAACCACAACACCCTCTCTTTCTGAGAGCCACCATGGTGCAGAGAGTACAAAAAGCTGCATGGTTCAGATGTTGAGAGATCAGGGTTACAGCTGGATGCAAGCTGTGCCTGAGCATCTCCCAGGAAGAGGCATGTGTCTGACTGCACCCTGGCCCCTTGGGGACGAGCCTGCACCGGCCCCGTGGCTCAATGACTGCGGGAAGGAAACCTGCCTGCCGGAGGGAAGCAGCAGCCACAAAAAAACTGGGGAGCATGCTCATGTGCAGCCTGCTTGTGGCCTCGGTGGATGCTCAGTAGAATTTCTGCCAAAAAGCAGCACCCAGCTGTGCTTCTTCGTCCTCCTGACCCCCAGCCCAGCCCTTCCCTCTCATGCCCACGGCAGTTTCCAAAAAAAGGAAGCTGAGAGACTGGTGACTTTTTAATGCTGACAAATGTTGTCCACTGCAGGTATAATTTGCTGCTTAAAGTCATAATGGCCATTTTATATACATTTTCTTGAACCCTCATCCATGAACAATAGGCTTTTCTACAGAAATGTGAGTTTAACAACCCTAAGGCTCTTCTAATTCACCTCAGCAAGCTGATCCAGAGAATAATTTAAAAATTAACTTCCCCTTGCTTTGATTGCTGCCCCAGTACAGTTACTGCAAACAGAAACATATAGAGCAGACTCAAAATGCAGCTGCATCCTGCATCTTCAGTGCCTGTAGCTCTGTCCTCAATTTCCAGAATTAACTCAAATAAATTATGCATTTCTACATGCTTAACCAGGAAAAGTCTGCACGGTGACAGTGCAGAGTCACTCAGAAGGGGAAAAAATCTGACCCTGTAGTGCTATGGATGACAGCTATTTTTGCCTTTTGGCTGATACATTGCCACCTGGGAAAATTTACTAATAAAGAAACTAATGAAATTACTGAAGTGCCAGACAAAGGGGAAAAAAAAAAAAAAAGGAGGAAAAAGAAAATTCCCATCAATATCACACTACAGAACAATGAAAACACCTCCCACCTGCAAACTTCTCAAAAACATTTCCATGGGGCCCCAGCTTCTAATTTGGCTTCAATTTGTAGCGGCAGAGAACTGGAGTTTATTGAAAGGAGATAGACATGAGTTTTAGGAAGGCAAGGTGTTGAACACTCTTAGGAAATTGCAGCAGGTGTGAGCATTAATATTATTTTCCTCTACCCTGAAACTCATTCCCTTTGCACACAAACCACAGCTTTCCCATTAGTCTGTATCTCTGTGCTGGTTTTAGAATTCCTAAGTTCATCGCAGCACTACCCAAGGCACAGATGAGCTGGCTGAGATCCTTCGGGGTAACTGTGCCAGGTGTATGGAGGGAGCAATGATGGCTCTGCGTAAAATTATGCTTAAATTGTTCCTTTCCCATGTGCTGACAATTATTCACAAGGAGTTACATTTGTACTTGTCAGGGAGAGCCCACACATATGGTGGATTTCTTGTGAATCAGTGCTCAATGCATGGCCCTTTAGGGCGAAGTGATGAGCTAGCTGTAGTTTTAGAGAAGGGTGTACATTCATCTCTGTGTCAGGTTGACATGTTTTACACATTCATACATTAATTTGATTCACAAATATACACCTTTAATTTTTTACTGATCTTCTTTTCCTGGTCACCTTCAAAATCTGCCTTTTGCCATCTATAGTTTTAATCCCTTTTTTCCTCCTTGCTGATTTCTTCTTATCCTAAAGCAATGACTTTAATTTTGTCTTTTGAAATAATTTAAGGGATCTGGCCTTCTGGTGTTTAGTCATGCACCCTCTTCAGTTTTCCTTTAAATAAATATTTTGCAAAAATGACAGCACAAAAGGGCATTGGAAGGAAAGCAGTGGCCAGTGCAGAGGGGCAGATGTCCCCAGCCTGCAGAAAACAAAACATCCCAGGCCCTGCAATCTAAACCTGTACTGTCAGCGAGAGTTAGCACAACAGTGACTTTAATATTCATATTCTCTGTATTTTAATGCTGGAAGGCAAATCTATTCTTCCTACAGATGAGAAAGCAGGATCTGTTTTCACCAATTCAACCCTCATTTTAGCCACAAGGTTGCCTGGCACACTCCCTCCCACAGCAGCGGTGGGGAGCAATCCTGGTCCGCCCAGGGAAGCTGCGCAGGGAGGAGGCGCGGGCGGGAAGTGGTGGCTGAGCAGTGGCCGAGGCCTGCTCGCCAGTCCCCACGTGCTCCCCACCAAGGGTGGTGACTTCTCTGGTCGCTCAGTGAACGGCGTGAACCGCGTGAGAGAACTCGGGCTTGTACTTGTATCTTCACAACCTAGTAGTGGTAAGCCGGAGTCAAGAATTTCTCAGGTCTGATGGCTTGAAACCTACAGAAAATCCATGAAAATAAGAGGACCTCTGATCCCGTGTCTCTCCTGTTGCTGCTTTTTTCCACGTGTGGGCAGTTTTCTTAACCACTGAGTTTAGAACACAAGCTTTACTATAGCTCTGACAAGATCATCATGAACAGGTGAGGTCTGACGTTCAGGATTAGCAGAAGGAGAAAAAGCCACCATAACTCCCATTCTGCCACTGAAGAAGCAAAGTGGTGGTATGCCATATGTTTATTTCTGTCTTTTGCAATCCCAGTTGATGGCCTGGACAGAACTTGTGAAATAACCAGACAGCCACATGGTCAGCCAAGAAATTATTTAAATATGTTTTTTTCTGAAATATCCATAGGACTTTGACTCTGGTTTCACACATGGCTTTGTTTAGGAGGTAGAAATTCTGCTATTGTTAGCAGACCTCCCGTTATGGCCTAGGTACGTGGATGTATAAAACATACAAACCCCGCTGGGCAAATATTTTGCCATGATTTGAATATGACAGGCTAAGCATGCAGTAGGGATGGAAGATTTTATGGTCATATCATCCCCTCAGCTTCTATTCCACATGGGACAAAGGTGTCTTTCCTTTTACCTGCCTCTGTCTCTGCAATATGTCAGTACATCGTAAGCAGAAATGAAGATGTGCTGAGGATACATCCATAGAGTAAAACGTATTTTTCCTTTTTAAATTCCCAAAATAAGGTTGGGAAATTCTCTTTCTGTTCATGGACTTTCTGCAAGCTGGCAAAGAGGCTAGATTAACTGCATACATTATTCATTACAAATTATTCACTCTATGCAGCACATACTGATTGTTTAGAAAATTCATTCTTTCTGTCCTAGAAATGTCACTGGCTGTAACTCATTACCTCATCATTGACAAATTCTGTTGATTGCTTGACTAGTTGCTTTAACTAATCCAGGATTACAGTTCGCAAGAATAATGATAGCCACTTCTCTAGCACTTTGCACATGAGGATCTCAAAACATGATTTCCAAATGCTAATTAATCCCCAGAGCACCTAGGAGGTGAAGTATTCCTATCCTTATAGCAGATTTGTAGCTCTTGAACCTTGTCTGGAGGTGGAAAGTCATTTTACTGACTCACACAAACTGCCAGGTTGGGTGGGTCTCGTTAGCTCCAACCAGCCAAGATAAAAAGCTGAGAGTTAAAAAGAAAGGGAAAAAAGGGAAATCAAGTAAGAGGAGGTGGGAAGGGTGAAAGAACAGTAGGTAGTACTTTTGTTAGCTGCTTGAGGAAGCATTGGTAGTCTGTTTGGTTTCAGAGCCTTATTCTTAGTGTAGTTGTTGAGGTAGTGGAATAAATGAAGAGAGCTCAATGGGAATGAACGCTTCCAGTTGAAGTCACTGACTAGGATGAATTTTTTAGGTCTTTCTATACTTATTTTGTGAGGTATGTTTCCAGACTTGCCTACGCTAGTAGTTCAGAAATTGTATGTGGTGGGTTTACTACATACCTGTAGCTGATCTGTGTAGCTGCAAAGAGTTGGAGTACTGTGTGTGCTGTGCTAAGTGTGCAGTGACTATTTGTCTTGGACATCTTCTCATCTGGTAGCCTGACAGTTTATTCCTCAAAGATGAAGCTGTTTGGTGGTAGAAGAAGCTGTCTATCACCTAAACTGGTGAGCATGACAGGCTGGCAAACAAGGTAAATGGCTAAGAATTTTTTTTGTGTAGAATAACTTCTAGGCAGCAAAATGCCTACAGTGGAGTTTTAAAAACTATATACTGGAGCCAGGTGATCTTTAGCTGGTATAAGGACTGGTGGAAGAAGAGTTTTTGCTGTGTATCTGCTGCATCCATGCAACACTACAGGCTTGGGGAAGAGTGGCTGGAAAGCTGCTTAGCAGAGGGGGATCTGGGGGTGCTGGTCAAGATCTGACCAAATATGAGCCAGCAGTGTGCCAAGGTGACCAAGGAGGCCAATGGCATCCTGGCTTGTATCAGGAATAGTGTGGCCAGCAGGACCAGGGAAATGATCCTTCCCCTGTACTTGGCACTGGTGAGGCCGCACCTCGAATACTGTGTTCAGTTTTGGGCCCCTCACTACAAGAAGGACATTGACGTGCTGGAGTGTGTCCAGAGAAGGGCAACGAAGCTGGTGAGGGGTCTGGAGCACAAGGCTGATATGAGGAGTGGCTGAGGGAACTGGGGTTGTTCAGCCTGGAGAAGAGGAGGCTGAGGGGAGACCTTATCGCCCTCTACAACTGCCTGACAGGAGGCTGTAGCCAGGTGGGGGTCAGACTCTTCTCCCAGGTAACAGGCGATAGGATGAGAGGAAATGGCCCCAAGCTGCACCAGGGGAGGTTTAGATGGGACATTAGGAAAAATTTCTTTACTGAAAGGTTTGTCAGGCACTGGTAGGGGCTGCCCAGGGAAGTGATCGAGTCCCCATCCCTGGAGGTATTTAAAAGACAGGCAGACAAGGTGCTTAGGGACATGGTTTAGTAGTGGACAGGTATGGTTGGACTCGATGATCTTAAAAGTCTTTTCCAACCAAATGATTCTATGAGTCTATGATCCCTTACGCTCTTTCTCACCTACTGGGAAGCTGAGGCATGCAAGGCAAGAGGAGCATATTCACTGTCTGAAGCATGGGGAGGTGTAGGGATCTGGGTCTTATCTCAGTCTTTCATGAACAACATCGCATCTTGGGCTGTTTTAAATTTTGCCTGCATTTGTTGGTCTCTTAAGAGATTAAGTGGTATGACAGCTAAGCACTGCTGTAAAATGGAGCTCTGAAAGCAAAGTGTATTGTGCTCTGCAGCAAAGGAACATCAAGCAAAAACACCAAGTAAACTGTGTTCGTTGTCAGTGGGTGTTCCTACTGAAAGTAAAGAGCAGGGGCTTTGAGCAGAAGCACACAACCATGCATTATTCCTTTAAAAATAAGCAAAACTGGAGATTTAGGTGAAACAAATGTTACTGGGGCTGGATAATTTAATGTATGCTGAAAGGAGGGAAATTAAATGGGGGGAGCGGGTGCATGGCTCTTAACACTGCCTTTGTCTAGAAGCCTGCAGTATGGCAGCTAGCATTTGTGCTTTAAAAATGCGATTACCATCTGAAGAAGCAAATCCAGATAACCAGCAAACACAGTTGGAATGAGAGGTAGGGGCCAGTTCATGGCTGTAAGCTGCAGCATGCGGATGCTAATGTTGTTCTGGAACGAACATATCTTTTGAAAAAGAGGAGGGGGGAAAAAAATCAACAAAAACCCCCTGAGAGCCATGAGCGCTCATGGTTCAAGGGAAAAACAACACTCTGTCTAGCAGGGGCATTTAGACAGAAAGCGTGTGACAAACAAAAGCTTACATATTGCTGCAGGTTACACTGCAGGGCTCTATGGCATTGATGTGAGTACTCGATTAAATAAGAGCAGTAGGGGTATAGAGAACGGCTGCTTAAATTTTCGGTAAAATATTCTTGCCAGCCTTCCTTAATATCAAAAAAAGAACTGACTGGGTCCATATGACCTAATTCTAGTCTTCCTTGCACCAGCAGACGAAGGAATTGCTTTCTGGAGGTTAATGGCTTTAGACTGGTATGTAAATGAGGGGAAAATCTGATCTTAAATCTCTAGGAAGCGAAAAGTAGTGACAGGATTTACTGCAGACCTCTTCCACAGAGGAGGTCTGTGGGGGCTGGCAGGGAGGGATTGTGCAATTAGAGGAGCCTTTAGCAGCGCCATTCATTCCACACTTGTCCTCCCATTTCAGTGCTGGCGAGCACGGGGATTTGAGGAGGAGGAAGAAGGAGGTGACAGAATAGCTGTGGATGGGACTCTGCAAAGGGCTGTCCCAGATCCCACAATGGTGTGTCTGTATTGTCCCTTCCTGACAATGTTTTTCAGGCCAAGTTCCTTGACCACCTATGCTGACTCGTTTTGGGGTGAGTTTGGGGCATGTGAGCAGTGGCCAGGTGGGGAGTCAGGGGCAACCTGGGCAGCAATGAGCTCTTCAAGCTTTGGTGACAGTTCTGCATCTGTGTCTACCTGAGATCACAAACATACACACCACAATGTGGTGCAGCGGACCAGATGATCCTACACCCCATTCCCCCGTTGGCACTGTAGGACTCTTCCAAACCTTAACAAGGTGGAAGGGGTCCAGGATGCTGGACCAAAAGCCTGATTCTCCTATGGACGAAGCAGCATGAACGTGGCCAGATTTAATTTTGCCCCAATGGTGATGACGAAAGAGCAACCTGGGCGGACAGGACTGGCCACTTTGCCTATCCTCACCTTCAGTTCCCTGAAGCTACATGTCCCAGCCTGGCTTTGCTCTAGTTTCTCTTATCCTTTCATGGCCAGACCCTGTAGCTCAGAGGCTGTTACCTGCTCAGGTCTTCCCCTGGCTGGTGGCACTGTGCTGTTTCTGAGTGGGTACCAAAGCTGCTTTCTACATGTGGATCTCACACATGCATGCAGGCAGAGAAGGGTCTGGTGTTCAGGAGATGCCCTGACCTGTACCTTTCTGTGGCACCGTTCTGTCATCTTTGTGTCAGCAGGGTGGGACCAAATACAAACCAGAGAGGCTGAACAGCCACTTTGTGCTAAAGAATGGGATTTCAAGTCAGGGAGAATTGCAGTAATTTTCCTGTTCATAGGGCAGAGAAAACAATAGCATGTTTGCCATACGTATCAGATATCTGAAAACATGAAATGGATTCCTGGTGTAGCTTTATAGGGGCTTCAGCAAAATTAGCCTGGGATCAATAGCAGGCAGGGACTTGAAAGTTTTCAGGTGAGAGCTATTAAGGCCCACCTCTTTGCCCGCTGTGGAATGGCTAATGTGTTTCTGCTGGTTTGTCATCTGCAGGCTCAAAGACTGGGGTTAGCGTCCATTCATTCTTCTCCCTGAGAAGATGTACATGTTCTTGGGAGCCCAGGCTCCTGTGGTCTGTGTAGCACTGGGGGGGGGGATGGGACAGTACTAGTAATAGGGCAATGAGCCTGAACTGTTTCTCCTCTCTGAGTGAGGACTGGGATGCCCAGACAAGAGAGGACAGAGAAGTATGTGCTACTAAACCCTGTGCTGCTACCTCTGCTACATGGCTATTAGAATTCCATTTCCCATATAGGCTTTCATTCACTCTTCGGGAGGGGAAAAACTAATGTATTCTGGCATTGCCTACATGATATAGGATTCTGTGTACCTTAATCTGTCCCTTCATTTGCTCTCTGCCTCTCATCCCATTTGTATATTTTCCTTCTTGCTTCATTTCCTAATGAAATGTGGTTTTCCTAGTTTTCTGGTTCCCTTGAATCATCAACAAAAACCTGGCATGCCTTTTTTTTTTTTGAAGACTTACTACTAATACACTTATAAAAATAACTTTAATCAATGCTACCTCTTGGGAAATTCCTAAGTAATTGCTAGAATACAACTAATTATTGAGTTGTTACTTTAACGTTCAGTTGTTATTCTTCTGTGTAGTAGTAACTTTTGCTATCTAAATATTAGCTCTCTGATGAGCACTCCCACTAGGCTATGCTTTTTTCCTTAAGAAAATCTGTGATTTGCTTAATTACTTTCAGTCATTTGTTTAACTCCTGTGTGACCATGTTACCACTTTTGAGACTTGGCATTTCTAACTTAAAAGTCTGAGAGGATCTTCCTAAGGAAGAAGGAGGTGGCTCCAGTTTTGAGAGAGAGCTTATTTACCATGGGGGAAACTTTCCATAGTCTTTTCCAAAAGGATAAAAAGCCAAAACATCAAGAGCTTTTGTTTCTCAAGAGGTTCAGAAAAGGGTGGGTGGAATATTATTTTCTGAATATTATTCGGAAAAGTTTGGGGGGGGTGCTGGAGTGGGGTGGATATTTTTTTCTTTTCAAGCTGAAGTTAAATATTCTGTGAAGGATGTAGTCAATGTTGTCAATTCAGTTTGAAACGAAGTACAATATTTTTTTTCTCATACTTTATAATCATAGAACAGCCCAGGTTGGAAGGGACCTTGAAAGATCATCTAGTCCAATCTTCTATGGGAAAGGGAGCTTAAATGAGATTATCTAGTACCCTGTCCAATTGCACCTTGAAATCTCCAGTGATGGGGACTTGACCATGTCCTTTGGAAGGAGGTTCCAGTGAATAATTGTTCTCACCATAAAAAATTTTTCTTATGTCAAGACAAAACCTCTTCCGGTGCCACTCGTACCCGCTGTCCCTTGTGTTCTCCCTGTGGCTCCTTGTGAAGAGAGAGACTCCATCCTCTTTGCAGCTGCCCTTTAAGTACTAGAGTACCATGATGAGGTCTGCCCTAAGCCTTCTCTTCTCCAGGGATAAAAGACCTAACTCCTTCAGTCTTTCCCCAGTGGGCAGGTTCTCCAGCCCTTTGATCATCTTTGTAGCTCTCATTTGGACCTTCTCCAGCCTGTCCATGTCTTTCTTGACTTGTGGGAACCAGAACTGGACACAGTACTCCGGGTGTGGCCTGACAAGCACCGAGTAGAGTGGGATGATCATGTCTGTATCTCTGCTAGTAACGCTGCTGTGGATGCAGCCCAGAATCCAACTGGCCTTTATTAGTGCACTGCTGACTCATGTTCAGCTTGTTGGCCACCAGCATCCACAGGTCCCTTTCAGCAAGGCTTCTCCCCAGCCACACAGATCCTAGCCTGTACTGGGCTCTTTGGTTATGTTGTCTCAGGTGCAGGACATTGCGCTTGTCTTTGTTAAACTTCATACTGGTCTTTCTAGCCCACTCTTCCAACCTATCCATCTCTCTGTAAGATGGTTCTCTCTTCCATCATGTCCACCTCACCACCCAGTTTGATGTCACCAGCAAACTTGCTGAGGGTGCTTTCAATCCCATCATCCAGATCATTTATGAAGACGTTGAACAGCGCAGGGCCCAGTATTGTTCCCTGAGGGACCCCAGCTCTGACAGGCTGCCAGCCTGAGTAAAAACCATTGATCACCACCCTCTGAGTGCAGCCTGTTTGCCAGTTTCCTACCCATCTCACAGACTACGCTTCCAATCTCTATCTTGCCCGTTTGTCCAGGAGAAAGCCATGGGAAAGTATCAAACGCTTGGCTGAAGTCCAGGTAAACAACATCTACTGCTCTCCCCATGTTGACAGAAGATGTTACGTTGTTGTAGAAAGTTATCAGGTTAGTATGGTATGAGCTTCCCTTGGTAAATCTGTGTTGGCTTTTCCCAATCACCTGCTTCATTTTGTTTGTAATAGTTTCGAGGAAGACTTGTTCTATTACTTACTCAGGGACTGAAGTAAGACTAATAGGCCTGTAGTTTTCTGGATCCTCTTTTGGGCCCTTCTTGTAGATGGGCATTTGCTCTCTTCCAGTCATCAGAGACATTTCCTGATCTCCGTGACGTTTTAAATATTATAGGTAATGGCGTCACAAGAATGTCAGCTCTTCTCTTAACACCCTGGGGTGTATTCCCTTTGGGCCTGTAGATTTATGTGTGTTGAGCCCTTGCAAGAGGCTGCAGACCAGCCCTTTCTCCACTACTGGTGGGTCGACACGCACCTTGTTGTAGCTACCTGATCTTGTGGTCTGGGGTCCAGCTATGCCAGTAAAGACAGGCAAAGAAGATATTGAGAATTCTGCCTTGTCAGCATTATGACTAGTTTCCCTGCCCTGTTTAGCAATGGGCCTATGTCTTCCCTCTGCTTCTGCTTACTGCTCACGTATCTGAAGATCCCCTTCTTGTTGGACTTGGCATCCTTGGCCACTTTCAGTTCTAGCTGAGCCTTAGCCTTCCTGACTGGCAAACTATTGTAATTTTTAAAGCAGTTCCATTAAAAAGGTATGTAGCTTTATCAATTGCAACGTGTTACCTTGTGTTTTCCATTTCCAGATATTCTGTAGAATATGCTTTTTTTTTTTTTCTTTGCAATAACCTTGGCTTTTGCCTGTTTGCAGTGAAGGTGGTATGCGCTTAGACACTGTCACAAAGAGTAGTCTGTGGTAGTTCATTATTTTTACTATTGTAATAAGTATATTAGTAAAGCAAAGCTATCGCTAAAATCTGCAATACGAGCAGAAGCTTCTTTCTTTGTCTTCCAATTTCTTTATTGCTAGATACTGACAGGTAATAATGACTTGAAGGAGTGCTCATAAAAGGCACTTTTTCCCCTAACCTGGTTAGAGAGGTTCTTATGAAATTATTGCAAGCATCGGATCTTATTCAGATTCTGTTTAATAGCAAATTCTCGTGTGATCTAAGAGTGTGTTTTTTCCTTTATCAAGTCTCTGCTGACCTTCTTAGGATTACTTCTACCTCTGTTCCAAGTTAACGCACCTGAACAATAGCACAAACCATACAAACCCCATGACTGCCACATCCCCAGTGTGTTTAACAGTAGGGGCCATGACGGCTCGACTGACCTGGGAGGTCTCTCCTCTTTTGTTCCATCGCTCTTGTGTCCTGGTTCAGCGGTGCGTGGCCACAGGAGATGCGTGCAGACCCAAGGGGCAGGGCGATGTGGGAAGTGTGCTGGCTATCCTGTTTTCTTAGCACTTCTTTGCTCATAGATTCGCAGGATTATATGAGTAGCAATCCTGACTGGCATTATCTCCCTGTGCTTGGAGGCAAGGGGGAGAAAATTGTTACTGATTATGTTTGCAGAATAAGGAGGGGGGAGATGTTTGTCCCCCTGTTGAGGCCACATGGAGCCCAGTCGCAAAAATAAGAGAATTGAAGTACTGGTGGAATTCCTTTTGCCCCTGGCATTTTCTACAGTGCTATTGAAAACTCTAGGTGGCTTATTTCTCATCTGTCTATGATCTGTTGTAAAAAGTCCTCCTTTTATACATTCTCAGTCTCTCCTTAATGGAGAGACAGGCATCATGAGAGTGGTTTGTAACAAATTAGCCATTCGTATGCTTTTAATTAATGTATAGCCCTGTATTCTACATTACAGGCGAAATTAATAAAGAACAGAAACAGATGGATGTTTTTATCTTGCCGAAAATGAAGACACGCTTAATGCCCTCTGCTGATGATGTAATCCCAGACTGATCTGCTGCCAGAAGTTCTGGTGGTAAATTCGTCTGCTGAATTATTCAGGGTGTAAAGAGCATTCAGATCAAGTTTGCCAACTTAATGGCAAACAGCCAGTCTAGGAGGGGTGGCGCTTCATTCATTCCCTGGGTGAATTGGCAGCCTCTTCTGCCTTCTCCTTTACCTCCTACCAACAGCGTTATTTAAAATATTTTCTTAGTACATGGAGAAACCTTACCTGCGAAGCCGAGGGAGCCATTCAGGGTGTTCATGCTAGGAAAATGCAGGCTGTGTGTGACCTAAACGACCATCTAGCAAGGTCGGACGGAAGTGCAAATCAGTCCTGTTCACAAGAGGCCCCACAGGGATGGCTCCTCCGTTGTGTTAGCAGCTGTGAACGGTAACTGCAGTAATACTCTCATGCCTTGTATGGTGTTACCAGATAGCCATTTAGCATCCTAACAACAACTTGGATTTGATTAATGCAGCTCAGCAAGGGTTTCCACAGCAATCAGTGGTGGGGCGCTTTGGAGCGTGTGAACCTAACGTTAAGTAGCCACAAATGGCCTTTGGTGTTAAAGGGGTAAAAAATGCAACTTCATATTGCTGAATCCTGGAATTGCATACTGTGGGCAACACAATCGGTAAGAATGCATTTGTGTTTTCTTTAGTCTTGAACTTGCTAATCATCCATACTTTTCTCTGTGGCCTATGGATTAAGATGCCAAAACAGAAGGGCTAAGACTCTGCAGTTACATTAATGTAAAGCCAGAACAACACCCAAGAATGTCAGTGTTTTCTGCAGCATTTATCTAAGGGAATAAGTGTCCCAAATTGCAGATGACCTACCATACCAGCATACGGTGTACGTCACTTTGAGAAGAGCTGAGCAGATGCTCTATTTCTTCCCTGCCCTCCTCACCCTACCACCCCAAAAAAAGTAATTATGGACAAGTACTAAGTAGTCAGGCTGGTCAAAGCATTTTCACTTGCATAAAACCCATTTAGTTCTAACTTGCCCCTTTTTGTGACCCCTCAATCTTCTCATCCAAAACTCAAAATTAATTTTAAAATGGAAGACTTAAGAAAGCTGGTTGCTTACTTTCCATACAAAATATTTGTCATAGTTTGACAGTTTACAAAACGTGTATGTTTGGATTGAAATAGCTTTTTTTCCTACAGAAAATTTCTGATGTTCAGTTGTCCTGGTTTCAGCTGGGATAGAGTTAATTTTCTTCACAGAAGCTAGCATAGTGCTGTGCTTTGGATTTAGTACCAGAAGAATGTTGATAACACTCTGATGTTTTTAGTTGTTGCCAAGTAGTGCTCAGACTACTCAAGGACTTTTTGAGCTTCTGCTCGGCCAGGTGCATAACAAGCTGGGAGTACAGCACAGCTAGGACAGCTAACCCAAACTGTCCAAAGAACTATTCCATACCATACAACGTCATGTTTGGGGGGGGTTAGTCGGTCGGTCGCGGGCAGAGTGATCGTGGCTCGGGCAGAGTGATCGCGGCTCGGGACGGGCTGGGCATCGGTCGGCGGGTGGTGAGCAATTGCATTGTGCATCATTCGTTTTGTACATTCTGTATATTCTGTTATCATTCTCATTATTACTATTATTATTATGTTCTCTTATTAAACTGTCTTTATCTCAGCCCTCGGCTCTAACTTTTTTTCTCCTTCCTGATTCTCTCCCCCATCCCACTGAGGGAGCGGGGGGAGTGAGCAAGCGGCTGCGTGGTGCTTAGTTGCCAGCCGGGTTAAACCACGACATCAGTTTTCAGTCAAACGGTTTCAGCATGTGAAATGATGTACTATATTCAGTTATTCTATCGGGTACTACCCCTAATGAGGCTGTTCAGTCATGTGCCTTAAGTGCTTTTCTTGAGACAATAAAAAAAGAAGGAAGCATCAAACAACGGGGATAGGAAAACTGAGATTTGAATAAGAGGAAAGGGCAAAATCAGTGGACCTGGGAATACTGCTAAGGCATACTGCCACCATTAAAATATAAAAGAAAACATATGGTGAACTGTGACATGGTATTCTGTATAATCAAATAATTTAGTGAGATTTACTGGGTTGCTTTATGACTGAAGCATGGAATAGAGCAATAATTATTAATCTGTCAATTCCATTGACTTTGACTACATATGACAATTGCCGCTTGATCTACTCTACAAATCCAGACTGGTCACATTCTCACTTAAACTATGCAAATTTGTGTTGTCAGAAGCTCAGATTAATTGGTCCTAGTGATGCCCTGCCATGCTTGCTTTCCTCTGACAATGTCTCTTCTACTTATAGCTGGGAGCCAGGTATGGGAACTGCAATGATGCCTCAGCTCTGGGAACCTACAAAGCAAAAGAAACCTTGGATGACTAAACAAGAATAACAGTCTCCTCACCGAGATGACCCAGATCTATCCTAATGCTTGAAAGGCCTTGACTACTCTAAGAAGATGAAGGCTACCTCCATATTTATTTTTTTTTAAATGAGAGCAACATATCCAGCATTATGTTGCTTGTTGGATATAACTTTGAATATCTTGCACATACCTCTGGTTATGTCCTGTGAAGAATGGTAGTCTGAGTTGTATATCAAAAAGGTTTTGTTCTTTTTCTCTGTCATTTCCCAGGTTTTCCTAGAATCCTTTTTGCAAATATTACTGATTTCCACCACACATTACCTACAAAAAACCCAATCTGATAGTTGTTCAGGTCTTTTTTTTTTTTTTTTTTTTCTCCCCCCTATTCCCCCTGCCCCTTCTTGACTATTTTCTTCTCCCACTTCTTCTAGGAGCCCATTGTATTCTGCATGGATTTAAAGCCCTGGAATGATATTACATGCTTCTCCCTGTGGTCTTTGGGATGCAGCAGCCCATGGGTCTGGCTGCTCTGGCTGCTATTTTTTCCCCTAGCAGCTCTCTGGTGCAGGGAGCCCTTCAAGCACCCTGTGTAATTGAGGGAAGTCTGATGGTGAGCAAGATTCCCCCATTCCTCCTCAGCTTGGTGGTCTCACCTTGTTTTAGTGTTCTCTGTGGTACTACAAGCCATCCCACCGTACTGCTTCTGGAGTACAGACCTGCTTGAACACTGTTTTGTTTGTTGGTTTGGGTTTTTTTAGTAAGAAATTTTGTTCCTATTCCTGCTATTATTGATGAATTAGCTCTACTGCTGTCTTTCATTCAGTTTATTCTTGTGATCCATATATTAGCTGTAAGCGCCTTTTCTTAACTGTGTGTCCCACTTTTCAATGCACACATCTCTTGTACTCTGGCTTCAGCCCCTTTGGTCCACACTCCACCTCTTTTTTACCACATCCACACTGGGGATGTGAGCATCTCTGGCACAAATTACTTGATTCTTAAGAACAGCAAAAAATCTGCCTGTAAAATTGCTGAACCGTCTGCATGTATCAGAGCAAAGCATATGACATGTAATCTTATTGCTGCATTTCTGAATAGCCTGGCTCCCCCTCACCTCTCAGCGCTTGCTGTGCTGCACACGTCAGCATGAAGATCATGCTCCTTAGGGGTGGTGGTGCTCAATCTCTGTCTGGGCTATAAATCCCTGTGTACTGTGCAAATAACAAGGAATCATCAGATAATCTCTCATGAAACTAACAGTGCTTCACAAGGTTGTACAGATCATAGTTCTTAGGAATTTTGAGGTTTTCTTATCCACAGTATCATCTGCTAATGTTCTCCCCCCCGTGCACATGCTGGTGATCACGCAGTATGTTATTGTTTTTACCTGCAGAGTCATAATTTAATGACATTAAAACTGTGAGGAGAGCTTGGTGATATATAAAATGATTAACATTTCCCGATTCTTCACTGTTCCTCTTCCTTCGAGAGGAAACGTGCAGTACAGACACAGGATAGACGATAACTTTGTCGGGTCGATTGTGTTTTTCCTTTCTGAGGAAGGATAGGCGGATTTGCCCTCAGCAGTCCTCTCCCGTTATATACTCAATAACAGACTGAAATAGGTTTAATATAATTGACTTAGCATTGCGGGAGGATACTTTGCCAAGTCGTGGAAACTGGCTTGTGCCAGCTTAAAAGGTCATTGCTGTGTAAGAGTGCCCCTTCACGCGTTATCTGCAAACACGGCTTCTGATCCAGTGTAATTGATTTTAAAGCCTGATAGTTTGCCAAATTGATTTATAAGATGAATCTCTGTTGGAACTGAAATTTCTGAATTCAAATGTAAGCGGCAAAACTTCATCAACCCAACCTGCCTTTGTTTGCAGCCTCTGCCTTCTTTTGTGCTTAATTAAAGCTTTCCACAGGAACTGGTGGAAACCCTAGAAGGCAATTGTGAAAATAAAAGCACAAGTGGGCATTTTTCCTACTACCTCCCTTATAAGAGAAGATAATGTGAACAGAAGCCAATTTAATTAGCAACAACTATGTGTCTGTTTCTGATCTCATACAGGTAATTCTTTGTGTGACTTTATGAATTCACTAAATTTATTCCTGGATTGCATCCTTTTCACTGCAGTCAAAATTATATCTAATGTCCTTGTGATACAGAGAATCTTCTCACTAGGAAACTGCCTAAAAGCATGCAGTAATTTGGAAAAAAAAAAAAAAGAAAACCCATGACAAAAAAAGCAACTACTTGGAGACGAGAATACAAAGAAATAATAGAACTGTTGCCTGTATAATAGTGTAATGATAATGAAGTCTAGACCAACACATAGGATTGGCTGGTGCTTGCAGGAGATGTCATCTGATTTATAAGAATCAAGTGAGGCTGGAAACAAATCTTTAATACTGGAGAGAATAACTTCATTTCCACATAGAGCAGCAAATACAAAAAGGGACGATTTTATCTTATCTGATTTGTAAAAAAACTTGATGTGTGTAGAATGAGGTGCCCTGAGATAATTTTCCTGTGATGGAACAAATGATGGGGTTTTTTGTATACTTGTCTCCGCGTGGTCAGGCTATTGGCCGGCAGGGCGGTGAGCACATTTGCACTGCTTGTAGTTCTGCATGTGAACTTTAAAGCTGAGAGTGTTTGTGAATGCTCAGGAGGCAGTGGCAGGTAACTGCAGGCAAAGTGGTTCACAGAGTGAGAAGCCAGAGCTGTAATAGTGGGGAGGGGCTTTGCTGCTCTGCTTTAAAGTTAGGTGCCCTTTCTGCATTGTTGTTCACTTTTTCCTTCCTGTGAACGGCCATATGCTTACAGGACCTTTCTAAAATATTAGTTAGGACGGACACTGTTTGCTCATCAGTGTGTCAGTTATTTAATTCTGAAAGGCATTAAGCAGCATGAAGCTTTGAGAATGATAATGAAATGGAGCAATCAAGCAAAAACTTGGGCCCATTTAGTTCTGTCATCTTGTATTAGTGTCCTTGTTAGTGGTGAGTGCTGCACGAGTCCCTTGCAGTCAAAGCCTGAAAGTGACCATTTTGGGTCACTTTAGTAGCCAAAGGGCTGGATTGGCAAGAGAAAGAAATATCTTTTAAGTATCATCATTAGCATTGAAAATTACTCCAGCAGCGATCTGTGGGTCTGCTCTAATTACTAGGCTTAAATTCCCATTGGTGTTTAGTGAAAATAATGATAAAAGAAATCTTTATCTGTCAGTGTGATAGATGTACCTGTTGTTTTATCTCATGTCTGAGTAAGGGGGAGGAAAACCTTCCGCTGAAAGCTGTTTTCAGTGGCTGATGGTACGTGGTCTTGATTGCCAGAAGGGCAGAGAATTCAACCTCATAAAGACAAGTTAGAGAGAAAGGAATAATAGGAAAAAAAAAGGCAGTTTGTTCTGATAAATCGAGACACACGGTCTCTTGTGTCCAAAGCCTATCAAAGGTTTTTATGCAGGCTGTAATTCAAAGCCACCATCAGATTATTGACAGGCTTCCACAGCTCAGGTACCTGGCAGATAAGGAAATGGGAAAGAAATCAAATGTTTTACGGAAATATTCTCAAAGCAGGTGCCTCACTTGTTTCCTGCACATCATGATTTCATTTTAATGCTCTCATCTAACCACATATAATCTGTTGCAAGAAACTTTTGTGACATTCAGAGCAGTCAGGCACATTCGTCTCCAAGCAGTTAGCCTGATTCTGGGGTTTTAACCACTGATTCAGAGATGTTGTGTATTGAAAACTGTCACATACATCCAGAAATCCTGAACCGAGATCTTCTAGGAAAGAAAAAATGTGTAACATAGGCTATCTGCTGAAGCAGGGATGTGTGCCTCCAGCCGAGAAGATGGCACAGATGTGTTATTTGAGAAAATAAGGGAAACTCCTGATGCACCTTGAAGATCTGTGCTAGAGTTTGTCCTCCGAGAGCCACTGAACATCTGTCCTATTGCAGCAGAGTGAGTACATATTTGCTTGCTAGTCTGCTACAGCAGCAGAAGCTGTTGAAGTTAAAGGATGAAGCGTACCAATGTTAATTTTGGCTATGTCAGAAGACACTGAGTGTAAGATTAGAGGCATCGAATAAGTGTGCTCGTGTGGCTTCTGTTGCTCTGCCTCTGAGTCTATTTATGTTTTACATAATTAGATCCGCACCACCAATATAAGTTCTTGCTGTGGCCTGTTATCAGGCCATAAAGCTGTTAACCAAAGGAAAAAAAAAATTATGTATGGCCTGGACTTTATGATGCTGAGAGCATTAACTGGAAGATTATCTGTGCTGGTAGATTCCTAGACTTGTAATGACAGGATGACAAACCCCAGACCTGTCAAAAGAACTTCAAAAGATGACCCTTTTTTCAACTTAATCTCCCAAACATCACTTGTTCTGCATGTTGTCTTCCTGTTCTCCACTGAGCCTGCCCTGCCCAGTTCTGCATCCGTGAAGCATCCCAAGACTGAGCTCTACATGGAGCTCCTCCTGGGTGAGGAATGAGCTCCTTCCTCTTCATCCAGGGACTGCACCTTGCTGCAGAGCCATAGTAAAGCCATCACAAATGGGAAGCTTTCCTCCCTGTTGCCCAGCCCAATGTATTTTTAACACAATGTACTGTACAAACACCATCAACTAAGAATGTCTCAACCAATTTCACCACTCACTGGAGTTGTAGAGAACAATAACTATCTTTTCTAAAACAATACACAATTAAGAGAACTCTTCTGCCATACTACCAGGGTTGTGAAGGACATGTGGTCAGAGAGGAGTGTTACATCAGTTCCCCCCGTTTTTACCAAGTTTGATTATCTGGTCTTCTTTAGCAGTAGTTACCCCATCTGCCATAAGGGCTGCTTTCCTTGCTTTCCTAGCTCTGTAACTCAGATGTCAATAATTTATTTTAGTTTAATTTATTATTTACTGCAGTAAACTGACTATAGAACTGTGACTTTCAATTCTCTTTTGTGCTTTCAGCTTTACTTGAAAAAACAGAACTCATTTTTTTTCTTTAAAGCTGACCAGGTTTGGTCTAAAAGATGGCAGGGAGAAAGAACTCTTAAGAGTTGTGTAACAAACTTACTGAAATAGGACTGCTACCCTGGCTGAGACTAGTCATCATTTCCATAAAGATACAAATGCAATTCAGCTTTCATTACAATTGTCCTTTTTCAGTGCTTTCCCACTGTCCTCTGCTGCATGCTTCCAGACCAGGAGCAGCACTCATGGTCCGCTGTTGTTAAGTGGAGTCAGCAGGAGTCAGTTTGGCCTAAATTACAGTGCTGCTAATTCCTGCTTGTTTCACTCTTAAAGATATACAGGTTTCAAGCTGGCTATTCTTATTTTTCTCACTTAATTACAAGAGTAAGTGCTCCCAAATGCTTCAGGAAGAAAACTGGCCCTTTCCAGGAAGCTCCAGAAAGGACAGCGATACTTATTCCCTGGTTTAGATGTGCAAGAGTTGACTGGAACCGATACATTTTTAGGTCTAAATGGATTTTTATTTGCATCTATGTTCTGAAATGGAGATTTTACTGCTAAGCCAGGCATCAGGTTATAGAGGTGAGAAAAACAGGCATTTATAAGTCTGTCACAGGGCACACAAATGAACCCATAAAAACTCAAATCTGGCTTGGGATGAAGAAATGTTAAGCAAGAAAAGATTGGAGAGGTTTGTGGGTATTTTCTTGGGTTTCTGGGGTGGCTTTTTCATTTGTTTTGAGAGGGGCAAAAGCAGAACATCCTTTCAGAGGACAGTTTTTTTTCTGGGGCTGTGATCCCTTGTGGTTCTGTACAGCTTCTCTGAACAGCTGAAGCATCCTGGGGGCTGCTGAGATGTGTCCTGGCAAGTGGCAGCAACCAGCAGAGACCATGTTACTGGGAGCAAAGGCTGCAGGGCAGCTGAGGCAGGTGCCGGTGATGGATGGGACTAGCTGGAATGGCCAGTGCCAGCCACGTGTGAGGAAGCTTCAGGCAGCCTGGCCAATACTCAGCTGCGTCTCCAGTGAGATTTTTGCAATGAAAAAGAGGCCAGTGGGGCACATGCTGGGCAATACCTGCTGGGTTTTTCTGAGACTCAAGGGCTCAGAGTGCAGGTGCTCACTCGTGGCCTCAGGAGGAGGGAGGTGGTCATGTCACGGAAATCGGGAAGAACGAACCTCGTAACACCAATGTAGTGTTAAAAGGCAGGCATTCTTTATTCACGGCGCCGGATGCACGGGGGATCGCTCCACCTAACGTGCATACCTATAAGCGGCAACTTGCCCCATTTATATGTAGCAAAGTATTACATATGCATAAAGTTTCCCAATATGCCTATACATATGCATAACCTGTCTCCGCTTTGTATTAAAATTAGCTTCAGGTGGTCATTTCCATAAATCCCTCCCCACTGCACTTGCTCAGTGCCTCCTTGTGGTCATCAGGGGTCGTGGGGATGAAGGCTGCCGGCTCTTCTTCGTCACCGCTAGTAACCCTTCTTGCGCAGACTCAGTTGCTCCTTGGCTCTCGCCCAGACTGCAGGGTCGGTGTAGACCAGTTCTTGAGGTAAACTCCTAGGTCTTATCAAAAACCTGTCCTTCGTAAGGAGCCACAAATCTTCCTGCATCAATTAGTTCTCATTCCTTCTAGTCTAGCAACCTTGGCAAACCATTATTATCCTTCTGCTCTATTCCCCCCCCCGATTCTTCCCGTCCTTGAATAGGGTTCCAAATTTAATAAGTAGCTACACTACTGACTTACAAGAAAACATCCAAGCTAGATGCTATTAGAAAAACATCCAAGTAGACACTACTGACTTTAGCAAAACATCCAAACTAGACACTACTGATTTTTAGCAAAGCATCAGCAAATTAGACAATGAGGCCTAAATCTTATGCATGTAGGCTGCTTACATCTGGGGTCTTTCAACCCTTAAGGTATCAGTCAGGGCTGCTCCCATGCTCTGGAAGGCAACAGCTCTAGTTCTGGAGATCACAGCAAGTTTTCCAAAGCAAGAATGCTTTTCTTTTTTTGTCCCCCCCCCAACAAATTTCTGCTTGTTTAGGTCCATCTGCTTAAACGACTGTTTGCACGGGAGGAAACGTTGTTCAGTTGTTCATTGTGTGCCCAGATACTTTTTCTTCCTCTAGAAGGATTTGGGTCTGATGATGTTTGTGTTTTTGATGAAGTCCATAAGAAATTGCATGTGGCCTTTTTTTTTTCTTCCTCTTAGTGCCTGGCAGAGGTATTATACTTGTGAAATCTATGAACTCGACATAACACAAAGCAACCATACACCAGCTTGGACATAATTCCAGCCTAGCAGGCAATAACAATACATTTGTTGTGCTTCATCTATCCTTTGAATTTAAAATGATTGACAGCTTGTAGCTGCCATCTGTCAGTGGAAAATCCAGTTATTACAAGAAAGCAATTTACTCGCAGAATTTGAAAGGAGATTCTACCCTACTGCCTTCATTGTTAAGATGCAAAACACTGATGTGGTAAAAAATGTGGTAGCCATCACTTCAGGATTTTCTTTTGTATCCCTTGATGGGATCATGTGTCTGCCCCAGGCATGTGCACAGAACAGTTTGAAAACCGCTTCTGTGAAGTATTAGTGGGGTTTCATCCAGTTATTGAGGAATAGCATGAATGAAATACCCTTTTAAAATGAAGTGTGAAAGTGGGGATGCTCACAGAAAAGTCCACTTTTGTGACTGATGTAATAAATTTTCTCCCCCTCTATTCCTAATCAAGATGAAAACAGTTTTGTAACACCTGGAAAAGACACTTCTTCAAAAGGTCTTTGTGGCATTAAACTCATGTGGTCACCTGGACTAAGCACCTGTGGATGGGTGTGAGCCTATACATACTTAAGATGACCTCCTCTCTTCAGGTGTAGGGATAGCCACCAACTGTAGGAAGAGTTACTGAAGTACTGGTGCTTTATCAAATCTCAGACTTGAGGAAGCTCCGGAACATCTTTGGGAGGTTGAGAGGTCAGGAAGTGAGCTCTGAAGTTAGATAATGTGTATTTCTGTGTGCGCTGGCTGTGAGTCTAAAGAGAACGAAAGCTGGAACTGTGCAGTGAATGCGTAAACCAGCTACGATCCATTTTCAATTGTCCAGGGATCATGGGGAGGGTGGGAAGAACTAACCTGGATAAGACAGGATCAGATAAAAATAACATAGTTGAGTTAGACCAAAGGAACCTACCTAGTGTGCGCCCCTTTGTTAAAAGCATCCTGCGAAGAGCAGAGGCAGCTTTAAACAGCAAAAGGCAGAGCGGTGCCTGGGGTGTGTGAGTGGTGTTTGCCAGCATCAGGTGGCAAGGGAGGAACTGCAGCAGGGCTGCAGCCAGATGCCGTGAGGATGCTGGGAGCTGGTTATTCACCGCCTGGGAGCCCAGCCACTGGTGATCAGTATTTGCTTCTCTTCCCAGAAGCAGCGTTTCAGGGCAAGATTACACGCAGGACTAGAATTGTTGCAGCTGAATGATTCTGTCCAAAATTACTGGTTTGTCAAAACTGACACACTTCACGAAGATTTGTCAATTCAGAGAAATCTGTTTTGAAGGGTAATGAGAAAACTTTGAAGAAATCAGGCAATTCTGATTGACTTCTTCAATATGGAATGTTTCGACTTCTCTGTTTCAAACTAAGTTTGTTTCATTCTTTGTCTATAGTCTACAGAATACGTGCTAGTTAGAATCGACCGAATACCTCTGAATGACTAATTCAAGCTTTTTTCTGGGGATGGTGGCCTTTTCTTCCTCTTCTTTTGTACACAATTTTCTTCCAAAGTAGAGGAAAGTATAAAATTCTTGGGAGGGGGGAGCAGCCCAACCAACACAGATTTCCTGTCTCCTTTTGCTCCAGATTACATGTTTGTCACAGACTTGGCAGATGTCTCTTTCACCTACATGGATTTCCACCAAAAATACAGCTTATGGACACTTGTGAAGATGTGGGTAAGTAGACTGGTAATATTCCATGCTCTTTTTTTCTAGCAGTAAATGTTCCAGTCTAATATAGAAACAGTTTGGTGTCTAAATCCCCTTCTGTTACTACAAAGCTTGCATGCAGAATCAATAAATGTGCATCCAGGTACCCCATTATTAACCCAGATACAGCTAAAAATGTCCTGTTGGAGCTGTAATCTTCAATTCCAGAGGAAAATAGTAGTAATATAATAAAAATTAAACTGGAATGTAAAAGAAGAGCTGTTAAAGGGTTAGATCACCAAAACTGCTCACTGCTTTGCAGAGACGGGTCAAGGAGTGGGAACTTTTTTCTGTCTGGGAGCAGAAGTAGTCAGATCAGTGCATAATCACATCCTCCCTGAATGTAAATCTCCTTGGTATCCTGTGTCTGTTTTACAAGCAGAGAAATGATTCAAGGAATATGCTGACCTTGTTGATTTAGGAGTATTGAGATTCAATCCAATTTTAAGGCATTCCCAGAGGGTGCAGGAAATTGTATCAACTTTTTGCAAAAGCTGTCTCAGGAGCTCTAGTAATAGCCAAAACCTTTTACTTGGCGTGATGCCACCCTAATTAACAAGAAAAGGCATTGGGAAGAAGCTCTGCAGAAAATAAAACTGAGGATGAAAACTGGCAGTGTGGCAAGGGGGAAGATGCAGAACTACACACGATGCCTTAAAATTCCCCCTATTTCCAAAAAACATCTGTGCCTGAACTTGGCACAGCGCAGGAGTGGATTCTCGCATGAGCCCAGTCCATTAGTAAATACTGGCAGGTGGTAGCTATGCAGCAAGCGCAAGCATCTAGAAAAACGTTTGCTCTCTACTGCTGTAGGCTTGCTCCTGTGCTAGCAGGATGCAAAAATGTAGGTATATTATCTACTCACTGCCATGGGGCCCTCTGCAGAGGGAATCAAACCCCATTAGTTTCCTAAGCAATCTAGCAGCATGCCACAGCTGGAGTTACCATAGGACTTTGACCCACCACCAAGCAAGAAAATATTTAGCATCACTAGCTGTGGAGTAATGGCATATACTTGTAGCTTTACCTTGCTTCTGTACCATGTAACACGGTAGCCACAGAAATGACACAGGTGTCTTACCCCTCAGTGAAACAAGCTACTGTATTGAATGTTTCGCGATGGGGTTAATATCCCTCAGCTGGGATATAAAGTGGGAGGAGTTGTAGGTTACACCAGCTGAAAGTCCAGGCTGGAGAGCCTTTTAATTTTAAAAATGGACTGCTTCAGTCATTTTTTGTTTTGACGGTGAATGACGTTTTAAACAATATTTGCAAAAGATTGGGTTTTATTATTCACATTATGAAATGTTAGAATATGGCATTATTGATATTTATATTTTCAGCAGTAAAAGCAATTTTTCTTTCTAAATTTCTGGAAGATTTCAAGGTATTTTTCATTTTATTTTTGAGAAGAGGCTGTGTTTCTTCTTGGGGAAAAAACAGTTTGAAAGAAAAAACACTGATCCTTTTCATTCTGACCTCCTACATTCTCTTCCCTTTCTCATTTATTCATCTACAAGTTTGCCATCCTACTAGACAGGAAGAATAAGAAAAATGCTTTACCAATAACCTCAGTATTTTTGTAGGCCCATATTTTAATGCTTAGGTTCATTTTTGTGCACTTTTCCCCATCTCAGGGGGATAACTTTTCTGTGACCAACATAGTTCAGGTGCAATTCCCCTCAGGCCATGCTATCAGTGAAGATCCAGAACACTTGGCTTTGTTATTGCTGTGCTTTAAGTTTCTTCTCCAGGCAATTAGGAAGACTCACAAAAATAGAAGCAACTTATCTAAGCAAAAATGGAAGAAAACAGCAGCAAAAGTTGGACAGACGTGGAAAGGCCCGGGACCCTTTGTATAACCAAAGAAAGCGTGTTCTGTGTTTTCAGAACCTCTTTAATAAGTGAAAAATGGAACGGAGTTAGCAAGGAAGAGGTGGGGAAACAAGTGGGAAAACAAGAACTGAGGAACAAGAACATAGTTGCACTAATAAGTTTGAAGGTTGTACGAGGGGGGGAAAGTGCTTACCATATTCTCAGTATAATATTACTATTAAAATATAACTGGGCAAATTAGTAATGAGCATACTAAGACCAAAGGTATTCAAGCAAATGGAGCAAGCCGGCTGAACAGGCTGAGCATCTGACCCCGAGCACTCAAGCAAACAGCCTTCTGGGGGGGCTGGGAAGTGAATTGGCTTTGGGGGTAGAACAAGAACTGAGCTGTGAGATTGAGAACTTCATACAACTGTATGACCAAAAAAAACCCCCATGGATTTCCAGCCTCCAACAGTTCTGAGGCAGCTGGGCTTTGTTCAGATGTAGGGACCACTTGGAGTAACAAAATGCTCCAGGTGCTAGAGGTTGTACTTGCCGCAGTCCTACTCTATTGAGTGTTGCATGCCTTAATTTGTTTTCATTTCTACTAATGAAAATAAATAGAAATGAGAGAACTCCAGGGAGGGTGGAAACAAATGGCATTTATGTTTTCAAAGCTCTGCAACCTGCTATCTAGCGTGCAGTTGCAATGTTCATGCCTTGTTAAATAAAAAACAAAGAGCGAAAGAAGAAAACAGAGCTGTTTTACCAGAGAGCACAGATTCCATCTCCTATTCACCACTTTACAGATTCTTTGCAGTCTCTGGCCCGAGGCTACATGGACATGCATATCTGAATTTGAAATGCAATAGCTGAAACCTTTCTTTCCACCTTGAAAACACTGACAAAAGAAAGCATCACTAAATTCAGACTCAAGTTGAAAGGTATGGAAAGTTCCCTAAGAGTTACAGTCTGATGTCTGTTTAACACAAACAGAAGAGCCATCCGGCTTGCTTTTCAGTTCCTTCATCTCCAGCAGAGAATGAGAGCTTGAGCCCCATGCTTTGTTATGGAGGCCCTGAAGTCGTTTGAATAGGAGCAATCCAATGCATTCATCTGGCATCGGCTCCATCAGCTCTTCCAATTAGGCCCTGAAAAGGGGTCACAGTGAAACCTCCAGCTCTGTCCTTGCTGCTAAAAGCTTCAAGAGACTGGCAATTAAAAGCCTTTTGGTTAATCAGCATTCTGACTTCTCCTTGCTTTGCAGTCAGTAGTCAATCAACGGGACTTCAAGGAGGCTGGTGAGCACGCTTCGAGCACTGCTCCCACAAGCACGTGTGGTTTAGTGGTGGAGCCAGCTGTCGCATTTTCTCAAGTTGTGACCTCATCGGATTTACAAAGTAAGCTGAACTGAGCTGAATTTATATTTGGCTCTGGAACCTCTTTCAAGCGTCCAAAGTAAGGCAGGAGGTAGCAATGTGGATTCAACAGTCAACATGATTCCCCTCCAGTTTTGGACTGACATAGTTTCAGCATGGAGCTAGGAAGCTACTGATGGGAGCTGTCTTTCAGACAAGATATTAGCTCTTTTTTTGAGAAAATCCACATAAACTTGCTCAAGAGAAAGGTGCACTGCAGCACTTTTAATATACAGTTGTCACTGATAGACTCCAAAACCGAAAGAAAAGCAGGAACCGAACACATCCTGTAGGAGCTGACCGCTCCACTCCCTTGCCACAAGTTACAGCACGCCTCGTACAGCTCACGCTCTCCACCTTTGCTCGGTATTCAGCCTGCAAAACGTGTTCTCTGCTTCAGCGACTCCCCTGGGTTTTCCCTGCCTGCCTCTGTCCATACAGTCATTCTTTTAACACCTTGTATTTTGATGTGAGTAAAAAAAAGGTAAAGGTAAGGGGAGCCGGCCTCCATCATTGTTTTATCTACTTACATTCCTTCCATATTCTCTCTGATGTGCGGAAAACAGACTCCACAATCCGTAAGATTGTGCAGTAGGTATGTTTATTCAGCGCTGGGCAGCACGGGGGGTAGTCCCACCAAAGTCGTACGCGCCGCAACACGGCAGCTTGTCCTGTTTATATGTAGCAAAGTGTTACATATACATGAAGTTTCCCAATATGCCTATACATAGGCATAACCTGTCCCCGCTTCGTAATAAAATTAGTTTCAAGAGGTCATTTCCATAAGTCCCTCCCAACTGCGCATGCTCAGTGATTTGAGTCGGTGGTCTTCAGGGGTCGTTTACTTCATCCACTCTTCTTCTTCACCTTGTCCTTTTGGTGAACTCTAGCTTCTACTCCCCTTATTCCGCTGTCAGAACAACACAGCCGGTACCAACCGGCTCCCCGTCCTTGGCTATCCTCATATCGACAAAGTGCCAGACGCTTTGTTCTCCTAGGTGCCTTCCAAGGCCTGTAACAAAGATGGGCCATCTCCTACTAATCTCTCCTCTTCCACATTCCCTACAGTGTTAGTTTCTTATCTATAGTTTACTTCATATGATTAGTAAGTTAATCTAAAACACAATGCTAGCAGTTTAAGATGGATCTACAGTTGGCTTCACAAAGATCCTTTTGTTAACCCTTTAGCCTCCCCTCAACTCCTTTGTGCTCTTTTCTCTCCTCCTTCCCTGTTTGCTTTTCTTCCCCCTTACAGCACTGACATTAGAGATAAGGTAAATCTTCACCTCCGGAGCAGAGGCAGCTATTCAGGTCTTGAGGCTCACCTTCTACTTCCAGTTCTCCCATAGCTCCTGCACTGACATAAATGATGGTGCATCTTGGAGCAGCCTCTGGCCACAAGCCTCAACGTGTTCCACTTCTGCTGCTGAATATCCAAAGATTTAATAACTAACCTGGCTTTCTAGATGAACAGTCATTCTTCATGACAGCCATTAAATCTGTTACACATACAGTAAGGTAAATAGCTGCTGAAAATATTAGGGTGTCTAGTATCCCTTACATATAATGGGATTTCACTCAGTACTAGCGCTGTGCTTAAGTCTTTCCTACCTTACATCTTTTCTCCATGCAAACTGAGTGAAGCCTCCCCCCTCTGGAGGCAGGAAAACCTGGGAAATGTCCTTCTTGTGACTTGGAGATGTAAGGGAAGTGGGTGAGTCAGTCAGCATCCACACCTCATGGAGCTGGCACTCTGTCCACAAGGACTTTTTGAAAGAATCAAAAGGACTTTGGATGAGGTCCTAAGGTTGGGACGTGTTGGAGCATCCTGGGTCACAGTGACAACTACAGGGAGTCAGAACAACTTTAAACCTGAAGGTCTAGTGCGATCACACAACTTCCCACCTCCCTCATACAACAGGGAACTGAAGCAGAACCCGTGTCCTGTCACTTTTGGTGTGAAGAACACTCTATTCTGTTCTTTTGGGGAGATAGATACCTTTTTTCCTTCTTTTCATAGCATGCTGCCTCATGCACTATACAGCAAATGAAGGCCGTGTTGTACAGGATACAGTGAGAGACAGAAAAATTGAATTTTCATGCTTCTTCCTGTCTCACACAACTGGTTTCTGTACAAAATCAGAAATCCTAAAGTGACCTACAACCAACTTACACAAGCAACCATCGCCTTGCCACTACTACCCAGCTGCAGTAGCAAAGAGCAAAGATGCACGAAGGGAGTTTTCACCAGCATAAAAGAAGAGTTGCTGGCAGAATAAAAGCACTGAGGGACAGGTTTCGGGAACTTCTCTCTCGCTAGGTCCATGGGGCTCTGAGGTTGGTCCCCTCCGGAGCAGGCTGCAAGGTACTGCTTCTCCCTTGGGGTGCTGCTGGGTTTTGTTGTCAGGTTTGTCACGCAGCTTCGTTATGCTACTTGTGTGTTCAGAGGATGAGCTGTTAACGTGCATTATGAATCATGGTTTTAAGAGTTTGTAAAATTTCCATAGGGTGAGGCAGCCCTTCAGACTCTTCTGACATTAGAGTCAAAAAGAGACAGTCCTTGGGTGATCTTCTATGTTATAAGTAACTTAGATGAATCTCTCCCTAAAAGTGCCTATATCTTGACATTGATTGCATAGGAGTCCAGAGAACCATCTCACATGTATGTTGCAGATACCCTACAGACTAGAATGGTTATTCTAATCTGGAGCTAATAAAAATTGCATTCAAATGGGCAAGCAGACTGGGAAAAAGAGGAATTCTTCAAGGATTTAAAAACCTGACATCTATCGGCCTACCACCTTGGTTGTTTGTTTTATCTTTGGAGCTAAAGTTTAGCATCCACTTTAATCGATACAGAGAAACACAAGAGACTTTCATATTTGTTGTTCACCATCAGAGAAAAGCTGGCCTGTTTGGGAAGCAAAAACCATGTCCTCAGTGGAAGAAAATGCATACAGAAAAATCAGCTGGGCATGAACTTCACAGGAGTGAAATCTTTTACTCCAATCCAGTGATCCATAGAAAGAGTTGCTGCAAAAATGGGTTTGCTCAGTACACACAAGGTGAGATACCTGAAGAGTTGAGTACCTAAAGTTTACCTTTAATGATACTCAGCAACTCTGTAAGGACTCCTCTAGACTTCAGGAGGTGAATGCAACCTATATAACCAATAGACGAGTTTGGCATGAATTTTTGAGAAATTAATCTTTTGCAGATTTTAAACCATTTTAAACTTTACATTCCTCATGAATGATACAAATTATATATATATATGTATGTATATATATGTATACTCACATATACATACGCGTACATACAAATCAGTGTAGCATTATAAGCTCCTGGAAACACTAATTTATTCATAGGTGTGTTTTTGTTTTGCAACCTGAGATTAAAATTTCAGCAGGTGAAACAATTCATTATACAGAAACCAGTAAATCATTAATCATTTAACTCAAATTTGGGGGTTGAGTCAAATACAGGGCGGGGGGGGGGGGGAGAGTCTCAAACTAGCTACTTCCCTGTTTTCATATTTCTTTTACGCAGATATTTCACTCTGCAGACTTTATGACAAGTTTCATTCTGGAAAAATGTTTACAGCATATTTATTAACCCTTCAAACTAAAGGGGAGGGGAGAGATGATAGCCAGAAGATTAATGCATGAGCATCACAATTTATAACCCATTATCACATGGTGCCATTTCTTTCCAACAGTAAAGCTACGACCCATCATGAGAATAACTCAGAGTGACAAAGAGGATCAGAGTGTAAAGCTACAAGATTGTTTTATTCTTTGAAATCTGTAGGAGAAAGATCCTAGTGACACACCATGACATGAATGCTGATTATTTTTATGACACAGAAATTCAGTGATTGGAGACCTGACCTCTGGCAGAAAAACACCTGTCTGGGTAAATACTTCTACTCTATTATAAAGAAATAAGAAAATGATAAGGTACTTTCAATCAATTTTTAATCGCACCCACAAAAATGGAGATCTATCATGGTGATGTGAGGGGAAGGACAAAGATCATCCTATCAAGTTTGTTCATTGGAGAAAAAATATGCTTTTAAGTGGTGCTCCATCATTTCTTGCTGAGCCAGCCTGCCTTTGGTGGATGACTGACTGCTGTCGTTTGGATGGGGAGCAATTAATTATGGGCTGGCCAAGCTCCCACAGAGAGCACTGGTAGGCTTCTCATGAAGTTACACAGAGAACCAGAAACCCTGAGTTTTAAATATGTAGCCAAATGCTTAAGTGTGTTTGAAGTGATAATTGTGCTCTCTAGTATTCTGTTGAACCTCTGCATAACTTTTGTTTCCTTTTGTGGGGTTTTTATGGTTTTGGTTACTTACGGTAGTGCAGCTGTATTTCAGCCTTTGCAGTGTAGGTCTTCACTGAAATCAGGCACCCTGAACAGCCTCGGTAAGCCCAGAAGAGAAGCAGGCATTTTTATAGAACAATTTCTCTGACCAGTTTTAGACATCTGCGTTAGGATGAGATGATTTTCATGTGAGAAGCAGTTATTTTTCTCCACTAAAACCACTAAGAAAAGCTAGAAAGGGTAGTTCAGAGATCAGCATGTGCCTTCATGATGCTCCCATTTGGCCAAATGAATTCTGCTATGTCTTAAAAATAAACAAAAAATGTACCAGGGTCTTTACTGTAGCTTAGGTGTTCCTAGGACACAAGATTGCTGGGGTCTGCAGACACAAGTAAGGGTAGCTTCTGCCTTGCTGCTTCCCATGCCCTGTGTAATTAATTTGGTTAGGCAATGGAAGGAGACAAGCACAGAGAACTGATGAGGGCTGAGAGATACGGCTGTAGCAACGTCCCATCAGGAGCACTCAGAGGGGACTGCTGGCCCCACCCTTACGTACCCAGTACAAACTCAGCTGCGATGTTGTCCATCATGCAATTCTCCTGATTTTCTCTGGTGGTGGCCACCTTGAGCCAGCTTGGTTCATTTCTGTACCCACGTCAAACAGACCCAAGCAGATGATGAGATGCTCTTCTTACAGAGGATGCTTGTGTTTATAAGTATGTAGCTAGTTTCTTCAGAGTTTGAATTACATTTGTTCTGAAAGTAAATTGAAGAGTTTTACTTCGGAGAAAGGCATGGAGTGCTGTTTAGGCCCATTTTTTTTTTTAGCAGCTGCAGGTAACAGTGGTCTTGTTCAAATGCAGAGTTGTCTAGAGCATGGAAGAGAGGTAGCTGCAGAGACAGGGGAGAAAGGATCTTCCTGAGTGCGCTGAAGAAAATAATCTGACTTCATACTTTAATGATGATACAAGTTCTTTTCAACATCTTTCAAGTGTGTTTCATAAAGATTTTGATATTTCTGTTTAGTGCTGAGTGCTAAAACAAATCCATGTAGTTGAGGAATTTCAACTTTCTTCCTCAATTAATCCCGTTCCTCTCTTCTTTTTGCTTTGACTAGCTGTGTATATTTTTCCTTTAATATTTTAGCCTCCTGGGAATTTAAAATACAAATACTTCCTTCTTCCAGTCAACTGTTTCCCCCACAATTTTGAATGAAGTTAGCTTCTCTAAAGACTTAACATAAGGCCTCTAGAGAAGGTACTTGGGAATGGATCAGAACAATTTATAAAGTTAGATAACAAAAACATAGCAGAACAGGGGGTCAGGCATGCATTATAGGCATAGCCAGTTGGGCACAGCCACGAGTGGCAGTTGGCAAACGAAAAGGTGCAGAGCCTATCTGGAAACTTGCATGAACCTCAGAAGCTGCTCCTCCACTTGCTACATGGTCCAGGGTTCATTTTTCTCCCAACACTTGGTGATCCTCCTGGGCAGGGCATGGGAGAGTGGGAATGGAGTAGGACTACATCCACACTTCTTCCTGTCCCTTTTATGTCACCTCGTTCTGTGGACAAGAGGAAGATCACTACCCCAAGGAACAGCCAGCTTTTATATCCAGAGGGCCATGATTTTCCCTCCTTGTTATGTAAAATGATTAATATCATCTTAATTTTTCACATTGGTCCATATCCTTCTGGGCAGGAAGTGTGTCCATTCATCTTGCAAAAGTTTCTTCTGAGCATTGTGAACAAATGAGAGTAAGAACTAGAGGTCCATGTCTCTTACCCAACAGGTTTAAACTACATTAAAAAAAAAAAAAAAAAAAGGAAAAGCTTTGTTATTGTTTCTTTCAAGTAACAGATAAAAAAGAAAGGATGCTAATAACTGGACATTTTCTATACAATTCAAAAGAAGTTGGGATTGAACTTGGTCTGTTTTTTTGGTGTATCATGATTTAGTGCATTTAAATTCAGTTTACCTTTTTTTATACCTAAGGTCATAAGTTTTTATTTAAAAAACGTCAAGGAAGTCCCACCATAATAGAACACTTTTCTGCACCCACATGTCCCCCTTGGGAGATGATGGAGAACAAACTGTGCAGATGTGAGATGTGCTGCTTAATGAGGTGCTGGGGTGCACTTGGGCCCAAAGGGTCTGCTGGAAGAACCTGGACAGAATAGAAGAGAACTTAGTGTGTGGTCAGATGAGGAATCATGATGCAGATGGTCTCATGCAGTGAGCTACAAGGCTATAATATCAATAATCTGCATGTTAATGAGTCAGAAATCTTCAGATTAAACCTTTCCCAAGTGAGCTGTGAGACAGCAGACCTTGACAGCTTTATTGCTGTCGAATAGGACACCTCTCTTAATACTTGGTGGTAGGTTTTTTCTCGATCACTTTCACAGCAAGTATAAGACCTCTGAATGAATCTTTCTGTTCCAGAAACAGGAAAAACATGCTTTTTACACATTTTTTTATATTGTTGTTATCATAATCTTTGCTATTGTGAGGATTTTTTTATCTATGGGAATGCAAAAAAAGCATACGTAGATCTAAAGAGAGCTAAATCTTAAAGCTAAATACTAAATTTTGAAGTTACCTTTAAGCTTCAAATGAACCAAAAACTTCTGGACGTTTTGAAAAAAACAGAACTATGTCCAAATGTGCACTTTCTGTCTGAAAATGTCAGGTTTTCCATTCTAGTCTTTTTCTGATTAGTAATGACCAGACAGTCCTTAACTTCACAACTCAAATTTCTAGGTAAGAACATCCTTGAGGATGTAACAGGAAAATATTTCATCTTCAAAAAACACAGCGTTACTTAACAAAAACACATTTCATGAGTATGCTCTAGGTAGACTCACAGACTTGGACACAGCACATACATAAATATCTGTGCCCAAAGTAGTCCAAATCTCAGTAGTCAACCTGGAGAAAGGATATGTTTATTCTTTACCATAAAATGCTGCTAATGAAGTCTAGAAAGCAGATTATTTCAACTGGTGAGGCATGTACAGTTTCCACATTAGAGACAGCCTGGGCTAAATTATATCTGCCCTGAAGTTTCTGATTATTTTACCCCAAATTTAGGATACTGTCCCTGGGTGAACTGATTGGGGTGCCTACCTCTGAAGTGGCATTCGCCACTGAGGACTTCATACTGAGGGATCCATTTGCCATCATCTACCAGTAATATTCACAATACCAACCACGTACACCCACACGTTCTCCTTCCCTCCTCAAGCTGACTGGCTTCAAAACTGCTTACTGAAGCACTTGATAATTCACAGGTGCTCCATAAAGAACCTTAGCAGCACAAAACCACCCAAGGCAGGGAAAAATAATCTGCTAGATGACAGACAGACTGCCTGGGGGTCAGAAACTGTTCAGCTCAGCTGTGTAACTGTGAAATTCTGGCTATGGTCACGTATGGAATATGTAACAGTCCTGTTTCTTAAGCACAAGGACTGGATTGGCACAATGCTTTCTTTTCTGTCTCCATATTCAAAGTAATGGAGAAAGAGGACAGTTAATTATTTTTTAAGGCTCATTACAATAACAATTCAAATTCTTTTCAGACAAGCAAGACAACTGAGGAGTGAAAGCTGAAAATTCTTGTTTTGTCTTACTCACAAAGCTCAAACCCTGCTTCCTTAGCAACCCTCTATGACCTGTGATCTGCAATCTTGGTACAACAAGAGAAATTTAGCTCTGTTCTTTTATTGTTATAGGATTTCAAACCTGTGTGTGACTGTATTTTAACTGTATAGCCTCTGGTAAAATAAATTGGAGAAATGCAAGTCTTTGGAAATGGAGAAATTAGTAACATCTGGATAACTTGAATATAATGTACTGTGTCTGCAGTCTTCTACAAATTTTAGCAATCTACAGCATTTAATGGATTATGTAACAATTTTTCCCTTCCCTGCAGAAATATACTGAAACTACACAAGATCTCCCACATCTTAGCTAATCAGTTAAAAAAAAAAAAAACCTCTGACATAATTAAGCAACAAGGCCCTGTACTCTGTGAAACAAGAAAGCTGCATTGTAGAAAGAAGAAAACTTCAACATGGGCCCAAATTTTCTCATGGAGGCAATTTTAGGAAGACCAAATATGAGATTAATTTAGATCATGCCCTTTGTTCTTTTAGTATTAGTCCACAACTACATACATATACAGCCTAAGCAATAACAAAATAAAGCAAAACTGACATTCTACTATTTCCTTTATCAGTCTCTCAAAATGATTAGGTAAGAGCAAGGTATGCAAGCAAATATTTATGAGAAAACTCTTTCTGTTACTAGCAAGAACAAGGAATCCACTCACTCCATAACAAGCGGATAAAGCTAGCTCATAGAAAAATGAGACCCTTTCCTTCTAGCTCCTACCCATGAAAGCAGTTGCAGGTTCAGGTCTTAAATCAGGATATCCTGCTGTATAGAGTGAGTTACAACTGCGTAGTCTTTGCCGCAGGTAAAGCAGTAGGAAGACCTGCAAGAGAAAGGTAGTGGTAGTTGTCTCTGCAGCAGTTCTCCACCTTAGGGTAGTTCTGGATCCCTCCATTCATATCTACTGCCGTGAGCCCAACAAATCTATGCCATGCATATTGCATTTGCAAAAAAAGAGCACTGCCAGACATTCGTGCCAGTCTCTGTGGCGATGGAGTGGCTGAAAGTGAGCCCTGAGCTTGACTGGTATCAATGCAGGTTTCACGTCAGCTAATCCCATGTGAGGCAGCAGTGTAAACTCCGATCTGGAAGCCCAGGAGCTCACCCAAAGCAGGACCCTCAATATTTGTGTGCAGTCTGGAGATGAGGCAGGTTTTCATGGAAGTTCAATTGTGGGTGTGTACTGAAGGTATAGACTAACAAGCCTAGATGTGCCCTGACTTCACTGGCCTGAACTTCATCTGGGTTACCCTCACCTCCCACCACTCTTCTGGTGAAGGCTAGGTGGGGCTTATTTTTGTCCCTTGAAATGCAAAAAAAATTCTGACTTGCCTAGCTATGACCACTCTTCATTTCCCACCTGCTACTGCTACAACATTTGCCTGCAAGGTAAGGCATGCAAGGTAAAGCATGCAAGGTAAAGCATGCCTCAGTGGTTTAAAAGTCTTCAAAGGGATGCTGTTGCTTTGGTCCAAAATAGTGTCAGTGTCTTGACCTACAGAGCACTCCTGCCCTCCAGCCCTTCTACTTGCTCAGGTTTTGTGTTAGGGGGGCCAGAAGGGGAGGTGAATGTGGCTATCCTTTGAAATGAAACATTCAGACTATTTAATCCCTATGGTGGCTGGTTCTGTTACACGTGCCTTTTTACAATGTTGTCAAAGGCATCTAGCAGCAGGGGTAACTGCCTTTTTGTCATGTGGGCTGACAAAGACATAAAGGTATAAAATAGGTTTTCCTCTTTCATTTTATGTGGTAAAGGTAAATTCCCTTTGCTGAGAGCCCCCCTACCTGATCTGTATTGTTGCTAATTTACTATTTCTATCACAGTAATGTGTTGGCTCCGCAAGAGATTGATGTTCTGTACATAAAGTGCTCCTTGTAAATATAACAACAGAGAGACCTTCTGCAAGCACTTAAACATAATAGTAAATGCTTTCTACTCCACATGTTACTTGCTACATTTTACTCACATTTATCTACCAGATTTCAGTTGCTAAAGTCTCCAGCACTGCAAATGTTTAGGAATGATTTTCCATGTATCTCCACCTCCTCTAAACCTTAGCAGCAAGCTCAGAAGTTTGACTTCTCCAGTACCTGAAACCGCCTATATGGAAAGGTAAAGATTCTGTCTGAGGTCTTAAGAACAGTGTGAGGATGCTCTGATTTCCCGCCCCATACATAGCAGGGCAAAAAAGGGCTGCCACTGCTTTAGCATTTTAAAAAAAGTCAACTTCCCCAAAAGGCCATAGTTGTTAATCTGTGAATTTTGGCACTTAAACAAACCTCCCTTCCCCAGCTTCAGATAATCCAAGTTTTTAAATGTTTTTAAAGAGGTTTAGGGCTAGAAAGACCTGACATATGTGGAAACCCCAGGAACCTCTTTCAGAAACAACCTGTCTGGGACATCAGTCTAACTCAGGTTCCATTTTTTTAAACTAAATTAAGTCCTCCAGTTTTGCTTGGTCCTTCTTTTTAAAGCTCAGTTCTGTAGTGTGTCTCACCAGCCTGAGAGGAGACAGGGCCCCTCTCTGTCTGCATGGGTGATTTCTGCTTAAGCAGCTTCAGGTCACAGAGCTCAGTAACTCTTCCTGGCTCTTTCATCCACAATGAGTGAACAAACAAGGCCATACAGACTGCCTCCATCGCCTGGCTTTCACTCCTAAGTCATGGGCTGGACACAGCCTTAATACATGAGCTATGATTCATAAAGCCATTGCTAAGTACTCATCACCTCAGGTACACAGCTGCTCTGTGGAAAGGGAAGGTATGGAAAATAGTATCACAGGATCATAGAAAATCATATAATCATAGAATAGTTTGGGTTGGAAGGGACCTTTAGAGGTCTTCTAGCCCAACTCCTCTGCAGTGAGCAGGGACACTGCTAACTAGATCAGGTTGCTCAGAGCCCCGTCCAACCTGACCCTGAATGTTCCCAGGGATGGGGCATCAACCACCTCTCTGGGCAACCCGTTCCAGTGTTTCACCACCCTCATCATAAAAAAATTTCTTCCTTGTATCTAGTGTGAATCTACCCTCTTTTAGTTTAAACCCATTACCCCTTGTCCTATTGCAACAGCACCTATTAAAAAGTCTGTCCCCATCTTTCTTGGAAGCCGCCTTTAAGTATTGAAGGGCCACAATAAGGTCTCCCTGGAGCCTTCTCTTCTTCAGGCTGAACAACCCAACTCTCTCAGCCTTTCTTCATAGGAGACATGTTCCAGCCCCCTGATCATTTTTGTGGCCCTCCTCTGGACCCGCTCCAACAGGTCCATGTCTTTCCTGTGCTGAGGGCTCCAGAGCTGGATACCATACTCCAGGTGGGATCTCACCAGAATAGAGCAGAGGGGCAGAATCACCTCTCTTGACCTGCTGGCCATGCTGCTTTTGACACAGTGCAGGGTATGGTTGGCTTTCTGGGCTGCAAGTGCACACTGCCAGCTCGTGTCCAGCTTTTCATCCACCAGTACCCCCAAGTCCCTCTTGGCAGGGCTGTTCTCAATCCCTTCATCCCCAGCCAGTATTGATACTGAGGGTTGCCCCAACCCAGGTGCAGGACCTTGCACTTGGCCTTGGTGAACTTCATGAGGTTCACACAGGCCAAATTCTCAAGCTTGTCCAGGTCCCTCTGGATGGCATCCCTTCCCTCAGGCATGTCAACTGCACCACTCAGCTTGGCATTGTCTGCAAACTTTCTGAGGGTGAACTTGATCCCACTATGTCATTAATGAAGATATAAAACAATACTGGTCCCAATACAGATCCCTGAGGGACACCACTTGTTACTGATCTCCATCTGGACATTGAGCCATTGACAACCACCCTCTGAATGCAACCATCCAACCAATTCCTCATCCACCAAAGAGTCTACCTGTCAAATCCACAGCTCTCCAATTTAGAGAGAAGGATGTTGTGGGGGACCATGTCAAAGGCCTTACAGAAGTCCAGATGGATGACATCTGTAGGTCTTCCCTTGTCCACCGATGTAGTCACTCCATCATAGAAGGCCATTAGGCTGGTCAGGCAGGACTTCCACTTGGTGAAGCCATGCTGGCTGCCTCGAATCACCTCCCTGTCCTCCATGTGCCTTAGCATAGCTTCTAAGAGGATCTGTTCCATGATCTTCCCAGGCACAGAGGTGAGGCTGGCAGATCGGTAGTTCCCAGGGTCCTCCTTTCTACCCTTTTTAAAAATGGGTGCATCAGCCAATTCCCTCAGGACTTGGGACGCATTCAGTAAGCTGAAAATAAATGTGTGCTTTCCAAAAAAGCAAAGAAAAAAAATAATTGCAAAGTTAATCACTGCACGGTTCAAACAAAGGCTATGTTTCTGTGGCTGGCTTTGAATTCGCTACAGATACCAAGTTTGTTTTCACAAAACCCGAACTAAAGTAACTTTATTTTGTGTAATTGAGGACATATGCTGTGGTCAAAATGGAAGCCTGTTTACAACTGCTACATAATATAAACAGGTTTTATCTGCATTGAGATTTATACAGAACAAGCTCAGTGATGGAGTAGTATTCTTAAGGGTGCCTGAAGTAAGGCTTAAGTAGGACAGAGCTGTCAGAAGCCAGAACTGAGATCTGAAAACCTTTACGCAAACTATGGGTTTATAAATGCTAGAAGCAGTTTGCACATAGACCTTCAGGTTCCCGAGAGTTCCAGCTCTGTGTGACCCAGAACAGACCCAGACTTGACAGCACCAAACCTTTTAGCACCTTGCTTATGCCCAAGCCTGAGACAGGCCAGATTTAGGCATTTCAGTGTGGAAGCCCAGTGTGTAGGCCCCCAGTGGGGGCCCTCCTACCATATACTCTCCATATCAGACGTCCTATGAAACAGGGTTATTATGGCAGTTTCTCTTCTGTAAAATGGGAAGCAGGAAAAATGTTGTCACTTCCCAACATTGCTTTATACAATATTGCACAGGTTAGACTGATCAACATAGGACATGGAAGAACATGTTTCAGGTCCTCCTTGTGCCCTAGGTGGCCCTAGACAGATGCTGCCCATCTCTCAGACGTGGGCTAAACTGAGATGTGATTTTTTTGTTCTCCTTTATTGAAATCCTGACGGTGCACAGAAAAAAAGCCTCTGAGGATGCAAGAGACAAAATGCCACACAGGAGTCTGGATCTATACCCTGGTAGTTTGGGCATGTACCTGTAAAGGAGGAAGCCTTATCCCTGCTTCCAAGACTGCATCCAATTACTTGGATTAAACTATACTCATTCTTTGGGTTCCTGTTCTGAGGACACATTTTAGCTGCAGAGACCCAGATGTGCAATCTCTGCTGGTACAACTGTCTGGCTTCTGATGTCGTTTGAACACACTGACACGCAAATGCGCTTGAGCCGTTATGTCCTGCCTTGCAAGTGACTCTGATTTCACATGTAGGTCCTGAGACCCCTGCCTCAGGTGGCTGGAACAACACGCCGGCAATGCCAAGGCTGTGGTTTTACAGTCCCCAAAGAAAGGATGTTTCTCTGTTTATTGGTTGGGAGACTGCTAGGGCAAAGGAACCTATGTGCCTGGCCTGACTGTATGTTTTGCCTTAGCCTTCCCCTTACAGCCACTGCTGGAAACAGAATAATGAGCTACACAAACCTTTGCAACGCCATGCAATGCCGTTGTTGTGTGACCCTTCCCACATGCTGCGGGGAGCACACCTACCTCGACCCAGGATTCAGCCCTGGGTTTCAGGCAGTGAAAAGCTCTATTTTGCAGCAGCTAACTTTTAATCATTTATTTGACTTGATCTTTGTTCAGTCATGTCTGTAGGGAGAAGCAGATGAAATAACCTGTAATATACAAGAGATGGAGATAGTTGTCAGTCAGTTCCCATTTAAAAAAAAAGATTTATCATCTCTTGCTGCTAACAGCTCCATCACCTTGCCCACCGTCCTATTGTGTAGTTTATCAAACTACCCTGGCTGAAGTTCTCCGCTGCAGTTATAATCAGTCAGACCTGGATCAGGATCTATCTAGCTGCACTGCGTGTCTCATTGTGTTGCAGTATTGAGGTTCTGTTTTTTTCACCGCAGTCATTATAATACAAATTTCAGAGAAAAATGCTCAAAGAATTGTACTAAATCTGAACCAAACAACAGTCTGAAATGCTCCCTCCCTGAGGTCTATGCCCCCCACCCCCCCTTTCAACTGAACTGGAATTGAACTTGAACTCTGGGGTTTTTGAGGTCTTCATTGATCCTGAGCCAGAACTGAGGAACTAGGGAAGGAATGCATTTCTGGTTACTGGTTCAGCACAATGGACTGGTTAAAAACTAGCATTTCTAGCACGGGCTCTTTGGCTTGGAGACTGCCTGTAGTGGGTTCTGCAGAGCAGGGAAGTGTGGTAGTCAGTCCCTCCCCTCACAGGGACAAACTTTTACCTCTGCACAGGAACACCCCATACTGCTCCACAGACCCCAGGAGGGGACCTGTTCAGCACGGGGACTTCAAGTACTTTCATAAATAAAGCTCTGAATTAGAGCTGGGTCTGCCTCTGCTTTCTGTTGCCCCATTTTTCACTTCTCTAAGTAGAGGTGCCATCACTGGAGCACCTCACCACATACATGGGTAGGTGTTTAAACCTGAACATCTCCGATGTGTCTGTGCAAAACTGGACTCGAGGGGTCATTTCTGCCACCCGTCCTTTGGTTTCTTGCCCCAGCTCTGGCATCTCTTGCGTCCCTACTATCTCTGCTCTGGCTTCTTCCTCCCACATGCCAGTTTTAGGGTGATGAAATGGTGGAGATGTGCTGGGAATATGAGATGGGAAACAGAGGCTAAATCTTCTTGCCTTTCTCTACAGGCTTACTCCATCAATATAATCCTGTCCATTTGTAAATGTTGGATTTCTCAGTTTTGACTGTTTTCTAAACCCTGTTAGCTCTCAACCAGCTTTAGTTTTAACTCAACCCATTGCAGCAGGGAGCAGGGAAATGTGGTGGGCTTTTTTCCCTGGAAATGCTCTTTTGCTGTTCTCTTCAGGCATTAATATTATGTGTTACAGCTGTTTAAAAATTCAGTGGTAATTATGCACTCTGGCAGAGATGACTTCATCAGGATGAGGGTAAAATGCTCCTTTTTTTAGCCCAGGGCAGGGCAGGGAGAACTTTTCCATGGCACACCATTTATTCTGGGAATACAGCTGCACTGCACCCCAGTCAGGCCAGGGCTGCACCTACCCGCCTTGCCCTCGGCTCAAGCCAACGCTGGCCTTCATCAGTAGGGATGAATTGCAGTTCCTTCTCAAGCCCAACTATAGTTTTGAATGTCAACATTTCCAATTATAAATTCAGCAAGAGGATTACTAAATGGCCACAGTGGTCTTTCTTACCATAATTTCTTCAAAGCTTCACTCATATAAGTCCAAAATTGATGACATTGCAGTATAGATCTCCTAATTTACAACCTATTATTAACTCATAACTCCTCTAAAAGAAAGCAGTCCAAATTATGATGAGACAAGAGTTTTTTACTGGTTTTATCATGAAAAAGGGCATTAAACATCATAACAGAAAGACTGTCTTTCCCCTGTAGACATACTGACGCAGTAGAGACAAAATGTAATGCCTGTAAAGCAAGCCAGTTCACTGTCTAATCCTGGTCTTTAAGCAGCTTGCCATGATTCATGAATTCACTCTTGCCTTCCAAAAGCCACTTGTTTCTTTTGTTTCCAAAAGTTTTGAAGGGCCTTTTCCTGTGCCAGCTAACTAATGTTGCAGAGGAGCATTAATTTCCTCCTGTCTGCATTTGTAAGAAATGTTGACTTAGTGCATGCATGAGTATTGTGTTGACAAAACAGACAATCAGGTTTAGAGCTCTGGAGAAATCCAGGTCTTTAGCACAAAGACACCCCCCCCAATGACAATAAAATGATATTTTTGATAACTGTTGGTACAAAACCCTTTCTAGCAAAGTGATGCAACCAGTACTCCTGCCAGCCAAGGTAGGTGCCCCATCTGTGCAAACACTATCCAATTTGAAGCAATCAAGAAGAATGTGTTCACTGGCTGTCACATTTTCAACATGTTTTCTCAGTTATTCTGTCAAACTTCAGCCACTGGTGGTAGATATTGGCAGACACCAATCAGTTCCTGAATAATATCAGCATTTTCCCTCACTCGCTGAACTTAAACACCCATTTTCAGAGTGTCTGTTACATTGCAGCTCTCATCAGTTGAGTGAGAAAAATATATACATGCAGCTACTGCTGAAAATCTGATTTATACTGGCACCTTAGTGAACTTCCCAAGCCTTTGCATCATCACAGAGGCCCAGCCACAGCACACGTTTTGAGGTCATCGCTCAGTGGAGCTCAGATGAACATGCTCTTCTTCAGTACTCCAAAATGCATTTGCGAGCTACCCCCGGGCTGTGCCGTGCCCAGCCTCGGAACCCCCAAGCAGAGAGGGTGTTGACCTTTATTGCAACAGAGACAGGAGCCGAGAGGATCAGTGAGCAACCCAGCCAGGCCCAGCTCATGCCTTAAGCTGGACTGTTCTGCAGGACAGCTGTTAACAAATCAGCTGCTTCGTGATGTGGAGGCCATCACAAGAGTTATAATAATTTTAAAATAATTTGGGAAAGCTAACTGTGCCTGAAAGTGCCCCAGGGGAGAAGGCACCCTAACACAACAGCCTGCAGGGCCAGACTGCAGAAGGCTGGGCCAAAAAGACTGTAGGAGATCTCTTCAGGACAGTAATGCCAGAATGTGTGCCGTGTTTTCTGTAATAATTATGGTTAAGTGTTTAACATCATTAGAGCAGACCTAGGTTGCAGACAGGCAACTAAAGGCTTCTAGTCTAACAGCCTGAACTGGAGCAAGTGATGGAGCCTTTGGTCTTGGCAGGAACAAATCGAGCAAGTTGCACATTCAGGAAAGCAGCAGCAGCCCCCCTTGACCAGTCTTACACCAAATGGAGGAGGGGGGTTTCTATTGGAAAGGAGTGACCATTCGTCATTTTGCCATCCAGCTCTGTCTGAAGTATCAGTGAAGATGCGTGGAGACTGAACCTGTCTCTGGACAGGCAGTCGAGGCTTTGGCAGAAACACTGCGGTGGCACAGCCCTTCCTCCCCTTGTGCTCTCACAGTCACCATCCTTTTTTTCCCTCTCTGCATGCTGGGCTTTATGAATATCGTTTTGATGATGAAAATAATTAGGTAGCTAAATAAAAAAGTATGCACATCTGAAACAAGTGGTGGGGCCACTAGGAAAATTGAAGCTGATGAAGGGCAGGCAAGACCCTGATGGGTTCCTTGTCCCTCCTTGTCTCTACTTTGGTTTGGCAGAGCTGCCAGCTGGGATGCAGCCTGGGTCTGTACCCCCAGACCTCCTAGCTGCCCGCTGAGCACTGCAGAGCTGTAGCCAGCTGTGACGACAGCATCTCCCTTCAACAGCAGGTTTCTTTACCGACTGAAGGTTATTTATCGCGGTTGTTTGTTATGCTGGGCTTCACAGACATATTAAATACAACACATGCCATGGACAGGAATGTGGTTTTTCTAAATGGGAGGGTAAAGCTATTGGACAACATTTTTTTGAAGAAAACAGATCTAATCTTCCTGACGATACCATGTATTTTTAATATTTTTAATACTGTGTTCAAATAAAAGAAGGCTTTAATTGGCACATTGTTGTATAGCTTCAATTTTAATTTACCCATGCCTGAAGCTCAGTGAAATGTTAATGGCCTGAGTACTTCTGCCTATGCTTAATTTCAAGCTTGCAGATGGATCCCTCAACATCCACAAAGTCCCAATAATCAAAAATGCAGCCTGCTCTGAAGCGCAGTAGCCATTAGTGATGTTGTGAGGAAAAGGAAGGATTTGGAAGTGGATGAAGCGTGCCTTGTCGAACCTGGCAGGTGCGTGTACTCTGCTTTCAGAATAAGGCCAAGCAGAGGAAGTCCCTGGCCTGGAAAAGTCATTCAGCTCACTGAAAATACAGAAAGCCTGAAACTAGGGAAAATCACCGTGGCCAGGCCTTACTTCGGCATCCCACGTATAAAACTCTTATCTCTGACTGCAGCTTCAACAAGATGTTATTCATAATGACCTCTGAGAACACTGACTTAATAAAAGTCATGAGACTCTCACTGAAAACAAGAGCTGAACAAAATGCAGTTTCCTTCACCTATTTATAGAAAGAAAAGGTTCGTAAGCACAGATGGGAACACTGCGAGTACCATAAATGTTCAGACTAAATTGTATGAAAACAAATTTTCGTATTGTAAGTGACATTTTAAACATGCTTCTCCTTCTGAAAAATTTCAAGCAATGAATAATGGAGCTGAATCAGAGCAAAAGGAATCTTGTAGCTGGTGAGTGCTCAAAAGCACTGACTCACTTCAGATCTTTATTTTTTTCTTTTTTGAAAGCTTCACCTGCAATGAATGTGACCTAGTGAATTGAAGAAGTAAAAAGGCAGGAAAAGGCAGCAAATAGTTTATGAGCCATCCACTGAAAAAAGATTTGTTAACATAAAACTTTCATTAAACAACTATGAATAATGAATTTGCTGGTGTTTACATTGAACAATTTATTAGACAGAGTTTTCTTTTTCCCTGCTGGCGAAAAGCAACTTCCATTTTTACAAGGATGCAAGAGTGCCAATCTGGAGGGAGGTCCTGACACGCTCTCCCTCTCCCCTTCTAGATTGACGTTGCCTTCTGGTTAGTGAAAATAATAAGTCTATGAGGTGGTTTCTGTTCCCAATACTATGATTGAACCTAGAAAAAATCCTAAAATAGGACCCCAAAGCCCACTTGCCTGGCCCCATGATATAATACTGAGGCCACAATCTTAGGTTTTTAGTTGCTTGCTTACTTTCTGGCCCCCTAAGTACTTTGTTCCTGTCACACCATGCCATAACTTCAGCAGGAAGCATTAGCCAAGTCTTGGTGCCTGCGAGCAGTCAGGGTTCAACGCCAATGCTGCTTCCACGGAGCTGCTGCCTGTTATTGCTGATGGTTCCCCTCTCTTTTGAGGGGGCAGGTGGGAGACAGCCTGGGCTGAGTGAAGGAAGGTGGTTCTGCACCACTGTGGCATAGACTCTGTTGAGGAAGATGTAGGATTAAATTTTCTAAGGCTGAAAAGAAGACGGAAATCTGCCTCTTTCTCCACAGAGGACAGATTAATACACAAAGGAGGAAACCATCTTGCCCAACAAATTTGCTTAAAGAAAACACCCCCTCCCCGCTCACTGGGGAGCCCAGCCTGGAAAAGGACTTGCCAAAACATCCCCTGTCCCTAATGTGCGGTCCATCCAGAAAGCCTGAGCCCCTGAGATAGGTGGGAGTGAGGGCCACATGCCTGGAGGTGCTGCTTCCTCTTTCTTTGGTCCAAGAAACTCCTTTCTCTGGGGAGGATAACAAAAGGGAACACGTCTGGACTATGTTTTGGAAGAGTTTACTTTCCTCTATGGCTGTAGAGCCTATATGTCATTGTCCCTCCAAATCACCTTAGGAGAGAAGCAGACAGGTAGCTTCTCTTAAGAGAGGCGTTCTTGAAAATGTCACAGCATATCCTTGCTGCAAATGTCCTCATTTTCTTTGTTTTCATGGAAATTCATTCAATTTTCCTTCCACATAAAGGCATAATAAATGATCAGAGTGATGATATACTGACTTTGGATCAGCTTACCGTTACCAGTCCTCCAGTCACCCAACCTTTGATGGCAACCCAATGCTGCATTAGAAGAAACTCTGGTCTGTTCATTTCAGGGTAAGATGATCTAAATATGCCCTATAAAGCCAAATATTATGGAGATCAGTTCTGAGTTTGAGTCAAATAGAATTCAAATCTACTTATTTCGTTACCATCACTGGCAAATTCAGAGATCTATTGGGCTGCTGGTTTTGAGAAGACCAGAATGATAGTATCTTTAAGTAACTTTGATGGTAAACTTAAGATAACAATACACTTGTATTTAGATTGAGTCAAATCTCCCGTTAAAAGACCCCTAGGGCCATGATAGATATATTGGAGGAAAGTTTGGGTTCCTTTTAAGTCCTATGGGAGAGTGGGGCTCATTTAGTTGATTGAGTTAGCTCATTTAATCAGTTAGCTTAATTTCAGTGAGGCTGTGTTTCAGAAGCACTAAAACACCATGAAAAAGCAATTTCCTCTGTATTTCACATATTAAATCACACTGTTTCAAAACAGTAAGAATCATTGTAGTAGGACAACAGTAAATTTTGAATATTTGTTAGCAGGATGGGGAGTTTCACTGATGAACATATATACAAGTACCCTTTAGAAACTATTTTGTTTTAGAGCAGGGGACAAACACAGCCCAACTTCTCTGACTACATTCCAGTCTGAAAGGTTAATGCCAGGGTCAGCACCAAAAGGGCTTTTCCTTACAAACCACTACAAAGAAAGATTACAAGACAAATCTTGACCCAAACTACTTTGTCATGATCATAAGACTGTATATTCAGTTTAACTAGTGCTGACATATTTTAATTCTAAACTGTCAGCATTTGGTGAGAAGGATAATGCATGCACACAACCTGAAGGCTGGAGCTATAGAAGCATGGAAAGAGTTATAACACTGAGCCTCTCACAGTGATGGGTTCCCAGGAGCAGGAAGCGAGTCAGTCACCTGGGATCCTCATGGATCTAGGGGGAAAAGTTGGCCCTGCGGCACAGGGTACCCCGATGCTGTGCCGAGAGCCACCTGTGCACCTCTGAGGAACATCAAGTAGGGGGGCAAGATGCAAGCACTTGCTGAATTAAAGGAGAAGATGAGACCAGCATTTACTCACAGGCTGAAGTGAGAGAAACCAAATATCAAATCCCTTCAGTCCTTCAAGGGAACATGACCCTTTAGCTCCTAGGGGATTGTAGGGCACTTCACATGAGGTTCTTTCAGTCTCTCCTTTCCAGGTTATGTCTCACTGCATGAAATAATTAAACAAGCCCTGAGCCAGGGAGAGAAAGGGATAATGATTCCATAACCAGCAGCAAAAGCTTTAGCAAGTGAAAAGTAAAACCCTGTTAAGGCAGTCCAAGAAAAAATAATAGAGAAGGTTGTGAGAAGCAATTTGCTAAAGGTGTGAAACTTCCTAACAACAAAAACTTCAAAAGCATCGGAAGTAGGACATCTACCACACAAGATATAAAGGCATCACACAGGGAAGACGAGGTCATTGCAAGAAAGGTGAATGAGTACTGGAGGGGATGAACCCCAATGTAAACAGGTATCTGCACAGCTGGTACCACATCTTCTGGAAGGCATGAAGTAGCAGCAGCTGCTTCTGGTGGGAATTGTAACCTTTGCTCCTCCTAGGAAAGGTAGTAATTGGATTTCTTTGTCTCTATGTTCTCCACAGAGAGGTGAAGGAGAGACCTGAGACTGCTGTTCTTTAGGGGGTACCTATCCAGGTAACATCTGTCTTAGCTGGAAAAAACAGTAGAGTAGCGTATGGAGCAGATCAATACATAACAATAAAAAATTTCAAAGAAGTGTAAAGGAGTTAAAGGCATTGGTCTATTCTGAGAATCAGCAAAGAAGGCTCTAGACATCATGAAAGGCAACAAGTAAAGTATAACACTTTTTTTTTTCTTTTCTTTTAAACTAGGACTGCAAGAGAAATGTGGGCAAATAAAGGCCATTACACCTGGCTTTTGTACCAAGTAAACTCATATAAACTTATGTAAAGAATAGACTTACAAAAAAAAAAAAGCAATTTATTGAGGAACAGTCAACACAGCTTTTGCCAAGGCAAGTCATGACTCACAAATCTGTAAGTGCTCTGTGAAGGTGTAAGGAAGTATATGAATAAAGGTGGTTCAGTTGATATAGTGTTTGTGGGTTTCCAGAAAGCTTTCAACAAGGTTCATCCCCAAAGGTTCTTAGAGTGTTGCAAGTGTGCTGGGGCGTCACCATAGTCTCAGAAGGAAGCTTAAAAAGGGGGCTAGGTGACAAAGTTTGGTGGTAACATAAAATTACTTAATACAGTCAAATCTAAAGCTGTCGATTGCAGACCTTGCTGTACATTAACCAAAATTCAGCATTGATATGTGCGATATAATGCATCTGGGGAAAAAAAATATTTCTAGCCATGCATATACTGTTCTTGGCTCTAAATTAGCTGTTACCAGTCAAGAAGTAAATCTTTGAGTTGTTTCTGTAAGCTCATTGCTCAGCAGCGGTCAAAAGGGCAAACAGGCTGTTAGGAATTATTAGGGAGAGGAATTGAGAGCCAGACTGAAAACACTTTTAACCATCTGTGTAAGTGCCTGGTGCAGACATATTCTGGAGACTGCACATAGGGCTAGTCCTTCCCTCATCTCATGAAAAGCAGAGTTGAAACAGGTACCATAAAAGTTTGATCAGAGAACAGCCTGCACAGGAGGAGAGACCAAACAGACCACCGTTGGCTTCAGAAAGAGGCAGAAGGGAAAGGCATATGCTAAACCAGAATGAAGTTATTACAGGGTTAAAGGAAGGGCATGAGGAAGGACTATTCCCTGATTCTGGTCACACATGAATTAACGGGACTTCAATGCCAAAGCATCAAGCAGCAATTTTAAGACAAACTGAAGAAGGTGGTTTTTAACACAGCTCATAACTAAAGGAGGCATTCATTGCTGAGAGAAGCTGTGGAGGCAAAAATGCAAATAGATTCAGGAAGGAATTAGCTAAATTAAGACAGGTCCATTGGCACTCATTAAACAGGTCGTCCTCTGTATGACCTTCAGCTCAGGTGCTCTCTAAGGCACTGACTGCCAGAAGAGGTGCTTGGCCAAAGATCTGTCCGTACTTATGATGAACTTTCCCCAGTGTACCTCCTACTGGGTAGTTTGGGAAACAGGATTTGGGGCTAGTTGGGCCTGAAGGAGGTTGGTCATTATTATATTCTGATGTTAACGAACTAAGCAATTAGTGCATTCACTGTACTCCTTTGGGAGCAACCTCTGTTCCGGTCAGTATGCATATGCCCTTGATTCAGCAGGTCATGTAGGCTGTTCCTGGGCATTTCTGATACACTTCTTGCGAGTGAGCCAAGAGGAGGCCGGGGGGACGATGCATATGCTTGGCGTTCTATAATGCAACTACAGACTCACTGTCTGATATCAAAGGAAAGTTGTTTATATAGTATAACAGTACAAATGCAAAACTTGTTTTCTGCAGTCTGAATTTCTGCATATGCTAAATGAGAGGCAAGGATACAGAAATGTGGCTGGATTATAGTGGATACAGACATACCAGCTGCTTTTATATTTTCCTATTTTAAAATGTATTAGTGGACTAAGAATGTTTCTGAAAATTTACCTCTTCTCAACAAGCATCTATTATCAGTTTAACACAAAACCAGCACTTATGCAGTATGTCAAACAGCTCTGTGATGTTTACTTATATTATGCTAATATGTTCCAGAAGAAGGAAGCAAGGCATAACAGCAGGTCCTCCCCGGCAGTTGTTCCTCAGGCAAAATTCTGGTGATATTACATGATGGAGGAAATCCCTGAGTAGGTGAGCTACGTGACAAATCATTGAGAGTGTCAACAATTATTTGTAGCATTTAGCAATAAAACACAATATTTTCAGCATCATGTAAACCAGAATCTGATTTCAATAGCAGTAATTGAATGTGTGATAATATTGCTCCATGCATGTGTGTATGTGTGCATGCAGACATTCTTTGGGGTGGGGGGAGAAGGAAGGGGATGTGATACACAGTATTTACACCTGCCAAGAATATCTGCTTCTTCTTCTGGAAAAATTAATTCGGAGCAAAGCACGTCTGTGTACAATAGGATAGGGATAAGCAGGTGTAGGTAGAAGTAAATATCGGCATTCGAAGGCAATAAGGAGGAAAGTGGGAGTGCTGAGATGGGTGCAGGGTGCTGCACTACCAGATGTGCCCAAAGCGCTGGTGTTTTGGTCAGCTTGTTTAATCTCCCTGTGTTTTCTCTGAAAAGAAGAGCTGCCCTGAGGACATAGGAGCTGGGGTTCAGCTGAATCTTAACTGGGGAGTGTTTGTTCCCTTTTACACATCTTCTCATGGAAGAGTACCTCCCTTCCACTGCCTCCACACTCCGTTACTCCTGTGTATGGTCCTTCCACAGTCTTGTGCAGCACTGTGCCCTTAACGCATAGATGGTAATAACGCATATTTAATGTAATAGGAACATTTGACAACAACTACACATACTGTTTATCACTGCAAGTGGAAAATGAAAAGGGGAATTGTCATTACTTCACTCATTTAGCAATTTCATTCACAGATCCCAGGTGCTTTGAAGAGCAGGTCCATAACATTATATGTATGTATTATACATACATCGTATACTTGGAGAAGTCAAGGAAGAGAACAGCGAAGTCATTTGCTCGAAGTCACCCAAAGCATGAGATTTTTAAATCACAGGCCATTGCCGGCAAGACTGCTCACATTTGCTGTATGCATTATTCAATAAGAGAGTTACTGTTGTTCTAAAAGGGAAAAGTGATGTCAAATATACAACATTTTTTTCAGTGCTGAAGGATGAAGATGTGAAGGATAGTGAATGAAATATGAGCTTGGTGTATTTCTCTTAAGGCATGATAGTTAAAAAGGTGACCACATAAACAAAAGTCTCCTTTCCATCACAACAATAAAGTAATCTGTCACACAGATAAAATGTACAGTATATTGATGTTAAAATTTAACCAACCACATTTCTTTAATAGGTCAGTCTGCTTTTCACGCTGTGGTCCTTAGACTCTTCTGTGTCCATGGACTACTTCTAAATGACCCATGAAATGGCACCATGAATGAAGTCAATGCTGAAGTTAGCCTAGCTATGGAGTTTGCCCTGCTGTTTGGAAAAGTTTGCAGGTCTGTAAATTGAACAAGATGGAAAATCTCTTAAATAGATAATATATTAATATTGCATCCAGCTTGATAAACTTTTATTGCTTTTCTAGAACATATATCTTTGATCCCATCACAAACATGTTAATCCATTACAGTCTTTGCAGTTGCATGTGTTTTTTATTTTTCTTAGTTTTTCTTGTCACTCTTCAATTCTTACTCAGCACTCATCTCAGTCTGATCTCTGAGATTCATCGATAGTTTTGGTCAATGATGACCTATTTGTTTGTCTGTTTCTCAGGAACCACTGTTGGAAGTGACAACCCTGTAAGCTCTTCAAAGCAAGCTAGTAACAGGGGGTGAAATTTGCCATTGACAAAGAAAGACTTTTGCAGCACATTGTGTCATTTTTATTTTAATGGTCTTTTTCAATGAAATTTGAGTTTGGATAGGAATTAAATCTATTGCTGCATTTGTTGAATTTAGCAGATACTTTTGACCCAAAAGGAATTATGAGGTTTTAGTGGAAGTCCAAACAGTTGATTCTTATGAAATATTTCTTAAACAGCAAAATATGTTATTTCAGTTTCAAATCAGAAGTTTTTTACATTTCCTTTTCAAATGATTGTCAAGGATTTTTGTACTTTCTCCTTGTCTTAAACTAAAGACACACGAGTTTTAGCCACACCCAGAGGAAGCAAATAATTTCCTTTCAGGTTGAGTGAAAAATTGCAAGACATTTCAAAATGAAATAATTTCAAAGACACAAAGCTCTTTGAAGAACATTATTAACTTTGAGTGATGTCTGCTCAGCCAATGTGTCAATTAAGTCACTGTGGCACAGATTAGGTGGGCCTTAAAGGTAACACAAACCTTGTTCTGGCCTTCACACCTCTCGAGCGATCCACTCAGATTTGACCCAATTAACTCAAGACTGGTTGCTTCCTCAGGCTGACAGTGCAAAGAGGGGGGAAAAAAGACTCCACAGCAGCTACAGGGTTTTCCCATGATGGTTATTACTCCATGTAAGCATGCATTGGCATTTTGATTACTTTGACAACTGTACCTTTCTGAGATAAGTATGTTTGTTGTTTAAGTCACCAAAGACTCATTCTGTAGATGCAATGACACAGCCTTATAGGCATAGTTTTTATCACCATTGTCAACACCAAAATTAGCAATAGGACATGATTCAATAGATCATTAATGTTGGAAAAGAGTAACACCTTCCATCCAGGACTTCAGAAACCCCATCAATTGGCAGGAAAATACTGCAGTTTACAGTAATTCCAAGCAATTCAGTCTACCAATAATGACTTGTTACACAGATGAGAACCACAGAACCCCTCCCTTATTAAAAGCAAAACCATAAAGTTCAGCAGACAAAGCCAAACAGACCACAACTTCAAAGGCCTTTTGAAGATTAATACGTTGACTAAATTACCAGAGATTCATTTGGAAGCAAATGGCACAGACATTCATTACATCTGCAGTCATTTTTAATTTATCAGAATATCTTCTTCATTTGCAACATTCTCTATTTCTTAACTTACGGCCGTAGATGATGGGATCAATTATTTTTTTTTTTTTTTGCGGGATAAACTTTTGGGGGTCATGGTCTAGACGCCTTTAGAGGAAATCTTCTGAATCTCAAATGACTCATTTGGAAAATATCCTGCTAGTGAGAGTTATGTTTGCTGAGGCATGGATAGGAAAAGCTAGTGAGAACTGTTGCAGCTGTGTTATATAAAAGGAAGAGATAATTTAATGGAAAATTTCATACTTTGCAGAAATTTGATTGCCTATTTTCTCTATGTAGATATCTTATTAGAGCAGCTACAGCTGCTCCACTGAAGGTATATTTTCACTGATGATTATCAGGATGGGAGTGCCAGAGCAGTATGTGGAATTTAACATTTTATTCCGTTGCAGAATTAAAGCAAACATTTACAAATCTCTCAGCTGTTATTTTTTCTTTTATTAGACGGGACTGAGAATTTGCTCCTTATGGCTGCTCTTTTTTGTCCAAGGGACACAGAGTATTTCTTGGTGTCAGGACCTTACTGGGTTGGGTGTAATGGCAAAGAAATCACCAGTTAAGTCGGTCTACCTCACCTGCTAGTTTTACTGAATGCAGGATAAACTGATTCTTTTAACACCATAAGCGTAGACTGTCCCACATCATTCTCCCCTCCATATCTTTCTTCCTCACCAATTTAAAAAAAAAAACAAACCAACATTTGTTCCCTTTAAAATTACATTGTGATGCTACAACCTGGCTCTTCGTAGATCTCTTTGCTCATAATTAGTGTTGGAGGTGAATATGTCATAAATTCTACAGCACAAAATCTCTTAGCTTCATAGCTATGATAGCTGTTTTTCTTCATTGAGGCCAAAATAGTCCCAGAACTGCTGTCAAATGCTTTATGTTCTGCAATCTGGAGTTTATTAGTGTTAACAGGGTAATGTTATATACTATTTGTGGTGTGCAAAGTGCTGCAGGCTAAACATTCTTGGGCTACAATGGTTCAATAACCAAAATAACTTTAAAATCCTGTCTACATGTTCTTCATGGAATTTTGTTTGATTTTCACAAAAACAAAATCATTGCTAAAGCAAGAGATTTTTAGGGATATTTAAAGTAACGGATCCTCTTTTCCTTCAAGCCTATGTGAATAGTTCTCTGACTTGAATCAGTCTTGAATTTCACAGTATTTTAAATTGTTCTTAAATATCTGCAGGGTGAGCCCTGTTGTCCCTGAAGGCACTGGGTGAATATCCCAGCTAAAATGCACAACAGCTGAAAGCAGCTGCTGTTAGCCTGTTTGCAGATGAGGTGCTAGCATTTTTGCTAAGCAGAAGTTTTCTCTCACACCCACTCAGGACAATCAAGTGATGCATCATCTGAAGATGACTTTCTGTTAGAGACGTAGCTTGGAATGCAACTGCTGACATCCCTGCTGGTTTTGTAAAGGCTTGAAACTTCCCTTTTTTTACATCTGATTCCATCTTACCACACTCATGGTCTTAGCAACCTCAGTGCAAGTAGCTACATAGGCTACCTTAGCCTGGTCTAGAAATATATCATGGGGTCTTACGCCAAACTCTTCAGAATTTCATCCAGTCAAGCAGTAGGTTGAAATACCATCTTCCATAAAATGAATCAGTGACAAACATTGTCTTAAGCGTTGCCAGGATCTCAGCAAATATTGCATTATTAACCTTTTTTTGTTCTGAGTGCCCATGACATATCATGGTGCCATTCTAGAGGCCCCTTAGCACCTGCAGAAAGAGATAAATTGGCACAGAAGCAGATAGAGAACCATTTCTCCAAACACCACAGTAGGTACACTTAAAAGTAACTTATTCTCGCAGTCCATAACTCATAATTGAAATCCCTATGCTTGGAAGTTCCAGCTCATGCTGGGTCCAGAGGTGACTTTATCATCAGATAAACTTCTGGCCAATAGCTGAGTCACAGTTTAAATGATAGACTACACAGTCCAAATTCTAGCATGCTATTTTTTTAATAAAAAGCAGTTGATTGTCCTGCAAGTAATTCAAGGCAATCTTCTTAAGAGAAGGCCTTCAGTCTGTTCTGCCACTGGGATTGTATTGCAGCATATTGGGAACTGCAGCTGCTATCTTGGAGCACCACTGGGAAAGCACTGTCAGCAACAGGCTCAAAGAGATGGTTTAAAGCTATTCTACTGGCAAGATCTGAGCATTGCTTGCTCTTTTAGCAAGCAGACAGTGGTACGGAGAACAATGTGACAAGCAAATGAGAGGGAAAAAAAACCCAACCCTAAACCATTTCTGCCTCCCGAATGAGTTTCCACTTGGAAATTCACAGTGCTTAGCAAAATGACAAGAGGAAAACAAAAGAAAGGAAGATTGTCTGTAATTACTTGGGTTTTACTGTGTGAAGGTATCATTGTAAACAGCACAGCCATGCCTCCATAAAACCATCTGAAATTTTTTTTTAATCTCTGTACATTGCATTCAATCTACTTGAGTTCACCTCCTTAAGTTTGGGGATCACCTTGAAGGAAAAAAAGGACTTGAACGTATGGTAGAAGATAGTCTTCTTCAAGGAGAAAAATAGGAGGAAGACAATGTCCTAGCTTCCCATCCTAGCAGGAACTGAGGTTGAAAAAGACAAGAAAATTGGTCCAGAACCAAAGCCTACTGACGTACATCTGCCTTTCCATTCATTTTGTTGTATTGGAGAAAAAAATTTGTTGGTGAGGAAAAGTCTTTAGCTTCTGCTACTGATAATGACTTCCAGGGTAAGAAGGGAATTAATTTCATCCCTATACAGTGGATCAACACAAGGCCATTATACCAGTTAAGAGCAGAGCTAGTCCTACTCCCAGCTCCATGACTTGGGTGGCTTTGAAGTGATACATACAGTTTGTACTGCTCCCTGCACCTGGTTGAATTTCAGCCTCAGGGAATCATTTGTAATAAGTAGCATACTGGGTGAATTTTATCTTTCCTGTTTGTTCAGAGGCAAGACAGAATAACAAGTAACTCATAGTGGATCTGGATACTGGGGTTTACTGAAGAACCAGAAAGACCAGAGCTTTTACCTTACCTGATTATTTTACACACTCGGTCACTCCCCACCCTGCACTACCTTCATGAGGTCTCAATTTCCCTCTCCAGCTGGTCTCTGCTGGTCTGGGAAGGTTGGGCAAAAGTCACGTCAATTCATGCTGTGCTGCAGCTCACAGCTAATGACCTTGGACATCAACATCCAAGGTTCCTGAACATCCCACTGCATTTGTCTTCACTTTGATCTGATCTTGAAGAACTCCCCCTGCTTTCCTCCAGGACCTTTCCTCCGGGTGAGATCTTGCTCACCTTCTTAATTCTAGGTCCCCTTCTTCTATCCAAGACAAGTTCTTCTTTTGCAGAACCCTTGGTTTTGGTCATCTTTTCTTTCTGTAGCTCCAAGTCCCTGTTTTTCCTGATCTAAATAGTCTAGGTGCAGAATCACAGCACATGATCGGCCTCCTAATTGGTGCTTCTGTCTTACATGTCTTCATTAATGAGAGGATTCAGGACATGCAAGCTTTGTTCAGTCCAGGTGCTATCAAAATTCAGAACCAGCCTGTACTGCTTGCAGCTAGCAAGCAGCAGGCTTCTGCTTGAGAGTTCAAAAGTTAAATTTTGGATATGCATCCCCTCACACATGCATACACCCAATTTTCTGCTGCTTGTTAACATTTACAATTTAAGCAGGTTTTTTCACCTACAACAGTTTGTTCATCAGAAATTTACGTATCTGAACAATATTCACCCTCGATGGTAGAACGCAGCCAAATCCAAACACAGGGATGCCAAATTCTGCAAGAAATCCACAGTCAGCCACCTGTCCCTGTGGGATTCACTCAGGATTAGAGATGCAAGCAAATACAAAACACAGTCTGATATCACTCTCTTGAATATACTAATGGGTATTTGCTGAAATGTGTGCAGCATTACCCTAGACCAAATAAGGCAGGGTTTCACTTAACTCCAGTGATCTGAATCTGAAATCAGCAGCTGAAACCAAGTCCCAGGACCAAGTGAACCTCCTCACAGCCATAGAAATTATGATTGCCAAATAGTGTTAAGAAAACTGAGTTACTGTAAGGTTAATGGCATTATGCAAGTTCCACTGTCTCTTCTTCTTAATGAATTATCTAAATGAGTAAAGATGATCCCCTTCCTGTTTCTGCTTTCCTACAAAATGCATGTATCCTGCTCCTGATTAAATTAACAATTAACTCTTTTTGACTCAAGCTGTACATGATCAGAGCCCAAATGAACTTTAATTTATACAAAGACTTAAAACCACAAGTGAAAGTCTTTGCAGATTCAAAGACAGAGCAGTGAGCTGCAGAGCTAAACCAGGGAAAAGTATAAGCCTACATGATTCAGAAAGGTCTCTTCTGATCAGAGGGGTTAATTATAGAGCTATAAGAAAGTTAAGTTGGTTTTTGATGCACAATGCTCCCTCAGAGCTTTCTGAGCGCATCCTGTAGATCCCATATTCACTGAAACTAAACTGAAAATAGTTCTGTCTAAACCTGCCCAAAGATAAATCGCCCAAATATGCATCCTGTGACTCAAGCTCAACACACTATTTTGAAATAAAAGTTTTCAAATAGATGGTGTTTCCCAGCACAGCTGAAGATCCCTAATGGACAAGAGATTTGGGGTGTTTGTTGCTGGACTCAGATGAGTTCAGGTGGGTCCTTAGGAACACTGTCACACATGATCTTGTGACAGACCTACATTCACAAAGCTCTATCCATGGGGTCCATAGCTGGTGGCATACAGTGAATTCAGAGTTATGTTTTGGTAAAGACAAGGGGTGGAAAGAAAGAGAATAAAAGAGTAGAATGAGAAAGGGAAAAACTCTCCAAGGGTTATTTCTGGGTGACCAGACAAGCATCTTTCTGAGATGGATCTCTCCAGTACAGCAAATTAACACAACAGCTAGGATGATTTTTCTCCCCCTGCATCTTGCCCTTAGTCAATCAGAAAAGCACAGTACCATACGGGTTTTGCTGGGACCTGCTCAGAGTCTCTGTTGTTTTTCCCCACTTCTGATGCTCTCTGTGTTGATTGGAGCACACTTTGATCAGGTACAAGTGTTGCAGGCTGATGGGTGGCTAAGTTTTGTGAGTGTAGTATTACTGGGTAATACTTAGCAGCTAATACATACTATGCTATCAGCTGAGACTTGCTTTTTTCTGTTATAAACCAAAGGCTACAAAAGGTGAGGCAGGAAAAGGGAGGGAGGAGCAGGAAGGGATTCTCACGCTGCTGGATTTTGTAGGTGCACAGCCACGAGGATAAAATCGCAAGAACAACAGCACGAGAACAGCAAGGGGAAACGCTGTCCCAGCAGCTGCGAGGGAAAGGCTGCAGAATTGCGAGGGAAAGGCAGGCTGCAGATGTGCAGAAGGGAGGCCCTCAGCATGACGCAGGTGAAGGCACTTCAGGCACTGCAACAATATCGTGCTGCAGGAAGGAGCGTTCCTGAGAGGACCAGCACACCTGTAAAACATGGAGTGAAACCCTTCACCTGATTGTTTTCCTTCCTATCCTGTGACTGTCTTTTCCCCTGCATTTTTAAGCTGAGTGGGCAGGAAATATCTCCTAGCAGATGTTTGTGTTGGCAAGTCCCTCAGGGCTGTCATCTCCTTTGGGAATCCAAGATACTGGTGCCAATGCACACATCTCCAGTGACACATCTCTGTCACTCATCCCTGGCAGGTGTTGCGGTGTCCTGAGCAAACACCTGGAAAGGTGAGTTGGGAGCCCAAGGCTCCAGCTGATACCTACTGAGGGCAACGTGGCATAGAACAAGTTACAGCCCACGGTCAGGGTCCTGCAGATTAGCAGAGGATGGCTCTTGGTGACTCCTAGGCAGGCATGCAGCTCTCCAAGCTAGCCACCATGCACGGGGTCGTAACTGCACGCAATGCTCAGCTGTTGCTCCAGCTTCATAGACGGAGGACTAGCAGTAGGGACCGGTGATTAACGCAGCATTAGAGCAGGATGCTCAAATAGAAATATAGGTCAAAATGCCTTCAGATATCCTGCATTAAATAGCTTATAACACACTTCCTGACATATTGCTGTAAGCAAAGGTTAATCTTTTCTGGGGTCACTTGTAAGCAGTATTGGAGTTGTGTTATGCTGATTTTGCAGTCTGCTTTGGGAGTACAGGTCCTACATTGGAAAACCGGAAGTCAAGTCAGGTGCTGACTGCTTTGCCTCCAACTATTTTAAGAATAAAGATTTTTGTCTTATAGCTTTTTACCTCCTGATCCCTTTTATCCTTGGAGAGCCTGTGGAGAAGAAGTCTGCCTTAAATCTACAGGCCCTTCTGCGCAGTCTGCCCAGTGGGGGCTGCCATGGGAGGGGCAGACAGGACAGGGGAAATCTGGCAGCTTTCTGCCAGCAACCTGCACAGCAGGCGAGGTCTGAAGCCCGTGCATGCTGAACCAAATGTGACGAGTTCCCACACTCAGCAGCGTTTCATTCTGATGAATCAGCATTTTGCATCAGGAATAGGCTCTACCAGAAGATTTCCGGCCAGATTTAATCAGGGATGCTTGAAAGCCATCCAAAACACAGGCCAGGAAAAGAAATAACTACAAAAAATACCAGCTTTTTCACATTTTCTGAATTGTTCGGTAATTACATTTGTTGAAGATATAATTCATGCATGATTGTTTAGAGTTGTCCCTGCAACATTTATCAGCTCATGCACAATTATCTTTCTTTCCTTCCAGAATTGGTCTGCAATCAGTTCTATAAAACCTCCGAGATATTTGTTTGAGGACAATGGTTTTTGTAGGGAATAAAGATGGGAAAGAAAAATGTTTTCAAAGCTGCAGCCAAACAGAAAGCCAGTAATCAGACAAGTAAAAGGAAAATGCAGACTTTTCTGACCTAGTGAAAATGGATTCATGTGGAGTTAATTTTTTCCACTTTCTGCTTTTTCTTCTTATACACTATATTTTACTTCTCTTGCCAAACAGTGCGAAACTCTGATGCATTACCACAGCTCAAACTTTTTCTAAAGATGAAAAGCTATATTGGTTTAACTCAGCAATTGTATATAAATGCTGTACTACACCAGTACAGTTCAAGTGGTATGACCTTTTTAATTTGAACACAGCTGCACCTGTAGGTGAAGAAAGTCTGGGAAATAAATAAGCAAGGTGGCTGTAACAAACTGTTACGCCAAAATGGCCTTGCCCACACTCAGGGTTTATTTGTGTGAATCAGTCGGTAGGAAACATTTCCTACCCGGCACAGTTACAGTGGTTAAAACCAAGAAAACATTGTCTGTGTACAAGGCCATAAGGATGAAATAATGTTGAGAGTCTCTGGCTGCTTGGTGCTCCTACAGCAATGTATAGTATCTATAAATCCAGTTTAGCAGCCTAATTAATTAGAGCTAGAGCAATTTGCATCGCTGGGCCTGCTCAGCGAGAGCACACAGTAAATTCACCTCCTGGTGCCCCCATTTGTCCTGTCTCTGTCCTCCTGTGGCTCCGCTGGCACAATCCAGCTTTATTCTCAACTCACCATGCTGGGAGAAGAGCCACTGTGGTTCTTTGCTCCTCAGATAGCATTTGTCCTCCCTTCTTCTGGTGGCTTGTGGGCACTGTCACAGCCAAGAAGGCTTCCCTGGGCTGATTTGAGCTGTCACTGGAAGGTGGGGCTCATCTGGTCTCACTCCATTGGGTTCGTGCCCCGCCAGTGGCCTGTTCCCCACCTCTCGTTGGTACGTGATGGCTGCTCTTCCCCCTCGCCCAGGAGGCTCCTGCCTTCCTGTGCTGCTGGGAAAGCTTGGGTGCAAAGAGCTGGGTTTGGGTGAAGCGTTTTGGTTTGGTTTTGATAATGTATTTCTGCTTACGTCCCTCGTTGGCTAGTCCTGGGCTGCTGAGTTTCCTACCAACCTTCCTCCTGATCTTATTAAATCTGGTTGTACCTTGCGATGCTCAAACCCACTGATGTGCCGCTTGCTGTGGATCATCTTGTGAGTCAGCCACAAATGGATGCGTGGCTGTCTGCGAGGCTGGGTGAGCAAGGAGAGAAACACAGCTGTCGCCAGATGAGAGCACTTCAGCAAAGCTAGTTTTCTGTGCCTGTCCTGAGGCTGCCAGCCCTCCTGGAGGACTTGGGTATTTAAGACTAACACAGCAGTAATCTAGACCTATTTTTTTTTCAGAAACGAAACAGTACAGAGGGCTTATGTACTTACTGATCTCTGAGAAAAAGGAACAGCAGAGCGGCTGCCTAGGCAGCAATGTTAACAACTGGGTGTAAGCTCGAAGAGAAGTGTTTGCATGCCTTGGACTGAGAAACCCTAAGCATCAAGGATGTGACACTTCAGGATTTGAAGTTTGCTTCTTGTTAGTGTCGATACCATTTGTAAAATGCAGCTCTGGATCCCGAGCATGCACAACACATTTGGTTGCTCCGACCTGTGCTTGATTAGAGCCAGCTGCCATGGCTGAATGTAGTTCTTCCTCACTGCAAGAGTTTATAACGCGCTATTCAGCTATTGGTTCTTAAAATCAGTATTTATACAGTACCACTAAAATGTGAAGTGCTTTCCTGAAAAACAGTCTTGATGCTCTCTCCAAGGAGTGAGTCTGGTGGTATACAACGTAGATTTTTTAATTAGTGGAGTGATCCTTTCTTGTTTGTCTTCAGTGAATTACTTGCACAAGGGCTACAAGTTGGGTAGAGATTTGTAGACTCCAGCTAGACTAAAACTAGGCAAAATAAGACAAGAGGACAGATGTTACAGGGTTAATGAGAATGAAAGATAGCAATTACAGTAATATAGTCAGAAAGTCACACTCAATGTATTATCACAGCAGCAGCACTGGTCTACCTATTTTTAGGTTCAGTTCTTCATGAGGGAAGATTAGCTTTTTGCAAAGGGTGCTTTAAGAGAGAATGAGCAGAAGACTAGTGACAGGATTATCAAAGCAGGTCCAGGCATTAGGCATTGATGACAAAAAGACCATTAACAGAAGCCGGGGAAGTAGATGAAGGAAGCAGCCAGCGGAAAGGTTTGGAAAAAAGTAATCCGGTCTTGGATTCTTGCTTCTGGACATAAAGTCAAAACCAAAAAAATATTTCATGAGAAGGGGCTCCAGAAAGATTCCAGTCTGAGAGCTGTAATACGAGTTTTGTTGCCATTATTGCTATTTCTCAACTTCTTCATCATATGCCTGGAATATTCTTGTTAATTTTCCTTTTTCTCTTCCAAGGTAAAAATGGAATTGATGTGTTCCTGAGGAGGAGACAGGCCATTTCTGTTTTTCTTGATGAAGAATCAAAAGCTTTGGGGGAAATAAGAAATTCCCATGTGTAAATTCTATTTTTTGTGAAAAGGACATTTTCCGTTGGAATTATTTCCCTGGGAAAATCTTGACCATTTCTAATGGCTGGCAAAGATTTTTGGCTAGTGCGGAGAGCAACCAGAAATGTCTCCAGAAGTCTGGACTACATCAAAGGTAACTTAGGTTTTGGAATATTTCAGAGGGATTGTGTGATTTCCCTTTTGGGACCTCTGACTTGTAGGGTCCATCACCTAATTTTGTATCAGAGAGCCCTCCTGGTTATGAGTAGCCACTGAAAGACCCTTTCTTCTTACCATCTCTCAGACAAGCTCTTCCAGCTCCTGTCTTTGAATGTCTTTGAATATTCCAGATGTGTGCTAAGGGAGAAAGGTGTTTACCTCATGACCCTTTTTCACAGATTTCCTCCATTGTGATTCTCTTGTTAGCTAGTTACTTTGAAATCACTCTTTGCTTAAAAGAAGTTAAAGCAAAATGAACATGGAATTATTTGGGTTTTGTACCCAAAATAGACGGACAGTGCCATTGCCAATATTTATAAAAGATACATCACAACATGAAATACACCAAATTAAATTTTGAACGTCTCTCTCTTCCCCTGTCCGGCTGACTTGTTATAGGCTTTTTATGACACATGCCTTGTGAGGCACTCTGTCTTCCTTTGTGCCCTACATTTCATTCATCACAAGGAAACTGTTCTTAGTGGAGCGTGCCAGTTTTCATAACTGATTTATTTGAAGCCTCCAGAAGGATCTGAACAGAGTTAATCTTCCATCTCCTCTCCAAATCTATGCCTTCCCCGATGAAATATATTTACCTCTATTTTACGCAGGGGGCAGTCCTGGCACTCCTGTAACTAAATTAAGCATCAGCTCATTTATTTTTAAGGCGCATATGTCACCTTGTAATAAGAAGACTTGTCTGACCATTTAACAATTCCTAGGCTGAACAGAAGGTAAAATTCACCCCTTCACGGCCTTTGATGACCCAGTGTGCACCTTTCAGCATGAACCACATCTGCCCACCAAACTTACATTTCTGTTGATCTGTACATTAGCAAACATGTTAAGTGTGACAAAACCAGGTAGCTCATTACTGGATCTTGACCAAACCAAACATTTGCCTGCCTTTGGGATAATGGAGGCGGCAGCCCGGGGACCCATTCTTGGAACAAGCTCCCTGGGGAGACAGGGTGGATCTGGAGGCTGACTGCCCTTAAGAAGTGCCGCACAGCATCCTCTCAGGAATCCTTTCCACAAAAGGGTAGCATTTAACAGCACTGGCATCCTCTTCCATTGGGTAAACTACAGAGCAGTGAAAAACTAAAGATAGTAATATGGTCACGAGCAGAATTTTAACATGCATAAAGTATATCCCCAGCAACTCCACTAACTCACAGTCCTTATTCTGGTTGCATACCGCTATGTTGGTATTGTATGTGGAGTTACTCAAATACTAAAGAAATAGTAACTCACATGAGTGTATTAGCCCTATAGGCAGAAGAGGCAAGCACAAAGCAAGATTCCTCACCCGTAACGAAAGCAGCAGAAGCTGGATCCTCTGGGGGTGCTAGGTTTAAGCACAAGGGGCTCAGTAACACTGCAGCTGCTTCAATGAAACGAAGTCCTCACCCACAGTGCAACTGTACAGCAAAGATGGGAGAGTCAGGGGAAACTAATGTTCCCTCCAAAGGTGCTGATGCCTAGTTGAACCTCATACCTGCTTTGAGTTATGCTAATCCGGTTAGCTTCATCCTCTCCTCCTGCCCTCATTCCTTGATGGTCAAGATCCTCTGGCAAACTGCTCGTTCCCAATCATGCTCCTGACGCACTGGCTACAGCGTAAATGTACCAGGGTGGCACTGAGCAATCTTCACTGCCCATGTGCAAACAGCATCTTCCTAGGCAAGGGAAGCCCTGGAGCAGCTGCGGGGCTGGTTTTTCAGTAGTTTGTTTAGTTTGATGCATCAGCACAAAGAAGATGCACCACAAAGAATTAAGGTTTAATCCTGCATCTTCCCACACAGCATCTTTAAGAAACCTCTGTCTAATTTAGTGGAAAGAGAACCAAAAACATGTATGTATATTGTTAACACCAGGGGCTGAGCTTCCCATGGTCTAAAGCTAAATTGTCAGCACAATTCTGGTAACAGATTTTTAAACACCTTTGGTGGTGTAAGAAGTGAAAGAACACCAATTGATTTTTTTAAGATCAAAGGCTGAGTTTACAGGGCTGGCAAAAAAAAAAAAAAAATCCTCTCCTCACTTATAAGCAGCACAAATAAGCTACGTAAATCTCAGAGAATTGTGATGGCACCACACACTGATATTCTCCCCAGTGCATCTCTGGCTAGTGCCCCCCCAGTATTTTCCTTCAGTTCAGACATGCACCATAATCACCAGGTGTCATTTTGGGGAGGATGGGAAGCTCACCGGTCACTGCTGTTTGAGACAAAAGCATGTTACGTGATGTATGTGGCAAAATTAATTTTGCTGGGAGGGAAGGGAAATGCCATAAGCAGCTGATGGGCTGCTTGAGAGTGCAAGCAAGCGAGCCCTCCTGAGCCTCCCAAAGCTCCTGCTGGCTGTGCCTTTCATCAGCAGAGTCGCTGAGGAATATCTGCTGTTCTGGGACAGATAACCTTTGCTCCATCAAAATGCTATTATTTTAGCAGTTATTTCCTTAAATGGCAGATTAGTTAAACCTCATTTTCTCAGGTACTCAGACGTGGATCTAAGTGCTGCTCCACGGGTAAAGCAGAGCACAACGTGCCCCGTCAGCAGACCCCTGAGGTCCCCAGAGGCGGTTCAAATGCCTTTTCTGCTCACCTCCCCAGGATGCTCACAAGGTTTTCCCAAAGACCCAGTTCCAGTGTCTCTGCTGTGTCATGTCCAGGTGGGGGATGTCCTTGATGGTACCACAACATTGCAAGCTGCCCAGGGTTGTCAAGCCCTCATCTCCATCTGCCCCCGCACACAGCCAGCAAAGCTCCAGAAGCCCCTGGGGACAGGGGCTTCTGCTGGCAGGCGATGTTCCCCGCAGAGGAGGTTGACTGATACTGCAGGGCACCGATTTGATGCAGGAGCTTGGCAGCTGTCAGCCCACACTCTGGACCCTCAGCAGCCTGGACATGTTACAGCGTACCTATAGGAAATGATACAGCCCAAAGCTAGCAAGGGACTCCTTTTGGTGATCATCTGTTGGTTTATTGTGGTTTGGCGTGACATCATCCTGTGGTGCATGGCCTTCTAGGTTTGGACACATCTGTAGCCCAGCCACTGCAGGGACCACACATATATCCCTGAGTTAGCTTTGGTTTAGCTCACTTTAGTGCTGCTGGCAAGGAAGCTGCGGTAGCCCAAGGCTTGACATGACAGCAGTCTGCCAAGGGTTGTTTCATCAGTTGTTTTGGCCAGCTCTGTAGCTCACAGCGAGTTCCATGGACACACAGAGCTGGTTTACTGTGAAGCTGGCTGAAGTGCACCTCCAAAGCTGGGGTATGGAGGTATCTTTTGTGGCTTGTGAACGTGGGCTTACATACCCCAGTTTCTCACCTGTGTGCTCTTCATCACTAAGGCCAGCAATAATGATTCTGCCCAAGGGGGATCTGTACAGGATCCACCAGATGCTGCTGTTTTTGAACCAGGCAGACAATGCCTGCAGCAACCCTTGCAGCCTGTGCCACACTCCAAGCCAAGCCAGGGAGCGAAATGGCAACCCACTAACATTTGGCCTTCAGGCCAACCCGAGTGGGGTCTGTGAGCTCCTCATCCTGTCTCAGAGTAGCAGCTAATGCTGTGCTGGCAAGTGCCAAGCCAAGTCCTTTCACCCCTAATTCTCTTTGGCCTGTGTATCAAAATGCTTTCTGCTTTTCTTTTCTTCTTCTTCTTTTTTTTTTTTTTCATTAACACTGGCGACTTTCCCTGGGCAGCTCTCCCATTGGAAATAAATTCTGTGTCAGCTTTTGATGGAGATGTGTCAGCTGAAGCCTAAGTGATGAGAATAAGACCCATTTCACTCGCAATGCGTACTCCAGGTTTGAAGTAAGCCAGGCCTTTGGAGGCAAAAGTCAAGTGCATGAACTCACTCCTCCAGCCTCTTCTTCTCTTTCTCCTGGGTGACAGCACTGCGTGCCTGTGGTCAGTCCCTGCTGGGCACATCCCTAGGGCATGGGGCAGCAAGGGGCTGTGACAGCTCTCCTGAACTCAGTCAGAGTGTTTTATCCACCTCCTCTCAGAGATACCTATCAAACTGACCAAGTCCAGAAATCAGGGCTGTGGATGGGGGAAAGAGTGAAAAGATGGAAGCAGAGTTTGCCCTCTGTCTCTTGTGGTCTTCTAAATAGTATTGACATACTCCATGGCACTGCATCCTAACACAGAAAAAGGCCATGGTGTCCAGCCTTTGCCATGAGTCCCCTGCCATCTCTATACTCCTTTAACCAATGTGGAAGGCAGAGGTGTGATTAAAACACAAAACCAGGGACATCCCATTATTCACAGTAGCAGGCTAAATGCTGCAGATTTAATCCCTGTTACTCTGAGCAGCCCTTTTTTTGACACAAATCTCCCCAGAAAGGCTTTGAGGTCAAAATTTACCTGAGAGGGAAGAGAGGGAAGGGAGAATGTCCAGGAAACATCCATGAATTCAGACCAGCTTTCTAAACAACAAATATTTCAAAAATAGCCAAAGGTCAAAAACTGCAACAAACCCTGACCAAGGTCAGCGTTTACCTCAAAATAAATACCTTCTTAATAAAGTCAGAGTTGTTTTGGTTGTGCAAAGCTTAACAGAAAATTTTCCATGCAAATGCTGTTTTGTAAAAAAGAAAAGCAGCAGGAAATCCCCTCAGTCAGTCCAGGTCTAAAATCATGTGTCAGAGACTCTTACGACCCCTTGAGATAAGAATTCCATCTAGGCTGAGTGGCATGTACCTCTCATACAGTGCTTTAAAATCCAGAGTGAGGAAAGATTCCTGACTTCACCACATACATCATGTTTGTGAATGTTGGCTGCTTTGTTTTCATTACACTTGCCTTCCTTGTCAGCACCCCAGCTAAAATAAAGCAATCCCCAGGCAACTTTCACAAACACACAGTGGGAAGAACGTACACTCATTACATGGGGTCAAATTCAACATTGCACAGCTCCATTTACTTTAATGGAATGTGACTCACACAACATACAGTAGAAAGTGCCTATTTGCCTCCGCATGTGGGGTTTTGGGAACTTTTTTGAATTAGCTGCAATTATTTGCCCAGCACTGGTCCTTGGCATAGAACACCTGAATGAAGAAGTAAATTTTTTAATAGTAATTCCTCTGATTTATGAAAGAAAATAATCTGGAAACCTCATTCCATTCCCCATTCACTCTCCCCACCAACAACATAAACATTAAAGCTGCCATCAATGCCCATATACCCCCATGCCTAACCTAAAAATCAAGATTTATTCTTGCTTTTGGCAAGTTATTCTTTCAGAATTTTGCACTACCTGAGTAAACACAAAGCGAAGGAGCCCCCAGAAAAGCCTGAGAGATTATTTCAGATCCTGCCTGTAAACATTTCTTGTTACTTCATTTCTAGTAGTTGCTTGCAGCTGATTATCACTTTGGAGCTGTTCCCCATATGTAAAAGCTTGCCCAGTTCCCTGTTTCTAAGTCGTCTTTACTTCTGCAAAAGTCCAAGGAAGATGAAAATAAATGAAAAGTCAGGCTTACCGTCTCTGAAAGGGCAACCTTCTTTCCTAGTCAATAAATAGATCCTTGAAATCCTCTTCTGACAGCCTTGGAACTGGGCCTCCAGCACTAATGCCAAAGCTGTGATTTAAAGTTGTAGGGTACAATTCTCCCCTCGGTTACAGGGATGCAAATCTTTAATTTCAAGGGAGTCATCAAATTGACTTCGGGAGAGCTTTGCTGGGTTGGTTGTGGGGTAGATAGGGTCTGGATCTTGTCCCACTGTCCTTTGAAATATTAGCATTACCCCTTGAATCACAACATTGCATTTTTACATAATTACGCCCTTATTGTACAGGTTTTTTCTCATCTGTGAAGACATCCTCCCCCCCCCCTCCCCCAAATGCTTTTGACTCAGTGTGGAAATCTAGAAACTCAAATCAGCAAGAAACACTGCTGAGTTTCCTTCCATAATCTGTGACATGCATTTAAAAATGAAGAGGCTATTTTTAATTATAATTGACATTTTTCCTCCTGGTTCTCCCAGAGAAGACATTCGTGTGGCTGGAAAAGTGGTGCCACTTACAGCATCAGCACAATGGGAGCTCAGTGGGAGAAGCTGTAAACAGGCCTCTAGGGAGCTTCAAAAAGCATCTCTCTGCTAGACTGAGAAGTTCAAAACCAGGGAACCTGATTTTTCCAGCCCTTCTGAGGGTCTCTGAGTAAGAGAGGAAGGAGAAGCAGCAGCTTTGTCCCCGCCCGTACTGTGGCCCTCAGGGCTGGGCATTACGGGTGGCCCCGCTCTTGGTGGACACCTCTGTGCTGGGGATGCAGCACCACTCCCAGTCTCCTGGGTCCAAATCTGCAGTCTGGGGCCTGTGTCAGCCCCATGGCAAGGCAAGCCCTAGTGATGCACCCTGCTCCGTGCCCATGTTTCCCTGAGGAGGAAACATAGGTTCAAACATAAGTTCTAACTCCTGAAACTGGGGCCAAGGTTTCCCATTGGCAGGTCTATTTGCTATGGCTGCATGCTGTACATGTCTCTCTCTGTCCCCTTGTCCTCCCTTACCCCTCACCCTCCACCTACCTCTGCTAAGTCAGCAAACGCAGTTCAGAGCCATAAGCACGTGGTCAGAAAATGCAGTAGGTAAGTGCAGAAAACACAGAGTTAAATTAGGAACTAACATCAGTTCAGCAGAGTGCAACTCTTTCCTGGGGACGCAAATATCAGGAGAGCAAAGCACTTTCTGAATTAGAGGAGCTATTAATAAATATATATATATATATATTTTAAAGAGATTTGAAAAGAAATTTGAGGATCAGGAAAATTTGCAGCATTGAGCAACCAGCTCCTGTGAACCCTTCTGTCCGGGGTTTCTCCCCGAACACTGGCGCAAGCCCTTCCCCTCGCTTTTGCAGCGTCTGCTGAACCAGCCTATTCAGAGGCGATTATTAGTGCCAGCTACAGCAGAAGCAGCACCAGCACTGTTTTTCTCTGCAAACAAACATTTAAGCCCTCCTGGCAGGACAATCATGCCGCAAGGGAAAAAATGCCCTCGGTCATCAGATCTGTCAAGATTCAGTAACTATCTGTACCAGGAGTCTAACGTCCCCAGCAGGCAGCACGATTGACACGCAGTGTCTCTCGGCGTTGTTTTATTGAGTCAATTCCTGTGAGCTACAGCGATCCCTGGGAAGCGTCAGCTCTCTTGACCCAGTGTGGAGGCTGCGGTCTCGCCTGGGTTCCTGCAGAAGAGCCAGAGGATGCTGAGGGCTGGGGAAAACTCAAAGAGGACGGCAAGGTCGAAGCCCAGTGATGAGTCTCAGCACCTCCAAGGCCTTGTGAGATCTCCCCGGCAGCTGGAGAGAGGGCCGACTGCTTTTATAAGGACCTGGGTTGGGAGGAGCTGTGCCTGCTGATGGGGGGTACTGGTGGCTTTTTAAAACAAGAAGCTCAGATTTCATACTGTTGAGTGTTAGCGTTGTAATAGTTAAGTAAAATGCTGCTTGGGCAGTGCAAAGCATACAGCAGCTGAACTACAGAAGTCCACGCAGCAGCAATGAAGTAAATGTAATAAATGGTGTAGCAGAAATGGGGTCAGATATTTAGCTTATGGGCATGGTATCTTATCATTTCAGAAACCCATACACCAGAGCTGAAACATAAATATCCTGTATCCACTACCAAAGCAGAAAAAAATATTTTCAGCTAGTATGGGACAAAGTCAGGAGTTTTGTGCAAGGGGATAAAAATTACGCCGTAATATGGTAAAAAAAAAAAAAAAAAAAAGAGTGTTCCTTCATGGAGAAATCAATTTTGAGGTTATACCAGTTTTAGCAGTACCCAAGGTAAAAAAAAAACAAACTATGTGGCATTACAGAGAGACCAAACCAGAAGGTGAGGCTGGGCAGAGTGTTCCCAGAAAATATATATATAGCACATCAAAAGTGGCCAGTCAAACAGAATTTGACTCATGGCCTGGTTAAGTCACAGTTCCCCTTCACAGGTAATATGGGGGCTGTCTTTTGACCAAGTTACAGGCAAACTCGTAACCCAACACAAAAAAATGACCAGAGGTGGAAATCCAGGTCTGGGGAAGAAAGTGGATTGCGGAAGACTTTTCCTTCATTATGAAAACACAGAAAAAAATACACCTGAAGATGCACAGGCAGCAAATAGCATCATCATCCGGCAGAATAAACAGCATTCAAGCTATCCAGACCAACTGAATCTATCAGATTATGCTAGAAATCTATTTTTCCTTTCAAGCCATTGAACGTTTTGTCATTGTCCAGAGCTAGCTGGAACCTGGGATCAGAAGCAGGGCGGGGGGGGCGGGGGTGTGAAGGAAAAGCAGAAGGAAAAACGTGCCTGCGTATATAAAACTAGCTCGGCTGAACCTCCCCAAATATCCAGTTAGTGAAAACCAGAAATTTTACATGTATCAGCAGCGTTAAATTTTTTTCAGATTTGCAGTGAGAAGTTGATATATTCTACAAAAGAGAGTGTGTGTTTTTCAGAATTGCTGTTATGCTTAATAAAATTACATTTAAAGTAATCGTGTATGTGTTGTTCCAAGCAGAGACTTTTAGTATGAAGAACTGAGTAATTTCATAACATTTAAAAAATGATGGTCCAAATAGTTTATTGAAATACATCATTGATAGGGAGAAAACATGCTCTAAGTTTTTATATGAGATGGTATTACAAATTGTACCTGATGAGATATTTAGTACCCAGCAATTATTTTGTAAGCAGAAATTATTTCCCTTGAATTATAAACTATCGCTCTACCTCCCTGAATGCTGGTGAAAATGAGGCAGAGTTGCTTTGGAGATTTCTTTGTCAAACAAAGTAAGAACCTCTTGCACAGCGCTCCTTCTTTCAGTCTCTCCTGCTTTGAAGCGAGGGAAAAAGCACAGATGAAATAATCCTCCCAAAGCAAGACGGGACAATTTGAATGCACGGGGAAAACAATGCTGTCTGATTATCATTACTGTGCAGTTCCACAGGTCCCTTGGATGTTATTTTCTATCAACTTTATATTCTTTCATCCAAAACCCCAAGAATTTGTAACAAAATGTAGCCACAAGGGAGAGATTTTCCTTTTCATTTAAAAACCTCGCGGTGACACTATGAAAATGGTACTGCTTAACAATCTTTATGTGATGCTAAACATTTGACAGACCTGTCTGTGGCCACCTTACGGAGGATTTACTAGCCTGGGGAGACAAGGGTAGGAGCTCAGCATCCCCTTACACTGAATCACCTTTGCAAATTAGTCACAAAACAAGGTTTTCAAAAATGTTTGCCCAGAGCTTTTAACCAAGAAAAGCAGCGGCAATATTGGTCTTAGGAGAAAGAGGAGAAGGTGAAGAAGCTGTTACTTTCTTGATTGCAGTGTAACTCCTTACCTGTGCATAGCAATTACCTACAACACAGTCACCAAGATGCGCTAGCAAGAAACATGCTTCTTGGTGGGACTGGCAAGTACTGCGCAACTGAAAATGCCAGATCAGTTTTTCTCAGGTATTCGAAGGAGCTATACCGTTGCAACCAGAGGATACCTCTGCTTACATAGAAGTTATTCTGGCTAAAGCAAAGGAAAAAATCACATAGGCACTTGGATAAACCTGCAAGCAGAAGCTCCCCTCTCTCGTGGGTGTCCCCTGCAGCCCACTTGCCCCGCGCAGCAGTCTGGAGCGGGTACTGCTCCCCTCGATGTGCCCCATGATGTGCTCCTCCACTGCCACAACCAGCTGTCACAACCCAGGGCAGGGACAAAAGCAGAAGGCCTTTGCTTCTGGGTCAGGGAGTGGTATTTTGGAGTCTCCTTTCACCACCCAAGGACAGCATGGTGGTCAGCAGGCTTCCCTGGAGTGGAAATAAATGTTGAGGTCTTGCAGGTGGTTGTAGAGTCCCACCAGTCCTCCATGGGGCTACTGCTGAAGAGCACGACAGACCATGACATGTGGACAAAATTAATCTCAAAATTCCTTTTTCAGGTTGCTTTTATCTCCAGATGAGTTCTCTGCTTGGTGTTTTCCCCGAGTTCCCTCGTAGGCTCAAAGTAGCTCGTGTTTGTTATTGCAGCACTGTAGCTGCTCACGAATATCCAAGCAGTTTCTCAAGTGAAGTCTGGGGTATAAGAAACACGCAAAGCAAGCTGTATTTTAAGCTGCTTGTTGAAAAGGGTCTGAAGGTGTCTTGTTTGTTTCTCTGTCCTAACCTCTCTTAAAGAATTTGTAACATCTCTCCGAAGGCACAGACCTGGTTTAGTGGCCAAGGAGGATTTATTCCCAGTTACAGCTCTCAGCAAATGAACTGCACCACTGGAGGATGTTGACCTGTCTACCTCACATCTGTGTGACCCAACCCCGGCTGTTTATTGTTCTGTTATTTTCAACACCGAACTTCTTTAGCCAGCAAGTGATCTCAAACCACTGCTTTCTAGCTTTTAAAATCAATTTATAAATATCATTTGTTTATCTCCAAGGAATCAATGCCCAATTACTTTAAGCTGTTTCAAGAAAATAGGATTTTTGAGATACTATATCCTCCCTTTGCTCCCTTCAACAAGCTTGATTTAAAAAGGAAAAAGAAAGAAGAAGCAGGAGTAGCAATGCAGACTTACAGAAATGTGACTGTTCTGCAGTCAAATTACTTTGTGAAACTGGGACCTTTACTGCTAATCTCAGGTCTTTCTTTCCTTTGGTCCCAGATGCCTGTTGCCACAGGAGAAAGTGGAGGTTCCAGGCTTTAGAGTGTGTTTTAAATCTTAGGATGCATATAGTGTGGCATTTACTGTGAATTACCCGTGAAGAAATTCAGAAGAAGAACTGGCATAATGGGTCAATTCACTTGTGTCCAGAACGTCTGACAAAGTCAGAGTTTTCAAAACAGGAATAAAGAACTGCAAGACAGGGTTCATCAGTCAGCCAGTGTGAAACTCTGTAGCTGTGTGCTTACTGGCTGCAGAAGGAACTAGTAAACGTTACCCTAGCAAGGTTGTTGCGTTTGAGTGACGGACCCAGTGTAGCTGGAATTTAATTGATTCCATAGGAAAATCCATACACATAGGCCCATGCCTGACTATTGTTAGAAATAACATTTTAAAATCACTTTAGATACGATAGCGTACAATGGCATAACGTCCTTGAGGAAAAGACCCTTTTCTTCTTTTCTTCAAATAGTTTTAAAATTAAGCTACTTTGAGATGGCTTGGCCTTGACAGAACAGGGTTTACCAGAGAGGTTGTATAGCGTGTCATTGCTGTACATCTTCCTCTTTGCAAGTCTAGTTCAAAGGATGTGCAGGAATTAACTGAGCTGCTTTCTTGAAAGAGTTCCTCTCTAGAATAGCTTTCCAGGAACTTCTCTTAAAAACAGTGTTTGAATGTTTCAAAGAAAAGACAGAATAAACTTGTAACAAATGAAAAGGTAAATTCTGCTTAAGGAGAAACTCCTTTAATTTGACTGGTTTAGTTCAGGACCCTGTCTAGAATCATAATCCTTCCTCAGTACACATCCCGAACCCTTATTTATTTATTTTCCTAATTACCAAGGGAAACAGCCATTAACCCAACAATTCAGTGTAATATAGTGATGGTAAAATCTAGAAAAATGGTAGACATAAAGAGCAGGAACGTAAATGTGGAAGACTTTTAACTGCAGAGAATTAGGAAGCTATTAAATGAGAGTATATACAGAATAAAGGGGAACATGGCTGGGGAGCCATGATTATAATTTTATTAGGCCTGGGAGTTAAATAAAAGTAAAAACCTAAGAGAAAATTCAAAACAATTGAATTTGAAGGGCCACTTTGATCAGATTAACTGAGATGGAAGAGGCTCAAGGGATAATACAATATGCAATCCCAGGAGACAGCCGGACTTGCAAACAACCTCAAGAATCTCTGTCTTCATGCAACCAGGACACCAACTGCTACAAAGCCCAGGGAGCTTGCACTTGCAGTTTTGCCCCTACTAGTTGGAGTGATAGGGTGGGGTATTGCACTTCTGACTGTGATTCTTTCCAGGGAACGGTGTTTTTGTAAGGAAGGAAGTCAAGGACAGGCTAAAGCCAAACAGACCAAAAGTGCACAAAGCTCTCCCCCAGACTGCTGAGACTCTCTAGAGGCAAAGACCCAGAGGGGTGATGATTTTCCTTGATTCAGGCAAATAACATAACACTGGGGAAGCAGCAAGTTCCTCTGAAAGTCACTGGGGTACAGTGCTGAAAGAAAAAATGTTCAGACCGATAGAAAAGATGCTACAGTGGAGGAATATAAAATAATGCCCCAGACTGCAGGTCTGGGCTCTTGCCTTCAGTCAGTTTGGGGGATATTTTTTCCCCCATTTAATACTAAGAGATAAAAAAAAGCAAACAAGCAATGAGCAGCTCAGAAAGCTGGTTGCGTCTGGGAGCAGTCAGGCAAAGGACATGGTAAGGCTGTCCCTCCCCGCTGTCCCTTCCAAAAGCACGGCTTTCCTCATGCCCCAAAAACCCCTCTCCGTGTCGTCTCCCTGACAGGCAGGGAACAACGCTTCCAGCTTCGCCTTATAAGCCTTTCCTGTACAGGCATGTAAAGAACTCCTTCATTCCTCCTCATGGGAAAGAAAATGAAGCAATCCTTTCAAGAAATGAAACACACCGAGTTTGCGTGTACCATTGAGACCTCAGGAGACTGAAGTAAATTAATAAAGGATCTTCAAATGATTTACAACAACAATTGCTGTAATTATTCTGAAATTGGCAGAGGAGGAAAGTAAAGATGGAGTTGATAAAGACAGTTAAATTTATAAACAGCACAGACATGGCCAAGAAAATTAGGGTAAACAAAAAGAAGTTCTTTAAAGCCACGAGAAATTGCCAGCAACTAATGGGTCTCGAGGCATGACAATGGAAAGGTACAGATGAAGCCGATATTGCTCAGAAAGCTTTTTGTTTCATTGTTCACAATAGAAGCTGAAGGTCATTTTCTACTGATTGAGATATATTTTTCTTGGGGAGAAAGAAAAATGTTAAAAGGCTTCATGATTATACTGGAACAGATAATTAGACAATAAGAAGTTGTACAGGTTGACAAAGTTCTGGGCCCAGAAGATTTCCAGGCACAGCAAAAGCGGCTGAGACAGAGACAAGAATTTGTGGGCTGGAGCAGAGGAGAGAATTTGGTTATCGTCTATATACTATTACAACACACTGGGGACTCAGCTCTGCCGCCAAAACATCTGTATCCAAAACACCAACAGATATGACAAAGGGCCTCCAGGAGACCTATGAATTCCATATCAGCAGTGGAAACCAGATGGATTCCTTAAGATACTTTGTATAGCACTAGATCCTGGTGTTTCTCAATCAAGCCTTGGGTCTTTTATTCAGAAGGTGTCTGGTAGCTGGAAGAACACACTGCATCAGCAGAGGACAATAATGTAAATCAGCTCCAGAGAAGAACAGTAGGAATAGAAATCAAAGCATAGAGTCCTTTCGTTTAAGTTGGCATTAAGCTATGTAGGTAAGAACTAATTTATTTTTATTTCCTTCCAAAATGCTAGCTAATCATCTGGTATTTTAGTCTTTAAATATTCCAGTAAAAGGAATATTCATTAATTATTGACTCATCCATTGGGAAGAAAGACAGACTATAAAGTCTAAATGACCGACTTAGACGAAATATTTGTGAGTTCAATTCTGAATCCAGTGTTTCTCCTTGAGTAGCTTAAGGCAGGCTCTTTGCCCTCTGAAAGACCTCCTAATTCCTGACACAAGAAACTTCCTTCCTTTTCTGTTACAGCTCTACCTCTAGCAATATATCTTTAGCTGCACTCATATTAGTTCTTCTGGTCTGGTCAGGATGCTTGTTCTGCTCCAAGCCAAATTGCATTTCCCCCAGTAATGTTAACAGCCATTTCTCTCATCCTTTTCTTAGACAGATTTAACACATCACTCCTAGGACTAACTCGATGTCAATGGGCAAGGCCCCACTGATGGCCTCTGTGGACATTAGAAAAAGCATAAAAGCCTGTACATGAAGACACAGTTATTTCTTATGGCCTATTCCTGGGCCTATTCTGAAAGATATCAGGGAGCCCTGAAGGTCCTGCAGGTTTGTTCTGTCAAGGCAGGATCAGCTTCATACTCTTCTGTTTAATATCAAATGAACTATAACAGGCTATTTTGAAACAACTTATGCCATGAGATTCCCATTTAATTTCCACCTACAAATTTATAAAAAGGCTATCTTTTTGTGTCCTGCGTTTCTGGGAGCATCTACAGGCAAATCACAGATTCTCAAAGGAGAAATCATTCCTGTGAGCATTACTGATTATGTTGAGTTGGATGGGTATTCAGCATCACTGACTAGCTGCCACACGGGTTTTGTTCAACAGGTAAAAAATCACAGGCTTCATTGGAGCTATACCAATTTATACCCCAGTGAATGGAAATTAGTCGCCCCTGTGGGTTCTTTCTCAGGCAAGGGCAGGACAGATGACCAGGATATTCTGCTCTGATGGTGACAATTTTCTTAAGTCCTTCCATGAGGAGAAGGCTGCCTCTGAAAACCAGATGCTTTCTAAAAATTCAGATCAAGTTGTAGTCTGACTTTTCCTCTCACAGATCTGAATGTTGCATGCAAGCTCATCTGAAGGCTTTTTTGTCCCAGCAGTCCCACTGTTTTACCAAGCGTTGTTCTCCAGGTATGGATACCTGAGCATGGTAGCCAGTTTTCACAAATGCTGATCTCTCTCCATTTGTGTTATCTTTATGGGTGCTCTGCAAAAATCAGGCCAATTTTGTATCTAGACTTAGATGCAGATGTTTGATTAATATCTACAGGGAAGTGTGGACCACGTGGCTGTAAGATGTGTAAGAGGTCAAAAGTGTCCATGTGATCTAAAGAACTGTAGAACAGTCAATGAACCAACAGTCAAATCTTCTGCAACACAGATCTTCCCAACAAACCTTTTCCATGCACTATGGTCACTGCATGGTGGTGATGCGTTGTGTGCTCTCACCGGTCACCCAGTGACGCAACAAAGGAGGTGTGAAGGAGGAGAGGAAGGAACGGCTCCTTCTAAGGAGCCTTGTAGGAAGCAGCTTGAGCAAGTCTGCATTATGCAGAGGCTTAGCTTAGAGGCTGCCGGCCTGTTAGATCTCGAATACTGCCAGTACTTTGGGACTGACTGGTACCTCCTTAGCATATAGTATCAAGATTAATGCAGACTAAACAATACCTGGAGGCATAGGATGGAGCAGCCTGACCCATAATCAAACTCTTCTAAATGTTGAAGACACCTTAAAAAGGTTTAAGTAGCAACAAAGAAGGGATTTATTAATGTTGATTTCTTATGCCACAAATACCTGCCAAGGTTAGCAAAAAGACCACGTTTCTCATATAAGAATAATTGTCCCTTCTGGAGGGAAGCAGACATTGATTGTTTACACACTGGGAGGAAAAAAGAAGCCAAGCTAAACTTGTCCTACACCGTTATGTCCATTGCACTGAGACAGTACTTGCTAATTACTCTATAGCTCAACCTGTAACGATGGATATCTCATTTATTTTATCTCGACATGACAGACCTGGCATAATAATATCTGGCAATTGGCCACACTTCACTGGGCCTTAACTTAAGCAGCCCACAGTGAAATACAGCTTCGGATATGTCACTGCCATTTCCTGTTATTCCTTATAAAAGGAAAAAAGCATTAAAATACTAAATCACCTATTACAAAAGGCTGCAGCATCAGCTTCTGAATCCTATTTAGCACTGCTAAATTACAGAACAGCACCACTACAGCACGTGTGGTTATTAGCTGATATTTTGTTAAACAGAAAACCAAAAGCAAAAATGTTTGCACAGTTTAGAACCTGATGTCAGATTCAACAGCATTTGCCAATATATAAAGTTAAAGCAGAGCTTTAATAGATTTGATTTACTTTATCTAACAGGTATCCAAAAGATAAAGAAAAACAAAAGCCTGGTAAGAGCCAAGATATTTACAGCAACCACCACCCCATGAAAATGGTGTGGGTTGTTTTTACTGCAAGGAAATATGGTCACAAACAGCAGTGATCCTGGAAGAGGTGGGTTTGCAGTCGTGGGCAGCCACCCCAAAGGGAAAAGCAGAGCACTTCTGGAACCCAGGAGGGAGAGAAGTAAAGGGTTTGGGGCTGCTCTTCCAACCCTAATGGTATGTGGCAAGGGTTACTACGGCGGAGCTGGCTGGTTCCCAGGACACAGCTCATGCAGAGATGTTGGTCTTACCACTACAGCTGGATGACAGTGCTTGTATATTTAGTGGACAAGCCCCAGGAGTGCTTCCAAGCTCTTGTCTCTGCAAATGGGCCTTGCATGTTTCTTACCGCCACAGTAGGAAAGGGCTGGGCATGTGCACTGGTCACCCCTTCCCAAGGATTTGTCCCCATGGGAACAGTACATAGAGTAGAAAAAAAAGCAGCACACTCTGCCAGTTACCCAGTCTGGATGTTGGGGGACCCAGGCCACCCTGTGACACCCGCCTACTGCTCCTGTAGATGCAGCCAGCAAAGACCAACCCTTCCACATCGCAGCACAGGGAAACCCAGAGGCTGTTGAAACTCAGAGCAGGTTTCATTCAGCACGCTCATGGAAGGGATCTGAAATCATGTGCTGCGTTTATTTAAATCACTGCTAAGCTTATCTGGGAGAGAAAGTGATGGAAAGCATCGCCTTTAGGAAATCCCACTTGGAAGCAGTTTTTGTGCTGTGCAAAGACTTGCAGGAAGTCACGGCATCCCAGGCACTGGCCGGAGCATGCCTCTGTCCCTTGCCTCTGCGTGACTCCTGAACATGAGCCAGGGGCGCCTCGGCCAGGGAGCCTTGGCCAGGGACATTGGCAGTACCGCAGCTCCTCTTGCTATGGTGGAGAGCCTCGTGTCCCCAAACGAGGAAGGCCAAGTCTGCGAGCACAGGCTGGAGCAGCGGCTGGAGGTGCGACCCCTTCATGCTTAGCACACAACAGAGGAAGGGCAAGGGGCCGACAGCAAAGCCATAACGCTGACTAGGCACGGGGTGCCAGCAAAGCTGCAAACCAAGGTGCAAAAGATGGAGAAACATGCTTTCCCTTTGCTCTTTCCTCTTGGCAATAAGTGCTACCTGTCAAACAGTAGGTAAAGCCATTTCAGACAGAAATGTAATTTACAGTTTGAAGGTGTCCCTTTGAGTCTGTAAACTCCTTGGGGTGGGGATTATGTTTTTGATCTGACACATTAACCACATGTAAAGCATTGGGCTTTACAACCCAGAATTTCCTAAAAGATAAAGAATAATGATAATAACTCCGCCCCCCCCCCCCCCCCCCCCCCGCCATCTCTGGAACATGTATCTTGCTATTACAAAGCTCTCTGCTTGCAGGAAGAAAGCTTTTTATAGGTTGAAACAGATTTGCAATCATGTGTGATAGAGAAAGAGACTGAGAAGAAATATGCAAACCAAAAAAAGCAATGGCAAAAATTTGCATAGTTCTTTAAAGTTTTCTTCAAAAGCTTCTGTAAAATACAGCCATCTGTTTTTTTAAGAATATCCTATGGGGGTAGCATGGACTGCTCTCTCTTCTTTTTCCTCCTTTTTTTTTCCCCCTTGTTTGAAACAACAAGCTCTACTTGTGGAGCAGTCTCTCCCTTTAGCAGGGAAATGTGTGTAATCATGAACTATTAGAAACAGACATCTGCATAGTAACCTGTACTGCTGTATTCAATTACTCAGTCAGTATTTTAAAGCAGTTAGTATGTGCCAATTTACCTCATGATGAAAATGTTTGTCAGAATAAGATGCTTTATTCTAAGCACCTGCTATTTAATATTTGAGAGAGCTGGAAGTGTAATGAGGAAAGAGGAAAATATATGCTTGCAGCTCAAACATGAGCTGTAAAGGTAATTCTGAGGTGAATTCTACAGCTGAATGGAGACCAGGCCATTTTTCCTCCATTTGTAAACGAGGCACAGAATGACAAACTAATTCCCAGCAGTCGAATCCTACAGGCATGGCCATTACCAAGGCTAGTTAATCTTTCAATCTGTGTCTGTATTTGAAGAAAAATGTTGCAAAAACAAGACCCAAAGCTTTTCGTTGCCTGCGTGACCCGGCTCTGCGGCTGGAGCGGTGTCACCGGTCCCCGGGAGCCCGAAGGCTGCCCAGCCCCCTGGGGAGCCCTGGCCTGGGGCTGAGCGGGGACGGGGGGCTGAAATGCAGTGTGAGGAGATACCATGGGCACCCATCGTGTGACACCTCTGCAGAAATTCTCCCTAAATTAAATGTAGCTTTGAAAGCACAAAGTCCTCTCCCATTCCTATGAGAAGCCGGTCAATCGAGCAGCCAGGCAGGCAGTTCACAGCATCTCAGACAAAGTGGGGTTTAAATCAGCTGTTTGAAGCTGTCTGGGATTTCCACAAGTGAGGATGGACCTGGAGTACTGCACGTGGGGCAGGTGGTACGTGTGGAAACCCAAAGTGACTGGGTGACATTCTTTTCATACTACCAGCTTTCTTCTGCTGGTGGTCCAGGACGGACTGTGCTACAGGGGTAATGCAATGAAGTTGTCTGCTGTTTTGATTTCACCCCCAGTATTAGTGTGTGGTGGCTCAAGTGAGCATCTTGAATAGCTTGGTAAGTGTACAAAGACACCTAGACAGACTTTAAAATGAGACTTTCAGATGTGGGTACCTAAACTAGGCTTCTGAACCCATCTTGAATTACATAAACAAATTATCTTGGTTCCAGACGGTCTGAGCAGGCAATGGTTCCCAAAGTCAGGCTGTTAATTTAGGTGCTTACTTTTGCATTTGGGCGCTAATGCTAGGCATCCATTTTTTTTCAACTCCTGGCATAGTGTTGTAGGATCCACATGAAAGCTCTGGTGGATTTTCAAGCTCGCACTTGCAGCCATTGCCTGCCTGGAACTAATCATAAGCTTCAGCTAGCCCTTCTGTCAGCGAACTGATGGGAATTTGCACTGTTTCACAGACTGAACGCCCCATGCAAATGCAGAAGGGATGCAGCGAGACTGCCTGCCAGAGAAAGGCAGTTGGCAGGCTCCTGCCTTCGCACACAGAATCCAGCTGCTCAAAATGCACAAGATGTATCCTGCAGGATGGCACACTGGATGCCTACAGTGATGAGATAATGTGACATTCAGTGCTGTCAGTGAGCAGATACAGTGAATGCTAATAGGGCCGGCTCCTATTCCCTGCTGAAGTCGGTCATAGCTCTGCTGTGAACTTTAGCGGTAGATGGAGAACAGTGAGAATATGGAAGCTGACACCACAAGAAGGTTGTAGTGGTTGGGGCGGTACAGCCCAGGCATGGCGCTGCTCATTCAGGTTGCACTGGAGCCCCAGTCAGCTGGAAAAACACAATATTCGCGGGCAACATCTGAGCTGGAAGCTGCATGGCAGGTTCAGCCTTCATCCTGATATCTCCGGTAGCAGCTGAAGCCCTGCTTAGGGCCTTTTCTGGGTGTATCCGAGGTGAGTGTTTCCTCAGGTCGCAGCAGGGAAAATGCTGAGCAAGCAATTTTGCTCCTGCTCCCACAGAGGAGCTTTTCTGCAGGGGAGCTGGCTGTCCGCCCCTCCACCTCAACCTAAGGAAGGCCTTGGATGCCTCAGTTCTCCCCAGGCCAGCTCCTTCCTCCCAGGTAAAGCATCTGCCCTTGAAAACAGGTCTCTACTCTTCTCACGGAAACCTCCATCCACACTGGTCCTCCTCTCCTGCCTCCCGGACAAGGACAGTAGCATCCTTTCCTCTCTCTGACTGCAACTAAGCAATCACAGGTCTTTTCCAAAGAAAATTTCATCCACCCTCCTTCAGCTCAATCATTCAGCTAGCACCCATAGTGCATCACGGGTTGGGGATGCTATGTCCGAGGAGGGGGTTTATCTCAGCCATGCCGCAGGCCGTGTTGGTGAGTAAGGAGAAGGTCTTGCTCTCTCTGCCTGCTTCCCTGGGCCCTGGGGAGGAAAAGCGATGGCACAGGGGCAAAGGGCTACCGGGAGACTATGTGTGAGACCCCCTCAGTCTGTGCTCTACCAACATCACCGGTGAGTAGTCATTTTGTGTTAGGTCCTGAGCAGATGGTGGATGAAGTGGGTTGGGAACCATTCCTCCAACTCTTTCTGCTAGGAAAATGTGTTTGAGATTTAAAGTTCTCTTGTTGCTCACTCCCCCTCTCCCCTGCCCCCGAAATATGAAAAGATTAAAAAAACCCCAAAACTCTTTTTTGTATTTTCCTCTATTTTTTCACCGGGCAAATATATTTTTTTGCCCAGTCTAGCTGACGGATCTCCCTCAGCACACCTTAAAAGATTGCCGAGAACATCTGTAGCAGTGGGTGGTTACTGTTCCACTGTATTTTACTGACATCTAGAAATTTGGAAATAAGGTGTTGGAATAACATTTACAGAGAAAGAGTGCAACCAGCTAAGGATCTAAACATTTATTTTTTGCCCATAGTAGCCTTCCCCTAACACCTTCCACAATTTATAGGACTACGGAGCACACAGGGAACCAGTCCAATACTCAATTTAAATCAGTTCATGGTTCAGCAAAAAGGCCACTGTCAGCCAAGCAGTACAGTTACACGTGTAATAAGGAAAAGGAGTTCACACAAATAAGATAAGACAAAAGCAACGTAAATCCTCATGGATTAACATCAAAGATCGTTACATGAATTAGCTACTTTCTTAGTAAGCTAAAATTTGTCCATTATTGTACAAGTAAATGACTCAACTCAACATCTTAGTTTTTGTCAGTAATCTAACTTCTGCCATGACAACGGATACCAGTGATAGATGACCAGGCCCCTTATAGAGATCAATGGTAATAACTACATCAAACCATGAAATAACATTCCAGCAGCATCCCTAGCAGTGGCTGTAACTGTTAAATTTCTTAAAAACAAGTAGGGCAGTTGATCTTATCCAACTGATTTAATTGTATAGTCCTCCCATATAATCTGAGGTTTGATACCGGAGCTCCTCACACAGAACAGTGAGAGGGAAGCCCTGAGGACCAGCTTCAAAGTTTAGTTTTCCTCCCTGCTTGCTTTCTTCCCAAGTGTAACTGAGTACATCTTTTTCCATTACAATATTTTCCTCTGTTCTTTGCTCTATCTTCCCTATTTCTCACCCTAGCCTCTACTTTTTCTCCTTTCTTCCTTTCATTTTTGGTCCTCTACCCTTTCTTTCCCATGTGACATTTGTCATTACAGCACAAGGGCAGCTCTGTCAGAAAAGCAGGTTTCACCTTCCAGCTGAGGATCGTAAGGTTTATATCTTCTGAGCTTCTTGGTAATGAGCCCGGACCTCCCACCCCAGCTGCCTAGACAGGTTTGCTCCCTGCATTCGGTCTCACTTCACCCTTGGGACGAACAGCTTCACAGGCCCTCTTCACAGGGAGAAACATGTCCTGTAGGACATTGAAGACCTGCTCCCTGAGAAAATTAGGAACCAGAATAGTCTGAAGCTGACCTGGTATGATGTAGTGGGATGTCACGGAGCACGAGCAACTGTTTTTCATGAGGGATGGGATTGTTGCCTGAATTGCTGGCAATTAACTGAATCTAAAACATGTCTGGCATGATGAAAGACTGACAAATGGGCTCTCTGTAGTCCAAACCATACCCTTCCCTTTGCAAAAGGCCTGCTTGGTGCGAAAGAGTTGTACCCTGAGGGCTTTGGATAAGTGAGCAGTAGCTAAGGGAGGCAGCTGCTCCCCAGCCCCACCAGGCAGCGGATGAAGGGCAGCCCTGCAGATGCAGACACCCAGCAGCTCTCCGTGCTGCCCACAGCCCATCACTACTGGTAAGTTGGCCTTAGCGCACCCCACTCACCCAGGGATGCCTGAGGACTGACGCAGCCCAGGGACCATGAGGGTGGCTCTTGGAGACAGCCAGCCTGGTGAAACCTCTCTGGCTCTTTGTGAGGGGGGAGCCTGAGGAGCAGGTTTTGAAGCGAGGGATGAGGGCTAGGGGGACGTGGCTGCTCCCCCATGGCTGGGAAGTTGCTGCTGAGAGCCTCTGGTTGTCAGGCACTGACCTGACCTACATTGTCAACACCAATTGCCAACAAGCGAGTAAGGATGGCTGCTTGTACACAAGTCTGATGAGGTGGAAGTGATTTTTTCTCCCTGCACCACACTTAGGTAATTTCTGCATTCAGAGAAGTTGCCAACACGGGGGAAGATGAGGCATCAGGACTGCTCACCTGCGCTCAAATGGCAGCAGTTCTGCCCTGCTCAGCTGTGACAGCACTGCAGCCCCAAAAGGTCTGCCATGGGTCCCCAGCCACACGCTGCAGAGCCCACAGGGGCTCTTGCAGGAGAGCAGCTGCTCCGGGCAGCTCTCCCTGAGTCTGATGGGGAGCAGCTGAGGGAACTGGGGTTGTTCAGCCTGGAGAAGAGGAGGCTGAGGGGAGACCTTATCGCCCTCTGCAACGGCCTGACAGGAGGCTGTAGCCAGGTGGGGGTCGGCCTCTTCTCACAGGTAACGGGTGATAGGATGAGCGTAAATGGCCTCAAGTTGCACCAGGGCAGGTTTAGGTTGGACATTAGGAAAAATTTTTTCACCAAGAGGGTTGTTAAGCATTGGAAGGGGCTGCCCAGGGAAGTGGTCAAGTCTCCATCCCTGGAGGTATTTAAAAGATGGATAGATGAGTTGCTTAGGGACATGGTTTAGTGGTGGGATGGCAGGGTTAGGTTAACGGTTGGACTTGATGATCTTAAAGGTCTTTTCCAACCTAAATGATTCTATGATTCTGTGATCCTGATCCTGGCCAGAGGGAGCGTGGGAAGCAGCAGAGACAGGTAAGCCTAAGCCAGGTTGTGCCTGCGTGTCTGTACGGGACCTCCTGCGAGGGGACCGAGGCGACGTCCCTGCAGCACGCCTGCCTCCTCTCTCCCTGCCCGCCGCAGCATTGCGCTGCCCAGGGCCTTGCTCAGCCCCTGTGTGAGCGGCAAGGGCAGAGGTTTGGCCTGAGGAGAAGTGGTGTGCTCACTTCCCTGCCTAACTGAATGGGAATCGAGGCAGTAGCGGTGTCACCCCTCCGCCCATCTCGATGGCAGAGTAGACGTTAGTGGCCACCCAAGCGTTTGCAGCTGGTCGCAGTGGCACTGAGGATGCAGACGACTGCTTCAGGGATATGAAAGGGTGATTTCTGACAGCAGCCGAGACTGCTGTGGTGCCTGGGGAAAACACGGGGTTGTCACTGCGTAGGCAGCCAGTGAGAAAGAGAGATTTTCCTCCACCTCCTACATCTCCTCACCCATCTACTCCCCCTCCCCTTTTTTTTTTTGTGTTACCAGAAATATTTCAACCACAATTAAAAAGGCTTTATTAGCATCTAATTGGTTTGGAGTCCTCACTGTGAAGTTGAGTCCTCATGCTGATGTCATCCTGGTTGTCATGGTTACAGGTGAACAAGCTGCTTGAAGTGCAACATCAGTGCCAGGCTGGAGGGGGATGGGAGGAATGGGACACACACACACACACACACACACACTCACACGACATGGGACACCTGGGGAGAAACCTGAGGCTGAAAATGGGTGAGCAGAAACAGCTGCCATGGCCAGGTGAGAGCGGCTGTAAGAGATGGGGAGAAGGAACAGAGAGCGCTTAACAAAGATACTGAGGTTACGGCATTGAGCTCGCGCTCTTCCCTGTAAGGTGGGCAGGCAGGCAGCTCCCTGGCATTAAACACACAAAAGTCGTCCCCCCCCAACAGCTAACAATTAAGAGAAAAGCCTAGGCTGACCCACCTCCATGTGCACAATAATTAGAAAGACAAGTAGTGTCTTTCCTTTGGTTCAGTCTGTGTAATAGGTAAGGAGGGAGTAACAGAAGGGAAATCATGGGAAAGAGCCAGAAGAATATATATGCTCATGGGAGTATGTGTGGTTTTATGCATGCAAAAGACCAGCTCTGTGTGCATGTGGAGGAGGTAAAGGGAGGCTGTGGGACTAGGTATCTGTTCATGTACATCCATACAAGACCCTCTAAAGAACTTTCCGAGTAACAACTATAATAATTTAAAAAAAAAAAAAAAGGAATCCCACCTAAACGAGTTGTAGAAACAGTTCCTCTGCCTGTTGCCATTTCCCTTTTCTCCATCTTCTCCTCTTGATGAGAAAGAAATTAAAATGTATTTTTCATACAATATCTCTAGCACTCTTTTATGTAATAATCCTCTTTCTGTGAAAGAGGCAGGTCAGCAATAGCTGCAGGCTCCTGCACAATCAGCGCTCATCTCATAAAAATCTCCAGCTTTCCCTGGGATTTTCCAGCCACAACCTATTAAGCATTTGCCTGTGACAAGAAGCCAGCCTGGGGGGAGGGCTCTTTCAGATGATGCTTGGGCAAATTTGTATTTATTTATGGAGCGGTTGCATGGATTTTTTGTAATGGAGAAATTAGACTTTTAAAAATTATATGTTGAGTTTGAATTAATCTTAATAGGCAGTTATGGTCTCATGCACTCTATAGCTTTTAGTCTAAATTTATTATTCTAAAATACAAGTTCCGTTTTAAATAGGAGAAGAAGGCATGGAGTATGCTTTCCCTACCTTGCTCCCCTCCTTTAACGCCTGACTAAAGGTGTCATTTGCCAAGATACAAAGGAAGGTCAAACACTGGTCTCTAATATACAACTACCAGAATGACGAGTTATGGCTCAGCTTTGCAGTACAGCCGACTGCAAATTTGATGATTTAATATTTCCTGTCAGAAAATTCCTATTCACATAAATCTCAATTATGGGTTTAGATACAAATATTTGCTCAGAACAGAGATACTGAACTTTTGAAACCATGAAAATGAATTTTACTTGTAATTAAGTAACCAGAACTTTATTTTCTGAGGTTCAAAGTGTCTTTGTATTGCAGTTCAGACTAACTAGAACGCACACGCATGTACAAAGATACGGTTGCAATCAAAACGAAAAGCTTTCATTTGCGTGAGTTGATTGCCCTCCCTTCTCACTCTTTTGTTTTTCAATTTTTTAGGAAATGTTACATTTTTCCCCCCAGTTCAGAACAGACATTTTTTTTTCACATTATTTTTGGTTGAGCCTGCTGCACTTTATATAACCACGAGTGTCACAAACAAGCTGTCAATGAGATATTTTTTTTTTCCCTGGTGTGCCATCTTGAAACCACCTCGCTGTGGCGACCACCACCCAACTCCAGACACGGGCGGCCTTTTCAGCAACCTCTTGCAGAGACCTCTTCGATTTCCTGCCATGTCATTTGCAGCCTCTTCGTCGGCATGACGACGTGTGTGATGCCGGCAGGGCAGTGCGGGCAGGCAGGTGGGCTGTGGGGGGTCCCAGAGCCCCTGTCTGTGAGAGGACAGGAGGCAGCTGGACTGCCGAAACCCACCCTGCCCTGGCAACCAGAGCCTGGGGGTACCCAGCCACCCTGGAAAGCCACCAGTCCGGTCTCAGAGATCGTGCCCTGAGCCCCCATGCTTCTCAGCTTCCAAGTGCAAGCGCCTATAAAATTTTTATGTAAAACTTACAGAGGCAGATGCCTGGCTGAGGTATGACTGAGGTTGCTGAGCTCCTTCTCCACCTCTCCTACCTGCTTCAGTCTGAAACAGCATTTTGAACTCTGTTTTTTCTCAATTTGGCCACACTCTGAGCTATAGTCCTCCTTCCGACCTAGTAAAAATCAATAAACATGCACAAATTTGAGGGATAGAAATAATACTTTAACTTCAAAGAGGAGAAGCGACTGTGTCTTACTGGAGGATGCACCACACGATGCCTCATGAAAGAGTAGGTTAACCAAGACAAGCAGGGATCCCTCCTGGCACAAGATAACCCAGCCAGGACTGCTCCCTCAAGGGTTCACACCTAACCTCAGCCAAAGCCGGGCTCTGGTTTAAAGCACTGTCTGCTGCACAAAGCCAAGGGTGTCTCTGAGCCTGCACAGACCCCACGCTGATGGGAGAAAGTCAGAGCACAGTTTTAACTTAGCAGGGACCTGGTGCTTGGTATCCGCTGGCTTTCCCCACCCTCCCAGCAGCGTATGGTCACTGGCAGCAGCCAGGCATCTGCTTCTGCACAAGGCTGGAGATCCTGGTGAGTCCCATCAGTGCCTGGCCACAGCCACCCTCCTCCAAAAACGGATCTTCAAAACCAGCAAGAAGGTACCAATGAGGCACAGAACCTTGAATTGCCTTACTGGGGGTGTTGGGACCAAAGGAAATGAAATGTCAGAGTTTGGCTTCTGCAAATAAAATTTGCCTTGGGATTCTTTGGTTCTTCTTGTTTTGTTTTTCTTTTTCCCTCGTGTTTCTTTTTCTTTCCACAATCTTTTTAACTTACACCACAGAGAAAATATTTGCCATACCATAAATAAGGGTGGGATTTTCTTCTTCTGCCTTTCATCCACTGCATGGAGCACAACAAACTGGGAATAAGTCTAACCCAAACCATACATTAAAAACGCCTTGTCAACTTGTCACACACATGCCTAAAAATGTTTTATACTCTATTGTCATAAAGAACACCTACAATCTGCTAGAAATTAATGGGATAAAAGGACACAAAACACATCTCTCTAGTTCAGTGAGCATTTGATGGACAACTTGGGTGGGATTTACCTCACTTCATTTAAGATGTTCATAGCTGAGCTAGTCTCCATAGGCTCACTGTAGTCGAAAGAGAGTGAGAAATAGGTGCATTTAGGGAGCAGTTTATGTGCTTGCTCCGATGAGCATCTACGTTAGGATGAGTTGAATACGGCGGGTGTATTGACTGGGTTCCACTGATTGCAGGTGGTGTCCAGGGGGAGGATGGAGGCCTGGGCTGGATGGCTGGATGTCTGGGCTGGATTCCCACTCTTTATAAGCAGTTTCATTGCTTCCCTCACCTGGGCAGTTTTCCACTCATTTTCTGTTCTTTTAGGTGTGATCTTGTAACAAATACTTACATAAGAAAAAATCCAATATTGAAGCAAGATTGTGATATTATAAACTCCATTGGGGAAGCACAGTGGCAGTACCTTTTAATGCTCTGAAAACAGCTAATGTTGAAATTGTGATCATTCCTTTGTCCTTATGTTGTCAAACTTCCTAAACTTTGCTTTTTTTAGCTTATTAAGTGTTACAAGAATATCTGCAGATGTCCAGCACGTTACACATGTAATCTATGGTCTTTCCTTCTCTCTTCCCTTGTCCTCTTTTTTTTTTTTTAATAAATGTAAATAAGGAAAGCCAATATAATAGAACAAATTCAATTTTTTTTCTATATTGATGTGTACATCTGCACATTCAGACATGTAACCTTAATTAGGAAAATCCTGATTTAGGATTCTAAGGAGTCATTGTGTTGCACAGTTGGGAAAGTCTGGTTCAAATACTGTGATCAGCAGCCAGTCCCTGGTGAAGTCAGCAAAGTTGCTCCCATTTGAATTTGCTGAATTTAGCTACAGTGCTTTACTTCATTTCTAGCCCTGCCTCCATTCCCCATCTTGTGTGAAACGGAATAAGTAATTTTCAGCTTAGCTTCTCACCGATAGAGATCTGCGTCACAAAATCATCACACACCAGACACTCTGCTTAACTGCAAGTGTTGGAAGCCTGATAGCTGAGCCTCTGCTGCAGAGACACTCAAGGAAGGGTTTATATATGGCTTCTCAAAGGCATCCCTTCTACAGCGAAGGGTGCTCACAGGTCAGTGCTAAAATAATCAGCTGGGCAGCATGGTAGAGGAAACTTCTTTTGTATCTCTTGCCCCTGCTGTTACTTTCCCTCTCTTAACCTAAGCAAAAAAAAAAAAAAAACCACAACCAAAAACAGCACCAAAAAGAAAACAACCCCAAAAAAGAACAAAAAACCAAAAGAAAAACACAAAACCCCAAGGAAAAAAAATCACATAAAATCAATAAAAAATATTTCACCCCCAAACGACAGTGAAGCCTATAGGTTAAGGATATCTCTCATTTATTTTTTACCAGCAGTTGTCACAGTAGGAAATGGCCACTGTAGGCTTATAATTGCTTGGTTTCAAAGGGGGAAATCTTTCACTTTCACCTCCTTTCTCTGTCTTTAAACTACTGCTTGGCTTTGTTGCTGCAGTCCTTATCGGCACTGCAGGAGACAGTGATTGCCTTGTATCTGAAAACTACAGTGAAATTAAACCTTAATTGGTTGTTTAAATGGGGTATGATATAGACCTTGAAGGACTTAATGATACGTATTCTGAATTGGTTTCAGGTTTACTGTGAGGGCCTGAGCATATACACCTTGGATGATTAAAAGAAAATACACCAAACTCTCTTCCAGGAAAAGGCCTGACCATTTAGTACGATGACATTACCGAAATTACAGGAGGAAAACTAGAGAACATTTTCCTTGCACAGTCTCCCATTTCCTCCCTCTGGGATGACAGGTCATAGCTTATTTATGCACCACAGTCCCTCCGAAGAAGAGAGAAAACAAACAACCAAAATAAATAGATGAGAAGTGGCAACATAAGCATTTACTCAATTCTTGTAAGCTCTCCTAGGGGGAAAAAAAAGAAACCTTTCAAAATTGTTAATAAGAAGGGGCAGGGGAAAGAGATAGAAATGAGCGGGTGCCCATGGCACAGAGGATAGATTTAGCAAGCTCTATGGTAAGCAAACACCTGACCAAAGATGCGTAAAGTGTTCCAGCCTCACTTTCCAGGGAGAGCTTAGGAGCACACACACTCCTGAGTGAGCTTGGCCCCGAGTCATCAGAGGAGCTTCCAACCCAAACAACTGTCACGTTCCGTATTTCCCATAAAAGCAGCTTTTAGGTGAAACCCCCCGCATTTGGCTTGGCCTGCAGGAACCTGCCCAGCGACTCACTGAGTGGATCTGCTCCCTCCATGCTTTCCACTTTCCTGGAAAGAAGCATGGCAGCAGTAACACACACAGCATAAAAACACTAGTCCAGCCCCACATGGCTGAGTTGTGCCCAGCCTTGCCGTCAGACGTGAAATAGCAGAGTTAGTACTGCTGCTGTCGGAAACAAAAAGCACGCAAAGCTAACCCACAGCTTCCTGCTCCACTGTGCTTATACAGGGCTGTGATATGAGAGGGGCAAGAAGAGATGGAAGAAGGGAAGAGAAGTAATCAGTCAGTGCAAAATCTGCTCTTTGGGGAACTGATCACAAGGTGGTTTTGAACCACAGCCTTCCCTGTGGCAGGTGGCTCCAGCAGTAAAAGGATTATGAAGAAGACTTTCAGAGACCTCTCTGCTATTACTTCTGACTAGCTGTTTGTGCAATAGTGGCGGAACAGGAGGTGATTGCAGGCATGATGGTTTGGTTTTCATATGCCTTGGAAGTATACTCGAATAGAGGCAGTATTTACCTTGAGAATCCCGATTCCTGTTCATAACATGCATTTGCTTCACAGAATCACAAAGTGGTTGAGGTTGGAAGGAACCTCTGGACATCGTCTGGTCCAAGCCACCTGCTCAAGCAGGGCCACCTAGAGCCAGTTGCCCAGGACCACATTTAGGCAGCTTTTGAATATCTCCAAGGATGGAGACTCCACCACCTCTCTGGGCAACCTGTGCTCAGCCACCCTCACAGTGAAAAAGTGTTTCCTGATGTTCAGACAGAACCTCCTGTCTTTCAGTTTGTGCCCACTGCCTCTGGTCCTGTCACTGGGCATCACTGAGAAGAGCCTGGCTCTGTCCTCTTTGCATCCTGCCTTTGGGTGTTTGTACACATTGATGAGATCCCTCCTGAGCCTTCTCTTCTCCAGGCTGAAAATTCCCAGCTCTCTCAGCCTTTCCTTAGATGAGAGATGCTCCAGTCCCTTCACCATCTAAGTGGACCTTCACTCAACTCTCTCCAGTAGCTCCATGTCTCTCTTGTACTGGGGAGCCCAGAGCTGGAGACAGCACTCTGGCTGTGGCCTCACCAGGGCTGAGTAGGAGGGGAGGATTGCCTCCCTCGACCTGTTGGCATCACTCCTCCTAATGCAGCCCAGGACACCATTAGCCTTACGTGCCACAAGGTTACATTGCTGGCTCAAGTTCAACCCTGGCAAGCACGACCCTCTGGCATATCAGCCACTCCTCCCAGTTATATAGCATCAGCAAACTTGCTGGGGGAGCGCTCTGCCTCATCAACCAGATCATTAATGAAGATGTTAAACAGGACTGGACCCAGTATTGACCCCTGGGGTACACCGCTATTTACTGGCTTCCAAGTAAACCTTGTTCCACTGTCTTCCATCATTTCTGCCCATTACTTCCATAAGGGGTATATATATTGTTGGGAACATAAAACAAAACCCTAATACAATGTTCATTTTTCTATACCAACTGTGCTAACAGCTTAAAAAAAACCCCAATAACTTAGGGACAAAAAATGAAAAATTATTCAGGGGGGAGTTTCAAGGCCTCATCTCTGAAGGACATCAGAACCAGATGCTTACTGCTCTTCCTGCAGTGAGTTTAATAAAGAGTTGCTCATTATCTGGTTGTTTGAAGCCCTTGCCTAACCATCACCTGGGCATACAGAACTGTAATTTTAGAGCATGGAGAAATCCTAGATAAAAGCTTTTATTTTAGTTGCAGCAATGTATCCTCTCTTGATACTAGTAGAGAAAAAACAGTGAAAAAAATTAGAAAAGAAAAGGAAAAACAAGGTGAATTCTAAGTATAATGGTGTTAAAGAACACTTTTGTACCTACAGGGATCATGTATTTTGTACCCTTTTTTCTGGGCTACACAAAAGGCAGACTCAAATGCTTCTTTAAAATATTTCCTGTCTCTACAAAAATAACCATGACTATTTGCCCTTCAAATAGGAGCACTCAAATCGTCTGTGGTGCAGCCAAATGTCTTGTTAATGGCTAGGCTCTGGAAGTGTCACAGCCTTAACACTAGCGGCTACCTTGGTTACTGCACAAGCAGTTTCTCCCTCAGGGAAAAACAAAAGAAACAAAAAAAACCAAACCCCACAGCCTTTCCCCAAGCCCCACTTTAATACTATTTGCAAAATTCTGGAGAAAGCAAATGCTGGCCAGCATTCAGGTAAGCAAGTTCTCATTAGCAAAGACGTTATGGAAAACCTTGCTGAGTAAAACTTGTGTTAGAAGGGTTTCTGTGATACAGTGAAGTGTGTTTTATGAAAGTCTTTTTCTTATAGTCACAGAATCCATTCAAATGGTCTATTAATGAGGAAGGAAAGGCACTTTTGCTCTGTACCAGGATGTCATTTGATGGGAACAGGGAACTGTCTCTCCTGTTCCCGTGCCAGCCCTCTCCCAGCCTCCTCCGGGTGCCTTCTCCTCCCAGATGGTCCCGCTGCCACACCCGCATGTGTCTCTGGTGGGGGCTTTCAGCAGGTTCAGCACCTCTCATCCTGCCGGGGCCCAAGCAGGCGGAGCGGGCTGCAGAATTGAAAATCAATGTCAGACCTTCAGAGACATGACCTGAATGCAAACAGTGTTTGCCTGTTTCAATGATTTCATGATTTGACTCCTGAAGTGTCAATCCCTTTATAGAATTCCAACTGTAATAGCTTGATATTGGCAAGAAATGAGACTATCTTAGATCCCGTGTGACTGACGTTGCTTAATAGCAAGAGGTAACTGAGCGATGCAGTAGGGATGTTGCTACAGAAGTCCCTGAAACAAACCATGTAGGAATAAACAATGTTGAATGGCCATGGCACCCCCCCGTCAGAAGGCTACCTCTAAACTGCTGGTCAGAACGGATGCCTCAACGCAGACTGAGGGCCTTGGAAAGCACACGGCTGTCCAGGCCCTCGGCTGCAGGGAGTGCCACCAGCTGGCACTGGAAACGGACACCAGCAAAGGCAGCACCTGCATAAGATGCGACCAAGTAGAATACCTACTCTGCCTGGTGGCGGAGCTGAGAGAAGAGGTGGACAGGCTACGGAGCATCAGGGAAGCTGAGCAGGAGATTGACTGGTGGAGTCGCACCCTGTTGTCCCAGAAACCTGTGCAGGAACAGCCACCAAAAAAGGCCCGGGATCAAAGGGAACTAGTATCCCCCCCCTGCCAGGATGAAGGAAGGGCCTCAAGGGAGAACACTGAGTGGAAACTGGTCTGCAGTCGGGGCAGGAGGAGAACCCTTTCCTTGCCCACCGCTTCTCCCCAGGTGCCTCTGCATAACAGGTATGAGGCTCTAGAGGTGGAAGAGAAGGTGGTGGACGGGGTAGGTGTAGACCTATCCATGACACAGGAGGCACAAAGATCGGAAAGACCTCCCCGTCGTATCACCACTACATCTATGAGGAAGAAGAGGCGGGTGATAGTAGTAGGAGATTCCCACCTGAGGGGAACGGAGGGACCGATATGCCGGGCAGACCCTGCTCTTAGGGAGGTCTGCTGCCTCCCAGGAGCCAGGGTTAGAGACGTCACCAGGAAACTTCCTAGCCTAGTCCGACCCTCGGACTACTATCCCTTGCTGCTCTTTCATGTGGGTGGCGATGAAGTAGCAGTAAGTAGCCCGAGGGTAATCAAAAAAGAATTCAAGGCCTTGGGGCGACTAGTGAAGGAATCTGGAGCGCAGGTTATTTTTTCCTCGCTCCTTCCAGTGGGGGGCAGAGACACGGGACAATATGAGAAGACTCAATCTATTAACATGTGGCTTCGCGACTGGTGTCACCGCCACAGCTTTGGGTTCTTTGACCACGGGATGGTCTACACGGCACCGGGCTTGCTGGCGTCAAATGGGAGCCAGCTTTCTCAAAGGGGGAAGAGGGTCTTTGCCCAGGAGCTTGCGGGGCTCATTGACAGGGCTTTAAACTAGATGTGAAGGGGGAAGGGGAACCTATTGGGCTTGCCAGAGACAGACTGGGGGATGAAAGACAAGGGTTTGAGGGACTGGGGGCTAGTATGAGCCTTCAACCTGTTGCCCAGCACTGTGCCAGGGGCGCTGCAGCAAAGTTGAAGACTGGCGGAGGTGAGCCGGAGGCTCCTGGGGTAGCAGGAGCCAACAAGGAAAAGCCCGTGAAACACCTCAAAGTAAATGAGCGTGTTCTGCTATGAAGGTGACGAGGCCGACAGCTCATATGAAATGCCTCTATACAAACGCACGCAGCATGGGAAACAAACAAGAGGAGTTGGAAGCTATCGTGCTGCTAGAAAGCTACGACCTGATCGCCATTACGGAAACTTGGTGGGATGAATCCCACGACTGGAATGTAGCTATTGATGGCTACAGGCTGTTCAGAAGGGACAGGCGAGGAAGGAGGGGCGGAGGCGTTGCCCTTTACATCAAGAAATCAATACAGTGTGAAGAGCTGGCCCTGAAGAATAGCCATGAGCAGGTTGAAAGCTTATGGATAAGAATCAGAGAGAGAGGCAACAAAGGGAACCTGGTGGTTGGTGTCTACTACAGGCCGCCAGATCAAGAGGAGCCGACTGACGAAGCGTTCTTCCTCCAACTCCGGGAGGCTTCGTGCTCGCAGGCTCTCGTCCTGCTGGGGGACTTCAACCACCCTGACATCTGCTGGAAAACCAGCACGGCAAGCTGTAGGCAATCCAGCAGGTTTCTTGAATGCATTGAGGACAACTTCTTAAGCCAGGTAATAGACACCCCTACCCGAGGGGATGCGATACTGGACCTGGTGGTCACCAATGCAAGTGAGCTCATCGGAAATGTCAAGATCGGAGGCAGCTTGGGTTGCAGTGATCATGCGCTGGTAGAGCTCACACTCCAGAGGGAAATGGGAAGAATGAAGAGTATAGTCAGGACCCTGAATTTTAGAAAAGCAAACTTCCAGCTCCTCAAGGAGATAGTCGGAAGGACTCCCTGGGAAACGGTCCTCAGAGACAGGGGAACAGAACAGAGCTGGCAGCTCTTTAAGGAAGTGATCCACAGAGCGCAAGAGCTCTCGATCCCCAGGTGTAAGAAATCGGGCAAAGAAGGGAAGAGACCAGCATGGCTGAGACGAGACATGCTGGACAAACTAAGGAGGAAGAGGGAGCTGCACAGGCAGTGGAAGCAGGGACAGGCATCCTGGGAAGAGTATAGGGACGCGGCCCGGTTGTGTAGGAATGGGGTCAGGAAGGCCAAGGCTCAGCTGGAGCTAAACTTGGCTAGGGATGCAAAGAATAACAAGAAGGGTTTCTACAGGTATATCAGCCGGAAAAGGATGGTTAAAGAAAGCGTACCCCCACTGATGAGCGAGACTGGCAAGCTGGTAATAGCAGATGAGGAGAAGGCTGAGGTACTCAACAACTGTTTTGCCTCAGTCTTCACTGGGAAGCTCTCTCCTCACCCCACCCGAGTTGATGGATGGCATGAGGGAGACAGGGAGGGCAAAACCCTTCCTGCTGTAGGAGAAGATCAGGTTCGTGACCACCTGAGGAACCTGAATGCGCATAAGTCCATGGGACCTGATGAGATGCATCCCAGAGTCCTGAGGGAATTGGCCGATGTAGTCGCCAAGCCACTCTCCATGATATTTGAAAAGTCATGGCAGTCAGGTGAAGTCCCTGGTGACTGGAAGAAGGGAAACATTGTGCCCATTTTCAAAAAGGGTAGAAAGGAAGACCCTGGGAACTACCGACCTGTCAGCCTCACCTCTGTGCCTGGGAAGATCATGGAACAGATCCTCCTAGAAGCTATGCTAAGGCACATGGAGGCCAGGGAGATAATTTGAGATAGCCAGCATGGCTTCACCAAGGGCAAGTCCTGCCTGACGAACCTAGTGGCTTTCTATGATGGTGTGACAGCATCAGTGGACAAGGGAAAACCAATAGATGTCATCTATCTGGACTTCTGCAAAGCCTTTGACACAGTCCCCCACAACATCCTTCTCTCTAAATTGGAGGGCTATGGATTTGACGGGTGGACTGTTTGGTGGATAAGGAACTGGCTGGATGGCCGCATCCAGAGGGTAGTGGTCAATGGCTCGATGTCCAGATGGAGACCGGTGACGAGTGGTGTCCCTCAGGGGTCCGTACTGGGACCCGTGCTGTTTAATATATTCATCAATGACTTAGACAGCGAGATTGAGTGCACCCTCAGCAAGTTTGCGGATGACACCAAACTGAGTGGTGCGGTTGACACACCAGAAGGACGGGATGTCATCCAGAGAGACCTGGACAGGCTGGAGAGGTGGGCCTGTGTGAACCTCATGAGGTTCAACAAGGCCAAGTGCAAGGTCATGCACCTGGGTCGGGGTAACCCCCAGTATCAATACAGGCTGGGGGAAGAAAGGATCGAGAGCAGCCCTGCCGAGAGGGACTTGGGCGTGCTGGTGGATGAAAAGCTGGACATGAGCCAGCAATGTGCACTGGCAGCCCAGAAGGCCAACCGTACCCTGGGCTGCATCAGGAGAAGCGTGGCCAGCAGGTCGAGGGAGGTGATTCTGCCCCTCTACTCTGCTCTGGTGAGACCTCACCTGGAGTATTGTGTCCAACTCTGGAGCCCTCAGCACAAGAAGGACATGGAACTGTTGGAGCGGGTCCAGAGGAGGGCTACTAAAATGATCCGAGGGCTGGAGCACCTCTCTTATGAGGACAGGCTGAGGGAGTTGGGCTTGTTCAGCCTGGAGAAGAGAAGGCTGCGGGGAGACCTGATTACGGCCTTTCAGTATCTAAAGGGGGCCTATAGGAGAGATGGGGAAAATCTTTTTAGTAGGGCCAGCTGTGAGAGGACAAGGGGTAATGGTTTTAAACTAAACCAGGGTAGGTTTAGACTGGATATAAGGAAGAAATTCTTTACAATGAGGGTGGTAAAACACTGGAACAGGTTGCCCAGAGAGGTGGTGGAGGCCCCATCCCTGGAAACATTCAAGGCCAGGTTGGACGGGGCTCTGAGCCTCCTGATGTAGTTAGCGGTGTCCCTGCTCACTGCAGGGGGGTTGGACTAGATGACCTCTAGGGGTCCCTTCCAACCCAAAACATTCTATGATTCTATGATTCTATGAATCCCTGCCTCTTTCCCCTCACTTCCAGCACCAGATGTACCCTGGAGGTGGACCCTGTGACACGATCCCCAGCCCTTGGGGTTGTCTTTGGGTGCATCCTTTAGCCCACCTGCCACCCCCCCACAGCAGCGCCCGCACTTTGCACAGCAGACTGAGGCACTGCAGTGCCACCCGTGCCGAGACACCTTCGCATCTCAGCTTTGCACCGCCCAGCCACACGCGCGGCGAACAACCCTCCTGAGGTCATGCTACACCAGGGCCAAGGAGGCATCCCAGAAGAGATTTGGCCCACCTGCTCCCTTCTCCCAGCTGCACACCCAGGTCCCTTGCAGACTCACCCCACAAGAAGGGCTACTCCCGTGGCTACAGCTAGAGGGGAAGCCTGCTCTGCCCTTGGCGAGTGCCACCCAAGCAGCACCTCCCCGTCAACAGCCCCTAATGGGATCGTGGCCTTTGAGGGAAAGCAGAGCCCCATCCCCGGGCCCAGCGCCAGCATCATCAGCTGAGCAGTGAGCAGGGGTTTGCCAAAGCTGCCTAGCACTCTCCTGAGACTAGGGTATGCCTTTATAGCCCGAAACAGCTCCTGGCCACGCTGTACTCCTTGGTAGCTGTCATGACCACTGCTGAGAACCACTTGCAGCACTTTTCTGCTTTTTTTCATATCAATCGGCAGCTTCCAGCACAGTCCAGCAGATATTTCTGAGCAGGCAACAAGGCTGTCAGTAGGCAAGATACACACAAACACAGGGCTAGAAGAAAGAAGACATCATGTCACTGACGGTGTAGCCTCAGCATCCAACACAGGGCTCCAGCGTGGGTCTGCAAGCACTTATCAGCAATAACCCACGCAGAACCCGGGCTGGTGGTATGCCTGCACCTCCGTGTCACACAGGGTGGCCCCAGTTCCCACCATTCCTGAGGGGCTGCAGATGAGGATATGGGTGGAATGCTCCTATCCAGGGCCACCTCACTGGGTCAAGTCCTCACAAGCCATCAACCGAAACCCCACAGACATTCTGGGATGACCAGTAATTGCTTGCATCACTTCTGCAGCGTGCTTCCCTAAGAATTGCTGTCTAGTTTTTCTCAAGGAGGCTATTTTGTAACCTCTGTGCCCGTCCTTCTGTTTTGCTGCTGTGCTTGGTCTCTCACCAGGAAAAGATCTACTTTGAATAGGGTAAATGCCCATTTCCTACAAAGGCAAAAATACACCCACTTTGCAAAGTACTGTCAGTGGTCAAGAATCTGAAGCTTTAGCTTGCAGGCAGAGCAACAAGGACTGACGCTGCAGTGGCAAAGATGATACGTCTGGAAAAGTGTGGAAAAGACTACTCCTTGTATTATGTTTGCCATACACTTTGGCAGTATGAGACAGAGAGGACATACAAATGTCACATTTGTTTTAGGGCTGGCACCAAGCAATGCATACATCTGCTGCATGCAGGTCCAAAACTTTGTCAGAGCAGAGGAACACCTTTCATCCCTGCCACATACTTCTTCCATGAAACATTTGAGACAAACAGTAATGTACTTTTGTCAGGAAATGTCTTGGGAAGCACCAGCCAGAACACCAAGACAGGCATTGGATTTTGTTTCACTTGAAGGGAATGGTTGTGCTTTGGACTACAGGCACCTGCTTTGTACTTGGGTAGTAAATCACAGCGCTGTGCAAGCATGGAATTCATTCCTGAGGAGAATGCTATCACACTGGTTAATCAAATCTATGTTCCTCTGAAATTGCCTTTGACTGTGCTCTGATTTGCCTAAACATGGTTCAACGTTTGTGCCAGGCTGTCCTGTGAGTGTTTCCAAAACCCTTTTCCACTCTAAACCTGGGAATAAAAATAAGCACATGTGTTTTTAAAAAGAAGCATGGTGGTCCTAGGACTGTCCATATTACTTTCTCTACAAATACTTCTGGCCCTGACCAAAGGTGATCTGGCTTTCATGTAGGGCAGCTTCTGCGACAGATGAAAATAAATTGTTTATATGCTTAATTTTTTCTTGCCTGTAGCTCTACTGAATGCCATGCCCCTCTTAAAAACCTCATTTATAGAGCTCCAGTCCCAGGATCATACTGTTTGTAACAACTCTACCAAGAGTTTATTTTTCCAGGTGATGGCAAAAGGCCAGACCGTGGCCCTTTGCAGGAACAGATTCAGTCACATGGAGGCTACTGTAGTCTGAGGGACCAGCTGGGGACGGGAAAGGCTGTGGGGAGAAACTGATGTTCCTCAAAGCCTCTTGGAGGCAGAGGCTGCTCACAGGGAGGCAACGTGTTTCTGCTTTACTCTCAAGGTCCCCTCCCACTCGCTCCATCTATGCAACCAAGGCCACCTGCTGCCCCCACCCAAAGTGTCCTCTACAGCCTGAAGGCACATGGGCAAAGTGTCCTGCCATGCTGAGGGGCCCGGTGGCACACTGAAGGTATTCTCAGTGGCAGGGTTCATCAGGCAGCATTGTTTATAAATCCTTACCAGGCTTTTGCCTGTGGTCTGCAAGCAGTGCTTGGTCTTTGGAGAAAATATGCACTAGTCTTAGCTTTCTGAAGCAACTTATTTTTCCTTGTTTTTTTCTCCTGTTTTGAGAGAAAGAGGTGGGGGTGCAGGAGAAGATGGGTGTTAGACACAGCAGTAGTTTGGCCTCTCCTTTAATCGCTGTAATAAGGGGCCACCTGGCTTGGAAAGCCCCGAGATACACTGCAGATCAGCAAAGGGGAGGCAATACCCTGCCAGAGTGCCTGAATGCTCTCTGGTTGGTGAGGGCTCCGTCCTTACCTTTCGGCCCACAGTAGGTTTAAGGGCTCTACCGTGTACCTGGCACACAACCCTCTCACACACCTGCTTCTCACAATAGTTCGATGAGGCTGAATTGGAGCCCTCTCAAATACAGAGAGGTGTCTCAGTGGTATCTCATTTCAGTCATTCCCTGGTCCATAGCCTTACCCTAGCTGCAAAATATCACAACTCTTCTTCCCTGATGACTTGAATGCATCACATTCAGTGAGGCTGCACTACGGAGAGCTTTTGAAGAACAGTAATAATGAAACCTCTCCAGTGCTTTTTATCCAGTGTGTAAAACCCAAACTTGTGGTGGTTTTATCATCTCTTCTCTACCCGGGCATGAAACATCAACATACAAAACAGTTAAGCGCTCTGTTCCTCAAAGCTGCCTTCAGTCAACAAACCCCTGCCACCTATAAGGGATTAAATTCACACTTTTTGTGACAGACAAAGCTGTAGCTAGAAATTGGCCGTAATGCACTCAGAAGAGCTTCTTTAGCTTCTGAGGCAAAAGGGTGGGGGTGGGTGTGTGTGTGTTAAATGTGAGGTGGCCCTTGCACTTCATAATCTCTGCTCCTCTAGACTCTTTTTATCTGGGATCTCCATGCAGCTGATGTACTACAAAGTAGAGGACTTCAGGCTACTGTGGTAGGCAGGTTTTTGCGATTTCTACCCCTCTTGGATGACTGTTTGCACGGGCACTGCCATTGCTAAATGATTTGAGAGGGAAAGGTTCACACTCTGTTTCTGACATTTGCCTTCCATTGCGTCTACACAATTGCTCTGCTTATAACAGTTTCTGCAAGGAAAAAAAATCCTTTAGAAGTACATCACTATTTTTTTTGTCATCAAAGAAAGCAATTTCACCCAGAGGCTTATTAAGAGTGGAGGTGGAAGTGGAACTCTAACAGCAAAAACCCAGCAGGCATAATATGCTTGGTTTTCTTTTTTTTTTTTGTCCTTATTAATGCTAATCCCACATTGCTTATTGCTTTTTTGGAACAGTCTGATTAGAACAAAAAGAACTGATATTAGCATTAATTGAGAAAAGTTAATTTCACAATGCAGACAGGTAAATGACCTGCTCAGGACAATGCAAAACCGATGAAACCCAGATCTTTGCTACCATTTCCAGAGGAAGGTATTATAGACTGTTAATTCTGCATTATGTATTATTAATTGTGCATCTATTTTTCTTCTACCAACAAAACAGGATTCCTTCAGAATAATTTTTTCTTTCATTCTTTCTGCTTTATTACCAAGTAGTGATGGATGTTAGCTGAATATCTACAAACTTTCCATGCTTTTCTACACAGTTTCTGGATCTGCCTCTGGCAACATGTATGTAGGTTCAGCACTGATCCCAGTGATGTCAGTCTTTATTGAATTTACTGAGATTAGACCATGGCCTCTCACATTCAGCTCTCTGCTGAGGAATGTGCTGAATGGATTGACCAAAGGAAGTGCTCATTTTTAATCTCATTCAGAAATTATCAAAAGTAAAATAAAATTAACCCTGCAAGAATGATAGCCCTTGGAATTATCAGAGCAAACAGACAGGACTCTTATTTCAATTTGCTGCAAACCCTGTGGAAAATAATAGTCTTTGAATTAGATGTTTGGTTATCTTTTAGTTCTGTAGATCTCTCCACTCGGGTCTGCGTCTAAAGAACAACATCATCAAAGCAACACTGCAGGAGGAGCCAGGTCCTACAGCCCTCCTGCTTGGAGCATACTTCAATTCTGCCTTTTGTACGCCCCCTGAAGTGAGACGGGACACCTCCAGCTGCTCTCCCATCAGGCATCTGTTCGGAACAGAGGTCCATGTCAGGAAGACCCCTAAAGGATGTGCTTCTCTAGCCTTTCTTCTACAGAGCTGGTCTCCTGTGAAACATTGCACTCCCTCACTCAGTTGACAAGCCAAGAAGGCCAAACCCTAGAATATTAAAAAAATTAGTAATGCATAAAATCGGTAGCTGTGGTTTGCGCATAAAACATGGAAAATTTGAATATTGAATATCTCACAAAAGAGTTTTAGTTTACACTAATAGACTTAATTAACTCTTTCTTAGGTAATTATGAAAACGAGATCTCAGAAGAGGTAGATAAAGAAATCTCCTTATTTTAATTTTAAACTTTTTTTTTAAATCTATATTGTGTTTTGATTTTCACAGTTGTGCTTTTTTATGGCCTAATGCATCACAGAGTTTGGGCAATTCAGCATAGAATAAAAGGAAAAAAATGAAAACATAAAATGCCATAAATCTTTTCTCCCCAATTTGTTGGCACACTAAAATTGAAGCATTATTTCAACCCCAGTTTGGGGTTTTCATTGGATTGCTTTTTTCTCCTCAGGTTAATTCTGAAGAATGGGGCCTTGACATTTGTCTTAGTTGTCCTTTTGAACATTTAAATTACAGTTCATAAAACACTTTATGATAAAATCCTAACATTTTTACTGTGGTTTTTTTCACAAATTTTTAAAGAAGCCTTAACTGCTTATATATCATCCCTCTGTTGTTTTAGGGCTGACATCTTCCTACTTCCATCTTGGCCCTTTTGTTAAGGAAGCCTTGCTGAAAAAAATGGTATTTTCACCTGGGCAGTGAGGGATGTTTGCCCAGACAGATGGCTTTGAGGATCAAAAATAGCTTGCAGCCAGATGACTTCGGGTGAGGTGGAGGTGGGGGTGGTCACATCTGCCTATACACATCTGTGCACCCCTCTCATTGCTGCCCATGGAAGTCATGCCAAGTGCATTTCTTTTCCTGTGGAAAGGAAAAGTCATGCTGAAGAACTAACAAAGCCTTGGCTATGTGCACTTTTCAGAGGACTTTCTGATGATGATTAATGAGTTTTGAATCCTTCCCCTTTTTCATCCTACCTGTTTGTTGGAGCTTCTTTTATGAGGAGTGTCAGGACACATGAAAGGGTAATGTTGTCTTCTCCCTGGTGTCTGCTGGCCTGCAGGAGATATGAGAGTTCAACAAAAAAGCACTTAATGGTGTTAAAGGAGTTGGCATTAAATACTGCGTTCAGGTGGAGACAGGTAAAAACCAGAACGTCCATCCCAACATCCGCTGGAGTGGGTCCTGGTACAAATGTCATCTGCAGGCTTCTCCTGGGTCAGGCTTCTCTCTCCTTCAGTAAAAAGCCATGCACAGCCAGGGTGTAGCTAAGAAATAAATAGGAAGGGAAAAACTCTGAAGGACAGCACCTACCTTTTTTTTTTCTGAGCCCTTTCATGCCTACATGCCTCCCTGAGAAATGAAGGCAAGTTAAAATCAAAGAATCACCTTGTAATTCAGGTCTGTGACAGAACATGAATGTGTTTCCGAAAACTGAAGCCCTCTGAGACCTGGAGAGCTTGTGGTTTGGCCCATGCTGCCTTCGCTTTATGGTTATTTTCCTAGGGTAGCATTGACACAGCTCCTGTCCAACATCGGGTACTACTTCTGCCTTACTTACAGCCGAGTAACCACTGCCCCCAAGTGCCCATCTGGAGGCTATTTTTTAAGTTGGGGGTTCACAAGGTTTTGCATGTGTGTGATGCTGGGGTTAGCAGCGAGGCCACCTCACAGGCTGTGTAGTCTCAGCCTGGCCAGATCCGGTGGCAGCTTGCCTGGCTGAATCACCTCCTCTAGTATCCCACAACCCATTTTCTCCCCACCAAACACCTATTGCCTCTCAGAAACCATGATTTTTTAGTGTCTTCGTTTCCTATGGTATTGCCTTTATACCCTGCACAGTGAAAATCAGTTCCTTGAAAGCCACTTCATTGTCAAGGTCAGTGCCAGACTACCATGAAGTTTTGGTCTTCCATATACTAAAAACCCTAGATTTCCTTATGCCTCCAGCCAGAATCACAGCTCTGTGTCATCCGGCATCATTATACCTTCTCTTTGCCTTTCAAATAAAATCAAATGCACTCTTTTTACTTGGGCAGTATGATTCTCCAGCATTCATCTTCCCAGAAAAAAGAGACTTCCCCTATTATAAGGCTCAGGCCCTTTCTTCCCTGAGCAATTATCTCCTTCAAGATTTCTTGCTGCCTTATCATCAGCAACTCTTTTCAAGACTCTAGCTCTACCATATTTTTTTCCTCCTTTCCTTCTTTTCTGGATGCCCCCTCCAACTTCCCATCCTCATGCTCCTTGAATTTATGAAGTGTCTTTCCACACTTACCTGCATTCTCCTGCCCCTCTTCCCTTGCAGAAGCTACTTTCACTTCTGTCCCTCTCCTTCTGGTCTCCTCCACAACATTTCTCCACACCGCAATGACCCTCCCTCTTCTCTGATCCCTGCCTGCCCTTGCTTGACGGACTGTGGTGGGTCCCATGGTGGCTGTCCCAGCCTCAGGGTCACCCACTCAGTGTGGCAGCAACTCCAAGGTGGCTCTCCGTCAGCCTAAGTCCATCCAGTGCCACCAGCTACTCTGTGTGTCCCTAGCTGACAGCCACTTTGTTGTTCCCTCTTTGTCACCCCGTGGTGTGCTCCATCAGTTTTTGGATGAGGGGTGTTGAATAGCTCCTGATAAATACTTCCAGGCATCTTGCCTGAAGCAGCACCAAAAGGAGTAGCAGCCAAGCCCCTCCAGGCTTCAGCCTCCCCGCAAACCCTAAGATTGGGAACCCCTGAGTCCCACTCCGCTTTGTGGGCACCGACCTCTCCCCCTGCTGTGGCTACATTGCGCAGGCAGGAGTCTTGCTGCTGTTCTTCAGGCTCCAAGGCTGGCTTGATGATCATAAACCAACTAACTTGGCATCCATCAGGGCATTATTGGTGCTGCCACACAGATAACGAGGTCTGATTTGACCTGATCAGGTCTGTGTCTTTTTCTTCCATTACCATTTCAGAGTTCTCCTAAGCCACAAAAGAAAGTACTTTGAAGAGGCTTCCCAGTTCTACACTGGGACAAACTGGAAATGTCGGTGATATTATTCCCAAGGTCTACAGTGCCCATTCTTGCTCATTATTGTCTCAAGTGACATTTCATAACCTCAGGGATCCATGACAGGCAGTGCACTTGTGGGTGATGGCTGAGCTTCCCCAGTGGTCAGAAATCACAGACACAGCAGTGGTGGTCCTCAGCATCATCCTAAGCATGTCAGGATCAGTGAGAAATCATAGAATCATAGAATGTTTGGTGTTGGAAGGGACCCCTAGAGGTCATCTAGTCTAACCCCCCTGCAGTGAGCAGGGACACCGCTAACTAGATCAGGTTGCTCAGAGCCCCGTCCAACCTGGTCTTGAATGTTTCCAGGGATGGGGCCTCCGCTACCTCTCTGGGCAGCCCGTTCCAGTGTTTCACCACCCTCATTGTAAAGAATTTCTTGCTTATATCCAGTCTAAACCCTCCCTCTTTTAGTTTAAAAGCATTACCCCTTGTCCTGTCACAGCTGTCCCTACTAAAACTCCTGTCCCCGTCTTTCCTATAGGCCCCCTTTAAGTATTGGAAGGCCGCAATCAGGTCTCCCTGCAGCCTTCTCTTCTCCAGGCTGAAATGAATTGCCTATCACACAGTACTGTTTTATTCAAATGTATTGAAGGTAATTAAACACGTTTGTTTAGTGCGCACAGTGCTTGCTTTGTATTTAGGATAACTATATATGAATGGATTGATGGTATTTGAATCTCAGGCGTCTGATATTACAGTTAAATAAAACAGGCCATGAATACACACTACAATAATATTTACTTGAAATGAAGGATGGAAAAAAGAGAGACCACAATAATGCTTTCAAGCCCCAGTAGATCTGTGATTTGTGCTAACTTGGGTATAATAATCTTCTATATCTACGTTGATGTGTCCATCAGAAACATTAGCATGAAAATCAAGGAAAAAAATTAGACATCGGTAAGCTAAAAGCCATTTCTTTTTCCTCTATGACAGAGACAGCCTCATTCTGACCCCTTTATCACTATTAGAAATTCAGAGCAACTGATTCAAGAGTTCAGTTTGTAATGTGTACACACACATTAGGAAGAACATATGGAAATGCTTTCTCTGTTCAGCCCAGTGAGTAATGCAGCAACGCCTGGATTCCTCTCCCACACACAGAGTGACTGAGCAGAAACCCTGCTGGTAGGCTGAGCAAGGGAAAAAAAAGTCCTGTTTTGTTAATGTGATACTTTGCAGTCAGGTCAGCAACACTTCTGAGGCTGTTCTACCAATGACTCCCCAGCGGTATGATGGCTTTACAAAGCCTGTCTGGAAGCAGCAAATAATTGCCAGCAGGCAAAAGAGACTTTTAAGAAAAAGAAAAAAACATGAGAGAAAACATGATATCGGGTACCTACCTGTTCTGCCCAAGAGGCAACTGAGAGCGCTGCAGCCTGTGGTGCTCAGGGAGGACAAATGCAGGGGGAAACCTCTGGGGCAAAGCTCTTGCGGATGTTGCTGAGTGCTGCCAAGCAGGTCCGGTCTCACTCACAAACTGGCCACTCTTTCTCCACCTCTTGCTTCATCCTACCTTTCAATTACTTTCAGGTTTTACTTCTTAACATTTCAGTATGCAGAATAAACCCACCAATCTCAAGCATCATTTTTATCAAAGCCAAATCAACAGTGAAAGGGAGCCTTGCAAGAAGACCAGACCCAGATGTGCACTCATATAGACTAGAGAAACACACAACCGTAATGCCTTTGGTTTACATCTTGAAGTCTCTTCACTTCCTAAGCCAGTGATCATTTTATTCTGGAAGCTTCTCCAGCATGTACAGAAAAGACCTGTACGAACTCAAGGTGATCTTTCATCCTAAATAGAGAGCATGCTGTAGAAATTGGAAATGAAGCTCTCTTCAGGTTTTGCAGTTTGCATTTTGACTTTCCACCAGCTCAGAGTTTCGTGCTATTTCCAGGTTAACTAGAGCCCAGACATGGCTGAGTTTTGCTTGGCCTGAGTATTTGAGAATAGATGTACCCAATGCACCTGAGATAGGGCACAGCTGTAGGACACAGGGAGGAATGAGACCGTTGAGAAGTACTTTTCTCATGGAGGGTTCTTCCATAGGGCTTGGTGAAACAGTGAAATGCGCCTGCCTTGCTCGTGCAGTCAGGGCATGTTACGTTGCATAAGCGAGTCCTGCTGCCTTTCCCCAGTTTGAGCGGTGCTCTATCCTAGCCCTGTCAGGAGGTGTTATTTCCAGAACTGTGAGCCTGTTGGTTACCCATTTGTGTTTCACACATACCCTGCCTTTCTAAACAGACAAGCCTACTTCCAAGCAGACTTGGTCTCATTAACCACGTAATCTGGAACAGAAATACACATCCATAATTTACACATAGCTGAAAAAGCAATTGTAAACTTTTAAGTGTTCAGCATCGCAGCCTGGCTTTGGTTATGTTACATGACAGTATGAGCTTTAGAACAAATGCAATGCAGTACTCCTTTGTTTCACAGTATCTGAATATTTGATAGCATTGGTGATCCCCCTCAGCCTCCGCCCCATATCATACCTAACTGACTTTCTAATGTGTTTACTGCCCAAATGAGGATTGAGCTGTGTGATGCACATTACCTGTTCCCTTTCCCTACTGCACTGACTTGACTGCAGGCCAGATTTGACGTGGATACCACATCAAGATTTTCAGACAAATAATAGATTGCAAAATGTGTCTTAGCCAACACTGTGTCCTAGTCTTGCAGTAGCAATACCATAAACAGGATCATGTTCTTCACTGTATCTTAATTATATTAGCATCTCCTTCAACTAATTAGTAGCTCATTTACTTAGAGCCAAGGTACTACAGATTAAAAAAAGCTCTTATGTTCACTTTCTTACTGGTGTCCTGTTTCTCATTGAGGGACCGACCCTTCTTCCTCCCCACTGTCCTGGTTCCCCCTGTGCACCTGGCTTTTTAACTGCTGGATTCCCTGCTGCCTTCCAGGTCTGGGGTCATGCACAGACACCTGTGAAACATTTATCAAAAACCTCAGATGCACCTGTCTGCCTTCAGCTTCTGCTCAAAATGAGCTGCACATCACAGGGATGTTGTGCGTGTTTCATTAACTTTTCATCAAATCTAGACACTGGGTTTCTCCACTAGAACTTTCCTTAATGAACAACCTGACTATTCACTACCAGCCAGCTTTTTCCACTCTGAACTCTGGAAACTATCCTGTGGGGCGAATTGCATAGTACCTTGTGGTAGGAACAGTCGTCTTCCTTCCCCTCTGACCAGAGACAAAGCCAGGCAAATGTGTACAGCATAGAGACTGGAATTGTTGTTCTGGGATGTGACCTGAGGAAAACTGGGTTCGTTCAAACCTGTGTCTAATACACAAGGAAGAATCTGCAGCTTATCCACACAGACGATGATGGCAGAAGGAAAAGGCGGCTGGTTTTGAACCTGACTGTGTAGGGCACATCACACTTTTGGCCCTTGCTTATACTGAGGATCTAAAAGAAATTCAAGGCTGTTACTTAGTAGCTAGTGGCATGCAGAGAGCACCCAGCCAGTGGAAAACACACATGGCAGAGACCCCAGGGGCTGGCAATAATTTCTTAAATGGGTTACTGGCTCAACGCAGCCTTCACATCTCACAGTGCTGTAGCAGCCCTCAGCTGACTTCAAAGACCTGCTCACAAACACATTTGCCATCAAGGACACGCTAAGGGGGAAAAAGAAAGAAAGAAAGAAGGAAAACAACCGGAGATATTAGTTTAAAACAGTAATATACTTCTCTGGGTAAGACTTACCTAAAAGTCATTGCAGCTCATGAAAAGAATGCAAGGAAAAAAAAGATATTCTCCAGTGGAGAGAAAATGCGTGCAAAAGGAGTTAAGCCACTTGTAATTTGGCATACACAGCATTTAGACACTGGTCACTGCCCAGCCTGCAACAACATATACATGATTCTGTCTATATTTTAGTTTATTGTTACGCCGATGGGATACAAGAACATAGTCGATGATGAGTCTAGTTTGGGGACTGGAAGTCATTTTATATGGAATTTAACATCTTCTGAAGGTACAGACCATGAACTCTGAAAAGAAACAATTCTGTACAGAGATAACTTCAGAGGGCCACAGCATCAGGCCCATAGGGCAACACGGGCCAGTGACCAGAGGGGAAGGATGAGTTATTCTGGGTATCAGTCAAGGGGCACCGAGAACCACTGGGACTTTCATCTCCCACTTTGGGCCAGCTCTTCTTCTGGCCATTTAGTCTGTGAGATCTGTGAGTCCTGGCCCTGACAAAGCTAGGCACTGGTTCAGCAAGGTCCTCAAGGATGTCTGATTCATGTTCTGAAACTCTTGTCATTCACCAGGATGAGAAACAGAGAAGCTCATCTCACTGCACTAAGTTTAGGCTTTTGAGCTAACATCACACACTTAATAGAAGAACAGAAGAAGAAGAATGGAACAACACACACACACACACACACATCCCCCCCCCTTTTTTTTCCTCAGGAGAAGGAGGTAATATATAGACAGAGGCATTTTTATGTTATATCAGTATTAGCTGTTTCAGAGAACAAAAGTTCTGGCAGCAATTCCACTGAAAAACCTTTAATCAAAGTAAGTGACATAAAAAAATTGACAAGTCTGGTGTAAGTGGCATTTTGTTTGGCATGACCATAATTTTGCTCTTTGTCATTATTGTGGTCACCAGAAGAAAAGGCTTCACAGTGCACTAATGTTTTTTTTGTTAAGCCATATCACTGATGCAACTGTGCTTTTTGTGTCTAATGTACATCAACATAACAAGGTATTGACTGGTGCCTGGAGTTCACTGTTAAGGGTGGACAAAAACATCACAACAAATAAACTGGTAAACAGTTATTGGTGGCATTATTTGCAAGGGGACTTTATGGGAACATTGCCTGACCATAATTATTGCATCTCACTGACTGATATGCAGCACAAAATACTGAGACGGTGGAAGTTTTTGGGGTCTGCTTCCAAAAATATATTCGGTAGTGACTGGCAGCCTTTGGTGATGCAAAAACCAGCTACATCTATGAACACCCAAAGGGTGGTAAGAGAAGCAGTGTCCGCAGCTTGAGAGCAGGGGCTGCCGTGCACCCTGCCGCGGCCAGAGGTGGGATGCGGTGACCCCCGAGGGACCAGGGGCACATCCCCCTCACAGGGCTCTGGCAGTCACCACAGCCGTGTTGGGATACAGCTGCATACAACTATCCTGGGAACAGGATAACTGTACTGCAGTAGTGGAGAACCAGTGCATCTGCCCTGTCTTTCCGCCCTCTCCCTCTCCCCTGCTTGTGCAAAACACAGCTTTGAGCAGAGGAAGGAGCAAGGGGAGTGGAGCTGGAAAGGGATGGGGCAGAGCAGAAGTCCACTCCAAGCAGTCTTCCTTTTACGTGAGGCTTTGGGTGAACCTTGCTTTGGTGGGGTCAGCAGTGTCCCTCTACAGTTTTTAGATAGTTCCAAGATGTGTGGGATTCAGAGAGGCAAAGGGTTTCCTGATCCTCTCCTCTCCTTCACCTCTTCCCCAGTGTTTTGGGTCTTTGTGGGCCCATCTTTCAAAATACATGCTCCAATACTTTCAAGTCAGGAAGGTGGTTTGTTTTGTTTTTTTTTTTCCATTCTCCTTGTGCCTTCTACTTATGGCTTGCACAGCTATTTTATTTATTTTCACATTCTTTTATTTCTACATACTATCACTTCTTCACCTTAGTCCGTGCTGATGTACCCTTTAGATGGCATCTCCCATTGAGGAAGTAAATATTCAGGACCCATAAAAACCGAAACTCAGCTCAGGTGTGGGGAATGTAGAAGACTTTACCTTGACAGCAGAGTTACAGCTGGAAAACAGAGGTAGCATCAGCAGGAACCGAAGATTTCTCTCCACCCATTGCTGTTCCAATTACAAATGTGAATGCTTAGGGAAGCGATCCATCAGACCTCAAAAAACAAACAAACCAGGCTAGCACTCCTCGGGTCTGTGTTTTCATTTCTTGTCCCCTCGCTATTTATTTGCCTGCATCTTGCTTGTCATCCAGTGCCTCCAAGCGCGCCCAGCCCTCTTCCCTAACGTAGCGTCTCCTTTAATAATGTAGTCTGAGCAAATTGCAGCCTGGCAAACTGCAGACTCATCAGGGTGGCAGAGGCACAACACGAGTAGGTGCTTTCCCCTTGTAATACTTTACCATCAAAGAAGCCAATAAATATGATATCTTCATTTGCTTTGAGACACCCTATGGCAGAGCAGATCAAGCTGCTCTTTTCCTTCATTACAACTGTGCCTTCTCTCTGCAAGATTAACGAGCACTACTGTGGATTTGGGGTATCTGTGCTGCCAGGGATTGCTTGCAGCCATTGCTAGCCAAAGTGCAGCAGCACAGCAATAGCTGATACGCTGCTCATCAAAACCAGCAATCTCTGCTTCTTCCTCGCCATTAAAACGATCAGTGCTGCACCCCGAATCGGCCGTGTCACTGCCTGTCGCCTGATTCACACATGATGTGGAAGAGTACGCTTCTAGGAAACCAGCCCTTTTCTTCAGGGCAGGGAGGACGAAGTTGTGAGACAAAAGGAAAGTTTACTAGATAGCACTGATTTAATGATGTTAATAAACCACCACTATTAGTCCAATTACATAAGAGCAGGTTACCCTGCCAGCCCTAATGCCAGAAGATGATAAATGCAGATTAATTTCAGCTTCTTTACCTTATTCAGTTCTCCAGATAGGGAATGAAATGCCTGAGTTTATCTTTTTGTAAATGGCTCTGATAAAGTTTAATTCTGACTTATAAAGGGCTTTCAGGCCAGCAGAGGAAATCCTTTGCTCTCCCCTTAAGTAGGGCTGAAATTGCTCTCAGCTTGCAGTTACTTTACAGCCTAAAAGGTGGGAACTTAAGGTGGTTTTCCCAGGTTTTTTGGTACAGGAAATGCTCCCTTAGAAATGCAGAAGAGAAGCAGTGCTTAGCCTGTCTCGGAAGCGTTGCATTTTGTTTTGGTCTGTTGTCAGGCAGTCATTTGGAAAGATACCCATCTCACTGGATACCACTGCAATGGTGCAGGTCAGAGTCGGGGGAGAGCCAGGTGGTTTTGTGCCATTATGTCATGGCAAGGCACTGAACAAACAGGACAGTGTCACCAATACAATATCTATACCATTAGTTGTAGAGACACCAAGCAGGATCTGAGCCGCTGAGCCATATGCTTCCCAGGCACAGACAGGCTCGCACATGCGCAGAGACGGCACATTCACCCCTCTGTCAGCACTTCAGCCCATGGCTGACCCCACAGTCCTGACCCCACTCTCTCAAAGCTACATTTCTGTGCTCTCAGGGCACCGAGCCTCTGCTAGCACGGCCCAGGGTGAGGCAGAGATGCATGGGGGTACTCATGGGGCCGTGCTGTGCCTGACAAGTCCTGCCTCGTGGCTTTGAAGATATGCCTCTAATTAACTACTTACCGCCAACATCAAGTTGGGGGCAAGAGAGGAGAGGGCATCCCATCCCCTGTTTTGCATTCTACCTGGCTTTTAGCTTAATTTCCTGTGGTTACACTTCGCCACTTGATCCTGTCCCTTGATCCTTGCACAAGGGTCTAAACAACAGTGGCCACCCCAAATTACTGTGCTGGAAATGGCAGAAGCCTATGCTTTGAAATGCACAGTGCTGCTAGGTTAGGAATAGACAAGCCATTTTAAATGTATTTAAAATATTAGTTTAGAGTGATTATAATTATCCTATTATAAAGTATATTTGCAAAAATAACAGTCCTGGACATGGGTCTTTCAGGACAAGTTTCATCTCAAAATGAACTCTCACAGCAGTTAATATCACTGTGAGACTGTTAATTATATCTTGGCAGAAATGAGACCCCTATAATTAGGCTGATGTGTTTGACAGACTGTTTTTCACAAAGAAGTTGACCACAAATACTTCTTGATCGACCTAGCAACCTTCCCATTTGAAAACCCCTATGCAAATGTGAAAGATACAGTCCATCTTGCTTCTCTAGTGGGCTTGATATGATTCGACAGGCCTTACTGAGTAGTTTGAAGCCAATTTGTTAGTGGACTGAACTAAGAGGTAATGAAAGAGCTTTAGGTCTTGAGCTGTGAGAAGGCAGTTGGCCACATATTGTCCTATACATTTTTTTTTCCAAAGATAGCTCCAGAGCTTCTCACCTTCCATCTTCCCCTTGCCAGACCCTCCACTGTGGTGATGTGCTCTGGCATTTCAGATCCCCAGCTGCCTCTCTAACAGCAGTGGTGTTAGCCACGAGACTCCTAGCCATGATATCAAAAATAAAATTCCCATTACAATCACCTCTAGGTGATGAGACCTTAGATGAGAAGAGGGACAGCTAGAGGTCATCTCCACCCCTCCATGCATGCTCTGTCTCACATGCTGATGCTCCCTTGCAACATCCCCTGGGCTTAGGGCAAGTGGAGAAGGCAGAGCTAAGGCCAGCAGCAGCCACGGCCTATGGAAGGGTCTCATATTTTGAGGATTCAAAGAAGTCCCCTGTAAATTGGGCAGACAGGAAAGACTGTTTGTTCACAAGTAAAACAGGGCTTGTTTTCAGGGTATCCTATGTTGATACCACATTATGCGACCAGTTCAATAGCTATAGTGGGTCTGGTTGGGATGGAGTTAACTTTCTTCATAGCACCCCTTATGAAGCTGTGTTTTGCATTTGTGACAAAAGCATTGTTGGTAACACACCGATTTTTGGTTATTGCTGAACAGTGCTTGCACAATGTCAAGGCATTCTCTATTTCTCACTCTCCTCCTCCTACCAGGGAGCAGGTTGCAATGGGCAAGAGGCTGGGAGCGGACACAGCTGGGACAGGTGACCTAGACTGACCAAAGAGGTACCCCATACTACATACTGTCATGCTTGACAATAAAATTGAGGTAAAGGAAAAAGAGGGATGGATTTTGGCTTCCAAGGTGACCATTACTTGGAGACTGGCTGGTCATCGATCTGCCTGTGGGAGGTGGTGAGTGATTATTGCCTTTGCATCACTACGGTTTTCCCCTTTTCCTTCACCTATTAAGCTGTCTTCATCTTGACCCACAAGTTTCTTGCTTTTGCTCTTCCTAGTCTCTCCTTCATCCCACTGGGAGTGTGGGAGTGAGTGAGCGTTGGTGTGGGTGCTTCGCTGCTGGCCAGGGTCAACCCACAATACCTGAAGATTAGAACACTGGTACCCTGAGACTCAGCTGTTCTAAAACCTACCATGGTATCCTTTCTGCCCATCCATCAGCAGTCCACAAGAGGAAGAGCCCTTCATGGCCTGTAACAGTAGGTATTTCAGAGTGGGATGGAGAGGGGGGGACAGGGACATTGGTTTTATAAAGCTTCATTTAGAAAATGGAAAATAAAAGATGCAGTTGGACAAAATTACAAATATTCCCAAAGGAGCCAAGTACCCTAACGTGCCTTTGCTTTCAGAGTGCAAGGACAGCCAAACACCCCTTGGATTCAGGCTTTCGTTTCATGTCCTCACAAAAGTTACTTAACAGAAAATCACATAGTCCATAAGTTTTTAAAGAAGTGAGCTGGTAAACATGGGGTGGCTGACCCACTTTGCTGTCAGCAACCAATTGGAGCTTGCTCTTTGTGTGCCCAAATTAAGGCAATGTGCCTTGGCTTAAGTTCTGCTTAGTGAGGTTTAAGCTAAGGGATGCTATTTCACGGCAGGGAGAAGATAAGGACCTGCACAGGGATATTCAGAGGGACTGAGCTGAAGGAAGCTGACTCAGGGAGCGCAGTCACATGCCTGTATTTGGTCAAGAATATTCTTCTTGTCTCATGCCCCATGTACAGTAGAGCCATCTCCAGCACAGCACCCTGGTGCAGAGCCAACCTTATCCCCTCCCCAGCATGGGCCCATCTCTCTTCGGGATGAAGGGCTTTTTGCTGAATTGGTGGAGAGTTTTAGGGATTTGCTTTTCTTAATGCAAGGTTTAGTTTAGATTATTATATCAAAGCAGCATTTGAGAGAGAAATTTCTATTAGAATGACCCAGCAGCCTTTTTCTGCAGGGTTTTGTCCATTCTATCCCTGTCACTACAGAAAGGCATTTTTTTAAAGAAAACAACTTGAAATCAAAAGTTAAATTGTTGAAGTGCAGGAAATGCCCTAGAATCATGTTGCAAGGACAATACTCCTGTTTAGTGCAAAATCACTAATGCCTTCAAAAGCTGTTGCTAACTAGAGCTGCCTCAACAACACCACAAGCTGAAATGATCCTTGAGATTCAAAGCCCCTTTTTCTCATTTCATTCGATTTGTCAAATAAGTGTGATAAATAGTTTGAGAAATGGCTGCTGAAAGTTAAACCTGACATGGAGCAGACCGTGCCTTTTTGGCTGGGAAGAAAAAGAAAGAAAGTTGGACTGCACTGAGGAAGAAGGTCTGGGCCACAGTACCCACAGAGAAGCAGATGAACAGTTTTTGTAAATGAGGTTAGCAATGTGGGTTTTTAAGTATTATATTCCCATAACTGCTATCACTAATAAACATTTATGTTGGTGCAATGCCCAGTGATTTCAGCCTGATGAGAATCCCTACAAGGCTCCACTGTGGTAAGTTCTCTACAAACTGATGACAGTCTGTGCTTTCCATTATCCTGGAATACTTGATATATTTTTATTACAGTGGATAGCTTGGCATGAGTGATCTGCTTCTGGCTGCATTTACAGCCAAGCCTTCTTGTTTTCACAGGGTTGAACATTAAGATGTTTGCTAAGAGGGATTAATTTCCTTATACCTCAGTGATGTTCAAAATAAGCTTTTTGGATAATTCCGGCAGTTTTTTCCTCCAATTGCAGTGTATTCCCTAAGCCTTGTGAAACTGTGGACTGATTTATTTCAAATTCATTTCCTCCAGCAACCTTTCTACTTCTCAACAACGTTTTTACTGTAATACCTTCTCTAGTGATCTTCACTTGAGCACTCTGAGAGAGTGAAGTGTCATTATCTTCAGCTTTCCAAGCAGGCACAGACTAATATAGAAAAGGAATTCATCTCACTTAACTTCAGCCATGTAAAAGGTAAGGACCTGGTCTAAGCTTGTTTTATGTAGGCTCTTTCTATAGTCCTCATGGAGAGAGATTCCTTCAGGAGGTGATAAGTCCCACCTCTTTAAGGCACTTCCCTTAAGAGTGGGACAGTTTGTCCTCTGGAGATTCCTTGGTTGTGGGAATATAAGAAGGATGTGAAAGAGCAACGAACAGTAGCTAGGTTGCCTGATTTCTTAATTCAACACCTCTACCTCCCTGTGAAAGTACACAAAAAATGGTAACATAAATTGTGCATCCCAACACTGTGAGTCCTGTACAATGAAACTTTGTAATTTTATATGCAGTTTATTTGACCTTATGCATGCTTATTTGTGTACGTATGTATTTAATTTTACTGTATTCCATTTTATATAGTGACAGCAGCACTCAGCAGACTCCACTGCAAAGTTTTCAGGGAGTGACCAAGGTTGGAGTGGGTCGAGAATTGAGTATTTTTGCTAGAATTGCTCTTTGTCCAGAGGTTGCCCTACAGCTTACAGATCAATTCTCATTTTGCTCTCTGTGTGTAAGTATTATAATTTGTAGAGGTATCATGCCTTGGTAAAGGTAAGTGCCTGAGTTGATACAGCTCCTGTATGCCATGACTATGTGTACATTTACTTGCAGAGTAATGTATGCACAACAGCTATGAGACCTCTTGATTACCATCAATGTCTGGATGCTGGGAGCATTTCTTATCTTTTTATGTTTGTAATTCTGTATCTTCAATATACAGAGCAACCGCATGCCAACATCTGTTTCACTAACTATCTGTTGATAGTTAAGAAAAGTCAAATCTTAAAGCCATTGTGTGCCCAAACTTCCTTCTTTCCTAAAGAAGAAAACTATAAAAAGGAGACGTATTTTTAGATTCATTTATTTGGTGGATTTAAAGATGTGGAAGACTTCTAAGTCTTGGGAAAAGGCTTATGAAACAACATGCTTCCACTTATCATTCACTGTCTTGTAGATGTTCAGCTTTCTGAAACCCATAAGCAAATACATACTTTTTCTCCTCAGGTTAGTGAGTTCAAAGTAATGAAATCAGAATTTGCCATAGTTCATAAACATAGACATCATCGCCATTCAATGTTAACATCGGCGTTTCATCTTCCCATCATATTTCCATATTTCTCTTTATATGTTTGAGTAGCAGTGATTTTTGGAGTCCAAAGAAGCAAACTTGCAAGCAGGGAGGAAAGAGGATTCTTCACACTTCCTGATCCGAGCAGGGTGACTTCCCAAAGATGGAAGAGCCTGTGAAAAAAATGTCCCTGAACAGGCAGGATCAACAAGTTGCCTCCAGTCAGCGAGTCCACCCCTCCCAGATTCAGCCTTGAACACCATGGAGCCCATGGTTGTGCACCTTCAGGTTAGAAGAGATGCTAAAATCATAAAGGACAAGCTCAGTTATGCAAAGTAATTAACTGACAAACTCTTCTCCTCCATTCACACTGAGTGACCCCTTGCTGAAAGGAGTGGGACTACCTGGGGAGAAAGGAATTAAGTGAGCAACTGCTATAATTTTCCAGCCCTTTCTACACTGCAAAAATAGCCCTGACTGTACAGTTATATAAATGGATTGCTAGGGGTAAAGGGATTCGTCAGCAAGGATCCAGTTCTGCAGTAGGAAGCTGGAGGACCTAAAGATATACGTGCACATGCTTCTCAGCACCAGTTACATTTAAGCAAAATGAGTCCCATGAGTAGGGGCTGTACTTTAACAAATGGCCTCACTTCTCTACCCTAGGTCCCACCCAGTGAATAATGTGAGAGTTATGGTGGATACACAAAGAGCAGCCTAGCAAAGCAGGTTTGCTTTCAAAACACTGCTCCCTATGGATAAGCCAAAAGCCTACTTGGCAGCTGTGTGAGAAAGTTTGCACTGATTATGATCTGGCTCAACAAAATAATTTGGGGCCTAATGTATGCAAGGCAGGACCTTTTCCCAGCGCTTACTCAAATTTAAAGGCGCTGGCTAGCAAGAGTGCAGCTTGCAGGGCTGAAAAGGGAGGAGATTTTCACTCTGCTCTTTACAGATAATTAAATGTTGCTAGAATTCAATGGGAGAAGGCTTATATTGCACCTGTAACTGCCTTGTCCAGGAGAGAAGAAGAGCCACGGCTGTAAATACTGCATACAGGTCCATACAGTCATGAGGTGGGAATCAAAGGGCACTCTGTGGGCAGTCAATGTAACTTCACTCCTGAGCAAGCGAAAAGCAAGAAAGGAACCCATTTTCTTCTTTTGCAGCTTTAAGGGAAGCCCTACTGTAAGGAAGACTCCCTAGCATAAGCCGAATTTGGAGACCAAGTCTAGCACACGTTAATTTGCCAATAATTACCAGGATACTTACACCACTGGAGTGTTTGGTTTAAGAATAATGGAATCACGTGGAATATATGTCTGCTTGTGTCCATGTAGTAATAGCATGGGCTGCCTCTGATTTTTATAGCAAGATTTTTCTACTCCTCTGTGTAACTCACCCTTTAAAACTCTCAGGTCTGAAGACAGTCAGAGAAACTCTTTCTGAGAGCATTTGCATAAACGTTTATCTGTTGAAGTACATTATTTTTTAATAAGCAGCTGCTAAATGGATTGACATTCCTGCCAAAATGGGGGCTACGTGTGTGGGGGTGTCCTGTAGAAGCACAGGGATAAAGTGTGCTGTAAGTTGAATTCTACAAAAACAAAAAAAGAATGTGCAGGCCAATGTCTAGGTTCCAGCTTAAGATAAGGGAGGTGTAGGTTAAGTCCAGGCTCTGCCAGATTCAAAGGAGAGCTTTTCATTGCTGGGCGATCCAAGTCACGCAAAGTAAAACTTAAGCACTCAACCGAGACCAAGTATTATCTCACTGCAGGGAACAGACTCGCACTCTCTGACAGAAATTGCAGAAATGCAATTCTGAATAGTTTTCTGTTGCTGAAAGTGTTACAACTACCTCTAGTCTATGTTTAAAATACAGATATGCCTGTGCAGCTACCCGTCAGCTGGTAAGGCTTCTGTGCTGAGCTGCTTCTCACAATGCGTCAGAGAAGAAGTCTGCATCCATAAGGTCACCAAAGCCACTCCAGCTCACGGTGAAAGGCAAGGGAAGTCCCACAGGGCCTGTATCAGGACTGCAAAGACAAGACGCTTTTGGTTTCAATCTGTAAAAATGGTGATTCTCTAATATCTAGAATAATTTTTATTCTTTTTGGCAGAGAAAGAAAACACAGAAACAGCCTGCAGTGGAGTTGTTCATCCTTAGGACTTACTTATCTACATTTCTGGGGAATGAAAGAGATTGAGGGTGAACTCATCAGTGGGAAAGGCAGACATATCCAACGGGGGAGAAAGCAGCAAAGCAAGGCACATGAGAGAGGAGAGTGAGCGTGGAACCAGGGGCCCAGGTGTCCAACAAAAACCACCATTAGAGAAGTTGTAGGCTGCAGAGCAGGAAGGCCGCATTGCTGACTAAAGTTGTGCCAAAGGAGACCAAATGGCTGTCAGAAGAAGAAATCAGTGGAAAAAAGAAAAATCAGAAGAAAAAGTGGAGCAGCAGGTGACTGTGAAACACTTGAGGCTCAAGGCCTTGGTCAAAGGAAAAGATCCAGCACTGCGCACTGAAAGAGTCGGAGAGGCATGGAGCGAGGATGCAGAGACTGCTGGGGGGAGAAGCAGGGTTGTCAGGCAATAAAGCAAGAGAAATAGGGCTGAGCAGCTGGGGAAGAAATGGATGGTAACCAAGAGAAAGACAAGATGGTGTGCAGGTCAAAGGAAAAAGTGTTGGCAAATGAAGAGCAGGACGCTCTCAGCTCGACACTGAACTGGTTCAGCACAAAGATGCAAACACCACAGGTTATTTCCTGCTGGGGGTCCTGTCAGATGTTGTTGTACCCCAGGTTAGTCAATCAGCCCAGCTTCTGGCCAGGGGCTGCCAGGCACAACATCAGAGTGCAAAGCAACAGGCTGGATTCATGTTACTGAAATCAAATAGAATTTTTAAAATCCTGCTACAGGGGCTGATTCATTATAATACTTTTCCATGAAACAGTCAATATTCTCTGCCAGTTCCTTGGCATTTTATGAGGCATAAAAAGTGGAGACTGAAGAAACCTATCAGAGTTGGACAGGGAAGGCAAGGTTTTACCAGCACAGGCTCAAAATGGCTGCACGGGCTGGAAAAGTAGGTGGATCCATGTGCGTCTAGATGGATCACGTAGGTTGTCCTATGTGAGTGCTAAAAGTCTTCTATCACGTTCCTTTTTAAAAGTAATTGTAGAAAGCAGATAAATGACATGTGTACTGCCTTCTATCTCATCACTTTTATAGCTCACCCTTCTTTGGAGTATGACCTTAGACAGAAAGAAAAATAATAACTATTTCATTTTAGAAACCCCTGTAATTGCCATAAATGTTGGGGTTGGTTTTTTCCCCCCCCACAGATGCATAGGTGACTCTGGATGACTGGGGAGATACTAGACTTTAAACCTAGCTTCTGAAGAGTGCTAGTAGTATCAGGCCTAATGGCTGGGTAATTTTAGTAGAATATATCCGCATGGATGGGAAATGAAGAGAAGATTTTTTTCTTAGGGAGCTGAAATGCAGGGTATAAATCTACAGCAGATTAAAATTGGAAGTATCAAAGGTATTTCAAATTATCAAATATGTCTCTAGTTTATCACAGGAATGCTACCATCATGAACGCAATATATATCAGTGTAATTTCACCAGGAAGCTTTTGAGACATTTTAAGCTTTACTTAAACAGTTTTACTTTTTGTTAAATCCTTCTCTCCAGAAGTCAAGCCAAATCTGAACTCCATGGACTTTTCTTAGGGGACTGCGATCTCCACATCAATGCAAGCGAGAATAACTCAGTTCACACCAACTGTGTGCTAACGATGGCAGCAGAGCTGCTGTTTCATAAGAAGTATCACAAAAATGACAGACACTCCCAAGGACAATAAAAGGAGCGAGGAGCTATGCCAAAAGGTTTTGGATGGCGTATTCACACTCTGAGAGCTTTTGCTGCATAGAGGCTTTCCTTCACTGTTAGCTTTCATATTTGGATGAAATAGCACTTGATCGTTATTATCTGTGAGATGACTTTTGTGAGAGGTTCATAGGCTGAAGTCTGCAGACCAAATCATTCAAGATTTTCTATGGGCCTGATTCTGCACCAGAAAAGTTGATGTGAATTTTATTGCTGATTTGTCAGGGCAACTCATGCTTTTATCTTATAAAATTTTCATATGAAACAAAGTTTAAGGTACTTTTGGTATTACATTTTATTATTCTAATATGCTAGCAGAAATTAAATGAGCCAGTGCTGATATAGACTTAGATGACATGGACTATATAAAATTGAAAGCTCTGAAGAGCAGCCTGCAAGTAGCAGGCAACAGTAGCAACAACTAGCAAGCAAAATTAATCTTTAAAAATACATTAATTTTTATTGAAGAAGAGGTTATTTGTGCTGGTAACACACTAGACACTTTTAGACTATGGGAGGCAAACTGTGAAGCATTCCCGTGAAAACTGTGGATATGCAAAAGGTCTGACCAACCTCATCCCTCCCTCCTTCCCTGCCCAAGAAAAAGCAATAAATAACACTGAGAGTTTCTATGCTTTCCTGGTCAGAATGTGGTTTTCAGCTCACACCTTGATGTGATATGCAAATTTTAAAGAGAAAATATTCATCTTTTAATGTAGATTGAATACTAACTGTAAAATAGGATGTTTCCTATAATTTCAGATGTGCTGTCCCCTGTTGTCTTCTGATGCTGTTCTGCCAATATCTGGGGAGACAGGCTGAGAAGCCGTTCACTGGACTATGCAAAATGAGCCAGGGCATTGCTTTGTCTTCGGAGATCATTTGTTTATTCCTTTCTGTCACTAAGCTTTGTATTACATTACATTACATTACATTATATTATATTATACTATATTATATTAAGTTCTGGCCCTATATCTATTAGAGTGTTATGGATGAACTGAACAAGCACCTGTTTACTGCTGCCAGTGTTTGTGACAATTATTAAAACCACAAATCTCTGCTTTGCACTAAATTACATTTCAAGGGCTCCTGCCATGCATAAAAAAGACTTGTCATGGTGACACAGTGCCATAGACCAGACCTTTGCACGAGGTCCTTGCTACAGCACGGAGCATGGGAAGGGCTGGAGGAGCGAGTAGGGCATCAGCCTGACAGTGATTCAGCAGAGAGTTGCCCTGGGCTCTGCACAGCTCCAGCAGCCCCGACCTCCTCAGCGCTCAGACACCGTGGAAGAAAAGCTAAGTGTCAGCAGTTGGCTGGCACTGGTCACTATTAAAAAGTCCCTCTGTAGGCCATGGAGATGGGTTTTATTGGTTGTGAGTGTCCACTGGTCATGCACCAGGAAACATCTTACAAGCCCTGATAAATACAGAATAGTGAGTAACACTACAGAAAGGCTAGCAGCTTGTATTGAGACTGACCGTGTTTCGATGTGGAAAAGTAAATGTTCAGAGATATTTAATCATTACATGGAGAGCTTTGGTTTGAACCAGGTGCCCATGAGACATGAATTTCTCATGCCAAGGTTTCCCAAAGCAAATGTTCCATCTCCCAGTGCAGGCAGTACATGATTAAGGGTCTCTCAAAAAAAGAGGATACAGGTATCACTCTTTAGCACACACACACCCCTATTGGGATGTGGTCTGATGAAGATGATCTGAAGATTAATCAGGCCCTGACACAGCTAAAGGCTTTAAGCATGAAAAACTGAACCTGACTATTTTGACATGGTCCACAGATACGTGCAATTTGCCAGAAAGTGAATTCCCTAGTTACAGCTATAATGGCTTCCAAAATGGATGCCATCAACAATCCCTGACAGTTTTCCCATGCTGAGTATGTTTAATTTTACTCACACAAAAGTATACCATTCAAGGAGTTCATGCCATTTTCTGATGGACACCCACATAGGACAAAACCAGCGTGTTTCACATGCGCTCTGCCATGGTGTTGAGGAGCCAGGGTTCCAGCAACACCACCCATTAGTGTTGCAGATAAAAAATCCTATTGTAATGAAAAAGAATGAGATTAAGCAGCAAAATCCTTGTGAAGCCAGCACATTGCCCATGTGGGGAACTGCAGTGGCAATGGCAGGGTATTTTAGCCTGAGGATGCAGTTTGGGCAGTATCAAAAAAGGTCCTTGCTAGGGTAAGCAAACTCCAAGTGACAAAACAGGACTGAATCCACCCACATCAGAAGCAGGTGCCACGCCATTGACTGCAGGCTCTAAGCCAGCCTACATTTGGCTCAGCTCATCTCTCATAAGAGGACTGGGTACTGCTGACAGATCCTTTTACGCCCCTCTCTACACGTGGAAGATCCCCTCTTTCCATATGCAGGAACGTCCTTATCAAAGGCCACATAGACTGGCTGAGATCTCTGATTAGTTTGACTTCATCACCCTGAATCACAGTATAGCACCATAATTAACCCTTTGGACAGCCGAAACCCCAAGTCACACACTGGGCTCAGTATGAAAAGCCCAAACCACCCCAGCAGGTGCCTGTCAGAGCCTGGCTTCCTCTTGCGTCTCCCTATTACCTTCAGCTCTCTAAGGCAGGTGTTTCCAACTTAGCATTTGTGATCTGTGGAGAGGTTAAAGCAAGCTAATGCAATCTGGTTACAGTTCAGCAGCGCTTGTAAGCACATAGCTTAATTTGATTGGAGTCCCTGGGACTATTACAGTGTGTGTTATTAACCATGTGCTGACGTGCTTTGCCACCCTGGGAAAGGACTTCCCAGTTTTGTAGATCTCTAATAGACAGTAGGACTGTCTAGGCAGTGCCCAAAACAACCATTGTTTTTCAGTAGTTCTTTAATAGGAGCCTTTCTTCCCCCACGCATTTTGCAATGAGGCTTTGCCTGAATGTTGCTGTGAGCCCAAGAGCCCAGAGTCTGAACACACAGGATTTATACAAGTTACATCCCGGGATGCTGAAGCCCCAAGGTCTGCAGTTTGCCACCTCCATTAAGAGGAGTTTCAGAGGAGGCTCATTATATAGCTCTTTCAACCAACCAGCTGGGTTGTGTTCCCTCTTTCCTGCTCCACATTGCATGGTGCAACTGAAATGAGCTACTGCGTCTGTGAGAAAATTGCTTCACCTATGTGTTTCTATCAGCTGGGTTAATTGCTTACTTTTCTCAGCTTCACAATGTCAAGAATGAAGATGGCCAGTCCTTTGCTCCACAGAACGGATCTGCCCAAGAACTGGTCTAGCTTTTTACCTTCTTTTCAGTTTTCAACTAGTTATTTCATGCATAAAAGATGACTGGGTATTGGGACATTTTAGTAACGGAAGAGCAGTTCTTGCACCCTTACAGGACATTCCTTCATGCTGAGCCCTGATGGGCCTCACTGTCCACTTGTTGGGTGCTTTTCATGAGGAATGCCTCAACAGCACCACAAATGCCTCCTCATAAACGCCTACAATGAGGCAGGCAAGTGCTACAGCCACATATGTATTTCCAGTGAACATCTAAATTAACAAAGTATAAAAATAGCTACAGTTCCTTGAAACCAAACACAGACTTTAACAGTATGAAACCCTAATGTCAGTCTTTCCATGGAAAATGGAATTTCTTTCAAGAGAACAGATATTGACTTTATTGATCAAAAGATACCAAAGTCACAAATCTGTCGGAAAACTGACCTTAAATAATAGAGCTCCTGTGCTGGAACACTCTCCTGCAAACTGGACGAGAGAGGGGTATAGCATTTAAAAAGTACTATTTAAAATATTTGGGAAAAGCAGTGCATTTTTTCTCTTTTATGTACCAGAAATTGAACATTTCAGTGTTCTTCCCCTAGTTGTTTTGTGCCATTTCAGAAGAGCAATTGCAATTAAAGGAACATACAACCTTCTTTTGTCCTCAAAGGAGGCTCATGTAGTCCTCTGGTGTAATGCAGCTGGGTGCAACAAACAGTATCTTGTAAGCCTTACACTTATCTTAAGTGTAATAAACCAAAGAAAACTTCCTCTAGCCACGTGTGCCAGTGCTGGACACAGCAATCATGTGAGAATATAAGATGACCCATAATAAAACTCACGGATTCACAACAAGAATGAAAAGTGTAGTAAAAACCTGTGAATGTTTTTCTACCCTTTGGACATTGTTTCCAATTCAGAGCTGTCCCTGGCATTGACCTATCTAGATTTTTGATGAACATATCACTGATTTTCAATAGATACAGAAGACTATAAAGCTTAGTTCTTAGGTCAGCACACCATTTGCCTCCCCAAACATGCAAAATAGAGCATTTAAAAATGTGTGCATGGGTGGGTGGGTGGGTGGGTGGTGGGCATGCACACATAGAGCTGCACTACACATTGCCAAGTGATTCTTTGCAGTAGGATCACACAGTTCAATACCTAAACTAGAAGTTCAAGGGAGTTTTATGCCTAATTTGGGCAGAAGAAAAAGGAAGGAAACAATGTAAGAGTTTTAGAATATATGAATTTTAGAAATACAGAAAGTCAGGTAACTAAACTAAAAATACATGCCTCTGAAGTGGTGCAGAAGGGCTGCACTTGCAAGGGGTGTTCTGGAAATGTTATAAGCTTATGGAAACAGGAGGGCTGGCACATCCACAGGGAGGAAAGAAGATGACATGGGTTCCTGTGTCAGGCCCACAGCATGTAGATTCAGGCAACCCCTTTGCAAGAGCAAGGGAGGGATTCTACTGTCATTTAAAAAAACAAACCCTGAAGCGGTGTGGTGCCAGAGTCAGTCAGAACAAGCTATTGCCCTAGCACACAGCGCAATCAGAAGTGATGACAAAGATCTGTGGGATTTTGTCTTTAGTTTGCCCTTCTGAATCAAGAGAAAAATGCAAAATGCCTTTTCTTCAGCGGGTTTTTAGATGGAATTAACTGAAGCTGGGTCTCTTTGCTTGTGAAGACAGAACCATCAAGAAGCAGATGTCCGCTGAAAAGCAAATGGTTCCCATCATCTTTCCTGGAGGAATAACAAAATGGGGATAGTTCCGTTTCTATTTCCTTGCCGCAGGAGAGGGGTGAAAAAAAAAATTAAACCCAACAGTAGGGATTCCTAAGTGGAAAAGGTACAGCGCAAGCATCGTTTGACTTTCTTACATTTTATGGCAAATTTTGCATGTTTGAATTTGCAATTAGCTCACGGCGCAGCTGGATGAAACTAATGCAACGCGCCTATGGGGGGCGGCCAGCTCTAAGCAAACCCCGCTGGAAACCAAAGGATCCACAGGGTGTGCAAAACAGGGGGTGTCCGGGGGGCCCCGCACGGTGGCGGGGCCGTGGAGCATCTTCCTGTCCCTCTTCGGCGGCGGGAGCGGAGGTTGCCCTGGGAGCAGGGATGCTCGCCCACCGCACCGGCATAGAGACCCCATGCTCTGCCCTTAACAGCCGGGTGGAGCTTTGCTCTGCAAGTGCGGGTGCCTTTACAGGCCTTTGGGGGTTCTCCACGCTTCTTGAAAGGAGGGTGGACGACTCAGCCCTGAAATTATTTTCTGCCCCGCTTGATTTACTTTTTTTTTTGGGGGGGGGGGGGGGGGGGGCTTGGGGGAGAGTAAAGGGCGGTGTGCAGGGTCCTTTTTATCGTTTGAGCGCCCACTGCATGCGAAGGGCTCTGCAAACAGCCGCGCTCGGTGCTAGGCAGGGGTGCAGGGAGATGCAGGGGGTGGGCGGGGGGTGCGGGGCTGCCGACATCGCCCCGGCTCCGGCCCCGGCCCCGCTCCTGGTGCTGGACGCGGTGCAGAGCTGCCGGCGGCTTTCCCGAGCCGATGCCGCCCTCTCGCGGGCTGGGGAACCGGCAGCCGGTGCTGGGGAGCTCCAGGCGACTTTATTCCCGCAGAGGAAAAAAAAAATAAAAATAATTAAAATAAATCCGGGCTACCCCCTGCTCCCCGGGCAAACGCCGAGCCTTTGCAAACGCAGGGCACACGCATGTGGACTTAGCAGAAGCGGCGCTTTTTTTTTTTTCTTTTTTCTTTCTTTCTTTTGCTTTCTTTCTTTTGCTTTCTTTTTCTTTTTCTTTTTCTTTTTTCCCCTGTTATACTTTCATTTATGTATTGAGGGATCTATCTGTATGCTCTTCCCACTGCTGGGATACGCAGGTGTCGCAACAACTGCTAGCACAGACAGAAAGCTCCTGTCGGAGGCAGCCAGCACTGGCAAACCATTTTTGGGTCTGCTGTAGTATTCAATTAGAGGACTGCTAAAGTAAACACACTCTCCCTTCAAACCTAGCGCTCACCAAGCACTGGCTCTCCCAGGCAGCTTGCTGGAGAGTCCCATGAGAATACATTCGCACTGGTTTCAGGCACCAAAAAAACCCCTGCAAAAGCTGCCCTGCAGACCCAACTTGCATGCGTTCTTTAGCAGATCTTATGATAAAGAAATTCTTCCTTTGGAAGTGAGGCTCCAAAACGGAAGGCAATCTGGAGCCAGTCTGAGATTTCAGACACTGGTTTAAATCTTGTGACCTCATCTGCTCAAAGCTACAAGGGCTGGTGCTGTCCCTGCCCTGCCACAGACTTTTCCTATTGCCATAGGCAACGTCCGTGTTGCTGGGACTTGACCCGGGTTCCCGAACACCTCCGAGATGCTGAGCTGATGGCCTCAGCTTCTCACCTGGAGAATAGATGCCTCTCCACTCTGCTTGCATGTACAGGAAAGAGTGAGAAGACTCAGCTCATGTGAGACAGGAGCTATGAAAACTATGGTGACAAAACTTTAAGCATCACTGACTGAAGCATCTCCAGAAGCAAAGGCACTGCCTACCCGCGCCCTGGCTGCACTGCGTCACCCTCTCAGGAGCCACAACAGGTGAGTTTGCACCAGAAAGAAGGGTTTACATCTTCCTGACTCCCCTGGGCAAAGATGATCCATTCCCATCGCCTGTGAATCCAGGTTAAACGCAAACTGCACTCAGCGATTATTTGTCTGTTGGATGTGCATATTCCAACAGCTGTAAAACTGGGTGGTCTGAGAGGTGTTCAGGCTGCTGTGCTCTGCAGGCATTTCTTGCTTGGCAGCAGGCTTCGGGGCTACAGCAACAAGAAAGGCTGCAAACTAGCAGCAATAAGGAACTCTACCCTTGTGTCCCACCAGGCCCCAGGCTGTAGGCGACCAAGGAGCATGGAGCAGCCAGGGGAGTGGACAACATTTTTGCCAATGCATTAATTTTTCCATGGAAACAGAGTGCAGGAGCTCTGGAGACTTCATCTCAAGAGCAAATCCTATTTACTTGCTACGTTATTGACAATCCCCTTGAATCAGTAGCACCCAGCTTTCCACCTCCAAGCACATCTTTGCAGCTGCACTTCAGAGTTTGACAGCGGTTTGGGACCATGAGAAAATAGCACTGCAGAGTTGCTGTTCTTAGATGGTACAACATGGAAGGATGACAGCAAACAAATGAGTGTTAGTGCAAAAGGTCTGGAGGATATAGCCATGGCACTAGAGGGACCTGTAAGCATTTGACACGGAGATATTTTTTCCCCAGGAGTAAATGTAGCCCAAATGTAAAGGGTAAGAAGGCACCACAGAAACAACTCCAGTACAAAAAAACCCCACTCACTGGCCAGTGCTGAAAACCCTCCATAAATGTGGAGGCTCTTCCCAGGGACTTTATTGCTTAGCACAGGCAATAACGATTTATTTCAGTGTCTTCACTGTTAGGCATAATAGCCAAGCAGAGGTATGAAAGACCCAAGCTGACACTCTGGTTGAAATCTATTGCTCTGCCTAATCCTTGCATAACCAGTCACAGCTGAACAAGAAGCCACCAGTGTGGTTATAAATTGTGTATTTGCATAAATAAACAAACAAGCTTTCCCATTGCATCATGTGGTTTGTCTAAGACACTTTTGGGGGCTCCTGAGTATTGCTTCTCAAGCTCACAAATCTTCAGCAGCATCAGGATTGTGTTTTTCACCAGGTTGAAAACCCCCAATGTTTTGTTCTGCTGAGTCCAGAGGAGATTTGGGTGTATTTGGGCTGCATCCATTTTAGAGAAAGAGATCCAGACCATACAGAAGAAGTAAGATTTTGGATGAAAAATAGGAGAGATGTCCTGGACATCTGTGGTCACGAAATAACCAGTTACCCTCCTTTACAAAGGTAGGGGGACCCACCACACTCTTCTGGGCACTGCCCAATCCTGCCGCCAAACTGAAATCTCCCCTGCAACTTTACTGTTGTGAGTGGTTAAAAAACTCCTGCATTTTACCCCTCTGTGGACATAACTATTGCTATATATTCTCATTTGTTGCATACTTTGGTATCTTTGGGAAACAAGAGACAGCAAATGCATACAGAATATGATGATTATCCATAAATTTCATATTTTCTGGTTGAACAGAGGGAGCAGTGGGCTACTAATCACATCTATATGAATCTTTACATGATATTTGTTCCATCTCAGTCTCTTCGGTGTTCGTTATTGCTTTCCCTTTCTGCCGCTTGATACAGTGAAGTAGACTTAGACACTTTGCGGTTCCTTTAATAGGCTCAGTGCAGCAAAGGGCTTTCAGCTCACGCATGCTTCTGTTGATTTCAAGGAAGGAAATAGAGAGTTAAGGGCATCTGCTCTAGTGAAGGTTTGCTGACTCAGTCCTTCCAATTTTGCTCCAAATCCTTGCAAGAGTTCATTTACTCGCATTTAATGTAGGCCTGTAACCATCTCCTCACCTAAAAATGGCCCTTTGCCACAATTTGTATCTACACATAGTGAAGCACAGGGCTTTTTTCCCCCATCTTTTTTCATACTCTCAGTGCCAGGATCTGCACTTTAAGTGAAAACACAAAATAGCAGGAGAGAAAGGGAGGCTTGGGAGGTCACCGTGAGAAAAATAGTATGACAAAAGGTGAAAATTTGGCCTTAATCTTTTTTTTTTTTTTTTTTTTAAATCTATCATCATGGCTCTGTTTAGGTATTTGTGTGCATACTGCACAGGTGGTTTACTTTTTCATATTGTTAAACAACATTAAACATAAGTTACTAAACATTCATCTGAAATAATGAAAGTTGGCATTAAAAACCAGCTAATTTTAAGTTATTCTGTTTCTGTGGACACAGTATGGTTCAACAAAAGGCTCAACAAACCTCACCAGTTTAGAAATGGGCTTTTCAGATGATCCAGTCCTCTGACCTGTGCCTGTTGTTCCAGCTGCTCCAGTCCCCAGGAGCGCTGAGAGCCACCAGCCACAGAAGCCCTTCAGAGCTTCAAATCCAAGGTTAAGGCAAGCGAGTGAAGAGGATCATGGTATAGAACCATAGAATCATTTAAGTTGGAAAAGACCTTTAAGATCATCAAGTCCAACCATTAACCTAACCCTGCCATCCCACCACTAAACCATGTCCCTAAGCACCTCGTCTGCCCGTCTTTTAAATACCTCCAGGGAAGGGGACTCAACCACTTCCCTGGGCAGCCCGTTCCAGTGCCCGATAACCCTTTCAGTGAAAAAATTTTTCCTAATGTCCAACCTAAACCTGCCCTCGCGCAACTTGAGGGCCTGGTCCATGTTAAAAACAGGTTTTTGTGCTGAGCCTCAGATGTATTGAAGGAAATTTCATTCTTTTATCCAGCTGAAGACCTCAGTAAGAGATGTTTACCAGCAAGCTGTTATCTCTAAGTGGTATCTCCCTAAATAATTCACCTTGAGCAATTTTTTTTTTTTTAAACGGCTCTGGACAGGTGCTGCCTTGGACCTGTGTGACATCTGTAGCAAAATACCAGAAGACAGCAATGGTCATCTGCCTCCTCTAACAGAGGTTCCAGCTCCTGTCCTCCTGCCCTCCCCAGCACAGGGGAGCATTAATAACACACATCAGGCCCCTGCAGAGGTTGCAATAGCTAAAATGGCAAAACAATCATTTGGCCAATTATTGGCAAAAGCCAAAGGAAGGCCTCAGGTCAGCTTCTCAGCTTCAGGGTGTCATGCCTTCCTGATGAACCTCTCTAAGGCCAGCTGTTTGCTTTGCAGATTGCTTTAGACCTCTTTGCCAGCACACCTTATGGCTCTGGAGATGTACTGGAGACTCCACGAGCAACCCTGTCAGCCCATGACTTCTCTTGACCTGGCTTATTTTTCCTCTGTTTCCACCCACGTACCTGCCCAATACAGTCTGCAGCTGGTTTAAGGGAGACCCAGCTTTTCCATCAGAGTCCAGCTTATTAATTCCGACATCAAAACTCAGAAAGTAATGCCAAACAAATTTTACATAAGCCAGCTGTGTCTCTAGAGCTCCTGCCACCCTATAGCTCTAACCTGTCTTAATTTCTCCCCTCACAACTTCCAACAGGAGCCGATCATCAAACAAGACCGACTAACCTTCAGTCCGTGTCCTTACAGGAGCAGATCATCTGCAATAAACATACCGGTGTTCATCTGGCTAACCCAAAGCACCTCAACACTTACCGATGCTGAGGTAACTTTCGTTGGGATTTCTGGTCATTGCATTGCACTCATTCAATTAAACAAGGAATCTTGACTGTTAGTCCTTTTACTGGTATCTTGAGCCCCAGCTTGACTATAGTCTCTGACTGGAACCTTCCAGGTGAGACCTTCTCCACTGAAACAGATTTTGTGGTAAATGAGAAGAACAAAGCCGTAAAACAACAGAAAACCCATAGCATATTTATCAGTCTGAAAGAAACCGAAGCCTGAGTGATAAACCTGGCTCTTCTTTGTAAGGATGTAATCCTAAAACAACTTCTTCAGAAGCATAGTTTCCAACTCTGGGAGTAGACTGCAAGTCTGGAAGTTACTCACATTCTTGCTCTGCCAGGAGCTTGCAGGTTTGGGGCCATATTCCCAGCTGGTACCAGGGAGCATCACTTCTCTACAGTCAGGCCCAGGCAATGTCACCTAGATCTGGTCCAGCGGCACTTCTCAGAAGGGTGCTTATTTTTTTTCCACTAATTCCCCACCCCTCTAAAAGCCCACACAGCTTTCTTCTTATTGGTATTTGAGAAAGGCCAGTGTGGGTTCCTCATCTCAGGTGTTCAGACATTTTCAGTATCTGTTGGATATTTCTTTTAGACAGTCCTGTCAGGTAGACTTAAATAAGATGCACCAGAGCAAAAGCTATTATCAGAAGTGGAATATTTTATTGATCCTTGCATTCATTTACCACATAGACATTTGGGCTTTGGGCCAGGTCAGTCAGAGGTTTTGGTTCTTTCTACATTACTCCCTTTTCTTGGTAATCCAAGTCACGCATGAGAAACAGCGGTTAGCAGTGTAATTTTGTGCCTAATGAAGCTTGAAATTATCGGTGGTGTCCACTGATGAATTAATAGTGGACATTGATCCAAATCATGGAGTTTAAACCTTTTTAGCTCAGCAATTCATTAGCAACAATTAGCATACAGCACGTGGGACAACAGGCGTTCTTCGCTAGAGCAATCAGTTAACTTTCTACGCAGCCTGCCAAACAAGTCATCTCAGGGTGTAGCTCTGACAGCACAGGTGAGGACTGGTCCATGTGTGAGCACAAACCAGAAGAGCTGGAGAGGAGAGGGCATGCACAAGAACCTCATCCCGCATTAGTGAGGGCAGTGCTATGCAACCACCATGTTTCTCATTGATGAGGACTATATCTAATCCAGGTCATCCCAGGCACATCTTTCCCTGTCCTGTTCTTCTTTACCTTGGGCTCTCATGAGCCAGTAAGTAACCCCAGAGACATCCCAAGGCTTACTGTGTGGGAACTCAATGCAGATGCTCAGGGGAGTCCCCCCAGGCTCAAAGGCACAGGCCAATTTTTATGCCTAATGCCGAAGTGAGGTAGATGACAGGACTCACCTTTTCTTCAGTCCAACTGATATGAGAGCAGCTATTTGCAGAACTGTTTCAACAGCACTGAAGCATTTGAGAAGTGCGCACCAGCTAATGTGCCCGTGCTTTTTCTAAAGTCTTCCACAGAAGGCTTCTTCTCTTTAACCAGGCTCTATGCATCTTGCTGTCCTCTTGGCATGAACTTGCTCTGTTGGAAACATAGAACTGAATTTTGTTTCATAGCATACTGTGCAGGTTTTGGCTGGGATAGAGTTAAATTCCTTGATAGTAGACAGTATGAGGCTATGGTTTGGATTTGTGCTGAAAACAGTGCTGAACACAGGGAAGTTTTCGTTATCGCTGAGCAGGGCTTACACAGAGTCAAAGCCTTTTCTGCTTCTCACCCCACTAGAGAGTGGTCTGGGGGTGCTCAAGGAGTTGGAAGGGGACAGAGCTGGGACAGCTGACCCCAACTGACCACAGGGATATCCCACACCATATGACGTCATGCTCAGTGTATAAGCTGAGGGAAGAAGAAGGAAGGGGGGGACGTTGGGTGATGGCGTTTGTCTTCCCAAGTCACCATTACGCGTGATGGAGCCCTGCTTTCCTGGGGATGGCTGAGCACCTGCCTGCCCATGGGAAGCAGTGAATGAATTCCTTGCTTTGCTTTGCTTGTGTGTGCAGCTCTTGCTTTACCTATGAAACTGCCTTTATCTCAACCCATGAATCCTCTCACTTTTACTCTTCCGATTCTCTCCCCCATCCCACTGAGGGGGGGTGTGAGAGAGTGGCTGGGTGGAGCTCAGTTGCTGGCTGGGGTTAAACCACGACACATATTTATTCTGTTAGGTAGTAGCTTGGTTCAGCACAGCCTAGCATACTCAGCTAGCCACTACTCTGCAGTACACAGGTCAGATCATGAAGTATGTTAGAAAAATGACCATTTTAATGCTTATACCTGATAACCCCAAATAGAGCTCTTCACACAAAGCAAATATTACCAAGAACCTTAAAGCATGAGATTAGACTGTGTAAGACAATACTATGCATGAAATACAGAACTGGGGGGGAAAAAGTAGCTCTTTGTTCCCCCCACCCAGGGGAACCACTAATCTCTCCCAGTGCTGAGGGCTACAGCTAAACAGAGGAAATGACAAAGTAGCTTCCAGTGCCTGCCCATGACTCTTTCACAGAATCACAGAATGGCAAGGATTGGAAGGCACCTTTGGAGATCATCTAGTCCAACCCCCCTGCTAAAGCAGGCTCACCCAGAGCAGGTTGCACAGGACATCGTCCAGGCGGGCTTTGAATATCTCCAGAGAAGGAGACTCCACAGCCCCCCTGGGCAGCTTGTTCCGGTGCTCCATCACCCTCAAAGTAAAGAAGTTCTTCTGCATATTCAACTGAAACCTCTTATGCATCAGTTTGTGCCCAAAGACCCACACCCCTCTCTTTCCCCTTGCCTCCCTCCATTCACTTCTTGCACCCTGCCCCGGGCTATGCAGCGCTGCAGCAGCCGGAGCTTGGCTGTGCCTGCTCCCGCTGCCCGGACCCACAGGTTTCCCCCAGCAAGGGGGAGTGCTGTGGCTCAGGGCCAGAGCCCAGCTCCAGCCAAACCCATTTAATTGCTTCTTGTCTGCAGCATTCACGGTCCTGGAGTATCAAGTAGTGGGAGTGTACAAATCTCACAGCATTGGCATAAAATATCCCCAGACAACCTCTATCAATATTAAACACGTTGCACAGGGTTTTTCTTAGTGCACATCAAAGTGGTAAAATAATGTCCTATGCAGAAACAACATTTTTTTATCTACAGGAATTAAATATTCAATTAAGATAAAGCGGGGCTGAGACAATGATATTGAAGGCTAGTCAGGGCCAACCTTTGAGAGAATATTCTGCTTCAGGGTGGTGCAGGCCATAGTCTTGGTGGGATGCAGGACTAAGAAATGCCACCAGAGTGGCTTCTGCTGGTTCTAAAGAGAGTTGCCTGATAGGACCCTCAAAACCACAAGTTCCTAGAGACTGTCCAAGAAAGAAAGGGTCATAAGATCTTTCAAAAGAGAAAAAAAATCCAAATTTCTTGTTGTGTCAGTGTTGTGGTTTAACCCAGCAGGCAGCTGACCACCACACAGCTGCTTGCTCACCTTCCCCCTCCCTCAGTGGGATGGGGGAGAGAATCAGGAAAAAAGTGAAACTCGTGGGTTGAGTTAAAAACAGTTTACTAAAACAGCAGAGGAAAACTATAGCAATAATAATAATAATAATGGTAAGAGAATATACAGATTATACAAAACAAGTGACACACAGTGCAATGGCTCACCACTTGCTGACCGATGCCCAGCCTGTCCCAAGAAGCGATCACTCTCCGCCTGGCGAACTCCCCCTGAGCATGATGCCGTATGGTCTGGAACAGCACTTTGGCCAGTTGGGGTCAGCCGTCCTGGCTGTGCCCCCTCCCAGCTTCTTGTGCCCCTGGCATAGAAGCTGAAAAACTCCTTGACTGGTGTAAGCCCTGCTCAGCAATAACTAAACCATCAGGGTGTTATCAACAGTCTTCTAATACCAAATCCAAAACACAGCACTATGCCAGCTACTAGGAAGAAAATTAACTCTATCCCAGCTGAAACCAGGACAAACAGAAGTTATGATATCTTTTGAAAGAGATGATATTTTGTGTTTCATTATTGTTTATCTGATTTGGTTCTATGCAAGAGCTCCCTTGGGAAGGGAGTTTGAATAAGTTAACAGTATAATTGGGGGAAAAAAAAGAAGTAAAGAAAAAAACCATCGTGTCTGTTAATGTCTAAAATCTTAATTTGAGTTTAAAGACCAGGAGTGTTGTTAAAGATCCAGTACAGCTCTGGAGTTTTCCTTTTCTGGCAGGCAGTGAAGCAAGAAAGAAGATGCTGATGCCTTCACCCAACTATTTCTGAAGCTTTCAGAGAATCACACTTTATTTTGTCAAAACCTGAAATACAAGGCATTGGGTAACAACGGGTATTGCAGCAGAGAGTGGCAGGATTTTTAAAAGCCTCATCATAAAGCCACATTCCTTATGCATCAGCCAAGGGGCCGTGTGCTCCTATGCTGGAGCACATCTTTCACAGCTGAGAAGTGACCCATTGGTAAAGCAGATGCCTTGGCTTTTCCAGCCCGCCCATCAGAGGTGGCACGGGGCCCAGCCACAGCCTGCTCAGCAGGTGGGTACCGCAGAAGGTGGTTCCCCCAAACCCAACTTGGCTGCTTTCCTTGGAGAGGATTTCCCACATGGTTTAGAGGCAGAGAGGCCAGGACAGCCCGTGGGCTGCCCTCCCATTTGGGACAGTGCCCTCCTTGCTCACAGCTTGCTCACCCCTCGGCAAATTGCATCCCTAAGGCCATTCAAGGAGTCTACTCAGCAGGAGCGGGGACGGTCTAATCCACCCTTGATCCAGTTTATGAAGACACACACTACCAAGCCCCAGCGATCTGCAAAAGCCTCCCAAATCAGTCTGACAAAAGGTGTGTCAGGAGGGGAGGGGAATAGGGAAAGGGAGATATCCAAAGGCACTGGTGAGCACATCACAGGTGTCTCTGGGAAGAGTAAGTGGGAAGGGGAGGCTGCTGAGGTGCAGGTGCACCCCTGCTGAAGGGGTCTAAGTCCATTACAAATGGCAGACAGGCTACATAGGCTAGAAGGAAGCTCTGGTAAATAGGAAGGCATGGTCAGAGAAGCTCCAAGACTAGGAAAATCAACTTAAATGTTGCCTTTCCATTTTGTACCTCAGAGCCCTCTCCCAGAGAGTGAAATACTCAAACAAAATTAAGCTGCAATCAAAAACTTGATCCTTTGCTTTCCCGAAGTGTGTGTTTTCTTTTCGCTTTACTGCTTTTAGAAAGAACTCACCCGACTCTGAAAAATAAGGGGTATCTTTTACTTCTCTAGAAGTATCCAGCATTAACAGAACTGGCATATACTTTGCATGTCTACCACAGGGCAAGCAGGGCAATCCCAGGACGTGACTGATTACCCACCAAGATGCCAAGTTGCAGAGTCTAGGTTGATCATAGAATTGCAAAATCATAGAATGGCTTGGGTTGGAAGGGACCTTTAAAGGTCATCTAGTCCAACCCCCCTGCAGTGAGCAGGGACATCTTTAACTGGATCAGGTTGCTCAGAGCTCCGTCCATTCTGGCCTTCAATGTTCCCAGGGATGGGGCACCGACCACCTCTCTGGGCAACCCGTTCCAGTGTTTCACCACCCTCATTGTAAAAAATTTCTTCCTTTTAACTAGTCTGAATCTACCCTCTTTTAGTTTAAAACCACTACATCTTGTCCTATTGCTACAGGCCTTACTAAAATGTCTGTCCTGAAACATGGGCGTCAAGTACCAGGAGCTGGAGAGAAAGAGGCAATGGAGTGACAGCCTATGACTGCGTAACTGTTTATTGTCACTGTTTTGGCTTAGATATCTTCCTTATTGTTAATTAGTGGCTAGGGTTTACCACCAAGTTTTTTATTCATGTCCTGGAAGCAGGAGATTGGACTCAAGTCAGCTGTGTTGGACCACACGAATGTTATTTTTCTTAGCTTGTGATATATCTGTAATCCACCATTCAAGGTCTGTTACAAGGAGCACCTATAGCCCCTGTTGCTAATTCTTTAGGTTAAGCTTAGCCAGCTTACGGTTTTACCTCTGAATATCTACATATAAGCCACTGGTGTCTCAGCTGCGGTGGTGGCTGCCACGCAAGCACATACCCCATTGTTTTTCTCTCTCCAGATACAACTGAGGTTGTAAACTCCCTTCGGAAACATCATGAGGAGGGCTAAATCTTTGTAAAGACAACCCTTTCCCGTATGTTTAAGAATATGAAGTCTATCGCATTCCTGCTCATTGCCATGTTTTCAAAATGTCTCAGTTAAATGCCACTGAAGCAAAGGAGGTGAACATCATTATTTCAGTTAACAAGTTATGTAAAAGAGCAGCAATGTGCTCTGCTGCCAGTGGGATCAGCAGCCTCGGAAAGCTGTTCTACTTCTGTGGCTCTTAGCATTCAAAGAATTTGAACAGAAACAGATGTGAAACTCCACCCCTGGCTCACTTTCCCCAGCGGCACTTCTCCTACGCCTGGGACACCGCCCCTGCCATGAACGCTGGAGCACCCTGAGGAAGGGACCCTTGTGGCTGTGGGGCTTTCCTCCTTGGGTCTATGCAGAGCTCATGAGGCTTGGGAATGGGAGTCCCATGGAAGAGTGGGGTCCAACCCATGACGACTGAACTTCAGGGGGTAATAGCAGTGTAGGTGAGCATGTCCTTTATCCCAGCCCCATGGCCTCTGAACAGGGATGTGTCTTGTCTTGGTCTCCATCACAGTACACTGAGACAGGAGTGTGGAACCTGGCAGGGGTGGCACGGGCGGCCTCCCATCCACCAGCGCTGTGTGAGGAGCAGATAAGGGGCGAGGAGATAAGTGAGCACAGCGACATATGCAGTGTCCAGGCGGCCTGGGAGCCTGCTCCTGCTGCGGTCCCTGGTAGAAAACCTGCCATTTGTTGTGCCAGCCGTGACTGTCCCTGCCTGGAAAGCAACACCTGGTTTATACCACCTGCCTTATAGTGCTAACACCGTGCACTAAGTGGATTTTGCATAACGTATTTGCAAATATTCTATAAATATTTCCTATCTTGTCTAGTCTGCATTTTGGTCTGGAAAGAAAGAAGGAAAGCATTTATTACAGCTGAGTATTAGTACAAGCAGTGTAGATAAGTGTGGAAGGAGATCCATATTTCTAATTGTCATAAAACATCTTGTCTCCAGAAGCTTGCTCCTGAGGGTGCCATATGTTTTTATATAAATCATTATGCTTGGACAGAAATCATAGCTGCACTACTGGAAATGCTGTATTTTTGTACCAGCTGACTTGGGCCTGACTGTAGAGAAATAAGAACAAAGAAAACCCTTGAAAGCTCAGGATTTCTTTCCTAAGAGCCGTGCCAAAAATTTGGGGTGTTTTTCAAAGTAACTACAGCTGTTGGATTCTCCATACAACTGAGATGCAAAGCAAGTAATGCCAATTCTTCCAACTCCACCAAAAATCTTGTGTTTATGAGACTTTGTCTTTAAAGTTTTGAATTCCAGGTTCTTATGTTTATATGCAAATCTTGTACTGTGCTGCTTTTAAAGAAGCAAGCTTCTGCTGTCCACAGCAGCAGAGAAGCTGCAGCTATAACTTTGGTATAAGTTAGCAATGCAAAAGGAGTAGAAATACCTCTTTTCTTCCTGGATTTTTCCTTTTTTTCTAAATCTCAACAGTTTTAAGTCCATTTTTTTGATTTAGCAGGGCCTGTCTGCTGGTGCTTGGACATATGTCACCCACAATCCTGGAAACTTTGTGAGAATAAGACCATGTGTACCCCATGATTTGGGGCAACCACTGCTCATGTGGTTCCCTTCTGTTGCCTGCTGACATCTCTGGTCATCAGGCTTTATATGTCAACAGATGGTTTCAGCCTTGCCTTCATAGGTAGCTGGAGAGGGACTGCTTAGCCATGGAGAGGTCATTTGTCACAGCTTACAAATTTTCAGATGGACTGGAGTAGTTGGGGCTGGGAGAATGTCACATCCACAGGTTGTTGGGCTTCAAAAATGCTCCCAACGACACCTCCAGAGCATGACAAAAAGAGGTATGAGAGGGTGCAGAATCTCTCTGAGGCATGAGGTTATCTCTCTGATGATCACCCTCTATCTCCTTCTCATCACACAGTGGGACCAAACCCATTGCTTGGAGCTGCTGAGCCTCTGGAAGGAAAAGTGGATGCCGGCTCCTGTGAGAAGAGCCATCTCTGTAGTACCTCAGTTTTATATTCTATCTTAATGAGATGGAGCATGGCGAGAGATGCATGAAAAGGCAAAATAATAATGGAGAACTATGGTCTTTATCAGCCTCAAAGGTTGAAATTACCATAAAGTCCAGCTTTGTGGAAGTTTGAAGGGATTCATCAGCAGTGTTTCACCCCCACAGATCAGAGCTGCTCATCTGCTTCTGCAGCGGGCACAGCGAGCCTGGCAGCGTGCAGCCACAGCAGCAGCTGCAGGCTGCCTCTGAGTCAGGCTTGTTCTTCTGACAGTAAATGGAAGCCTATGCCATGAACGGGGTATGCCTAATTGCACGAGAAAAAGTGCTGCCTTATGGCACTGCATCATTTGAACTGCAGCTTTGCATCACTAATCTGATGACAAGATTTTATCACTGCCTATGCAATCCCCAAGACTTTGTGCTTGCTTCAGAAATCAGGAAGGGTTAGAAAAAGATATTTTTCTTTTTGCCTACTTTTACAGTAAGCGTTGCAGGCTTATACCTGCTATTCATGGAAATGAGAGAAAAGTTCAGCTAACTACTACATTGTCTGTACTAAAAAAAGTTCAGCAGCTGCTAACAAAAGTTCAGAAATCAATTACTTTTAGGAAATTAAATCATCAGTTAATAAAATGTTTAACAGATATGCCAGGATTTTGATGTTTTCTACATTCATGCCACTGCAACTGCAATCCCAGGCAAGAGAAAAGCATCCTCACTCATTTTTTTTCTTTTCTTTTACAAGTGCTTAAAAATACTCACTGCCTTCTGGAACAGATTTCTGCTAGATAGCTAGAAAACACATTTGTTAACTACCTAAATATTCTGTTTGTTAATGCATTGGTTTATATATAATAGGCTTTTCCTCTTCTGAATTAGTATTTTCATTTTTAAAGGCTTTGTCAGCATCTGGTGTAATGGACTGTGGAAGTAATCTTAGCACGTGGACTTTGTTTATTCTAAATTCCTTCAGACTAGTGCTGAGCAGAGGCTAATGTGTGCTTGAACCTTATGGATTTTGTGTGGTAATGTGTGTAGACATGTATGTACGAATAAAAAATATTATACGCACACAGTTCCTCTGTTACAAGGATCTGGGAAGAAGAATGAGATTTTGGCTGCTGTCATCACTGCCAAACGTTTGCTAGACATACTCTTGTCTGACAGATTTTGTGCTGCAATATTAGCAGGTCGATGGCTGGCAACTATCAAAATGCAGGTAAAACTAGAAGCGTGAAAGCTGGATGGTTACCTGAGCTGTCCAAATATCTCAACCTAAAAAACAGCCTGTCTTTATTTATTTGGACAAACTTGGTGATGGGCTCAATAAGAAATTTCCCAGAGGGAGCAGAATGAAGTCAGCACATCTGCCTTGGGGATGACAGAACGGGAAATTTTTCTCTTGGGACCTCAGCACTTCCCTTTCCAGTCTCAGCCATGCCAAAGAAGCACTGAAGTGAGCAAAAATGTAAGTAGGAGCCCTGATCTTGTCTCTTGAGCTCGTGCATCTCATCACTCTGCATGCCCAAACTCACTGTGAACCTGGATGCGGCGTCCCTGTGCACTGTGCGGGGGCTTGTCTGGTCCATGTCATTTCCTTTACAGTTCTAGTTCATGCTGGAAGGAAAGTTTTCCTGAAGGATCTTTATTTTCTTTGCAAGAATGTATTTGTATTGCTTACCACTGTCACGCAGTTACCTGTAAATGCAGTTCAGGCAGGATAAATTGTACCTGTGCAATACACCCCTCCCTCTGTGAATTGTACAGAAAACCTAGGTGTCTTCTTGTTAGATGAAATCAGGAGTGATCAATCGTACTCAGAGTCACTCTCCCCTTATTTGGCCTGACAAGAAGGGATGCTTTTGGTTGTGGGTGTCCTAGAAATAAATTAGCAATGTCCTTTCATATACAGGAGGCTTTAAACTCTTTAGTCCACATGGGTGTGTAAACAGAAGCCACGCAAGCAGGAGATCCAACTTCTCCAGACTTGGAGAGGAGGAGCCCATCAGCCAGCATGTCCTGCAGGTCAGCAGCTGGTCTGTTGGAGCAATGGCTCCATTGCACTTGCCTGCAACCTGTTTTGCTTGCCCTTGGCTACTAGACTGTGGCTTTTTTCCCCAGTTGGAGTGAAAACCCCATGGTAAGCATGGACTGAAGGCCTGGGACCTTCCTGTGGGAGGTTAACACGGCCCTGGTGGGGGACACAGCCACTGAGAGGTACAAGAGACGCAGGCAACCATGCTGCCACCCCCACACCGCGGCAGATCCACGAGGTTTGTCACCAAATGTGTCCAAGTCTGCAGCGAGTTGACTGGGAGCAAGCGGCTCAGCTGCCCAGCTGTGCAGCCAAGAGGACCAGAAGCACCGTACCTTGCCTGCCCGGGGCCATGGCTGGGGGGGCAAGGCGGCAAGGAAGACCGCATCAATCCTTGCACCTGGAAGTTGCTCCTCGGCTCGAGTCTCCCAGTGCAGCCTCCCCCTGTGCAGCCATTGGGGATGGCCAGAATGCCCCTGCCTGTTCCCTGACTGAGGATGATCACGTTTCCCAAATCAAGAGGTCAGGGCCGCTCCACCGAAATGGCCATTTGTTCTTGGACAATATTAACCTGCCAGCCTTGCATCCGCACTGACCACTGACTGCAGCAGGCAGGATAACCAAAGCTTTTCTATTGAGAAGGATTTTCTACTTTATTGCATACCACTGAACAATATATACAAAAAAAACCCTGCCACATGCAGATAATCAATATGGTTTAGACTGTAAGTATGTGAATTGCATGGCTTAATACAGAAACAGATATTTTTCTTCTGTGGAAAATAAGATAAAGTGATCTAGCATAGTTCTGATAGAAGAATATTTAATAAATGTGATTATTTCCAATCAGATTAGTCACCAAGGGATCTGAATGTGATCAGCACACCTCAGACAAACAAGGAGTCTGAGGAGATGGCAAGCATGAACTTGAAAAGAGTAGCTATTGAAATGAAAACAAGCATAGCTCTTTCATGAGGTTGTGGTTCAAATAGGCACACAAAAGCATATAACAAAGTGTCTGGGAGTGACTCATGCTGATACCCATGTCCTAGTCCACAAATACACAGGAACTGTAGACCTAAGACTTGATTGTAATTTTGTTTATTTCTTCTTTTTCCAGGAATCTCTTGTTGATAGTCATTCCCTCATCACATAAATGTTTTCTCTGGAAAAAAAAATTGTAACCGGGTATTATCTCCTTAGAAATACATTTGAAAACCAGTCAAATTGCAGAGGAGGTAATGTTCTCCTTTCAAAAGGCTCAGTGATTCACCACCGTGTAACCTTCAACACCTGCAAACACAAAACATCCTGCAGGTAAAAAGTTCAGGCAGATATAAAACCTTGCATACAGGAGGTTCCAACAGTTCAGAAAGTGCACTTTCACACTAAAGAGGAAACACACGGAATTGTTTATTGCTGTAGGCTTCTTTTAATAGCTCTATGACATTCAAGGTAGTAAAACTAAAACCAGCCAGAAGTCAAAAACCAAAGGACACCAAATAAGATATACGCTTACTTAAGCATTGTACAGTCAGCACACAGAAGTAGTCTTTACGCTGAGGCATTGCATTAGGTAAGGCAAGCAGTTCCAGTGTGTGCACCCCAAATTACTAGAGGCTTGCGAGGCTGCAGGAACTGGTCTCAGGTGCCTCTGTCATGTAGAAAAGCAAAAAAGTCCAGAAAAGGAAATTAGAGTACAGAAAAATATGAAGTGAGATCCACAGTTAGCTCATGGTGCTTGCACCTTCTGGCCTGGCAGGGCACTTCAGCCTGGGCTGTTGCCCTCAGGCAGACTCTGCAACCGTGGAGAAGTGACAAGCTTCCTCAGAAGGGGCAGAAGTCAGTCTCTGGGGGCACCATTTTTCTTCCAGTGCCTTTTTAATCCTTTGCAAATGCACAAGCAAAGGTGCTGTGTATCACTTCTCCTGGCCAGGTGCCTCTGCTTCCAAACCCTGGCATAGGCGCTGTGTCACCCTGGACTAATGGGGTGGTCCCCTGCCCCGGCTGCCTCCCCTGGGGCTGGCTACCCAGACTGGCAGGCAGAGGGTTCCACCGGGAGAGGCAGCCCCGTTAGAGACTGCTGATGGAGCCATGCCCATGCCTGTCCAGACTAGCGTCGGGTGATTTTTTTCGCTCCTGCTTTGAGAAAAAAGTAAATGCACGCTCCCATGTGTGTTTTTCCCTCAGTCCTCTTTTCACAGGTATAAGATGAAGACTGAACTCATAATGATGCCCGTATCTCCAAACACGGCTCACAAGAATGAACATCACTTTTACGGCTCCTGAAGAAATACGCCCAAATATTTAGAAAATCACACCGATTGCCCTATCTCTTAAGGAGCTCATTAAGAAAAGAGACAACAGGGAATGCGTTTTTCTAACGACTTGGGAGCACAAGGTACCTGCAAGGCTACCTGCTGCTGCAGCCCTCATTTCCAACTCTATGGACAGATGCCCAGCCTCACAGTCTGGTCAGACTGGTCAGACAGTGACAACGAGGACTTTGCCGCCCCGACCAGGCACCTGTGGTGGCACTAGAAGTACTGCACTCTATGTGTAGTGTGTGCCAAAGGCGTAAGCAGAATATAAATACAGCTGCCTCCTGCTGCTGTAAATTATACTTACATCTGTGCTCTGTGTTTTGGCTCTGGGTAAATCAGCACCACTGAGGCAAGCAGCAAGCAGCTCCTATTTGAGAACAGTTTTCCTGCCCTTCCTCTCTGTTGCCCTGACACTGCAAATTGAACTTTTGATCGCTTTGCTCGGCCTGTATCATATATAACCTGGTGAGGCCCTGCAGACTCGTGTTGCTTGCTGTGTACAGCTGAATGGAGCAGGGCTGCACGCCTGTTTGCTAATCGAGAAGGTATGGGCAGCCAGGCACCTCCTTCTGCCTTCTGGGCCTGTCTTTCTGAAGCTGGCAGTGGCTCTTGCTAAACAGAGCTCTGAGGAGCTACGCAAGGTGGCGTTGATGAATATCACAGGGTACAGTCAGGGGATTTTTTTCTTTTACTGGAAGCACATTGCCAGACTTACCTTGACCAGAGATTAATTTCAGGGTGGTTTTGTTTTTTTTTTTAAATCTAGAGCCTGATCAAGACATTTTGTTCTCTGAAGCAGTCAAAAAGTTTACCACATTACTCGGTTGCACGAAGCAGAAGTAATCGATAGTATTCCAGAGCATTTTTTGATATCAACAGATAAGCCATAGTAACTATCATAAATACTGCTGACTATCATAAATACTGCTGAGAACATATAGTTACACCGGAGGTCAAAAAAATTACTAACAACTCTCATGATTTTAACTTGAACGGATTTATACACAGTTCTTAACTACAAAATCTGCTAATTTGTTGCTTTGGCCAATTTCTAATAATTGATTATCTGCATTTGAGTAATTGTGCAAGGGAAAAGGATGCGCCTCTCTCTAAATCAGTCTTAGGAACGAGCATGATGTTATTCCCAGAGTTTGTTTTAAGATCCAAAATCCTTGCTTAGAAGCTTAAAATCATTTTAGGATCTGAGATTCTCTATTTGGGTTCACAAAAAGGAAAAGACGCCATTAACGTTATTTACTCAGCACAAAAATGTGATTCCTTGGGTCACGCTGGAAAAGTGCTGAATCTACAGCGTTACCTTCCAGTCCAGGGCTTTCAAGAAAAGAAGGAATGGCATCCTGGAAATGAGCCTTTCTGGATTTCTCGGTTCAGCTACCTGACAGAGGTGGGGAAATGCATCTGTGTGACCCATTGCTGGCACTTGGGGCTGGGTCCAATTGCAAAGGGCCTGGGGTCATGGCAGAGGGAAAGGAACACTAGCAGAAAGGGTTGTTAAGCTGCCAAACCCCTAAAGTAAATTTGTGTCTCAGGAGGGGTGCTGAGGGTTTTAAGGTATTAAGTGAAGTAGTCATTAATGTAGAAGAGAGATGAAGCTGTCCACGTGGCTTCAGCTGCCTACTTCCCATACAGGATTTGCAGAGAACAGTCTTTATTTCTTTTTGGATGCTTTCTATAGGTTTCCAAAGCTATTTTACCTGATAGACAGTGAGAGGGCATGACAAATTTCTCTGACCTACTTTTAGCAAAGGTTTTTGATGGTTTTTGTTGCTGTATCAAAGGCTGGAGTTCAATGTCTCTAACTGGATTATTTGTTCCAGCTGGCATTTCCACCAGGCTCTTTCTTACTCTTGGATCAAATCTTATGGTACTCCTTTGGTATTTAACTGCATCCACTAATGATCTCCTCTGATCTCCCCATATTCCTATAATGGCTGCTCTGCTTCTAAAATCCTGTTCAAACTGCAGCCAGGGTTTGTGGTCTATAACTATTTCTTGTTCTCCAAATGTACTATCATGTTCACATTGTTGTTACCTCTTATACAAGCTTTGATCAGATGATACCAGCAATCCATGAGCTATACACAAACCACTTTTCTATGGAGCTGGTAATTAAAGGAACATTTTGTTCATATCACTGGAAGTGTATTGTAAAACCTGAGGCATAAACATTATCTGATAGTGTGATGGTGGTGAAGGACACATAGAAAACTTGATAGCAGCAATGACACCGCACAGTATAAATCTGTTTCATGTCCTTTAAAGAACGTGAGCAAAGTTCAGTTCTTCTCATAAAGTCCTATCCAGTAGCTGGAGAAACATTGTGCAATCCTATGTAATATGCCCTCAGAAATATAGTAGTGTAAATCTGGTACACAGTGATGGAGTCAGAGACCTGAAACATACAAATTGAAAGTTAAAGCCGTGCCTGCTGAGGAGCTGCATCCAGGAGGGAAGACCCAGAAATTTCTTCCCATTTCCAGAGGCAAAGGCTGCTCCACCACGGCTGCTCCTTGCCATCACCTACACACTTGCTTGGGGTCTTTGCATGGCTCTTGGCCAAAATGCCTGGAGACGTCTCCTGCTGGCAGCTATTTGGGCAGCTCCTTTCAAATGCGACCCCATGCTCTGAATCACTTGCATGGCCACTTTGCCTCCAGCTTGCTCCTTCTGTTGTGCAATGAAAGCACCACAGGTGCTGCCTAGCAAGGTCTTCCTCCATGAAGATGGGAGGAAGGAGCTCCAGAGGTTTGAGCAGTACCTGGAGCCCTTCTTCTAGATCTTCCTTGCAGTCTCTCCCACCTACTGACTTCATCTTGGAGCTTATATTGAAGCTGAAGGTGTTAGTAGAACTAAGCATCCAGAAGGATTTACTTAATTTAAGTTGCATTTCAGGGCTTCTTTTATTTGAAAACAAACAAAGACATATACATATTTTTGAAATCCACTGACTATAGTTGGTGAATATATTTATCTCATAGTTGTTAAAATGAACTCCCTTTATAGGCAAATAAGTCATGAAGATAAATTAGAGAGAAAGGGAAAGACTGCACCTCTTTCTTAACACTGGCCACTGTACTAACGCACACAATTAAAGACAAAGGCTACTGAGCTAAAGAGATTAAAAATTAGTTATCAGCATAATGTCTTTAGTCACACATGCTAAATTAAACTTAAATTGCCTCTATTTTTCTTGCTAGCGTGAGTCATATATCTGAAACTATGTTGCTTTCACACCTTATGTAAAAAAACCCCAATTTTTCCCCCACATGGGAATTGTAAATTTTTAAAGGCAACAATAATATCTGGTGATCTCCTAGTACAGCCCCCAGAAGACATTTATCAAGAGGTTGTTTGGTATCTGCCAGTGCCACTGTAGTGGAACGTAACTAGTTATGAAATTATAAAGATACCTAAAATCATTGCTTTCTTTCAGAAAAGCTGTATACAGAGGAAGGCTGAGTCCTGACAAAAAAAAATGGGCTTCTCACACTTCACCTACCTCTTCCTGAAACACTGTGTACGTGTCTTTTAACAGCAGAGAGCAAACTCTCCTCGGTCTGCCTATGGCCGTACCGAACCACCACTTCTTTGCGGGAGAGCTGCCTGGGCATATCTGACTTCTGGTACATGGAGATTTGGGCTTCATTTCACCCACTGATGAAGCCTGCCCAATGCTCATTAATATGATGCTCAAATTTTCAAGATCTACTTCATATACAAATATTTGACAATTCCGAGACTTTAACTGCTGTTAAAAGATCAATAACAATTTTAGTCAGGCTGCACAATCATGCAGGGAAGTTACTTAAAAAATTTTTAATGAGGTAATTCAGTTTCCTTCCCAAACTACCTTCTGAATTTTTGTACCCCACATCTTGTATTATAAAATGAAATAAACAGTTGGAAATATTTTACAAAATGAAATTATTGGTGGTATCCCAGTACAGAAAGAAAATATTTACCTAAGTCTTTGGTGGCTAAAAAATCTTAAAATTTTATTCCACCTTTCTGTGAAGTCAAAATATCTTTTGTTGGCCTGAGGTAGTGAGATTTTATCCAGTGAGTATGTAACTGGTTTCTCTGAGGGAACAGAAAACTTCACGTGTGTGTAGCTGAGAGTGTTCCCCTTTAGGGCATAAGCCTCAGCTTATATTTTATTTTTCTGTTCCCAGGTGTAGAAGGGGACTTTGATATTTGGATAAATGTTTTAAACATATTCTAGTACATTTACCTAGGGACATTAAAGTCATAGTATTGACTTTTCCCTCATGGCTTTAAGAAAACTCCTTACATGCAGTTGCCTATTTTCCCTATCCCCACCAGAAGTTTTGAAGCCCCCAAATGCAGCACAGTCACATGAATGATGTCTTCTGCATCTACGGATGGGACCAAGGTCTTTGGAGCGGTGCAGGGGATGGAAAGCCAGTAAGTAGGTCTATAGTGTCTATCGGTTGCTGAAGAGCAGAAATTCTGCCAGTGATGGGGGCTGGCTCAGAACACCCCACTCCCCGTGTGCCCCTCCGTGTCCCGCTGCCACCGTCTTGCACTTGGGACGGACACCGCACCAGAAGGTCGATTGGATGCTTGGCAATTGAGGGAGTGGGAAACACGGATCAAGGAGAGGGTGAGCACTGAATTTTTATTGCCTGTGTTTATATTTCAGAAGATTCCTGGTTGTGATTATAATGTAAAATGAACTAATCAAATCTTAATAGCCATGAGTGATGATAATTTGCTTCAAGGTGCTTATTCATTGGTTAGAGTTTAGTGTGGTGCCTGAAATAGAGCTAGCCAGGAAGCATGAAGTCGCTGTACTTGTTGAGAACATGCCAGTAAAAATGAACAGTGGTGAATAAACATACCACAACCATCTTCGTGTACAAAAGCATTTTTCATACCAGTGAAGACTGTTCTACAATATCAGACTTGTGATTTATTTCTGATGGAATACACACCTAAGTAAAAAAGTGGACTTGAAAATCTAAGAATATACATCATAGGCAATAAAAATTTCCATTGATAGTCTACAATACCATTCACAGCTTACCAATTTGATTCTTACCGATTTTTACCAACCTGTCTGTCCTGGTTTGGGCTGGGATAGAGGTAATTTTCTTCCTAGGATCTGGCATGGTGCTGCATTTTGGATTTAGGATGAGAAGAATGTTGCTAACACCCTGATAGTTTAGTTGTTGCTGAGCAGGGCTTACACTGGCCAAAGACTTTTCAGCTTCCCCTGCTCTGCCAGGGAGAATTTGAGAGGGGGCACAGCCAGGACAGCTGACCCCAACTGGCCAAAGGGCTATTCCATACCATATGACGTCATGCTCAGTATATAAACTGGGGGGTGTGGGGGGTGTTGGCTGGGGGGCAGTGATCGCTGCTTGGGGACAGGCTGGGCATAGGTCAGTGGGTGGTGAGCCGTTGCATTGTGCATCACTTGCTTTGTATATTCTATTATTATTATTATTATTATTATTATTATTATTATTATCATCATCATCATCATCTCTTCCTCTGCTGTCCTGTTAAACTGTCTATCTCAACCCACGGGTTTTACTTTTTTCTTGATGAGCTCCCCCATCCCGCCAGGTGGGGGGAGGGTGAGCAAGAAGCTGTGTTGTGCTCAGTTTCTGGCTGCAGCTAAATGATGACACTGTTGCACAACCTCTTTACGAATCACCTACTGGGGCCATTCAAGTTGTTCTAAATAACTACCTATTTGATGGACCAGAGACAGGCAGAGAGATTGCATGACCATCCCCTAGGATGGATCTGGTGGATCTGCTTTGGGCAGGAGGCTGGACTGCCCCTTCCTTGCTATTTGGGAATATGTGTTTTCCATCTTTCCACTTTCATAAAACCCTCGTATCTGGGGGTGTTTGTTTGGATTTTATTTTTTTTCAGAGGAAAGTGCTCTAAAGCTTCAAACATTTTATAGAACAATATTTTCCTTTTTTTTTTTTTCTACTTATGTTGTACAACATTGTGCATTTACATGTGCTACGTTGCCTTTTATCATTCCCTTTACTGATAAAGGCCTTGGAAAAAAAATCACCAACTGTGTAAACATCATTAGCACTTAAATTAATTGATGACCCCAAATTTAGCATAAGGTAGTGTAAGATACTGTTCCAAAACAGAAAACTGTACTTAGAAAATACAGTATCACTTACAGCTGATGCTTGAAGTAACTCCAACAAATGGACTCCCAATGAGCCTGATGTTTGGAAGAGTCTAGATTATTTTTCCCAGTTTTTCATATTTCAGCTTGATGCAACCCAGAGTACTAACCATATAATTACTAGAATTAAAATGTTTGTGAATGTAAATTTATGTGAATCAAGCTTTGCAAAAGGCTCTGATACTCCCTGGCAAGCTCATCTTTGTTCCCGCAGAGTAGAGTGCTAATCAACACAGACGATGAGTTAATGGCAAAAAATTTCAGCTGGCGGTAACACTGAAGATGGCATGTTCTAGGATATTTCAGCTAAGCTCTGTTGATATCATTAAGATACAATAATTATGTGGCTTTAGAGGTGGCTAAGTGGTGGAAATTATGATCTTAATAATGACAATCAGTCTTTTAGCAATAATGCATTCTTGCCTTATGGCACTTAGGTTCTCTCTATTTACCGGTCAAAAGACATTCACAAGCCAAATAAAGATCTAAAAAATTATACTGTATACACAAATGTACAATAGGTGCTGTTGTTTATTTTGGCAAAAACTTTTTTTTTTTTTTTGCCAGGGATTTTCCCTATGTTTGTGTCCCAGTTCTCACATGCAAAATAAAGAAACAGTGAAATTGGGAAGGAAAGAAAAACATCTGTGACTTCCACAATGGTTATGACTGATTTTACTCATCATTTGGGGTACTGAGTAGATGAAAAATAACACGTAATGGTGACTACTGATGACATGATGTGAGAAGTTTGACTTCCTCAAATCAGCAGTTGGTAAAACTGAAAGCACTTGTAGCACAATAAAGAACTTGGTGATGATACTTCTCTTCAGATACTTGTCTTCATGTTCTTTGATCAAGAAATCGATGCATTTTTGCCCATTGTTGGTGATACATGACATTTTTTGTTGTTGCTGACACAGCTGTGATCTCAAGTGAAAGCCTTGCTCTGGATGTCCCACTGTATTTCTCAGCACCTTTCAGTGTTCTTTTTCCTGGTAAATGCAAAAGTCTGTGTCTGCCCTGTGACTTTCCATACCTTCACATTAATGATCATGCACATTCTGCAAGCTCAGCAAATTACTACTACAACTCATTCACTGAAGCAGACATAAATCAACCAGACAGATTGCTAGGATATGGTTTCAGCAGCAGTAGCTTCTTATGCCTACCCTTCAGAGTTGTTGCTTTTTTATAACGCATAGGGGTTAGGGCCCATTGGCAAGCATTTCTGTATTATTCAACTCTCTCTTCTGAGCAACAACTACCTTTTTTTCAAATAAAATTCTATCTGCTTGGAAGAGCATTTCCTTTACTGTAAAGTTTCCAATCCTTTTATTTTCTGTTGATTTCTGAACACATTTCAAATTTCTCTTTGAAAACGTGGTTATAACATTCAGGAAAGGAGGATACAACACATCTCCTGCTTCCTTCCCTGCTTCTTGCATTTTCAGCAAGTCCTCAGCATATCCTGATGGACCCAGCTGAGAGGTTGACAAGATCTCCTTGATCATCTTCCATGGGGTCCATCCTGTTGTTCTCAAGCAAGGCTTTGGTATCTGCTTGCTTTTTTCCCCAAATCCTAGATGTCTCCAGATCTGTATGAGTTGAGGTAGAATTATTCTGAGGTCTCTCATTTGTATTGCACAGATGTGAAGGGCTTAGCAGCTATGTGGTTCTGACAGCTGTTGCTACCCCTGGAGGCTGCTAATGCCCAAGATAATCCTTGGTAGCCTCTTAGATACTTTTTTGGTCTTTACTCCACGGGTTGAGGCAACCACAATATGTACAATTCACACTTTGATGCCATCTCTCATCATTAGAGCTGCTCTAGGTAAAACCACTTGAATCTCTACTGCTCTTTAAGAAGCCTGTTGCAGCTCCTTTTAGCACAAGAGAATTTTTGGCAAGCTTATCTATCAGCAAGTTATCTAGATACACACAAGTTTCCTGTTCTTATCACAGAGGGTGTTTTTGTTGTTTCCCTCCAAAGTTGGCTTCTGGATTATGAGGGAGGTGCCACTTGGCAAAGGTTTTTATTCATCAGATTCCCTGTGACCTGCTTAATAGGGCCAACAGAGGTGTGAGAGCGGGTGTCCTCATCACCCTCAAGAAGCAAAGACTTTTTTCCCCAATAAGCGCAGATGACTATTGGTACATTACCTTTTCTGTTTCAGAATATGTTCACTCTCACAGTCTTGGACTGTCCCTTTTTGGCTCGCTTTGGCATGCAGGCAGGAGCAATCTCAGTGATAATGAGCTTCTGTGTCAGCAGACGATCTCTCAGAGCAGTAGGGATCTTGTTCTTCTTGTTTGCTATAGCATCTGGCACTTGCATGCCTGCGGCTAGTGCTACACACTCAATTAGCACTGCACGTCTACTTTACTTTTTAAATCACCTGGTTTTCTTTTGGAAGAAGATCCATTATTCTGCCTCTCCTATTATTGATCCATGTGGAGCTTGATGATTTCATAGATGTTTCTGCCTTCAGTCAGTGTCATCATAGAATCATAGAATAGTTTGGGTTGAAAGTGACCTTTAGAGGTCATCTAGTCCAAGCCCCCTGCAGTGAGCAGGGACATCTTCAGCTAGATCAGGTTGCTCAGAGCTCCATCCAGCCTGACCATGAATGTTGCCAGGGATGGGGTATCAACCGCCTCTCTGGCAACCTGTTCCAGTGTTTCACCACCCTCATTGTAAAAATGTTCTTCCTTATAACTAGTCTGAATCTACCCTCTTTTAGCTTAAAACCATTATCCCTTGTCCTATCGCAACAGAACCTGTTAAATAGTCTGTCCCCATCTTTCCTATAGGCCCCCTTTAAGTATTGAAGGGCCGCAATCAGGTCTCCCCGCAGCCTTCTCTTCTCCAAGCTGAACAACCCTAACTCTCCCAGCCTGGCCTCATAGGAGAGGTGCTCCAGCCCTCGGAATTTTCTTTGTGCCCCCCTCCCTTGGACCTGCTCCAACAGGTCCATGCCTTGCTCATTTGGCACAATTAGCACAAACCAAAAGTCCTAATTTTTCCCACTGTAAGAAAGCCAAGACATTTCTGAGGACACTAACCGTGTAGTGTTGCACTCGCATTCATTTCTTTGGTCATACTCAGGTATGGAGTATGATTGCAGAGTGGGGCAACTCTCAGAACTTATATCAGTATTTAACATAAAGTGGCATTAGGATTTTCTGGAATCGTGTGAATTGTAAAGGTCTTCTGTGCTTACTTGGAAGGGGATGGACAAGCTCTCTATTTTTTCTGCTTAGCTTCAGAGAGATGACATTTACACTTTGGCAATGAAAATCTTACAAGCTGTAAAACGCATGAAAAGAATCGCAACCGTCATGTTATTTCAGAGCCGTAATAGTAGAAGTACAAACAAAATTGGTCTTTTGGCAACCAGGTATTATTTCAGGTCTTGTCTTTGGGAAGCTACGTTCGTGCAAAGGGTAAACCCTTCATCCCCTGGCCCAGGGACCGAGTGCTATTCGATTCTAGAGCAAGGTGAGGCTTGTATGCTGCTGTAGCCCGTGACCCTGTAGCTCCGTGGCTCCCCTCCTCTCCACTGCTAGCATACCTTCTCCAATTTACTAAATGAGAAGGGGTGAGGGGGCACAGGCTGCCGGAGCTGCTGCATCCTGCAACAGGCACGCTGCCGCCGATCCGCCTCCAGCCCTCCTGGTGCACCCGGGACGGGCCGGTGCGAAGCCGGCGGTCCGGGCCGCCCCTACGGGCGGGCGGGGGGGCCCGCCCAGGGGCGTGTCCAGGGCGGGCGGGACGGCGCGGCGCTGTCCGCTCGCCAGAGCCCGGTCGGAGCCGCCGCCGCGGGAGGGCGGGATGGCGACAGCGGCCGGGGCGGAGGGCAGCGCCATGGCCGAGAAATACGACGTGGTCGTGGTCGGGGGCGGCATCTCAGGTGAGTCCGAGGAGCGGCGCGGCCGCCGCGCATCCACCGGCCTTCCCCGGTGGCATCACCCCGGGAGCATCACCCCGGGAGCCGTCCCAGAGCCGCGGGCGGCCGGAGGGCACCGGGGTCTCGGGGCCGGGGTGCTCCCAGCTGGGCAGGGCGGGTCCCGCGGGTGGCTGGTCCCCGCGGAAGCCCTTAAGGCTTGGGCAATGGTTAACGAGAGCGTCAGGTCTGCAGGGGGTTCAGATACACTTGGGGGGGAAAAAAAAAGGAAAAAAAAAAAAAAAGAAAAATGATCCCGGCCGGTATTGTAGGGCGTATTTGCTTCTTCTTGCGTTGGTTTGTGCTTTGTGCTCGTCGGAAGAGAGTCTGTAGGAAAACTGACTTTGTAATGTCCACAGGTGCAGGAGAATGCAGGCATAGCAGGCTGGGATTTTTGTATCCCGAGAAGGACGGTATTTTTGAAGTTGTGGGGTTTTTAGGTGGCTCTTGCAGTGCTGGCAGTTGTATTCTTTGGTAAATACCGCAGGAATACATCGAGGAATATCTGTAAAAACAGGTTAGGTTTTGTTACTACAAGAAGAGCTGTACTACAGACAAATTCCCCCAATGCCATGGACTCTTCACACTTTCCTGAGAAATACTTCCCCAAAGGCTCTTCAGATCTACTTTAACCCTAGCAAGTGCACTGTGGCCCCTGATGCTCATGCTTAAAAAAAAAAAAAAAAAAGAAGTAATAGTTCTTATGGCACCTGATGGTACCCAAGATGAACATATTGCTGTGTTGGAGAAAATCTGTGTTTGGTTTGTCTGTCAGATAAATACTGTGTTAGCAGCTTTGGCCAGGTTTCGGTTTTCAGGGGGTCTTTGCTTCACTAATGATTCAGAAAAGGTGAGTTATGGGACTGAGTGACTTCAGTGATACGACAGCCATTATTGCTATAGGTAAAATTAGTTTTTATTAGAATTGAGAAGGAGTCTTTCCTTCCTTTAATCTGCAGTGAATTAATGCACAAAGCAGCAAATTGTTTACTCAAATGCACTACTTCATTTGCTAAAACAGCAGTAATTGTTTAAATAATTATTTGTGACAATGTAATTATATAAATAATATGTAGTATCACCAAACAGAAAGAAGGAGTTTGGACCTAGTTTTGCTTGCTTTTTAGTTTTACCAGATGCCTGTGTATTTTCCTGCAAGCACGAATCATTTGGTCTTCATCCTTAAGGTTCCTGTAATGCACAGAGTGCATTTCCTGAGGGAATTGCCACCCATGCTATGTGCAGCTGATGGTGACGTGACCTTAATATAGTTTTTTAGGGCTCTGAGAAGCTGTTCTTCCCTTGAGAGTACCTTGCTCCTCCAGCTTTCCAACCTGTAGCAGTGATTTGGAAAATGCATCAGGCATTTCTAAGTGGTGCCTTGCCTCACTAGTACAAGAATCCATAAGTTACTTCAGAACACTTACACCTTCGACTAAAGCCTGGCACGGAGTCTGAAATGGAGCCAAGCAGGAAATTTTAAGGCATTACAGTCCCTGAAAATTTGTCAGTGGCATTAGGAAGACGAATAAACATGTCACAGTGCTCTTGGGGTACAGGAACATTTTTCTTGTCAGTGGGAACCCTTATGTCATGCCAGTGGTGTAGAAACTGGTGTTTGCCTGTTACAAATTAGAACAGGCATCATTTTAAGAAAGCAGCCTTAGAAAAACGAACAATAAATGCTTTATTTCATAATTAACCCATCTTTGTAATTCCTGTCAGCTCTTGGTTTGTTTTGCTTTTCCCACAGCTTCTCTGTTGCTACCGTTCCTGTAGCAATGTACTTACACCTCAGTTCTGTAAGAGGTTAGGCAGTGCTTCTCTCTGGTCGTAAAGAAAGTAATCTGTATCTAGAATTCTGGTTCTGGTGAGACAAGTAGTTAAACATGCTCCAATACAGGCAGGGTTTCACCCTCTACATCTGGCTCCAGTCTTGACTTGCTGCTGCTTATTTTTCTGAAGATACATTTGCAATTGCTTTGTCTGATAAGTTTACTGTCGTCTCGCCTTCTACTGTCAATCCTCATTACCTGATCCTTGCAAGAAAGGATAGAAAACTTTGGGATAAACTAGTTCTTTACTAGAAATACACAAAATGTGTGTTAGGTATAAGCAAGTGTGAGTTTCCCAGCGGTGAGATTGTGGCTTTTAAAAATACTTGTACAGTATTTGCAAAATGAAGCTCAAATCCTGACTGGCGTCTCTGGAGATATTCCTCAAAGTGAAGCATGGTATTGAGAGCCAGTTTCTGTACAACCTGAGGCACGCTTCTTGTCCGTGCTCCTGACCTCTGCATGCACGTGTCTGGACACGGTCATCCACAGGGACACAGACTCCACTCTGCCTGTAGGAAGCTGCAATCTAGGGATGGAGGGAGCTTCTGCAAAGAGTGCTTCACGGTGGGGAAGCTCTTGGAAGACAAACTCGGCTCTCGTGGCCTCTACCACTGAGATTTGTCTGCTGTGCTCCATGGATATGTGTCTGAACTGGCCAGACTGCATTAGCAAGTACATTTGGACCCCTACAGAGAGGGAGCTGCAAAGCTTGCGTTCGATTTCTCTTTCTACACGAGTGTGCATGTTAAAAATGTGGATGGTGGCCAGGAAAGGCCCCAGGCACACGTTCGTATCATTCTTAATGGATAATGTCCCCCATAATACAGTTAATTATAATGTTTTATACTCAAGCATATTAAATAAACTGATGCCTGAAGTTAAAGACTTTCCCCATACCCATGGGGAGTTCTTATTTATATGCCTTGAATATTGCTCCCATTTTCTATTTATAGGTGTTTTCTACTGAACTGAAGAGGGTGTTCTGGTTGGGATTGATTTCGACCTTTTTCTTGTGCGTTTTGGTTTAGGCTATGTAATTCCCTCGTTTGTTAAACACAGCAAGCTGACAGCACATGATGTGCCGTGGGTGCCTCTCTGATTAATCGGCAGGATCGTAACCCTGACATCCCATCAGACAGTCCTCTGATGCTTGGGTTAAGGGCTACACTAGTTGAGGACTGGGAGATTGTCATCTGCTGTGTGGACCAGCTACAGTATTGACGGCTCCCAGAAGTTGTCCCTTTTATGCCACAAGTCACTGCTGTATTTTTCTTGACACATGATCCCTACCCCAGCCCCATTACCTGCTCCCCAAGCTAAGGCCGTAATTACAGGGAAATTCAGATTTTGTCTTCGTAGCCCTAGGATAGAGCATACCCACTTGCTCTGAGATACGAAGTGGGTTGTAAGGAGGTCCAGGATGCTCAGTCACTCCTTGGGAACTGCTCATTAACAACTGCACAGCATTAAGTGCTTGGAGAGTTTTGACAGAAACCTCAGATATTTCAGCTTTTGAGATGTAGAAAATGGCTGCTGTCTACATGTAGACCTATAATTCCTCAAAACTTTCCAACTGGCCTTACGGGGGCATATTTTCACACAAGTAACAAAAGGCACAATGTTGACTCAAAGGCTACCTCCTTGCCAAATTTCAAGTTTCTGCTTGAACTTCCAAGATACAAAAAAAAAAAAAAAAAAAGCCATCAGTTTTCAAAATCAAAGCAGCATGTTTGTTTCCTGGAGGTTTAGAAATAGCCAGCCAGTTTTGACCAAGATTTTCCAGCAAAAAAGAACCAGCCTGAAAAACACACCCTGAAAATTCAAGCTTAAATAGTTCAAAGTTTGGCAAAAAAAAGAATGTAAGTAAAACACTCCAGCTTTTTCAGCAGGAAGCTTGGGGTACGTTCATACGCCAGCCTCCCTTTACATGTGAATTTTGGACACTGGAAGCCCTGTTTGTCAAAAGAAGGCATGGAGAATTTAGAATGTTTGCCTACATAATGCAAAACAGAGATGAGTCAGATATGGAGAAGTACGTCCAGAAGCAGGCAAGTCCAAGAGAACTTGTATGCAAATATCTTCTGGAAGAAATTTCAGCACATTGTGTTACAAGCACAAAGCACAGGGGAAACACAGCCATAATTGAAACTTGCGCTGAAGATTATCATTGTTTGACATGGATACTTCTTATTTCCAAATAAAAAACATATTTGTTCTTAGCTCAAAACAAGATCACTTGGCTCGACAAAACGAATGCTTAGATTTTTTGCAGGAAGCAGCACTGTTTTCTGTTGCACTTATGGAGGGGTCCAAGGGCCACATACTGTAGGAGAAGCTGTGTTGTAAAAATAGAAGTAATTAGTCCTTATATTGAAATAAAACATATGATATGCTATTAAGGCTTTTTTTTATTCCCCTCTCCATGGAGGAGCGCTATGCGTTCGCATCTCCTGCTCTATGGTGTATGATCGGCCACCTTACCACGTGAGCAACCTACGCATTAGCTGTGGTCTCTGAGTGAAATACTGAATAATGAGGAAATGCAGATTTTCCTGGCTTGCTATAATGGCAGTGCAACTAATGTTGTATACTGCTTTGCTTGTTTTGACAGCATGCCAAGCTGCTAGTGGGTGGTAGTGTCAGATAAACTGTCAAATACACAGTTACTGGTAGAAGATATAATCAGCCTCACCTGTGTAAATCTTGGAGTAGTTTTCAGTAGATTTTTTTTTCTACTGTTACTTCTAAATTTACCCAGAATTTGACCTGTAGGAATGCAATAGCTGGTTCCTAAAATGCATCCTGTGTTTATCTCTTTACATCTGCCCTGTGCTGGGCTCCAGCTACTCGGTTCCTTCCCGCTTTCTTTCTGGATCCAACAGAAAAGATGATAATCAGTGATAATATTGTCACTTGGCACCAGAAATTCCTATAAGCCATTTTTCTGGGATGCAGAAATAAATAGCAATGTTTCACAGATCTCTCAGGTCCCCATGTACTGCTAGCAAGCTGACTGCCATTATGAGAATAATTTACAGCAAGAAGAAAGCAATCAGACCCCCATATAAAGTGTAATGGATGCTATGTGCAATACTCACAAACGAGCAGAAACACCAGTTGCCATTTGCTGCCTTCTTCATAATGTGTTCTAATGTTTTGCTGCTAAAAATGCAAAACCTTGTGACGTGGGGCATGGGTTTTGGTTAAGACACTCCTTTGTGTTATGCTCAGTGCCTGGTGTTTAGTTTTGGCCAGAATACAGTTGTGATGTGTTCCTCCTATAACCAGATTTAGAAATACTATTATTTTCTCCATCTTTCACCATATTTTTCATGTGGTTTTCTATGGTAAATGCATCACTTATAAACATTGCCTAACCCAGGGGGTAACCCAAATAGTCACAGCTGGTTCTGCCTCTGAATGAAGAATGTGTCGGGTTTGCTTCTGGCAAAAACAAAATGTACACCAGTGTGATTCATAGGTTAGCAAATTCAGAGCTCCTAAGTGAGCACTGTAAACCTCAGGGTTTGTCCTTGAGGAGCAGATTTTGCACCTTGCCTCAGGCTTAGGTGAAAGATGTTGAAAGGTAGGAAAGGGTATTTCTGTTAGCTAGGTAGGTCAGAAGTCTTAAGGGTGTTATTTACCCCAGAGAGCAAAAGAAATAGCCAAGTAGTTAGGACAGATCTCTAAATATCCTAGCATAGCAAAAATGGGCAGGGGACAGGCATTATGTCTTTACCAGGAATACCAGTGCTGATGTTCCTGGTATTTGTGGTAATTATGTTGATGATAGTTTTGCAGCAACATTTTTTCACATACATATTTATCTGAAGATCACCGATTAACTGGCAGGAATTCATCCTGCATACTGACCAAAACCGTTCTCAATAGTTAGAAAGTGTGCATAATTACCTGAGATGTTTCCATAAACTAGACGGAATCAAATCATCATCATTTTAACTGGTGCTACTCATTTTAATATGTAAGGGGAAGGAGGATGCTCTATTTCTAACCCCATGCTTACACCACTTAACGTTCTTCTGCCTTTGTTTTGGGGGGAGAAGGAGAGAGTTATTCTGGGGAAGAGTTGTTTACTGCAATGGGCTTTGGACTTGAAAATCGCAGTGGGTGTTTACAGAGGAGTGGATTCATCCTCAGAATACAATTCCCTCTTCCCACCCACTGTGTTTCTGTTAACGTTGTCTGTGAGAAACTTGTCTTTGTACCCTTCAGAACAAGGTTTGCATCTGTTGAAAGTGTTCAGACAGTAGCGCCATTGAAACCAGTTAGAGTGGCTTGGTCTCAGTTGGACAATGTACTCTGTAACAGAAAATATTTATTCTCTTTTGGTTGAAATCTTTGCTAAATCAACTGGGTTGGTTTTGGTAGAGGGGAAAAAAAAAGAATTGATGAAGGAAGTGAAAAACATTTCCTGAAAATGATAAAATAAATAAACGCAAGCTCATTCCCACAGTCAAGTATTCTACAATGAGGATTGTGAAAGAACATATGGGAAGATGAAATACAGTTTCTGACAAACAGAAAGTTAGTGATGTTATGGTATTAGGCAATATTGAAGAAGAAATGAATGTAGGCTTGTGATCCGCACTGCATATTCTTGCTGTTTTGTGCAAATTTAAGGGGCTGTAATTTCATTTTCAGTGGCAATTTTAAAACTTCAAATCTGTCTGTGAAGGAAAATAGTTCTTTCATTCTCAGCCTTCTGTATGTTGTTGCCCATTAGTGATTTCTCTGGCCAGTCTGATGTTACTGAGTACATTTTAACCATATTTTAAAACTTACTTAAATACCATGGTGTGCACAAAAATTCCAATGAAAAGGAAATCGGGGAGGGGGGAGAAGGGGAAGAAAGAGGTGAGGGAGATTTCACCCTACAGTCATGGTAGAAATGTTTTGCGTCTCTTCTTGACAAATTCATGTTTACTTGGCAAAGAGACTCCTAGTTGAATAACGAAAGCTGATTCTGAGGTGACAATTGCCAGATTTAATTGCTCAATTGTGTTTGGAAAAAGTTAGGTTTTCCATAGGGAAACAGTAAAAATAATCACAGCATTAGCATGCTGTTACAGTGGAGCTTTAATGAGGCTATATTGGCAATTGTCTCACTTTACTGATGTATTATGAAAAAAAATTTAAAAATTACTCCTCTGCTAAGATCAGAAAAATGTAGAGATTTTCCAGAAGGATTTTTTTTTTCCTTATGTTATTCAGTTAAAGCCTGCTAGAACACTGCAATAATGGGCTAGTGGCCTTTCACACAATGTAATTATCCCACTCCATGTACAGTAGAGTGGATTAACAAGGATTTTATGAAGGAATGTTGTATTAGGTTGGTTTCGGTAAACTTTCAGCCCGTCAGTGGATGCATAAAAAGCAAATGCACTTTATCAAAGAAGCTAGCAAGTAAGCAAACAACGCATCTAGAAAACCAGCAGGCAGTTACCTTTTCAGTAGTAACAGGTAATTTTTTTGGCCTTTGTTTTGGTGTGCTCAATATGGCACATATATAGTGGCCTTAATTTGAAGGGTTAAAAGGTTAATGGTATCAGACTGTCATCACTCCCCTTCACCTCCCTTTGTTACCCTGTATGGGTACTGCCCTTGCATGTTTTGGAGAGGCTCAGCACACATCACGTAAGAAGTGCTGTCTCTGGGAAAGATGCTGGTGATTTTTGCTCCTGATCATGGTGTATCAGTGAATCTGTTTGATGTACTGCGTTTACAGAGCCTAGATTCTGAAAAGTAGAATCACTGTACTATTACTATAGAACTACTATCACATTTCCAATGAAGTAACTTTTTAAAAAACTTATTTTGTGCTACAGTACTCGTATCTGCTCATACGCCCTGTATCAACCCCAGTACTGAGGCAACTTGGAATTAGTCTCTTAAACGCTGGTGTTATAAATGCTTCCCTGTGAAACAGGGAAACATTTTCTACGTTTTGGGGCTTGACTGGGCATCAGACTCAGGTCTCTTAAGTCCCAGTCTTGTGCACTGTCTGTAGAGTTGAACTTTTCTCTCCTATGAGGCAGAGATATGCGTCGTTGTATTTTCCATCAGGCTACATACAACATTCAGTATTGTTCAGCATCTCTATGTTTCAGCCATGGTGTGTGTCTGGTAGTCTGCAGATCAGCATAAATTCATTTAGTTTTTGTGAGGTGTGTTTTTTTTTTTTTTTTTAGACTGTATATCCAGTGTTTTGATGCACTTGAAACTACTTTGCTTGATAGGATTATGGCAGTTTTCTGAAATGAAAGCAGCGGCAGCATGATCTGTAAGCAGTAGCAATTCCGAGTCCTTAATAGCACTGCAGAATCAATAGGAATAGAGCTTTCCTGCACAGCATCTTCATTCGCGGGGAGCTTGGTGTGAGATTGCCGTAGAAACCCTTGCGGAGGACATGTAAGTCATCTTGCCTTGTCTATTCTCATCCAATAACGAGTGAATTTCTACAGCCAGATACTTCAAATGAGTCATGGTTTTGGCAGGCTCCTTTCATCTTTCTGAGGCACACAGTATATATTTCCAGTTCATGGAATTAGAGTGATGCCTGGAAGGAGCACAGCCCATGATTTGGGGTGGTTCACAGCTTTATCTCTAGGCTACACTTGGAGGAGGTGGAGGAGGCAATGGGGGCCCAACAGCGGCTTCAGCTGTGGCAGGCCTGTCTGTGCTGCGGCCATGCAGGCTGCTCTGTGCTGCGGCCATGCAGGCCTACGGAGGTGTGTTTTAAAATACCTCTCCTGAGCCTGGGCTGCAGCCTGGGGGGTCACAGCCCGGGGCTCGGTTTGGCCCGGTGTGGCGTGCTCGCAGGACGCTGTGGCTACCCACGAAATCGCAGGACATTGTGGCTGGCGTCAGAGCCCAAGGCATCACGGAGGGGCACACACAGCTCCAGAGCAGTGCTAGCCTTGCGGGAGGCCCTGTGGTATGGAGGTGCTGCCCTCCCCCCCGGCAGCTCCCAGAAGGTGTGGGATGTCCTCTGGGGAAGTAATGGAGATGCTGGGGAGGAGGCGAGAGGCTGGCTCCGCACAGGGGAGGGGTGCTGAGCCGGGGGGAGGGGTGCTGAGCTGGCAGAGATGGGGCAAGGAACTGGAAAGGAGAAGCTCTCGTTCCTCCTTCTCTCATTCTCACCCCATTGATCAAACACAAATAAACGGTCGCTCTCTGGGGTCCAGTCCTGTAGAGGGGTACTGCAACAGTGACCAAAATCTTGAAAATTCAAGTTATGGAGAAGATAAAGGGAAAATATGCAATCTGTTTAGCAGTTAATTGTGTGTCAAAAGCACATAGGCTTCACGACACGACACCTTGATCTGGTGCAGTTCGGTCACACCAGGGTGGAGGTAAAGAGTTGGGTTCAACAGACAGCTACACAGAGAGAGCCCATGCGTGGGTGTTGCTGCTGGTCCTCCATTATAAAAGAAAATTGTTTCCATGCGTTAAACAAATAAATGTGTAGTAACAATCTTTAATCAACATATTTTGCATTGCTTTTATTTCTGAGTCAGGTCCTCTCCTAGTTGCTGGAAAGCCATCACTGTCCCAATGTATCTCTTGCCTTTTCCCAGTCTCTGTAGCTCTGAAGCCTTTGGGGTTTGTGGGGTTTTTTGGATCAGTGTCTACGGTGACACTTGGGTTAATGGTAATGAAACTAAAAACCTGTAAGACTGGAGTGCAAGAAGTGTACAGTTTAACAAGCAAACAGGTTAGAGAACCTCAGTCACATTACCACATGTTCTTCATCCTTTAGCAGTCCTTCTTTATTTGGCTATATCATATAATTAAGCTATAAACCAGTAGTAAGCTTAACTTCCAACTCAGTCCAGTACAACTATTATTCTTCCTGAACAGCTGTGGCGTGAATATAGCTACTGTATACAGCATGAAATGGTGGTCTTAGGCACTGAGGACTTCCATACAATTTTTTTTCATACCTAGGCCAGATTTTTTTCCTGCTTCACATTCCATAGAGTAACACATGAATGCTCAGTGCATTTTTTCAAGGCTTGTATATCTACAGTAAACTTTCTTACAAAAGAATTCCCTGCTCATGTCGGAGTGTCCAGTGGTATTTACACAGAATAGAGAAATTCAGCCTTTTATTTTATAGATTAGGAAATCCACTTTTTTTGTGACAAACAGTTTATTTTGAAAAATAATTTTTCCTCATATAAAAATGTAAATATTTGTAAGAAAATACTGCGGTTTGTGTTTCTAACACAAGACTTGTGTCTTCTATGTCTATGTTGAGGAAGAAGAAAGCCATCACTGAAAGGATTAAAGAATTAACTACAAAAAAAATTGTAAAATGTTCTCTTTAGACTTTCACACAGGAGAAAAATAATCAAAAACTACTGAAAGAAATTAGATCAATTTACAAGGTGTTCACTTCACTGACAAACAGCTTGCATTTTAAAAAATTAGAATATTAAACAGATGGAAGAATTAAGTATACTTCTGCTCCAGCAGCGATCTAAAGAATATGATGTAAGGATGTAAAGTTATTTTTAGATGAGTATGGAGATCATACATATAATTTTTGTCAACGTAAGACATTTGAACTTCCTCAGTCTGTTTTCCAGTGAATGCTCTTCCACTTCCCCATTAAAAGGCCATGTGTACAGAAGTTTATGGGCTATTCTGTATTGTCCTCAGAATAAATGAGTACACTTAATGCTGCCCAGAACAATTCCTCTCCTCTGGTCTTTTCAGACGTGCATTTTTTGTAGGCTCACAAACAGTTGCTTTTAATCACATTTCGAGGTAGTGTAATAAACATGAATATAATATTATTATTCCATCCTGCAGGGTATCTTGGAAGTTCTGATCAATAAGGCTGGCTTTTGTATGTTTAAGAAGGGAAAACAACTCCAAAGAAACAATGGTTCAGTGCCAAATTGGCCTGCAGGGCAGTGGGATAATCTGATTTCACAAACTCATGATTGCTTTTTACAATTTCAGCTTGCATTTGTCAAAAGCAAAGAGGACTCCTGTCCTGTTGAATTTTCAGTTGTCTCTAGTGCCTCCATCACAAAGTCCCATAATTAGATGATTTTTGCTGAGACCATAATTCCTTTTATAAAGTATCTACATACAGCCTGTTTGATTGCCACAGTCAAACTCCATTGATTAAAATGAATCTTGACAGTGAAGCAGACTCTCTTTCTGCATGTGAATAAGGACAACAGGTAGCAATAGAGTGGAGAGTAGATGAGTGAGAGAAGCTGGAAGCCTACCTTGCTGGAACACGCCTATTTACTATATTACTATTTCTATCACTTTAACTCTGCAAGCCATACAAGCTGGGTTCTGCCTTTCTGCACGAATTTAGAGTAAGATGTGTGTCCCTTAATAACTGAGATTTTACTGTTTTTAAAATGCCAAAATGCTAACCTGAAGGAGGAAACTTTAGTCTGTGAATGCTACTTATGGAGATGGTTATAACATTCAGCTAAGCAGCAGTCACATGATTTCTGTGGTAAGACACCATGAAAGGTTTCTGACTTCTCTTAGGAATTTTTGAAAATGGTATTGAAATCTCAGACCTTAAAGCTTTGGTTCAGTTTTTGACCATTAATGTGGCTGATAGCTGCCACTTACTTTAAAGCACTTTCTCTTTTTCTGGTAGGTTTGTCAGCTGCCAAATTGATGTATGAGTCTGGGGTCAATGTGGTGGTTCTTGAGGCCCGGAACAGAGTTGGAGGAAGGACATTCACTCTCAGGGTAAGTGCTTCATGAGATGCTGGACTCTCACTTGTGTGGGTCTATGATGTGGCAAATGTCTCTCCCATCTTCAGGAAGGGCAAGAAGGAGGACCCAGGGAGCTACAGGCTGGGCAGCCTCAACTCAATCCCTGGGAAGGTGGTAGAGCAACTAATCCTGGACACCACTTCCAGGCACATGAAGGACAAGAAGGTCATCAGTAAGCATGAACTGACCAAGAGGAAGTCATGCTTGACCAAGCTGATAACCTTCTATGATGAAATGACTGGCTTGGTAGATGAGGGAAGAACAATGATTAGTGTTTACCTAGACTTCAGTAATTCAACACTGTCTCCCATAAGATCCTCACAGACAAGCTGATGAAGTATGGGCTGGTTGAGCAGACAGTGAGAGGGACTGAAAACTGGCTGAACAGCCTGATCCAGAGGATGGTGATCAGTGGTACGAAGTCTAGTTGGAGGCCACTAACTTATGGTGTACCCAAGGCGTCAATACTGGGTCTGATCCTGTTGAACATCTTCATTAATGATCTGGATGATGAAGGGACTGGAGCACCTCTCCTACGAGGAAAGGCTGAGAGAGCTGGAACTGTTTAGCCTGGAGAAGAGAAGGCTGAGAGGGGATCTCATCAGTGTATAGAAGAGAGGGAAGGAAGGGTGCAAATAGGATGAAGACAGGGCCTTTTCATAGAGTCATAGAATCATAGAATCATTAAGGTTGGAAAAGACCTTTAAAATCATCAAGTTCAACTGTCAACCCAACACCACCACACCTACTAAACCATGTCCCACAGTGCCACATCTACACTTGTTTTGAACACCTCCAGGGATGGTGACTCCCCCACCTCTTTGGGCAGCCTGTTCCAATATTTGACCACTCTTTCAGTAAAAAATTCTTTCCTAATATACAATCAAAACCTCCCCTTATGCAACTTGAGGCCATTTCCTCTCATCCTATGGCTTGTTATGTGGGAGAAGAGACCAACACCCACTTCACTACAACCTCCTTTCAGGTAGTTGTAGAGAGCGATAAGGTCTCCCCTCATCCTCCTCTTCTCCAGGCTAAACAACCCAAGCTCCCTCAGCCGCTCCTCATAAGACTTGTGCTCCAGACCGTTCACCAGCTTCACTGCCATTCTTCCTTTTCGGTGATGCCCGGAGGCAGGACAAGAGGCAATGGGAAAAAACTGAAACCCAGGAGGTTCAAGCCATCTGAACATTAGGAAACACTTTTTTTACTGTGAGGGTGACCAAGCACTGGCACAGGTTGCCCAGGGAGGTTATGGCATCTACCTCCTCGGACATATTCAAAAGCTGTCTGACGCAGTCCTGGGCAACCGACTCCGGGTGACCTTACTAGAGCAGGAGGGGTTGGACCAGATGTCATCCAGAGGTCCCTTCCAACCTCAACCATTCTGTGATTCTGTTGGGTTTGACATCATTAGCCAGGGGGAAGAGGAGGAGTAGAGTTCCCAAAGACGACAGGTGTCTCAAGTTGCCGTCACTTTTTTCAAGTAATAGAGCTCTGTTTGGACAGGTTGCATTGCAGTATATGCCATTGGGCTTCTCTTGACAGGAGGTGCTTTAGATTTTGTCTGGAAGCAACTCTGAGAACCATCAAATGGGATTTGGGTGTTTAACCAGAAGTGTGTAGTGCCATTTTAGCTGCCCTAGGATACCTTGCCTGGCCTCCAGCTTCAGATCTTCCATGGGTCATGAGCCAAATTTTTCAGCCGTGCACAGAAGTCTTGGTTACCTTGGGCTGCCTAAAATGGTGTGAAACACCTGTATTAAGGTAATTGAATTCCACCCACATAGTCCATGCCCTTTGCCCGTGGCAGGACCTGCTCTGCCTTTAACATTACAGAGGGAAACTATCATCTGATACCGTGAGTGTCAAAGCATTTCTCCTCTCGTTCGCATCTCACTTTGCATACTGTAACAGGCATGATAACTAAGAGCCCTATAAGAAGCAGCCCAAGCAGGGCCAGACATCATTACAGCTCAGACATACATTTTATCACTGCTTAAAATCACCTGAAATTACACTTCTGCTTCTAAAAATGGACTGAATCTTGATTGCCATTAAAAAGAAAATGAAAGAAATGACAAGTCACCTGTGGCCCAGGGTAATGTAATACAGACATTAGCTCTGCTTTCCACCCTGGAAGTAAGGGAGGTTTAAATTATGTCAGATGACATTGCTGGGGAACCAGAGATAAACATTGGTGTTTCAGCAGAAATCACTGTCCATGAAACATGAAGCATAAACACCATCCTTCTGTGACACTGAAAATGCCTAGCTTAAAATGCTCACTATAAACAGTGTTTAAAAGAGTTACTATCTTGGGAAATCAGCCCGCTTGTAATTGTATGCGTCCCTGAAACTTTTTGCTTTCTTCCTGCTTCCCAAGTGAGTGCGATGCTGGTCAGAGGGTTGTGTGGAGCAGCTTCGGTGGCAAGCATGGCTGGGGGCTGCTAGCCAGAGTGCACCAGGCTAGAGCCAAGCTGGAAAGGAGATTACTCTCCTTGAATACTGCAGTGCAGTGCTCAGCATCTACAGCATTAAGTCTAAGCAGATATCTACAGAGAGAAAACAAGTCTTGGTGCTGGAGATGGTTTCAGCTTGAGAAATGTTTTGCCGTGACAAGAAAAGTAACGTGAATTCTGAAAACGTGGGATTAGACTTAACCGAAGTATTGATTTGGTTGGATATTTCTTCATATTCTCATGTCTTTTGTGAGACTAAAAAGCCCATACTGAAAACGATAGTGAAATTTAAACAGGAGCTAAACCCAATTGCACACATGTGCGTGACGGAGTGAAGACACTGTGATCTTTGTGTGTCTATCATTACAAAGCTCAATACTGCCTACTTTCAAGTCAGTCAGTACACATTTTCTTCTGTGCCTATAGTTGCAGTGCTAATCAGTATGGAACAATTCCTTCTAGTTCTAGGTGTTTGTATTGAGGAGCTTCCTGCACAGCTTCTGATTCTTGTATTCTTTCTTTTGACAGAACAGTCAAGTTAATTATGTCGATGTTGGTGGATCGTATGTGGGACCTACCCAAAACCGGATTCTCCGACTGGCAAAAGAGCTGGGTGTTGAGACCTATAAAGTGAATGTCAAGGGCCATATGATCCATTATAAGGGGGTAAGTATTGCATCTTTCATGTTGAGATACCTAAAGATATATCTGAGCTTTGGAAATTACTGACAGTCATTAAGGAGGTTTAATTTAAAGCTTGCTTTTAGTAATCCAGTAAGCACCTGTTTGAAGTGTTGTGATTCTGTTTTAACTTACTGGGAGTGGGATCAATGGTTCTCACTTTCTTTTGAAAAGTATTCAGAAAATGGGACTGACAGCAGTTAAAAAATTTGGGATATGTTTGGCATCTCATTGTCTTTGAACACATCCTCTAAAGAATTTTTTCCCAAAATTCAGAAAATACTTGTTCTTAAATAATAGCCAGATTTAAATAAGAAAAAAAGTATAATACTGTTGGATACTACTGAATGATGATACTAGACAACAGTATTGTGGGACTGGTCTGGAAGTAGTATAACCTATTTGCCCCACTTAGGTGCCTAGATTCACATAAGATCCCTCCCAGTCCTGTAGCTTGGGATTCATCTTACTTACAAATGGATGTCTGGAAGTTGGGCATCTGATCTGAGACTCATTGAGATCCCTCTCTAACTGATGGTGAGAAACAGGCACCTCCCAAGGCCTGCTGTAAGCTTCGTGTCTGAGACGCGGGGCAGCAGTGGTGCAGATGGCCACTTTGCAGTAGGTATTGGTGTGGCTAAAGCGATCTGGAATGAAACTGGTCTTCAGAGGAGCCCTTGTCAAGACACCGAATTTTTGCTCAGGCCCTAGTCAGGACCTACTGCCCAAGCCAGTGCAGAGGGAGAGCTGTAGGGAGAGGGATGAAGGGAGGCCTAAGATCTATAGGTGTGAGGTACAAGCATCTATCTCCATAACTCATAAACTACTTTACTTTCCAAAGACCATCACTTTTTAATTTTTTTAATATCCTTTAGTTTTGGTACTTCCCAAACTTTGGCAGAACAAGGCTAGAAGCCTGTATGAATCAGAGTTGACATATTTGATAACGGCAACACTATGTGATGGATCCTTAACTGGTTTCATTTTTATTATCTTCTCATGTTTTCTTCCTAGGATTAGAGCAATGTATTCATACTGCAAAGTTTTATCATCTGGTTCTGTAACCTCTCCTTATTGGGTGGATTCATGCCATGCTCATTAAACAGTCACATCTTAAATAATTGCATAGCCACTCCATAATACTAAAAAAAAAAATTATTTTACAGCAGCTGGTGTAAAATTGGTGTAGTTCTACAGCAAGTGGGCTGGGCTGATTTGTACCAGCTGAATGTTCGGCCCACTCTATTTAAGCTCAGACGTGGATCTCTTAGCATCCTAAAAAGCACTTATCTTCTGTATGTTAAATAAAAGACTCTAATGGGTTACATGAATTTGAGCCCCTAATCCATTTTGACACTGAAGCTTTGGCCTTTTTTTTTTGTCCCACAATTCATTATGCATGTCCTTGCTAATGACTATCTAATTTCCTAAGTTTTCTTTGAAGTGGAAGCATGTGCCTAAGCAAGAGACAGCATTATGAGCTATTCAGCTGGATCACAGGCTGTGGATCAATTCTAGATTTGGTATCGTGGTCCTGCCAGGGTCCCCAAGAAGGTGTAGGTTTTGGAATAGGATGAAAGCAAAGGAGCTTTAAGGTTTCTCAGTACGGACAGACATAGGCACTGAATAAATAATAATGATGCTTTGCCTCCAGTAGGTCTTATTCCTCCAGCATCCTCTTCCCACAAATTGCAGGCCTTTTGTTTTGTTTTCTTTCCCTAAGGTTTTCCACTGCTTTTTCTCCTTACTCTTTCCTTGAGACCTTGTGTAGTCATCATGCCCTTTTTTTTAGGGATCTGTTGTTGAACATCCCAATTCTACAAGAAGCCTATTGGAAACAAACTGTGCAGTCCTGGCTATTGGCTGGGTTGGTCAGTGCTCTGAGACCTTAGGGCTTGTACATTTTACCTACCCGCCACACACTGCTGTTGTGCTGTGATGGTGAGTTGGACAGGTAGGCATTTGTGCTCTCCTGGCTCTAGATGTGCCCCCCATATTCATTAAAGATGCCCCAGGAACCCGAGCACCTGTGATATTTTCTAGATGATAGAAAATGTGTTAGCAAAGAGACGATTTGATATTAAAGGATCATTGCCCCAGAAATGAAATATTAGTCTGAAAGATGGATGTGTTCAGCTTCTTGGGCTAATACACTGTCAGCCATGGGCCAGCTGCTGCCTTTCAGGTTTGAAAAGTATGACTAAAACTTTTCTGCTTGCGTCTCATCTGCTGTTTCTGTCAGCTGATGGCTGCTGGGGAACGTGTAGCCGGGGCCAGACAGGAAGGTCTCTTCCCAAGGGCATTTCTCCAAAGTCTGCAATGCTCTGCGGTTTTGTCGGAGGCAAGACGGAGACCGTTTTGAGGAATGACTAAACGTGGCTTTAGATTTTGTTGTGACAGTCATTCAACTGTGCATAGTCCCCAGCATCTTCAGATTAGGAGATTTTTGGTCTTTTGTTTGCCATACTAATCCGTCTGGCTGTTTCTGAAGGTTTCCAGGCTATGGCTTGGATTGAATTAGGGGAAAGTGGGGAAATGGTTTATCCTAGCAGCGGAAGCAGCCAAGGGAAAGTGGAAATCCCTGGAGGGATTTCATGAGCTTCTTTGCTCTGAACGGAATTTTTCCCATATGTGTGTGGAAAAGTTCCATGTACTGCAAGCTTTAAAACCCACGTTGCTTCATGTGGGCAGGTTTCTTTTGTAGTTACAGTTTATTTGAAAAATCCAAATATGTAACTATTGTTTATCTTTTTTTTTGTTTGTCCATTCTTTCCCATCAGTTAGCGTGCTAACATGAACTGCTTTGATATCAATCAGCAATTTGTTTGTATTCTGTCATTGTAAATCTGTAATTTCAAACTGTAGATTTTGTTAGGAGCCTCAGACTTTCTTTCCAGCCAAATTGCTGTGTGGCTACTGTGCCATTAATTCATCAAGAATGCTTTAGGCAGTTGTGCTGGAGTTCTCCCTTCCCAGAAGGGGCAGATAGCTTTTTATTCTTACAGAGGTCTTTGAAGGTCACACTGTGCTCTATTTTCACCTTCTCTTTAGTAGAAGACCCTAGAAAGTAAAGGTGTTAGGGCCTTGGTGTGGTATTAACCTTCCCATAGAACTGTAATCCTCTAATATCTGGCTGCAGCGCCCAGCTCCAGTACATGTAACATTAGTAAATGAAGACTGGTTTTGCTTACTTGTTTGCTTATGATTTTCAGAGGAAGGTAACACTTGTCAAAAGATAAGCATTTGTATTCAGTGCTTCACATTAGCCATCCAGTCTTTCGTTTCCTTCATCTAGTCTTAAGAGATTATGGTGCAGCAGGTAAGTCTGTGACTAAGTCTGTGCAGATCGCTGTAAATCTGCAGTTTGGACACAGGAATCTCAGCCGGTCCAAGGCACTGCAGTGCTTGCAAGGCTAGACCTGCCAGAGGTATTGAGCAGGGAAGGATGCCCACCTGAGGGCTCATGCTATAGGGAGCTGCTGCTCTAGCTGTGCATGCTGTGCCCAGCTGAAGGGCAATGGCAACCCCTGCTCTGGGGCACAAGGGATGCTCCTCCCGTGCTTCCTGACACGTAGCTCATCCTCAGGACAGGAGGGCAGACTTGCCTTTCTCAGGACTGGAAAAATTGTTTGCTCTTCTTGCACAAACTGAAACTTCGGAGTGGTGTCACAGCTGGGGTGGCTTGGGCTTAATTCCTGTAGTTTTGGCTACAAGCCACAGTGTAGCCCTGGGCAGGGAAAAGACGGACCTTGCAGAGTACACCTCTCTCTGCTGCTTTCTTTCTAACCACTGAACTACGGTGCTTGGGGATATTGTTTCCTTTGGATTGGTGTGGGGTAACTAATCCAGGCAGGCAGCAGGACTGAAATCTGAGGTCAGCAGGAAAGCATTTGACACACCAGGAAATGAAAAAAAAGTTAGATAAACTCTGTGGGTCAGTTGAGCAGCCTTGTGTTAGCATGGGAACAAAGCCAGTAGGTTATTTGCCCTTCGGTTAAGAAAACAGTAGTTCTCAAAATAATACACCCAGAACACTATAAACTTGTTGAAAAACGGAATATTGCAGGGAGCTCCTCAGTGAAACATGCAGCCAGAGCTCCTCTGCCTAGTAGGGAGACAACATTAAAAACAGATTAGTAACTTACCAGCTCCAGGTCGCTTGGGCTAGATTTATTCCCTGCTGTGGAGATACTTGTGCAAGAGGGAGAGCTGAAAAACTGATGTGGCTAAGGCTGTTTGGTTCACGCTCTCTGATGGGCAATGGGAATTTCTCTCCTGGGCTTTGTTAGAATTGGGCTTTCCTCTGATCAGCTCCCACCTCTTACAGATCTGGCCCCCCTGCACAAGGAGTTGGTGTGTCTGTGGACTGTTTCAGGCTGTCTGGATGCAGTCTCAGCCTCTTGCAGGTCTGTTAGCACTGTTGTATTTTTCCAGCTTTTCCTGCCCTTGGTCTCCAGTCTTCCTGAAATTACGGGGTTTTGCATGCAGAAGAGAGCAACCAAGTAATGCAACTTCAGACTGTTAGTTATCAGTTGGCATTTCATAGTTCTCAGGGGATAAAGTATGTTTTCCCACTGATGTTCCTGGGCTATGCCACTGACCAAAGATATGGGGATAATAATGTTTTGAGATCAGTAATGAAAGAAGAGTTCGTTTTTCAAACAGCAGATAAACGAATACTAACATGATATGTGTCATACCAGTGGCTGAGGTCATAAGATTTCTTGCTGAGTCCTCAGCAGTTTGTGGTTATGGTGGTCTAAAGCTAGTATAGAGGTGGAAAATCTGAAGGAAAATAGTAGGTAGCGAGGCAGAGGGCATGTTCTCTCCCGAATTGCCCTATTTGCAGCCAAAAGGATAGTTTGGGAGTTCCTGAACCTGTAGCTGTTGAACACAGTAGAGTTAATACTGGGAGTTGGGAAAGCTGTTTTGGCACAAACCTTAGAGTTACTGAGAGAGACTTTTCTTGGGCTGTTGTTTCCAGCAATATAAGGAATAGATTTGGCTGAAAACAAGAGGAGGAGAGGAACTTTAGAAGTTACTTTTTTGACTTGCTTTTTAAATAAGAGCTTATTTTTTTTGAGTTAAGTAAGCCAAGGATAGGTATTTGCAAGTTACAGTACTCAGTACAAGCACAGTCAGTTATCGAAAAGCTGTGTGAAAAGAGGTCTTACTGAATGGTGAACAACATTGGGAAGTTTTCCCTTCTGCCACTGAACTTATCTGGGCTTATCTTTCCCCTTTGTCCCCTACCCCTGTACCCTTTTCTCCTCTGTTGTACCTACCCTGGGGATGACAAAAGTTGACCAAAATGTGGGAGTTTGGCTTTTTTACTGCTTTTGCCAAGTCTGAAAGCTCACTATCATCCCTTGAGTTTCTTCTTGCACCTTTTATCTTTGTTACGATCTTTGCAGAAAAGTGTTCTGAAGAATATCAGAAAGCCACATGTGTTTGCACAGTTGTACACAATTATCAGTGGGGAGGACTGATAAATTCTGTCATGCTAAGTGTGGAGAAGGGACCTTTGGCTTCTGCTTCATGCGCCCCTGCCCCTGGGTCACCATCTCATGCATTTGCAGCACTGCAGCCTCTTGCTTGGTCTGTGGCTCCCACCTGCCAGGCGCGATGGGCTAGCACAGTATCCATTGCACCGAAAAGCACATGGCACACAGCTTAGCACCACAGCTCCTACCTGTCATGGTCTGATGTGTTCGCTGCATCCTGCCAAGTACCTCATGCAAACTTTTGACATACCTGGAAGAGCAAACATTGAAGAGGTCTGATGAGAAACTTGCTGTTGACTTACACGGGGGAAGGTTCAAAGCAATTTAGTAAGAGAAAATGTTGCCAGCTCATCCAGTCCTCTTGCAGATTAGAGTTATCATAAAGAACCAGCTGCTGTTAGGCTGGATCACAGGATTATCTGAAATAGTCCATATTCCTGTTGCAGCTATCTCTCATAAACATCGGAAGTACTGATACCATTTTTTCAAGTGTACAAAATTTTTCTTCCTGCAACCAAAAATTTTCTTTTTGGCAATTTGGGTTTTTTTTTTAGGCTAGGTTTCTCCCAAGGTACTTGGCATAATAAAGAGGTATGTTTGCTTTTTAAAGGTGAGGTGTACCGTAAAGGTGCTTAGTTTAAAATGCATGCAATTTTAGACCCATGCAAATTTTAGGATGCACATTTCAGCAGGCAGGCAAACATTAGATTCATTCATATGTAATAATGAAGAATGCTTAGGAACAAGGAATATTACCTCCTTGGCTATTGCTCGAGCCTCCTTAGCCCAGAATTTGACAACCTGCTTGGAACAAATGTACCACTCCCCATCATCTCCAAATAAAAAAGAAGTATTATTGTCCTTTTTAATGTCAGCCCAACTGTTTTTTCCCCTCATACTTAGCTTTATGCATTCTATTGCTTATGTGCATATGCAGAAAAAAAAAAAGAAAAAGAAAAAGCGAGGTCTTTTAGGGCAAAAGGTCAACCATGTGATAACTTTGAGAATTTTGTGTTCTTGAGTAATGAAGATACACTCTGTTGTGTTTCAGTTGCTTATGTTCTTATGTGTATTTTAGGGAAAGTCACGCTGTTTCACTGGTATTTCCCCTCCAACATGGAATCCCTTAGTTTATTTGGATTACAATAACTTCTGGAGGACCATGGACAAGCTGGGAAAAGAGGTAGGCTGTGTAAATTGCATTTTTTTCCTACAAAGCTCATGCCACCATGAGTAAATCTGGTTTGGTTTTGTTTCTGGCAGGCTTTTTTATTGCTTCTTTAATATAAGAAAACAAAAAACCACATGCTGCAGGAAAGATATCTGTGTTGCCCAGGAACTATCAGGAATAACAGGGCTTACTCACTGAGACGGGGTTGGACTAGATGACTAGATGATAAAATCTCCTCTTCCCTTCTAACCCAAACCATTCTATGATTCTATGAGAGGATACAAAAAGATCTGGAGCTTTCTAAGATATCTGAAAAAAATTAGGTTGAACCTCAGTGTATGTACTTTCTCATGCTAGGGAAAATCGTTCTGCAAGCTGGGAGATGAGAAAGGTTTTTCCCTTTCCCCTGTGACAGCCTTTTTCAGTAAGGATGATTCTTTTTTGTAGCTGCCTAAGCCAGGCTCGAGTTTGGCTTCATAGTAATTTTATTTCTAAAATTCTTAAACAGTAAATGCCTTCAAAATTCAAGCAGTACAACTGCAGATCTTTGTGTGTGCAAAAAGTAGCCCTTGGAGCATCATGCTGTCTTTCAAATGTTTATCGGTTGCCTTATAATCTGGCTAAAAACCAGGGGGGCCTACCTTACAATAGCCTTCAAGCATAACTAACTGTATTCCTGCAAAGTTCATAGGGTTTAGGTGGTTTTGCAGAACCAAATTTGTGCATGTTGCTACACATTTTTTTTCATCAAATCATACATATTTTTAAAAGATTCAAATATATGATAGTGGCCTCACATGTCATGGTACTTACATGCAATGAATTATGATTAAGAATTTAACTGTCTAAAAATAATTTAATAGTATCTAGACGTTTTTGCTCCCTCTGTAGTTAACAGAGAGACATAGGGGCCTTCGGATACCCATCTTGTAACTGACTGAATCTCTGACTGGAGAAAGAACTTTTCCCTCAGCTGTTAGAGGACACCAAGACAACTAAATTAAAATAGACGCCTCACTTTTGGATTACTAAAGCCAGATGAGTCCCAACATATGGATATAGTTCATTGGTCAGGCAAAGCCAGATTTGGTGGTCATGCCCAAAGGTGTGAATGGGAACTACTCCATGTAGTGAATTTATTCCACATTTACAGCCAGGTGAAGGGGGAAAATGCAACTCCTGGCCAACATATCAATCAACTCTGTGCTACTAACTAGCTATGACTAGGCAACGATATAGTACTTAACAATTTCTTGAATATTTTGCCTCTGTCTCCAGATTCCTCTTGAAGCACCATGGGACACTCCACATGCTGAAGAATGGGACAAAATGACCATGAAAGAGCTGATAAATAAGATTTGCTGGACCAAGTACATAACTCTTTATTCACTTCGAATGATAGTGGGTGCCTGGCAAATTCTGGGGTATAGCTGACTACAGCCAGGGTATCGGCAGTGAAAGAGCAGGAGGGGTCTGAGATGAGGTTGGTCTTTGTGATGGGTTGTTGTCAGGCAGTGGGTGAAGGTCTGTGGAGGATAAAGCTGTACGCAGAGCTTGGGTTGGCTGGTGGGTGGGATTAAAGGTGCTGGAGAAACCTGGGGTTTGCCTCAGCAGGCCCTTGCACACGAAAATGACAGTGTGGGCTCTTCTCACCATGCTTTTGCTTCACTCCATTGGAGAACATGTGCCTTTGGTTTTAGGGAAAACAACATGTAAATAAAACTCTGCTTTGTAGGCATGAATAAACGGCACTTGCAGGCACAGAAATGGAGGCAGAAAGGAGGTGAGGGGTCTTCCCCAACCCCGTGGTAGGCTAGGAGCTGAGGAGTGATGTCCTCCACCTCAGCTACATTGTCTTCTATGCAGTTATCGCATGTGTCTGCTTTTACTGCATGAGCTGCTTCCTGTGCAGCACGGAGCAGGCAGGTGCCGCTGACGCATTGGAGAGCAGCACGCCATGCCAGAGGGCAGCTGCTTTCCAGTGGCTGCTCAAGGGATGGGGCAGTGCAAGACACGAGGAGGGAGGGAGGGAGCAGTTGTTGGCTCTGGAAACTCTGGCGAAGTTCAGATGCTGCTCCTCATTTCGGCAGTAGTGCCCGCTGGGCCTCCAAAAACCCTTGGAGGGAAACAAGGCAGCCAAGACAACCTTTCTAGTTGCCTTTCACCCCCCTGGCTGGTTTGTGCCTGAGCCCAGTTCCATCAAGCTTGTGTGTGTCCCAGCAAGTCTGTTCCTGTGCTTGCTCAGCTATGCCCATTGCTGTGCACCCTCCCTCTGCTCCTGGGAAGCTGTCCTTGAATGCCAGCCAACTCTTCTGGGCCTCTTTGCCCAGAGTAGTTTCCCATGAGGTGCTGCCAAGCAGGTCCTTGAGGAGGATAAAATCTCCTCTTCCAAAATCCAGGTTGCAATTCTGCTGTTTGTCTTACTCCTCTCAGGATCTTAAACTCCACAATCTCATGGCCACTGCAGCCAAGGCTGACCTTCACCTTTGCATCATCTGACAGGTCTTCCTTGCCTGTGAGTAGCAGGTCCAACAGAGCATCAGCCCTACTTGGTAAGAAGAGGGCCCGAGGTATTGTATCACCTAGAAAATGGCCAGTGTGTTTTATATGTCTATAAGGAACCACACTGTACGAATAAAAAAAAGGAGCAATGTTCAAATTGGGGTGACGACAACTGGACATACTCCTTTCTTCCTTTCCCTTTTCAGTTAATTCTCTTTATAAGGCAAAGAGAAGTGTGCTCATTGAGCACTCGTGTCCCCGCTTGCTGTGCTGGCCCTTGCACTATTCTGTAAGGCCCTCCTCCCTTGTATTCAGCATCTTTTATTTGTGCAGCTGTACTCTGTTTGCCCTTTCATTCTGACTGTGGTATAGCACTGTGCCTGCAGTTTCCTGACCAAAACTTTCCATTTGAAATTTATTTTGCTGGCTTAAATTTTGCTCCGGCTCCATGTGGTACAAGGCACAGCCATTTGGACTTTCTCTTGCTCTCTGTGGCATTGTAGTTTTCTTTACAATTAGTTTTATGAGCCATATGCCTGCAAACTTGGTTGCTTTGAACTACTCTTTCTGTTGCAAGTGCACTGGCTCTCCCTCTTCCAATTTTTGCTGTTACTCTTAGTCAGGGAGCTGGTGGAGTATAAGCAGAACTGGGTTTATAGTGATCTCTCCTGTAACACGCTTCTCTGCAAGACTGCTTCTACGGCCAAGGGTTTTGTGGCACTCCAGTTTTAATGGATGTGCTCAGCTGAAACATGTTCAAAAACTAGGTAAAAAGCCATTTTAGATCTTCAAAGCAAGCCACATTTTTCTACACATAGTTAAAAGCTGTAGTGCCCTAAACAGAAAAGCTCTTCCACAGCACTTCCTGTATGACTTGGGTCAAGATCCTAAAAGATTTGTTTGTCATGTGTCACAGATCAGCATCTACTGATCCTGGAGGCTCTCTTCACATTTCTCAGGCCTGAACCTGCTACAGCTGTTCAGTGTCTTGGTGCTTTCAGGATTGTTGCAGAGGGTTCTTGCATGTAGGATGTTCTCAAATTCTGGCTAATGAAACAGAGGTGCCTGGACTTCATACCCAGGGACATGGGGTTATAAAAATTTATAAGTTACATATTTTAGCGCAGATAACTTGCAAAGTTCCTTCCTTTAGCAGGTGATTATAAATTCATGTTGTTTTATGAAACTTCATCCAAGTCAAAGACCTTCCACCTTCTTTGCGAAAAGATCTCAATTCTCTTAGCTATCTGTAGCCTCAAGTGGAAGAAATGTGAATAGCCAGGTCCTCATTTCCTGCTGCTCTAGCTCTGCTTACATTCAGAGGACTTACTGTGGTAGGCAGCTGAACCTCTCCTTGCATTTATCACAATGATTGCCAGTTTGGTTTCTCTGGGTTATTTACCATGTCTGATTCTTGGTTGCACAAAAGGTCTGTGCAGTGGTGTTACATGGTTGATGGGGAATGCCTTGTACATGTGGCTCGTTGAGTCCCTTGGGACCGATCAGACCTCAGAAATGATGTACCCAATGAGCTCTCCATGGAGGAGAAATGCAGAAGAGTTTCACTAACTGGTTACCAAATGCATTCTCCTCTTGAGAAAAATATTTGTTCTGTTGAAAAGAATAGCAGCAGGGAAACTAAAGAAATAACTAAGGTGAAATCAGTGGGATTTCAAACTGAATCGGTAAATGCTTTGGGAGGTAGGGAGGGAAGTGCTGATATAAACCCATTGAAATAGTCTCGCTGCAGGCTAAAAAATGAGACAGATACACATCATCTTGGTTTTCCTGACTTTGGGAAAGCAGTCCTTATCAAGAATAGCAAAGAAAATCCTGAAAGCAGCCAGGAAGTCACATTTACTCACTGCCTGTTTCTGCTCCTGTGTTTCATGCAGAGCTGCTAAAGAATTTGCCACCTTTTTTGTTAATGTCAACATCACGGCTGAGCCTCATGAAGTCTCCGCTCTCTGGTTCCTGTGGTATGTGAGGCAGTGTGGGGGCACAGCCAGGATTTTCTCTATCACCAATGGGGGCCAGGTACAAAATGTCTTCTATTCTTCCTTCTCTCTTGAAACTGTAAGGAGCAAGTGGAGTGTTGTACCCCTCAAAGCCCTGCAATTAATGAAAAGAGGATGAAAACACCAAGTTCATGTGGCATCAGAGACAATTACATTCTCATGGGGTGGAACAGCCCTCTCGGCTAACTGTACAATGAGGAATTTTATTAGCTTGGCTTTGGGATAAATTGGGACAATTTAGTCAATTGTTTTTTCCTGCATTCACTTTAGCACAGTCCTTTTGTTGCTGTTTGGTTGCTTTTTTGCCAATTTGTTTTCCAAGGGTTACTTAGCACATTTGAATGTTTCCAAGCATTCAAAGCAAGTGTACTTCAGAGTGAAATACTTTTTTTTTTTCTTTGGCATTAAAGCCTCTAATAACAAGAGTTGGAAGTAGACAGCAAAAGGCTCTTCCTTCTTGGGACAGCTCACATGGCAGCATGTTTTATGAGCTACTTCAGACTGTTTCTTGCCTTGATCATGGCAGGTGCCCCTGGTTGCTGGCAGAACATTGTGGTTTTCATGTGATAGTTGATGAAGTTTCAGAAAAGGGGAGAGGGGGCTGTCAGAGTAATTTGGATGTGGTATGTTGGCACCCTTTACTAGCCTCCTACCTCAGTTAATGCAGCCTCAGAAAGCCCGCACAACATTTCAGAATTAACCTACCAACAGCAAAAGTAGAGACAGTACCACACCCTTCCAAGTGTGCCGGGATAGGGTGACATTAAGACAAGTTGCCTGGAGAGATGCACAGTCTCCATCCATTGGGTAAGAATAGGCAACCATGTGTCAGGACGGATGTAAGCAGAGCTAATACTGCCCTGAGATAGGAGCAAGACCCAAAAGCCTTCCTCCTCAGGGGCCCCTCAGCCACATTTGCTGTTTCACATCAGCAACTGTTAGACATTAAAAATAAAATTAATCCCAAGATACTAGTAGCTAAACAAGACATGTGGAGAGGGGAAAGCTGGCCTGGGAAGAGCAATTCCTTTTCTTTGTGCCTGGATGGGGCAAGCTGTCTTGGTTTCTACCATCCTTCCCTCTCCCCTCAGTTTTGCTCAGTTGAGCAAAAATGCTAAGGGTTTCTGACTTAGAGGCCATGACGAGTCTCGTAAAACTTCTTCAGGCAGCCATCTCAGTCTTTCAGCACAAGACGTTGTGGATCCTTTTCCCCCAGCCAGTACATCTTATATGTAAAAATGAGCTGCTTGATATAACGCTGGTGGCTGGTAGATAAAAGAGGGTTAGTGCTTCCCCTGAGCCTCTGCACAGACATCACAAGGAAATATGTGTCACAGATTGTGCTTTTTTCCAGAGAGCAATGTCTTTGTGTCTTCCCAGGGACAGATAAAGCTCATTGCCTACTGCACTCGAGGCCAGACCCAGTTAAAGATCTGGCTTGCTTTCTGGGCTGGTGCGGGCTTTCTCTGTACAGATGCAAGTTGGTGTCTGTCATACATGAGGGTTTTGGTAGCACAGTGATGGGTAAAATACTCAAAACCTCTTTTTAATGAAGTGATAGGTTTATACTTGCTAGAATACCTGCGTTTTATTTGTTTGTTCTCTAGGCTTCAAGAGTCTTTAGGCAAGCTAATCGAGGAAGCCGTTGCAAAAGTGCTTTAGGCAGCAATCCCCACTGAGGCTCAGGTTTATGCCTTTGCTCTTCTGAAAGTCTGGACTTTTTTATGCACCCTTAGGACTTGCAAATTTGGCCTGGAGTTTCTTGGTTATGAGCACAAGCTATATTCAATGTCATTGTGATTAATGCTGGTGATTTTTTGTTTTTGTTTCTTTTCTGTTTGTTTTTTAGGAGAGGAAGTTTAAAGGGGGTTCTGGGCAGATATCGGAGAAAATAATGGAACGCCTCAAAGGCAGAGTTAAACTGGAGAGACCTGTGGTCTGTATTGATCAGACAGGTGATAATGTCATTGTGGAGACTCTAAACCATGAGATATATGAGGTAATTTGATCAGAATAAAAGTAGGGTGTGCATTTAGTGGGGGAATACATCTGCTGTAGCTCTTAGCCAGATGCAATCAGGAAGTACTCATTTGTGTGTGCCTATTTCTCAGACTATGCTGACACGCTGTGAAGCCCGCTTTACGGGTTTATTTATGACTGGGTCTCTTCTTGGTGTTCTGCTAGTTAGTTTCTGTCATTACTCTGCCTTTTCTGCCTTAACTTTCTCTGTGATTACATATTTTTACATTTTAATTATGCATTGAGACCATTTCAAAGAAAGGAAAAATAGCATTCCAGTTCGTATCTAAGTTTGTGCACACAGAGCCCAGCCTGCCACGGGGTTTGTGCGGGACCAGCATGGTCTGCAAGACCCCCATCTCACCAGTGGCAGGGTTTGGAGGATATTTAGAGAAAGCTAAAAGAAAGTGAAGTTTGGCAGAGAAGCTGGTCTAAGGATGTCCTGGAGGAGGGACCCTCTCCCTCCCCCGGGATTTTTAAACCCTGGAGTTAAACCACCAGCTTCTTCCTCCATGCTGGCTGAGCAGCAGCCAAGTCAGAGGAGATGACCTTCCTACACCCAGCAGCCCCACCAGCCTGAAAGCGCCTGAGAGCAGCAGCGTCTGATGTGAATCAGCATCACCCTGAGTCCCAAAGCAGAGTGTCGTTCATCGGTCCAGTCAGACACAGGACCTGTGAGAGGGATGGAACATGTTCATGGGAAAGCTGAAATCACCCTCAGTGTTGCTTGTCCTGAAGTAGTATCCTATGAACATGCACAAAAGTGATTTTTTTGGGGTTTTTAAACAAATTATAATTTGGACAAATGTGGGTCATATTTTCCTGGGGATGATAAAAGGCAGTTTTACTTATGCTATAAGATCTATCTTGTCCCATTTCCCCACCTGTCTCCAGCCAAGTTTCAACTCTGGTCCTATAGCATCCAGAAAGCTGCCAAGAATCATCTAACCATGAACCAACATGTTTTTCCCAGCTCCTTTTTCTGAAATGGCAGAATTATTTTGGTCACCTGGAAATATCTGTGTGGGAAAGCCTAGTAGCAAAGTCAGGTGCGGGACAGCTGTTAACAACTACTAAAAGCGTCTTTCAAATGTGTCCTGTGGGGCAACCTCAGTGAGAGGCAGCACCTTGTCTGTACTGACTGTGTTTTATGTTTCAGGCCAAGTATGTGATCAGTGCTATCCCTCCAATCCTGACTACAAAGATTCATTACAAACCAGAACTGCCGACAAAAAGAAACCAGTTAATTCAACGTTTGCCTATGGGGTGTGTCATAAAATGCATGGTGTACTACAGGGAAGCCTTCTGGGAGAGGAAGGGTATGTGGGGAAAGTGAAGGACTTGGGAGACCCTTGCTACATGAATTTTGAAGCTCTGCTGTCTATCAGGGAACAAATCCAAGAGGGGGTTAAATGTGCAAAACCCCCAAGCCAAACACACAGAAGAGTGAAAGGTAAAACTCCTTAGAAAGAAGAGCTCTTCCTCCAAACTCAAGTGCATAACTTGTCCCAAAGATGAGTCCAGACCCAAATAGGATCCCGAATATCATTATTGCTGGCTGAGGAGGGATGACTGAGAGAAGAAGCAAGGTTTCCCTGGGAAGCATTGCTGAAACCAGCAGTGCACAGAAGCAGCGACCCTGCAGGAGCAGGTCCCTGCATCTCCCTGCCAGGGACAGAGTTAGGGCAGCCAAAGCGAATTTACAGCAGGTGACTAGGAGAGCTTAAGGTGTAAGCAAGACCTTTCCCTGGTTTTAATCCTCTCTTCTACAGACTTGATATCTCAGGGACTGGAAAAAGTAGGTTAGCTTTTTGTTTAACTCATGATATCTTTTCCATGTGCTGCAACATCATGTGTTTCTCAGCTCTAGCTGATACCATTTCCAAACTATTTGTATGAACAGATTAGTTTCCACTTCTTATGTAACGGTAGAGTTGCACTGGGCGAGACTATTTCTTAATCAAAATAATATAATTTTGCATGTTTCAGGGCATAAACTGGTCATTGGGATTAGAAAGAAATGTAGGCAGGTTTATACATTATTATCTATATGGGATTTTTTGCATGTTCATCTGAAACACGTGCTGATGTGATACTAGATTAGACAGCCCATGTTTCTGCTGCCTTGCAGTTACAGGACACCATTCCCGACAGTTTTGCTGTCAGAAAAATCAATACAGGGTGTAAATTTGAGCCCACAGTGACCAGATGGAATTACACTGGGTTTTGTTGCTGGTGTTGTTGTTTTGGCCAAAGTTACTCATGGAATGAACCATCATAGTTCTTGGTAGATCCATTTATTTTTGATGTTTATTGCCCCCAATATAGAAAGCCAGAGGGATTTGCAGCAATCCACAGAAATTCCTTGCTAAGTAATAATGGAATTTAAATATGACTTTTATAAGTCTCTGTACAAAATTTCCCAGAGTCAGAGGGGAGAGAGGAGAGAAACTGTTATGAAAACACTTCAGACATGTAGGTATTATTGGTGACAAAGGAATTACCATACAATTCCTTTTATGGATATTTTTCCTTGCTCATTACTATCAGAAACAATGATCTTCCAACAAGTTTCTCTGACAATCACTTTGTTTTCTTCCCCCCCCCCCAGGTTATTGTGGTTCCTTTGTCATTGAGGATGAAGAGTCTCCAATTGGAATAACTATAGATGACACAAAGCCTGATGGATCTTTTCCTGCCATAATGGGGTTAGGAGCTTCTAGCGTATACTTAACAGATGTGTATTTCTTTTTGTGAAGGAGTGGGAGGAGGAAGAGGGGAAATGTCCAGGTGACATCAGTGGTGCCCTCTCCCACAGTCTTCATAGATGGAGGAGAGCACTTCTGACAAGCCTCTTGGGCCTGTCTAGTCCATATGAGCTTTTAGGTGAAGCTTCTGCTACAAATAGCCTACAAAGGAGACGGTTGGGAAGGAGTTGCTGAATTCAGCTGAATTCATTTTAAGCATTCAGTTAATTTTTTTTTTTTTTGCCTTGGAGTAGATTTTTAAATAAATCCCTTTCTTACCTAGCTTTGTGAGCCTGTATTTGGCTTATGTTGGGCCTTGTATTTAGCGCCTGGGCCAAAATGAAATGCAGTTGTCCAAGAAATCCTCATTTGCCTCCTCTCCCTATGGAGCTGAGGCAGGACAACAAACATCAGCTGGTGGTTGAGCAGGGCAGCAGCTGTGCGGTGAAGAAATCGGGATTCTGAAGAAACTGTCAAGTAAAAAAGTTCTAGTTTGGACAAACAGATGGGAAAATATGTAACAGCATTGGCTGGCTTTTAAAATAGGTTAAGCCAATACAAACAATCTTTACAAATGTTTGCACTGTAATCTGAGGTGAGACTGCCAAAAAAAGGCCACTACTCTTTAAGTATCTGGCAAAGAAAGCCTGCCACTTCTACTGAACTGTGCATGTTTATGGGCATGTTCAAGGTTTAAAAAATTCCATGACCTGAGAGCAGTAAGCCTCCTCCAAACACCATATAGTAGACAGTTTCCTGCTTTCTCCTTGTGGATTTATGCAACTTTCTAAAAGAGTGCAGGAACATACTTCATCCCCCAGGTATCTCCACTAAGGTCAGAGGAGCTAATCACCAAATCTGTTTCCTTCAAGCCGAATAAATATTAATCCCAGTTCTTACAGGACTGGTCCATGACACTGTGCAGTGCTTGTCACAGCAGCAAGTTGCCATCACTTGTTAACACCGAATGACATGGGCAGTGGTGTGGCCGGCTGTCTGCGAGACTGCAAAAGCTCAGGAACTCAGGGTCTCAGTCCTTTTGGATAAGACTTAGGTATAAGAGGGTGGGCAGTTCAAGCTAGTTTGCTGAACACTGTCACCTCTCTGCCTACTTTGGGTATAACTTTGCTCTCCTGAGTGACCAGGGATGGAGAGTTTGTTCCCTCTGAGCAAAATGAGGCCAGTGCTGACAGCTTTGAAAACACACTTGCAATCCACAACTTTCTCATCTGGTAGCTGCCAGGCAGTCCTCTGCGCCTGCCCCCCTGGGAATGCATGCTCTCCCTTTCAATTAACTCCCCAGTGTACCCCCGTACAGGCCTTTTCACCTGTGTGACCTGTTATTATTAAGTGATGAGGTATAATGAAAAAATGTGAAGCCCATTACGCACCAGTAAGGTGCTTTGCAGGTCTTTTTTTAAAGTCATTTCAAGCAAGAGCTTGCAAATCAGATAGGGTGTTGACACTGCGTGATATTTATATGCCATGTTTTTCTTTTCAGTTTCATCCTTACCAGAAAGGCTGTTAAACTTGCCCATCTCAGTAAGGAAGAGAGGTAAGAGTTCAGAAATTAAATATTTCAGAAATAAGTCAGTCCTCTGGGATGCTTCCCCACAGGAATATGTGTGTGGATATGTGTGTGCATAGGCACGTATACACATGCTCAGGGCAACTACCAATACTGGAAATTGGGGCAAAAATGGAGCTTTTAGTATAAACAGGCCAAGACACTAATGCTAATATCCATCCAGTTACGGATATTTCTGAGTTTCCGTGTCCTGCCCACTCTTCCATGTTATGACTTACCAGCTCGGTTCTCTACGTGAGCTGAGATTTTTCTGAAGACATTCCCAGACTGCGTCCCCACTGAATGATGCTTCACCCCAGGGATACAGGGAGCACTGGCATGCGTAGTTTTGGGTGTCCTTCACATTCAGACTGGGTGATAAAATTTTTAAACCTCCGTGTTTTCAACAGTGTGGTTTCTCCATTAGTCTGTGAAATGAACAAACAGTACTTTCTAAATGTAGGTTTGGTACACATGCAAGTGAAGGAGGAGTTCTGCTTTGGAATGTGAGTAGTATTCTCCAGCTCAGATTTTGTTCTCAGCTACAGTAAATCTGTAGGGATTTCATTGATTTATATTGCTTCTCTTCTGGTCTTACACAAGTGAACATCAGAATGAATTGGCTCTGTACAAAGATTTATTTTTTCAAAGCTCACTGCCAAAATTAACCTTCATTTCCGATCCCCTAGGTCCATTTTGGATGTCACATTTAGGCATCAGCATTTGAAATATATATGTTAAGAACTGAAATCAGACTTAAACCAAAGCCAAACCGAACTTTCTTTCCCATGTATTGCAATAAATGTGATTTTTGTATAAGAAGAGAAATAGCTGAGAGGTTTTTTCCCCCTTTTTTTTTTTCCTGACTCTGATTTTATTTTCGTATAGGAAGAAGAAGATCTGTGAAGCATATGCCAAGGCAATGGGGATGGAAGAGGCTTTACATGTAAGAAACGAACATCTGTTTTCACCTCTGTCGTACAGTAATGTTGCTCCTTTGTTCTGGAGGATGAAGCTAAAATTCCTGGTACCCAAGATGTGTAGCTAAAATTGCATGTTGTGCCATACAATCTGTACTCCCAAGGGGAGGGCAGAAGCATCTCGTACGGGAAGAAAAGAGCTGCCAGTCTCACTCTTGACAAGAAAAGAGAAGGCAGTGCATGGTTTTTATTTGTCCTGTCACTTCCCCATGGGAGGGTAGTGCTTCTGTAGAAGTGCAAAGATCTGTTTTGTGCGGATGGATAGCTCTTAGCCAGATGACATGGCACTCCTTTGACAGGTGTCCTTAGCCTGTTTTTTCCCTCTTCAAAGGAAACTTGTTTTTTATTTCCAGTTTCTCTGCCACTGTTTCACTCTCTAATGTTTGCTAATACTTACAGCCTGTGCATTATGAAGAAAAGAACTGGAGCATGGAGCAATATTCAGGGGGTTGTTACACAGCCTACTTCCCACCAGGCATAATGTATTCTTATGGAAGGTAAACCAGAAAATGCTTTGCTTTCTAATTTACATTTCTTAGCTCATGTACAATGACATACCTTATGCAACAAACTTAGGGCATGTGTAGCATACTGGGGGAACTCCAGCCCTCTTTCTGCTCCCCTACTCCCCAATTAACAAGGGTCTTGCTATTGACTTTAGTAAGAGCAGAGTTTCTCTTGTGTCTTTCAAGGAAGCAAAGCACAGTCACATAGGGACCTGCTAGAGCCAGGAAACCTTTCCCTGCTTATTACTTATAGTATTTGCTGTTACACAGTATTTGCAATAGACCACTTTAACGCTTTCTAAGACCTTGAGGGCACACACCTTGGACAGATGAAGAGTCTCCACTGACTATGCAGGTGGAGCATCAGGTTGTGGTGAAGCCCATTGAGTCACGTTACGAGGGGAAGACACAGAGCCAGCCCTTACATGAAAACTCATTCACTCGCCCCACCCAGAAAAGCCTCCCTGCCCTTCCCACACAGAATTGCTGTATTCCTAAAGGAACGTGTTTGATAATACTGAATAATACTGGGTATATCACTGAAAAGTGTGTGCAAGGCACAGTTCAGCACATAATAGGAACACCCAGACAAATCTTGTATCCATAGCCAAAGACCAAGACAAACCATGTAGCACATTGCAGCGTGAGCTCCTTAGCATGTCCATCATGGAGCTACACCCTGCCTCTGTGCCAAGATGCGTGAGGGAAGAAGTCATCCTGTGCGCAGACTCCTCTGCTGTAATTTATCTGAGCGCTTGGGTAGTGATGGGTGAGGCCTCTGACCTGGGGAAGCTGGTGTCAGGCAGACAGGGAAAACCTAAGCGGGGGTTAGATGGAAGCCCTTAGAGCAAGCACGCCTCTCTGTGGGAAAGGGGGAGCTCATTACCTATGGCTGGGTTGACCGGGACACTTGTGCAGCTTTGCGCGGCTGAGGGGCTGGCTTATGTGACCCTGTGCAGTGAATGCAACTTGCTGAATGCAGAGGCCTTCAGCTGCCATCCCCTTTTGGCAGGACTTGTAGCCAGGCAAGTCCAGCCTCCAAACTAAAGCTGGTGTTAGTGGCCTGTCACTGAAAAACATCATTCACATCCCATTGTAATGTCAGGTTAACAACAGAGTTACCGTGCAGAAGATGAAAATCTATCAGTTGCACTGCATTTCTGGAGGCTGTTAGGATTATCCCTTATCCCAGCACTAAAATAAGGCTCGTGTTGTTTTGCACGGAAGCTGGGCACACTGATTTATGCCTTAGTTTTTCTCTCTCTCAGATCTTGAGTTTTGTGTGCAGAAGCAGGTGGGTGGTCCTGTGGGGACAGCTTATTGCACCGTGCTCCCCAGCCCAGGTCTGCAGCAATTCTGGAGAACTGAAGTTGAGCGCTCCATCAGAGGCCATAAATTGCTTTTAGAAGGATCATCGCCTTCCTGTTACTTGCCATCTGACATTCTCCATTTGTTTTGAAGGATCATTCGCCAGCCCATTGACAGAATCTACTTTGCTGGCACAGAGACAGCTACCCAATGGAGTGGATACATGGAGGGGGCCGTACAGGCAGGAGAGCGAGCAGCCAGAGAGGTACAGACCATTGGTTTGCTTTCAACAGCTCTATGAAAAGGTTAAAAAGGATTAAGTACAGCTTGGAGGGTCTGACTTTGTGCATCACACCCTGTAATTGTGCAGAGGCTCCTGGAATTGTTGAGGAAGAATCCCAGAAAAGGATGTGAAGCAAAACCTTTTTTTTTTTATAAACTTTACTTAGTTTGCTGTTGAATAAAGTGAAGCCAAGAATCTCACCCAAATCAGAACATTCTGCAGTGTGTTGCTGCACTGGAGACTTAAGATGAAGCTCATGCCGTATACCTCATGTCTAGAGGAAAAAAGCCCTCCAACCTGATGGTGCCCTTAGATATACTACCACAGTTTCTAACAAATTAATCACTGTATGTTTTAAAAGTAATTTAAGTCATTAGAAATGCTTGCAGCTGTTTGCTATGCAGCAATCTGGAAATCTGAGCATTGTTCTCATTTTTGATCTATCCCTTCTGCTTCTCCTTTTATGAGAGAGTACGGCTCAGCTTTATGAATTCGTAATGGGCGGCTCTGATAATGTCTAAATCTCCTCAGAGTGACATGCATTGGGCTGGGTTCCCAGTCACAGTGAAACCCTTTTACAACAGTCTGGAGGGAGGAGGAAAAAAAACCAAAACATTAAAGGGTGTACATTGCAGTTACAACTGCTGTATGGCAGAGCCACGGAGCTGTTATTTAAGGGAAAATCAGCCCTTTGCTTCCGTTTGACAGAACGTCATATTCACCTTATAATCCCCATTTCTTGCTCTGTTTCAAGTCACCTAATTTCTCTTTCTTTCTCCATGCCCCTGAGCAGTAGTTATAAGACAGTTAGCTGTCTCTTCTGGAGATACTCATTTGCCCCCGAGAACCTCCATGATTGTTACAATCAGTTTATTCTCAAGCAAAATCCTCAATGAGCTTTGTACTGCCTGAACAGCCAAGAGACAGCTTTGTAATTGCATGCTTTGAAAGCCCCAGCGTTGTCTCTCTCCTCTTTCTAGTTTGTGATCCCAGCAGCACCGCTCCTTAACAGGCTTTGCATCCCGAGTGCGTGGCGGTAACCTCACCTTGCTATTTCTCAAACTGTCATGTGAAAAAGCATTTTTACTTGTGCTCAGAAAAAACTTTAAAATAATCATCTGGAGAAGCTGTTAAACTGCCCTTTTATCTTTAAAATACTGGTTAGGCACACGACCGTTCAGTGACCGGCTGCCATGTATTTACACAAACTACTAAAACTACGTCCTTCTCTCTTGGCTGATGTACACAGAGAAATTGCTATACGTTTTCTGGTTCGTAGAAATGCCTCTTATCGATGTCACCTTGCTCTGACTTGCTCTGCTTTTCCAAAACGGAAGGTAACATGGGTTTAAATTTTTTCTCATGTGGTACAAATAATTTTTTCTTCTAGATACTGCATCGTATGGGGAGGGTCTCAGAGAATGACATTTGGATGCCAGAGCCAGAGTCAAAGGTAAGCCAGACTTTCTCATTGTCAGCCAGTCAGGCACGCACCCCTCAGGCAGGGTGCGGTCCCTGTTTCAGTGATTCCTATGGGGCCTGCTCCTGGGCAAGGTTTTGTTTACCTCCTGTGCTGATGGTATTCATTTTTTTGACTCGTCCGAGAAATATTGTTACACCTGTCTGAAGGGCGGTTGGCCAAGAGCCAGGGACAAAGCTCTCGGAGCCTGTGTGACTGCAAACTGCAGGAAATCAACCTAGTTCTGCCCAGTCCTAAGCAAGGGTTTTAGGCCAAATATAAGTCACAAGTAACTCCACCTTCACTGCCCTGTGGCTGTTCGGGATGACAGAAAATACGCATTTTGCAGCCCTGACCCTCCTTCCCACCCCCTGTCTGGTCCTTGGGAAAACCTGCAATCTCCCCAGCCTAGGTGAGGGACGTTTACTGCCTCCTCACTCACACCGTGGCACCATCTCCTCTCTCCCCCAGGATGTCCCAGCCCGACCATTCGCCACCAGCTTCTGGGAGAGGAACCTGCCGTCCGTGCCGTGTCTGCTGTGCCTGCTTAGCTCTACCGTGTGTTTCACCTCTGTGGCTGCTGCGGGGCTGTTTGCCTACAAAAAGGGACTTCTAGTTCGAAACTAGTGGGGACCACGCGTCCAGTGGAAGCTGCATACTTCCTCTGCTTCCCTTTAAGCAGATGAGTGTTATTTTTTGGAAAGAAATAGCACGGACAGCTGGAAAAAGGGCAAAAGTTGTTCTCCTTGTGATTTTTCTTTTTAGTACCATAATTAATGCATCAAATCTACTGCAGTTGCTACCAGCAAAACAGAAATAAATCGGTTGTGGGGGTGTTTTTCAAATTTGCCTTTTCCTTGTCCATTTGTTTTGATTGGACATGATAATATCGATGGTATATTCCTAACACAGGGGAGGCAAAATGCAGGTCACACCTTTCCCGAAAGGCAAAGAGGCTTTGGAGAATGTATTCGTTTCCACTTGCTGCTTTATTTTTTACCACGTGAGATAATAAATACTTTTATGTATTCACCTCGGTTAGTGGCTCAGAATATCCAAGGTTATTCCTATAACATCCCCGCTGCACAGAATAGATTAGCACTCCAGTCAGACATAGAATTGCCAAATTAATTTTCAAATGCGTTTGATTAATTATTAATCATCACAACGTGAAACTTAGCCACGAGCTGGTTGAAAAGAGGTAATTAGCACCAAGCAGCTCGCTAAACGGCGAGAGAGGAAGCGCAAGTGGCCTTTATTCTGCCTGCTTCCGAGCAAACACCTGCACTTATCTGTTCTGCAGGGTGCCCACATGGGTGCGGCACGGCCACGGCACAGCTCTCAGTTGTTTCTTGGCCCACAAGCATCTGATCCAGCCCGGCCGTTCGCTGTTGAAGTGAAAGGAGTTAGCAAAGTTAAAGCCCCTCCAACTTGCAGCAGATGCTAGCTGTTATTTTCCGAATGGCAGCAGCTTCCTGGCTCCCTATCAGTTTGCTGCCCCTCGTTTTGCTCATACTCTGCACCGCCTTCCTCCAATAAGGAGAAATATATTTGGGGCTTGAATTACTGCCTTGTAAATTACAGTAATTGGATGCATCTGCCTGTTCCGCTCTTATTATGTACATGACACACTTAAAATAATCACTTTAGTGTTTAACTGAAGTCTAGAATATATGTTTCACAACGTACCATCATTATGCGGTCTTTTTGCTATGAAATGCGAACATTGTATGTGTCCATGAACTCAACTGTCATTCAACATGGGTGAAATGTGCCTTTCAACAGCCCTGAAACCTTGATAAGAGGAGGTCTTCTATAAACTTTTCTTCAGATTCTTTCTCGCGTCATTTTTTTGTGAGTTTGCGGAAAGTGGTGTTTCTCTGCACCCATGTTAAATCACTAGGCACATCACACGCAGCAGCCACCAAAACCGTGCTCTGCTCGATATGATCCATATGTGGACACAAACAGAAACACCTGCCTGCCCAAGATGACTTTGCCCCCAGCCTCTGCTTCAACCACATCCTTACGTCCTCTCACTTTTTTGTACAAAAGCTTTGTAGATACCGTAAGTGCAGACCAATCTCAGCCTAGGTGCTGGTGGGCTCCAAACCCGAAGCCCTTTCCAGAGGGAAGGGGTGCTTCAGGCAGCCCTGCATCGTCAGATGTGGTCAGGTTGCTCATGGTGCCAGTGTTAAGCCCCGCACAGAAAGGGTTGTACAGACGGTCCTGAGCTACTTAATTCTTTGTTCGTTGTTCGCAGCCATCCTGTGTGAGGATCAGCCAGCCCCTACCAGTTTCTCTGGGGGGGTGCAAAAAGCCCGAACAGATTATTTATAAGACAACAATCTGCATTTTCAGCTTCAGCTTTCCCATCTACCTTGAACTCACACGTGCACTTCAAATGATCCACACTGGAAAGAAGAGAATAGTCTCAGTAGGAAGCAGCAACGTTGGATTTTGAACACATAAGACTGTAGTATTAAATGCTCATTTAAAGGATTTTTGACAGGTCGTTTGGCAGGTCGGTTTACCATCCACCTTAGGAACATTTTAACAGGGGGAAAAGTCACTGACAGGAATTGCTGTTTGACTCGAGGGCTCCCTGCGGATTTTCTCCCCAGCTCCAGCCATTACCAAGCAGGGATTCCTGTGCGCTAGGGACTACCCCATGCACGCAGCCTGGCACAGACACCGTTCCCACCTGAGAGCTCCGGGAAGGAGCACAGATTCACTCCTGACAAGCCTTTCGTGGCGTGAAACAGTTCTGCACCCTTAACACACTCCCCCCAGAGGGGATATTTCCTCTGCCTGATAAACCCTGTCCATCACCTGTTGAAGAAATATCCATCCATACGCATGTTTGTGGCAGTTAAAGCCATTCATCTTTGTGCTGACTTTAAACTTGACATCTGAATTTCACAGCTGTTGCGTGCATGTGCAAAAGGGACCACAAATCATCTGGAATACAATCATGGGCCAGCGCCGTACAGCTTCGCTTTCCACCTTACCCATGCGCATTTCTATTGCAATTTGTTTGGGTTTTGAAGTGCGAGTTCAATTCAGCTGAACTAGTCTCAAACTGCTAAACAGGGCCAGGTACAACGTTCCGCACTTCGCAGGGAAAAAGCACGTCTCGCTGCTGTTGGAGTGGTAAGTGGAAAATGAAATGAAAAAGGTTGATTAAAATTGGCATTTGTGAAACTCCTGCAGCTCCCAGGCACCACGCTGCTGCAGAGAAAGGGCAGCATTTGTCAGAGATTATAGACCAGCTTCCATCCTACTTTAATGCCCTTTCTGACAATCAGAACAATTTTCCCTGTTTAAACATTAAACATTTAGCTTAAATATTAAACAGCCAGGCATCTTTCTTAAACCAATTTTGAAACAGATTATGGACTGAGTTTATCACCGCTGACAACTCTCCAAGCGAGCTGCTGCTGTTATTAAACCCGTGAGGCTGAAGCACCTCGCCCAGGCTGGGGAGTGGGAAAACCTTTGGTGACCTTCCCTAACCTGGGGTGCTCAGTGCCCCGGTTTTTGGAGGAAGAACCCTGCACTCCCTTGGCAGAGGTGGGAGATGCTCTGTCCTCTCAAAAGGATGGGGTGAGACAGGAGAGGCCAAGGTCCACACAAAGTCCATCAGCACCAGGGTGGGAACTTAATTGCATTGACCAGCCTGGGAAACGGGAAAGCCTCAGGTGAAAAGGCCACTGTTTGATGCTTGGAAATAAAGCAAAGACCAGAGCAAGTGCTGGCAGAAGGAGCAGCAGAGGGGAAAGAAAGAAAAAAATAGACTAATCCTCACTACTAGCAGTGAAATAAGAAGCACCACGGAGCAGATAGATCAGGCGGTCTGAAATAAGCAAGCGGAGATGATGCATGTGAGAGAACCTGCCTCTTTTTTAAATTAAATTGCTGGTTTTGCTTATAAATACCACAGCAGCTATGCCCAAGCCCCTCACAGCATGTCACATAATTAGCCCTTCAACACCTTTGAGAGCCACAGAAATCGGCACCGGGGATGGAAAAATGCTCCTGTGAGACTCACGCTTCCTACCCCCTTTCTGCCCCGCTCCCCTCGGCTGCAGCTCCCGCTTGCGCAGGGCAGCCCAGCTGCCCCCTCCCTGGCTGCCATCAACCAGCCCCATGGGGACTCAAAACAGGATGGGCTGCTGGGCCACCAGGAGCTGGACGGGCAGGATGCCCCATGGGAGGAGAGCTGCCGGCTGGCTTTTTAGCACCACCAGCCCAGCGAGGTTTTCCTTCCTTCATTACCTGCCTGTCATGCAACCTCCAAAATGCCCAGAGCAGAAACCGAGAACCCAAACCCCTCTGCTTGGAAACCCACCATGTCAGAGGTCTGGGAAGGGACCACCATCACGAGGACAAAGCACCGGGTTGCAGGGGCTGCACGCTTTGGCGTAGTGGACATGAACCTCCCCCCAGGTCAGGCAGCATCCCTCCAGCCGTGCTCCTCGTGCCAGGTAAGGGGGAGGTCTGACCTCATTCACCCGGGGTGCTAAAGGTACACCCAGCCTCAAAAGCCACTCTGGGCAGGCAAGTGGTTACAGCCTGCAGCCTGTGCCCGGTCTCTTCCACAGTCGTTCACTAGCAATACTTCCCAGTCCGTGTTTGATCCAGCCTCTGATTTCATGTTGTTTGATCTCTTTTCCCAGGATGAAACATAGCCCCAACGACAGGCACAAATTAACATTATATATCAGACCAAAAATACCACCCAGGCGGATGTGCCAGCATTGCGCAGTCTGACAGGTCATAACCTGCAGGTTTCCTACCAGTCGGTTCCCACGTCCCACTGACCAGGCTCTGCGGCCTGAGAGCAAGGGCTTTCCCTGGCCAGAAACCACGCTGGGATAAGCTGGAGGCTGGTCTTAGCTTCTCTGCTCAGCTCCCAGTTCCTGACAGCAGCATCATGAAGTAGAAAAATGGACAAATCCAGAGAGTCCTCTTCTGCGGAAGCATGATTTTAGTAATTTCTCTTCTTTGCCTTTTGGGCTGTTTCTCTTCCACGGAGCAGTTGGAAACAAACAATTTTGCTTTGTAAATGTTCCCTGCAACAATTGCTTTCCATCTCACACAGAGAGAAGGCAAATTTCATCTCGGTGAAAATCCAGAAGGGGAAATTAAATGTGCTCTTTTTTAGGAACTGTAACTTTTTCTTTTCCCACCCAGCTCTTGCACTTGGCAATCAATGCTTGCGGCTCCAGTTGCAATTCCTGTTCTGCTCTTTATTTGTAGCGCTTAGCTTCCTCATTTCTGTTCTCTGTTTCTTGCTCTCTTTGGGTTGTTTTGGACTTCTCTTACGTAGCAGAGCCAGAATAACCCAGGATGCATAGGAGGAACAGGGAGAAAAAGTTTCCCAAGTGAGAGCGCATTACCCATGAGAGGAAGGGGAAGCTTTAGCAGAGTGGTGCTGGCCACTTGCTGGCTGCCAGAGGAGGTCAGCAGTGCCTCCGAGCTGCCCATCTCCTCTTCCAAGGGTCCTAGGGAATGTGACGTGCCCCAGGCTGTAACCAGGAATGGATCAGCCAGAGGTGTGAGTTTGCACTGCCTGTGACCTTACCAAGCACAAGGCAATAGGGGACAGTCGTCCTTTGCTGTCTCTATCTTCACACTGTTCTTCTTTCTCTTAACTGTGAGCTCCACTGCCACTCACAGTGCAACAAGACGGCTTCCACTCAAGGTGGGGTTGAAAATGAAGCAAAGGACATAGTTACCGCTTGTGTTGGGATTCGGACTTCGGCGGCCAGCCCATTCACTTGAAAACTCCTTGGAAGAGCTCCTGAGCACCTTCATGTTCATCAAAACGTTGGTTAAATCCAGGATGTCCGGCCAAATTACAGAAGGCAGAGCCTAGCATTTGGTGGGGACACTACTGTCAGGAGCCACCAGCTGCAGGCAGCTGTGCTGAAGCACGGCCGGCCGCCCATCTGCTGCACGGCAGCACGGCGCAGCGGGGCTCAAGGCTGAAATAAAGGCTGCCATCTTCTGGCTGCATAACAGCAGTATTTCATCACCTCACAAATGAAAACGTGGCAAAAGCTTAACGCTTTGGTTTGCAGAAAGGTCTCGGCGGGCATTTCTGCGCTGGTCTGGTTGGGTACCCAAAATAGCAGACTCTGGAATGGAAGCACACAAAAGGAAAGGGATGCAAGTCCCCAGCTTCAGGCCTCAGTTCTCACGCATCTCAGAGCTCGGATATGCCACACTGGAGGAAGCAGAGAGAGGCAGGCTCCATCCCTGCAGCCTCTGCTTCCCAGCAGAGTCCAGTCCCTGACAGAAATCTGATGATGAAACGGCCACTGCACCACCCCTCTGCTGGTGCTGCAAAACTTCCTCTCAAGTCTTAAGTTTTTTCTGTAGTCTTAAGTCATAAACTTAAGTCTTTTCTGCTGCTTTGCAGCATGAAGGAGCTGGGAGAAGAGTGTGAACACAGATCCTAAATGCACCTGAACACTCCCCTCTGAGAAGGGGTTTTGGGGGGGGTGGGGTTCAATTTGCTTTATGGATGCAGATAGAGGTGTTGGCTCAAATATGCAACCTCTGAAAAAGGACTCTGGCCAAACTCCAGCTCATAAAGAAATGATTGGGCAATAACATAGTTTCTAATTTAGTTCAACATTCTCACTCTGCTTTGGGCTGAATTGGCGAGTGGAGGATGGAGTAACGTCTCCCCTTGATTTTGATGAAGTGCAAGCATCCATTTCAATTGTTTAAGATAACGACTGCACAGCCCGATGGGACATCTCACTGCCTCAGACCTGGAATAGAAGTTTCCACATCTGAAATTATAATGTAATTTCTGCTAAATACAACACTGCTGTGCAAAGTGTTTTCTTACAATGTGGAGCATATGCAAATTGGGAGTGAACAGCCCGAGAGCTGACGAGGATGCCTCAGTGCATTATTAATACGCTTCCTTTTCTCCCCACCTTCCCATACAAGCATCAGAGTGTCTTCAAGTGCAGTGTTGAATCCCATTAGATGGTGGTGCAGGAGCGAACCGAGCCATTTGACAAAGCCAGTCAGCCAAAGGCCAGTGTTTCTGCTGGGTACCGCTTCCCCAAGAACTTCTGCAACAAATCTCTGCTGCAGCAGGGAAATGGCACTCGATGAGAGACACACACACACACACACACACACACACAGAAGTTACTACTGGCATTCAATGGCTTTGTGCCCTTGGGTAGGTGAGGCTGGTCTGTATTTGCTCAGCTCCCTTCTGCTGTAGGTCGGATGAACGGATCACTTTGATCTGGATGAGGCTTTTTCCCCCTGCCTCGAAGTTGCTGGGGGAGGGAGTCTGCAGAACCTGTAGATGCCAGAGTAAATGGAGGTGGCTGGATATTGATTATTTCATTAGGGTTTCACTAAGGAGTGATTGTAAAAATTGCTAACAGAAATTCCCTGTGCACGCAGCAAAAAACAGCCCCATGTGAAAGCTTATAGCCCTTTACTTCTAAATTAGAAAAGGTATCCCTCACATTCTATCAATACACAGAGTGAGGCTGTCTTCAACCCACAATGGACGTAAAAACTCAAAACAACTTTGTTTGCCTCTCAGCAAGGCCAGGAAGACTGGAATCTGGGATGAGCTAGCATGGCACTGGGTAAAGAGCCAGTGGACAAAACCTTCAATGTGTGTTTCACAGCTTATCACAGCTATTTAAAATTAATTTTTGAGCTTTTTCTAGCCTAGCTTCAAAATAGTTTATTGCTACTGACTGTACAAATCAGGCGAACTAAAATCAATTTACAAACCCACTTACTCAGGTGTATTTTTATTTACAGCTTAACTTGGCACTCAGCTGCTAACTGAAAGCTTTTCTAGCTAACACCACTAATATTCTAACTTCCTAGAATATCATGCCTTTGTTTTTCTTTCCAGTGACCAACAAAATCATTGTATAGCCTGCCTGCATAAAGGACAGCTGCCTATTAACATACTACATATGCAGCTAGCTGTGAACATGCAATTTAACTTGCATCCCGTTAGATTCACAGGCCCTATGTTATCCCTGTTTGCATTTCTCCAAAGCTAAATATCCTAAGGAAGCATTGAAGTAGCCAATTGCCATCGGCAGCAGGAGGTAGAAGCTGCCTGGTTCGGTATCCAAAGTGCATCTGTGCCACCTGCGTGGGGCTAGTTTAGGGCACGTGGCCTCTGGAAGAGCTGCCGCCTTTCAGAGCAGCAGCCTGAGGCTGGAGAAGGTGCCCTCAGATGTCCAGAAGGCACAAGGCAACTGTGTTTCGGCTCCGAATTGCTCTCTAGGTGGGTAAATATCATGGGCTCTTTGAGAACATCCAACCATGTAACGAATGGCTTTGCAGAACAAGTGAAACATGCATTAGATATGAGTTAATCCCATGCATTTGAAACACAAAGCTGAGATACTGAAGTTAGAAACCCCATCAATGTAGGTACCCTCCTACATGGAGAGCGGGAGAGAAGGATGTGTCCGTGGGACTCCTCCAGTCCTGCAAGGGCTGAAGCACCAGGCAAGGAGCTCCCCTCTCCCCAGAGAGAGGAGGACCGGCTGGACAAGAACTGTCTCTCAGCAGCCCCGTTGATGGAACCACCTCAAACGAGGTAGCAAAAACTTGGGCCTTGATGCATTGGTCTAAATTAAACAGAAAGCCTCCCCGTGTTTCCAGGAGATACCAAACCGTATCTTGGTTCTGTACAATCTGAGGCCAGTTTCGCCTTTCATTCCTGGATGCTTTTTCCTGAGGCAACTCGCAGGCCCAAGGGGAATTTATCCTGCCTGGAGCCAGAAGGCAAAACTCATCAATCCCTCAACCATTTCTGGATTTGCTTCAGATGAGTAATCGGTACAATTATACAAGGCGAGAGGAAAAAAAAAGATCCTCGGTTCTCATACTAGAAGTGAGTTTTGTATGATTTGGCCAAATTAATTTGTAAACACGACCTATCCTCTCCTAAACAATGAGTGGCATTTCTAAATGGTTTCTCAGGAAATCATATTACTGTCTTCTATAGATGTTAAACAAAACACATTTCTCCTGTATTAATCTGTCCAAATCAATTTTCTGTACGGTGGACTGCTGGAAATGCTGAAGCGTCCCCCTGGCTGACATGGTCTCTTTGACATGTACACTGAGAGCATTGTAAATAAATAAGTAAACAAAAATAACAATAATACCATTTTGGTACCACAGGGATGCCACAGGATATGTCTGAACAAAGGGTTAAAGGGGTAGTTCAAATCTGACCCAGGGCAGCAATGTTTAAGCATCATCACCATTCGTGAGCTGCATCAAGGGCCTGTGAAATGCATTGCTGGTGTCCCTACGTTTCTTAGGGGACAGGTGCTTTACAGAATATGCAAAGGATTAGCGGAGGATATTTGCTTTCATGGTCTTTGTGTTCCTTTATAACTTGTAAGTAATACTGAAAGTTAAGCCTATACAAAGAGCACTGCGTGCTTTTGACGCGTTTTTCACATGGATGGTTACGCTTTTTCCAGTTTTCAGAGACTGCGTTTCTGTGAAACACAGGTCCCTTCCCAAGGCCAAATTTGTTCTTTGGTTACATTATCACTCTAGCACGCACACTGAACTCCTGGATGAAATTAAGACAGTGATTTTTGTCTCTCTTTTTAATTTATGCTTACAAAACACAGTATTTGGTACGAGGTCTCTTTCTTCCCATGGTCAGCTGCAGCCACGTACCACCGGTCTTTGACTGCCAGGAGCAGCTCTAAAACGTGTCCCTGCCCCTACATATTCTGGCAAACAAGGTGCTGTGAGAGGTATGCTCACAATGGGGACACTCCAAATCCACCTACAGCAATAAAAACTAATCCTTAAGTGCAAGACAGTTGGCCATCTCTATGTTAGGAAGAATTATTGCCAAATGTGCTTTGATTTTTTTGGTGTTTGGGTGGTAGTGGTGGGAGGATGTGGGGTTTTTTGGCTTTTTGGAGGTTTGTTTTGGTTTTTTATCCTTCTCTCCTTCTTCTTTACACAGCTTTATTGACAAAAGCTGAAGATACCTCACTGGCTTCCGTATGAAATGCAAAATGTTGTGTTACTAAGTAATACCATCACAACCAAGCCAAAAGGGGCTTCCACAAAAGAAAAGCCTCAAACGGTAAGTGTGACATGACAATATTTATTGATTCTAATTAAGGTTAAAAAAAGTTCACAGTTGTCAGATAAAAATATCTGCAGAGCCTATTGAAAAGGGAACTTAAGAAGGAAACCAAGGGAGACAGTCACCACAGAGGCACTTGAGAAAATGCTACAGTTATAAAAGGCACAAATTCATCACACACAGAGCATATATATTCCTGCAAAGTGAAGTCACTCTTTTTTTCCAAAACACAGCAGCAGGCATCACTGAACACTGACCTGTACATGACCACAGGAGACACGCTATAAGCAGCAGTCTATGACAACGCCTACACGGTTTGACTGTAGAGATACTTTGGAAGCAAGACTGCTTTGGCCATCTTGTTTTTCTCTCTGTTGAAGAACAGATTGTAAGACCAAGGAGATCTTAAGGTGGTGGAGACAGGAGAGGGAATGTTAGTCCGTTTAAACACAGGTCAGGTTTATTTGTGAGCGTTTGTAGTCTGCGATTTCAGTGGGTTTGCTTCTTGCCTGAGAGCAGTGGCAGATCTGCTGTCATTAAATCCTGGTTCCCTTTTGCATCCAAGTACTTTTGGAGGACATTCAATTCCTTCTTCCTCAAAAACGTTTTTCTTTCATGTCTCAAAAAAAGAAAAAAAAAAATCTTAAAATTTCTGCACTTTTGTAAAGTCTACCTCAGTGAAACAATAGTCCCGCTGAGGACATGGGAAGAGTATTTTAATAGAAGTCCCTAGCTTCTCCTCCAGGCCTTGGGTTCCAGTGATGGACAATGCTCAGACATATACTTAATTGTGATTAATGTCTTGGTTTTATTGGCAGCAGATGTGCTATTTGGAATCAAGATCTGCACTGAGAAAAAAAAATGCAGTAGTTAAAGGAAAGACAAGGGGCTGCCTCAGATTGCTCACTTGTTATTGTCGAGTAGTTTATACAATTAGCTTTCAAGTACTTTGGTTGACAGATTTTCACGCTATGACCCAACACCCTTTTTGATATACAGTTGCTATCAGAACAGCGTACAAGCAAATACACCTCTTTTTTTTTTTTTTTTTTTTTTTTTCCGAATATGGATACAAATCATTGATTTTTTATTTCCATGGTTGTTCCTATAATATATTTTACCAAGCTGGTAACTGCTGGAACTTTCATGATAGCAGATTTCTCAAATATGTTAATAAATTAAGAATAGAGCATGACTGGTTACCCATTAAACCAGACTTCATTCCTCTCTCTGAAGGGTTGGCACGAAGCAATTTTAAAAACGTGAGCCAGTGCTAACAGTTCCCTCTACCCATGGGGAAGCAACTTGATTCTCCACCTCCATTTGTCAATTTTCTCATCACACTGGTATCCACATACACAAAGTGCCACATATTCCTTTTATGTGGAAGATGTCAAGAAAACAGCAGCAAATCCTTCTTTTTAATCCCATAGTGGTGATAAGCTCCACGGCATAATCGTAGCAAGACATGGCTGCAAAGACAAAGAGAGCATTCCTAATGCTTTGGCAGCCTAGAAGGAAGAAGACAGAGACTTTCGAGTGCCAATACAGATGTTGCAATTCAGACCTCCCAGCTCCATCAGATTTGGCTAGAAATCTCAGGGGATCCAAATTTAATCTGAGATTTCAAGTCACACCTACTTTTAGTTGTGGCAGAGTAACAACAGAAATGGTTTGTGGGGGTTTTGGTGGGTTCTTTTTTTTTTCATTTTTGTTTCACTTTGAAACTAAGAAAAGTTTATAACTACATACACTTTTTTTTTTTTAATTGACCAATCACATGAAAAGTTTTGGTTATGATTCAGTTCTAACTATACCTACCTTCTGTTTTTCCTTGGATTTTCTGCCTCTCTGGCACACAACATTTTCTTGTTAGACTGGGAAAAAATCTCTGACAAATTCAGGAGCAAAGACAAGAGGTACACATTTTGGATGTGAATAAAACCAATTTATCCTTATTAGTCTCATGGATCTGCCCCCCTTTAGAGATCTACAGATTATTTCTAGGGCAGAAGCAGGACTTGAATTCCAAACAGTTTTGGCAGAGAAATCATCTCCAAATGCAGCAGTTCTTTATATGTTAAGCATGTACTCACTGTCTACCGCTTACAGATATTGGCCCGAGACTTTAAAAATCTCCTCCCAAATTTAGGTTCCTCTATTTCTGGCCTGAGAATTGTCTGATTTGCAAAAGCTCTCAACTTACACAGTTCTTATTCAGCTCTCCGTTCCTAATTCATTTAGTAAATAAATCACACAGAGAGAAAGCCACATAGAAGCGCTCTGTAGTAGGCAAACGTCCCAGCCCATTAGTGCTCTATGTGATACAATGAGAAGGGCCATACATACTCGGCTCTACTACTGTTCTGACTTAAAGATCTTTATGTCTGAAAGGTTCCCTTATGCATTTTAAAAGGCTGTTATGAGGATATTCATTTGTGATAAAATCCAAGCTGCTGCTACAAGAAGACTTTTAACTGGCACATCAAGTTAAAAAGAATGAAACCTAAGGGCCAGAAACTGATGTGCTGCTCACAAATATTACAGCTTTCTAAGTAGTTCAGTGGATTTCTATGGGAATATTTGGAGAATGAAGTACTACCCTGCACAAGCAAGATCAGATGCTAGTCCAAAAAGTCTGCCTGAGACCAGCGATACAGTTCCTCTACCGTCTGCTCACACTAGTTGCTGAATATATTATTATAATTCCCCCCAGAGTTTTTTACTGCAATGTAACTTTTTTTACATATATATCAGCACTGGTTGAAGGGAGGAGTGCAGTAAACAGGCTCAGAGAAATTCCAGACATCTCAAACTTATGCACACCAAATCCTGTTCTCAGAAAAACCTGTGTCCTTCTGTTTTGTGCTGTGCAGATGTAAAAGTGCAGAAATACCCAGAATAAGGTACCTTTGTGTTAACAGGTAGGCACAAAAGGTTTTGGTGGTCAGGGTTTTTTTTCTTCCCCCTCCTCCCCTCCTTTTTTTTTTTTTTACATTGTTTGAAAGGTACCAAGCTAAGGAGGGCAGATGCATTCCCATGTGACTATTCTATCCATAGTTCTCTTTGATCTCTCTATCATTTAGATCTTCGATTAGTTACCAAAAGTGCACAGTCAGTACAACACAGCACAGCAGGCAGAAGTGGAAGTGCTAATCCCATCGATATGGTTCTTAGGAAAGACTGAAGCTCTGAATCAACTAAGCTGTGTTCAGCATGAAGCAAATGTTGGGGGTGGGGGGGCGGGGGGCAGTAGAATTGGGGGGTTTTTTTTGGTTTGTGGGTTTTTGGGTTTTTTTTAATGTTAACACTACATTTTCAAGCCCATTGTGTCCTACTAGGCAAAAGACAGACTCAAGGTGTTCAAAGTATACATTTAAAGTAGATGAAAGGAAGGAAAGCGATAAGAAAAAAATATGTAAAAGAGTTTTTTATGGACACCTTTACAACTTCCTGGGGTAGGCAGAGGTTAATTTGTTCTCTTGCTATCTTGCAGCAACTTAGAGAGCTAAAAGACCGCCCTGGGGGCAAAGAGGTGTCAGGGTGAAAAGGGTTCAAAAGGCTGTGTCTGTACATTAGCACAAGGTTCCCTGTTCAGGTCCAACAGCCTGATCTGCCTTACTGCTGCATGCATCAGCTATAGTCTGGAGCCTGCCAGTTTTCTAGGCAGAAGAGATCTGATCCCACGCAGGGACAGCCTCAACCAGGATACAAGAGTTCTGCCACTCCCAGCAGTGTGAACACAGCTGGGGAGCCCGAAATTCAACCACATTGCCAAAGGCAGTAAAACATTGTCCCTTAACTCCAAGTAGGACAAATGTGCCACTGGAAATGCCAACGGCCTATGGCCACACTTGCATAGTTAGGATGGATAAATTTAGCCTGACTTGTCCCATAGGTGCTGCCTGGGCTCTGGACATCTGGGTAAAAAATAAAAACACTAAAAAGATCCTTCCCAGTAATTTGCATGAGCTAGTTAATTATTCTTTAAGCTATGGATTTTTTTTCTCAGTCTACCACACAAGAAGGCAGAAAACCTTCATTTACAACTAGAGATGGAAGTGCCTGTGAAGACTTGGGAGTTCAGAGTCTGGTTCAGATATAAGTGTAAAAACAACTGGAAATCTCATCAGAACAGTCTTTATAGAGGCATTTTGTCACTTCTGTTCTGAGATCTGGATAAAAACCTCAAGGTGCTAATGCTTGGCAGGGTATCCTAGAAATTCAACAACCAAAAAGTTACTGTTAGAAGTAGGCCTGGATTCAAGGGGTTCTTTTTCAATATGGATCCCCTTCCTTTATCCCTCCCACCAGCCTCTTCTCTCTACTGTTTTATCCCCTTCCCCAGTCCTGATGTGATTTTGAAGACAGGGGAGTACATGAGAAAAAAACTTCCCAAAAAATAAAAAAAAAAAAAAAAAGAAAACAGCTCAAGTGTGAGGCTTTGCGCTAGCACCTTTGTCAGTTTTGAACTAGAAGTCCCTTTTTGTAGGCAAATAACCCAGCCGCAGCCACAGAGGTGAAGAAAGCAGAAAATCCAATCAGCTTTAGCAGTCCGGGCACGGATGGCAAGTTCCTCTCCCAAAAGGTTGTAGTGATGGGCAAAGCTGGAACATCCTGTGGGAAGAGCATCCATTATTAACATAACATCATCTCCACTGTGAGAGGCAGGGTTCAAACTGAGAGATTCTTGCGGCAGAAACAGAACCGGGTTGAAGCAGTTGAAGTTATCAAGAAGTACTGTGTATCAAAATTTTCTGCTCAGTTAACAGGAAGAAGAGACACGTGGAAAGGATTCAGAGCCCGGTTAAAAACTGCAGTTCTTTCTGATCCCGTGTTACAGAGTTGTCAGATGGGTGCCCTCTCTGAGCTTCTACCATGTCCCTGTTTAGGGAAGGGCAGTTTTGGTGAGTAAGGGGAAGTTTATTGTGGCTTCGATTTAGTGAACTTAAATGAAAACAGCCAACAAAACTTTATCTCATCAGCAAAACTGCAGAAAAAATATCCATTTAATCTACAGAAAGACTTACAATTGATTCAGGTTCTGGCTTCCAAATTTCACTGTCTGGGATTTTCCTCATAGCAAACAGTATCTGAAAATAAATAACATTCTCTAGTAAGTACCTTCATTCTTTGAAAGGGAAAAAGAGCTGGCTTCAATTTTTTTTTTAAAATAGCATGAGGAAAATAACAATTGAGCACATAAATTGCTATGTATTAAAATTTTGAAAGAAAATGTGACCTTTGTACAACTCACGCCTAGGGAGGTCTGATATTTAATAAGACGTTCCTCCTAGTGAAAAATAGAAAAAGTAACAGAAAAAACCTCTCTATTCTTTGTTAGTCCATGCAAGATATTGGGACTTGACCCATGGGAAGAGGGTAATACGAATATGACTAAAAGTTACGTATACACTCATGGCAAAGTGAGGCGTGCACAAAACCAGCTACTGCATGGGCAAGCTACATAGCCAGGAGTAGCTTGTTTTGCAAATTTTACCATGATGCAAGAAGAGGAATAGAATCCTGTGAGTGATGACAGACCATGACTTTCAGCCAGAGCAAAGCAAGACTAAAAATAAAGTCTTCACAATGGAAAAGTAACCATTCAAACTATCAAAGATACCAATCAGTAAGACAGCAAAGATGATCTGAAATAATAGTCATGAAAGGCAGCAAGATTAACTTCTTCTACAGTAAAATAAAACGGAGGTGGTGATATTAATGGTTTTCCTATTCCAGGCAGCTGTAGATTTAAGATTTGCCATCTTTTACAATGGGCTTTTATTCTAGACAAGATTCATGGACCCCATCAACTTTTCAATACAGGAGAGTGAAAAACACTCTTGCACTAGATTTTAAACATATTTTCCTTTCACAAGTAAATGAGGAAAGGAAAACATAAAAATTTTTACCAGTCAAGCTCACTTGCCCACTTCTCTGCTGGGGCCTATGGAGATTCTGCTGTAATGTCCTTACATTAGAGAGGTCATGAAGCACTACCTCTGGAGCTTCTCAGGAACAGATTAGGTATAACCTTCACAAATGGGACAGTTTAGGGACAGTTGATCCCTGTCTTCTGGGGCAGGGGTATGGGCCAGATGAACTCTCCAGGACAATTTCTGTTCTACAACTGTAGTTTTTTGCTACAAAGTTCTCTTCACCTCATAAAACAAAGATGAAATTTCTTTTGCTGCTCCATAAACTGTAATAATCCTGAAAATACTTGAGGAATTGGCATTTTCTCAGAAGCAAAATATAAAATATTTAAGTCCTTGTTTGATGACTTTATGTAAGGCTGTCTCAATGCTATATCACTGAGTCAATGGTATTGTTGGAAACAGTTGAGGAAGGGACTGATTTGGGCTGCAGAGCTGCAGAACTGAGCTGTTCCTAGTGAGGCTAATGGCCACAATCTCTCAGCATGACAACTAACACAAAGTGCCCATTTGCGGGAAAAATGACTAGGTGAGGATTTGGGATTTCTATTAAAGAAGAAAGGATTTCATTCCTGGAAACAGAATAGAGTTTGATGAAATAGCCAGAGCCCTTCCTAAGCATTCCAAATCCAAGTGCAAAACCTTCAGCCTTTATGAAGTCTACCCCCTTTGCAGGGATATGCATCAAGATTTCAGAACATCTGAAGCTGTCAACACACATTTCCCGTTTCACCTCCAACCAAAAGCACTTTCATTTTCCATAGGGCATTTGACAGTCCCCCCCTGTTTTGGACTTGTATCTATACCTCTCTGGCTGCTCTTTCTCCAGCCTGTACAGCCCCCTCCATGTATCCGCTCCACTCCGTGGCTGTCTCTGTGCCAGCAAAATAGATCCTGCCAACAGGCTGCCGAATAATCCTGGAGGGGGACAAGCAGTAAGTCACATCAGCCATATCAGGAAAGATAACTGAAATCCTTGGGTTGATATTAGAATAAAAGTGTTTTAAGTAACAGCGAGCACTTAAAGATAGTAACTTTGGATGAGCTGAGCTGGAGAGGGACTCTGCATTACATTTCATTTCTTAAGAGTAAACACACCAGTGTTCATATTTTCTAAACTTTTACACTGCTGGTAGGTGTAAAGGTCAATTAGTTTGAGATGAGACTTATTCTACCTCACAATTTTAGCCAGTGTCATAACTACCATTACTGCATTACTGGCACAGTGTAGCATTCTGAGGTACATCCCCATGATATCTGAAGTAACAAGCAAATGAAAATAAAAAAAAAATTTGCAATAACTATTATTAAAATTACTTTAAATATTAAGGCCTCCACATGCTCTTCATTACAACTGCTTTATTGATGTAAGTTCTTTTTAAATTGTGAAAACTCATACTTCAAAAGTAGGGCCATGCCACCACATTAAAAACTACGTTTCTGAATCCAATCAGTGGTCTGACCAGCAAGCCGCCTTCTTTTTCGTAAATGTTATTTTCATGCAAAAACTTATGTTGGAAAGGACTGTATACAATAGCACACTGATTACTGTATTAAGCCTTGACTGCTAAAAGGAAAGGAACAGTCCAAAGAAATCACTCATTACTGTCAGTGTTGGCAGGAATTAACTCTATGCCAGTATTTATAAAAAAACAACTAAAGATGTGCTGGAAATGGTAACACCAACCTCAAATACCCAATGCCAGTTTCGTAAACAGACTGTGAAAACTTCCCAGCTCCCTTCCAAGAACCTAGTCAGCTGTATTCACCAAATGACAAAAGTGAATAAAACCCCCTAACGATACTGTACTCGTCCATGAAAGCCCAACTGAGACAAGTGGAAGGTTATAATATCTGTTTAAAATATTCCCCAGTGATCTTAAAGGTATAAAGCAAACAGTGACAGAGGATTTATGACCCTTTCTGAGGATATTTATTAACTTTCTCTTATCTTACTACTCCAAAGTCCACTATAAATAGACACTGTACCTTCCATACTGAGTCATTATGCCTGGTGGGAAGTAAGCTGTGTAGCAGCCCCCGGAATACTGCTCTTCACACCAGTTCTTCTCTTCATAATGCACTGGCTGTAAAACAGAGATTAATTCACTCAAGGAAAGGACAAAGTCCCAAGGAAGCTGATAAAAGAACTGAGGAGACAGCAGAGAAGGATAGTTTATGATGTGTTGCATGTCAACATCTGACAAGATGAGCACATTTAATGCAGCATGGACCCAACACAGTAAGTCTTAATTTTAGGCACTGCTAGCTATTAAAAAAAAAAACAAACAAACCCAAAACAAAAAACCAAGTAGCTAATCTGGCCACTGTAGAACATAATCCTCTTAATCTGTCAGTGTAAATTTATGCTTTGAGCCATGTAAAGCAAAATTAACCTCTGGTGTACACAGGTATAATACTTGTAATGTGTACGTTGGATACAAATATTTACTGTTAAAAATGCCAATTATGACACTTGCATGGTTCTGCATACAATATCATGTTTAAAGTGATGTAATCTCAAGATTGGTGTCTATAACTTTTAACTCTCGTAAAATTGCCCTTAAAGGATAAAGAGCATCAATCACATAAACTATGTGTGAGATCACACAAATCCTATCAGTTATTCACCATTACAGAGAAGAGAAGGCAAGGGAAAGGGAAAAAAAAAACCAACATGCAGCAATGGATCTTAGCAACGAGTAAGAGAGAAGAAACATTATGCTTGGTGTCAACTGAGAGGGAAAGGCAAGCCTGTCACAGCTGAGAACAGCCAAGATGCATAGTGGTAAACACCGTGAATGCAACCCATGAAGCTGCACAAGAGCATATCCACCTTTTAACCATTTCATGAGCTTATTCTTATCCTCACTGTCAAACACAGCCCAAGACTTGCCATAACCATCTCTGCACTCCTCTACGGAGGGCAGCAAGTGCTCCCGTAGCAGGGACCTTTTCCAAAACGCTACGCAGCGCTGTGCTGGAGCACTGCTGTGTTCTGGTTTCATTCTGCCCTTCCCCAGCTCAAGAAGCCTGACAAGAGACACCATGGTTTAGACTGTGCTTACATGTAAAGCTTCTTCTGATCCCAGAACCTTTGCATAGAGCTCACACAGCCTCATCTTCCTGCAAGAGAAAAGCAACAGAAAACTTCTGTGTAAGGAAAGAGAAAACAAACCACCTCTAATATGTCCTAGTTTCAAGAGAACCAGTATCGATATCTGCATGAACTTGAGGTTCCAGCTTTTGGGGATCTATCCTAATTGCTCAGCCTCTGCATCACTAGAAATAAACTCAAACTCCTGTGCTGCATAAGTGCTGGTTTTACCAGCAGATATGCAAGCTGTTGCCTTAAGATCCCTCTAGCAGCCCAAATTCATATATTACCCAAAGGTTCTCTAGGTTGTCAGGAAAATAAAGTAGTAAGGCACTGCACTTTTTTGTCTTGGCACATAGTCTAACTTATGGTTTGTTCCTGCAAAGATGCAGGTATTGATAGCCTGAGGCTCTCAGGGAATCAGTACTTTATTTCTGTACCTATAAAATTTCCTCCTGTTTTAGTTTATGAGTCTATAAATCCATGAATACACTTCATTCTGTAGCAAACCCTAAGTGCAATTAAGTTTGTTCCTACAAGCTTTTGGGTCTTACTGTTTACCGCTAGCTGCACTGCACCAATTCCCAAACACAAGAAGATCAAGATGAAACAATAGTTAACAATTACGAAAAACAAACATGCCAACACAACAGTGGAAAGACATTTACTTCTGGAAGCAAATCCTGCACTCCACAGAAAGCCATGATGGGCACAGAAATACAGCAGTCCCAGCTCCGTGACCGTATGGGCTACACTCGCAGGTATATAAGCATATAAGGGAACTGCAGCTATACTGCTGTATGAAGCAACGCAGCTATACAGGAGCCCAGCTACACCCATGAGCAGCTGAACTCAAAGAATTCTATAGGAAGGGGATGAGGAGAAAAAAAACCAAAACAAAACAGAAAGACCTGAAGGGCCTTGAAGAAGGTGTCCTCCTGTGCAGGTTGGGGCTTGAGCAGGGAAGCAAAGTCTGCTACAGTTCAGGAAGAGCCATGGCCCAGGGTGATTCTGCTGTTGGCAGGTGCCAAGCCCAGCAGCAGCAGAGGGGAAGGAATCGGCCCCTTCCTGGCACCCTGGAGTGGAGGACAAGGGTCTGCCTGCTCCAGAAGCAGAAATGCATGGTGACAGAGTGACTGGCCAGGAGGGCTCAGAGAGCTGCAGGATCTATATAGGAACATCACTCTGCAGTCAGGGGGTGACATGAATCCAGAAACAGCCGTAACAAAAGGAATTATTTCCTCCATCTCTCTCTCCGTCTCTCCCTAAGTGAGGTGACCACCGTGCCCTGCAGACCACCAGCACATACCTTGTGTCTGAACAGAATAAAGTCAATTTAACAGCACGATCCAGCAAAGCCTCCTCTGAGGTCTGTCCACCACATCTCACAAATGCCCACCAGCTCCTGCTTTCAGGGCAGGTCAGTAACACCACACAGGAAAGTGAGTTACCACCTTGGGACCTATCAGTTTCTGCTCCTCCCAGCACCACAACAGGGATGAGAAGGACCCCTCTAGATCTGCCTGTACTCTGCCCCTTTTCCACATGTGACTTGCAGACCCTTCAGGGAGCCTGGAAATGGCATACCAGAGGCTGATAGGGATTCTCATGTATGACCAACTGCAGGGCTCCAAGAAGGTGTGAGTTCACTGCTGTTTGCTAACTACATTGCAAATACAGATAAAGTTAGTTTAAGATAGCTGTGCAAAAGAAAATATTAAGCTTCAGGACAAGAACATCTTCAGACTCCTAAGACATTTCGACCTTGGAAGGAAATATTCATCAATAATAAGGTATTATTTGACAGGAAAAAACCCCCACAGAAATGCAGTTTCTAAAGGACTGAATTGCACCAATGGTAATCACTGAGGACATTCCCCCTAATAAGAACAATCCTTGCAGAAGCACTTGTCTCTCTGCAACATCTGCACTTTTTGTCCTAGAACAGTTTAATAAATACTTATTTATGGATTTATGGCTAATGCTAGCATGGAACATATGGAATATGAAGTGAGTAAAATCCTTGTTTCTTGGCTTTGGACTCAGCTGTGAAATTGCCACCAGCACTAAATAAAAAGGAATGTTATGCCTGGAGCTACCTAGGTAGGGTCCTGTTGAGAGTTATACTGCACGCGGTGTGGAAGAAGTGCACATGTGGACACTCAGCTCTTCTCCCTGGTCTCTTATTCCACAGCCATGTGTGATGCCATCACCTTCGCTGCACAGCTGTAGGTAGGGCACAATCTAACCACTGTAATTACACATTGGCACCTGGCCTGGGAAGACCAGCTGGAAGGCAGCAGTGAGTTTTACGCCCTTCAGTCTGGCTTAGGCTGTAAAACAGTCTCCATCCCCTCCCACAACCGCTGTTCCCAGCCATGATTTAGGATAGCTGCCACAGATTCTACATCCTACTCTTCATATCCAAGGATTACCAAAAACCTTACCCTGCCGTCAACATGATAAAGGGAGAGCCCAGCTTGTGCTGATATGCAAGCACAGCATCTCAGTGAGATGCACCCTCTGCAGGGTGCCACAAGAAGCCTGTCCTCAGAAGACATCCCTCCCTGCAAACACCGTAGCCCCCTATCTAAACAACGCAAACTGGCTGTACCCTGAGTGTATACTGGGAGAAGGTCCGGGTTTGTGCTCTGCCTTCTCCTGGACCCTGATTTCCACTGGAAGGAGGCTTGTGCTCACATGCAGGAGAGGAGCTGCAATGCAGCCCAGCGGGGTTCCTGCCCTGGCTGACTGCAACTAGGACTTTAGGAGCCAGAGGCACCCCTGTCCCCTGCACCATGGTACCTCTATTGGGTACCAACCCAAGCATATTTTCATAACCATTCTTTACCAAAGCAAAGTCCTTACTAGTCTAAGGTTTATTCCTCAATAGACAAGAGTTCAAAATCCTTTTGTTTAAAACTTGGCCACAGGCAGCAGCAGAGTCAGGTAATTGTGCTAGTGCTTTTAATGCCCAGGGGAAAGCAACTTTTCCTTCATGGTGCCTCACATACAGCCAGGACAGCCTTTCATTTAACAGGAAAAAAATAGCTGTCTCAAATACTACCAATGCTCAGTTGTATCTAGTGTATTGACATACAGCATAAGACTGTTAGTATTTATGATGGCTTAAAATGCTTGGCACACTGGATTTCAGAATACCTGCACCAGTTTTATCATCAGTCACCTGCTGGGGGTCTATCTCAAAGCCTGAGTTCTGAGGAAAAGGCTGCCTTTGTCCATTCCAGCCAAAATTAAAAGTGCTCTGTGGTACCAGGCTGTCATTTGAAAAGATTGGGACACTAACAACCCCTTTTAGACCCATTATCCATAGACTGCTAGACTACCTGCAAAGCTAATCTGAGATGACTACATCTTCTCTAGTTAGACTAGCTATTACTGTAAAAATGTTTACTTGGACACAGTATACCTTGTGGTATGCTTTAAAAACAAATGTATTTTCTGCATGACAAAATAAGGCTCTCCTCATACCCACACTCTCTACCTGTAGCTTTAATTTGATCAGATAGTGTGAATCAGTGTGATGGAAAAAACTCATTACTTTGTAAATTCTATTTTAGTAATAAACAAAAAAGCACTACTGTATGCAGAGATTTGTTTCAACAAGACAGTAAAAGAGACCTTCGTCTGTGCCTGAAGGGTATTTTTTCCCATAACTGAGAGTGCAGAGCTGCAGGCAGCTTTTTGACCCCTTCATGATGCAGAGGGCTTGTTCGTGGCAGCTACAGCAGACTGAAGGTTGCACTAAGTTACAGACACTGAAAGGACCCTCCAGGGTGACTAGAAAAAAAAAAAAAAAAAATCAAGCACAGGGGCCAAACCTGTCCACTCTGACAAGCTTTCAAAGAGCCCAGTGCATTTGCAAGAAGCCAGAGGGGTAGCAGTGGGGAGGGATGAGGCTGGCCCTGGATGCTTTCCAGCAAGGGCAGCAGAATCATAGAATCATTGAAAGTTTTGGGTCAGAAGGGACCTTTAGAGTCCAACCCCCCCTGCAGTGAGCAGGGACACCGCTAACTAGATCAGGCTGCTCAGAGCCCCGTCCAGCCTGACCTTGAATGTTTCAAGGGATGGGGCCTCCACTACCTCTCTGGGCAACCCGTTCCAGTGTTTCACCACTCTCATTGTAAAGAATTTCTTCCTTACATCCAGTCTAAATATCTACACTAGTCTGAATATCTACACTACTTTCATAGTCAGCAGATTAGACCAGTTCTTTTGCCAAAGTCACATAAGCAGAGCAGCCCTGCTGGAAACTGAGAACCAGGACCTGAGGGTGTCCAAAGGGCAGGTGCTAGCTGCCTCATCTGCTGCCTGTTTGTGGGAATTCTGTGGGGTCTTCATTCAAAACCAAGTAAGAGACCTTCTTCCTTAATGTGATGTGTCCTCCTACTGTTGCAAAGTTACAGAAAACTTCCTTCAAATCAAGGCATTTTTTTCCTACTCTGGTCATTTATAACAAAAGCTTGACTCAGGATCCATGCTGACCTCCAGTGCTTGTACTTACCTCTCTTCTTTTGTGAGACCTGTCAGTCTTCTGCATTTCCGAGCAAGAATGAAGCTGTAAAAAAAGGAAGACCACAAACAATTTACTTCCATTATTTTACTACATTTCCTGCATTATTTAAAATGCCAATACCTTATGATGAGATGCTTGTGATTCATAGTATTAGCTTTTGGGCCTCTATCCAAAACATCCATTTCACCTCTCTGCATAACGTTATTTGATCTGCCTGCTTCTTGCAGGACTCACTGTGGAAGGAACCACTCTGAGATTCACATTAGAACATCTGTATGAGCTGATTCCCAGTGACCTTCATTTTATACAGCAGTGTGTGCAGGCACGTAACAAGGAGAGGTGAAGCCTGGGATTGAACTGGAAATTACTGTTAAATAAACTTTCTAAGACTGATCATACTCTCGGGCTGTTAAAAAAACCAGAACAAACCAAAATAATTATAGAAAACAATTTTTCATTTAAAGAACTGGAAGATGTGGGGGAGGCAAAATAGCTGGAGAAAACTTTACATTTCTGCAATCGCTCCCTTTTTTCTTCACCTTCCTTTCCTCTTCTCCAGTTTTGTATTTTGCCACACAAAAAGGCAAAAGATGGCAGTGAGAAAAAGACAAGAAAAACAGAATTTCCTTCCTTTAGATTAGCAATTAAAACATAGGGAGAATTTTTCTGAAAGTAAAGTTCATAGAACATATTCACCACATATGGAGAAACTCAACCCTTTAACTATTTTAAAGCATTTCCCTTCAAAAGTAGCAGGTTTTCTGTTTCAATTGTTGCCTTTAAGGCAAAATAAAAAGGTATTAACCAGACACCTTCTTTGTCTCTTACCCTATTATGGCAGGAAAGCTGCCATCAGGCTTAGTATCATCAAGTGTCAAACCAATTGCAGCATCCTCATCTTCAATGATCATGGTACCACAATACCCTGGTAAGCACAAAGCGGAAAAGACGTTAGGATCCATGTATCCAAACGTAGGAACGAGCTTCCAAGAAGTTGTGAAATACTTAGAACTTGACTGGCAAAAGCCCTAAAGAACCTGATCTAAATTGACCCTGCTTTGAGCAAGGCATTGGACCCGATGACATTCAGAGGTCTCTCCCAATCTCCATCATTCTCTGATTCTATGATTCTAATGTTGGGAGATAAGAAAACAAAGGAAAAAAGAACAAAAAAAACCCGAGTAAAGCAATCCGCATCAATTGACAAAGATTAGCGCACAGCTCCCTTGCAGTGTAGTGTTCCTTTGGCTCAGAGAAGTGCTAGATCGCCTCTAGAAGAGAAAATTCAGGTCTGAGATGTGCTGACAGTTAACAATCCTTTTGAAGCCTCTTTAAAACAGAAAGTCAATAAAGGAATCTCCTGTTGTTGAATTCATGATAGAAAAATAATTATTCTGCAACCCAGTTAGCAAGGTAATTATTAATTGCACAGAAACAGATTGCTCTCACACACTGAAGATGTTCAAGTGCCTCCAGCACAATAGTTTCTGTATGTGACACCTATATCAGACATAGAAAGAGATCTTTGTACATTGTTTTGAAAACACAGTTGTTCTTTAAAGAAGAGTTTGAAGAAAATATTGTTCTTAAAAGAACAACAGCAGTATTAGCAAAGCACAGTATACAAACTATGGGTTCTACCAGGAAATGGGAGTCACCTCTTGCTAATCCATCCCAAACCTAATAGCCAGAATATGCCAGGATCCAGAACTCTTAAAATCATTCACAGAGGGGAAGGGTGGATGGCATTTGTAGGCAAACATAGATGTGGACTCTTTATAACCAGCGAAGAGAAATGGGTCCTATTACATTGCAGATTGTCTTTGATTCAGTAATTTCTAAAAGAGATCTGAAGAATCATGATGGAAGTATTCAGCATGTAAAGGGAGTGCAGGATGGCTAGCCCAGCTGGAGATGTCTATGTGAAGACACCTTAAATTAATCCTGCCCAGTGCATCCAGAAGGCAGAGTTTTCACAGGCTGATAACTGATGGGATAAAACCTCTCTCCATCACATATCACTTGTACCTTTAGATTACCATACAAGTAGGAGACATGCATACTCAGGTGCCACTGAAGGAAAAGGAGAGGACAAAAAAGAACAACCAAGGCAATAAACAACAGACACGAGTTCTCCCTTCTCGCCTACCTCCTCCTTTTTATTCTCCCATCCACCCTCTCTTCCCAACCGATCTCTCAAGTTTCTCAGGGCAAGGCAAAAATGGCAGAGAAGTGTACGGAGACTCCTTCTAAGGTCCAGCATCCTCTAAACACAAAGTCTACTCAATTACCATGTACCCTCTTCCCTCTCTCTGTCACTACTATCCCCTTCAATTAAAATGTAATACCCTTCTTTCTCCAGAAAGTTTCCTTATAGTACACAATGCACTTGATGACTGAGCCCATGGGGATTCGGTTGATGAGCTGGTTTCTCATTGGCGGCAAAGGTGGGTTGAAATGAATCTTCAAACCAAGAGCTGGGGGAATGGCACTGATCACATATTTGCCCTGGAAAAGAAATTATACATAAGCCAACTACATTCTGCACTACTTCATCCTAAGCATATTGCTCTAATGATCTTGGCAGACAGCTGTGGAGGCTGCAGGGTGTATCTTCTGAAGCAATTTTGTCATTTAGCATAAGAATTGCAAAACTGAACCCTCACAAAATCCTGGTTGTTAAACAACAAACAAGCATTATATAAACAGCCATCTGTTCTAATGATGGGCAGCTGCTCTTTCCCCAGCACTTGAAAAAAAGCCAGTGGAAAGATTTTCAGTGTTACAAGAGTCCATTGGTCTCCCTTCCACATGGACTCTTCTGTTACAACTCGGAAGCAAAGCCTGAAATGTTTTTCACAGAAAGTTTATTACTACGCTACGTTTTTGTGTTCACCTTACAACTGTCCTTTAATTTGGAAGGTAACTGAATACTAAGAAGAGATGCTAGTGAAGGAAGCGTTCAAATATACACTTTGCTTTCCAGGCATCACTTTAAAGCTCTATCATTGCTATTACTCAGGGACAATGAGAAATTGTGACTTCCTGTCATAGTCACTTTAACCTCTGCTACAGTTTTGTACAGGACTTTTGAGAAGTCAAAAAGGAAAAGCTAAAGGTTTTCTAGCCAACCCAGCACAAACAGTTGCTTAAATGTTAGAGGTTTCATTACCTCATATAATTCATGATCTAAGGTTTCCACTATGACACTTTCACCCGACTGGTCGATGCGGACGACTGGCTTCCTCAGCTTCACCCGGCCTCCCAGGCGCTCCATTATTTTCTCACTGATCTGGCCAGAGCCCCCCACAAACTTCCTCTCCTGAAACACAGAAAACAACAACTCAGCAAAGCAGAATGAGCAGAGCAATGCATCTGAAGTATGTATCACAACAAATGTTTTGCTTGGCATTCAAACCAAATCCCGCTCTTCTGTTGTTGTCAAACCCTTTTAGGAAAGTTCAGCAGTCTCACTTGGGAAATGTATTCACGTTCCTTTCTCTTTCAGTGAGCTCCTCAAACACTTCCTGTATTTCACCACCAGCCAAAACTAGAAGTATCAGTAACCTCATGAGAAAACCCCTTCTCATGTGGTCTCCAAATGGATTCCACAGACCTGTGTGAATCAGCAAGAATGCTGAGACGTGTTTAAATTTTTAAACTTTTCTCTGAGTTCACTCTTATCCCTGCAGAGGTCTGTGCGTCAGAATTGGGAATCCTGATCCTTGTAATAAATAACAAGGTATAAAGAAGTGTCGTAGCTCACACCAAAAATGTATCATGCAGTATGTAATCTAACCTAACTTAAACTCAAGTCACCTCTAACATAACACAGAATTCAAATAATGTTTTATGCAATGCGTATACAGTTAAATTATCTATAATTATTGCTTATCTATGCATATTTATGCACTTTATCATGTATTAATGTATTCTTTGTATTTTTAGTTATTTATGATTAAATAATTTGCATTTCTAAAATATAATTGTTTCTAACATAATTAGTAGAATTTGCATTTCTCAAGTGTAAGACCATTAACAGAGACTTTACTTTCTTGAAATGCAGAAGCAGCACTAATATACCAGATTTCAAACAGTTCAGAGCAATGCCATGTTGAAGCAGGGGTGTTCATTTTCTTCAGACTGATTTTAAAATCTTAACAGTTTTAATCCTGAGAGCTAGTGTCTTTAAGAACTCAGTTCTGGGCTACATTTTCAGCATTAATTTGGAGCACCCTACACACTCGTGCAGCTAGCACTGCCATCCCAATTAAGTGCTTCTGAAGTGGTAAGGCTTGCTTCAGCCTCATGTCAGAAATAAGCATAAGCAATACTTTCTTTTCTTAAAGTGGAAAAGCAAAGTACGTGTTCTAACCAGAGCCCAAAAGGAAGGCAGAGTCATGAACTGATACAAATCTACTCATCTCTGGGCCAATGCCTTCAGCACAGGAATAGCCTTCACCATTAGTTTTGCAAGATCCAGATTAATGTGTAAATGAACAGAACTAGTTATCAATGTGCTACTGGCTAAAAACCATGGACATCTCAGGTGGCCCCCTGAACTAAAATAAACAAGCAAAAGAATGAAGTTAGAACAGGGCCTGTCACAAGCCGCAGAAGGTGACAGCTGACATTACCTGCCCTCCGTTGGTTGTTGAGAATATCCTTGTTGTCCCCCCGCACTGCTTCACATACCACAAAAACCAAAGGGCAGAGACCTCATGGGGTTCAGAAGTGACATCCACATTCACAAACAGAGTTGCAAAACTCTTGGCAGCACTGCAACAAAGACAAGAATGTGAGTTAATTTTAAAAACTAGAGAAGGGTGACAATCTTGTTCTTTAGTACAGGAGAGACTGTCTTTGGCAATCTCTTCTTTCATTGAGAGCAAAGGATTCCTTAATTTCAGTTGAAGTTCCTCAAATTCAGTTGAATTCATTTTATGCAACATTTTTCAAAGAAGTGTTAATCAAGCACTGCTGTATTCCAGCAAAATTAGGGCTCCAGGAGACACAAGAGCCAATGAAAGCTTATGACATTTTATGCTACTAATACAAAGTTAGCTCATCACCCTGGACTGAGGATTAAGGGAAGCAAGCCCTCCTGTCTTCAGTGGACTTCAAAACCACCATGTCCTCCCATGGTTCCTGGGTTACATCCAAGATCTGCAGCTCTGTTTGCACCTGTTGAGTTCCTGTTCCTCAAGCACACAGCATGGGGATTATTCAACATTTGTAATAAAAAAAATTAGGGATCTTGTCTGAGCTAATTATCTAAGCTCTGGATTAGTCAGCATCCCCTCGCTGCCTGCTCCTCTGCTGTGCTCAAGGAAGGGTGCTGCAGCTGGAACACAACCAGGGAAGAAATGTTAAGTAGGAAGTCATAAGTAAAGAGACAGCATATACACATTCATGCAAACATCTGGCAAGAAAAGGGAAAGGATGCTTTTTGTTACTCAGCTCAGTATTTTAAACAGTGGTCTGGTAGCCAGTGGTGATGAACACAGAAGTGGAAAAGTGGCCTGTGTCTGAAAAAGGATCACTGCTTTATGTCCTCCAGTTGGTACTTGCATAACAGCTCTACTGAAAATTACTGAATAAACCTGTACAAGACTTTGGGGTGCACTAAGACAGAGTTAATTAAGGCTTGGGGAAACATTCCTCCCGTTAGAAGTAAACACTTCCTCTGCCCTCACTTCTGAGGAGGAGTTTAAAGGGACATGGACAGGACCAGCTCAGCTTAACTGCATTGTGATTGACAGGGACTCTAGGTTAATTTCGTATGCCAGGCATCAGGCAATCAATAACTTCCAAAACCAGTACAGAATCCAATTTTAGTTGCTTCTTTCTTTTTTCAGTCTTCAAACTTAAAAAAAAAAAAGTGAAAAGTTAAAAGTGTAACTCGAACATACTATTTTAAACAGCTGTAGATCTACACATAAAAAAGGCATCTTCTGTCCTTTCTAAAAATGCAAAGTCCCACTGAAGTTAAAAAGCTGATCCATTTTCTGAAATATGGGTGCATTCTGGCTTCATTCTCAACAGCCAAAAATAATACAGAAAATATTTATCAATTTTTGTCTGTATAAACACATACTGTAAAATATGATCAACCCTGAAAGATAATTTGTCTACTGGGAGAATTAGTGTATGTATTTATTAATATTTCATAAGCAGAAGTTATTAGATGCTGGTTAGATTCTCCTAGTTCCTGCCACCTTCTCCCCCTGCTTTTCAGCATTTCAGTTCCCCAGTTTCTCCTAGTGTTTTACCTAGAAATGGCAGCATTATTTCAATCAAGAGCACTCAGGGTATTTCCAGCATTCAATTCTAGCCAAAAGCAAATCTGTACAGTCTGTTAGATGAGAGGAAATAGTGGAAGATTACCCTTCTGGACCATTACCTTCCAGGTTGGGAAGTTTCTACAGCATGTCACCTAAATGTTGAACAAACTAGGCAAATCAAGCAGAGATGCACATATAAAATCTGAAAAGCATCTTGGAATTAAGGAAGGCTGACAGCTATGCCAATATTCAGGTAAAATGTCAAGTCTTATTCCATCAGAGTTTGAAAAATATGACTGTAGTCACGTGAGCTATTAGATATTGAATGACTACCAGTGCATGGTGGTTTGGTAACTTGTATAGGTCCTTAAAAAATCAGATGGCCAGTAGAACTGCTGGCATACATTGCTATTTGGTTTTACTGAATATAATGATATAAGTGATACAAACCAGAAAGGCTTTCTATATCCTTCTGTGCAATTGCAACTCCTGTTAAAGCAAAACAACCAGAAGATTAAAAGTTTTTGGATGAGAGCCTACTGTCCATTAACAATGACCACATTGCTCTCCAGAGGCTGGCCGAAGCCATAAAAATGCCCCTGTTGATGACAGTGTTGGCTTGACTGGGTGCTAGCACACTTCTGCACCAAGCCCTGTGCAGGCTCGCCGCAGCCACGTTGGGTGCTTAGCAATTCTGAAGAGGTTGCTGTAGAAATCAATCTGCTTTACAGCAAGGCAGAATTAATGGGGTTTTTTTGCTTCAGTGTGAAGAAAACCAATCAAACTGTTGTTGAATGGCAAGTAAAGAAAAATTGCTTTGATGTATACATAAAAACAGGAAGCATTTTCAGTTTCCCTGGGTGGTATATAGAGCAGCAGTTAAACAATAGAATGATGGGGTTTAAAATGATTTAGTGCTATTTCAAGACAAATGCTATTTTTATAGCACTTTGCTAAAATCACAGAATAAATGTGTGTTGTTCCATCAAAAGTTTGACTCGAAAACCTGCTGTAGCCAGAGCATTTTTCTCATAAAAGTTAAACACGCAGTAAAAAGAGGGAAACTGCATATAACAGATGAAGGAACTACCTATGTCTTCAGAAGTAACCCTCCCCACATACATTTCCCTTTTATCTTTATTTAAGTCTAAAAAGTTATGGAAATATAACAGAATCTACTGTGTGTGCTGGCAGGTGTCATGGTCCATTATTACAAGATTTTCTCACCCCATTTCTTTAAAAAGGCTGTATCCTAGTAGTAGTTGTATCTGTTTGCAAAGCACTAATGCCTGTTTGGAGCTCTGAGAAATAAATATAAGCTATTATATTTTGTATTAAAGCGTTTCTCACTTTGTCCAGCAAATTTTATCTATGAAATCTTGCATAGTCATTTTGTCCCATTCTTCTGCATGTGGAGCCTTCCATGGGGCTTCACTGGGAATCTGAGGAGACATAAAAGAACATTCACTGACAAATGAATGAGTGGCATAAGAAAGAAACAACAAACACAAACAGTCAAAACCAATCTCATCTTTACACGGTAATTCAGCCTGCAAATTTCTGTCAGGTAATACAATGAACTTAACAGAGGATGCTTTTCATTTTCTTTTTTTTTTAGATTTAAGGATAGAAAATAATTAAGAACTTTGCCTACAAAGGTAAAGTACAGTGCTGGGGAATGTCTCTGAGTTATTCCATCTCTCTCCCATTCATCTATGCAAGTAACACCAACCTCTACTCAAAGTCTTGTGGCTCAGTCAATGGTAAACACACTACTGGTAACAAACTAAAACGGCTGAGCTGAATTTGAGAGTGGAGAAGGGAATACATTTGAAGTCTACAAGACTCTTAAAATATTACTTACCCAATTGTCAGGTAAAGTGCTAAAAATCATACACATAAACCCTAATGTTCACATATCCAGAAATTGAAGGTATGACTACAGACAGCTTCAGCAGCATGGCTTTCAGAAAAGCTTGCCAGAATGCCACTTTTAACATGTGCTCTGACCTTCAGCATGTACCAAAATGCATGGCACGATGCTGCTCTTGCCAGCACCAGGTTTGTTCAAGCCAGAGCAGCTTATCCTAGCTGCATCCTCATACCGTCTTCACTCTGCCCCTCACGAAGACAAAGCTGAGTGGAGACAGTCAGCTGTAATTCCTCATGCCGTACCTCCTTTCCCATTTCATCCATGGTCCTCCATAGGTTGTTGTAGTCCAGGTAGGCCAATGGATTCCACATAGGAGGGAATGGACCTTTAAAGGGGTAAGACTTGCCCTGCAAGATGAAAAACAAAAAAAAAATCATCAAAACTAAATACAACCATAATCGTGGCTTCTATGTGTGGGAAGCTGCACCAAATGGTTAAATGTTCACAAGAAAAAAAGCACAAATTTAGTAAATACATCTAACAGCTTCTGACAGATTGTGTCTGTGCGTGCACACAGAACAAGAGGCAATAGGCACAAAATGAAACGTGGGAGCTTCCATCTGAGTGTAAGGAAACAATTTTTCACTTTGAGGGTGACTGAGCACCGGGATAGGTTGCCCAGAGCGGTTGTGGAGTCTCCATCCTCAGAGATACTCGAAAGCCGCCTGGACATGGTCCTGGGCAACTGGCTCTAGGTGGCCCTGCTTGAGCAGAGGGGTTGGACCAAATGACCTCTAGAGGTCCCATCCAACCTCAACCATTCTGCAATCCTGTTACTCTATATATGCAACTTAGGTGCAATACACAGTTGAATTAAGTCAGTTGTGTGCAGAACTGATGCTGCCTTGTATCTTCAAAGCTTTACATTAGGCACTTCTGGGCAACAAAATTAATATCCTGCAGTAGAGTCACTAAGATCAGACCAAGAAAATGAGATGGAACAGCATTGCTCAATTAAGATAAAAAACTGTCTATTTGTTACTGAAAGAGAGAAACACATCTTACATTTTTTTTCTCCTAAACATTCATGAAAGGACTGAACTGCTAACTGTATTTAGTGGGGTTTTTTTTCTTTCAAAATCAGACAAAAGCAGCTGTGATGAGCTTTATTATACACTAAAAGCATAACTCAGAGACCTTCCTGGAAAAAAAATGGTTTCAGCTAACCTAAAAATCCCTAGCCTTACAGAAAATGTAGCATTTACTAATAATGATTTACTCTTCCAATCCAACACCTCTGGCCATAAATCCCAGAAAGTGACAGTGTGGCCAATAAAAAAAATCCTAATTACATCGTTATATATTTAATAGTTAGATTTTATATATCTATATCACCACTACTAGATAGGCAGAATGTCTAGCTGAATTAAGAGTGGAAGAAGACAGGTAATATGTAGATCTATTTTATTTACATGGGATTTCCCTGCCTGACTATATGGATGGCAGCATAACAGCTTTAAAAATTCACAAAGAAATGCTCATTAACATTACGTGGTTACTCATTTTTTCACAATGCATTCTGGACTGTATAAAATAGATAAACCATAAAGGCCATATTGTGTGCCACAGCTGATTTTTTGAAGCTTATATTAAATTATATATTTAAGTGGGCACTGCATCGGCATGAATGTCAATTGGTAGAAGTACTAACTTTTAATAGATATTTGATGCAGCGCCACACCAACCTATCACTAAAAAAAAATTTACAAAAGAAATACTGCATCAAGATTTAATATTTAGAACCAGGTAACAACAACAACACTGTGTCTTGTTGACAAGAAGTATCAGAAGACCACTTACTCGAAGAAGTGTCAGGCTTGATTTGATTTAGGCTCTTTATTAATAATGTGAAAGAAGGGACAGAGAGCACATTACTCAAGTCTGCAGGTGTCTGCAAGCACCAGAAGAGACAGTAAAAGGGTACAAAGGGATCCTGAAAGACTCAAAACTTGGTCCAGAAATAACAAAATGAGATATAACCTTGAAATATGCTGGCTAATAACTTTGAGGACTTCTAATTCAAAGCAAGAGACATTTAAGAAAGCAGTAAGGCCAAAAATCAAACCTAAGGATAAGAATAAGAGAAAATTAAGTTTATAAGAAAACCCCAACAGGTTAGAGAATGTGAAGAAACTATTTTGTCACTTAGTCTTTGTACGGATGCAGGACTCTAATGGGATTATTGTCAGAAACACCAAAGTAATCAAAGTTAGGAAGAAAGCAAAGTATGGAAGGAAAGGTATTAATTCTTTGGTACATGGACATAAGTAGCAGCTGCAAACCAACAATTTCATTTTGCAGTGCTTTGAGGAGAGATTATGGTTTGTAAAATGCCAAAATATCACATTTTAAATAGCTTTCAGTCAGAAGTTTTGTCACAGCCAGAGTAGATCTCCAGTTACTTAATGGGCCAGAGGTAACAAGGTTGAAAACTTAGCATTTCCAATTTAAGAATGGACATTACAGCACACCTTCACAAATACTCCAGAAAATGGAGGTGGTGGGGTTTTTTTCCCCATTCAGCATGGAGCAAAAGGGTATTTCAACAGCTCTTGTGCTCACCCATATGAAAATACAGTAAACTGGAATCAGGAAAACATATCCCTGTAGATGGAGATGAACTTAGTGAGTTTGTTTCATCAGAAGCATTTGGTCTCAATGTGGACATTTGGGTACTATTATGGAATCCCTTAACATGAAATTAATTTGACCTGGGGCACACCTTCATACTCTGCTGCCAAAGGGCTATGAAAAGAGTTGCAAAAGCTCTCAGACTGAGCACCTTCCTGTCCCAGCTAGTAACATCTGAACCATGTTGATAATTACCTTTTAGCCTTTTGGGGCACATTAAAACTCCACAGCTAACTCCTATGGCAGCAAGAAGTCACCCTTCACTAGTGTAAACACTGTACAGGTATTCCAAAGACAGAGCATATCAGTTTGGTTTTAAGTATCCAGCATCTCCCAGGTTTAGATTCACGAAACAACATAGACTGCTGTTACCAAGAAAACCAGGACAGCATCAGAATGGGTTATTCCAATTATTGATTTTGTTCTGAGCTTCCTGCTCTGCCAGAGGCAATCCTAACCGAGTTATCCCCTCCGAGTTAACTCAAGTCTTATGAATTCCCTGCAGTGCTTCCTCATGAGCGCACGGCTGAGACACACACAAAACGTATCTTTGTTTTAGTATTCTTCTATTTCACTGCATTTGAACTGCTGAAAGGGAAACCTTGGGTATGTCTCTTGTGCAGAAATCTGGGGTGACAAGTCTCATAAAGCACAGGAACAAACTTCAACCTGGAAAAATAAAAACAATCATAAAAGTGAGGGAGTCTCCAGTGAAAGTCACTTTCAAGAGCTGCTAAGACATTACCTAAGGCCTGATACTTATTTCCTACACAGAAAAAATTCCAGGAGCTGTCAATCAGAATTTTGTTTGAGAAGAAACTGCAAGACTAGGCTCTACACAGAAACAAAAATAGCAGCACCAAAGAAAGACTACACATAGCTCTGAATAGTTTCCAACCAACTGAAACATTTCAGCTCTACTTCCGATGAACTTGCACTTTTGCAAAAACAACAGCCTTACTGATATTTAGGCAAAATTGGGCTATTTCTATCATATTGCTGGAATAGCATTCTCCATACCTCCTGGTGCTGTACAATCTCTAAAGAAAAACAAGACACAGATGAAAAATATGCCCCAAGATGCACAAAACATTTCCTTTTCAAATATTTTTTTACCTAAATCAGAGCAGTATAAAACCAGAAATAATAACCACCCCTTTTGATTATTTGATGTATTTCAACACCAATACTATCATGCTCAAAAGTATTTCTTAACTTCCCCCCCCCCCCCCCAGGACTTAGTAGTATTTAATACAGGCGTATATATATATATTTTAGAAACCATTTCATTTAGAAACCACTTGCAATGCTTCCAAAAGCAGAACACCAGCATCAAGCAGTTGGAGGTCTACCTGCTATTGTAGGGGTCACTTGCTGCTTACAAAGGCTGCTGCTGCAGTATGGGTTAAAGCATGCTGAAGAACCTGAAACTATAGGGAGGAAATTCATGCAACTCGGCTGTCTCAGGAATAAACAAGCAGGGAAATGAGAAATCCAGTGTTTGTTGCAAATATTACAATTCCAAATAGATTTTCTCATCCATCTGTTTCACGTCAATGAACATTTGGCTTAGGTATACTGGACCCATGTAATATAAGTAGTACAGAAATAAAACTTTTTGTATGCATCAGCTCTGTTTCAGGTCAAATAGCTGACATAAGAAATGGGTTATTACAGGGGAAAAAACCACAGCATGGGAACTGAACATCAGCAGCCCCTTGAATACCATCCCCAGTAGTTGGGAGGGCATAGGGACTGGATCCCACACTCTTTCTTCTGGGAGGGTGAGAGTGAGTGAATGGTTGGCTGAGAAAGGACATGCTTTGCCAGGAAATATCATCAGTATGTCAGTGCAGAGTAGGATCTCAGGAGAAAGCCTGCTTCTGCAGGCCCAAGCAGAATGCCCCCCGAAACATTATATACCCAGGTAGTGCCCAGGTGGGATGCAATATTGTGAATTGAAGCCCCTGGTGCCAATGATCTATGCATTTTTTGTAGTACAGTATAAACATCTTATAAATATAGCCAGCTTTCATTGGAAGAAATGAGATGGTGTGGTGCATTCTCTACATCACTGAATGAGCACAGATATTCCCTCAGCTAAATCGTCTAAACCTTGGAGTAACTGATGCTAACTTCACCAAGATGTCACTCTGCATGTTAATTCACAGTTCCATAAGTTTATAGGCATGTAGTGCCCTCTGCTGATTCACAGCACTGATACATCACACACACCTTGTTCTCGCAACTTAAAATCCTAGTAATGTCATTCATATAAGCACAGAAATGGTAAGATGCAAAGTTGTGAGAAGGAAAATGAGAAACAGCAAAGCATCACTTCAGCCTGTAACTCTGTACCTGTCTCAGATACTCAGTTTCCCATCTGCTGCCCTGTGGAAAACTATCCTTTTGGTTTGGATTGGTTTGGTTTGGTTTGGGGGTGTGTTCTTTGGCTTTTTTTGAATCCATAGCTTCTAGCAGTATGTGTCTTTGGGACTAAGCCTCTTGTGTAATCGTAATTCTCAATAAAAATATGGCAACTAGCTGGACCACGCTGAGAGGTATACTGGCTGATGCAGAAAACTGTAAGAGTGTTAAGCTTCAGTGAAGTTCCTTCTTTGAGAAACTGTTCAGGAGCTCATACGCTCAGCTGGTTACTATACTGACAGATACCCTAAAGCTAAAAAGATATACAGGTTAGAAAATATAAATGCAGCACAAGAAAATCTGGATAACTAATGGTACAAAGCTACAATATTAAGAAATGCCAAAATATCTTCCAAGTATCTTTCAATCAGCTGTGGATGCCGGAGTGTTTTGTGAAATTTGGCCAGCAAAAGTAATTCCATTTAAAGTGTGGCATAGCAAGTCACATTGGCTTAAAACATGCATCCTGAAAAGGAAGGAGCTAATTGGGCACAATTTGTTTCTGCCATATTATAGAAATAAAGTCCATTTTCACTCTGCCACAAGATCAGTCATACAATGGCTGGAACACTTATCTGCAAAAAGGCAGAACGAGAAAAACAACAACACTGAAGTGTTGAAGTGAAGAAAGGGAATTGAGGTTCTGCTCTGAATTTAAAAGCAAATGTAACTGTTCCAATCAGCTGAGAAAACAGTTAACTAAGTCTCCTTCCTACTGGAACAGGATTTTTCTTTTACAGACACTAATAAACACCTCCACAAAAAGCATTCAGGTGTCTTATGAAGGACAGATTTATAGGGACTGAAACCAGGCCTGTATGTGGCTTTCAACACCTGAATTAAACCTGCCAACAAAGTGGATAAAATCAATAGAAAACTTTCCAGTGTTTCTAGAATTATTCTTAAAAAGACCCTTCTTCCCGTCCCAAAAACGGATAAATGGGAAAAAATAAACGAAAACAGAAGAAAAGAGGAGTTTCATTTGAAAGAAAGCCATCAAACGAGCTCTGCCCACAGGTAACATAACCAAGCACCCAGGGCATACACGCTCTCTCAGAACTAAAACACTGTCTTATAAGTAGAGGGTAACATTGGGCTCACTAACTTTGTTTCTGAGTTACTCCAGGTTATTAAATTTCTTAACCTAAAAAAAGGGAAACCTTACATAAAATCTTACAGACACGTGAAACGCGGTGTGCTCAGCCAGCTGTTCCTGTATGAAATACACATCTAATTCTGGTTTTCTGGAGACCTCAGTCAACTTCTCAAGGGAAACAAAAATCAATTCTTACAATCAGATGCAATTGAAGCTTTTCTCCCAGCAGCCTGAATTAAATAAGCTAGGTGGAAGCACAGCTCCTTTGCCTTATCTCCTAGGGAACAGACCCTGGGGTCTGGGAGGGCGAAGACTGAGGAAGTGTCTTTCCATTTGGATTTAATTAAGAAATGCATGCTTTGTTTCCAGTTCATTTTTCTTACTACTTTCATCCTCAATGCTACCATTAGGTCACAGTTGCCACTATTCCAGTCAATCTTCTTGATCAATAAACATCCCTTGCAAGACCTTGCTTTGACAGAGATCACTTTGCAGATTCGCTGTACATAATCTTGCTTCTTTGAAGCATAATAGAAATATTACCCATCTTTTAATTAAAAAGGCCTAATTACAAACTTCCTTCTGGCAATTACTGCCAGGTGGCTGGATGAAAAAGGGAAGATGCCCCTTTATTTAAAGGGCAGGTCCAGTGAGACCGAAGCAAGACCAGCCTTTCCTATGCCAACAACTGCTCTTCATTCACAGCATGGAGGATATTCCTTGTGGGAGCCTGGAAGATGCTTTCAGCAACTTCAGCCTATTCAATCCTCAGACTCCCTTTTGAGGCTACCAGCAAGCGTGATTAATGACATGACATCTTATGATGGGAATACCTGCATCCTCCTATCTAGTAAAGAGTTAAAATAACATAGCTCTGCATTCCAGTAATGACACATGAAACTACCAAGGCCTTGTAGTAATCTAAGCATCTTTGGATTTACTTGGCTTCCTTTTCAAGACACCAGATGCCCAGCTTGTTAAAGATTCAGATGTGTTCTTCTCAGTTCCCCAAGTTCTTGCTTACAAATTGTCAGCCAGAAGGGGAAAAAACCCAAAAAGATGTGATGCCATTTCACCTCACTTAAATTGATGGCAACTGAGAGTCTCAGACTTTTCATTCTCTGACTGCACTCTAAGATATACAAAGAAAAATGAAAGTACTTTTATCTAGTCATTCAAAAATCCATTTAAGCTGTTACGCTATATGCTACAGACTATGCCAGGAGATACTGCCCTTAGATTTGCAGAGAAGCAGGTCAAAAGCTTAAATAAATCACATTGCTTAGCTTCAGTGCATATATCACTGATATCACAGAAGAAACACCAATAAATTCTATAACTTTAGATACAGCAGTCACTTACCCAGCTGCTAATTAAATCCCAATACAACAGGACCATCACATTTTTTATTCATGAACGAGACCACAGCAAACTGCATTTTAATAAGCACAATAGTGCTGAAAATGAATGACACCCAAGAGGGCTGTAAAGGTTTTTTTCTGCATATCTATTGTAGATCAGTAGACCTGCTAACATTAGCGTAGATTTGTGGTCCTAGTTAAAAGTATTGCATGTATAAGACTAAGTATTCAGCTTCAGTGACGTGCTGCAGACTGGGTTCACATTAGCACTCTCCCCAGAGATGCTGATCATATATGAAAGTTGTGCTAAACTTGAAGAGGGCATGACATGCATTTGGACACCTCTAGCCAGTGCTGCTGGTAGATGAATGGGTATGAGAAACTCCATTCTTTTACAGGGAACTAAACAGAGGTAATGAAGTAATCAGCAACTCACCATCAAGAACCTGTCCAGTGAATAGGGATGGGATGCTACATGTTTCACCCAGCATTTAAACCTGAAAGACCCCCTTGGATGTGTGCAATGCCAAACCTGCCTTTTGGTGCTAAGGAAACAACTAGCAGGACTTCTGTCAGTCACCACCACAGGAGGAATGTTTCAGGGGCAATTCACTGTCAAAACAGCCAGCTACCTAAGCCAGCTGTTGGCACTATCTGCAGCCTGCACTGAGACAACACAGAGATTAAAAGCAATAAATGTCACTACCACTTTCTAGCAGTGATGCTATAATCTGGGGAAATTCCAGGAAGGATCATGGCATGATCTCATAGAAAGTTCTGGTGGAAAAAGCATCTGGAAAAAATTACAATGAACATCAGTGGCAGTGGGGGGGATCTACCACAGGCTAATGACTAGATTTTGAGAAACAAGAGTTGTTGGCCTGATGTAGCCAGTAAGAGGAGTCTTGTTGCCAGCCTATGTTGCCAGGTTTTCTTGCAAGCTCTCCCTCAGTGAAAACAGGACCAGAGGGTGTTCAGCTGGTACCACAGCAAGCCAATGAGTAGATCATCCTGACTGTATATGAATGAATCAAGCTCTAAAAAGATTAATTTGGCAAACCAGTCACACAAAGAAATGTTTCTTTCCAAATATTTAGGGTAGCAGAGTAAACCAGTTCCATGGTTATCTTACTTAGCAAAGCAATCTGTGTTGCATTTGATAACATTTGATAAATTTGTGTTTTAAAATGCAAGAAATTTGCACAGCTGTTGGGACTGCAGAAAAGTGAAGTGCTATTTGAACTAACAAAGAAAATATGTTGATAATTAAACCTTCACAATAATTGACACATTTTCATATTTCAACACTTCTTTCCAGGCGCCATTATACTGCAAAGATAAAAATTACCTGGACTGTATGTACTTAGGTTCGTTTTTCTAAGACAAAAGCTGTCATTTTGGTCAGAAAAATAAACACCACCAGCCAAAAGTTGCAAGTCTACCTATCTAAGGGAGGGCCCTGAATCCTCTCTTGGGCAGCTAAGGAAAAGTTATCTTATTTTAAGAAGCATTTTACATCTGCTTGCCAGTCCAACGGGAGCACTGTTAGAAGATGATGACTTTTCAGATAGTTCTGCTTTTGCTTCTTAAGTCTGGATTTATGACCCTGACTTCAGTTACACTACTGAAAAGCAATGGTTTTCAGGCACCAAATTTGCTTACCAAATACTACTTGCAGAGCTACACTAATTTTCTCACTAAGGCTGATGAACCAGTATTTATACAAATGAAAAGAACACACTAATCTCCTTTCAAAGACCATGAAAAAGGCTGCTTAACAAGTGGAGGAAAAGAAAAAAAAAAAAAGTAGGGCAAGAAATGTAATTTTGACTTTCTATGAAGATATCACACACAATATAAGCGAGACCAAAAATAATCTCACAATAGAACCTGACATTAAAAAAATTACAGGGGGGAAAAAACCGCACAACCCAATCAAGTTGGTAAAGCCTAATTAGCAAAGACCCACCCAGAGATCAACAAAATGCATTCTTTTCATTTTGTAGTACAAAGAAGCTGCATATATTACTTGTATTAAAAAGCCTCTAAAATGAATTTAATTAACTATGAAAGGCTCGATTTTGCCTTTGGGTATATGTAAAAACAGCAGCTGATTTTACAAGATGCACTGTGATGCCTGATTGTGTAGCAAGAGAAGAATTAAAACCTTTAGGTTTCATTGCCTGTCTGGGTTCAGAGAGAATTCTGTGGTCCAGAATTTAATTAGATTTGGCTGCCATCACAAAGCTTGGGTCAGCACATGAATTCAAATTCACACAGGGGCAACAGACCTTTGTATATTTTGGAATCTGATTTGCAAGCTATAACTTGAGAGTACCACTTGAATTTCAGGGAGCACCCAAGAACACTGTCCATTCTCATGGAACACATGGGGCAAGCCACGCGGCTGAAAGTATGAGATCTGTAAGGAATGTATTACAGTTACACGAAATTCAGCAAAAGGCTGAAGATTATTACACTGATTTGGCAACAAAACAATGCATATGTTTACTATATACTGTTCATCTTCCAATTCTTTAAATGCGAGTAATTGTTCAGCTACAAGAGTACTTTTCCACAGTTGTATAAGCACAGAAGCAAAAAGGAAATTTGAGATTTAAAATGAGTGAAACTAAGAGATTCAAAGGAAGAGCTACTGACTGTAGAGTGTCTCCTCTCTCTACCTCCTGCTTGGCTACTAGGGAGTTCTGGCACATGCTTCTCTCCCTCTTCTCTTCAGGAGCTCTCCTACAGGCAACCACATTAGGAGCCTGAGCTTAAAAACGCTAAATCCAAGCTGCAGACTCTTAGCATGCCTTGTGAGCACCTCAGCAGCAGGTGGGACCTGTCTCCTGGGAGACTTTCAACACATGACTGGGAATGGCCCCAAGCAACCCAACCTAACTATGATGGAGACACTGCTCCAAGCCCAGGGTGGAGTAGGAACCTCCAAGGGTCCCTTCCAGGGCAAATTTTTCCATGGCTCTATGTAAGGTGTAGTGCCAATCTCACACATGCCTGCCAGCACTCAGACCAAGCCACTTGCCTGCATCAAATTGCTATGGATGCTCCACCCCCCTGGCATATGTAAGGGCATAACCTGTCATCTATGAGCATTTCTCAGTAGGTCTTAGCACAGGCATGTGAGTGCTGCAGCAAGCCCAGGTCCTCAGCTTTCCTTACACCTCCTCCAGGATCTGTTTGCACAGATGCAGGCTTTAACTTGCAAGCACCCCATATCTCCAGGCTTGGATGGCTTGAATGCCTCCAGGAGTAGAGTGGCTTTCCCCACCTCTGGATTTCTGAATACAAGTCATACTACTGCACAGATTCCCTGAACTGGTGTCCTAATGCCTTAGTGTCCCAATTCAAGGCCCTTTCTAGGCCCAACATACAGACAAAGCCAAGGCATTCCCCTGTCTAGCAGCCTGGGACACGTCCCTGAATGCTAGCAAGTCCCAACAGTGCTGGGTAGGGGGGAAAGTCAAGAGCCTTGACTCACACCAGCACTCACCGCCATGGGCTAAAAGGTGTCCATAGATGACGGTAAAAGGCTATGCACAACCTCTGGCAACTCATGCAGTAAGACACTTGTGATCAAGGGAAAGATAGATTGACCTTGGCAAGAACCCAAACTTCTACTTTTATGCCATTCTCTGTTTTCCTCACTCAAAAAGCTTGCTGGGAAACAAAAGGCTATTTCAACCAGCCTAGTAATACCAATATCCCCCTACAAACTGGTTCCTAGAAATCCTAAAAGAAAATGGGGTCTGGCTTACCAAACAAGCAGCCATGCTTGACTGGCTTCTGACAATAAGTCAGGCCCACATGTCAGCTTCAGTGACTTCTGGCAGCATTTTGGAATGCCCCAGGGCATAAACACATTCCCTAGGGAAACAAGGTTGTCCTGAGAGCTGATCATCCTGACTGGCCATGCCCATTGTCTTCTGCCATTATGGTTTCCCCTCATGGCATGACATCCTATTGCTATGGAGGAGACTCTGAAGGCTAAATGATGTGAACAAGTAGGAAATTTGGTTTTGAGGATGATGCCAGAAGCACATGAAACAGTACAGTGTGGATGTACTCATCAGTTCTACCACAGCAGAAGTAACTGTGGACAGTCACCATAGCAAATCACTTTGAGAACACTCTTCTTTTTTACAACAGACTGGGAAAAATATTGGAAAACATATGGCAGAACACCTTTTCTCTACTGCTGTTTTTAAATCTGTCAATGTTTTCTTTAACCTTTGATCAAACACCAACTACTATCTGACAAATGTTTTGCCAGTCATTGCACAATGGCTTTTCATAGGCATATAATGAGACTCAATGTTAATTTCCTCAGGAATAACATTCTAAACACAAAGTTTCCCTCTGTGGGAGTGCAACACTGCTCTATATCAGGAAAGGAGAAAGGATGCTCTTTTGAAGAAAGCATAGTACAAATACTGAGAATACATGAGCTTTAACAGCTTTGCCATACCTGTCCTGTCTCAGATTGTGAACAGATCATTCAGATCTGCCTCCACAAGAATGCTTTACTCCCAGAGCCTTTTGCAATTACTATTACAGTGCCTTTTGCTATTCTGCATGTTAGCTTCCCCATCAGCAAAACTAGACTTAACCTCTCGTGTTTCTTTCAGTCAGGATAATAATTGTCACTGGTTTAGGAAGCCCATCCTGAGAAAATTTCAGCCTGATTGAAGATACTTCTAGGACTTCTGAAAGTGAGGTTCAGACACCTTGGGATATATGGACCTATATATCTATACATACCCATATACCTATAGGTATATGAGAACTGACCTGTACAGAAGAGTCACAGCTGTACTATTCATAAACAATGAAGCTTTTTGAGAGCTTTTAACTAAGAGCTCAGAGCTGAACCAAGGCATCAGCTAACAGGATGTGTCTACAGGGTATGCATGTAGGTGTGCATGCATATAGTAATTTCTATAAGTTCTTCATTACCAACATACTTATTTTTCTCCAAGAAACTCAGATGGTATGTACTTAAACAGGTATACTCCACCGTAGCATGGATGAAAAACAATGAGAAAGGAGATCACTACAACTTGCCTGTCTGTGGCAACATGCTTGAGAGCATCTTACCTTGACATGGTGTATCAGGTGCTCAACTTCATTCACTTTATACGTCTCTATTCCTAACTCTTTAGATAACCGCAGGAGACGATTTTGTGTTGGCCCCACGTAAGCTCCTCCAAGGTCCACATATTTAACTTGCTTATTCTAGTTTATCACAGACAACACACAAAAGGAAAAAAAAAATATTACAAAAAGATAAGCCCTTTGTAAATAGCACATAAGTTAAGAGGGCAATCCAGAGGGATTCTTCAAGTGAAACACTCCCAGAACATTTTGGCCAAGATTCCTCTCCTCATGGAAAACTTCAGTTCTTTGGCGGAGTTCTGGTGTGACAATTACAGAGAATCTCAGATAAGGAGTTCATAACCAGCTTAGCTGGCCTGTTGTTGCATTACAGCCTTGACAAACATGAGAGGAAAGAGCTTGGCAGGCAGAGAGAGAAGGACAGAGCCAGAGACACCTGTGTGGTTCTTGCTCAGTCAGGCATCTCACCAACAACTAGTTCAAAACAGACTGTGCTAGGAAGTAGCACAGGTGAGATCTTCTAATGGGCAGAGTGGGAGGGGGGTCTTGCAGGTCAAGGTAGGGCAGAAGGTAAAGGAGTGAAGGGAGAGATGCTGGTTCTAGCTCCCAGTCACCCTTGCCATTCCTCTAGCCTACATCACTCCCCACGGGGCTTGTTACGGTTCAGCTCAAGACTCTTCACGACATGGTTGGCCTTATGGGTGTTTTTTTACAGAGATTTCTCCAGTGCCTCTCCCCAGGAAATTATTTGGAAACTTAGCTAATCATGTCCTCCTTCCCAGAGGAAAGGAATGATGATGCCAGAGCCTGCAGATCACACGGAAATATTCTGGCCCCACCATCATGCCAGGCTTTCCCTACTCTTGCTAGTACAAGATCAGGAAATTTCCCACCTGCTAGTGCTCTAGAAATTTTCCCTCAAGTAAGTCCTCTAGCAGGAAAGATAAATAAATACATTTATGTACGCTATTCATATGGTATATGTATACTACACATGTGTATAATTATACATATGTATGGTATATAAGATATGTACGTATATGCAGTATAAATGGGTTTGGAGATAATTACCCTCACAGTGAAGGTTCTTCCACCAACCCTGTCATTGGCTTCCAGCAACACCACGTTCAAGCCTGACTCAGTCAGCAGTTTGGCTGCTGAGAGACCTAAAAGATAAAAAGAAAAACAATTAAAGAATACTTCTGTATATGCACCCTATAGCTTTTGTGACTTGACATATAAACACTCCCATAGCTATCCATCCAAATCCTGAATTTTTCATTCAAACACTTTTGCCAGGGGTGGAAATTAAAAAAACCAAACAAACCCACTCCAGCCCCCCAATAATCATGAAATGGAACTGAAGCCACATATTAAAACAGTTTGTGGTCAAGTTTTACATGACCCAAGCACCTTTTGCACCATATGCTCAGCTCTTCTGACGCGTAAGCCAACATTTGTTATGTTGGCCAGCCAGCCAGGCACAGGACTTGGGGAGGACAGCTTTCTGTTTTCTAACATCAGCATGTCATCTTTTATAACCCCAATAAAAAAAGGAAGAAGTGGAGTTTTATTAGGACTGTCCTAAAATTTCAGAAGTTTTCCTGAAGCTTGTTGTAAGCGCCTACTTCCCAGCTCTGAATATTTTAAAGTACACATCAGCAAAGTTCCCACACAGTCAGGTCACAGGTTTCTTCTGAAGAACACAAAGTCTGAGTCAGAAGAGACAGAATGTGTGCTTGTGCATGGCAACAAGAAGAAAAAATATGGGTAAGTATACCCCCAAAAATTGTTTCATTCGCCATCCATTTTCTTCATATGTTTTCATTTCCATCTTGCAAATCTTGAAGCTGAGACACCAAGAGAGGGAACAATGGGAATACAGGAGGGAGCATCTAATTTCTGTTCTCATGCCAAAAAATCCTCATAATTGCAGAGGAAAATATTAGCGTCAGGCCCTGCAGCAAGTATGTCAAGCTGCTATGGGAGTGAAAGGAACTAGAAAGGGTGCACAACATGGAGGGAATACAGCCCGCAACCTCTCAACTTCTTAACATCATCTCTGCCTTTTATTTCAGCACACAAACAGATTTGTATAAACTGAGGTTCTTACTCTGGCCACATGGGAGTGAATTTCTACTGGGGCGACAAGTTATATTAGAATATAACTATATTATTATATATTATTATTATATAACTATATATATATTATAAATATATTTTTTATATATATTATATATATATATATAATATAACAACCCTCTAGAGAGGGTTGCATCATCTTCTTGAACTGATGGGATGTGGTGAATAAAGTTCAGTACAGACCAGGCTAGAAGCCACACTCATACATTAGAATTTAGCTATTCTTTCTGGCTCTTGCCTTGTCACCATAAGAAGGCAATCAGTTTCCTCCCTGTGTCCTAGTACACGTAGTTTTTGAGGAGTCATCCAAGCAGATTGTTCCAAGCATAAGGCAGCCATGGAAGAAATGGCAAAAGCGCTGGCAGGAAAAGCAGATGGCCAGAGCTAGCATGACAGGACTGAGTGAAACAATAATGAAGAAAATATAGCAGGCCTGGATAGCGTATTGAGAGCTACTAAAGGTGCTACAGAACATCCAGTCGTCAACTCGTAACTTGGGAATAGGAGAAGCAGGTCCCGTTCCCAGCACTGCAGTGACAGTGCTGCACTGTGCTGGTTAAATCAGTTAAGCTCTTCGTTTCTCCATCTGTAAAAAAAGACACAACGGTGTAGACCTATCTGTCTAAAGGATTTGACATTTTCTGAAGAAAAGCAGCAGATGTTTCCATTAAAAAAAATTGTACTGTCCTGCTTTTATTTCTACCTTCATGGGCGTATTTATCTTGGGTTTTCACATAAGTGTTAGTGACAAAACCAGTAATGACACTGATAAAGGTCTTTCCATACTTTGTTATTGAGGAAATTATATTGCAAAAGCATCTGGCTGGATCAGTGGCCTTGACTACGCTCACAAATATTTGAGGTTACCAAGGAAGAACAAAATACAGAAAAAAGTCATGGTATGGAAACACAGACCACCCCTTCAAACAACTTGCAGAAAGATTGGCTCCTGAAGGAAAAATAGGCAACAAAACTCCTAAATAAATATGGCTTACCAGTTAAAGAGAAAAAAAAATTTTGCTCTTCAAAAAAGACAAATATTTCATCAGTCAATAGTAGTTGTTAATGATTTACCGAATGAATACATAATCTGAAGGCTGTTGTCACTGCAGATTTCTGTTGGTTTATCATGCTAACAGGTATTAACTAATCAATTAACAATATTCAGTTACCAACGCTGAATAAGGAATATGAGATTTGACTTCATTAAAATCTAATGAATAAACATTTCAGTACAGCTGGGAACAAAGGCAGCTTATTGCCACGCACTGAGCAGACAGAGGTGCTTGTGGAAGGACAGCTCTCCAGACTCAACTGAAACGCAAATGATTCGCGGTGCTCAGCCCAGATATCACCTCCTTGTTTCCTTATGCGCCTTTTACCTGCCCTATTGCACCCACCTACTATTCACTCCCTACTATTTATTTTGGGACAGGTGCCACCTTTTTATTTTTTTCTCCATACATTCACAGATGTACCTGTTAAGAGCTGGGTAACAGTTTACTCTTTCCCAACACAAATACAAAAAAGCAAACCAGTGTTGAGGGCAGGATCAGGCTCATTAATATCTCGCTGCCCCATGCCCATCCTCCAGCATATCAGATCTCCGCAGGGGCAGGGATGTGTCCTTGGGGCTTGACTCTACAGTGAAAGTTGCAGCCTACAGGGTTCCCAAACTAAGCATCACCTGACCACTTGCTCCTTTTTTTTCAAGGGCTGGTGGTCCACCCCCTTGTCTCACCTTCATGCCAGCTCTCTTCTGGAGAAACTATGCAGACAACTGCTGAAAAAAGCGGGTAACGCAGCCTAACTCTAGCTCCTCTCCCTTGTTACTAATGGAGATGCCAAACATGTAACTGTGGGAAAAAATTGGAAGAAGTGAAGGCAGAGAGGCTCCGGAGGGTCAGGTGGCACAGCAAATGACCAGATCAGGCCTCGTAGCACATCCAATACAGGATAAGGCAAGACTGCTGTCACAGATACCACATTACAGTGCAATATTGACAGGCAGGGATTTTGCTGGTTTTAGTATCTCACATATTTGGAATCATGGTACTGCCACATCAGCCCATACATGTTCCCTGGAGCTGGACCCAAGATCCCAAGTGGGCTCTTGGGCTTACTATAATAACAGCAAAAGGACTGGATGCTGCAGAGGGAGAGCTCCGAGTCAAAGTGATACAAGGACAGATAAGGCGCCAGGAACAGCAACAAAACCATACTAAAATGGAAACGAATGAATATTGGGGCATGAGGCTGAGGCTTGCTTTTCAGAAACTAAGAAATGCTGCCGGAAACTCCTACAAACCACAAGCTCTTTTCTGGACAAGAGTCAGAGCGGCCTCTCTGTGCTTAATACACCAATTGCCACAAACAGAGCATGGACGAAGCCCGTGAAGCAAAGCCTGGAAAAATCTGTCACACGTGATACAAGATCTCCTCCTGAGCAGTTTAACCCTTCACAAGTTTCACACATTTCAGCACTGCCTCTGGCTTACCTCGCACACCACCACCAAGCGGCAGGTCTTTAATACTGTCCTTGTTGCTGACAAGTGAGGCAATCAACCACATTCAGATGTAAAGTTCATCCAAAAATGTGACCGATGCTGTTGCTACTCCCTTTTTCTGCACAATGTTTTGTCACCCAGTGGCAATTTCCTCTCCTCCCCAGGAGCTTTTCAATAGAATCAGACCTGAATTGCAATATAAGGGCTCAACCACTTTTGCCTGCACTTCACAGAGGATGGTAATTGGGTCCAGTTTCCACTGCAGGACAGCCTTCTTCAAGGGGCAACAGAGCACCATGTATACAGTGGAAAACATACAGTTAAGCGGCCTCACCTGCAGCTCTGCTCAGAGAATCAATAGGCAGATAATTAATGCAGACAACAAAGAAGCCAGGATGATAGGTCTTATTTGAAGCCCCATACTGAAAATACCTTTGTGCTCAGATGATGTTTAACCAGGCAAGCCTTCCTCCGTTACCATAGCAACCTGGTACCCAACCGCAGCCACTTGGAGATACTGGCAAGAGATTGCCTCCCCCAGAATTTTATAATGCAAGTTCAACCCATGAAAATTGTTTCTCCATTGTGCAGCACTCAGCATTCACAAGGATCTCACTCAAATGTAATAATCATGCTAATTATTTCATCCTCAGTTCCAACTTCTTCTGTGTTTGAGATCTCTCTGTGTCTGCTAAACATCCTAAATCGCACCATTTGATTAAACAGCTTTGTTATAACACCACTTCCCAGCATTAACAGCTTGCTTATATTATGAGAACAACTAATTTGGATTTTTTTAAAAGAAAATCTTGAATTTCTGCACTAGGGCAGAATCCAAACTCGCATCTGGATTGACAAGTTTGACAAGAGACACTTTTTTCGTCTGACCCCCAGGCATTATGGGCTACAATGAAGTGCTAAAGTCAAACACATTTGACTATTTAAAAAAAAACATTTTAAAGTAAATTTTTCAAAAGCCAATTGAAATTTTGTAACACCAGTCTGATTCTGCCTGGAATCAGCAAATTTACTGACATACCCTTTTACATTAGTATTTCCACAAAAATTTCACTAGGAAGGACACGATTGGAAGTTGCATCTCTGATACTTCTCTAAATATTTGTGCCTTCTTCCATTTAATTTTTTTCATTGGATACCTCTGCCATACACTGGATGGTTAGACAACCAATACACAACAGTGAGCCCATCAGCAAGATTTTACTTCTCCCTTGGGCTACACCCAGTTCCCTTGTAGTGTACAAGGGTGACAGGGCGGGTAACTTGGAGGGGGATGGATTATAAAGCTGTAAATAAACTTTATTGCTGAAGGTATTCACACACTTCTTGATGGACCTTCTCTGTATTATTCACTACTTTCTCCTGTTCCCCCATGTTTATTATCTCCCTTCTAAGAACACAAAAAAAATTCTCTCATATACGCAATTATAAAAATCACCTACAAATTCTAAATTTAAATTCATGTAGGGGACAAAGAGCCTCTAAGCTGTTGGCATTCACTTAATAGCTTCTAAGACGGTTGTCAAAAAACTGTTTACTTCATAACCTTAAAAATTTCTCCAACTAAAACTGTAAGTTGAGCAGAAAAAAAAAGGCTGCCATCATACTAGTACTGTACTTACTTGCAGGTCTTACTGCAGAACTTGCATGTCTCTCACCTGGATTTCATCAGATTCATGAAATGTACTGATATTTCTCTCTCCTATTCTTTATCTATTTGTCTTAACACCAAATATATGTTTACAAAGTACCACCCAGGGGAGTTTTAATCTTTGTAGCAGATGCCAGACACCTGAGGGCTGCATACAAACACTGGCTGTACATGTAGGTTAGAAACATCCAACGCTTTCAAAAGAGGCAAGGAGCTGATTTTTGCCTTTGTTGCACTTCTGTAACTTGGATACACACGTATGAACAAGCTCCACACTGGCTTGGTTAATTGCTGACAGTGTCCCCCTCGATAACATGTGTTTGAGCAGGGGTTAACACCTGGTTTTCCCAATGTATTTGCAGATGCAGCAGCTGCACGCCAAGTCATCCTCCAGGCAGCCAGCTGAGAGCTCAAGCGTGTCTGTACCTTGTAAATAAAGCCAAAACTGACGAGTTTCTTGAGGACATTTTCCTTGCTCTCGACCTGTTCGGCCACCTCTAAATCACCGTCTGCAGAGACGTCAGGTAACAGATGCTCCTTTACCCAGAGCCAGCGGGCAGAGCAGCCCGCAGCACCGGAGTCTGAGCGCTCCTGATGAGGTCCAGGGCAGCAAACAAACAGAGCGCAGGGCTCGACTTGAGGATCTGCCACAAAATGCACCTTGGAAACAGCGTAATGACTCAGCCTGCTGAACAAGCACAGTCCTCTGCCCTGGCGCGAACGGAGAAATTGTGGGATGTAAAAATGTTTCACAAGACTGATAGCAAGAGAAGGAAACATACCATAATTTATTACATATAAACAAATACAAGTTGAGTTCAGGGTCACCAAAGTAAATGAACTCAAGTATTTCTTAATATAAGCATTCAAAAATATTAGTCAGGCCACCTTTGTCCATGGACATTTAGCATCTTGAAGCCGTTATTTTAGAAGTCTCAAGGTTTGTATTCGTCGTCTTGATTTTGAGTTTGAATCTTACTTTGACCAGAGGGACCAGGAATTTAATTTCTTTTCTTAATGAAGCGATGAGTCTCACAAAAAAATCACAAAACCTGAAGTAGCTGAAATGTTAAGAAAACGCAGCAAATCTATCAAAACCTACACAAAATTATAGAAGCCAGCATTGCTGCAGGATCACGCTGGGAACACAGCTTCCCTCACTATTAGTTGTGTGCATATAGTAAGCCTTACCTATCACATCTGACTCTCCATTTCTTAGAAATACATACAAAATGCACACGGTAAATAAATGAGTTTGACCAAAACTGCTGCATTGTACCCAGTGAAACAAAATCTACCTGTCTTAACAGCACAGAACTTTTTGAGAACTCCTTTGTTAGTGGTCACCATGACTGCAGCATTTGACCTAGGGTAATAGGAAGAAATAAAGAGGAATATGCCCCAAGCAGTTGTAAGTAAATTTTGGGGGACACAAAAAACCACTCCTTTGACCCATAATAGCCTCTGGGTAAGTTCCTAGCATCTAAAAATTACATCAGTTAATGGAAAAATCCTGCTTGCTGTTGCTTAGACCTAATTGCTCTAAAGTTCAATTAAAAAGCTTCCTTGTTTATACTCAGGGTTCTCTGACCTCCTGTTAAGAGATGTCCCCAAACATCCTGTAAATTCAGTGCCACTAGCACAACGCAGTTTGCACACCGCTGCCATACCGAAGGGATGGAGGGCAGAACCAGAGAAAAAGCATGTACTTCTCTGCAGCTAAGCAGCCCTTTTGCACCAGTGGGTTTTCTCCTTCAAATCTTCCACAGTTTCTTTATTGCATTACTGTGTTAGAAACTGCAATTTAATAGCATTGGTTTTGTTTGTGTTGACTGCTCTAATGAACATAATCTGATTACTGCTCTGCCACTGAGACATTGAACCTGGCGCTGGTCACCTTTACCTCTGTTGCTCATCATTAGCCAGCCAAAATGTTTTAACTGAAATAATGGCTTGAGACAATAATGTCTGTAAGGCATTATAGATAAGGATTGTAAGCAAAATAAAAAACAAAACAGCAACGACAGAAGAAGTAAAACCAACACCAGCCCAGGGGCTGGGTGAGTCAAGGTGATACGGGCATTTTTTGTAACTTTTTTCGCATTATGGAAAGATCAAGGGATTTTGCTCTTGTGAAGAATACTATCCCTTGATAAATTCAAGGGACATGCTCAGGATTGTAACGGGAGCACTACAACAGAGACAGCTAAGAGCACACTGCCTGAACTCAGTTCACATCAGGCTGGCACAGTGCTATCAAAACTGGTGAGTATGAACACTAGTTGGTTTTCCTGCTTCATTGCCTTCTTAGTCCTCTGCAAGACAAGGTACACAGCATCCAGATTGCTCCAAGAGGTGTCTAGGTTGACAGTACTTCTGGAAACCAAAGGGCTACAAGGACAATGAGATACTGCAACCCAACAATACCTTTTACTAACTCAGCCCCTCACCTACATCCATATGGTTTCAGGGTGAAGGCAACCTTTTAACTTCTCTAATTTGGGCCCCCTTTACAAAGGTACTTTAGATATATGAGTCAAGTCTCATGGGAGAATGATACAAAAATTATAGTTATAGAACCTAATTCACCTATTTACCTAATTATAGTATATAGAACCTAAAAACATGGTAGAGCTGGGTCTCTGTAACTTACCAGTCTTGGTTATTCTCAATGTCTTACCTCCACATGCTGAACAGTACACGGAAAGATACCAAACCAACATTTTTTTGATGCAAGTATTTTGACCATGGGGAGAGATACTCTCTCTTCCTAAGCTGTTTCACTGTGCAGCAAGGAAGGCCATTAAAATGAGTATCACCCACCTACAACATTAGAGAACTTAAAAACCAATAAAATAATAAAATCACAGTTTCAGAAACCCCAAGGAGCAAAAAAAGACATTATCAATCTGCCTATCTGCTTCAAATGTATGTTTACTTAAAATATTTGTACAAAGGACATAACATTTCTGCCTAGGATATGGCACTCTGTGTGCAAATATAATTTATTTCTGTTTGCATTTCATTGTCTAACAGAGACAATGAGTTTTTCTGCCTGAGCGCCATTTCTGTAACCTTGTCACTGAGGTCAGTATGAGCATCCCCATGAGTTAATGCCACTTTACGTGAGCATAAACTCTAGTCCCAGCTTTCTGTGATCTCTTCTCCCTGGCAGTGCTCCTAGATGATTCATCCATGATGCAGGAAGCAGTGTTTATTAAGTAGAACTCCTAAAACCAACATTAAAAACATTCAGTCTACATGTGTCCCAGGCATCGCACCTGGTTAAGTGATATAGAGCCTGGACAGTTATGAGCGAGATGAGCAAAGTGGCGGTGCCTTAAGCTCAAGCCCTACCAAGCGTGGCACAGAGACAGCTTGTTGCATTTGGGCAGAAACCCAATGCCTTCAGTGCGGTGGTGCCCAGGCTCAAGCGCTGAAGCCTCATCTGTTCTGCACTTGTACAGGGCTACCCTTTAGCATCCACTGTATTTTTACATAGGAGGTTTCCAATGAAACTTCAGACTGATGAAACTGGGCACTCCAGCACTTCAAAGGATGAGTATTTCTAGTAACTCAGTATTCTCTTCAGTTTATGGACTTGTCATGTCTTACACATGGAGCGGTACGCCCATTCAATGCCCACCTCACACTTCGAAAGGAAGAAGTCTGCGGTTTTTCACCTGACTGGAGCCTAGAAACAAACACATCTGGCATGTCCTTTGTTATAGCCCCGGGATATACTGATGAGTTAGAGTTCATTGCAATTTTTTTATTATTATCTATACTGAAGTATTATCTCACACTTTCAATCCCACAGCCTCCTTTGGCTTAGGTCATCCCTTTCTGCTAGTTTACCAACCTAGGCTGCCTCAAACCAGAACAGGGGGAAGAAACAAAGGAGATAATGATAACTGAAAGACAAGGTAGCACTACAACAAACATACAGCAGCACTGGAACAAACAAAGCTTAGTGCAGTGAACTGGCTGAGGCACTATACGGGTAGTTTACTAAAAGCATCCTTTTAAGCATTACTGTTATGAAGAGATATACAAGCAAATAAAATGCCAGCCAGATTTACTCTGAAGAAGGGTTCTGCCTTCCATACACAGCAGTGTGGAGAAAAAAGACAAAGCCACATCTGGAAAATTTTGTAAAATTATGCAGCAGTTGTCTCAGAAGAGAAGTGCTTACCTGTTTTGCTGAATCTTGCACGTTCTCAAGAAAAGAATTATTTTGGTTTTAGTCCCCTGAGAAAAGTAAATGCTCAGAATACATGATCAAATAGATGTGAACTTAAAAAATAAACAGACTATCATACTCATATCTTGACGTTAAAGAGTAACACGTAACTACCCAGGTTCCTCAGTATCTGGTGACTGATGGGATTCCACCTAGAGAAGGTCACTTCTCATAGCAGCTAGCAAAGCCCCCAGTGGAGCAACCATGCCCTCATTCCATGGCTATCCATTTTGTTTCATGTTTTCCTTGATCTTCAGGTAACTGTTTTCACCCAGTTGCACCTAATAATTATGGATTTATATCGAGCATATCTCAGTGTCACTTTCAAATATCCACCAAGCCGTGCCCCAGTGACTCTCTGGAAATTCCTATCATCATCATAGCACACATATTCAAGTAAGTAACTGTACACACACATGCACATGCAGGCTAGATACTACTAGCTTATAAAGCTTACACGGATTTGTGAACATTTTCCCTATTTGAACAACTGAAAAATGAAGATGAACCCCACCGCTTCCCAGCATCCTGTATAAATCACCTTCATGCCAGCCAGCTCTTTGCCAATATCCCCAAAAGGCCAGCTCAGGATGAACCATTCCCTGAGATACCAAAGGCTGAGAATATAGATGTCACCCAGAGAAGCCCAAAAGGGAACCATTAAATAAGAAGATTTTCAAGTGACTGTCTTCCCTCCGTCTCTAAGTGCAGGCAGGAGAAAGTTTATGAGCCAAACAGTTCATAAAAACATGTGTTATGAAAGGAAAAAAATGCTACCATTATATCTGTATCATTCTGATACAATGCGTAGGGGAAAAAAAGGCAAAGGAAGAATAGAGGAAAAGAGAAGTATCTAAGGTGTAAAATAAAAGAATCTACACTCTTTCCTTTCTTCATTTGTGCTCACTATTCAGTGTAACTCGCTGATTCAGCCTCTGGCCAAGCTAGCCTCATAAAACATTAACTCATATGGGAACAAAAGAGGTGCCTGGCTCCAATATTTAATGCATTCAAACACAGATCTATCACTCAAGCAGACAGGATGCAAGTTCATATGCAAGCTATCCAGGTAATCATGATGCATGGTATGGACTGGCTGTCTGGTCAGCTGTTGCCACGTGCAGCCAACCAAATACACTGCATTCAATGTTTCGTAGATGAATTATACCATCAAGACAAAGACCAGCTGGCTGGGAGGCAGAAGGCTAGAAAGGCATCTTTCCTCCCTATCCCCCTCACTCCCAGCTAAGTGATACGGTGGAGCTGAAAAACACAAAAAGGCTGAATAGTACAAAGTAGTATTTGTAAGATGAACAGGTTTGAAGTTAATTAAAACTTCAGGGAACTCTTTAACCACCTGAAACATTAAGTGCCAAACAGTGGTCACCACCATAACCTAATCCTTGTAACCACAAGATGCCAGCAGCTCCAATGAACCACAGCCAGACTCTTAGGGTTAAGCCACTGTTAAAAAATAGCGCATCTATGATGTATTTTGCCATATACACCAGCTACCAGAAGTAGCTCATGAGGTCTCAAACTTTCTAGACTGGACTACCCTTTCTTCCAGGGATGGTCTGCACTTTGTATCTTCCCCATCCTGTCCCCTGCCCTCCCTTCTTATATACAAACACACACAGACGCCCTGCAAAAATCCTGATGCCCCTCATTTCCTTAAGCAGCTCCCTGCTCTCCATCCCTAGCTGCTAATGCTCCTGATGCCCTCCCCTCCTAACACTAAGTCCATGCAGATGAGTCTCATGGGGCTGTGGGTGGGGTGGGGACAACAGCCCCACATATTTGCTAGGTATGTGGGAACATCTTTGCGGCAGTAGGGGCAGCACAAAGAAGGACATGGGAGAGAAGAAGAGCTGAGGGAAATGAAAAAGATGGACTGAATTCCCATGGGCAGCTTTGTCCCTGAAAATATTTCACTCTCTGCTTGGAAGCCTGCTCTTCCCATAAATAATATTAGCACTGCTTCTTGACTAAGTCAATGCAACTCCCCTGTGGCTTGACAGGCATTTTCCAGTATCTGCTTTTTTGCTAACTTATCCAGAACTTGGGGATCTCCACAACTGAGATATTGATGCCCATTCCTCTTTCTGTCCCCTTACAGCACTCCAGCCCCAAGCACTGGTAATAACAACAGTCTGTAGAGCAAATACAGTTTTTAAGGGACTTCACACTAACATTACTTTTAAACAAGCTGTTTCAACAGAAAACTGACAGGACAGAAAAGGTTGAGAAAAATACAAATGCATGGATGTGTTATTTAAAAGAATACTGGACATTCGTGGTTTAAATGCCAACATACTGCAGTACACTCTCATTGACCACTGAAGACAACAAAAATATATCTTTAACCAAAGATCATACAACGTTACAAAATTATAAACCTTAGGCACAAATCAGTCCATAAGGAAATAAAGGTAGGCAATTAGATGAACGATCACATTTTGACAAACCATCTCTCAAGGCAGGAAAACCTTAATATCTGACATATGTTTACAAGGATCAAATAGGTTATCAGCCCAGAAGGAAAATCATGTTAAGTTCAAAAATGGCTACAAAAAATTAAATTATTGAAACTGTAATGAGATGAACGCAATTTCCTCAAGAAATTGAAGCCCAGCTGAATGATGACTGATTTCAGAAACATAACCGAGAGCTTTCTAAGCAAATCAAGACACATTCTCTGTTAAAGAAAACCAAAGAAAGGTCTTCAATCCACCATGGCATTGCTCAGCAAACTTTCATAACCACAGTAAACTTTACCACTGTATCAGTGCACTCTGTGAAGTAGCTGCCACGGAACTGAGAAAAAACACAAAGGCAAGTTCAGGGAACGGGCAGCGAGACGATACGGCTTTTTATCTTTAAGTAACAGATCTACTTAACTACAGCTGTCAGTTGTGCTATAGAGAAGGAAAGCGTGCCAGGGGGAAGCGTGCCAAAATCACCCAGATTGTTTACATACAGAATAGTAACTTCTGAAGAAGAAAAGCCTTCTCAATTGACTAAATTATGCATAAGACCTAATTCATTGTCATTAGCTGCTGTGTAAGATATGTAAATATAGAGCAAATTCTCTGCTGGTTTATGATACTACAAGCAGCGCTGGAAGTTTACATCTGGGGCTATGAGGGCTGTGTAAGCCTGCACTGCTCAGGCTGCCTACTTAGGCAGTGCAACCATGCCTACTTAGCTTTTGCCGTAGTTCTCCACCTTTTGGTAAGACCCCCTCCACTCGCTCACCAGCCATCCTTCAGTCCTTGCACACTCCCGAGATCATGTTAGACAGCCTGAACACACCCAGGATGGAGCAGGAGCACTGGGCTGCTCCTCACAGCCTCTGGGACCGCGGGCAACAGCATTTGACACGGATGTGTATCACTGTGGAGGTGAACATCTTGCTATTTGCTGGAGACTGACACTATGGTCACTCAGTACGGGGAGGGGGGGGGGAAGCACACTGAATCATATAATCGTCTAGGTTGGAAAAGACCTTTAAGATCATCAAGTCCAACCGTTAACCTAACCCTGCCATCCCACCACTAAACCATATCCCTAAGCACCTCATCTATCCTTCTTTTAAATACCTCCAGAGAATCGTGTGTCTTTAAAATTACTCCTGTCCTTGATGGTGCCAAAGAGTAAAATGAGCAAATAAAAATTCACAAGTAAACAGAACATGATCTTTTGGCAACCTCTTGATGCTACAAGAAAATCAAGGAAAGAAGAAAAGCAGGCAAGGAGACAACACAGAGGATGGAGACAGAAGACACGAGCATACATCTGGAGTCAAGATGACAAAGTAAATTATTTTTAACTGTGTCTTCAAGGAAGAAGAGCACAAAATTGAAATGCTTACCCTTTCCATGTTACCACCTTTGATCTGCAAAACTAAAAGTATCCCAGGACAGCAAGTTTGCAGCATCTATGTTAGCAAATAGTGCAGAACAGCAGAAGATCTGCAGAGTAAACCGGTTGTATCCTGAATACCCAGTATCTGTACTACATGCATGAAAGGGGCTTTATTTCAGACCAGCTCTTGTATAGTCTTACAGGCTGAACATCCCATTAGAGCTTGGAGCTCAAAAGCTGAGCTCCTAGAGCATGTCTTCCCATTTGGTCTCGTGCAAAAAGGGATCCAATACATATGCTCTGAGCCTGCTCTGTGGTGCACACTGTAGAGCAGTAGGTAGGGTCAATCAGATTTGCTCAAGGTACACACTTGTTCTGAAGCAACGCACAAATGCAGGTGAATACCTACCACCACCTGTAGTGTGATTAGGTTCTAGTCGAGTGCTAGACTGGACTGACAAACCTAATGAACTAAAAGCACCACTGCAGGTGGTTGCCCAAGTAAACAATGGACTGAACTTTCCTACAAAGAACTTAAAGCTTCTCCTGTGTCTAATCTTGTTTGTCAAAAAACACGCAATTCAGCAGTACAGATAAGAGAATCCTGTGGACTTTGCAGTTTGTAACCCTAACATCAACGGCTACATATAAGCTTAGGTTCTCCACCAGTTATTTCCATAATAGCTACCCAGGAATCCCTTGCACAAAGTTCTGCCATCCTAACCTACTTTTTTTGCCCCTTCCAGGCTTGCTGAACAGGCAGAATGAACTTTCCCTAATACCACCCCTTCATAATGGTTAACTAAGCTAATGGAAAAGCCTGCCTTAGCGACGCATCGCTCTGAGCCTTGGGAGATGAGATGGCTCCTGCAGGTAGAATGGAAAGCTTCTTATCAAATCAGCTTTCAGACCAATTAGGACGTATCAGTCGGTGACTTACAACACCATCCACGCTGCCTAGGCTACGAAACTATCTCACAGCATAATCCAGCTGCTTTCTGTCCTGCTTACTGTGCACTGCCAAGGTTTTTGTGAAAAATCTAGAAGTAGAATGGCAGGCTCCTTCTAACCGCCTCATATGCCTTTGCTGTAGCTACAAGAGTAGTTGAACACAAAAGGAAGAACCCCCTGATGGCAGACACAGAGTCAGATGATTGAAAATGTGAACAAAGAGTTTTATCATGTCAACTGACAGGGAAACATCCGAGATTCCCTTTGCCTAAGCACATCCCAAAAAAGGTGGTATCCCTCGGGGAGGGTCACAATCCTCCCACGGATGGGTCCAATCCATTTTATCATGCACCATTATTCCATCCCTGCCCACATTTTGGTTTAGTTTGGGTTTTTTTCCTCTCCAAAAGGGCATCTAGTATAGGACTGCTAGACTGGTAATGTTCTCCAAAAAATAGCATCTCATTTGGCAAACTACCTTTTCAAAGGAGGATTATTATGACACTGTAAATTACTACCAGGGAGCAAAAAGAAAACACGGATAAGTAAATAGTGGAGGTTATGCATCTCTTGTATACTTTTCTTATAACGTGTCCCAGATTTGTTTGGAAAAACAATTTTGCCCTCTGCTTCAGTCTATTTTAAAACAGATTGAACGTCTTCAGATAATAGCCCGCAAAACACCTGACCTGGTTTGGGGTTTTTTTAAGTCATTTCAAACTGGCGTACAGATGCAGCGAGAGTTACTGCAGTTATACAACGTATTAGATCTTCATGCAACTACAAAGCAAGACTTAAAAAAAAAAGTACAGAGCACAGTGGTATCTCAATAACACAAGAATAGGTATGTACAGTAGGTTTTGGTTCTAAACTTACAGGTACACAAGTTGCTTGTGAACAGGAAAACACTAAGCACACTTCAAATAACATTCTCCATAATTAAAAAAAGGCTTCACCTTTCAGTGAAAGAAAGACAAAATCAATTAACCTCACTTTAATTGTAAAATCTGTGCACCAGTAATTTAAGAGAAGCATTTTCTTAAATAGGACTGGCATAACATCAGGGTAAAATCTGATAACTTCTTTAAAAACAAATAAAGAAGGAGGTCCCCATAGCAAAAGCAGGGATGGGAAGGCAGTTTCGAAAACATTTGGAGGAGGTTTTTAAATGAAACCTCTGAACAGATTCCAAGTTTTGATTTTAAGAATATTCCCATCATCAGTGCCTCAATTAATTAAGAAGATAAGCAAGTTTGATGACACAACCTCATAGTTTTCTCATAGTTGTTTCCACCCCTGTGCTGAATGAGTCCTTCTAGGAAAAAGACAGCTCTGAGCAAAGAGAAGAACCTGTCACGACACAAGTTCTGGCTCTACGAGGACCTTTTATGCTTCCAGTGTAAATATTCTTTAGTACCAGGCATACTACATACAGTCTGTAGTGAAGCGTTTTCATATATGCATTTTTAAGTTGGGAAATTTTCTTCTAAAATATGCATTTTTAATCCTCACCATTCCCTAAAATTTCAAGGACTTCAGCAGAAGTTTTACTTATAAAACAGAATCTACTCCGCAATAAATCCTCCTGTTCCTCAAATGTCATCATTGTCGTAATAAGTGTAATGAGATTATCCGAAATCTTCAGAGGAGCCGCAGACCATTTCTTTTAGACTTGAAAGAAATTAATGAAGACTAATTTTGAATAGATCTTCATTACATAGCACTTAGCTTAGTCAATTCTTTAGTGTTATTCTTTGCTTTTCAAAAAACCTGCAATAACAGTCACTGAAGATGATTCAGCAAAGGAAGTGGTATCTTCAGATAAAACATCAGTCCCTTCAGAGGAAAACGGCAACTGTCAGGGTTGTGAAGGCCTCTACACTGATATTCCATTATCAGCTTTTTTACTCTTTAAATTTTAAACCCTAATAATTAAATCTGGATAACAGATGGGCAGAACTGCTGACAAAGAGAGTCAGAGCACTGCAGACGGACAGCTTTTGTTAACCTGAATAAAATAAATAAATAAATGGTAAAGAGAGCGCCGAATGGCACCTCTGCAACACGTTTGTCTGCATCCTCATATCAGCACAGCAATCCTTTGTTTCTTCTGTGATTACCTGCTTTGCCTCTGGCTGTAGCAGCTAACTCAAGCCCACTACTCCGAAGGCTACGAGAGCTTTCTGCTATTTTACAGCCTTGCACCGACTGATGCCTTCCTCATCTCAAAGCAGTAACAGTGAAGCCTCAGTCGGCTGCACTTCAGGCGGCGCAAAAACAGTGACTTTCTGAAGGATCGCACATCAAATCTGGAGCAATAACAAACCTGGTCTCCAAGGAGAGACCCATTTCAAAAATTCATACGCTTCATGCTCCAATGGACAGGAGAAGAGATCTCTTGAGCAGTTTGGCACGTCAGCAGGAGTTTTCAATCGGAGCAAGGAGATATAAAACCATAGTTCCATCACCTGGTTGCAAGGTCAATGATTTAGAGAAGTGCATGGGCAGAAGACAGAGGTGAATCAGGAGTGGTACATAGCGGTTAAAGTGACTGAAGAGAGGTGCTTAGTCGTTAGTAATTTTTGCACATGTATACTTTTCCAGCCTCTGTGTGAGGACAGGAGAAAAGTTGCTACAGCACGAAACCAGAGCGCTTTGGCAAAGATTTGGTGTAAAAGGAAGCAAATAGAAAACTGGTTCCTTACACCCCACCCTGCCACTTGCTGCTGTCTGCAGGTGGCAAAGAGCAAAGCACACGATTTAATATGGCATAGCACTGCTGCTCTGTTCCGAATGCTCTTTCAGAAAAACATGTGTGGGCTGTGCAGGCCTGCCATGAAAGTATTTCCATGGCAACCATGAAAAACAAGGGTATATTAAAAGCTGTTACACTAACTCTTTCACCCCAACTCATTGAACAGAGGGAACCTGTAGCGCTACTCCTGCACAAAAACACACCATTGAAAATGTTTTCGTTTAGAAGGCATGAATAGATAGTTACCACCCCGTTAATTTTCTGTCATCAACTTTCACTGTGAAACACGATAAAGTCAAAAATTAGCCACAACACTGCGTTCAGAATCAACTGTGCTTTATAGAAAAGTGATGGTTCATTTTTGCTAATCACATAAACATACTTAAAACATTCAATAATTATTCAGCAATTTGTTACCTGAGAACCATCCTTAGGAAATGAGGCCAACGATCTTGTTCACTGCATTTTGTATATCATTCAAATTGCACACTGCATACCTTAATGTAATGGTTAGACATCTAGAATTATATATAAATAACTACTGGAAATTAAAAGCCATGTAAAAGAAGGCTGAATAAGATCGCATTTCATAACACACTTGAGTAATTTGTTTGCAGATTGGCAAGAGATACTACTTGGATCTGTGGACATATGCATGCTCATTACGCACGGAGGAGATGAACATACAGCACAGGAGCTATCGCACTGCATGACTCCCAAAGGCCAAAAAGCAACTGTTTGATATGTCAAAGGAGCAGGAAAAAAAGTCTACTGCAGATACACTATTTATTTGGGCTCGTGCATCTAGGAACAAAATGCACAAGCGAGAGATTCACTCTGGGCAGGCACAGTGGTCTTCTAGCCAGGATGAGGTTAAAACCAGCAGATCGCTACCCAGTGCAAGTGCCTGCTGCCCATGCTCTTAAATCTGTACCTGTGCTGAATGAGGAACCAGAAGGTTACTAAATGATCCATATGATTTCAGGCATTTTTTCCTGTATGGTTTCTACCTGTTCTAAACAGAAGGCAACCCAAGATTTAAATTAGTCATGTGTGACCAAGGGCCAGCACATAATGCATGCTCAGAACCCAGTGCAGAGGATGCAGTGCATGTACAGCCTCGCCTGCCCCAAACTTCCAGGGGCTCCAGCAAGAATTACATGGGTTCAGGGGATGCTGAGGCTGGACAGCGGAAAAATCAGAGAAATAAAATACAATAAAAATAATAAAGTATTAGAATAAAAGAAGATGAAATAAAAAATAAAAGAAAATTAAAAAAAAAAAAGAAAAAAGAAAAAACAGTAGAATACTGCCTGCACCATGTGGCATTCAGCCTGAATTAGAGGGGCTGTGCGCAGCCAGCTTTACCGAGACGCCCGGGCTGCGCTCGCACCTCGGGCACCCCGGCGCAGACCCGCTCAGGCCGAGGAGGAGGCGGCGAGCGCCGGCCCCGCTTCTCCCCCTGCCGCCGTGATGCTCCGCCACGCCGGTGCCGCCGCCTCCCCCCGGCCGGGCGGGTCAGCGGCTGCGGCGGGGCGGGCGCAGCGCCCCCCCCTCGGCGCCTCAGGGGCTGACAGGACCTTCCGCCCCCGGCCGCCGGACCCACCTGAGATGCCACCCCCGACCACCACCACGTCGTATCTCTCGGCCATGGCGCTGTCCCTGCACCGGCCGCTCGCACCCTCCCGCGGCGGCTCCGGCCCGGCTCTGGCCTCCCCCGGGCGGACCCGGCCTCCCCCCGCCCCGCCCCGCCCCGCCGGTGAGCACCGCCTCCCGCCGCCCCGTGCGAGGCCGAGGGCTGGCGGGGCCGCGCCGCGCACGCTGGGCGGTGAGGGCCCGGGCGGGGCCCTCCCGGTGAGGGGGCCCGGCCCGCGGGGCGGTAGGCCCGCCGCGGGGGGGGGGGCGGGGGGCGAGCAGGGATTATGCTGAGGGGCCGCTGGCCCTTCAGGTGATGGCTGACGCCCCGCACCGGCCCCACTCACCCACAGCGAGAGCCACGCCGTTAAGAAAAATTAACGTTTTTCTCTCTACCTCCCGCAGGGGTTGGGGGGAGAACGTGCCCCTGGCTGAGGAGCGCAGTCCCCGGGGCGTAGCAGCCACGGGCTTGCTGCCCCCCACTCTCTGACGGCCACTGAATTATTGGAGTCTGCTTCCCACCGCGCCTGCGGCCATCCCAGGGCTGCCGGAGGGGACCTGTGGCTGCCAAGGCTGGCGGTACGGACTCATGGAAGACCAATTCGGGCATTCCTTGAGAGGGTCCCAAAATGAGCAGCACCTTGTGCCTACCATAGTTTGTGCTGCGTGACTGAGAGCTGCGTGCGTTGCTGCTCTTCCAGATCGTCCACCACAGTGAGAGTGGTGTGCCGAGACCCCTGGGAGATTCACCCACCACAAAAAGGACAGGCTCATCCAGACACAAGTGTCATCAAATTCACCTGGAGCCTCTAGGCTGGTCATCTACAGACCCAACAGGGATTGCTGTCGCTCAGGTTTATACTTCTACCCCAGGATGAACTACCCTTCATCTTACAAGTATACTACCTAACAAGCATTATCCATTCCCTTATATTTTTCATAGAATCACAGAATCATAGAATAGTTTGGGTTGGAAAAGACCTTTGAAAGTCATCTAGTCCAACTTCCCCTGCCATGGGCAGGGTCCTCTTTCACTAGATCAGGTTGCTCTGAGTTCCGTCTGGCCTAACCTTGGAACGCTTCCAGGGATGGGGCATCCACAACTTCTCTGGGCAACCTGTTCTGATGTCTCACCAATTTCATGGTAAAAAACTTCTTCTGTAAAAAATTTTTTTCATATGCTTCCACCTCACTTTGCTCCTCATCTCTGCTTCATTACTCATTCCCTAAAGATGTGCCGTGCATGCTTCTCCCACCCTTTTTTTAAATCCCTCTTGAAGCGCTCTTCACCTGGATACCTCCAGTCCTTGTTTTACCCACTCTTTCTCCAAGCTGTGTGCCAATTGACAGATGAAGTCTAACCTTTAGGATGAAAGCCCCCCAAAACCTGAAGAACTAATGAACTCAACCCCATGATTTCAGCATAAGGGGAAGTCTGGGTTTAAGGAAAGATAAAAAAAAAAATCCAAAAAACAACACCTAGAGAAAGAGCAATATCTAGCTGAAACTAGTTTATCACTGTTCTCAATACCTGAAGTATGAAATTGTCATTTGATTTACCTGTTACCTTTATTACTTTGTGACTATTAGATTAATAATTGCAATGGTGATACCCAGGAAGCACGTGCAGCACTTCATCTTTCATGGGAATGTGATTCCTCCATGGTCCTGGGTATTTTCTGTTTTGGCTGGGAGAAGGCATGCCAGTGGGGCAAGGGGTGTCAGTGCTAGGGACCAAGCCATCGTCTGGAGGGCCAGGTCACTTTTTGGAATATACAAGGGAATTCATTACAAGGCAAGGGGCAGGCGGTACTGTCTCTTCTGCTCTGCTCAGCAGAATGCTACATTCATATTTCTGAAGCTCAGGCTGGTTGCTGGTAAAAGGAGAGAGAGGTCAGGGTCGGTGAGGGGAGAAGACAAAGGAGTAAAAGAGGAAGAGGAGAGGGCAGTGGCCCTCATTTATTTGCCTCTTGTCTGTGCACATTTTTTTCATTGACTTCTAATTTTCTGAATGTGAGAAATCAACCAATATACTTCAGAACTTGAACCTGATTTCTTTCTGAGGATGCTAGTCCCAAGAAGCAGTTAGCTAGTACATATCTTCCTTTTGATGGGGTCAGCAATAAGCTGCGTGGCCGTACCTAAAAAGTTTAAAGCCTAGGATATTTTGTTGTGTATGAGATCTGGGTCTCATTTCATCGCTGTAGTTATGAATATCATAACTGCAGTTAGGCACTGTATCTGGAACTGCAGTTCCAGATAATTTTAGACATTCGATTCTATTTTGCGTTGGTAAAGTCTGCTTTGATCAAACCAATCTTTTTGCTTTTAAAAACCTGTGAAAATTTGTGAAGAAAATTTACAGCTCCTCACCCCATTGTTTCTCCACTGCTCTCGTTCCATATCCTCGGTCTGTTCTCTAGACCTTTGCCTAGCTGCTTGCTTACCCTTTCTGTGTACTTCTAGATGTGACCTCTTTCTTGTTAAGGCCATGTGTGTGTCAACTTCTTACCAAAGAAAGTAGTCTAATGAGACCACCTACATTTTTACTTTTTGTTATCACGTTTCTACCTAGAAGATATGTAAAGACAAGAACCTTTGCCTCATTAAAGGTATCATAAATATCTCCCTCTGAAAACACTTTTTCACTGCCTGAAGCAGTGCCACACGATTAATCATTTACAGGGAGAAATTCCTTATTTTTGGGAGAAGTGGTTAATGGAGAAGAGAGAAAGAGATCTCTTCAAACAGCCTGAATAAAAAGTTACCGGGAGACTGATGCGGCTGAATTGATAGAAAATGAATTAATGGAAGATTTTTAGTTTCTGCTCAGCTTACTCTGATTAAAAAAACCTGTCTGTTTTGGGGAAGGGTTAAATCAAACTCCAAGACCTCTTCATACTGAGAAATGGTGGCCAGAAATAATAGCTGTAGAGATTATTTTAAACCACATATAAAGTGCTGAAAGGTAGGGAAGGCTATTCCAAAGGCAGCAGTGGGTCATTTTATTTGGGCTGTTGGTGAGGATAGCTATAGTTACATCCACGCACTTAATGCCAGGTGCCACAGATTCACAATGTCCACAATATGTAACACTTAGTCCTGGGATTTGTCTGGACTTTTTCTTCCTCCTCTGGCTCTAAGGAATAGGGTTTTTTAATTTATTTATTAAAAAATATGACTGTTTGAAACAGAGAGTGCTGTATTGCCTGCAGTTGGGACTATGTGATGCATGCCCTCAAGTCACATGAAGGTCCATGAGCGTGTTTGAGGGCACAAAGCCCTCAAAGGGCTGTTGAGATAAAACGGAGCAAACATCTGGGTCATTAAGTATGGTTTTCTATCATCGTGGACACATTATATAATACTTCTAATTCATAAATCCCACAACAAGTCTGTTTCGAAGGTTCGTTTTTTCATCTCAGTTGCTTCTGCTTCCAAAATGTTTACACCACAACGCATTTAAACAGATATCATATCCCCTTTCTGCTTTTCTGTTTGCAAGGTTGATGCTTGTTGAGCACTTCAGTAGCCTTCCATACTGGGATGCGCATTTGCTGATCCTAATAGCTCTTTTCTACATCTCTCTCAGTCCAAAAGTATCTGTCTTCAACAGGTATGACCAGATCAGTACATGTAATCCTAATAAAGCCTCTTAGATGGCAGAAAGATTTTTCTTTTATGCCTGGAAACATCTCTTCTAATCATATTAGGATTCTGTTTCTGTTTTTTATGGCCCCATTGCTTCTCTCATCCCATGTGATTCTAACTAATTAAACAGATACAGTCTTCTACCTGGATTTTGGTGCATTAGCCTTTGAATGCGTAATGTTAAAAGCAAAGCAAACTTTTTGAGAAAACAGCAACTGAGAGCCTCCACATTTTCCCAGCTTGGAAGAGAACTCGTCTGAGACAAAGGGTATTGTTTTCATAAATTTTGTTAGGCGCTTACACACTGTGGCAATGAGATGGCATAAATAGCTATGCCGTCTGGTAGAAAATGTACTGACAGCCCTTGGACTAAATTTTGAGAAATGAGTGGAAAGTTGATGGAGTAAGGGTCAAAGCCAAAGACCTCTAAATTTACAAAAACTAAGAGGTAGAATTGAGGCACATTTCATGACTGTCTGGTCAGTGGCTGATAAAAACACAGTGCAGCATTTTAAATTACACATCCTCTCAGCTTCTGCTCCTTAAATAGCAGTGCATTTAATAAGCCAGCTTTTCCTTGTTTGTGTTACAGTCTCTCTTCATCATATTCAGTGGGAAAGTCTCTGCTTCAGGACAAGCCAGTTTTCACTGCTGAAATTTTCTGCTGGCAGGTAATACCTGCTGACATTGCCTTTAATCAAGGTGGCAGAATGGATTCCTCCGTTACCTGCGAGCTGTGCTAGCACGTGCATCCCTAGGGTGCTTCAGCGACAGCGTTATGATTGGAGCCAGGAATTCAGAAGAATTCCTGTGTCTGGATGCAAGCTCCCACTGTGCAAGGTCCATGTCAGCGAGCCCTGGGTGTTCATCTTGCCTTCCCCACCACTGCCGCCGTCCCCTACCACACAGGGAGGAAGGCCAGGCACACAGGCTAGATGGACAGCATGGCACACCACAGTGGTCCCAGACCATCATAACTGGGGTCAGGTCACAAGGACCTGACAGGTTTCAACCTGTTTGGTGGTCAGAGGTTCAGGCTCAGGAGCACAGGTAAGCCTAGATGCAGCCTTAGGGCATCGCAGTCACACGCAGAGAAACTGGATGAAGAGAAAGATAACAAAGAGGTTGGCTGTGAAGAGCGAGATTGCATCTTCCATCAGCCATGAGCATACACTGAGACTTGATGCTTTCAGGCACCTAGTGAATTTGGTGCTTGTACTTCATTACTGGTTTGTGCTGGAGAACCCCTGGAAGGTAGGGTGAACATGGCTGTGCTACCTCTCAACCAGGCCACGCCGTTCTTCTGGTTAGCACCTTTGTGTCTGCTGAATACTGATGTAACAGAAGACAGGCAGATTTAAACTCATTTTTAAACATACATTTTACATAATTTCAAATTGCTCTAAAGCAGTCAGTGCAGAAACTGTGAAAGCACATGTCAGTGCTTTGGAAATACCATACAATTTAATGAGCATAAGCCCCATGCCAGGCTTTCCAATAAAGGGAAAGTGCTGCAAGGAGTCTCAGGAGGTTGTCTAAGTCTGTCCCTTTGCTCTTTGCAGCATCAGCCATGACAAAAATGTATCTTGATTAGCAGCGAATGTTAACTGAAGAGGCTAAATGTTAATAGCCAAGATTTTTAATCCAACGTAAAATAGTCTGACATTAATTTAGAGCTAATAAATGAAAATTGAATATTTTATCAGTCAGATTCCATTCAAGGTAAGACTGATCATTAAATATAAAACCTACAAGATTAAGCCCATTAGTAAAAGCGATGAGTGAATGTAAACACATTACTCGTGAGCACAAAGAACAGAACACAGGTTCAAGTGCCATGGCACAGCCAGGCTGTCAACTCTCCGGGGCCAGGGGCCAGGACCACGGAGGCTCCCCATGGGAGGAGCAGCCGGGGGCACCGGGGCAGCTACAGCCCCGGGCATCGGGCACATCCCTGAGGACAGAGACAGGCTGAGTCTGGCCGGGGGCCCATGGCCAGGCAGGGAAGGGCTGTGGGGAGCTGGAGTGTCACTGGGGCAGGGGCTGATGGCCCTGGTGGTCTGACATGGGGTCCTGGGCCATGGGCGGGAGGGGGCAGCCCCAAGGTGCTGCCAAGGGGCAGTCAGGGCTGATGGTGCCTTCAGAACCCTGAAGCTGCATGAAAACAGCTTTGTGTATTTTCAGGTTAGTCGGAAAGATCAACAATAATTAGGTCCCTACTGATACCATAATCATTAAATCCAAGTGCTCAAGTTTCTAGGCCACAACATTATAGCACCAAATAACTTTGGCTTTCTTATTAGCTCTTTGTCTATTTAGACTTAGGGGTCGTCCTGGCCAAAGGATCTGCAAGTGGGTATGGAGGCAGCCTCCGTTCAGTGGAGAGAGGCCATGTGGGCTCTAACACAATGAGGAGTCAAACACACATCCCCTCATTAGATCTCACGGGGAACACATTAATCACAACTGCTTGTGCAATGAAACCCCAAGAAAGAGTGAAGGAAAGCAGATGCGATGTCTGAAACCATTCCAGCTAGTCCTACTTCATAGTCTCTAGTTTCCTTTCCCACTTTCTGTCCTAATGAGCCTGCTTTTACAAATCTATGACTGATGTAAACACCATTCTGATTCAAGGATTAATAATAATTATGGTAATTATACAAGGATATGCATATCTATTAGTACAGCCAACAAAGAAAAAACAGGGGAAAAAACCTTAAACTAGCATAAATTATTTTCCCAACATCAAGCTCATCCCTGCACTATGCTGTTCTCTTTCTGACCATTAGCTACAGTTCAGGATGGTCCACTTTCCTATTATATTTCTGTTTTGCAAAATTTTCCTCCAAAAAAATCCACCATCATGTTTGCGGTGATGTTTGCTATTGGTATTAGCTTGCATATCTGGCAGAGGTGCCTGGTATTGCTATGGCATCTGTGACATGGACGTCTACCAATTTCAAAAAGCACTTTGCTTTCATTCACAGGCAATGCCAGTTCCCGCCATGTAGAAGTCCTAACAAACAAGTCCACAGGTGACCCATACAGACACGGATAATGACAGAATGGAAAGCAACGTTTTAAGTAGATGTAAAGGCGTTAGAAAAATTAAAGTCTCTTAGAAGGCAACAAAAGTGGAAAAGAAAAATTAAATCTCAACAGCAGCAGCTAAACTGAACTCCATGTGTGCATCATGGCAAGGTGGAGCACTGGTTTCCCCGTTGTCCAGGTTGGAGAATTATTCTGAATGAGGTGCTCCTAAGCCCTCCATTTCACCTACAGCCTAAATGCCACAAACAAGACCACCAGGCAGGGCATGACCTGGAATGACAGCAAGCAGTCCAAATGAGTATCTTTCTGCTTCAGACAGAGCTAGACTTAATTTTGCAATCAAATGATATTGTTCCAAAATAATGAACAACAGGCTATCTTGTATTCATATGGAGGTTATTATTACTATTATGTATGTATTATGTATTACTATGTGTGTATGTGGTCATGCTGCTGTGACTACTTGGGGGATGTTGTTTACACTTCTGTGCACACTTCCACAGTCCAAGATGGCCCTGTGTAAATTAAAGTGGCTTCAGTGAAGGCCCTGAAAATAAATGGATTGGGAAATACACTTGCTAGTGAAAAAATCTAAATTTAAAGAGGAGAAGGCTAAGAGGTTATAGTTTTTACAGGTGGGATTCATTTCATTTTATATTGACCAACAAGCCCCCTCCCCTGGGCTGTGGAAGAGATAGGCAGGTCTAGAGACTGATCTATACTATACTAGGATAGTTAATCAAGAGAGAAGAGACAAGTTTCCTCCTGAGATATCTCTCTCTCTCCAAGGACACCTAACTAATTCACTTAGACTAGATAAACTTTCAGATGATTAAAGCTAGTGAAGTAAGTCCCACTCCAAGTATGTACTTAGGGAGCAAAGAGCTACTCATAGAGTTCTTCAGTGAAGGTGATAGAAGTGCTAACTAATACTTCTAACTTAGAAGAAAATGAGAAATCAATACAAATCTTCCCTGGAAACTGTCTAAGACCAACCAGACAGCCCAAGTCAAATATTTCCTTGTCTCAAACAACTCGAGCAGGCAGAAGAGGAACAGAGAGAAACAGGACAAGCCCTGCGGAAGCAGGGCAGTGAGCTGCTTCCTCTGTTTCTTCATGTGGGCAAAAATTGAGCAAGTGCTGGACAACAGGTCAAATTTCAGCCAACTCTCTGAGGGACCACGTGATTGCCAAAGACCCTCACTGTCCCACCGACACTCCCTGAAGCTAATTCGAGAGACAGTCGCTGCCCCAGGGGTGGTCTTGGACCAATGAGACTATATAAGAATGAGCACATATGTTTTGCCTTGTCGACTCATCACCCCAAGGCTCCATAACAAGACGACAATGCAGAATCCAAGGGTGGTGATACATTTCCACTATACTGTCCCTATTCTTTCTCTCCTTCCTTTTCTCTCTCTCCCCTCTTTCTTGTTCACCTGTTTCCCTTTGATGGTTGTGCATAAAATTGTTGGTAAGAAACTCTTTCCCACACCAAAGTCTTTTATTCACGGTTTGTTAATTGTTGCCAGTAAATCATTTTGTACTGTTCCTCTGACTCATTCCTGTGACTCAACTGGCTTTGCAGTCCTGCTGTGCAGGCATCAGCTCTCTTGTCGGTGCTCCTCTCAAGGGATTGCAAAGATTCACCTCCCGTGTCACCCACCGAGTGGGACGAGACAGCAACTTACCACTTGGATTATTTTGTACAGGCCATAGGATCATGTCTTTGTTCCTGAGAAGCAGCAGGAGGTTGTGCAAGCAGCAGGCGAGATGAATTGGCTCCTTGCTCTTCCATGGAGACTAAAACCACCTCTGCAAAGGCCCGTGCTGTCCTGCTCCTTCTCCATGCCTTTCATTAGTGCCCCTCAGGACCCCGAAGCAAAGCTGATAGAGCTTCCTGAATGAGCACGGAGAGCCTGTTTACATAGGAATATTGGGGCCTTGCTAATTATTAACGTCATAGCACAGATTTTAAGCACTCAGAGACACAAACAGCATTAGCTGTATGCTGGACCAGAATCAAGTTTTTATCTTATAATTGCCCTTTGCACTCTGTGTTTTCTAAACATCCAAAATCCTGGCTTTGCAAAGTGCTGAGTTTAATCCAAATCTTTCTGTGCTAGATCCTCTGGGGTCAGGACTTGATCCTGCTTTTTGAGACTTCAGGTAGATTTTCCATACTCATATTATTTTTCTTTCTTTTGTATACACAGTTTTTATTCTATTCAGGCCTAAACTTTCTCCAAAATCTTTAATTATCCTATAAATTCCCAAGTCCAGCTCCTCATCAACTTTTCCTCATATGCTTCCTTTAACTCCTTTCCATAAAAGACAAACCTCCTCCAGAGAATTAAAAAAATACATATGTATCCACTTACTAGATGTAGAGTAGTTTAAAATCTGAAGAATCTGGATTTAAATAACCAGGGATTTTCATGTTGTCTTCATGCTTTTTTTTGTCTCTCTAAGTATTTAGGTCTGTCTTTGCTTATTGTCTTCCATTTTATAGCCTGCTTCTTTTGAAACACATAGTTATTCTAATAAGCCTAACTTGCAAAGGTGTCTTGTTTATATTAGCATTTCTCTACAGTGCAGCCAGGATCAGTCAGAAGTCTTTGTTTTCTGCAAAATGAGCCTGCTGCATTCACTTTATGTTTACAGATCTCCTACAGAAGCCAATCTTCTCTTCTAGTTTCAATTAAATAAAAATATTTTGAATTTAGGTGCATCAGAATTCTAACTACTGTCTCATACAGACACTGAACAATAGTTTTCAGCTAAAAATATTATATGGTCTCATCTCACATTTCTCGTGATCAGTATTTTGTTCTCATGAGGTAGGGTAGCCAGCATGTAGTTAGTGTTACTGTGGGTTGTATTTCACAAAAGGTAGATTTTGGAGGAGGTCAGTGCTAGACAAGATACTTCAAAATGGTGTTACTTTATAAAGAGCAACCAGCTGCACAGCACCAGGGGACCTTGCCTCTGTCCCATTCCTCAGCAAAAGGAAATCTAGTCTCTTGTTGCTGGAGACTGCCTTGAACGGAGTTGTCAGGGCCGAGAGCAACTTTAACTATTTTACCTAAAGGCCTCACCTGGTCCCAGCTCTATCTTCATGAACTAGATACTTGAGTCAGAATATCGTCCAGAATCTAGAATATCATCAAACGTCTAGGTTGCAGTGTGAAAACAAGTTTGTCACATTCAGATGCCTGACTCTACTGTCTGTGTGCTCAGGTGAAGAACTGCACTGATCGTTCATCTCCTGGAAATTATCATTTTACAGGAGATGGCAGAAAAAATCAAGATGAGCCTTCTGCATTTTCTCTGTTGGGATTAAAATCTTGGTCCTGAGCCATTGCATGCATTTGACTGCCTCCTTTCTGTATGCAGTGGCCATTGCTTTCTCTCATGCCCTTCTGGGGAATGATTGATACCTGATGGTGATGTGTCAGACATTTGTAACTCATTGTATGCGGGCACTTGCAATAGGGGACATGGCAAGGCTATTCCCATCGGCTTTGCTTGTTCAGACAAGCATCCTTTTATTTTAAATTTTCTATTAGAACTCCAAATGGTGCCCTGGAATCAGACCATGCACGATTTGAGTCTGCACTCTTTTTGCAGTCTTGCCTGCTTCCCTAACATGGTTTTGGTCTGTCTTGTTTTGCATTACCTTCTGGTTCCTCATTGTTGGCATTCTGTACCATTGCTGAGTGAACTGGAACTTTCTCAGTCTTTATTCCTGTTACCTGCGTGTATCTGCAACATAAGCATAGCGGTCAGGGAAACTGCTAAGGCGTCTTTCTGAACACAGTAGCACTGCTTACTGCTCTTGTTTATACTGTGCATATGGCTGCTTCAGCTGTGGGTCGGTTCATCTGCTATGTCTCTCTGCCAGTTTGGAGATAGGTCACGAAATAAGTTGCATTTTGGGGATTTTTTTAGTATTGCAGACTGTGGTGTGAGGGACTAGTTCATACACATCTGCAACTTCTGCCACATTTTTTTGCTTGGCATGTTACTGATGACCGATGTATTTTGTGATTTTGTTCCAGGGACTGTTGGAGTCAATGGAGACATTCATGCTGGTGTCAAGAACTGTTTTCTGAGAGCCTGTGTTATGGTTTTTTATTGCTATTCTAAAATTCCTGTGTTTGACAAAACTGGTTTGTTTTTCATGTACGATTTTAGGTGAAAATAATTTTAATGTATGCAGGCAGTTCACTGAAGTTAGACAGACTTTTGTCTAAGCCACACAGGTTTCTGAAACTGGTACCTATCCAGAGATACCTGGACAGAGGTACAAGAAATATCTCATCTGGTAATTCTTCTGGCAAACAAATGTGACTTTTAAGTTATGTCGCTCAGGTGAAGCAATTGAAGCAATTGTGTCAATCAGGTCTTATGAATTCACAGTTATAAATGCCTTAGCACCGATGTAAGATTTTAATAAACCAAGTATATTTGCATACTTTCATACTTGGGGAATTTGTATAGACAATACCGGAAAGAAATGGCCTTTTGAATATTGGCTAGTGATTTCAAATGCCCTGAGTTCATTAGAATAGTCAGTATCTCGTCTGGGACTGACTGACCAATAAAAAAAGTAGAGATAAGAAAAGTAAACACACTATGATTAATTAGCAAATATATGTGGTATTTCTGGGGAAAAAAAACCCCAAACCTGACATTTTCATAGGAGACTCTGGGATTGCAAACATGATATAACCACAAGGCTTGCTTAATGAGGGAATGTATTCTGAAGTGAGATTCTTTGATGTACTTGTATCTTTTAAACTGGGACTTGGTAGCCATATGCCCATGAATACTGGCTTTTACTGCATTACAAAATATCATTCCCTTGAGAAACAGGTATAGGATTTCCTCTGAAGAAGGCGTTGCACAGCATGGCTTAGCACTCTGATGCACAGCTGCTAGGGTCTGTGCTCCGCAGAATCGCTCCCATGCTGAGCAGTGAGAGATCTTGCAGAAGCTAGCCTGTAGCCACTGAATTGTATACCTGGGAGCCAAACTCTTTAAAACCCTCTGTTCTGCCCTTGAGCTGCCTCCTGGGGAAAGCCAGCACCATTTTCACACTCTTAGGAGACCACAAAGCATAAAACTGTTTTCTAGGTTGCAGTGCTAGTGCAAACTGTGTTGTAGAGCTGGGCTGCCCAGTAGGGTGTGTATTTACTGAGGTTGATCAAAAGGTCAGAGATAAACTTGCAGGTTCTTCAAAGCTACATGTGGTAGCTACGTGTTGTGTTGATGGAGGGCCAGAGAGGCCTTCTGAAGGCAGTTTGGTACCTGTGTTCATGCTATTCAGGTGGTGCTGATACCGAACATGTTGCTAATCCATGTGAGGAAATAAATAGTGAGATTTTGGCCTAAGAAGGTGTAGTGGAACCCAGAAGATAACCGGTGCTGTTATTTGCTTGAACAGTCTTTCTGGCCACTATGAATGGGAAGGGAGACGGCAGTCATGGCTTAAACCACAGCAGACTCCTTCCCAGGAACTCTCCTCTACCTAAAAGTTTGATGGCAACCTGTCATGGATGGGCTCCCCCAGGGATTGCTATTGGGCCCAATGTTATTCAATATCTTCATAAGTGATCTGGATAATGGGATCAAGTGTAGCCTGATGAAGTTTGCAGATGACACCAAACTGAGTGGGGAAGTGGACATTTTGGAAGGGAGAGCCACCCTGCAAGAGGACGTGGATAGGCTGGAAAAATGAGCTAACAAGAACCTTATGAAGTTCAACACTGACAAGTGTAAGGTCTTACACCTGGGAAAACATAATCCAGGAGTGCAGCACAGACTGGGATCCATATGGCTGGAGAGCAGCTCTGTGGAAAGGGACCTGGGATTCCTGATGGACAACAAGCTCAATATGAGTGAGCCGTGTGCTGCTGCGGCAAAGGTGGCCAACCGGATGCTTGGTTGCATCGACAAGGGCACCACCAGCGGACATAAAGAAGTCATTATCCCACTCAGCGCTTGTCAGGCCACACATGGATTACTGCATACAGTTCTGGTCCCCGCTATACAAAAAAGATGTGGACAGGCTGGAGAAGGGCCACCAAGATGATCCAAGGACTGGGAAGCCTGTCATATGAGGACAGGCTGAAAGAACTGGGTTTGTTCAGCCTAGAGAAAAGGAGGCTTAGAGGGGACCTCATCTCCATGTACTGGTACCTAAGGGGTAGCTATGAGAAAGATGGAGACTCCTTTTTTACAAGGAGTCACATGGAGAGGACAAGGGGGAATGGACACAAGTTGCTCTTGGGGAGATTCCTATGGGATGCGAGAGGGAAATTTTTCACGAGGACAGTCATCCATTGGAATAAACTCCCCAGGGATGTGGTTGACTCTGCCACATTGGACCCTTTTAAGCCTCAGCTGGACAGAGTGCTGGGCTGTCTTGTCTAGACTGTGCTCTTGCCTAGAAAGGTTGAGCTAGATGATCCTTGAGGTCCCTTCCAACCTGATATTCTATGATTCTGAGATTCTATTTATCTCTCCCAGGATCATACCTGGAATTATTCATGCCAGGTTTTCCTTTGCGCAGGCCTTTGTAAAGTAAAGAGTGTCCATGCCTTGTAAACTGTGTTGTGAAATTTCATGTCTAGTTCTCATCTTGTTGTGATATGGCAGTGTTGCTATACCTACCTCCACAGTGGTTTCCTATGCTTGAAAAAGAGGTTGCAGATGTACAAGACTTTGGCAATGAACACAGTACGCAGTGAAGTGCGGGTAAAGCTTAGGCAGAGGACTTTATGGTGACAGGAGGTTAAGATAGCACAGATATTGGCACAGGTACTGTAGAGGAGTGAATGTAGTGATCTTTAACTGATCCAGATATGGAATATTGTCATGACAGCTGTTTGATGTTGATTGATTTCTTCATTAGGAATAGCTGTAATTTGTTTTTACTCCCTTCTGAAAAGTATTCATGGTAACAGCCTATGCAAGGTGTCCTGAGCTCCAGATGAATGTTGACCAATGACCACAGAAACAGGTATGGCACCTGTGGATAGGATACGCTCTAATAAAGGTAAGCACAGGGATTCTGCAGACACAGAGCACAGTTCCCCTGTGGATAATCTTGCAGGCATACAGTAGGTCTTATGTGGCCAGGGCACTCACTGTTGAATTTGAGGACCTTTTTAAACTTGGGGACATTGGAACCTGGCTCTGGGGTTTATGTCTTAAGATGGCACTGTGCATTCAGAATAATTTTTCCCCAAATGACCAAGGTTAGATAATATGACATCATCAGCAGTAACTCTGTAATTTATTTAAAAGAGTTTCCAACATTCATAGCCTGCTGGTCTTCATCATTCCAGCAACTGTAAAACTGTAAAATGCATCCTGAACAAGGACCTGTTCCAGAGATAATGGTGTTGCTTATTACCCACCAAATAATGTCATTCTGAATTTTAAAGAAAATTACTCTTTGTACCCTGTAAATGAATCCCGAGGAACTGTTTGTCTTCAAAGCATGGTGTTCTGCGAGACTGTGGCAAGTGATCTGCAGATGATCATGGAGCTAACATCACCTTCACAGTATTTCCAATTAAAACTGTGCTGAAGATGCATGGTTGCCTACCGAAATTCTGAGAGGTGACATGGACCTGAGGGATAAAAAATCTGGAAATCACCAAGCAAAGAATGCCAGACTCCATAACCTCTGAGTGTTATGGAGGAGTGAAGATAAAATACAAATGAATATTAATGTCTGGGTACAGCTTAATGATAAAGCATAAAATTTAAATGTCATTAATTCCTAAGTATGGAACAACATTCTTTCTGAGAGCAATTGTTTTGATTATGATTAGAGATGTTTAAAAAAAGAAGGCTTTTCTGTTCATAAATGTCTGTCTGTCTTTGGCTGATGTGAAGTGCGTATCTCAGTTCTACCCACTGGAAATAGTGTAAGACTTGGATGCCTTACTGTGAAGATATACTTCAGCACTTCCAGATGCAAGATACAGCTTAAAATTCACACACGCCATACACAGCATCAAATAATTTATTTCAAAGGAGAACTGTCACTGCATATATTCTGCAGTTAGTATTAGTCCCATCCTACCCTGCACCAATATTAGTCGTAGACTGTAGCAGTTTTAGTTGTATTTCAACATTGTTAGTGCTCTACAAGAGGAATTCTTTGTAAATATTTGTAACAGAAATAAATACTGAAGAGGAATAAGATTAACAATTTGTATCACAGGCCTCATGATTTGATAGTTCATCTTGCTAGCATTTTTATCTGTGTTCGATGTAAGACAAACTGTATTTGCTTTTGAATAGGAAGCAAAAAGCTGATGTCTCAGCTATGTTATGAAGTACCTGTTTGTTCTCTTTCGTGTGAACAGTATGGTCTTTTATTACATTCCCTTGACATTGGTTCTGTTCTAGCAAGATTCCTCTTCTTTTTCCAATATCTAATCATGCTCCCATCAAAGTATCAGTCCCTGAGGGAGAGGGAAGGAGGGGAGAAGCACATATGTTGCCTGCCAGGAGACAGAGAAGCTGTTTTTATTTATAATGAAAGTTATAGAACAACTCGGTTTGAATGTACAAAGCAGCAAAATGGAAAATCTTGAGTTTTAGCAACAATAAGGTTATATTTTTCTTTACATATCTAGTTTTTGTAGATTTGTCTGATACTCAATGATGATTCATAATGCAGCAAAATCAGAATGGCACCTCAGAATACAACTAAAAATTATGTTCTGATTATTACTGTAGTCCTTTGAAGCCTCAGAGCCTGAACACATGTCCTGTACTTAGATCTCAGTACAGAAAAATTTTCAGTGCTGGCATTTGAAAAGACCATGGCATTCTACTGGCTGGCATCTACTTCTCCAGAAGGTCCATAACCTTAGTGATTTCAAGACAGGTTATATATGAAGTGATCTTCAAATAAAGTATGATAATGTCACCCTATCTGCTTGTTGACACTGGTCATATTCCAGAACATAGTTATTGTCCAAAACGGTCCATAGGTCATACATGTTCATGAGCTATAAGGGGCATTCCCCAGCAGACTACGTAACCACAGGCTCTTTGTGATGGCAAGATTTACACTTGGTGGACAAAAAGAGAAGAGCTCTCCACAATCATCCATCCTGTTTCCATGCTGCCTCTCACGCTCCAACCAGCCTGTAAAATACAGCTGGATGGTGCTAAATACAAGGCAACACGAGGCTGCTCATTGCCTTGAAAGGTGGCAGGAGAACCGATGTCCAGCAGGCTCTTGCTGCTGCCTGTCAGCACAGATGGGAGAAAGAAATGTCACAAACCTTAAAACCAGAAAAAAGCATGGTGTGGCACATCATTATGTTATATGATGAGGTATTCTGCTCAGTCCAGAGGATGAGGAGTTGGGCCTCATTCCTCCTCCCTGGTGCAACTGAAGGTTTGGTTTTGTGGTGGTTTTTTTTTTCTCCACTAGCTTCTCTTCAAATTCAGGAGAGGACATTTTAATGTTGCTTCAGCTGAAAGTCAGCAGTTCCAGGAGCACAGATCAGTATGTAGGAAAGCAGGGAATACACAAACATAACTCCCTTTTCAGCTGGGGGCAGGGGTCGGAGAATAGGAGTACTTCCACTTTTTTTTTTTTTTTTGAAAAGTGGACATACTTGCTTTGGTCAGATCTAGTGAAAATGGGGTTAGTAAAGGGTGATACTGTGCTACAAGAAGTCAGTGAAGCTGCCCAGGAGCCTCCTGAATTGGGATCTTGGAGCTATAGTGCTTTAGGGGAAGCATACACACAGCAAAGCTCACTCAGGGAAAGGCTGAGGTTCCTCACACGTCTTCATTTAACCTTTGCTCTTTGCCATTAGCAGAGACTCCCAGGAGACGCCTTCTCTGGTTATCAGTGTAGCTCCGTGTCCCTGTTCTCTGTGGAACCAGCATTTACATCTTTTTTTGCATTGTAGTTACAAGTCATACCCTTATGCCTCACCACTACCTTCTCCCCTCAAAATATTTTGTCCTGGACTGTTTTCTGAGGTTTCAAAACACCTCTTCCCCTTCCTGTTGGCCATCCCCTTTCCTGTATGCCTTCATGGTTATAAAGCCTAAGCTTCTCTGTTCTTTTATTCAAAACCAAGACACCTTATTTCTTACAGTCTTAAGACTGTACTTTAGACCAGTAGCATATCTGTTTATTGCTGGAGCATTATAGTAAGGGAGGATTAGTGTTGATACTGGCTGTGTCAAGGACCTGACTTCAAGCTGCAAGAGATTTCTAAGCCTCCTGGCTACGTGACAAGCACTTTAAGGTCTTTGGGAAGTGTGGATTATAAACAAGAACGGGAGTACAAAATGTAAACCAGGAGAAACAGAATCAAGTCACTCTTGGAGAGAAAAAGGGAGACAGGGGTTGAAATGGTAAAAGCAGACGTAGAGGGGTATGATCAAGACTTTGGGTTAAATCTACCTCAGCTCTACAGGCATCTGCAGTAAGCACTGAGTAAGCTCACGCTCACAGCTGCAAGCTGAAGCTAGATTTCCTCTTGCCAAAGAACAAACAGGCTACCTTAGCCTACACGTTAACAAGCCAAACATTGCCAGGCCTCTGCAGGCTGCCCTGTTACGTGAAACAAGTTCACAGAATATTTACTTTTTCTAAATGCTGCAGCTCTGCTGTCTTTTTAGCTCAGTTTCGACAGCAGCTCGCAAGTGACTCTGCTTTCCTGCTTTCTGATAAGAGAATCACTTTGACGTAATGTTCTGCGGCAGCCCCTGCAATGAGGATGCATGGCCTCCTCTGCTTAGTTTAGTGGTGCAATTTTTTTAGCCCTCTCCTCAGGGGTCATGCATCGTGAACTTACCCAAGAGAAAGATATTGCAACAAAATGGTCATGATGCACTGTTACACAGGTGGGCATGGAAAGAGACCTGAGGAGAGCATCTAATTCACTGCACCATCCAGAGGTAGGGTTGACCATACGTAAACATTTACCTAAACTGTTCTTAAAGGTGCCTAAGGATATGTCTTAACACCCACCTACCGCAATCTTTTCCAGTCCTTCATTGCCTTCTGTTCAAGAATGTTTTTTCATTATGGATATTAGGAATCTAATCCCTGCAGCTTCTTTTTTGCACATTTTAATATTTTCAGCAGATTTGCCCTCAGCCTTCTCTAGGTTATACAACCCACTTCCTTCAATTTGTTCTTACAGGTTATGTTTTCATGCCCTCTGATTATTCAAATTTTTCTCCTCTATACCTTCTCCCTTTAGTGAACATCTTTCTGGAGCTCAAAACTGGTCACACTACACCAGCTGAAGCTTTACTAGCTCTGAATAATGTGGAAAGATTGTTTCAGGTACCTGATGATGCCTCCCAGTACTGCATTTAGCTTTCTCATAGCAACATGATGTTATTGAATTATGCTCTGCTCTGACCCACCATAACCCCTAGATCTCCTCCTGATGAAGGTTTGTATTTGTACAGCTGATTATTCTTTCCTGTCTGATGCATCTTTCAGGCCTCCCTTCTGTTTACTTTAGGCACTACCTTCAATTTGTCAGGATTGCTTTAACTACTAATTTGTATTTGCAGTCCCTCCTGCTTAATGCCATGTGCAAATACAGTAAGCATCCTCTCCATTTGACCATCTCTGTCATCAGTGAAAATACGAAGGGCCCCAACTGATGCAATTGCCCATTTTGACCATATTTACTAGCAGCTAGTCCCTGAGAACACTTGCTCACTCGCCTCTCAGACGTTCCATCTAGACCATGTTGTCTCATTTTATTTGTGAGGATATCACTAGAGAGACTGTACTAAGAGCATTACTGTGACTCCTACTGATCTCCACAGCTGCTGTGCGGCTATACTCAGATCTGGGTTCTTTGAGTTAAAATTATCCTCCTTTTTTTTTGTGTGTACAGTATATTGATCTATACCTGTGACTCTGCAATAAGAATGATAGCAAAAGTAATAAATTATAGTAATGGAATTGTTATTTTTTTTTTTTTTGAGGAAAGAAATAGCAGATGGATTCAGCTTGCAGATTAAGACTGGAGAAGACATCTACCTATGCACTAGGTGTCTAACCTGTGGTTATAATCCATGGGCATCTAGGCATGACAGCCAATTCAGTCTAGCAGGCTACTCAGCTCATCCAGAGGTAGACACCGATGTCTTGTCAGATGGATTGACTCTAGACTCACTCATCCCGACTGGATCGCCTCTGACTTCAGTGGGAATTCAGACACAGGCCTGATTCTGGGTGCTTTGATCTGTGAGCCAAATCCTTCCTGCTAAGTTCCATGTAACACGCAGGATATTATGCTGTATTCAGTATATTCTAGCCATGGTTTGGTACACGTTTTTAGAGTGCAGGAGAAAACCAGTGAGAAGGGTAATATTTTGTCCTGGTTTCTGCTGGGACAGAGTTAGTTTTCTTCCTAGTAGCTGGTATAATGCTGTGTTTTGGATTTAGTACTAGAAGAATGTTGATAACACGCTGATGTTTTGGTTGTTGCTGGGTAGTGCTTAGACTGGCCAAGGACTTCTCAGCTCTCAGCTCTGCCAGGGGCACGAGAAGCTGGGAGGAGGCACAACCAGGACAGCTGACACCAACTGACCAAAGGGCTATTCCATACCATATGACGTCCTGCTCAGTATATAAGCTGGGGAAGAAGAAGGAAGGGGGGACATTCAGAGTGATGGTGTTTGTCTTCCTAAGTAACTGTTACACGTGATGGAGCCCTGCTTTCCTGGGGATGGCTGAGCACCTGCCTGCCCATGGGAAGTGGTGATTGAATTCCTTGCCTTGCTTTGCTTTCCTGCACAGCTTTTGCTTTACCTATTAAACTGCCTTTATCTAACCCACGGGTTTTCTCACTTTTACTCTTCTGATTCTCTCCCCCATCCCATTGTGGGGGGAATGAGCGAGCGGCTGCACGGTGCTGAGTTGCCAGCCGGGGTTAAACCACAACATATTCACAGTGAAAATAGGGGTAATGTTGCAACACTGGAATTTGTTCCTGCTGATCTCAGTAAGTACTTACCATAAAGGGTAGTCATCTGTCATGAAAGGGATAGTGAGTCTTCCTAACCCTGACCATCTTAAATTACTAATGTTGTTTACATTTATAGGAATTGGGCTTTGTCCTGTGAAAAAATGTGGAGTCGGGGAGGAAAATAAAGTCATAAGAACAGAATGAAAAGCATGCGCCAGCAACACTGTTAAAATGTGTTTTCCTTATAACTTGGTTTCCTTATAAAACTTCTTATCACATACATGAGAGGGAGGTCTCAATTCTGGTATGAGAGATCACAAAACGGGGAAGGATTTGTGGTGCAGATGGAGGTTCAGCTGATGAAGTTTTTTCTGGAAAACAGCTCACTGAAAGATTTACTATTTTATAGGTATTCACAACCATCGAGGTTTTTTTCTTGCAGAGGTAGAGAAAAAGAGCAGGAATTTGTGAGAATCCAGCTGAAATAAGCAAGCACTAAAGTAAGAAAAACTAGTAGCTCTGCAGGCAGCAGAGTTACAAAGCCTATCTGGTTTGGATTTAGGCTTTGTTTTGTTTTGGAATTGTTTTTTTTCCAAAACACCTCTTGTCCTTCTGGACTGTCCTTTGTCTATACCATGGCTGCACACAGTTCTTCCTTGGAGGCATCATTTTATATCTCCTCTTTTACCTGTCACTGATTCTCAGCTGTAAAGACTTAAATATCATTTAAATACAAAGTTGCAGCTGGATCAAAAAATCTGCTCTTCAAAGGCCTTGACTGCTAACTGAATATCTGAACTTTGCCTCCCCTTTAGTTGCCCCAGCTGCATAAACTCAGATGCTATAAGATGGACTCTCCTGGCTGAAGCTCTTGTAAATGAGCAGTATGAACCTTCTTTGTCGCTCACCAAGCCTCGTGTCAACTTTCATTAAGTGCAGGAAGGAGCAAGAGCTCATAGTCATGGTATTTCATGAAATGTCATGAAATGGCAAGAGTGTTAGAGTCACTCAGTTGTTAACACAGGTCACCAGTCAAGCTGCAGCGTTGGGAGAGGCCGTCTGCACGCTGACTCCGCACTCCAGGCCCACTCTAAACACCAAGCTTTTTAGTTCAGCCTTGGGGCAGCAGCCTAGGGGCAGTTGTTATAAATCTAACCTTTCCATTCACTGCCAGGGCTTTGAGAGGGCATTTGGCCACCTCCTGATCCCCCTGGTATCCATGCAAGACCCTCACCATCCCACAGCTGGCAGCTTAGAATAGAATCATAGAATCGTTTAGGTTGGAAAAGACCTTTAAGATCATCAAGTCCAACCATTAACCTAGCACTGCCATCCCACCACTAAACCATGTCCCTAAGCACCTTGTCTACCCGTCTTTTAAATACCTCTGGGGATGGGGACTCCACCACTTCCCTGGGCAGCCCATCCCAGTGCCTGACAACCCCTTCTGTGAAGAAATTTTTCCCTAATGTCCAACCTAAACCTGCCCTGTCGTAACTTCAGACCATTCCCCCTCGTCCTATCGTCCGTTACCAGGGAGAAGACCCCCACCTCACTACAGCCTCCTTTCAGGCAGTTGTAGAGGGCGATAAGGTCTCCCCTCAGCCTCCTCTTCTCCAGGCTGAACAACCCCAGTTCCCTCAGCTGCTCCTCATCAGCCTTGTGCTCCAGACCCCTCATCAGCTTTGTTGCTCTCCTCTGGACATGCTCAAGCAATGCAACATCTTTCTTGTAGTGAGGGGCCCAAAACTGAACACAGTATTCAAGGTGTGGCCTCACCAGCACCAAGTACAGGGCACGATCACTTCCCTACTCCTGCTGGCCACACTATTCCTGTACAAGCCAGGATGCCATTGGCCTGCTTGGCCACCTGGGCACACTGCTGGCTCATATTCAGCAGGCTGTCAACCAGTACCCCCAGGTCTTTTTCCACCAGGCAGCTTTCCAGCCACTCTTCTCCAAGCCTTTAGTGTTGCGTGGGGTTGTTGTGACCAAAGTGCAGGACCCAGCACTTGGCCTTGTTGAACTTCATACAGTTGGCCTCAGCCCATCGATCCAGCCTGTCCAGGTCCCTCTGCAGAGCCCTCCTCCCCTTGAGCAGATTGACACTCCCACCCAATTTGGTGTCTTACTTACTGAGGGCGCACTCAATCCTCTCATCCAGGTTGTCAATAAAGATACTAAACAAGACCAGCCCTAGAGCTGAGCCCTGGGGGACACCGCTTGTGACCGGCCGCCAACTGGATTTAACTTCATTGACCACAACTCTCTGGGCTCAGCCATCTAGCCAGTTTTTTACCCAGCGAAGAGTACACCCATCTAGGCCATGATCCGCCAGCTTCGCTAGCAGAATGCTGTGGGAGACTGTGTCGAAGGCTTTGCTGAAGCCCAGGTAGAGAACATCCACAGCCTTTCCCTCATCCACCAGGCAGGTCACCTGGTCGTAGAAGGAAATCAGGTTGGTTAGGCAAGACCTGCCTTTCATGAACCCATGCTGGCTGGGCCTGATCCCCTGATTGTCCTCCATGTGCCTGGTGAGTGCACTCAAGATGAACCGCTCCATAATCTTCCCTGGTACCGAGGTCAGGCTGAGAGGTCTGTAGTTTCCCAGATCCTCCTTCCAGCCCTTCTTGTAGACAGGTGCCACATTTGCCAACCTCCAGTCATCTGGGACCTCCCCTGTTAACCAGGACTGCCGATAGATGATGGAGAGTGGCTTGGCAAGCTCCTGTGCCAGCTCCTTCAGCACTCTCGGGTGGATCCCATCCGGCCCCATAGACTTGTGGATGTCCAGGTGGCATAGCAGGTCGAAAACTGCTTCCTCCTGGATTATGTGGGGTTTATTCCACTCACCATCCCCATCTTCCAGCTCGGGGGGCTGAGTACCCTGGGGATAACTTGTCGGGCCATTAAAGACTGAGGCAAAGAAGGCGTTAATTATCTCAGCCTTTTCCTCATCCTTAGTGGCAATGTTCCCCCTTGCATCCACTAGAGGATGGAGGTTCTCCCTGGCTCACTTTTTGCTGTTAACATATTTATAAAAACTTTTCTTATTATCCCTTACGACATTGGCCAGCTTGACAACTTCAGCATAAAGTTGCTTTTTTAAAAGTTTTTTGTCCCAAACATCTGTTCACCCCAGGAGGCCTGGGAGTGTAAAGATTTGGTGGGCAAGATCTGGGGTTATGTCAGGCTCTTCCATGAGTATGGTGTGATATTACTGGCAGCTTCAGGTGTAATAAGAAAAGTGGAGTGCTGTGATTTTGCCTTTTCATGTCTTGCAGGTTTAAGGACCATTCCTGTCCCCTTCTGCTGTCTAGAGCTATTCCCTGGTGCTCTCCAGGACACCCAGATTCTTCATCCTCCTGAGCTGACACAGACCCTGTTTGTCATGCCTGGTATAACACCTTTACAGTGTGAAATGAACACAGCTTTTACAAGCCTGGCTTTGTTAGGCAAAATTGCAAGCCCCCACAGGTCACTTAATTGCAGTCCACTGATTAGGAGTTTGCTTCTAGCACAAAGCTTTCTTCCACTTATTTCTGCCCATTCCCCAGCCTGCCAGACCTCACAGAAGGGATGGGAAGAACTGGGAATGACGCACTTTGCAGTACATGCAAGCCTGCCATATTTCCCTTCCTGAGCAGAAAAATTGCACAGAAGCCTGCTTCTTCATGTCATCCACCACACTTTGCTTGTGCACTGGCCCTCCTCCCAGTCCCACAGCCTCCACGCAGCTCTCCCCATCCCACAACTCAACACAGCCCTCTGCAGCCTTGCAGCAACATGGGCCAGATGCATCTGCTGTCCCGTGTGCCTGGGCCGTGCTGTGTCTCATCCTGGAGCTGAAGGTCCATGGGATCCTTTTAGACTGGAGTGTGAGGTGGACCCGAAGGGAGCTTCCCAGGCTCTGTGGACCTACACAAAGAGTCTCTGATACCATGCTCGGGCTGCAATGGTAGCCAGGAGCACACAACACCTCCAGCCCTGGTACGGTAGCCTAGCCGAGGCAGGGGCCCCTGGCAGCCTTATGTCCTGTAGGCACTGGTCATCACCATGCACGCAGGACAAAAGTCATCTTCAAACAGCTTTTGAAAGAAACCATTTTTCAGCTTGTGAGGAACCTGGCTATTAACTTGAGCTGTGAAAATGAGGACACTAGCTCTGCTTTCCTGGCTCCCTCCTCGCAGGGCTGGGCCAAGTCAGCCATGCCCAGCAGGAGCTGCAGTGCAGCTCTTCCCGGGAGCAGCGAGAAAGGCTCAGCCCCAGCCCCAGCTCTCTCCTAAGGGAGGAGGGATCCACAGGGCTTTCTTCATACCAGAGCCTCACGCCGTGCTCCACCTCCAGGGAAAAGCGCAGGTTACTCAGCAAAATGTAGGAGCAGTCAGTATTGCCTTTTGCCTCCGTTACAGCCAGGTGTGCTGCTGACCTAGCATCATGCGGTATTTATCACCTTGTATTTTATTGCATTCAGGGTCATCCGTGCAATTATTTTGCCTGACAGTGATGGCAATACTGAGGTTTAAATGCATAAAAGTATGTTTATGAACATATAAAAGTAGATTTGAGTGTGTCTCTGTATGTTTCCCTTTTATATCTCATTGAAAGTCTAGTATAAATCATTTCCCACAAAGCTGTTGTTGTCAAGGCTAGAAACCATAGCTTTTCCCATCCTAGAGTAAACACAGTCCTCCCTGTCTGTGTGTGTGCGTGCACATGCATACTCATACCCATTCCCATATCCGTACACATACCCATACCCCTGTATCTATCATTACAGTTTAAGGGAAATGAACCACAAAGCAGTCATTAGTGATTTTCTAACACCAGGTCACAAAACAAATAGCCCCAGTGCCTCGGACTCTATGGTACCTGCAGGTTAAAAGCCAGAATTAGCACATCATTCAATCTTAGAAACATGGTGCAAAAGAGGAAAGGAGTCTTCAGTATAGAGGAGGAGGATGCATACATTTACACACACACACACACACACACACCCCAAGGCTGTTTCCAAATTGGAGAGTATGGAGAAAGAAAGGTGGGCTACCGGCTCCTCATTGCCTTAAAGGCAGCAGCAAACATAAACAATAAAACAACATGGGAGAAATTAGGAAGCATGGGGATGGGTTGTCCCAGTGTAGGGGCTCTCTTGCACTTCAAAGGCAACGAAGTATGTGAGGCAGTAGTAACTCTAGTCCCTGGGGTGGTAATATTTGAACATATACTGCTCATATCAAATTAGAATTGGTTTAAAGTCTGGGCAGTCTTGCTGCAAGAGGTCACAGGTTTCTTCTTCCAGCATCCCATTCCCAGTTACTGGGAGCGTTTGGACCAGCTCTGTATGTGACAAAGTAGAGATGTGTCTGACATTAGCAGCGGGATCCCAGCAGCACGATTGTTTCCATCTGCTGGATGTGTGAAGAGGAGCAGGGCAGGGGAAAGCGATGACTAAAAGGTAAATGCGCATAACTGAATTTTCCTCAGTTAAGGGCAGCAGACCTGTGAACATCTGATGCCGAGGGCTGCCCATACCCTGAGCAAGTGCATCATGAAACTGGATCCTTCCCCCTCTCTTCCCTCCTCGCCTCCCCCATCACCCTCAGGCAGGAGGCTTTGCGGGTTTGTTCTCACTGAAGTGACCAATCACCCTCCTTGAGTGTGAATGGAAGTGGGGTTAAGTCCATACTGAGCACCTTTGAAAAATCCCACTTGGAATTAATTTAGTTATTCAATTAAGTATTAATTATGGGATCTTTTTAGCTGAAGAAAATCCCTTACTGTCATTTCATCAAAGGGTAGATTATGGTGCCTTAGTTCCCCCAAGCATCCTCTGTTGCATTTCATCTTCTGATGTATTTTCTCACAGTTACAGTCTGTAGAAAAGAACTACATTGTAAAATAAAATTCCAGAGATGAGGAATGGCACAATTTCTAAACATCATACAACAGTGATGTTAAAGTGCTAATAATCTCTTTCTCAATACTCTGAAGGGATCAAAACAAGAGTTGGGGAGATCTGCAATTTAAAAAATAAGAGACCCAGAAAAAGCACAGATGAAAAGAGTAAATGTAGACATGCAGCTTCATGTGGCATCACCCTGATCCCTTTTATACAAGGAGCAACAGAACTTTATGTCTGGAATATTTATTTGTCTCCAACAAGTGACCCCTGATGTGACCCCAGGGAGCCGTATCTGAGACATCAGCTGAGGGACTTAGGTGGATTTGGATGCCTCCTGTGATGTCTCACTTCAGGAGAATGATGAGTGATTCAGGCCACCCACTTGCTAGATTTTGTCCACCTTGCAAACAGTGGTGAAACATAGCTGGTTTCCAAGAGCAGTGGAAGCCTCTGCCTTTGCTCCTCTCCAGCTACCAGGCTCTCAGGGAGTGGTAGAAGGCTGCGAGGCTGAAGAGACACATCTGTGAAATAGAGCCTTGTTTTGTGCATATATATACATATATATATGCACATACACAAGGATATAACAAAAAGATCAAGAGTTATTACTTTTCATAGTACCCAACTGCTCCTTAATAAAGATACGGGGCTGATTGCCCTCGTGAAGGTTTGACTTCTGCAAAGTGTATTTATTTCATTTTCCAAGAGCAAAGTAGGCTATTGTTTCAATATTTGAAATAATTTCAATGTATTTTCAATACTATTTGTGTGAATTCTGCAAATCTAATTTCTAATACACTCAGACACCTCCCCAGGACATTTTTGGCCTCAGAGTTTCAGACAGAAGCCTCTGTGACCAGCTGAGGTCATCTCTGCCTTTCTTACATGGACTACCTGGGAACTTGCATCTGCGTAAAGTCATTTGGCATACAGAAAACTCAGGTCCAAAGAGGAGCTTAATTTGTCTGCCCATGCTGACAGCGTGCTTAGCTCACTCAGACTGGACTGCATTTAGCAACAACTGCTTTGGTGATTTTACCACCTCACTTTTACACAGCTCCTGTGGGAAAACATGCTCACCCAAGACAGTGGAGGCTGATTCCAGACCTTCCTCCACTCAAATAGGGGGTTTGACCCCCCTCTGTTACAGAGTTGGGGATTGATGCTTTCAGGGGAGAGGACCTTCCACCTCTCCTCCAGACCATCAACCATTTTGGAGGCAAAACTAGACCCAACAAGACAAAGTCTCTAGCACTTAGGGTGGGGAGCCGGGGAGATAAATCCTGGCACAGCGCTTACTGGTGCTCCCCGGATTAATCCTCTTTCTTATACAGTGATTTTCTGCACCACACAACATCAGTGCTAACCTGCTTTAGTTTTTGTATTTGGAAAGCTGCAAAAGAATGGAAAATTATGAAGTCTTGAGATCCAGGTAGAGCTTGGAATAGCAATTGTTCATCCAAATGAATCTAAGTCAGGATTTGCTCTTTAATTCTTCCTAGAAAAAATATCAGATTTATATATGTAGATTACTTTGGAATGTGATTAACTGGTTTTAATATTTCATTTTCATGACATGTACTGCTGGTTAGCATCTAAAGGAAGAATTAATTCTGACTCAGACAAATGATAGATGTCCTTTTGTCTTTTCATACGTGGTTTTTGACTGCTAGACCACTCCGAAATGGTCTATTAAAAATAAAAAAAATTAAAAAATCACAACAAAGCATTTTGCAATATGCATTCTTGATGCAGGCCAAACAAGGTTACTTATTTTCATTAGTGTACTCTGATCTTTTGTATCTTGATGTACAGAAAGCATCTCTTCATATCATAAAACCATCAAGAACCATTTTCAGTGCATTAGCCTGCTTCCTAACATATTTTGCAGACTAGTGATTACCTGTCCTCTCTCTTTTGAATCATAGATAAAGATTGTGACCCCTTGCTTGCAAAATAAAAGGGATAGACTCACCATTTGGATTTCCAACCAGCTTATTTGTACATGTGCAACACAGCAAACTTACTGGGCTGCTACATCCCAACACAGCCTGATGCACTTTTGTAAGATTATCTGTTTCAATACCTGTTAGCTATAAAGCAATCTATCTTAGAAGGCTGCTAGTCGCTTTTATGCTGGATATCATCTTTTTTTCTTTTTCCACAGCCCTTGTATTTTATATAACTACAGAGTCAAAGAAAGTAAGACACATCCTCCTCCCCACCCCCCCTTACACCGACCTTCTTAATGGCATTTGGATTTTTCAAAAATACTTATGGCCCAAGTCAGAGGGAAAAATCCTTGCTAAGCAGGCCTCTGTTTCCTAGAGGGTTTAATCCCATTTCACAAATTCAGTAAGAAACCCCTGCCTTTAAACATGTAGGACCTGGCACTGAAAAACCGCTTGCCCACAGAAGGGAGCTCTCTCTTCCCATATCAGGTCCTAAGAACTCAGATTAGACACACAGAGCAGCAGAGCATCGGGCTATTCCTACAAGACAGCAACCTCTGTTCTTTTATTTTTCTCTTCCTTCCCAAAAATATTCTGGCTGCAATCTACACAGTCCTGCCTGAGCTTCAGGTTTTCATGGTAGATCTGCAAGGACTTGGCAAATAGGTCTCCTCTAAGGCTCACGTGAAGGCCCAGCACACCCCGGGGTGTACCATGGATGCCAATGAACTTCTCCTCTCCATTATTGCCACAAGCATTCTGCCAGTACTCTATCAAAGCCCTGATAAAGGCTGGTAGGAGACAGCCAGACTCAGGATCTCGTCTGGTAGAAGTCCTCCGAGATCAGAGGGCAAGGTGAGGTGTAAGGAAAGTCAGTGGCGACATCCCCAGAAAAGCAGTGAGTTCTTCAGGTTTATGATTCGTATGAGGCTTGAACCAGCAAACCAGTTTTATATCTATGCAGTGTTAAGTGCTTAATAGACCCTCTGAAACTGGGAACAGAATAATTCAAATTTGCTAGGTCATGGGGGCAAATCACAGATTATTTCTGATAGGCACAAAATGCTTTGGCATTTTAAGGCTTTTCTTACAAGCAAAGGGTACCAGCAAGGGTCTTGTGTTTCCCTCTGGTCTCCATGAGTGCAATCCCTCCAACCGAAATGTAGCACCACCACTGCTGGGGCGGGTGGCTTTCAAAAGTAAGCCAAGCTGGATTCAGAAACTTCATCAAAAGAAAAGCAGGCGTAGGGTGGTGACAGTTGAAGGTCTGTATCACATCTCATCTTGAGCAAACCACAGGACGGTCACACCTGAGCCAGCCTTTCTGTGAGGGAAGGTGGTGCTTGAAGGGTGAGGCACAGGGAGATTCGAGTCCCAGTGAGAGGATGCTTTAGCAAAGAAAAAGCCCCTTAACGTTATCTGGACAACTAGACATTGCCCTCTCTGTTGTTCAGTTTAAGAAGCACATACATGGTAGTCTGGCTTGAAACACAAGGCCTAAGTTCCCAGAGTGATGTCAGGCTAAGAAATCAGGAAGCCATTTAATCTCCAAGTGCCATTTAGACTCTTTTCACCATGAGCCACATCTTGTAGTTTCTACCTGAAACCTCATTTTCTTTTGCTTCAATACGCCTCCTGAATTTTAATGAGTAGCACCTGGGTGCTTCATTCAGCACTTAGTTCCCTAAAACACTGATAAAAAGTATCAAAATAGAGATTTATAAGTGACTTCAGGGAATTTGGTTTTGAGGAATAGCTCCTCCTTTTCTTAAATGTTAATAAGAAGATTGCCTGACAAAGCCAAGAGGAGAATTTGAAAATTTGATTCATTGTTTAATATTCAGTTCTATATTTACAAGTATGTTTCGTCTTGTCATTCATATTTTCTGTTATATTCCTTCTGTGCATTTATTCAGCCTAACAGTTAAATTGGGTAATGTTGAATTCACCTCAACATTTATGCCTGGCAACAGCCTTTGCAGTCACAAGGCGATGATTTCATTAGAGGAACCGAGCAAAAGTGGAAGGAATGTGGGGTGTGAGAGGGAGGAAAAAAAAAGCTTTTGTTGAAACATGAATATCTTCTGTGAGACCAATTTGAGCAATTATAGCTCTGGCACTGTGATAGCGGGGGGATGTGGGAATAAATACCAGCCAAGCTCTTCTTTCACTATAAATATTCTCTTTTTTCCTAAATCAGCTCAGGCATGGTCTCTGCTCAAACCCCTCCTCTCTCCTTACCAGAGGGCGGTGATCGGGGCCATGCCACTCTGCCACGTCCCACCCCAGCCAGCAGAGCCGCTTGCAGCCATGCAGAAGCGCCGCAAATCGTCACCCGAATTTTGTGTCACAGCCCCTCGGCATCCCATTTTGCACCGGCAAAGGAGGCCAGTGGTAGCACAACCCGGGGGGAGGTGATGCTGGCTATAGCAGTTACCCTTCAAACATTCCCCATTCCTTAGATAACTGCATAGCATTGCCTGTGTGCAGCAGGCTCTATACCCATGCTTAGAGGTCACACATATTTTGCAGTATAGTTACTTGGTTATCAAAGGTATTGCTGATGTTTTGGATAAGGACTGGAATTTTCTATATATAATTAACAGTAGGGTGTGGTGCTTTTTTGGATAATGGGATTTTTAGATGCTGGAGGTTGAAAGAGAGTGGAAAAGGGGCGCACATATGATCTTTCATATAAAGTAGTCTGGTGATAATGCCCAGCTCACGCTCCCTTCACTCGCCCTTTGATGTTCAGACTAGGCATCAGATGTGAAAAGTATGACTGACAGTGCTGAAACAACGCATGGTGTCTAATGAGTTCACTGGGGCTCATCACTCCCGGTTTTGACATTTTAATCTGAGCCCCTCAGCTTCTAACAGTTTGATTCACTCTTTTGCTTGCCCACAGCTCTGTGTTGTTGAAACCAGCTGTCTCCAAGTCACCTCCGGAAGACAGAGATGGTCCTTCCCGTGCATCACAAACCTCTCTTTACTGGCATCTGCGTGTGTACCTGTCCCCCATCGCTTTCCACTACTGACTGCCACCCTGCTCCAGGATTTGGCTTGCAAGGTCAGCATCTGTCACCTGCCTGCCTTCACATCCCATGCATATCATCATGAGGAGGCAGCGGCAAAGGAATTTGGCTTTGCCTGAGAAGCCACAGTATAACTCCTGTGTAGACCACAGGATTATCGCCCTCACTGGCAGATCCTTGGGGATCCCCTGCAACACCAGTGCGCATCCTCAAGTTGCTGCATATGGCATTTGCTGCAGACAGACTGGATGGCGTTGAATAGTTGGACCAAACACTGGGCTTGGGTAAGACTTCCCCCTCCTTACCATGGGGCCCTGCCAGACATTGCTGCTCCAACTTGTCCCAGAGAATAACTGTAGGACCATGCACATGGATGCTACTGAGGGGTAAGAAGTGCACTGACTGTGAATCCTTACACGGCAAAGATGCTTTCAACATCTTCATGACTTCTCTCAAAAAAATGGCTTAGCTGGGTTTATGTGAACATCACAGACATATTGCTGACTGACCAGATATACTGCTGTTTAAGGAGGTGAGAACTGTGATACGTTATGTTTGTTCCTTGCAGTCACAAGAGACTATGAATGAACCTTCCTAAAACCTCATGTTAACAGAGGAGGGACAGAGTTTCTCTGCAAATACCATTCCAAAACTTGGGATGCTTTGTTATTTTGAGATCCTTTCACTCTATCAATCACTGCAACTCATTCAGCTCCTTGAGGCATTTATTTCTGCAATGGTCCTACAGGGGAAAGCAGCTCATGACCTCAATTGCTCCTTACTGAGAAGCACTGGCTACCCCTGTTCTGCAGGACCCCGCAGCTCTGATGGCCTGGCTGTGGGACAGCTTCACCTACAGGTGAGGTCTGGGCTCATGCTAACCCTGCCACAGCCTCCTACATCCCTGTGTGCCCACAAATGATGCATGGGCTTATGGACCAGCCAAGAGCTGCGCCATTCCCCAAGCACCCGCCAAGCCAGATGGTGAGTCAACCAGGACCCCAAGTAGCAGATCATTAGGTAAATTGAAACACAGCCTTTGTGCTCCAGTGGATAATGCTGGGACTCAAACTCTGCCTCGAACTTCCTATGGGCACGTCAGTGTGATTCCCCTGTGTCTGGGATCGCCTGCCTTTAAAAGGCAAAATGATGCTCCATGGCCTAAGAGCTATAGACAAAAATAAGTCCTAGGTTTGGTCATTTGTTTGGTGGCTCTGGCTCTGTACACCAACAGGTCTACCCAAGTTAAGAAAAGACTCCGTTTAGTACGTGTCATTTTAATCTTTGATTAGTTTTTAGTGTTTGAATAATGGCTTTAGTGACAGATGTGATGTGTCACATTTCCAGGCTTTTAGAGGGCAATAATGAGTCTCATGACCTTTCGCTTCTCCAGAGTCGCTCAGTCACTGAACTCTGATGCTGCACGCTGCAAATAATCATTTCAGTGGGCTAGGGCTGGGCAATCCCAGCACAATATTTCATATCCAGTTCACTTTTCAATGATTTATTTGTAATTTCTGCTAAACCACAGTTAAAGTTACCCAGCGCTTGGCTGCTAGATCAGTAACAGATAACCCTTGCCAACAACAGAGTTTGTTCTGAAGGCAAATATAACTGGGAGACTGAGAATAAATTGGTAGGTTAAGAGGTTGTATGTGGGAACTGATGCCCATCCTCTGTCCGAACGCCAGCTTCCAGAGTACAGTGATGTCATCCAGCTGACCTTCCTCTTTTCCCCTGCTGCCCCTGGCCTAAAGTAAAAGCATCTCTCTGTAGTCTGAGCTGAGCCTGAAAAAGAAGAAACTCACAAAAATATCCTTTCAGAAAAAAGAAAGGCTTCTTAAAAACAAGTCCTCCTGCTTTCGCCTTTGTCACAGCCCACGCGTCGGTACCAGTACCCTCGAGGGCCCCAGGGTATTTTACGCTTTAGCTCTCAGATCCCATCCAGCCTGGTTAGTCCTGTCCTCGCTGCAGTTGCACGCTGGGAGCACCAGCCTCACCTCGGGTGACTTCTTGGGAGCCTTCCCCCAGTAGCAGCATCCTGGTCCCCCCTCTGCTGTGGCAGGCACGTCTCTAGGAGTTGCACTCCTCGCAGTGGCAGGAGAGGATGTAGCGGTAGGTGGCAGTGAGACGCATGCCCCCTGAGCATCGCAACCGCATGGCCTTCAGCTTGGAGGTCTGGGGCCGGCAGCAATGGCAGGTGGAGCGGAAAGGCTGCTTCAGGACGGTGCTGAAAGAAACCATAGGCTCCGAGCGTGACGTCTGGCTGCAGCGCCCTTCGCAGCGAGCCAGCAGCACCATCTGCAAAGGAAGAGAGACGGGTTTAGGAAATGTGCCCCCCATGGCTGCCAGCGTGCAGCTAACACCAGCAGATGGGTACCTCCTTCCAGTCTGGCTGGTCTTTCTTCACTTACTGCCTCTCCCCACCTCGGCGAGGCCACCCAGCCCCACAGAGTGCATTGCTCCCGAGCTGCGTCTGGGAGAACTGTGGGCTGGAGGGGAAGGGAGTCTCCTCTGGGAGTCCCAGGCACCAACACTGATAAGGGCTACGGGGCCTGGTATTCTAAAAGCTGCCCTCAGGGCTCCAAATTATCACATCCAGCCCTGCTTTCCAGGCACAGTGACTGCAACTGTGACTTGCTGACCCCAGATTTATGGCAGCCGAGCCCTCAAATCACCAGCCAGACCCGTACTTTGGTTGGATACTTTCCAATGGTTTGAGTGTATACTGGTGATCAGCAGAACTGGTCCTCGGGGCCAGTGAATGTCTCAGGCTTAGATATATAAACATGTAAAGTAGAAATGTAAGGAAGATGCTCAGTTTATTGCTTCTAAAGAAGTAAGCTTCTAGCTTCTTTTACAAAGATCATCTTGAATATGTATTTGCAATTATATGTGTGTGTATACATATATAATTGTGACAGATGTACCTGTATAAAAAGCACTGTACAGTGTAAGGCAGTGAAAATGTAAACAAGATTATCTCATTGCCAAACATGAGGGTTCACTACTGAGATTTTCCACAGGCAGTGCAGGCTCCATGGTTCTTCTCCTCCTGAGTTCACCGACTGAGCTGTGACCAGAGGAAGGAACCTTGCACAGTGAGAGGCACTAAGGAAGCAGAGCCCCCAGGGCATCACCTACTTCCCTTCCCAACAGCCCCTTGTTGAGCAGAGGAGATGGGCAGAGTCTCCTAAGCTCTACAGAAAATATGGAAAGGATCTTCTAAAGCTCAGGAAACCATGAAACAGCTGCTATCGCCTTGATAACGGGATAAAGTGTTGGACAAGTTTCAACAAACTCTTCCGCCTTCATGGGGAATTAAATATTATTTAAGTCCAGATCAGCTATTTCTCATTAACCAACACAAACTTCAAAAATCAACTTGTTTTATCACCCCAACGAGTTCAAAATATGGCAGAGGTGAGAAAATAAGCAATAAAGCAGTCATAAGTCTAGCCTATAACCAAGGAAGAAAATTACATTTTAACCATGCTGCCCATATCTCATGTTTTTTCCAGACAATCTAAAAGGATAACTACGGATATGGCAGCAAGTATTTTACAATATTAAACACTTCTGAGCTTCTTTCATTACACATGTTCAATTGGCTGCAAATCTCCAAGTCTTGCAAGCAGGTATGTCAAATGTTTTGTCTTTAGTCAGAATCATGAGGAAAGATGAGAGAGAAAGGCAAGACAGAATATTCCTGGTATAAAGTAGGAAATACCAGCTCTGCCTGTGTCCACGGGAAAACCACTAGTCATCCATAAAGAACATACTTCGTACAGTGCTTGAAAACGGCTCTTCCAAGAGTAATTCCATGCTAAATGGTTTCCTTGGAAATGTATTAAAATATTAAGAAGTACACTTCAGTCAACACAGACAGATCACAAGGAAGATGTCTTCATGAGCTGATGATCGGGGTTGGTACAGTCTTGTTGCTTGGCTTGATTAAGAGATGGATTCTTGTGTCTCTCCAATAAATTCACCATTCTTCATGATTTGTAGCATAAATTTATGGTCCCTTTCCTGTGATGCTGCCTTCTCATAAGCAAATTCACTTTAGCTGTTAGTAGTAATGTGGTGGGAAGAGAATTTCAGCGTACTGTTGAGCCACACACTGGCTTTAGATGTATCAGCTATGTCAAGCTCCTTGATACCAGTGTCTTTAGTGTAAAGATCCACTTTTGTCCCCTGCTAAACAAAACTCACTTCCCATAGTGACAGGCAGGCAGCTGGTGAAGAGCTTCAAGGAAAGACAGAAGATTGCGACATTTTAAAAAGTTTCCTTCCCTGCATCTTGACAGCTCTCTTTAGGTCCCCCACTTGGACCAGGTCACTGGACTGTGAGCATGCTGTCACAGGCTATTCCCATGCATTCGGCTGAAGAGGAGTGTGAAGAGCAATCTGATGGCAGCTGGCAGCTGCTCAAAGGGGAGTTGCAAGGACACTGGAGCCAAACACTCCTCAGGAGTGGCAACAGGGGATGTGCAACGGCCACAGGTTGCTTTTGGGGAGGTTCAGAGGACCTCCAGAATCCCTTCCAACCAACATTTCTATGATGCTGTGATTTCAGCCCAAATGTGACATTGCTGTGTGGTGCAGGTGACTTCTAGTGGTTGATGCTTCTGGAGCCGGAACTGTCAGTCACTTCTGGTACCGTTACCCTAAGGACTTTTTATGGAGCACATCTGCTTCTGTATCTGCAGGTACTTTCAAAAATGCCAGGAAAAAAACCAACCCCATAGGAACAGGATTAAAGACTACAGTGCAGCAGTGTAATTATAGGGCAGAATTATCTGATGTGCCAATATCTGTGTCTGAATACATTTCTTATGAACAGCGAGCTTTCTCATGCAAAACCAGTCAATATTTCTTCAATGGGCAACTGCATTTATAATTGTTTAGTAAGCCTTGTCTTTAAAAACATGTTTTATTCGGTGGAGACTCTAATGTTAATCTCAGATTTTGCTGGCTACTTAGTTTTTCATAAGGGTACAGTCAGTATTCATATCATGTAAAATTACACAGTGTTGGTTTTATGCCTTGTTTTTGGATGACTGTAAATTTTTATAAATGGCACAGCACCATGGATATCAAGTCAAACTTGAAGGATAAAAACATTTCAGATTTCCCATTTTGATAGCTTTCTAAACTTACGGGCTAACTTGAAGTCCTCAGCAAAATGTAACCTCCTCCTCATAAATCCAGAATAGCACCAGTGGATTTTGGCAGGTGTGCAAATGAGCTGGAAATAGCATGTACTTTAAACGCTTTGCTTTGCCATTTAATCAATCGCACCAGCTGCTTATTGCATCGTATACTATAGTACAATAGAGATTATCGCCTAAATAATTAGTAATGCTATGATGCCATAGCACAGTAATACAGTGGGTGTATATATAGTAAAAACTTGTGGGTATTTTATAACCTGATACGCGTGCCCCTTGGCTTCCCTCGTCCCCCGCACATGTAAGCCTGTGCGTGTCACCTTGCAATGCTGGATCCGGAAGCGCGGCGCACTACAATGTGGGAACAGTGAGGGGTCTCACGGGCATGAGCAGCTAGGGAAAACCACATTTTCTTACTTAACATCAGCGGTCTCATAGGTATCTGGATGGCCACAAAAGAGAGCAACCTGAATCTGAGGCAATATTTGACTCTGATCATTTGGGCTGTGCTCTGGAAATTCAGAAGTTGTGAACTGGTTTGATATTAAGAGTGTTTGTAGTCCTCTTCTGCAGCAAGCTGAGGCCCAAAAGCAGATGGGCTGAGATGAATGAGAGCAGACTTTCACATGGTATCTGTGGCCTGGCTGCAAGCAGGCGTTACTGAAAATCTCTTGAGCTACCTCAAGAGCAAACGTCTTCAAACATTTGCTAAATCTTTCTTCATCTGGTCCGTGTCTCTCTGGGCTGGATTCTTTAGTGCGAGGCTGTCAGCGGTAGCGCTCTTCTGGCACATCTGGAGGAAGCACTTGTGACAGCCAATATTATAATTTAGGGGGCTCTGGTTGCAGCGGCGAGGTGATCCGGCACATGGAAGACCAGTGGGTGTCCGTGACAGAGGTCATCAGAATCCAATATGGTCAGGAAAGGCACTGCCCCATGAGCTGCCAGAAACATTTCCTTGAAGTCAAAGGAAAACGCTTTTTTGGGAACAAATGACCTTCTTCCATCCCTCCTTGGTGTCTTTTTTATACATGCTGTTACTATAATGGACTATGTTTCTGAAGGCTTTGGAAACCTGCTTTCAACATCTGCCTGAGGTCAAAAGCAAGAGGGATTTTAATGATTAAATTATATTGGGTGGATGTTTCCAAATGTAACAAAACTACTTCCCATGTGGGTACAATTGGCAGCCTCCACAGAGAAGCACTGTGGACATAATCCTTTCCTAACCAAGACAGACAGCAAACGTAATACATCTTGCCATCTCTGAAGCCATTTTTAACTTCTGTAATTTTATGCTGCACTAAAAGGGAAAACATAGGGAGTGAAAAAGGAGGGCTCGGTGGAACCAATATATCATGCCAAAAAAGTCTTTGCTTGACATCAATTGTCGGTCCAAGCTTCACGATGGAAACTCGGTGGAAACAAGAGGTACCACAGTTCTTACAGCTACTCCTGCAGAACCTTCCTTTTTTTGACTTGTTTGTTTTATCACAATATATATAGGTACAGACATTGTGTCTAATTTTCATTAGCAAGTCTAATATTGGTCTGTGTTTACATGCTACCTCCAGAACAGAAGCCATATGTCTAGCAGGATGATTCAGAACCCTGAGACCTTAAAAAAAAAAAAAAAAAAGCTCTTGATTTAACAAACAGGGAGAAGTTTTCTAGGGAATGTCAAAATTATTTCACTTGGTGTGGAAACTGTTTTCATTTTCCACTGCATGAGAAAGTCCATACAACTTGCGGTATTGTTAAAAAACTGTTCTTGAAACAGTTGTGGAATTTGGGAAGTCAAGAGATGTGATAATATTTTCAAACATGATTTTCATTAAAGGCTTAATTTAAAAAAAGTCACTGACATTTTTGCAGTCAGAGTTATGTCAACAGCTTTTTTGTCAAAGCTCAGTTTTGAAATAATATGGTTTCCATTACAATGCCCTTCCTGTTCTCATTTCCACCAGTCCTGCTCCTACAGGGCCCATTGCTTTTCTCTGTCATTAGCGGTGTTGAGTTGTCGTTGGGTTTCCTTCCTTCCTTCCTTCCTTCCTTGCTTCCTTTCTTTCCTCCTTCCTTCCTTCTTTCCTTCCTTCCATCCTTCTTTCTTTCCTTTCTTCCTTCCTCGGGCTGTGTAGGAAGCAATGCCCCAAGCAGGGAAGAAGAGCATGGCTGAGGGTGAGGCACAGGCTGACCGTGGGGCAGGCAGGAGTGCGTGGAGCCGTGGGTCTGGGAGGGGGGAGCAGCAGCCTCATGGTTAGAGCAAGGGCCAGCTGGGTAGAGCATCTCTCTCCTGGACCAAGCCATCATGGTAGCTATGGCTTCTCAGGTGTAATAGGTGATCCGAATTTCCGGGTGAGGGGAGGGCTGCTTAGCACCCCCCTGCCAGACTGTAACAAACACCCACTCCACCCATGCTTTTCACCTTTGCCTCGCGCTGGAGTCAACTGCAATAAAATCAATATTGCACCAAGAGATGCATCTATGCAGTTCTGTATGTTAATGCTGGAGTTTCCCAGATGGTAAGAAGGTCTATTCTAGCCTAAGAGCAAAACAACAGATCTCTCCTGCATCGCAAGTAATGTGCGATTTTACTGTTTGAACTCAGGAGCAGTAGGGCAAAAGCCTCTGATCTCCCCCCCACCTCCCATCGCTCTCTTACCCAACACAGGGCTGGCAAAAGTGTCAGTGCTGGCCCTTGTTCCCTTCTGTTAAGACAGGGATGTGGGTGCGTAAGGCAAAGCCACTTTCTGTGGGACAGAGGCGTGGCCCAAAGAGACCTTACGTCTGAATACGCACTGGGTTAACTCAGCCAGAACAAATTAGGAAGATGAAAGGGACCAGCAAGGATTTTCCCAGTTTTTCTCCCCATTCTTTTTCTCCATGCAGTGAAATAAATGACTGCAGGCTACATGAGCAGGCTACTAAACCATTTTGGCACAAATTTTTTCAGGCTTGAAATCTCAAATGAAAGGCAATCTTGAATTGCCTTCTGTTCCTAAGCCCTACAGTAAATATCCAATTGACATTCTGCATGGAAACAAAGGCCTGGAGACTAAATGGGGGAAAAAAATAGCAATGTTTTCTACATTCTGTTTTCATTACCATTTTAGAGCTTGATTCTTTATCTCAGCACTTGACCTCAAAAGTTGTAAGTTTACATACTCTGGATTAAAGACTCACTTGAAGGAGGGGGTGACTGGGATGATCTAAACTTCTAAACTACCCCATCTCCTTGGTGCTGGTGGCTGAGACCCTGACATGCTCCTTTGAACCCTATCATTCACTGTGTGTTAGCTCTACCATCACGGTGTTCTTTTCCTTTTGAGAAAGTGAAAAGAGGCTCAAGAGCCTTTCTCTCCAGCCCCAGTTCTGATGCACACACAGAGATGTCTCTACATCTGTATGTCTCCACAGCTGGATTTTGGTAGCAAGAAATTTGCGCAGAGAAAATCACCCCAAATGGCTCGTTTTAACAACTCTGCTGCTGCAGCACCCCGCTGCAAGGGGGCGAGGGTAGCCCTTACCTTTGAGCTACACTTGTACAGGGGGTGGCTGATGGAGTCGACGTAGTGATGCCTCATGCAGCGGCTGGGGTCGGAGTCGATCATGAAGGAACTGTCTGTTTTACTGTCCGTGTCTCCCATCATCGCCAGGAGTGAGAGCATGGAAATTGAAGCCGCAAGTACATGATTTCCCATTGTCGAGGAACTTCTCGCTGGTAACAGCAGAGGGAGGTAGAGTATTAAAAAAACTCTGAATACTGGCAGACAGTTCCTTTCCAGGATGGTGAGAAGTCTGGTTTAAGTCTCTTAGCTGTCATTCTTCTTCTCGAGTTGGAGTTTGTTGAGAGTGTAATCTGTCAAAGAATCTCCTGCGTAGCTGGAATAAAAACAACATAAATCACAATCCTGACCAAAAAGACCTCTGGAGAAAAACAGACATAAATAATATTAAAGCACACAGGATTTTTGCTAGCCAAAATATACGCTCTGAGCGAGCATCATTCCCACAGTAGGTAGAGTATATGTCATTAGGAAGGAGATGTCAAGGCCTTGTTACCTTAAGCATTGCTTTATCATTTTACTGTGGAGAACTTTTTGACTTTTAACATCACAAAGCGGTGCAACACCAATCTTTTTCACTTGGTGATGTCCCTAATGAGTTCCCCTCAAAACTGGTGATTAGTAACACATCAGAGATTTCTGCAAATTGAAAGGACTTGTGTATCCACTCAAAGCATCCAAGAGGAGTGAAGCTAGGCTGCCTCCTGCATTACAGATGGGAATTTCTGGCCTCGGTAGCCCATGGAAAGGCTGGAGGCAGGTTGACCCCTGGCTCCGGCGACTGCGTGTCAGTCTCCTGCAGCTGCTGTGCTGCAGGGACAAAGGGCACCCCCAGGATGGAGGAATTGCTGGGTGTCCGAGCCCAGGCACAAGCAAAGTGGTCCCCCGGAAAGCTTGCTGAGCACTGACCTGTGCTGCAAGGAGGACTACCTAGGTCTCTGGCTGCCCTGCCTTCCTGAGTACCAAACCCCCACTCACACATATGGGCATGCTTTACTGCCTTACTCACTGGGCTTCACTTGCTCAGTGTCAGTCTTTTCCCTGATAACTAAAGAGCAGCATCTGAAAAATACATTATATTCCATAACATCCAAGTACATCCTGGCTCTCAATTGGGGAAAAAATATATATTCAGCTGGAGTCATGTAGATATCCACCTGGGCACCAGGATTTCAGGCGCATGTCGGAGACCAGGAGATCACCCAGGAAACAGGCACAGGGCAGCCCCCGAAATGCTGCCCAGAGCTCTCTGCCCACAGGGAAAGGATGGCATCTCCCTGAGCTGCTTTATCCCAGCCCCTTGATCCTTCTCACAAAGACCGTAGTCCTACATGGGTGATTTAATTTCACTTTTAATACAAACAGCTATACCTTGAAAGACCTGTGAAAAGCTGAGAATTTAGACTATACCTAAATGTAGCCTGATAAAGCAAAGGACAGTCATAAGTAAAATTAAAAGCGTGAGGGCTTTCTGATAAAACAGTTCCATGGTCATGCAGAAATGCTCCCCCAGAGCCTTTTGCCTATTTAATGATGTGTGCCTTTATGGCCTTATACAAGCTTCTTTTGAAACTGTTTTCTGGTTTGCTGGTGATACTCTAACCTGGCTGATACTCATCTCCCAAACAGCCTGAAATTACGAGGCCTCCCCACCAGAGTGCTTGGTGATTTGTGTATTGCTTTATAGCTTGCTCAAATGCTTTTGCGAGAGGAGTGCATGGCAGTGAGAAGCACTTCCAGAGTTCATCCAAGTTGGGAGTCGGGACTTGTCACGCTGAAGTGGCATACAAAGTCTCATGCTGGGAAGAAATGTAATTAGGGATGCTCTGTGCATTAGACATTTTTTAAAGCCTTTTTTGGGTTTAAAACTATTGTCTGTGTGCCTTAAGTAGGAAAGGAAAAATTATATGACTGTGGATTTAATAGGCAATATGTTTTTCTCCGAGTCTGACCTATGACCTAGTATATTTTTCTCAAGCAAACGTTTTTCAGTGGATATGACACTAAAAAAATACTGTGTCTTTGCAGTATAAGGAGCTTAAACAACACCAAATGCTTAGGATCTCGGATACATTTATGCACAATCTTATTCATGTCAATAAATATCCCTCCAAACATTTTAGCAGGGTAAGAGAGAAATCTCTTGGTCATGGGAGCTGGGTCAGACTCCTTCCCAGAAATGAACTGTGCTGCTCTGGTTCATGCAGATGATGCCCAGGGATTATCTAACAAGAGGAGTGATGCACTTCTTTTTAAAAAATATTTAACCTTCTACCTACATTCCTATTCTTCTTTATAAAGAGGCTGACCAAAACACGCTGCTTGGCAAGGTCTCTCTCCAACATAGTTAATCAGTATTACACACCCAGTAATTCCCGCTCTGTCCAAATAAATTTACTTGATATTGGACGGTCTCATCTCATACAATATTACGTCCAGGAATCCCCATTTCCCACTCTCTCTGTCCCACTATTAATTTTGTGCTTCTATATCTTTCTGTGGTTTTGATCCGTATGATTTAATACAGTGAGAGAAATCTGGAGTCCTGGCTCGGCTTTCAAAGGCTTATCTCTCTAGTTTTCTTCAGGAAATAATTGGATGACATAGAGTCTGCCTCATGAAAACACTCTGAGAAAGCTGGAAAGAAGCAGGGAAAAATGTGAGAAAAGGAAGACGTCTGTACCTTCTTCAGGGTAAGCAGAGTGTAATACAAGAAGTATTAACACTTTCACAATCTTTTAAAATTGCCCTGATACTTCCCTGGCAAAGAAATGCAGTGGGCTTTAGTAACAAATCTTTGAAAGAAGAGAAAAGTTATGTTATCATATATTTGTTAGGAAAAAGAGAGACCACGGGTGTAAATTTGACCCATCTTTTGTGAAAAAAATATGTACAGTTGTTGATAGACATACTGGCAAAACGAGTGTGTAGGTGTCGGAAGCAGGGCTTGCAGACAACACGGGGCTGTTTGCACGTGCCAGTATCTCCTGACGTACCCATGTGAAGTATACACACACATTTTTCAAGTACATATGCCATATATAATTGAGAAAATGGGGAAAAAAAGTCTCACAGGGACATTTAAACACATAGAAGTTAGTGTGTAGATTTTTGATTGTGCAAAAAAAGTCTAAATATTTTCACTCAGGTACCTCACCGTGATGATGTATGTTGACATGACATTTTCCATTGCCAGCTGATACTGTGCAATGGCATTTCACTTTAAATTAGCGTTATTTTTTTTTTGAAGTCTGTATTCCTTTTGAAATGCTGTCTGAAATTATAAAACACTAGAGAGTACATGATAACAGGAGTGACGTGTAGCTTGCAGTCTGTTCTTCTGTCCAAACCCAGAAGCAAGTACACCTGTAATCATTGATCATTATAGCTCTGCTTACAATGACATTTCGTTTCATTTGGAAAATACACTTTTAAATCAAAACCAACAATTTCACATAAAATATTTTTTCTTTTATCTATTCTGTTTTTTACTCAGTTTCTTTTCATGTGAAAAACTGGTAAACAGCTCATCTGCCAAACTAACAAAAAGGAAGCTAAAATTCTTCCTCTCTATAACATCTTGTAAAGAAAAAGATGCAAAAGTGGCTTCATATTCTCAGGCTGAAAACTGGCTAGAAAAATATTTGGCCTAACAGGGGATGAAAATCACTACTTCCCATTTTTTTCAGAATTCACTGATATGGGCATTACACGTTGTTGGTAGTAGGCTATAGTGCCCTTTCCAGATAGCTAGTTTTCAGGAATTCATAGCGCCATAACATGCTAAAAGCTGCTACAGCTGTTACCTAAAACTGCTACAGCTGTTACCTAAAAACTGCAGGGAAAAATAGAAGACATCCCAAAGAAAGACCATGTGAATATACAATCCAAGACTGTGTTGCACATGGACATGGGGTAGAGTTAGGGTTATTTTTCCAATTTTATGTTGTTCTTAACTACTTTTTGAATGCTGAAGTGAAGATTTCTTATCATAGCCTCAATATCATTTAGAGACTGGTGAAGGTTAAGATTTTGTTTTGCTTTAAGGACAGAAGAAAATTCCATCATCTGGAATTATTTAGCCAGTCACTTTGTGAGAACGTAAACAGAAATTCCCTTTTTGCTATGTATCTTGGAAAAAATAAAAAGCTGAGCAATTCTCCAAAGGTCTATTGGATTTACACAGCTTTTACCCCGGAAGGTAGGAAGGGAGCAATGGAAAAGCTCATTTATGGCACATTTCTCCTTAGCTGTTCCCTGCTCCTGAGCCCCCTGAATTAGGCATGCACGTATGTTCAGCTTGGCCTTCGTTTGCTGTGCATTTTCCATGTTTGAGCCTCCTGCTTGACTAAGAGGGTACAATTCAAGTCACTCAATGCCTTTTCTGTTTCAGAAGCTGCCAAAATCCTTTTGGAGCAGCAGTGTGTATATATAACTAAGCCTGGCCTCGCATGCTGTGCATATTTAGTAAACACAATTACTTGGATCCTACCATGTGGTTCCCTCATTCTGAATTTGTTATGTAAACAGAAGAGTTACAAGACTACTCAGTTTCTCCAAAATCCAGCCCTAAAAAAGTGTCACTAATCCTATACGTGTATATATGTGTGTGTGCATGGTTCACTGCTGCTGTTCTGACAGAAACACCACCAAGATCTTTGTGAGACCAAAAGGGATTTCTCGAGAACTTTATCTAACCTGGAAAAGGTTAGGCCAGAAAGATGAGGATTTGGGGATTTTGCACTCCAAGGTCTGGACTGGAATGGAAATGACCGTGTTGCTCAAACTACACCATTGGGTTACACCAGGGTTTGTTCTGCAGGGCTAAACTCCCCGCTGCCACGAGAAGGTCCACAAAAGGGACAGGGGAGGGGAAGGGGGGGAGGAGAAATCTGTGCTGGAGATGACCCCCAGTCCGCTAGCCCCAGGCGCGGGGTAGCACTGCAGTGTCCCCGCTGCTGCCTGGCCACAGTGCTAGCATGGCCCACAGCCACCCATCACCAGGACTTCTGACTAATGTGTCTGTGCTCTCAGGGAACTTGGGGAACCGTCGTTCCTGCTTGGGCAATGAGTTGCCAAGGCCCCAGTGGGGCGGTCGGCTGGGGAGCCCCTGTGTACAGAGCTGCCCCATGTTCTACCACAGCTCCCAGCTGATGGCAGCAGCGGGTCTGCCCTTACTCCAGGACTACCCTTGTGAAGGGGTACGCCTCTCCCAAAGCCATGTGTTGGTCTGCGTGTCCACAGCCCGAGCCTTGCTCTAAGGCCACATCTCTGCTGGGACTTTAAAGCCCCCCCAGAGCGGCTCTCCAGTGCTGCAGCCACATGGCACGGCGTGGTCTGCTCCCAGATTTCCTCCGGCCTCCATGGCACTCAGAGGGCTTCCAGCCCACGCAACCACCCACACCGTGCCCAGGAACCACTTGGGAAGCTCTGTGTGCTGTGGGACAAAATCCTACGGGTCACCATTGGAGCAATTTAAGAGAACAGTTTATCTAGTAGGAGAGACAACCTAAGACGCTGTTCCTGATCCTGCTTTCTGTTGCATCAGCTCAGAGCCTTTATCAGCTCCAGTCTATGTTTTAGCTGTGTAAATAAATGCAGTCATCTTCTCATCTCGTTACTTTACTGTAGCCATTTCTGTCCCAGCAGCGAAGTGGCTGGCCTCCTGCATACGCTTTCAAAATCCTCGCTCCGCTCTGCAGCCGCCTTTCGAAACACCTGGCAAAGTCACCGAGCGGGCATGTGGCAGCCGGGAAGCAGCAGGTGAACACAGGGAACTCCAGTTGTTTGTGAAATGCCTCCCTGCAGCATGTCAACAGGTTCCTTCCCCTCCCGAGACAGGGCAAATACCAAACTAAATATTTTGAAGTGAGATCCTCACAGGTCTAAATAAGTGAAATGCTTCCTCGAGGCCTCATTTGTGCTAAATGAGTGTGTGCTCCGCTGACATCCAGCTGTGCCGAAGCTTGGCCCCTTTGACACCAGGGGGAACAGTCTCACCCGTCCTCCGGGAGCTCCATCCACCCGTCACGCAGCAGGTTGCAGGGCAGCAGGCGTGGGCGAGGGGGATGCCTGAATATCACGCACTCCTGGCCAGAGCTGGAGGGCAAGAGGAGAGGGGAAGGGAAAAGGGCAGTGGAAAGGAAAACAGGCTCGAAAGAAAGGACTTAAGATTCTCCATCTGGGTGTCCACAGGAGGGAAGCACATCTTCTGGTCCTACTGCAACTGCGCCATCCTACTGCCTGCCAGCCAGCAACTGCAGGGCACTGTCCCATAAAAACCAAGAAGAAAAAACAGATACTACCTCTGAGCAGTCCGAAATGTCAAACATGCTGATGGCAGTTGAGAGAAACTCCCGCACATCGTTCTCTGCTGTGAGGCTTTGCTTTTAATATTTCAGGAGATGAATACCGGTAACTGTAAGCAGGCTGAAAAAATAGGAAGACCGTGGCATTTGAAGCATACGAAACAGCATAGTAATTGCAGCAAATATAATGGAGGAATGCGCTGCTGCAAGCACCCCTGGGGGCATCAGCAGGCATGGGACTGGTTCCCCGGGCTTTGATGGGGCGGCTCGCGTAAGGCACCCCCTAAGCGTTCATGCGGCAGGGACCTCAGTGCATGAGGTAGAACAAATGAAGCTGAACAGCACTTGAACTGGCTGAGCTTCCCTCTCCTTCTGAAGTGCCCAAGAATATTTCCAGCCCTTCAGGTAGCTAAGGAGAGGGGGGAGCTAACAACGCCTTCCTGCCAGGCAGGTTTGAAATAACAAACTCTGGTAGGTAGTGCAAGCTGGCGCCCCACCAGCAGACAGGCACAGGCCAACGCGGAGAAAAGTTTTTTAATACACTCGCAAAGAATAACTGCCGGTGGACAAAAGAGCACTTGTGGTTTTATTCTTTCCTTTTCCTGCTTCCAGGAAACTTTAAATAGATTGATTAGAAGCACATATGGGATCTCTCTCTAATGAGCCAGTAGAACCATTTAATGGCGAGGTGATGCCAGCCTTGGATTTTTTTCTTTACTCTTGTGTCTCGCTGAATGTCAGAGTGGTCATGGTCTTGAGCCTGGGACAGGAGCTGAGAGGTTTTCCACTTGCTCATGCAGAGGATGCTGGGTGGGATCACCCCTCGGTGAAGCACCAGGCACAGAGCTGAGCTGTCTAGGGAAGGCCGCCCATCCCTCTCGGGAGGCAAACCAGCCAGGGTGGCTGCTGGCTAAAGTGCAAATATTCCCAGCCAAGCATTAGCTATAGGATTTGCTTCAGTAATTACCTCTACTTTAGTCTTATGACCCAACATGAGGAAAAACGACTCTTGGCTGAATGACAAGTTGCTGAGAGGTCTAGGGCATTCGGGCATGAGTCCTCTACCTGTTGTGAGTCTGTGACAAGCAGGTGGGAAGTTTTTGTTCTCTGTCTTTGTATTGCATGCCTGATGATTAGAGGTTGATTTAACATATTTCCTAGACAACTCAAAGGACTGTAGTTATCAATAGATGCAGGAGTAGGAATGGGTTTCTTATTCTTTAATACTAAGCAAAGGCATCCCTGCCACCAGGACCAGCAGAGAGGGCTACGCATGCTGGAGATGGCACACAATTGAAGGGGATTCTTTTCTCTTTTCTCACCCTAGGGGCAAAATCCTCTCTGCCTTTACACACAGGCAAAATTCAGACCATCATCCATACAACTTGGCCTCTGATCATTAGAGAACCTAAATATTTGGCTCACAGTAACAGTTTTATGTCTTCTAACAAGGGGAGCAGCGTTCCCCTAGGTCCCACTCTCTTTGAGCCGTGCTGCTATGACAGTAATGCGATTGTCACTGCCATGGTATGCTTAACCTTTGCCAAACCAGAGCTGAGGCATTAACTCAGATCTTCAACTCACATATCTTAAAGGGCAACGTAACCTGCGCTGCCTCTGCACTGCCAGACCAACGCAGTTTGCAGCTCAGTAATAATAAGCATGTAAATGTGACAAGCATAAGCCGTAACAATGATTGATGCAAATAGAAAAATAACAAAGAGAAGCTGAAAAATGGCGATGCCATCGGATTCCTAGGGCCGGGGTCTGCATGACACCAGCAGCCCCATACCCTGACACCAGAAGAAAGGCTAAACTCATCTGTGGTAGAAAGGATCTCCGTGCCACGCAACGAAATTCCAGCAAACAGGACAAGGACTGATGGTGTCTAGAAGTGGTAGTGCCACTGCTATCCAGATAATAGTCTGAATTAGATTATGTGAAAAAAGAAGGAATATATAGACGGCCAGCTGCTCAAAGGCTTACTACAACCTTGCTTTTATTGTTCTGCTAAGTTAGAGGTGGGGCATCAGAGGGATTCCTAACATACCACTACTGAGAAATTTTAATATGTTCCACACTGACACATATAAAAAGGAAATAACAGCTGATCATAGTCAGTGGAGACTGCAGCATCTCTTCATATGCATGGACAGAGGCCTGGGCAAAGTGGGGTGCTCTTGGCCAGGGAGACACCAACCTGACACCAGCTGAACCTTTCTCCTGCCACTGAGCCGAGTTGCAGTGAAAGGGCTGTCAAGCGGGAAGCGGGACAGCAGAAAAAAAAGGTGATCTGGGCATGGCTACTCACCCCATCCTGAGACACCAGGACATGGAGAAGGACAGGGGAGCTGAGAGGCTGCACATTTAACTCTGATGAAAAGAAACACATGTTTACACAACCGACAATGATCCGGTGGAACAAGATATCACAGAGGGCAAAAGTTTAGCTGGGCTCAGCAAAAGGACTTGTTATGTATGGGAGGGTTACAGTCGTAAGGGTTTTATTTGTAAAGAGGTTTTGGAAGGGTTATAAACTCTCAGGACTCTGAGTTCAGTCGACAGGGTTAGGGAAAAATCCTTCGCCACAGCAAGTTACCCCGTAGCTGCCTGCCATGGGGTCTCTATGCCTTCCTTTGATGTGGCCGCTTCCAGCCACGCTCAAGAGGTGGATTACTCAAATAACATGGGACCGCGGCACGGTCTCATGTAGCAAAACTTTTCTAAAAACTCATAGAGACGAGTCTCTCCTCATACTCAGCAGGACATTAGAGGCACAGGAATTTGTACTATTTGTCATACAACTATATAATATTTATAATTGTAATTACAATGGGAGTATTTGGGGGGAAAAAAAAAGGAGGGTTTTTTTTTCTTCTTTCAGCTAAACAAATAATCTGCCAGACTTACTGCAAAAACAAATGTCTCAGTGGCTTCATGCAAGCTTTGCACCATAGATAGTCAACTCCCTTCAAGGTCCAAGAACAACCTTGAGCACTTCCTAGTGCATCTGAGAGCAGACAAGCCCAGAAGGGGACACAGTCAGGGGAAATGGGGGATGAAGCCGACTCCAAGAGGACTCCTGTCAAATGAGTCACTGCAGGCATCGAAACCAGCCCCCAGGGAGGTGGCTTGCTTCCCTCCCACCTAGGCAAAAGAGATTGCAATCCTGGCAACTCAAACAAGCAAGAACATACAGGTGCTTTCACAAGCCTCGATGGCATGTGAGTGATTGTTCCGGTGGGGCAGGCGGCTTTGTGGATATCTGCCACACGTGGGTAGCTACCTGGGGTACTGCTACTGAGAACTGTACACAAGACTGTCCATAACAAGTACCCTGCTCTGTAAGGAGGAATCGCCGGCATACGTGCATTGATTAAAGCCAGGCGCCGTGCAAACCCCTACATGGGACAGCTTCAGGTAGAGATCTGAGCTTGTAACTAGAGCAATCAGCGGCAGCCCCTAATTACATCCCTTCACTAAGCTTGAAATGTCTGTTTCTTCCACATTGCTTTTAACTGGAAAATCTAAAAGCATCTTCTTATAATACCGGTTCATTATTCCAGCAAGAGCATGCCAATGTAGGTAGAAGCCACACTGGAAACCCCCGATTCGAGCTGGTAAGTAATTACTCACCAAATAGTTCTATTTAAGTCAAGGGAATTATTCATGTGTATAACTCCTCACAGATATGAGTAAGGTCCCACAGCCCAAGCAAAAGTGAGCATCGTTAGTCATTCAAAAGGAAAAAACCCACAAAAATAGAGGTCCTAAAACGTAGGTGTTCTTTTGAGAAAGGACAAATAACAGCACTGTTGGTATTACATCCGCATTTGCAGACCCCACCAGGCCGCTGGGTTGCTTCTATTAGAAAATAACTTTGCAATGAGGAACTGGTTTGCAGTGAATTCGTCCCCACTGTTGGTTTTAAATAATTGCTTGCCTGTCCTTTTCCAATACACAGAGTTCTCACCGCTCAGCCACTGGGACAGTTACAAAGCTTTAGGAACTGTTAGTGACATTTAGCATGTAGGAAACATTTTTTTCATCTTCAAAGAGCTGCAGAAACCTTAGCAAGTTACTTGTCGTGCCATCTGTCCCAGGCAGAAATAAGCAAGATGTGTTACGGGGAGGCCGGGGCGGGGGGGAAGTTTAAATGAACTTGAGGGGTAGGATAAGAAATCTGCCCGAAAGTCCCACAAGAATCAGTCCACACACGCTGTCTTGCAAATTCAGATTTGCCACAAGAAAATTACCGCCCCTGCCCCCCCCCCCCCCTCCCAGCACCCGCTCTGTGTGAGCCCGCGGTACTGGCACGACAGCAGTTAGCTAACACAGTACTGAGGTTGCTCTTCATATGGCTCAGCTCTGTTGCTCTGGGGTTTTTTTTTGCTACTGGACCCATTAATTTGAACTTCTACAGGATGAGTTCACTCACCTGAATCCTAGCAGGGAGACGGGGCTTTCTTCCGCAGCCAGGCTCTCTCAGGGCAGTCTCCGTTCCCGTGCCTCGCAATTACGCTAGACTGACACTTTATCACTGGGCTCATAACAGCGAAACTCTTCTTTTGTCCCAAAGGCAGAGAGCACAGTTATGCTGGTGCCGCCGGCGCTGATAGGCAGCCCAGCGATCTGCCAGCAAGCGGGGAGAGCCTCCCTCCCTCCTTCAGCAGGCGGTCCGGGGTCCTGCAGCATCCTCCTGTGTCAGCTACCGACTGCACAGCCACGCTGCATTACGTGTCACGCTGACGGGTTCAGCTACCTACTAAATATACCCCTCAGCGTTACAGCAAAAGCAAACACCGTGGCTTTCCTCACAGGTTTCAGCCAATCAAGAGTGTATATTAAATCTGTCCTAATCCATAACCAGCGCTGTCCAGTCCATAGTAAAGCTTCCCAGAAGTTTGGATAAATAATAATGTGCAAATTAAGAGTGCTCCTCCGAAGCATGACACACAAAGCTAGAAATAAATATTGCCTGTTGTTTCGAATTATTCTAAGCACTCCAGCAGATGACTGGCAAGGGAACAGCATGCATAAGTAGTGATAAAAGTAAACAGTCCAGCTTTAAACTAGCAGGCTTGCCTGTGTTCACAGAGCCCTATTGTAATGGGACAAAGAGGGTGCCGGCGATACCAGTGCTCTCTGGATGAATTCAGGGCAGAGTCCAGCACGTCCATTCACTCCGAAGCCCTACAGCTAGGACCAGCGCAGAGCTGCAGACATGAGCCCGGCACGCTCATGAGAATGGATGTTTCACCAAGCTGGTCGGAAGCACGCTGAGCTACCGATTTGCCTGTGTACAGGCATCCTTCAGATGGGAGAGACAGTCAAAGATAGAAGGGTAAGAGGGAAGCGCAGGTACCAGAGCTGTGCCGATTCCACATCAATGCATTTTCATTTAAATAATGGCACAAGGCAAACATGTGTTTGTCAGAGAAAGAAATCAAGCACTCAGTTTAAGTCCATGTAATACACATAATCTGGAGGAACCTCTTATTTGTGTGCTTACCTTTAGAAAATGCACGCTCCTTCCTCCCCTCAAACTCTTCGGAGAGCTAAAAAGAGGTCCTGTTACTTCCAAGTGCTTTTGTTCTTCTGTCCCTCTGTCACATGGCTTGCCTTTTATATTTGCAACACACAAAAGTTAGGGCTGTTGTTTAAGAGAGGGAGAGGGAGAGAGAGGGAATGTCAAATGGAAAAGTGCCATTGCAGTCATATATCAATCAGGGCAGCGGCAGCAGCAGCTCGCTGGCAAATGGGAATTCCACAGAAATGTGAAGCTCTTGTTATCTGAGAAATCACAAAACACCACCAGCCAAGCTCCCCTCTGCAGGAACAACTTATTATTGGCAAGCCAGGAAATAGAAGGAAATGTAGGCGCTTTTGTTGTTGTTGTTATTGTTTCGGATCTTGAGATACATACGCTGTGGCATATGTGAGCCAGTGGAATATAAATCCTGAATCAAATTCCTTCTTAAACAAATGCACTGTGTGCAGGATAAAGCAAAGCACTAAGAAGCAAGGTAATAGAGCTAAGGGAACAATCTGAAAGTAATGATTTAAAACATTTGATATCTCTTTGTACTTGGAAAATATCCATAGAGAAACTGCCTTTTCCCCAGATTACTCATTGATCTCCTTTTTCCTGACAGGTTTTTCTTAGAATTTTTTTAACTGTGATTGATCTCAGCTATCCTTAATTCAAGCTGTGCTGCTTTACTACGATTGGTCACCTAAATCACCTGACATTCCCCAGCTCTCCAGTTGGGTAAGCAGACAAGCATTTTGCTGTATAAATTCTTGTCTTCAAATCTGCTCCAGATAGCTCACCTTGAAATTCTGAAGTTTCTCTCAGAAGTTTTCTCACAAAAGCAGAGCTATTTAAACTTTCAAACAAACATTATCTTTCTGCTTTACCCACCTTCCTCTGAAGAATGCCAACTTTGAAAATGGTTATCCTTCAAACCTTTTACATAAATATTGCACCTTTTATGCAAAAATCTATTCCCTGAGGGACTGAAGGCAGACCCCATCCACTGGGAAACCCCACTTACAACAAGCACATCACAGCTCTGGGTGCACCAAACCCTCTTCTCCGTTTCCGCAGAAGAGCGCGTTTCACGTCCCTTTGCAGTGTCCCCTGGTCGTCCTGCGGCATTATGGGAAGAACAGATCTTAGCCGCTTAATGAAAAAATAGGTGACATAGCTGGCCACTCACAAGCTGGATCTGTTCAGAGGCACTGGCCAGCAGATGGACGGGGTCCTGTGTCGATTGTGTTTGAACTCTAAAAGAAAGTTGGTATTTGATGGATGATGTTATTAGCTAAATGTCTTATGTGGTATAAGATCAAAGAACAGATGGAAATTATGCCTTAAAAATAGAATAATCTAAAAGGGGAATGGCTTGTAGATGAGTAAGCATCATGGAAACAATAAAGGAGACATTCTTTGGCTTGCTTTGCTGCAGAGCCAGGTTTGGCCGGTGGGATAAACAAATGATCCACTTAGGACTGAGATTCTCAGGATGTGAGCTTTGCCACACATGTTTTCCCTCATATTCAGTGTTTATGTTGGTTTGCTCCTAAAGTCGATCCTGGGTTTCTCTCACCCACCAGATGTGTACCAGCTCCCTGCCACCCTCGCAGATGCCACCACAGTCACCCAGACTGGATGATGGCAGAGCTCACCAGCAGCGAGGGTGGGCTGAAACGTCACCAATGCTCTGGCACTACACTTTTACCTTAAACAGAGAGACTACACATCGCAATCTTTTTTAATTTAGCCAACACCCTCTTTTAGAACTAAGGGTATTGGCCCTTTGGTCATCATGCTGCCAGGTTGTCTCTCTTTTTCCATGGGAAAGAAAGTGTCTCACATACTCCAGTAGTTTGTACTGAAGACCTGCCATGTACAAGACAAAAGCCTGGCTAAGTACCTCCCAGATTAAATCCTCCAGGAGACAGTAGCTATCTTACACATGGTCCTTACTGAAAATGATGCTCAAGCTTTTTACTGGTGCAGCTTAGGTTTCCTGTCTTTGTGTCATCTACAGGAGACAATATATGCCTTAGTTATTTCTTGGGTGCTAAGCATACTTTAAATACTCAACAATTATCAATAATACCTCAAACAGTGGGTATTTTTGAGAAGCAGTGCTCAGCAGTTTGCTACCACAGTTACCAGTTCCTAATACAGGAAAATCTGCAGATAGTAGACTAAAATTTTTTCAAAAAATTAGAAGTGGCTTTCAGTTTTTTATCTTCAGCTTCAAGACCATGCTTGGCAGTAAGCGGGAGTTGATCGGCACTTAACTGACCTCCCAGGCTGGTGACTTATAAACTGACCCTCCCATTTGCGGTCTTCTGAATGAACTTATACATGACCACAAGCACAAGCACAAAAGTAGAAGCATCAAAGGTAGCCTCCCCCCACCTCGAGAACACTATGGCCCATAACTTTTTCATAGCTCTTCATAAATCTTCATCTCTCAACCACTGTGACTTAATACCACCCATAAAACCAGCCATTTTAAAGAAACAAATAAAAGTAGAAAGCACAGGAGCTCAGAGCTCAGTATTCAAAGATGATTAAACATCTGAGATAGCCCCAGATCTTAGATAAGATTTCCAGAAGGTCTAAGCTGTCCTGCTCCCATCAGTTTTGATCTGAATTCCCTTCAGAGAGAGTTTATCTCACTTAGCAGTAGTTCCTTGAAAACTAAGTTTATGCTGTCCCAGCAGCAAATGGAGAGTGTCCATCCCAAATTACTTTTAGATCAGGCTAGTTTCCGGTTGGCATCAATAACACTTTTTCCCTCTGTGAACAACCGAAGATAGTCTGCTGACTCAGTTGGACTAAATATCTTTTTTTTTTTATATAGGTAAAACTAGGTGAGAGAAATTCCTCCCTCAAGGACTCAGGCTGTAATTTTGAAGAGATAGAGATCCACCTCTGCATGGAGTTCTACCAGCCTCCCTGGTTCCATCCCCATGAAATGCATTGCAGACCAGCAACCCTAATTCACAGGTTTCCTTTTTCCACCACTGTATGACCTGCAAGACTCGTGTTTGTCCTCAGAAAAGCATTGCACTACCATTACCTGCAATTCAGCAGGACCAAATTGTCCTGTTGGCATCATCCAGCACCGTGTTGCTTACGCAAAGGAGCAGGATTTTACCTCTCCATCATGCACGTGTTGTGAAATGCATTCAGAATTCTGCAGCAAAATCAATCTTTCATTCTCACCTGAAGGATTTTGCAGTGCTGCCACTTTATAGTCTTCCCCAGGCAATTTTTACATCCTGAGGTGGTGGATAACAGACCCCCATATCATCAAATGTACTGTCAGAACGAGCACTACTTGGTATCTGTGCCAGTTGTGTCTGCAAAGACCATGAATGGAGTACACATACAAGGACAATATTTAAGTGTAGATATATGCTCATGCACAGACGTAAACGCGCACATTCTTGCTGCAAGCAGTTAGACGGAGTAGGATATATAGGAATGCGGTTCAGGGAAGGAAGATGCTTTGGGCCATTACTGAATTGATAAAGGGTGGTTTTTATTTGGGGCTTGGCTAGCGGTATTCTTTTCGTGGCTGGGAAGGTAGGAGGAACTGAAAGTATTGTAATTACAGTTGACAGTGACAAGCAACATAATACTTATATAATGAATATACACTTTATGGAGACAAGAGGTACCCAGAATTCTTAGAGGAAGTATTGTCTATCATTTTAATAATCAAAATAGCTATTAGGTAAATCATATTCCAGATAAATAAAATTACACACCCACATATATCAATACCCAGGACCAGGTGGCACAAAAGCCTGTTGAGGCACTCAGTGTTTTTCTGTCACCCTGTTGTGCATTCTCCCAGATTCATTTTGCAAGGATATTTAAATACCTAAACACATATATTCTTCTGTAACCTAAATGGGCCTCTTCTTTCAACGTTTATATGTATCCATGGATGTGTGTTGTTAAGGCACATATCCGGAAATGTTTATTCAGTGCCTTACACATTTGCCATTAATAAAGCAAGGCTCCCTTCATGTAGGTGATAAGGCTGCTCTGGAGAAGACTGTGAAAATTGGGTCTGAACTATTTGCTTATTCATGTTACCACAGAAGTTATTATATAGTTCACAGTCTATTGCCTTTGGGCTATACTTGGACCTCAGTTTGACTTGAAAATGTGGTTGCAGAAGGACCAGAAGTTGGTGTCCCCTGGTTCCTTCAGCAGGGAGTTGGAGCTGGTCACTTAGGGCTCCCCTGTGGTGTGCTGCCTACAAGTCAGAAATGGTGTTGGAGCATCAGTGCTTAGAAAAGACAAGCTTAGGAGCCTGAAAAAGGAAAACAATAGACCAAGGAGGGATCTTGGACAAGCAGGGGCTTGAACAGGTCTGTGGGAGAGAGGAGGGTGACAGTCAGGCAGGGGAAGGTTAGTATGAGTGATTCGAGCACATGAAGTTCCTGCTCTGTCCTCCTAATGAAAGGACAATGAAGCAGCCTGGGTTCCTGCACATTTTTAAGCCTATGTCCTTCATGGTTAACCACTCAGGTTTTGCTTCTATGTTACCTTAACTCCCTGCCCCCTGCATCTCTTGGTGAGGTGCAAAGCCCCACCTTGCCTTTGCTCCCTCCCACAAAATTTTCAGCTGCCTTTAAAGCCCCTACAAGACTGCTGGCTGAGCAAGGGCAGCATGCCCTCCATGGCTGGCGAGCATGTGCTCATCATCTAGCATCCTGTGGCTCCTCGCCACCTCAGACTGCCAAACTGTGGGTGCTTCAGTTTCCTTCTGCAGGACAGCAATAGGATACAACACTCCTGCCTAAGCACCACAGCTCCTTAGATAGCCAAGAACTTGTCTAGAAACTTAATTTTCTTGGAGACCTTTGCTTTGCTGTTAAAATTTGTTGAAATTGGACAGCTGGTTGAAATGTTAATGGGAGAGACTAACATCGAGGCAGACAGACAAAGAGGCAACTCAACTCTATGAGAAGATCATAAATAAGAGAGTAAAGATGGCTTTTTTTTCTACCTTCAGACTGCTGGAAGGCACATCCTCTTTCTCCTAGAAGAGACTGCAGCCACCATAATCCCTGTTCCCACCACCTTTGGAATGACTGGCTGCACCTCTCTGGTCTCCTTTGCCACTTCTTTATATCTAATGGAGAAAGGGGAAAGCTACCGTGTTTCTGCAAATCTCAGCAATATGAATCAACAATTCTGCAGACACTTGTGGGATTTATCTGCCCTTCCCAAAGTCAGGTGTCTCAGTCCCAACTTGGCTCCTCTTATTGTCAGTGGAAACCACAAGTAGGTACTACTCAAAGGGCTGTTCATTTGCTCATGATAGGACCAGGTGGAATTGCCTTTTGGCAGTATCCATTCATCTCTACTAATAACGAAGGGAGCCAAGAGTCACTTGTTCAGATTTAGTCATCCAGCTGTTGGATGCCTTGGTTAGGGCAGATGAATTCCACCTTTAAGGTTGTTTCAAACTATCTTGCAAGCATATGCGGTAGATACATAACATACCAGATATCTATAGCTGTACACAGGTCAATGCTAAATATCTTGCTTTTTTGCCAAGGCTGCAGGGAAAGTTTTCTGTCAAACAGTGTGTGACAATGACACTCAATGTGCAGTGTGCAATTTGCAGTGTATTTCTTCCGTCTGACAGAGGCAGAAAGAGTCTCTCTGAGAAGACTTGTAGTCTGTCAAATGCTTACCCAAGTATCAAAGAACAGTTATGATCTGTCCTACAGGATTCCCAAGCCACATCTAAAAGCAGGCTGTATTAACCCCAGGCTCTTGTAGGAAGGAGTTACAATCATGCCCCCCAGGTTTCGAGGGTGGAGTTTGGGACCTTGGGGTGCAGCTTATATGTGGTGCTGCTGGCAATTTTTCACATGCTTCTGCAGCATTTGGATCTCCACCTCACCATGTGGGTGACATCTGGTGCACCTTGGGCACCAAAGCTGGTCTCTCTGCCCCACCATCCCAAACCACAAACAATAGCATTTCTGCTGTTTCCTGTCCCTCGTGTTCCTCAGGAGGCCAGTTTGTCAGAAAGCCCTAAACACCATCCAGTGGCACAGCTTGCAGTTTTGCCTGAGTACAAACTGGGGGTTGATGTTTCTAAATGTGGTTTAAAGTAGCTTCCCTCAACAAGGGTCAGATCCTGAGGGCTTCCTTGTAGCTTGCATATTGATGAGGGTCAAGCTGTAGCTTCATTTCTAGGATGGTTTGCATGAGAAAGGTGGCAGGTGTATCTCCACTTAATGGGGAAGGGCATTGTTGCCTTCCTCAGTATATCAGGTTAGGACTGTGATTTGCACAACATTTCCATAATGACAACAAACTTCCCATAAAATCACTTAGAGCAGCAAAAATGACCTGGCAAGATACAGCCAGATACTAATAATGGCAACCTTAATTTGTTGCAGTCTCCTGCCAATACCCACATGATGTGATTTTTCCTGCAGTCATACTGCAACAAGCAAAGTGGAGGAGACATTTTTCTATGCTATTTATTATGAAAAATTAAAGCCAATTAATTTGTCTACCACCCAGGTTTGTGTGGCCACTCCCTGTGCAAAACCTCATGTTTAAAAAGGCAACATTTAAATAAAAGCAAGTCTCAGCTAAACAATTCGGGCTAAAACTGCAGGGCAGCTTGCCGTATGTGAAGTCGCTGAGGAGAAATGCTAGTTAGAGCAGGAAATTGGTGATTCATAATTGACATTAACTCCAGTTACCCTCCAATGTTCATGCTGTACTTCATGTGAAATTATTATAGGCAAAGAAAGGCCATTCCCTTGAGCAAGTTCAAGTTAATGTTTAGGAAACCATTTAAGTTATTATTAGGACAAAAGTCATTACGGTGGAATGGTCGGATGCTTAGACAGCACCCTCAGCTGCAAAGCCTGTGCATTTTAATACCTCTTTGCAGGTAGCTCTTCAGACATATGGTCATTTTGGCCAATTCACTGAAATCCCAGCTTCACAAAATGTCCCCAGTCAAAACTCCCACCTACTAAACAGGGCCGGAAAAAAAGTCCTTTTCTGGCACTCCTTGTGGGCAGCTTTCTAATTTCACCGAAATCCATGCTAGTCTCTAGTTTTACACACGCACAAGTCCCTTCGAACCCAGATGAACTCCTGGAGCCCCAGCGGTTGGTGGGAGCAGAGCCACAAGGACGTGTCCGTATACAGCTGCATGTGGACCCCGGTTTCAGTGCGATATGCCTATGCTGGCAGATGCCAAAATTGCAGAAGGCAGCTTGCTGCAATTCAGACCGTAGAAGGAGGCAACCCAGGGCCCAGATCCTCACCTAAAGAGAGCCGGCAATGCTCTGTGGTTTTTGGTGCAACCTGTGACCTTGCACTAGGTGCAAATTTGGTGCCACCACTGCCTGGTTCTTGACAGCTGGATGCTCTGCCTCCTGGTCTCCACAGCAGAGGTGAAGCTCAGTGAGCTTCCTTAGAGTACTACGGTTTATTCAGTCCAAATGAACACATGAACTTAATTATTCCACCATACTATAAGCCTAGAAAAAGGAATTAAATAGATCTTGTTATGGATTTTGGTATGAGTGAAGTTTTGGCATCTAACGCAATTTTTTATGATTTTTAAAAGCAAGAACATCTTTCTGTAGAATATGCCTCAAACTGCAAGTGTAAATCAGAGGCAGACATCAGGTACAGAAAGAGAGTAAAGACTCATACAGTTATAAATCTAAACACCTTTGAACTTGAGAAAAGCACTTTAAACCATTGCCTCATTACTACCTTTAGAAAGGAGTGATTTGGATTCCTCTTTACACGGGGAGATGCTCTTCAGGCCTGATGCTTTGTGCAACAAAGGACCCCACGAGAAAAGCCAGCCACTCTGCATTGCTGGTCATGCTCCTGGGGCCCTGCTGACTGCAGGGGGCTGCTTAGGGCATGGAAAGCCAAGGGTTCACCATCCTCCTCGGCCCCAGCTTGGGCTGTGATGAGCAAGACCACCGAGGGTCTTTTTGGGTAGCAAGAACAGCAGCGCGCAGCTTCAGGAGCAAAACAAACCGAGAAAATGTTCTTTGTGTACAACCAGAGGTGGGAAAAAACCTGACAGAGCTGAAACACTCTGGAGCTGGAGAGGACACCAGAAGAGGATATACACAACTGTGGTGTGCTGAAGGCGAGCACAGTAAGGGTATGAGAGGTTGTCAGCAAAAGGCAGGAGAGGCAGGAGAAAGAGCCATTCCTTGGTGTTTCCAAATAATTTTCAGTTCTGCTGGGCAAAGAAACCGTTGTAGAAATGCGAGTCCTCTACTTCATCTAAACACTAAAAAGATAAAAGGTTTTCAAACAGAGGGTACAAAAAGGAAAGTTTGCCCTCATGTGGCAGAGCCAAAGCTGCAGCTTTAGGAGCTTTAGGAGCGGACCCTAGCAAGAGCCTCCCTGGCAATTGCTGCCTGCGGCAGGGCCTGGAGGCTACTGCAGGAAGCGGAATTAGCTCTGGAGAAAGGAATTAGGTTTTGCCAAGTGAAGGAAGTCAACCAGGACAAAGTGAGGCTGATGAAAGGACAGGCAGAGACTCCGAGACACCTCAGAAAATACCCCTGAAATGGAAGGGCAAGCTGAGCCTGCTGCGCTGGGAGACACTGGAAGACCACATATGATGCATGTGCCTTGGCAAGCTGCAGCTACACCTGGCATTTGGGAAAAGATGCGAAAATTGCAGCAGATTACGTTGTTTGAGAAAGAATAAACACGAACCTATGGTGCACAGCATGGGCAAGGAGGATGGTGACAGCACCATTAGAGAGAAGGGGGTTATTCACAGGAGCCATGAAAAATGCTGTGGCAGAAGATAAAAGGACAACCAGACCGTAGGCAAATGGCAATAATCAATTTTCGGCTGGTCAGAGCTGCACAGGCTGATAAGGTGTCTGACAGGGTTACGAGCACTGAAAGAAAAGCTACAGGCAGCGTAAGTTAAGAAAAGAAAGGGCTCAGAAGGGCTGTTCCCCACTGCAGGAGATAAAGGCATGTGCAAATGAAAGAGAGAGTTCATGACAGTGTCAGGGATTTTTAAAATGTCACATCCTTGATCTCATCCCCAGGGCGAATGCACGGGAATCAATAGTGGAAAAGGCTGAGGGACTCCAGGGAGTAGAGATGGTCTCTACAGAACAGAGCACAGAAGCACCTCACCCTCCTGATCCCAGCCCCAAGGAGGTGTCTGGAGCCTCTTGCCCCCAGCCTGGGGTGAGGGCTGCAAGCAGGATGCCCTGGGAATCAGTGGTCTGGGGAGAAACTCAGCCCTGGAGGGACTCCACATCCCTCCACAGGAGGAAACGTCGCTTCCTTAACAAGTAAGGAAAATGAAGTCAATACATGAACAGAGCATGTGTTCCTCCATCCCCAGAGGGGAATGGCTTTTAGGAGGCAGTTGGTACCACACACCACACCCGACACCCTAGGCAGTGCTCTAGGGCAGGAGGAGCAGGTATGGAAACAGAGCGTGCATTCAGCATCCTCATTTCAGAGATGTCCTTGACTCACTGCCATCGGGGCAGTGATCAAAACTGGAGGTGTACCTCAGGAAAAGAAACCTCTCAAGAAAAGCCACCTTTTGATTGCATAAAGCTTCCTGGTCTCCATACGTAACCGTGTGTCTAAAGGGAAGAATATCTACTGACCTGAGCTCGGGAAACGGCTCAGCCTTCAACAACTGCCAACTCCATGCAGCAGAAATCTCATGCCCAGCAAGGGAAATAGAACAGCCAGGGTGCAGGCAGATCCTGGTAGGGCCAAAATCATTACTGATACATCTATCCCGACAGACAAGGAAAGGATGCAAAGTATCCTTGGGATGGTGACCTGTATGGGGAGCCTACCCGCAGCCCCAGCAAGCTGACAAGGCTTGTGAGAAAGCAGCTCTGGATGCCATGGCATGGAGTGCAGACTGTGATTGCCAAAGGCGCTGCCTTGGCTGTCACCCCACAGTGGTTCAGGCTTCTGGCCAGGATGAAGGCACTGGGTTTTCCCACTACCTGGTAAGCATTAAAGGGAAAATTTTCAGTCCTAAAAGAAATCTTTGAATGCTGAAGGACACAGGAAAGGCAATAAGGGTCTGGACATGTTGCTAACTGGAAGAGGCTGATGCAGCAAGCTCAGGCATGATTTCCTGCTGGTCGGTGCTGCATAAGTGTTAGCCCACTCCTTGGCTCTCTTCTGGGCCACCCCAGCTGGCCGCCTCCAAGAAAAATCTCACAGAGAAGGAAATAGGACTTACTGATGCTGCTATGAGCCCGTGGCTTTAGGGATGGGACTCAGATACATTAATTGAGACCCCTTGGAAAATAGGTAGAAAGGTTTGGGGTTTGCCACAGCCATTGCACATGATGTAAGAATGTCTGACAGGGGCACAGTCTCATGGGAACAAGTCAGACTCTGAGGTATGGGTTTGGAAACACAGCCATCCATCCTTGCAAGCCTCTACTCGGTTTGTCCCATTGCAGCAGGCTGGGGCTAAGCTCCAGAGCTCAGGACAGCCAGTGGGTTTGATGCTTCTGAACAGCACCAGTGCAGACATCTCAGGCAAAGCCAGCACCTTCACTAGACAGAGACAGGCTCTTCAGAGGCTCAGCAAACACCGCTAATCAGTACATTGCCTATATGGCATTAACTTCTGTGTTGTTGTTCCTCCTCATTACATTTATTGTTTAACCTGGTAGGAAAGAAACAGGAAATTTGTTTGAGATGCCCTTGTTAAGAGCTAGCTGGAATTATGGTTGTGAATTGCAGAGTTCCTTGCTGGGCTATGCTGATTGCTTACAATTCAGCCACTGCATGAACAAATAAATGAATGAATAAAGAAATTAATTATACAGGTCTTTGCCAGGTTCCCTGGTTTCTGAGATGGACAGATTTGGCTGTGACTGCCAACAGCTCTGCACTGTGGACTGGCTTAGTCAGAACTGGTCCAAAGCTTGTAAAAGCTCTGGTTATTCACCCCCTCCTCGACTGTGCCTTCACAGTTCCCTGGGCTGCACTGAGACCCTGGGTAGCTACAACTGGTACAAGATCAGTTTGGGGTTGCAATCGTCTACCAGCCTGTGACACCCGTTTGCAATGACCCTAAGGGACGCTGTGGAACTGGAGTGCCTCAAACTGCTAAGCGCATGCCTTCTGTTTCAAAAGACTACTCTGGAAAGTAAAGCGGCAAGGCTGAAGCCTTCATTTGGAAAATATGAAGGCTTGCATTAATTCTGTCAGTGAGGCTCCTAAATTTACACCAGTTTTAAATTTACCTTTCCAGTTATACAGTGATAGTATCTAATTTGGTATTTTCCATACTGATTGATCTAGTAAATCCAATTAATGGGATGGAGCAGTTGCATTGTTTCAATGCTTAAAACATAGCACTGTGGGATGCTGATTTATCATGGTAAGTCTGGGAAGGAATCATTGGCTGTGCTCTAGGCTTTCTAAAACAACCCCCAGAGTTTGGGGACGGGCAGTTGCAGTTTCTTGTTCTTGTGTTCAACACCGAAAAGGGATGGTCAGTCCATAGGAATTGTTGCCCTTTTGTTCTTCTGCAGTTGTCGTTCTGGCTTAAATAGGTGGCCTTCCAAGTTAGTCATCAAAAGAGAGGTGCACTCACAGCCAGCGAGGCTGACTGATTTAGCGGTGCCGCACCGTGCACCTCGCTGCCGTACAGAGGCAGCAGCCACAGAGCAGGCCGTTAGCGCAGTGAAGGCGCCATGAGCTGTGGACGTGATTCCCGCCCCTCAGCCTGTTATCACTGCTGCGTTCACCCTGTGTGCCCTCGCTGCCCACCCCTGGATTTGTCATCTGCAGATAGTCATGCAAACTCATGCATGTAGGGAAGTCGGTCAAGCCCATTCAGCGATCTGGAGGACCAGGAGCTGTAGGGTAGACAAGACCGGCATTGTTGGTACTACATCTTCTAAACCTGCTTACGGCACGGTTAGATGAGACGGCAGGAGAAACACCCACCCAATACACCCAAAGTCTCTCCCCTCCTGACATCAGGGGTGAGGGGGTCCCAGGAAGAGTCTGCACTGCAAGCGTGGCTGCTCCTCGCCACCAGTGTCCGCTGCTGGAGACAGGGTGCTGGCTGCAGGGTGGACCTCTGCCAGGCGCAGCGCAGCCGTGCTTGGGGTTTTATGATTGATGTGGGAAGATACGCTATAGCATGGCACAGGGTGGCACAACCGTTTACTGAATTAAGTGAATCAAATGATGACGTTCAAATGAAATGGTTTTGCTTCTTCAGAACAGAACTTCTCAAAACTATTAAAATCAAGCCTTCTGATAAAGAAAAGCAATATCATGGTTTGTTGATTTTGTGTGCCTGGGGATTTGGGTTGTGGTTTTTTTCTGAGATTGTTACATTGTCACACAACATTTCGTTTGCATTTATGCTGTACTTTCCTGGAGAAAATGGTGCTGTTAGAAAACAGAAATGATCTCTTCTGGAGTTTTATAGTAGTAAAATTACAATTCAGATTCTCTATAGCTGTAAATCAAATCCATTTATTTCAATGGCCTAATCTACAGAACTCGAGAGGCCGGCTCTATCTATCCTGGTTGTTACAAACTGAAGAACATCTTTGTTCAGCACAGCAGCCTCAGACTGCTCATAACACTCAAGCATTGATGTCTTTATATCAACAGTTTCTTTAATTACCATTGCCAATTCTGATTTTCCAGGTGAAGGCAGCCACCTTCTTAAACCGCTGAAATCGTTTATCACCTGTCATGAAGGAGAGAGTTTGATGGCATCCTCCTGTGCAGGGAGACATGCTTTGATCCCAAAGTATTCCATCTATGGTACAGTAAGACAAAGCACCACCTGCTATGAAGTTTGGAAGGCTATAAAATCTAATTTATGTACATTACTATGTTGTCTGACATAGGAGCATCACATAAAAGAACAAGAAGCAAAAAAATTTGTAACTGTTTTGTGGCAGGCACAAATATATATAATTTATGACAGAGCGCTAATAGTTTCCCTTCCAAATAAATAACACCTCCCAGGAGCTGTGCAGTGTCTTCATGTATATGGCCTTAAAAGAAAAGATTGTAGTCAACAAGTCAACATAACGCTACCAAATAAAAAATACAAAGATCCAGAAGATCTGATAAACTTGTCTGGTTACGCCGATGTGTACAGAGGACCAGAAATCTAAAAGTAAGAACTAAACCCACCAGTCAACAGCTAATTCATCTGCAGGTCTTCAGCTGGTAAAGCTCCATCAGCAGCAATAACCCCCCACTCCCCAGATGCACAGAAAGGGGCAGGAGCATAATCTGGAGAGACAAGCTCTAATGCTGACTAACACACATCACCACATCCAAGTCCTTCTGATGCTCCAGAGTTACCATCCAGCTGGTGGTGGGTCCCAAAAGCAACCCAAAATCCTGCTGGTTATCAGCAGTTTCTACATGGGCAGGGGCCATCTCAAAAAAGGGGCAGAGAAAAAAAGGTGCTTGGTGCCAGAGGAAGCTGCTGAAATGGGCATGGGTTTTGGGGCTGTGGTGGCAGAGATGGGGCAGTCCCACCACCGCTCAGGAGCCACTGTGCTATGTTGGACTGGGTACAACCCCTCACGGCACCCAGAGCATCAGCACCCTGCACTTCCACTCCTTTATAAGCACAGTACTTCTGTAGGGCAGTATTTTTCAGGCACAGACCAAAGACATTAATTGCAATGACTTAGGGTATTCCCTTGTCATCCCTGCTGTGTCCCTCAAATTGTTTGGCTTTATATCCGGTGTTAGGGGGTGAAGGTCCCCAATAAATAACAAATCCCTACTCAGCATCTGCATGCTGCAACACTCAAAGGTAAGACACAGCCAGGGCTTGTGAATCTCCTTTGAAAGTTTTCATCCTTGTCTTCAACCCATGCAAAGGCGGGGGGATGAACAACCCCTTCAGCCCTTGTGCAGGAAGGTCTGGCTGAAGCATGGTCTGGCATCTTGCTTCACCCATAGGAAGAAATGGGGGTCTGGCAGGGTCAGTTGGGAGCATTGCTCCCCCAAAACTTACCTCTCAGCTTCAGCCTTTGTGCCCAGTGCCCTCCCCAGGGACACGCAGTGAGGCACCACCACCCACAAAGCGATGGGGCAATTTTGGCATCTGGGAACTGAAACCACATGTGACAAAGTAAAATGCAAGGAGATGGTCGGAGCAGCTCTGACCTGCGTTAGGCAGCAATGGGCTTTCTCAGCAGGGTGCTTGCCCCACAGCCCAGGAAGGGAGGTGAGAAAAGGGCTGATGCCACCTCCCAGCGCATCCGTGGGATGCCTGCACTGCCCAGCCACCCACCCAGCACCGAAAGCCAGGGACTAGAAAGTGACTGCCTTTGCGGGGGGCTATGGGATCTTGCCGTTTTGAAACAGCAGGTCATTTATATACAGGTCTGGAAAGGTGGGTGCAGGGTTGGAAGTTTTTGGGAATCATTGTGTGACTTTTTTTTTTAACTTGTTCCATCTGTACAACCACATCATTTCTTTTCACAAAACAAGCTAGAGCCTTTAAATCAAACACAGAGATGGCATAACTTTCTTTTTTCTCCTCCTTTGCAGCGTAACCGCAGAGGCTGCACGCATAGATCAATGCAATGTACAGTTCTCATTTAGATTCAAGTACAGTGCCAGTAACTGTTAGCAAGGGTTACTCAACCCTGCAAAGTCTACTTTTTTTATTGTTTGCTTTCCAAATGAAGACTATGTTTCAGGCCCTTTTTTTATGGGGAAAGCCAACCTATCTATTGGTCTTTTCTCATTTTTTTTTTCTCCTCTCAATAGCAAACCCCAGCCTTAATGCAAGGATTTCGAAGTATCACAACAAAGTGATTTTTTCATGTTAAGAACTTCCCAAACACTAAACATGTTTAAATGTCATCTTCCATTTTCTGTCATGTCCTTATAAATTAAGTTATCCAAATGCTGTTCTGCAAATTTGCTTGCAAGATAAGAATTCCAAGCTGGTGTATTTCCTTTGCCCCATTTCTTGCTTTCTATTAAAGTTCGAAATTTGTTGTTAGAACTTCCTGGAACAGGAACAAAAATGATTCAACGTACTGCTGGGTCGGAGAGAGAAGTGTTTGGTGGGAAAAGGGTGGGGAGACAGTAAGAGCAAACAAGGCAAAAAAAGGCTTGTATTTACTGAATCTCTAACTTTCAAGTGTCCAACCTACAACTGGTATTGCCAGCCGAGCCCGACATTTCTACATTTTCTTTTGACATTTGAAGATTAAGTAAACCACGTTTACATGCGATAGTACCAGCAGACACTCGACTCCAGTCTCTCCCCACCTCTTCAGGACTTGTCGCCAAAGGGATACCATGGAAACAGCATCGGGGAGATGGCAGCGAATACGCACCCGTACAGGAGAGAGCACCGCTATTTACCAATCTCCTGATTTAAGGGAGCGCTAACATAATCCCCTGCCCTGCTTCCCTTCTATACTGAGTGGTTGCTATAGGTCTGCATGCATGTGCAAACCTACCTGATAGACATGTGCTCGTTATCTCTAGATTTCTATTTTTTTTCCCCTTAAAATTTTAGTAAGGATACCATTAAGGATACCAGTTAATGGCTGATGTTTGTTTTATAAAGTAAACATGAAGCAATTGACTGTAAGTATCAAGTGCACAGTGCTTTACTGAGGTGTGATTAGAAAAACACTAGAAGTCTACTTAAAGGTACTCCACTTTCTAAAGGTTTCTGAAAAGTATCTGAGATTGGCTTGCAAAAGCAGCGTATTGACATTGCCTTTATTTATCATTCACCTTTTGACCCTGCTTCTCGTGGCTATAAGTTCATTTCAGCGACTTTGCTTGGTGGTAGGCGAGAACAACCTCAAGGCTTTCTTTTTCCTGAGGATTCCCACCTTACATGGCACATGAAAACAGATACATGCCAGGCGTGGAGGGAGGGAGGAACAGGAGGGAGGCAGGGAGGAAGGGAAGGAGGAAGGAAGGATGAGAGAGAAGGAAGGAAGGAAGAAAGAAAGAGAAGGGAAGAAGGAAAAGGGAGGAAGGGGAGGAATGGAAAGAAAGAAAATGAAGAAAAGAAAGTGCGAGCTTTTTTATAACCTTGATTTAACATCCAGTCTGAGCCAAACCTGTTTTACAGAATATGTTTCCTTGGGGGCTTATAATGCAACTACTACAGAGAAACCAGCATGATCTGACACAGCATGAACTATTCAGCAGCCTGCTAAAAATACGAATAGCTCACAATGACAGGAGAATCAAACTGTAACTGCCTGGAATGTGAGATTATAAAATGTGAGATTATAAAACATCATGATCCAGATTGAAATTCAATGTATTTGTTGAAGTTGTCAGCAAAGGCACACAGACTATTGGAAAAGAGTCAGTGCATTCCCTACAGTTGCGAACAGCAGCCTTTGGACAAGGCAAGAAGCTGCGAGTTTGAAATAAAAATAAACAAAACAAAACAAAAAAAAGGCTTCTGATATCAGTCTGAAGTATTCAAAACCGGAAAATATAATAGGAAGCAAGTAGTGAAAAGCCAGCCCTGGAGGGGTGAACAAAACTGTAGCCTGTAACAGTGATGCCTCAAAGGCAAAAGGCACATTTCCCTCACCCAGAGGGTTCAGAAGGTACTTTGCCAAGTCTGCACTGCCTAGGGATTGCAGTGTTTAAAGGCATTTGCTATCAGAAACTACATTACATGCACCAGGTTAAATATCAAAGAGAGAACTCACCAGCCTGCCAGGCTGGCCATTAGTGTTAGTGAAGGTAAGTAACAGCACTAAAGTATCCCTGTCCAGGTAAGCAGTTAAACAAATGTTTAGACTGAGCACATGACTTAAGTGTTTACTTAAGCCATTTAATACACTGAGGCCAGATTAATGAAATTCACCTGCTATTCATCCTGCCACACAAAAGCATCCTCCATAGCATAGATATGAAAGCAAATAAGATAAAAGGAAAGATGAAATAAGAAAAGAGGTGCTAGTTACCTGTGCTGTGCATTTTGTCTTTTTTATGGAGCCATTCATAACCGTTCCTAAGCATGGTTTGTGTTAAGGCTGGATCGCAAATGACACCTACCACGCAGCTGTATACATCTAGCTCACAGGTGCTTGAGTGGTGTTTGCCAGGAGCAGACGGATGCCTTAGAGGGACCTTTCAGGACTGAGATGCAGAGCCAGAAGAGGAGGAAAGGGAGAGAATCTTTACTGTTCCCTACCACTGTCACCTCCCTACTAAGCCTCCTGGGATGAAATACAAGTCAGCTTGAACAGAAATACTGGTTGGAAATGTCTCCTGATTTTCCTCTAAGGTGCAGCAGTGAATACAGGGCAAGTTGGCTAGCAAAAAAGAGAGCATTAACAATATTGCATGGCAATTCAGGTAAAGACTCCAGCAACAGGAGCTCAAGGTGCAGCCTTTGGCTGCGCTGGGACTGCAGTGTGTCCCTTGCCCCAGGGACCAGAAATGGGTGCAGTAGACTAAAAAGCTGTCAGATGCTCCCATGTGCCTGGCAGTGCGATTTCGTACACGTACCAAGGAGGATGGCAGCTCCAGATGGCCCCAGCGCTTCCGTCTCTGGGTCTGTAACTGCTCTCCTTTGGCTTCATATTCTGGAGGGTCTATTTTTTAAGTGTATGCTGCTGTTCTCTGAGTTGCTCCTATGGCTGCAGCGAGGAGGCAGGAGGAGCATCCCAGTGAATCCAGCACGCGTTAGGAACTCTCCTGTACGGTGAAGAGCTTAGCACTTCGGCTCCCCATAGGCTGAGCAGCCAGTCCTGTTTTCGGAAGCCTGTTCGCCATCACCTGCTCAGAGGTCAGATGCTAGCCCTGACCCTAGGCAAACCCATCCAAACCTGTGTGGAGAGCAGGACTTTCACCCGCCTGATAATGTGAAGCCAGTGAAAAACACGGGCTGCTGGCAGTACGCAGCACCACGCCTTGCCTGCCGTCTCCCAGCCATGATAGCAGGAGAGAGAGGAAAGCTTTGGGGCAGGAGGAGGCAGGAGGCACGGCAGGAGGAAGGAGTAGGAATCTGCCCCCTGCGCTGCCAGCCTGGCACTTTGAGAGCCAAGTATGCCGGGGCTTTGGCAAGGGAGTTTCGCTGGAGAGGAACAATGCAGCAGACATGGGTGTAACAAAGAGACCTTTGTCAACACGACTGGCCTGCAGCACAGGATAAGGACTTCTTTTCAGGCTGGCTGCCTGGCATACTGAGGGAGGACAAACAGCTTCCCAAGTCAGGGTAATAAGACTGAAAATCCCAGTATATCCCCCTGTCTCCCTGTCTGTGCAACTCCTCAGCTGTGCAGCAACTTCTTCCTCTGTGGGAGAAAAGAGGGGGCGATGCAGGAGGTGGGGCTGCAAGCAGAAGAGGCTGCTCTTTGCATGCGTGCACACGTAGCCCGGGCAGCTGGCGCCTGGCTGCTGGTGGAGGCCGGTCGGCTGCCTGACTGCAGAGTTTGGGAAGACCTGCAGCACACAAAGGTTGCACTGAGACAACAACTCTGAATTCAGTGCTTTTGCTCTCCCGAGCCAACAACACACAAAACCCCTACCAACTTTGGCAGATCTTCTACTTCCAACTTGCCTGAAGAATTATCACAAGGCAGAGAAAAGATCCTCAGCCCTTCCTCACACAGAAAGCTAAGGATTTTTCCCATAGGCTGGGTAACATGAAGCACCCCAAATTAGCACCATTCATGCTACCACAGCCAAGCATTGCCTGCACAACAATGTCCCCAGTGAGAGAGTTGCAGCACCTCATAAGGACCTGCAAAATAAAACGTAGTCACAGATTCCCAACCCAAACACACCACCAAACTCACCCACTTCATCCATGATCCCACCAATTTTTTTAAATTTTTTTTTTCAATAAACTCAGGCCATAGGCACCTGGTTTACCCCCAAATACATCAACTTTTTAACCAAAAGATTTTTCTTTTCAAATAACTATGCCACCAAGCCTATGCTTTCACCAACATTCAGAAATCACATGTTCACCATCTGGACTGGAAGCCTGTACTTTGTTTTCAGTTCCCATGACAAATTCAGTAATCAGCAATGCCATCAAGCTGTCCTTGAAATATTCCTACACCTCTATCAGCTTCATGGGCACTATCGTTAGAGAAGTGCCACACTAAATTTCCCATGCATGATCATGCCTACAACACATGCATCTCCACCAAGTCTGCAACCATTCAAAACATACTACATTGCTGTGCCTTAGAGCAGACTCTCAGGGACCACGAGTCACTTGGAGGAGAGCGATGATGGCACTGACTTCTTTGATGTAAGACTGGGTTTTGCTTATCTAAGAAACAAACGAGGAACCAGAAGCTTACTCAAGTGCAAAAAACCAAACCAACCAACTGACCCTTCCCCTCAGTTTTCACATACTAAAACCTAATGTAAGCCACATGGAAAATCAGCAAGCAACTACAACTAGCATTAGAAGACCATATGTTTTGAAAGAAATTTCCCCTGGCATCTAACTTCCTAACTTTTAAATAACCCCCACCCTCAACAAACTCATAATCAGAAGCAAAACAAACTGAATCCACCCTTGACAAATGAACAGCAACAAGCAGAAAAAAAAAAAAAAAAATTGTAAGCTCATCTCTGCAGCCACTGCCACGACTGCCCTCTGAGCAGCCCCGCTGCAATCCAGGGAGCCTTCACATGCTCGCCATGAAACGTGACACACACTACAGCCGTACGCTACAGGACTGATGGAAACTATGCAGCTGGACAACACTGGTGTGCTGGAGTGAACTCTGCTGGACAATTAATAAAGGACCATAGCATCCAGTTACCTTGTAGGGAATATTTTTCATTAAAAGTTCCCTCTGACCTCTCAGAGGGTCATCCTGAAGGGTGGCTTCCAATACAGCTCCAAAAGACAACCCTGAAAAGGAAGATGTATAACTCTGCTACAGTAAAAAAAAAAAGTTATGGACTCAACAAAGTCCATGGTCTTCCTTCTGTCAAGCTGAATGATGCTCGTTCCACATGGGCTGCCTGCCAACCTGTTTCCCCACTGCTTTGCTCTGAAGGAATAAACATGTTATCACCTTCCCCTTGCTAAAACCCCGTCTTCACCCCACGGGCTGCAACTGCCCTTTTTCTCTCCAGTTGACTGCTCAGCTGGCACAACTGAGCTGAACAAAAAGCTATTGTTCCTAACCTGTGCTTTGTCTGGAAGATGTTGCTGCTGCTTTCTGTGTCCTGAGGAAAGAGCTGTGTGTCCACCAATTTCCCTGTTTGGGTATTTTTCCAATATCAGCTGGTCTAATGAAAGATAGCACATCTGTCCTTAAGGCTGGTGAAATGCATGTTGTTGCACTAACCTTGCACGCCCTTGAGCCCTTCACCCCACGACAGGGTATCTGGGGCTGCTGTGGGAAGAACGTGCCATGCGTGTGCCACAGACCTGTTTTGCTGGGCCACAAGGAGCAGAGCTCAGGTGCTTCTTGTGACCGCAGGCCAGCAGTCAGCGAGAAATGGAAGATACGCTCAAATCAGATAGACATGGCTAGACATCCTGCCCCAAAAAATCCAGAATGGAAAGTGAACCGAGACTGAAAGAGCTGGGGAAAAGTCCCTGCTCCCACCCCTTGGTTCACAGGGAGGGTCTATCTGCCTCCAGGAGCTCGGCTGCACCAGCTGTGCCTCACAGCACCCACAGCAGTGGTTGCTCTCCCCACCGCGCCTGTCCCGGCATCGTCGTTTCCCATGCCATGCCTGGCTTTGCCCATGCCAGGGGCCAGCCACAGCCCCCAGCCCATGCCAGGAGCCTGGCAGCCCCTCACAGCAGAGGCTCTGTGCCCTTTTGGCACCGTCTCGGCTACAGAAAGAGCTTTCCTGAAATGCACGTGAGACACGGTGCTCTACTTACTTTCAGGAATGTGCCTCTACCAAGGATTAAGTAAAACAAATGTTATCTGGTTTCGTATCTGTTTTCATGTTTGCATATGCATACCTGCCTCTAGCCCTGTCCAATGCTTAGACCTGCTCCCAGTTATTAGAGAGCGTCTTGGGTTTACAGGGTCACTCTTCACTTTTCAAGAGTCTTTTCTTTAGAGGATGGCTACATCTGCCCTCCCTAAACTCAGAAATACTATATATAGAGTTACAGTTCCCTACAGAGGCACTTCAGAGACCATCCTTGCATTGCAAAGAAGTAATGCTAAAAAATAAATAAATAAAGGTCATATCTGAAGAATAATAGCTCCTGCAAGACTTCCTTGGGTGCGCTAGTGAGCTGAGGGTGTCCATTAATTTTTCTGTGGGACTTAGGTGACCTGTCCTCTTCGCCATTTCATTCATTTTTTCTTTGAATATATTTTGTTCTCAGTCATAACAGCACAGCTTCATCAAATATTGCTTTTCTAAGTCATTTTTGCTTCATTTCCAAGCTACTGCTTCACAAACTGGTCCAAATTTTCCACCAGTTCTCACTGACAGCAGCATCTGCAGCAAGGCGCTGCCCCAGAGTTCAGCCTGTGATCTTCAGTGAGCCCAACAGTGCTGATTTTTAATGGACCATGTTCTTCCTCTTCCCCCACCCAAAACTTGCAGCCATGAAATTTCCTGGGCTTCTGCATATGAGAAAACTCCTGTTGGCCCTAAGGAAAGAGACCAGCTCTCGTGCTTGGAGAGATGGGGGCCTGCAACATGGTTTCCTTGCCAGGCCGTTTTGCTGTGCTGCAAGGGAAGCACAGGGGGGCTTTTGGCTCCAAAACGAGAGGTCTTCCTCTTCAGTCTTGTCAGCAGAAAACACCGAGCCAGTGGTGCTAGCCCAAACAGATTTCTCCATACAGCCAAGAGCAAAGACAAGCTTTAAGCTTGAAGGGGCCAGCAGCATCCTGAAGAACAAAGTAGAATTAAACTCTGTCCAACTTTTGGTGGGTGAAAGCAAGCTCATAACTGTCCTCAGTGGTATAAATCCTTCCCCCAGCACAACTGGCTTTGGTTAACTGGGTCCTTGACACTCTCTTGGTTTATGTCAACAGAGAGTTTGGCCCAGAAAGTGCACATTATTGTAACAATCACAGACAGCTCTTGAAAATAGCTGTGGGTAGGTTACTTATCTTGGTCATTTCTGTCACCGTTGAAAGCTTCAGGGTGGCTGCACCACGCGGGCAAGTAGACAAATTTGCACCTCACAGCGTGTAGCTTGGAGGAAGTTCCCCAGCTCCCTTTTGCACAGGAGGCATTTGACAGTGCTTGGGGCAAGGACATTGCAGGCAATGCTGAATGAAATTGTCTGTCGTTGTTTCCCAGGGAAAAAGGAGGCGAGGAGACACAAACTACCTCAGTTTCCAGGTTGGAGTAGCAGCTACAGTTCACCACTGCCTGGACAACTTACTTATGCAAGAATGACTAGATTGCCTCCTTTTGAATATTTATAAACTCTCTGTGTCAGGATCCAGATGAAAGCTATATGGGGACCCCTGCAAATATGAGACCTAATGAGTGTGCAAAAGCATTTGTTGGCCCCATCACTGAGCTAGCGATTTGCCAGCAGCCCAAGCAAGGGTAGACTATTAAAAAAAAACCTGGTCCCAAACCTTTCAGCTGCACCTGCGGGGTGGCACTTCCCCAAATGAGCTGCTGCTGCAAATAAGACAGTTTGAATTTCTCCTTACCTGCCTTGCATGAAATTCAGGAAGGGGGGCAGCCCTTGGAGGGGTTCATAGCAGCAGCAGAGGGCAAGCAGTCCTCAGGGTGACAGCAGTGTTTGCTCCCCTTTCTGTCTGCTCCCTCCACCAGGATGGCTTCATTTCTGGGTGACGCATGTCAAGATCAGTGCAGAGGAGGGGACAAAACACCTCCTCACAAAAAAGCTTGCTTAATGAGCTGTGAGTAGAAGCAAAAAAAAAAAAAAATATGTCATCCAGTGGATCTTGAGAGCTGTCATCACACCAGCAGCAAGTCACCAGAGCCGTGAGAAACATTTTCAGCCCCAGGACATTGCAGGACATTGCAGGACATTGCCAGGCCAGGCATGGCACGCTTGCTGCTCTTCGGCCACGCACTCAGACAAGAAAGGATCCCAGTTTCTGACAAACAAGCCGTGGGCAGGGTGCCAGTCACACGGTTTCTGAGCACTGAGAAGGGGGAAAGGCTGCTCCTCGGAGAAAGGCTGGACCCAGGGGTGTGAGTGGGTCACTGGTGATGGAAAGATTTAACCCTTCCAGGGTTGTTCTTGCAGAGAGTCACAGGGACAGTGAGTGAGCCCAGCCAGGAACCAAAACTCACCAGAATGACAAATCCTGGCTTGCACGAGGTGATGAGGCTCACTTTTATCAGTCTTCGCCATCAAAGGCCTTTACGCAGTAACTTCAGAGCAGGCAACCATCTATTCAATAATTTGCTGCATGGTGCCAAATCGAAGACGCAACAGCAATTGTACTATCTCCAGACACTAGACAAAGGCACTTACCAAATTTCACATGGTGGTGGTGCAGTATCCATAACTTTTACGCAACAGTGTGGGCAATACTGCCCAACAGTGCTTTTTAGCATTCCTCATTCCAAAAGCTATGCATCGTCTTGAAAAAAAATTCAAGAGCCAGCTTCTGTAGTGCTGCCAATTTGCTTTTCCTCTGCAGGCAAATGCAATTGATGCTAAACTTCAGATGTTAATTTTTAAGTCAGTTTTACCCCCCTAGTTTGTTTGTTTCTCAGATGTTTGTGGATGTGCTTTGATTTTCTTACTTCTTTTATCCATCCACAGACCACCCATCTGCTGCCTTACAGACCAGCACAATGGGTGTACCACAGTCTGAAAAGCACTTCCCTTTCCCTTCCAGAGACTTAGCATTAGAAAAAGCTTAGAGTTAAACTGCAGCTTAATATTAAGAAAGAGGAACTGTAAAATCCTAAGAAACTACCTAGCAGGACACCTCTAACTGGTTATAAAGGTAGAAGTAAAAAACAGAGGAGCAAAAGAATATTGCCTACTTCAGAGGAAACGCAAGAGAAACTTTTTCTCAAATTGCAAACCCTTTGTAGCAACTTTTTACACACAGGAGGGGACTGACGCAGTCTCAGAAGATTCCGCTGTGGTTTGCTAAGGGTATGGAGGGAAATGTATAAGAAACAAGGAAAAACTACCAGTCAGTTCGTCGGGTTCTGCTAAGGGACACGAGCCTCACACGGTTGAGGCTGCAGCTATGAAGAACTAACGTGGATAAGAGTCAACACTTGAGCCTTTGTCGCATCCTACAATTAACCTGGTCCCCTCAGGCTTGCCCAGGTTCCTGACCTTCACCTCTGCTGTTCCCCGATGCACTCACACCATCTTTTCACACTGCAGAAAGGCTGTTCGGGGGTAGCCCATACATTATGGATGATATGTGCCTTCCTATGCTGTGCTTAAGAGCCTTGGCATTTGCTGCTCAGGAAAGCTCGCTACATGACCCCGCGCCCTTCTGCAGCTACCCATTAAAACACTTATCCTTCGCATGAAATTATAAACTTATGTGGCTCCAAAAATAGGCAGTGTCATCTGGTTTGGAGCTGTGAACCTTAAAGCATCAGCTGAGTGAGCAGGGAAAAGACTGTTCTTCTCCATTAATATGAAAAAATAGTTTCCAGGGTGAAAGCCTATGCAGAGTAACTTGGCCTAGAGATGCCCATGCTCCACTTTTAAAAGCAGATGATTCTGGTTTGAGTGTTGCCAAAGCAGCAAATTTGGGAAGAATTAAATACCAATGTGTTGTTTCATCCCCTTTTTTTAAGTAGTCGATAGAACAAAATTTCAAATTACTATAGCAACAGGCTTAAACAATACTCTGGAACTTGTCGATATTTATCGCATGATCTAATAGTGGTTTGTTGACTGTGCTACTCTGCAAGGCTACGGCATTAAGTCAGAGCCTTATTCTTTTAACATATGGTCCCTGGGAAAGAAATTTTCCCTTGTGCTTTTGTACTCTGCACTACAGTTAAGTGCACCAACAGTAAGATTCATAAAGTAAGGCATTAGTTACCTGTGGTTAAATCCCACAGCCTAGGTATGGATTTAGAATTTATGGAAATAAAATTATAGACATAAAAATGAGGTTGCATAGATCCAGATGAGTGTTAACGAGTGTAAAGGCCTGTGAGAGTAATGTGTTATTTTACTATTATTATAACATATGTTTATCTTTAAAGAAGGCGTCTGTAAAAGGTATCGCACAGGGATTTAAGTCAGGTGGGTAGGTGCAAGTAGCGCAGGATTAGGTGGCTGGGGTGCAAGGCTAAGATGAAGGAAATGACGTCATTCCCAAATTCAGAAAACTCAGCAGTGAATCTCATGGGAATGGGAAAGAACTCCACCAGAAGAGGTTTTAGGAGAGGTGAATGCGAGGATGTTGCACTATATTTTTTTTTGTCATTATTTTGGAGGAGCTAACTCCCTGTGACACTTTCCAAAAATACAGCAAAAGACAGCAGTTCTGTGGGGCAGCTCAGGCATCGCTTCCAGACCTGTGTACGGAGATCCACCTCTTGTGGGACAAATTCAGCTCCCAGAATTACACAGCAAATTTTGATTTGATTTATTTGCAGCAGCCTCTCTTCTTATGACACCATTTTCGCTGTGTGTTGGGAAGCAGCAAACTGCTTTTTTGGGAACACATGGCTCATTGAAAGCTGGCCAGTAAGTATGTGTAGATCTACCTACGGGACGGGCCATGTACTCATTGCCTACTGCCGGCGCTCCTTGGCAATCCCAGGGAGAGTGCTCCCAATAAGCCAGGTGTGAATGAATTTTGAGATGTGGGACTCACAAACTGAGGGCAAGGCATGGTACCTGGATTTAGAAAAGAAGAGAAAGACCACCTGTGGAATGACAGAGCAGTCAACCAAAGTTTGACACACTGGAAAATGCTCAGCCAAACTATTACACAGTCAGTCTGTGACTCTCAGAGGAGAACAAGGGAAAGGGAAAATGCCGACGTGGATTTGTGAAGCGCAAATTATGTCAAACCAACCAAATTTCCCTCTCTGGCGTGGTCACGGGGCTGGTGAGTGGGGGTATGCTGTAGATGCAGTATATCTTTGCTTCAGTAAGATTTTCAATAGCATGAGTCTGGAGAGGCCTGAGCAGCACTTTCACAGACAAAGCTGGAATGCAAAGCAGTCCTGATAAAATGAAATAAAATGGGTCTGAAATCGGCAGGGTGAAACTCAGTGAGGCGGACATGGAGGGCAGCATTTGGGAAGAAAAACTCGTGTGTCCAGAAGAAGGACAAACTGGTGAGATGGCCTGGGCTGCTGCACAAACCGATCCGGGGGTCAGAGCAAAGCGGGGAGCGAGCATGAATTGACAATGTGATACTGTTGGAAAAAAGGCAAATGTCATTCTGGGACATGCCAGGAAGCACTGTAAACAATTACTCTGCTCTGCTCCTCATTGAGGAGCCCTGAGCAGCAGCCCTGCACCCAGACCTTGGCACCAGGCTCTGCAGAGGATGCAGGCACATGGGAGCACAGAGGAAAGAGGAGCCAGAGGAACTGCAGGGGGCTGAAGGGCATGATTTATGGGGAAAAGATGAAGGAATACTTCTTTTAGGCTAAGAAAAAGGGTTCTGCCCATAAATAATACTCAGAACAATATTAAATGCTGAAATTCACAGACTTGCTGGCATGGGGTGGCTACACTGGGAATCTCTGAGAGATTTCAGACACAGAAGTGGGGAGCTGGTCTAAAATGCTTGGGAACGAGCAGGCTGCTAGCGGCAATGCAAATACGTTTGGGCTCACTTCAGAGCAGTGAATGGTCCCACTGACATCCTGCTCCACTCGCCCACCCTCCCCATCTACAGCTTTGCAGTTCCACCCTCTTCTTGACTGAGATCCAAACCCACCAGAGTTACCAGCTTCCATGAAACCCCTGCTCCAAGCTGACACTGCTGGTGAAAGGAGCAAAGGGGACCAAGTCCTGCGTGCTACATTTTAACGTATGATTTGAGTTGAGCCCCCGAGGGTGCCACGATGGGCTTTGGGTGCTCAGGGTGGGAAGGACAGGACCCAGCTATCAGTCTGTCTGCCACATGGCACCTCAGGAGGGCTGGGTGGGTGTGGAGCAAGCACATTCTACTTAAAAAAAAAAAAAAAAAAAAAAAGACAAGACAACAGCAAATAATTTCTGTCTGCAGAGCAAAGGAAAGCTGCAGATGGGTAAGCTCCACAAAAAGAGTGAATCAGTCAGCTGAGAAAGGTTGAGTGGGGGGTTATTGCTGTTGTTCAGGACTCTCTTCCTACAAACAGATGCCAGTCTGGAGGGTGAGGACGTGGTGCCTTCCCTCCAGCATCACTGGCTGAGGCTGTCTCTGCCAAGTACCACTCATTTTGGGGTGGAGTTAGGAGGGGGCAGATCGTGTGTGTAGCTGGCAGTTGCCAAAATCATGCTTGCTTGCCTTTGGCAAACCAAAATCCCATTTACTTTCCCTGTGCTTCATGTGACATGCCTCTCTGCCTGGTTCTTTTTTGAAAAACTGCAAAGCGACCATGAAGTTTGTTTACTTTGTTGCTCATGATAAAAAGTGCATGGTGTCGTAGTTTGGCTGGGTGCCACACTGTACAGACCAACATGGCCAGCGATTTTCTCATTCGCACACTGCACCTTGGCTGCTTTTGTACTGTCCTTCAGTCTTCCCTCACCCATACCTTTCTTTCCCTTATTCTTCTTGTGGAAGAAGGTTTTTGATAGGCTCCAGCCACCCTGAGTGGTGAGGGGCCCTAGCCCCCAGAGATCTCCAGCATACACACTGCAGTACCATAGGAAGCCCAGCAGGGCTGAGTGGACCATCGAGGTCCTGGTAACAGGTTCATGCCCTCACTTTGTGCAGCGGTACTCATGTAAAAAAAAATAAAATCAACCTTCACACATCATGTTGTCAGGCATAGTCTTCCTCAGCCAGGGCGAATGCTGAAATTGTACCTTGAGCAATTTTGTACTGTGGTATGTTACTGTGAAACAGCAAGAGCTTACCCTAACAGCAACTGCCCCTCTGTCAGTGGTACCTTCTGCATCTAATTTCTGTACTCTGTGCTCAACTGCTGGCCAGAATGTCACTGCAGCTGGTTCTACTGCTGATGTGCTGGCCACATCGGGCTGCTGGCGTTTCAGCAGGACCTGCAGGCAGCAACACAATGCAAATAAATAGCAGGAACTGAGCTCCCACAGGAGCCTGCAATTCTCTGGAACCAGTTTCTGAGTTTTTCATCAACTTGCTGTTTCCAGACTCATTTTCTGAGTAGCTGTTCTTTATAGTCCGGAACTGGATCATGTCAGAGAGTTGCGCTGCCCTCCGACAGTGGTCCAGCCCAAGGCAGGTGTAAACCTTCGCCACTTCCACAGCACAGCTCATACCAGAATACTCTGAGCTTTCCATGAGCCCCCCACGGCTGAGCAGTAAATCTGCAGAAGCAAAGATGTGATCTTACCCAAGGTAGAAATGTCTTTGCCATCAATGGACATGATTTAATGCATGTCTGCTGCATTTCTTAAGTAAGTTGTGCAAAGCGTCGTATTTTACCGATAGCGCATCCTTCTGGGACTGTGCGTCCATTTGGATCCCTTTGGAGCGTTCCCATTCCTACGTGGAAAAGGGCAGACAGAAGTTATTTCCTCAGTGAACTGAAAGATGCCCCCACACACACCCCCACCCTCACTCCCATGACTTCTTCCATGTAGAGAACAAGCAAAGTATACAACCAGGATTTCTGAGAATGGAAAAGAAGCATGTGATAGTGCTTTTAATGCCTGCTGCTTTTCCATGCCCTCCTCTGTGTTTGTTTCCTGGGGCTGTACACAAGCTCCAGCAAATAAAAGATTTTGAGTAACCCTCTGAAAATCCTCCTCCGCTGTGTCCAGGGAACTAGTCCTGTGGGACAATACCAAGAAACAAAAAGCACTGTGGGCTTCCTAGTCAAAGGGATACTCTCCAGCTTGAGTACACATATCCATGGATGATAGAGATCAAAAGAAAAAACAGGCAAGCATCTCAGTTATTCTAATTAACACAGATGCTGACTCTCACAAAGTCCTTATCTCCATTGACCGAGGTGCAATCTCGAACTCCCCAGGGGTCAGGAGTCTGCGCAGCTGCTTTGACAGTCCTGGCAACACCACTGTGTTCATGTTCTGGGTTATGAAACACTGCGGTTGCTCCAGGCTTTGTGGGTTTGCTTTGTTGTTGCATTACAACCATCGGGCTTCACAGTACGCCATGTGGAGGAAGCACACAGGGGCCCAATATTCAGCAACTGAAGCTCTCACCCCATGAAGTGCATTAATATGCCAGAAAGAAATATGAATTTGACAGATATATTCTTTCCCCATTATATGAGTCTTCTGTTCCCATATTGGCTCTCAGATGCAAGGCTGTCACAGATAGGAAACCGCTGGCTCTTCAGCAACCATGTACATTGCAAATAATAATAAAAAAAAAAAAAAGGAAATCTTACTAAGGTCAACATATGTTTTACTACAGGTCTTTCCAGAGCATATAACTTAGAATATGTGTTGCACATAAAACATTATTATGTAAAATAACATGTATTATGCATTTTCAATAGCTTTCTGCATAACCTCAGAATTGGATGGTAAAAGTCTGTTGTAGAACATATTTTAGATAAGAGCCCATTGTGAGATGGAAGATCTCCCACCATTAAAAATTCTAGTTGGTTACAACCTTCAAGAACTTGTTCACCTGGGGTCTACAAACTCCTTCATGCCAGGCAGCCCAAGCAGATTCCACACTTTATGTAGCTGCATGGCAGGTGGAGCTGATGCTTCAGGGAAAAACCTTCCCCCAAGGAGGCAGCAGAGACTTCTTTCTTTTTTTCAGTACAATATTAGCCTAGAAGGATGAAAAACTAGAGGTCTGCTGTAAGACTGGGAGTTTGTGATAATTTCCTAACAGTTGCATGTCATTAGTAAATCACACTTATTATACAAATTAGAAGCAGGTAGCATCACGGTCTCTGGCTGGACAGATGGACGGCATTTATGGCTATAGAATTTTCCTGGAAAATGCTGACACAGGTCGACAAAAATAAGTTCTGATTTATGTCCAATGTTGCGTAGTTGGACTGCTCAGAAAAATAAGACCTTCAAAAACCCTGACAAAGTGAAAAAACAATTGTTCATGTTTTTAAGATGAAATGCTATGTTTTCGTGACTGAAAAGAGGGTTCCAGCTTCACTTAAATACTTGTAATGTTTGATTTCAGGCACAATAAGCCATTTTGTTCAGCCACAAGTGATTTTTTTTCACTCTTCTGTTCATCCAAAACACTTTGAGTATTCTCATTTTGGAGAAACCTGAAACAAACTGTGTTTTAGTTCTTTCAGTACTGCCAATGAACTGAAAAAAAACCTTATTAGCCAAGCTCTATTTGCAGGTCCCATGCTCTGTTTTAATTCTTCAAAGCCTCTCTGTGTTTTCTAGCAATTGTGGGTGTTTCAGGCAGAGCATGTGTGTACGCTTATCTGTAAAATAAATTCTGGCACAAAGCTTTAGTATGATGGGAAAAGCTTTTTGATTTATGAGAATGAAAAACTGCTTTGCTTCATTCTGCTTCTTCAGTACCTGACTGAAATGTGGGTAAGACTAACTTAAAGAGGACTTAAGAAGGGTATTTTATTTTAACCTAGGATTATAGTCGCTTTAGCTAATGATGTATAAGAAGATCAAAGTTTAAAGATACGTTTTCTGTACAAAAAAAAAATCAAATCTCATCCTTGTTCTAGAAGTTTTACTGATGTTACAGATTTTTTATTTGTCATTTCTTAAACCTGCCTGTGGAGCATCGGATGTTTTGAGTCCTTAATGGTTACTTCTATAAAGAAGCAGTCATTGAGTTATGTGGGTCCTGACAGAAGCCAAACCCAAAACTACTGTCGCCATAACAGCAGACACCTTGATTTAATATTGGGATACCTCTTCAGTAGGGGAGAAATTCTGGCCCAGAGAAGATCAAACCATCTGACTAAGCATCTCTTCCCTTCCAGCTGCCCCGTGGTCACTCTCTGGGTTTTGTAACATCACCACTTTCCCAGCTGTCCCATGACTGTAGCATCTTCCAGGAAAGCAAAACATAGGTAATCTTTTAATTCATCTGCCCCAGAAGCTACATAACTGAGGCAGCGCCAAGGCTTTGGGCCCCGAGAAGCTAAAAAGCACAAGGCCAGGGCTTTGCTCACCCAGGGGTTAGGCACAGATCAGCTAAAGCTTGTCTTTGCATCTACAGCTGACTGAAAGAGGAGCCCATGTGTGCCTCATCCTCCCCCCGTGCACCACCAGTGTCACACCACGGCTCAGGGGTGCGGCCCCTCTCAGTCACCCACATCCAAGCTGGGGCTCCAAAGGAGCAGAGAAGGAACAGACCAACATCAGTGCAGGGTGCTGTAAAACTTGGCCACACGAAAAAATATGCCTTATAAACCAGAGCAAGGCTGATCTTAAAAGAAGAGACTTGGAGGATGGTTTCTGCAAGACAGAGAGGGTAAAAGAGGAATTAGGTATGGTTAGTCTCACCTAACCCTTGACCCCTCCAGAGCCTGTACTTTTTGCAGGGTATTTTGTATGCAAAAATGGAAGGTGAAAGATAAGCCATTTTAAAGTGCTGTTGTCTGGCAGCATCTGTGAGGAGGGCGTCTGTATGGGATGTCCATCCTACCCAGGCAGCTCTGCTGGGAACGTAGATTCGTTCACTCATCTCTTTCACTAACAGATAAAAATGAGTGCTGAAAAAAGTAATGATATCTCCTTAATGGTGATTCTGACATGGAAAATACCTGATGTGTGTGTCAGGCATTCCCAAACGGCTCACATTCCCTGAAATAGCCAACAGAAGTAAAGCAGCAGATTAAAATGTGATGGCTGAACAATAAAACCCCCACATACACCTTTTTGCCTTTTCTTTTTACAAAGCTGCTTTCATAGAAGTTATTTCCTCTAACACCCTGCAAATTCATGTTTGTATGGATACATGTTGTAGACAAGCATTTCCCTTTCTCTCTGTCACGGCTTCAATGACTGTAAGGGAAGCAAGAGTGTATTTTCTTTTATTCCACTTCTTCCTCCAGTTTGACTCCAAGGTTTACAGAGCTAAAACTTCTGCATTTGTCTTCCACGTACTTCTGCCTTGGCAACATCAGCTGCGCTATGAGAGCGTAGGCTCCACAGTGAAATATGGCTGTGGCTCTGAGTTTATTATTTTCCAGACACAAGATCCCATTTCAGCTACTAGTAAATTCAATGGGAAATTTTTCAGATGTATTGGGTGCAAAATTTGCTTTATTTGTGTTAAAAGTAGGTGAGTCTAATCCTGGTTTTATGAAAACATGTAGCAAAGCTTTTGCTCTCTTCTGAAGGGCCAAGCTTTCACTCGCTGTGTTTTTTCTAATGAGCGGAAGGACAGTGTCACTCAAACAGGAATCTTTCTGTCCTTACCAGCTCCCCTCCTAGGAAACATCCTACAGGCATCCTCAAAGTGCCACATAGGTGGCCACAGGCAGGGAATTTATCTGCCATTTATTTTGATGAGGCATGAAACAAAATATCATTTATTTTACTGCCTCAGAGTTGCGTTGGCTGTTCAGGGGCAGCCAAAGAAAAAGCCATATTGCCACCCAACTCAGCAAGCCTGGCTTTGAACTGACACAGCAAGCGCATAGCGACTTCTTGGAGCAGAACTGCACATTATCATTTAGCTGGATGAATGCATGAGACAGAAAAGTTGTTCTTGATTAAAAACAAATATCAAGCATGGCAAGAAAATGAGTAAGGATAAACAGATTAAGTGTGATATGTCTGAAGGCTTCCCACAGTATAAAAGCCATATGTGGGAGGCATGAGCCTAAAATTAAACTCCTAACAGTGTGAGTTAAGGTTTTTGAACGAGGCACCTGACACAATCAGAGGGGGAAAGTCTGAGTAATTGGCTCATTGAGGGAGGTTCTCACTGCTTTCCCATGATCTGCACTGTCTTTCTTCTGCTGCACTTATCCAAGCAGGAAAATGCCATTCAGAGGTCAGACCAGGCAAGCTGACTTTCTCATCCCTCCAGCCCTGCTCATCTGAAGCGGTCCCTGTGCAGAGCTGAAGCAGGGAAACGGCCGTGGGCAGCCCCAGCTAAGCCCATTCAACGCTAACCCAAGCTCAGGCAGGCTGGAGCTGGTATGAATGCCCTGGGATGGCAGGGTTAGGTTAACGGTTGGACTTGATTATCTTAAAGGTCTTTTCCCACCTAGACGATTCTATGATTCTATGAATGCTAAAGTCAAGACAACCTACTAGTGGCCTCCTCTTCCTGCGCTCAGCCAGCTACAGCCCCTCACCACAAGCTCAGGTATGGGAGAAAGAGTCTATTTTAAAAACAGGCAACAGATTTTTTTAACAGTCAGTCACAGACAATTTGCAACAAGCAATTGCTTGGGACAACAAACAATTAATTAACACAGGGCCTTCCTCGCAAACAATGAGCTACTGGTTGCTGTTGCTGTGGTTGTCATTGCGGGCTACAACCTCACCGCCCCTGCAAGCAGAAAGGCTGAGTGGCATGTTTCTCAGCAACATAAATCTTTTACCGATTTCATTCAGCCCACCGAACTGTTTTCAGTTGAGGCTGTTGCTCTTTGTTCACTTGGTGATGCTGCAGCCTTGGCTTCCACAAAGAGCCTGCACTTCCAACAGGAATGCCAGCTGCCTTTCCCACTGCTGGGTGGCCAGTGGAGTGGCCAGCATCCTCGGGGGCCGTGTTGCTTGCCACACTTTTCCATGCAGCCAGCATTCCCACATGCCCCCTGGAGACTCCCCGCTCATCAGAGGATGCGAGGGAGCCTACTGTTAGCGGGAACCCAGCATCTCCCAAGGCTTTGCGACAAATCGCTTACACTACCACTCAAACCACAATTTCCAGTAACTGCACGATCAAGCAATCACTCACCCAGACCGAACTCAATAGCTATGCGTTGCTTTAGCTTGCAAGCTGCTCAGCTCTGCTGGCTTCTTCCTGATTAGTCTTCTTTATAGACCCAAAAAAAACATGTTCTCTTTTCTTCACTGAGGAAGAAATAAACCAGATCCAGTCAAGGCACATTTGTTAGTGACTAGGAAATCCCAACATTTTGGGCTCTCCCTGTAACGCTGAAAACCCGGTCTCTGCTGCCTGCCACCTCGCCTCGCTGCCAAGGCCTTTGCAAAGGGACCTCTGCACAGCAGCCCAGAGGCTTTTCCACTCCCTTTGGGCATGTGCAAGGAGTGAGACTGCAGATGCTCCCACTGCCACCCTTGCTCCCACAAAGACCTGCTGTGACCACAGAAGAAATTCCTGCTCAAGTGGAGCATATGGGGCAAACCAAAAGTCTAAATTAACTCCACTGAGAGAAAAACCATGGGAAGACCAACCCCAAGGGGCCACTACAGCTCCCAGAATATGAGCAAAACTTGCCAGCCTTCTGTCACCAAACCCTTTACCAGTTATATAGTTCTTCTCTTTTTTGGGAGGGAGACTCTCTACTTAGGCAGGGTGCAGCGCACTTAGCCCATGCCTGGCTGCTGTTTAGGTAGCCCCAAGGTCGAAGCTGTGGCACTCAGGATGCTGCACAGCCATGGGAAATGCATGCAGCACCCTGGTCCGTGCCCTGCAGCAAGATCAGCCGCTGCAGTCAGCTCCCATAAGCAAATGCAATGAAGGGATTTGTTATTTAAAGATATCAGCCATCCCATGTCAGGCATAAAATTAATAAATGATTAGGAAGGGGAGATTTTCCTCTTCTCCCTCTGTGGAGGAGCTGTCTTCATCCAACTCTGCACCACTCCAAGATGAAGTAATTTTGGCTCCCTGCATTTTAGCTATTTGAGAAAACAAACTCAGATTTCTTAGTCATCCAAAAGCAAAAGCATCCTCAGCTCTTTGATGGTCTTAGGGCTTTGTTTTTGCTGTAACCTGCTGGGTACAAGCTCGTGGGTCAGCAAGACACAGAAGCTGCTCCTACATGAGGCAAGATTCCTAAATGAGAAGTTGTGGAAGGGCAAGAGGTGAAATTCAACCATTATCAGTAAAATTTCCGTACAGTGCCCACATAAGTGTTCATGGGAGAATATAATTATTGTAAAGTACAGCTGAAAAAACCTGATAGAAAAGAGTGCTAAGTTTTGCATTGTTGCTCACAGGCTGTGCTATAAACAGGGCCTGAAACCCCACGTGCACCCATGCATCCTCCCAGGGGTTACAAGACAGTCCTACCTGAGGGGGTACCTGAAGGTTAGTAGCATAGCCAGGAGACAGTCTTCTCACAAGTACCCCAAGGATCACCCTGCAAGGTAGTGTAGATGCAGTTTTAAATACTAAGAAGTGAACCCTTGATGACATTTTGTTCGTCTCTTTTTTTCTTTTTTTTTTCTTTTTGAGAAGGCAGGGTAAGTCTTGCCTTCAGAAGCACTAGGTAACCATAAGGTAGCTGGTGGGTACTTCTGACTGGACTAAACTTTGGGGAAAAAAATACCTAGCTGCATGCTACATCTGTGTAAAATGGCTGTGCTCAGCACCACCTGGAGATGGACACCTGTGACTCTTTACAAGGGCATCCTTGTAGGTTTTTAATTTGGGAGCACAATCAAATGTTAAGGATATGTAGACAGGTCATCATGGAGGCAAGAGTTATTTCGCACACCTCTTTTAGTCTGTTGATTAAGGCTGGCCACAGCAAATTGCTTTCCAAGATTTAACTGCTACTAGAAACCAGAAGCTCCAGCAGGTTCTGAAAGTAAAAGGGGGCATGTCTTTTTTATCATCTAGGTCAAATCTTCTTAAACAGGTGAGTGTACCTTCCTCCATGCTACATCACATATATAACTGGGTAGTACATGCAGTTACTAGAAACCTGATTCTTTAAGCTGCGTTTCCTTAGGCAGAGAGCAGATGCACACTAAATGGCAAAGCGTGCAACCGAAGCATTGTAAATATCTGTTACTCACTGTGACCTGTTCTAGGCCAAGAGAGTAAGAAATATTTTTCGAAAGTTATCCAGAAAGTATTGCTGATTAATGAATGCATTCAAAATAATGAGCTCTCTGGGAAATACATTAAAAAGAATCCTTCTCCATCAAAAAAAAATTGGGTTTGAGTTGGCTAGTGTGAGGATGACTAATTTCCATCTACCTCACTTGTCTTAATCACAGTGGTCAGCCAGACTTTGGAATCCAGAAGATTGTGTCAAATTAAGAACATAATAAAGCCAGTTGGTTTGTTGATGGCATCTGCTTATCAAATTAGGCAAAAAGAAAAAAAAAAAACAACTATAAAGACCTGTTCTCCTGAAAACAGGAATAGTCAACATCAGGAAAGGAGTTCCTTGCCCATACCCCTCACAACCTTTCTGGCCATCAGCTGTTCCCAAAGGTCTTGGTCAGAGCTGTGCTACCTTTCTATCCTCATCATCTCCTTCCATGGTGGTCTCATGGTGGTGTCTCTCATAAACCTCAGTTCTCCCCAAAAATCATAGAATCCTAGAATACCAGGTTGGAAGGAACCTCAAGGATCATCTGGTCCAACCTTTCTTGGCAAAAGCATGGTCTAGACAAGATGGCCCAGCACCCTGTCCAGCAAAATATTAAAAGTGTCCAATATTAGGGAATCCACCACTCCCCTGGGGACATTATTCCAATGGCCCGTTGTTCTCATTGTGAAAAAATTGTCCTCTTGCGCCCAGAATCTCCCCAGGAGTAACCTGTACCCACTACCCCTCCTCTTTTCCATGTGACTCCTTGTAAAAAGGGAGTCTCCATCTTCTTTGTAGCAACCCTTTAAATACTGGAACATGGTGATAAGGTGTCCCCTAAGCATCCTTTTACTCAAGGCTGAACAAACCCAGTTCTTCCAGCCTGTCCTCATATGGCAGGTTTCCCAGGCCTTGGATCATCTTGGTGACCCTCACCTGGACCCTCTCCAGCCTATCCACATCTTTTTTGTATAGTGGGGACCAGGGCTGTACACAGTATTCCAGGGATGGCCTGACAAGCGCTGAGTAGAGTGGGATAATGACTTGTGATGCCCTTGTTGATGCAACCCAGCATCCCGTTGACTTTCTTTGCCACAGCAGCACACTGCTCACTCATATTGAGCTGCTTGTCCACCAGGAACCCCAGGTCCCTTTCCACAGAACTGCTCCCCAGCTGGGAAGATCCCAGCCCCTGCTGCACTCCTGGATTATGTTTTCCCAGGTGCAAGGCCTTACAGTTGTCATTGTTGAACTTCACAAGGTACTTGGTAGCCCACTTTTCCAGCCCAGGTCTTCCTGCAGGGTGGCTCTCCCTTCCAAAGTGTCCACTTCCTCAAACAGTTTGGTATCATCAGCAAACTTCATCAGGCTACACTTAATCCCGTCATCCAGATCACTTATGAAGATATTAAACAGCACCTGGGGACCCCACTTTGGACAGGCTGCCAGTCTGCAAAGGAGCTATTTACCACCACCTTCTGGGTGCAGACTGTCAGCCAGTTCCCCCCCAACCACACAGACCACTTGTCTAGACCATAACGCATCCAAGAAACAGCCTCTCTAGGAGGAGGCTGTGGGAAACCGTATCGAAAACCCTGGAGAAATCCAAGTAGACAATGTCCACCACTCACGCTACATCAACCAAGCAGGTTACTTTGTTGTAGAAGGCCATCAGGTTTGTCAAGCACCATTTGCCCTTGGTGAATCCGTGCTAGCTTTTCCCAATCCCCTGCTTCATTTGACTTGTGATAGCCCCCAGGAGGAGTCGTTCCATAACTTTCCCAGGGACTGAAGTAAGACTGATGGGCCTACAGTTTCCTGGATCCTCCTTTAAGCCTGTCTTGTAGATGGGGTGACATTAGCCTTCTTCCAGTGTTCTGGGATGTCCCCCAATCTCCACAACTTCTCAAAGATTATGGATAGTGGCCTCACAATGATATCAGCCAGCTCCCTTAACACCTCTGGGTGGATTTTGTCAGGGCCCATTGATTTGTAGGGGTTAAGCTCCTGTAACAGTTCACATACCAACTCTTCCTTCACTGATGGTGGGTCTGTGTTTGCATCAACCTGGATTTTTGTTCCCAAGGCCTGGGGCCCAACAGTGCTTGTAAAGACAGAGGTGAAGAGAGTGTAGAGAACCTCAGCAAAAAGCCCATCTATCCATAAAGTTTAAATTCTTGAGCTGGTTGTGGCTCCACTGAGTGTCTTAATTGATACATCTGTTGTCTTCTAAAGAAATGATATCACCCAAAACATGCCTTCTGTTCTGCCAAAAAGTTTCCAGGGTTAGCTTTATGGAGATCTAGAAAGTTACTTCTTTAAGATATCAGGAGAGGCAGTGGTATAGTTAGGTGTCAGCTCAGGCAAATTGAATTTGCGCAGATTAGTTTTAGCCACGTAAATATGCGCCAAACTGTGTGTGCGTGTGTGTACACACATGTACACACACATGCACACACCCCCCCAAGAATGCACTGAACCAATATATATGTATTTATATGAACACAGAGAACATATTTTCCTACAGTTACACCCATATACAGCAAACAGTCCAGTCCATCACTTTTTTATTTACTATTTTATCACCAGACAGACACTTGTAGATATTAAAAATCTGCTAAACCCGGAAGAGAAGAAATTGATGGTTTCTGGGCAGATTAAGGTGCCTATAGCTGGTGGGGAAGCTGAAGGTTTGTGGGGTTGCTGCTGGCAACTCCATACGTTTGGCAGGACAGGGAGAAGAAGAGATCATACACAGATGTGCCCCATCTCAGGAACATTAACAAAAACTGAAAGAGAAAATTCTTCTTCCAATAGGACAAGACCACCTCTTATCAATATGCTCTTAAGCAAAACTGTCCTCTGGGGAAGGTCCTTCTTCTGTTTCCCAGTCCGAGGTCTCCTATTATGAGATAGCTATAAGATTTTATGACCAGCTAATGTAGTCCAGGACGGTAAATGCCCATATTCCTCACTTTCCCACCATTTCTTTTCTCTGTCCTAAGGAATCAGAGCATGGACAAATCCCATTGACGTAAATGCTGTGGGGTAGCAAGAATATTTGCCACCAGGCCATGCTCTGGAATGACAAGTATGCAAGAATTAGCATCTATAACTCTCCATAAACATTGGGGTTAATCTCCAGGGTTTACAAGATGCTTTAAATGTGTTTTAATAGGACAATATGCTTTACACAGGACCCATCCAACACTTCACATATCAGCAAAGTTTACAAGAAGGTAAACTGAGCTGGGGTAATAGTTCAGATGTACAGCCAGGGCTCTAATGAGAATGCCAAAGTCAAAGCAATAAATGGATTTGCAAGTATAATACCTTCCCAAATGGCTGGCAAGCATTCCAAGTCTGGCAGGACAGTTGGAAGGGAAGAGCTGCGAGAATTGCATTGTTCTCTCTCAAACTCTGAAATCTAAAGAAATGGATCAAATCACCACACATTCAGTGCAAAACGAGGGGCTGGCTTAGACCTGTACTCTGCCAGCCTCACCCAGGTTGGGCAGGACTCTGCTCCTTGGGCAGTCCTGCTGAGGGCACCAGCGCTGCCCACAGAATTTGGGGCTGCTGAGAATGAGCAATGGTGGTTAATTAAAACTGAAGACTGTGTGGACACCTATGTGGGCACCTACTATAGAAAAGGAAGACTGAGGCCCTGGAAAAACCTGCTCTTCTCTACTGATGACAAAAGCTTCCTTCTAACTTCCTAAAGCCAGGTGAGATGAATCCTGCCCTGGGTTTATTTGAGCCTTGGGTGTCTATTTGCTTCAGGTAGACTCTACCTCTGTGGGCAGAGCAAGCCATCAGCCCCAAGTACAACTTGGATTCATTTTGGAGAATGATTTTTAAATGACTGGCCTCAGCCTCGCCATTATCATCCAACAAACATGTGCAAAAGGCAGAATAAGCCTTTGCTAATAGACGACCACTTTGTTTTGAGTCAATTTATTCCTTCTGTGCTTTTTACCCAAAACTGAATATCAACAAGAAAATAAAGCTGGGAATTTCAAGAAATGACATATTTCTGTTAACTCAATATGAAAACCAGCCAGACTATCCCTATAAATGTAATGAATGAATTAGGCATTCAAAGAAGAATGACCTCATGTTTCACTTCTTTATCCTCATCCTAATTATCACAGAACTTCTGCTCACCTAGACTCTCTTTCCATGCCTCTGTAAAGACCTGAGGGGACTTTTTGGAGGGAGTCAGCCAATAGCTTAGCTATTGTCTCTGTTTATCACTTGGCACAACCCTGTCAGAGTAAGGGTAGAATGGCAGTAAAAGGATGATTGCTTCATTATAATAATTCAATCTGCACTGAGACAGGCTGTCTCCTGTGCTATGCGAGAAACAGCTGGAAACTTTATTTCATAAGCAAAATTACCACTGGCCATTTTAAAATGCCAAGAGCAGCTATCATTACATTGTGGTTCGGCTGGCACTGCTCTCCGGTGCAGGGGCTGCGGCAGGCTGGGAAGCATCTGTCTCAGGAAGGAACCGACCTTCCTGGGAAGGAAGGAAGGTCTCATGCTGAAGCAAAGGGGTAACAAGCAAGACAATATCTGTCTGTTCCTTTAGCACAAAATCAAAAATTTCAGGAAAAACCTGTTTCTATACCAGGAGAAGAAATTCTGTAATTGCTTGTGTAGCCAGCTGAGAACAATTTTTGCTCCTTTAGAAACACAAGCTTGACCTGGTCGCTGTCGCTGAAATCTGGCAGGAAGATTCCCATGGCTGGAATGTTTAAATCAATCTTTATTGCGTATTTCAGGAGGATCAGCTGAACAAAAGCTAAGGAGGACTTGCACTGTTTGTGAAAAGGGTTTTGGTCTGCTTCCAAGTTTTTAGCAACTCAGGAACAAACGCTCTCATATTGTTATGGATTAGTGTCCTCAGAAATGGTGTCTGAGATGGGTACAACCAACATCAACACCAAAGACAGCAGGGAAGAGTGAATTTAGCTCACTGGATTATGACGCACAGGGGCAAAAAACCTGCATTGTCATGGGTGTTGCAGCCTGTGTAGTTCAAGTGAGAGAGCTCCTATTGAATCTACCAACACATTTATGGCATGTCCAGCCATACAGAAGGCAGAGAATAACTTAAATACGTGTAGTGTATAACATGCAGTGTGTAAAATCTGATGTGTAACATACTATGTGCTAGGTTTTTTTTCTTTACAAGTTACTGGCTGATCAGACAGTGCAAAGTAGTGGCTGCATAGATACAAGCCATCATGGCTGGATCATGTTTGTTGGGATCATCATCATACAGCCCCAGCCAGGATTGCGTATTTTGAAAAGCCTGGCTTCGGAAAACTGAAAATATCACAAGGAAGAATTTAAACAGAGAAACATGGATGATTGACAACTGCTTAATGATAGCAGTTCAGTGATGACTAAGATTGATGAATCCTGGTTTGTGAAGAATGTCTTTCACCACTAAGTGACCATTGGGGTCTGATAAGCCTTGAACTTGGTCAAAACTTTGCTTATTGCTGGCTATTCATAAGGGTTCTCTCTGGGCTGGGTCCTCTGATGTCTAATAAGTTGAGAAAGTGTACTAAAGACTTTCATCCAGAGAAGTCACTAATAAAAAAAAAAGACTAAATTGATATTAATAAATATGTATTGCAGGCTGTAAAATACAGCAGTATGGTAAGAAAAGGACACAAGTACAAATTTATGGTCAGCAGGAGTTTTAAAAGTATATTAGCTACAAATGGGTTCTATCACAGAAGTACCACAGTGCTTCTAAATGGACATGCTAAGGCTGCCAATAATAAACCCGAGGAGTAAAAATGTTGAGTAAATGTTTCCCACTTCTATTGTGGAAAAGCCAGAAAATGCACTGCATCTTATGTAAGAAAAACAACCCTTTCTTTCATAACAATAATTTCTAAACTTAGAAATTTTTAATTGGCAGTTCCTGAATAATTTGCATCCAAGAGGCAAAGATGTTCACTGAACCCCTGTTGCTGATTTTGAATAAGTCTTGGAACACTAGAGAAGTTAGAGATGTGAAGGAAAGATAACGTTGTGCCAGCACTTAAAGAGAGTAACCAGGATGACATGTATAAATATAGGCCTGTCAGCCTGATATCAATCTGAACAAAATAATAGAACAGTTATTTGGGGACTGTATTAAGAATTAAAGGGGAAAAAATGAAGTTAAATTTAAATTATAATGAACTTATTAAAAACAGACCCTATCCAAATAATTTTATAATGTTGCAGCATGTACAAGTCTAATCGGTAAAGGTAATAGTGCTGACATAAATGATACTATTGGACTATTTTACCAACAGATAGGTCTTCATATAAAACTGTCTTTGGGGAATACACCATTCTCATGAGCTGATTCCTCACTCTTTAACAGTCATTCCCTGCTGATGGAGTTGGCAGATAACACAAAGACTGGGAGGGACTGGTGAATGGTGAAGATGCAACCACTAATCTGGGAGACAAATCTGGTTTGCTCCATAACTGTGACACAGCACAAGTAAGGGACAGCAAAGGAGGCCAGACTTACCAAGTGAGGAGAGAGTGATTTTGTAGAGTGTCCTGGTTTCAGCTGGGACAGAGTTAATTTTCTTCCTAGTAGCTGGTATGGTGCTGTTTTGGATTTAGTACTAGAAGAATGTTGATAACACACTGGTGGTGTAGTTGTTGCTAGGTAGTGCTTAGACTGGCCAAGGACTTCTCAGCTCTCAGCTCCGTCAGGTGCACAAGAAGCTGGGACGGGGCACAGCCGGTACAGCTGACCCCAACTGACCACAGGGATATCCCACACCATATGATGTCATGCTCAGTATATAAACTGGGGGAAGAAGAAGGAAGGGGGGGACATTCAGAGTGATGGCGTTTGTCTTCCCAAGTCACTGTTACGCGTGATGGAGCCCTGCTTTCCTGGGGATGGCTGAGCACCTGCCTGCCCATGGGAAGCAGGGAATGAATTCCTTGCTTTGCTTTGCTTGCGTGCATGGCATTTGCTTTACCTATGAAACTGCCTTTATCTCAACCCACGGGTTTTCTCACTTTTACTCTTCTGATTCTCTCCCCCGTCCCATTGTGGGGGGAGTGAGTGAGTGGCTGCATGGTGCTGAGTTGCCAGCCAGGGTTAAACCATGACATAGAGGTATCCAGATCCTGGTAGCAAGTCAGCCAAACACAAGCTCAGTGCCTAAAGAGGCCAAGACAGCCTTTGGCTGTGCAAAGCAAGGTCCATTAAGGAGCAAGGTATCCTCTGTGTTTCACAATGTTGTGATGGTTCCTACAATTGTTTTGTTGTTCCGAAAAAGGATCCTGAAATAAAACGGAGAGGATTCAGAAAAAAAAACCACACTAACTTGATTAAAGGATAGGAAAGCATTCCTTATTTTGAGAGACTCAAGACCTCAGTTTATGTGATATGTCCAAAGGAAGGCTCGATGATGACTTGATACTAATGAGTTACAGCCACACAGACAGCAGAGCTTCCACAAAGATGGGCTGCTTCACTTATTGGACAAATATTAAACAAATCTCATGATCTGATGCTGAAGTTAGATTAATTCTGACAGAAGTAAGACACTTATTTATGGAGGGGAGAATAATTAACTGCCAGAATTATTCACCAATAGGGTCCTTGTTATTGATCAGTTTCTAATAAAGCTTGGAGGGAATCAGGAATTTTCAAGCAGGAAGAAGTCGAGGTAGGTCCCATGGGTTGTGTTACAATGATGATCTGTCTAGAAGACCCTCAGGACTCTTGTAACCTTAAAAAAATCTGAGAAAATAGATTTTCAGTGATGATAAACACTTCCAGTGAGTCTTTTGTCCATCAGACTGTCTCACCACCGAGACAACTAGGAAGACCTTTCTTTACACAATAGAGTGCTCAAACATTCCCAAAGTTACTGTTTGCTTTTACCAGCTAGATGTTCTTACAGATAGACAAAAAAAGACACCTTGGCTAGTGCAGCCACCATGTTTAATCACTGTCAAGCTTTTCAGGCGCGGTGCTTTTATCTTGAGAGTATGGCAATTTCCCCATGCTAATAGGACTTGCAGGTCTTGTAAATTAGTGAACATTTAGTAGCAAGGAAGACAGAGGTTCAAACCCATTTATCCCATTTCTTCTCAGCTCCTGTTGTGGCCTCGTAGAACTTCTTGCCCACTGATTTTATGAAGAAGCTGAATACATCTCTCGCTGTTTATCAGCTAAAAAGTTGATCTGACAGTAAACACCTCTGTGAGCAGCTCTGCTGCGCTTGGTGGGAAAATTTCCATTTGCAGGACTTGTTCTTTTAGTTCACATTGCCTTGCAGCCCATCACTTTGACCAAGGCTAAATTCTTAAATCACAACTCAAGCAAAATCACCATGGTTTTCCCCCTTTTCCCATTAAAAATTTGTGAAACTACCAAGTTTTCCATGGTCTTTCCCCAAAACCACAACCTGCTGCAAATTCACTGAAAAGTAATTCCAAACTTAACCTAGATTAATAACACTTCCAATAAGTGTGGCCAAGTTTTTCAGTTTAAAAGATTAAAAATTGTCAGATTTTTTGTCTCTCTGAACATTTTGTTCCACTCAAACCACAATCCCACAACAAATTATCACCGCCAAACTAAAGCTAGGAAAAAAAGTCCACCTTTGCATTTTGAAAACTCTACACTTTGGTGGAGTTCAGATCCACAGTTTAATTTTGTCCCTCTGCATAAAGTTGGGAGGAACCTGCTTCTAGATCCAGAAGGGTTTCCAAGTCATAGCCCTACCCAGGTCGGGATGTTTGGACCCATATGCTTTTTTTTGGATCCTTCCCTATTTTTTCCTTAAAATGGAGGGCGTGCTCAGATCATCTGCAAGTGTTTCAAGCTAACATGTTTTCAGCCGTTAACCTCCCTTTAGCTGAAAATCATTGCCCCTTGACTGAAGTGTAACATCTAGTCACAGTTCCCCACCAGTGCAGCGTGAAACAGGTTTGCTGGCCCATCTTCATGGACAGGAAGGAGGTGAGAAGCGTGAACACCTACAAAGACGCAAATTTGGTTGTTTGTGATCATGCTGGCTACCCCCTACATTTTTCTGAGGTTGGTTTCTTCCCCCGGCTCCTGCATTCTTCTCCCTAGGTACGATATTTGGAGGCAGAAACATGGGCTGATGATGACTGAAACCACAATCCCCTGAACAGGATGGCCCTTGCACTTTCTAGACCAAAGTACTCTCTGGGACTGCGCTGAAAAAAAGATTTATAGTTTTTAATCTCCTCATAAGGTATGACTGTTAAGTATGCTATAATATATAGGACAGGAATTAATCCTGAATTTATTTAGTGTTTTTTTCTTATTTCATCTGTCAAAAGATTGCCATTTCAATTATTTATTAAGAAAATTATGTTCTTCAAGTAAATGCATTACTTTCGTTATCTGCTTTCAATTAGCTGGGAATTCACTATGTTCAGCCAAATGTCCATTCATCAACAAATTCCAGATTCCTGGCAGTCTGAACAAATTCCCAATTTTCTTCTTTTATGGGTAAAATAAGTGAAGATATTCAGGCCTCATGCTAAATTACAGCTGGGGTTAGACTAGCCTGGAAGGCGGAGAAAACAGCTATGGAAGGTCCTGAAATATATTAATGGAAGTTTTGATAGAAGTAGAGCTAAAATATCTCACAATCTTTTTTTCTTCAGGTGCTTTGTTATGTTAACTAGATGCCCTCCTGCCCTCCTTCACAGGCAACTTAATGAACTGAGCTGGTCGCTCTCCAAAATGCGCACAACAGGTTGCTGAAACCATCTCTAGCTGCAGGGCTCTGCCTTCCCCAGGGACAAGCAGGAATAAAAGCGAAGTAAAATACATACCACGCCACTGCAACTCTTCATGCCATGTCCAACCCCTCCAATCAGTGAATTCACCTTTCCAGTGCAAGGCTGTGCTAAGTGTCACAGGTTGCCCCAGGGCTACCTGTAACCCTGGAGTATTGAGGGAGCAGGGAGAAGCACAGCAGAATAGGGTCCGGGTTTCTGCCTCAGAAATACTCTGGTGCCGGTCCTGCTTTTTCCTCCTGCAAAACAGGGCTACCTAGCTGGGGGCCAGCCCATTGCTGACACAGCTACATGGCTTGTCAGACCCCAACCAGTTTCTCAGCCCATGACCATGCCGTGCTGTGTAGCTGCATCCATTGCAGGTGGTTCCCTCCCCAGCCAGCTGCTAGCTGGGAGGAGAAGCCCCATGCTCCAGTGTGGGAGCTGGGCTTTTTGCAGAGAGGATCTTCATCCGGAGAAGGGAGCATAAGTGCTTTTTAAAATGCAAATATGCCTCATGCCCAGAGGCACTTTTGCTACCTGCTTGCAGTTGGCACTTCACATTGTGCTGGGCCAAAACCCTTTACAAGGAATCTCCTGGGCAAAGCTGGGAGAAAGGCTCTGCCCCTGCCATCCATGGGGATGGAGGGCAACCAGAAATGCTGCCCCAGCCTCTGTGCATGCCCACAACTCTGAGCTCAGTTCCTCTCCAGGCACTGCTTGGAGTGGTGCCTCTGTGTAGGGTGCAACCAGCCCCAAGCCATGGGGAGTGCAGAGGCACTGGGTGGAGTGATCCCACTGTCCCGAATGGCTGTATCAGCCTCCTTCATCTCTGTGGGGCATCAGGTCACACGCCCAAGGAGGTCCCAGGCACACCACAGCTCCCAGTTGGCCCTTGTGGCCACCTTGCCTTCCCAGAGGGCAAGGAGATAGGAAGGAGGATAAGCTCCCAGTAGGGAGTTAGGATCTAGCTGGGATGCTTGCTTGGACTCAGGAGCTTTGGTGTGAGATAGCCTTAAAATACGAGCAGTATTTAAAGCTCAACAGTTTCCTTCCAAGCAAGGAAGATTTTCAGTCATTTTAGCCATTGATTTTAGCCCTTCCTTCTCTTGTTAGTGAAACTGCTGTCTCCCCTGGCTTCTTCAGCTGTTGTCAAAAAACCTCTGTCCTGGTCACCTCCTACAGGTCATACTATGTCATCTTGGTTTCATGCTGCCCTTCTGGTTCCCACCTTAGCCATCACTGACTCAGATTGTATTTGCTTGGTCATCTTTCCTTTCTTCCTTTCCACTCACAGTGGATACTTTCTGCTCCTTTTGTTTCCTCTTTCCAATGATTTGCAGTCAGTGATGCATTCCTTACACTGTGGAGCGGGACTCTTCAGCCTTTCTCATCACATTCACGTGTTCATATGTCCCTCCCTCTCCATGCATGCTCTAAGATCATGCGTTCTTGTGCACCGTATTTTTCATCATGTGAGTGAAGAAACAGAGCCACTGCTCTGCCTCTTGTTCCCCAGGTTTTGCAGAAAGCTAACCATCCTTACGTGGGCTGACGCCTTTCCCAGCAGACGTTGGAGAGTCAGGAAGATGAGATTTTTTTTTCCCTTACGTGATCTGTGAGCATCTCAGCCAGATACTGCTCTGCACACAGCTGATATTTTGGGGTGAAAGCCATGCCACCTTTATGTGACCTAAACCCCTGAGAGCCACCTCACTGCCCAGCTACCCTGCCCATGGTGAGTGCTCCTGCTGAGGGCTCTCCCAATGGGCAAAAGCATCGCCACCTCTTCAACATCTGTCTAATGTCCTATAGCCCAGGCAGTTGTGAACTCATGTGTTTATTTTACTGGTAGAATACACCTGCAACTTAAATATTGTATGATAAGCAGATGTTAACTTCTATAAATTGAACAGCGCACAAAGATTTATAGACCCCAGAGGTTCAGATTTAGCGAGTGGGAGCCAAGGTCACAACTGGACCTTCAGATTCAATAAATCTTGACATCACTGGAGCATTGGGGGAGGGGAGGAAGGCATCATTATAGACATATAACAATTTTAAAAGTATGCTGGTGATGATCTGCAAAGCAGATGTAAGTGAGGCTGATTTTGATACGTTGAACTGACCCTTCCAGGCAAGAGATGAAATAACTCAGGGCTTGATTTGGAGTCACATATGGAATATAGGCGTGGAAATGGTGATAATAGTTCCCTGTGCAGATGAGAAGCAGAGGGAAAAAAAGCTCCATTAAAAAGAATAAATGTTTTGTTTTCATGCTGTAAGAAGGACACCGTTGATACCACCAGTGGTGGATTTATTCAAACTGAGGTACTTTACATGAAGTATCATCTGTGCTGTATTTTTCTTTCATGCAGTGCACTCATGAAAACCACTGGCTTAGCTACAGAAAAACCAAAGTTCTGCGTGAGCAGAGTAGGTACCCACTGCACCCCAATGGCACCTCCTGGTGCAGGAGGGGGAGCCAGCGCTGCTGGGTGCTTCAGAGGTCAGGCAAAGAGAACAGATTGTCAGAAGTAATTCAGCTTCTAATGGTCCTTCAGCCCCTGGTCTCTTTGCTGGAGCTTTAAATGCAGGCTGGCAGCAAGGATGAAGGGGAAGGGAGGGAAGGCAGTAGGGAACAACCCGTGTCAGTGTCACTGCCAAAGAAAGAGAGGCTGGAAACAGAGGTAGGGAGAGTAAGAGGCAAGGAGGAAGGTTTCAAATGGGCACCAAAATATCCTGACATGGCTGTGTTATAAGCACCTTCATAGGGGCAATTCAACAGCCATTGCCTTGTGATAGATGTGATAGGATAGCGCTAAGGGTGTAAATAGAAATGGATAAAGTCTGGAAGCAGCCGGCACCAACCCCTGCCAGCCCAGAGCCCAGCTTGGGCTGTGAAGCCCTTCAGAGAAGTAGTACATGTTTGTCTGCTCCAGACTCCACACTGCATCCAGTGACTCCCAAGTTAGTGCAGGCAAAGTTTGCTTTCATCAGCCAAGATGACAACACTGATGTACATGGGGTTTACGTGACCGGCTCCTCCCGCACCCCCTCCACCCTGTAGGCTCCCGTCCTGCTCCACACCTGCAATTTTGCAACTTCCCACGATGTTTGAAAACAAACAGCTTGACCAGCCCCTTGAGCAATTCACAATTACATCAAAAACCCACGTGGAGGTTTCCAGTGAGCAATTATAAATTACACGGGTGTTTTGGTGTTTCTGCCTTTCTGTTTAGAGTAACTCATAGTGGTTTATGAGAATCGCCTAACCAGCAATTTTTTGGGACTTCCAAAAAATGTAGTTCAGCCAAAAGCAAAGCAGAAAAAACACTACCAGTAAGGAATTTCCCAGTTACTTATTAAAAAGTTATTTATTAAATAATTAAATAATAAATAATAAATTCAAATACCCATTACAGTAGAAGACAGAGGCAGAGAAGAAAACACAAGAGGCAGACAAGAGAAAACAAACATGAAAATGTCGTACTGACTTTTTTCTCACCGATGTAGATGTGCACGTGAACATCTCCCCCAGACTCATGCATCTGAAAGCAGAGCTGTCTGAAAAAGCAGTGGACAGGAAGATGTAGCATTTGGTGGCTTCTGTGGCAAATGAAATGAAAATTTTGGAGCCGAAGTGAAGTTATGACTAGCTGCCAGACACAATCTTTGCAAATGAGAGTGCTCCCAAATAAGACTGTGGGATGTTCCTTGGCCGTCAGTTGTAATAATGATAAATAGTCACATCATCCAAAAATCCTGACAGTCTGAAGCACCAGCTCAAGATTTTCAAAGTTCTTGCACAAGCATGCTCTAGGTGTCCATGCACAGCTACCTGCATGCCCTCCTGAAAGGAAATCCAGCGGGAAAAACTGCAGTCAGACTGGGGTAGTTGGGGCCCAGAGCACTGCCCTCTCTTGCCCTCATCCTGGCTCCAATTTTTCACCTCTGGGTACAGGGCTCATTTTAACTCTCACACCCATGTATGCAAGAAATGGGCATATTTTGCTTCAGGGATGTAGTGAAGCTCACAGCACATACAGGCTCGGAAAAGGCCATTGTAACAATCTGATGGACATCAAACCTTCTGTCAATGGGTCTTTCATGACTGACGCTGCATTTCCTGCACCCATCTCCCACATGACGGGATGGAGGCACAGAAGGTGACTACCTGCCCCAGTGCCACCCAGCAGCCCCAGCCAGCAGCCCCCTGCAGTGACCCCAGTCACCACCGTTCCCTTGTCTGGACGTTTTTTCCCCATGACCGTAAGGTCCAGGATCGTTAAGGCAAGGTATTACTCAGTGGTTTCTCCACTGCTCCTTGTAAAAATCCTACACAACCAGGGCAATCAGGATGTGTTTACACCATCTGGCCTTTGTTCTGGTATCTTTAAACACTGACTCAAAAATTATTTTGATTTCCACACCAAACAAGCACATTGTGGCTTCTTTACTGGTGAGGCACAGACTGTGAATTTCCCTGCCTTGGAAGTTGCAAAAGACAGCTCTGGTATCTGCAACATCTTTTAAGGGAGCCCCTGGTGTCCTTAATGAAAAATTCATTTAGGGTAAATCAATATTCGGCTTCATTGTCGTCCTATATCGGAACGGGCTGCAGGTGAAAGAGAGTTTAGTGGTTACTATTTATTCCCAGACGACTACTAATCCCATTTCCCATTGCTGAAATAAGGCGTTAAAAATCAAAGTAATCTCTCACTGAAAAGAAGACATTCTTAACAGCTGTATCCTTCAAAGGCTTCAGCCTTTTCTTTCCCCTTACCGTCTCCCTAGGTAGCCCTCCGGGACACACAGTTATGTGGGATGCCAACTGCTCACTATTCATCATGGCCCTATTCTCCAAGGGCCCATTGACTTTCAATAATTTATCACCTGATGTTTTGTGTGTCACTGAAGAAATAAATCAGAACTGGGAGCACCAGATGCTCCTGCATCCCATCGTACTGTGTTAATTTATTAAAAAGGGTGTTTCTCAGCCCAGCCATGGGGTGCAGGAATCTCCTCCGCAAGGAGTAGTGAGGATGGGGGTTAAGGTCCACTGAGCCAAGTGTGAAGAAGGTTGAGAGAGAGAGAGAGAGGGAGTTCAATGTGGAAGCGCATGAGCTTGGAAACCCTCGCAGGGTGAGCAGGCGGTCGGCTTTCCAAGCAGAGCTAGTGGTGACAGCGCTCCAAGAAAAATACATTTAGTCCTTAAGCATGTAGCTTTTGTTCTGGGCTCACAGTCTCTTTCTGTTTCTTGGACTAGGTCTCGCACCCGGATACGGCAAGTAAATATCAAGCCATAAATCACAAATTCGATGCTTGCTTTTCTTTCCTCAAGGTTGTATAATATAATGAAAAAGATCAAGCAAATGCAAAGCTGTTTTATGCTGCACATGCAGAGTGCAAAAGGCCCTGGGTCTCTTCCAATGACCCCGCAAGAATGATAGGCCTCCTGCTAACAAGAAGATCTATTTTTCTGAGGCATCACACAAATCTTCTCATGGATTGAAGAGTTTCTTCTGCTCTTGTTTTCTTTAATGCTTTTGCAGTACAGTTAATTTAACATATAATGACCTTTCATTCAAACCTTCTGCACATATATATTATGGTAGTTTCATCAAATGTGCCTCTGGCAGAACAGGAAACGCAAATTTCCTACATTCCTTCCCAGAGTCCTAAATGCACGTCAACAACTTTTTGATACTACACCCTTGGTCATTCCTCATCTCCCCTTTAGAGGGGGAGAACCGTGGCTGCTAACATACAATCTTGCCTCTGATGTTACCACTGGAGCACGAGGTTGACCCCACCTGGAAGACAGGAGGGTGCTGGGACTTCTTGAAGTTCTGGGACCTTGTCCTTGAAGTCCAGCCTTGCCAAGATTGCACGCGTGGTTCCAGCACTCCCTAACCTGAAGTCACACCACTGGTGCTCTTATAAATTCAGCTCCTAGTTACCTGCAAGGGCAAGAGGCAAACCAAGAATGCATGATTCTTCCTACCCCTCAAAACAGTGTTCAGGGTAATTCCTCTTCTCTAGCACAGTGCCCACCAAACAGGAATTGTGTAACAGGGTAGGAGCATTCCCGGTACTGCTGACCTGTTAGCAGCCTCTCTGCTCATGTCTGAGCATGTAAAAATGGGACGTTAGAGCGTCACATAACTAACTGGCAGCTAGTTTTTGTGGTGACAGCAAGAAAACACACTTTCTTGACACCAGCTCCTTTGCCAGGTTTCAAGTCTTTGCCGCACCTCCAGAGGGACTCAACAACCTTTAGGGGAACGAGCTGGCAGGGGGGTTCTAAGTCCCCACTTGTGTCTCCGCTCTCACCTCCTCCTCAAAAGTTTCCATGTGCATTGACGTTTTCCCAAATTTGTAAGCTAGGGAAAGATATCCGATGTGCATAATTCTAGTCTGAAGAGCTAAAGTTTGCCAATGTTATGAGAAAGCATAAGCAAGAGCTTATAATGGGAAGTGTTGGGCAATCCTGTCTTTACCAAAGGCAAAATCCCCCACAGAGCCTGCCACCAAGATTAATTCCAGATTTCCTTAGGTTCTGTGACATGCACAGGGCCTGTCCCAGCAGCTGCTAAGCACTGTCAAGTCTAAAGCTCTCTTTCAAATCTCCCAGCCCTAGTATCAAGAGCATTATTCTGAGGAGATTTTTCCTAAAATCTTCACGAGACAACATTGGGAAATCCTGATTCAGCCAGTAAGACCATTGTTTATCCTCCTGGTAAAACACAGCTTCCGCTAAACCAGAGCCATTCTCTCCTTGAAGATAAGCAAATGCTAGCAAAATTACTGTAAATCATGAAATTACTGTTTAAGATTGCAACAAAATGCAATTTGCATCTTAACTCTGTTTTCTCTCATTTACAGCCATCTTCCAATGTCGTCTTTGGCACTGAAAACCTTTTTCTCAACCTAAAAGTGAACTTTGGGGGGGAAGTCTGAATAAAAGCTCTGTAGCTGTTTTTGAATTATCCAGGAAGAAAAAAATGCACATTTCCCAGTATAAACATCTTGGTTTTATTTTGGGGATTTTTTTTTGTTGTGTGTTTTGTCTTGTTTGTTTTTTAGTTCAAGGAGAACATTCAGTTTATTTGGAGTTAGATTATTTTATTTTATTTAGATGTCAGCACAGCACATCTGTATTTCTCGGTGAGACAGAGGAACATAAGAACTGCTCCGCAAGGTCAGACCAAGGGTCAGTCCAAGCCCGTATCCTGCCTCCGACGGCGGCCGGTAGCAGATGCTGTGAGCAAAGCATAGAGGAAAGAGGACCAGTGCCCAGGGACCCTTCCCGGTGTCCCCGCTGCCCTCCCAGTGCTCGGTGGTCACAGGGCTTCCTGAGATGGAGCTGCAGCTGGGCTGCTGCCTTTGACGGTCACCAATGGCCCAGTCCTCTCCAAAGTTGTGCTTTTGTCCCCTTTTGAGGCCCTCTACCCTCTTGGCCTTTGCAGCTTCCTATGGCAAAGACACAGGCATGAGGTAGCTATGCTGCATGTGAAATTAATACTTCCCTGCCCTCTTTTTAAACCTGACAATGTCCTTGGAAGACTCTTAGCTCTTACTTTACGAGAAATACTGAATAGGCTCTTGCCCTGAATAGGCCTTTTCTCATAAGCTGTTTCATCACTTCTCTTGTGCAAGCTTGGTCACAGCCCTCCTCATTCTTATTTTTCTTCTCTCTGTACCTCTGGCTCTCCTGTATCCATTTTAGGGGGGGGTTGAAGCATGGCATGTCTCGGACTTACGATTCAAACAACTTCCTTTCCTGGTAGTATCTAGTACTTAACTAGAAAAGGCCTGCCTTTTTCCTCCACTGCTGAGTAGCAGACAATGCTATCAGAGAATTTTCCATCGTCATTCCAAACTTCTTTCTAAACAGCAGCAGCTTGCTGAGAGCCAACTGTTGGACAAGCAGCGGTCACTTTTGCTGTCCCTCTATTTCATTACTTTGCACTGACTTTCTCCTGACATTTTATCTCCCAGTCACTCAGCTGCATGAGATCCTCCTGCCACTGTTTGCTGTTGGCTCTTCTGAAGGGTTCTGCGTTGTCTGCAAATGTGGTTAACTTGCTATTTATCCCCTCTTCCAGATCTTTGATTAATACATTGGAGTCTACCACATATGTCTACACTGTTTTCTAGACCACACCAGATCTGCGAGAGGACTTGGGCCTTTTCCCCACTGCAGCTTGGTTTTCCAATGTGCCTGGGGCAAAGTATCGTTTTTGGAAAGCTGGATGCACTTTATCGGTGATGCCTTGCTTAGTGCCATACTTAATGACCTCTGCAGACTGCCAATGGATTTGCAAAACCTGACTCTCCCTCACAGAAGCAACATTTCTTTCCTTTCACCATCCGTCTCACACACATGGGATCCATCTATGTCTATCAATTCTAATCAGTGATACAATTTTCAATACCCTTGCCCAGTACAGAAGGCCAGCATGTTAATTTCATGAATGTTCATGTTCATTCTTGAATTATTTCTAGCTGTAGTTAATGTATCTGGAATAAAAGGTTCAAATGTGAGGTTTTATTAATAATTAGAAGGACAAAGAATATTCCCTGTAGACAAGTTCAGTTATCTGTGCTAGTTTCCCTGTTAAAAGCGTAACTTCTTCCACAAACTGGGCCAAAGTATGCCCACAATTAAAATACTTGGAAAGTTGCCTTTGTTCCTTGAATTTGTTGATTTAGTTTTTGCACCGCAAAATGCACTGGCGATTTCTTCCCCCATGAATTCCATTTTTGTATTCACAATTTTGCTGCTATAGTCTCTCATGGGTCACATATAATATAATGCATCAACTGAACATCCAGAAATTGTCATATAGTTTGGCATCTACAATTAATGCTACAGTCTGAGTTCACAACTAATTAGAGATCTCCTGCACTGGGAAATGCACTAGCAGTATTTTGGCTCTATAATTTCAGTTATATCAGTACAATGGTTGATGCCCCAAGCCTGTCAGTGTTTAAGAGGCACTTGGAAAATGCCCTTAACAACAAGCTTTGACTTTTGGTCAGCCCTGAAGTGGTCAGGCAGCTGGACTGGATGGTCCTTGTAGGTCCCTTCCTCCTGAAATAGTCTGTTCCATGCTATTCTGAATCAGAGCTTTCCCGGTGCACACTCCCTTCCTGGAATAATTGTGCATATGTGTTGTTTTAGTGTATTTTCCTTCAGCATGATTACCCACAGTTTTACAAAATTGAAATTTGTATACTTTTAAAATATAGTCAAATGTATAACATAGGGTAAAAACATGCAAGTTTATATTTGACACCCCTGAGTGTGTGCACATGCGTGTGTGTGCATAACGCATCATGCAGACATTAGAGAAGGTAAATGTGTAAACAAAGGTATGTGTACAGGAGTTGTGTTTAATTTCAAAAAATCCTAAATAAAACCGAAAGAGGTGGAAGTTACCTATAGCAGTGAAGGCAACAAGTATTTAATCATGAACATAATTACAAATATGAAAGCACTGTCTGTGAAATTAATGCAACCTACCGGGTGCTTTAAAAATAGGCTCCTGCTTAAATATTTTGCCTACCCAGGGTTTCAGTGGGTACCATCATGGTACCGCCTAGGTAAACAAATACAGATTAATGGAAGGAGTGTGGGTGCCTTCACCTCTCTCCCTTAAAATGAGCAGCACTGCCGCACTGTGCATTCCCTCATGATAATACATCAGGGCTGTGCAGCCTTGCCTCCACCCTCAAGTCAGTTCAGGGCTGTGTTTGCCTCTGGGTAATGTTAAATTTAGGGCTTGTGCTTCAGGACTACTCATCTTCACATCTCTCTCAGCTGCAGTATATCACTCACAGGCCAATATCCTTAGCCCATAGGGGGGGTATCCCATGTGGCATACACTAATTTATAAATGAGAATGATATCTGAATGCGTCACATTTCAGTGAAGAAAAACAAACCTTATGGACTCTTTTAAGGCTGTGATAAATTAGAATGTGCACGGTACAAATATTTATCTTGCACCCTTATTACAAGTATTTCCTTTTCACTGGTTAATTTGATTAAGAGGTGTCCCTTTGGATTAAAACTTTGTAAGATGGATATATTTTTCTCCAAAACATAATTAATTTTGAATGAAGAGGGGAAAACTCATAGCTCCTGAACTTATTAATAATGATCTGAATTAAAATACATTTCTGGCTTCCTTGAACACTTACGTATGTTACGGGATAGCTGGGAGGGGAGGCAAGAGGGATTATTTTTGTTTTCATGAGGAGGACCTGATCCCAGAAACGCTGTCGAACACGTATGATGAGGAGTTAGTCACAATGATTTCTTTGGCAAGGGAGAAAGAAGCAGAAACAAAAACAACACTGACCCAACTTTCTGTCAAAGAGGGGGACAGGGATGAGAGAGCTGGTATGGGATCATTCCTCCTCCTTCCCGACGCCCAGGATCCCATCTCACTCCAAAAAAGCCTCCCTGTTCTTGGCAGCCAGTGGCTGTGAAGGAGACTGAGGACAGGAACAGGAGAAGTGGTCAAGCCTGCCAGGAGCGGCTCATGGCCCGGTGGGGGTCACCATCCTGCATGGCCCCAGGGGCTGTGGGGGCCTCCCTTGTGCCCCCCTCTCTGCGTGGTGCAAATCATCACCCAGCATAGGGCACTGGGACCCCAGGGAAGGCAAAATCCACAGAAGCCCCCACCCTGGTTCAGCTGGCAAGTTCTGGTTGAGAGCAGCTGTCCTCTGAAGATGTTACCTGAGCTGTAGACCCAAAAAGAAAAACAGAAAGATGAAGCCCGCTGGAGAAGGTGCTATTTAGGGGTTCAGAGGGTCAGGATTTTGCCTCGGGTCTGCTGTGCTGATCTTGGATGTGCCTCTTCATCTCACTTCGCAGGCCCCCTCCCCGAATTTTGTCTGATCTACTTCGAGGGTGATATCTCTGGATCACAAGCCGACTCCTGCTGTGTCTGTGCAATGAGACGAGGCTCCAACGCACAACTTTGCTGACATACAGGCATTACAGAGAGATGATGACAGAACTGCAACTGTTTTTCCAAAATATCTGCTTTGCCTCTGCTTACAGAGCAATTCTGAGAATCGTCCATTAGAAAATTAGTCCCCAGCTCAGTCCCTACAATGGGGTGAGTGATTTTTTGCCTGTGATTACCTCTTCAAGGGAGAGTTTAGACATACAAACGTTTGGGAGACGCACCTATTTTTGAGAGGCCTCTTCTTCCACAAAGGTTGGTGCTTACAGCTTCCATCACTGCCTCTGTGGCATGCTGATGAGGGATGATTTTAACGCCATTCCAGGTTGACTAATAGAAAAAGGGTTGTCATTTCACTTCCTTTTTTGAGGAAATTTGCTGACCAGTTTTGAGTATGGTATCAATAACTCCTGTCGTATTTTCTTTCATGACAGAGCTGACCAATACACTGCTAGCAGTCTCATTGAAAAAACAAGGACTACCAGAAGAAAAGGCTCCTCAAATGTAAATACAAAGTCTAGCAAAACTTCTCAAGCATATAAGCTTGAGTTTGAGCCACTGCTGCAGCTATCATTGAAGGGGTTTCTCAACACATTATTCTAATCCATGCTGATGCTGTTTTACTTCCCACCCCCCTCCAGCACCTGCAGAAACCTCTCTGCTGACCCTAAGACCCTTGGTGAGATTCAAGCCAGAGCGTGTGGTCAATGCCAGTGCTTACATCAGTGACTGGCACCCCTTCACAGCTCACACGACCCACTTTTAAAAGAACAATCACAGCCATGCTGTGAGCTGAATGACAAAACTCAAAGGAAAATGAACTTGAAGATGTTTCCCTAGCAACTGTGTGCAGCAGCATTCCCACCAGTCCAACATTACACCATCACACTTCGAACTGAAAAAGACACAGATTGAAATCTTTACCACTTAAATGGCAAGTGCAGCCTGGCAGAGACACAGCCTTCCTTGGACACACCGGCCGGTCCCCAGCTCCTCGTAGTGCTGGCTTTCACCATATGTGGAAGACCACTACAGACAACAGCCATGAACAGGGAGCATAGCAACCTCAGGAGCTGGCCCTGAAAATAAAAAAAGTTTAATTTCAGTATTGTTAAAAGAAAATAAGTGTTGATTCTCTCTCTCTCCTTCCATTCATGATCCTTCTCGCTACAACACTCGTGTAACTTTAGCATATGCTATTTAACGAGTCACCTTCAGCCATCTGACACACACTGGCTTTCTTGAAACAAAAGCTGTGAGTTCCCAGTGGGCACAGCAAGGCTTACACATCTACCTGTAATCATCTTTGTGCAGCAAGTCCTTCTTACTCTTTCTAATATGCCCTGACTCTCAGGAACAACATGCCCTGGTGCAACCCACCTTTTCTTTCCTGGCAGACTGAGAGGTCCATATTTTGTCTCCATCAAATTAACCAGAGCAGATACAGTGAGCAATGCAAATAGGGGTAGGGAAGAGGTGACAGTCCCATTACTATCCTAATAAACCCACCATTATTTACATTACCACCATTATTTTAACTGACGTAGTCCAGTCTACTGCACAAGGCCAACTTTTTATGCTGAATCCTGCAATATTGTCTTCCAGAAGGACAGTAACCATTTCCCTCTGTCCCAATCCAATGTCATGGAGGTTTCGATACGATCCCAAGGACGAGATTAAGACACTAAATCCGGTCAAATGTCGTACAACCTTTCAACTTTATTTTTGACGCAGAGGGAGGAGGGAACCATGTGAGGAGGTAACAGAGGAGGTCAATGGGTAAAGGCAAAGGGGAAGAACCGAGAAAAAAGAGGGGAAAAAGGAGGACAAGAGAAAAGGAGAGCTAGAAAGGGAGCGGGTTTACATCGGGGCGGACGGGGTGAGCGAGAGGGAAAGAGAGGACTTGCTACCACCACCCCAGGTCCAGCGATGTTCTGGCACCTCCATCTGTGGCATAGTCGATGCTCTGGGGCCCCTGTCTGCTACTCCAGGTTCAGTCCATGCAATGCTGACTTCAATGAGGCGGGTTTCAAGAGGTCCAAAGGGGAGGGACGAAGACAGGAAAGAGCCCCCTTACTGGACCACACACACTCCTTTTACAGGGGCTGGGGTCCCTTGCCATGCACAGATTGCACTGGCGTACGTGCAGTTCGTGCCATACGTGCTGTCTCCTTTGGATGCCTTCTACCTTTTTCGCGCCTTGGGCCTTGCGCAGGCACATGGTTTTGTTTGTCTGCAGACCGTGAGGGCAGGACCTTCTGAGTGGCAGGAAACGGTGGTACAATGGCAATGTCAAGACAAACTACATTCAGTAATGGTTCTCTACACCCATCTATGCTATGACATCATACTGTAAAATCTATTTGCACTGGTACATTATCTATTAGTTGTACTCCTGAGACAAATGCAACTTTATACCGTATCACCCCAAGAATTATTTCCACTCACCTGTGCTGGAAACTTGGGTTCCACCTTTTGGACCTGAAAACACTCTGAAAATGCTCCCCAGAGATGGCCAACGAATTGCTTTCCTTAGTGATGCATGCTCAGCATCACTAACATGGATTAAATTAGCAAAATTAAATCAAAAAAATTGTATCTCACACTGATTTATGGTTTGCCTCATGCAATACGAGAGGCCTTTGGCACACTGAGGCAAAGATGCCTCAAATGCCACCAATGGGACATTTTTATAAAAAGAAGGGGGGGCGGGGAAGAAGCGTTGATCAATATCCATGCGTTAGTTGTGCAGCTCTTCCTCCTATTTGTCAGGTGTTAATACTCATGTCATTCGTTCTTTCTATAGCTCTCCATGTGCCATCAGTAGGAAAAGCTCAGCCAGGGGCTTTGCAGGGCAGAGCTAAACAGTCTCAGAGTATCTGAAAGCCTCAGCTGATGAAGCAGGAGGAAGACTATGCAATCGCCCTGATCCATGAGAAAGTCATGGCAGTCAGGTGAAGTCCCTGGTGACTGGAAAAAGGGAAACATTGTGCCCATTTTCAAAAAGGGTAGAAAGGAAGACCCTGGGAACTACTGACCTGTTAGCCTCACCTCTGTGCCTGGGAAGATCATGGAACAGATCCTCCTAGAAGCTATGCTAAGGCACATGGAGGCCAGGGAGATAATTCGAGATAGCCAGCATGGCTTCACCAAGGGCAAGTCCTGCCTGACGAACCTAGTGTCTTTCTATGATGGTGTGACAGCATCAGTGGACAAGGGAAAACCAATGGATGTCATCTATCTGGACTGCTGCAAAGCCTTTGACACGGTCCCCCACAACATCCTTCTCTCTAAATTGGAGAGCTATGGATTTGATGGGTGGACTGTTCGGTGGATAAGGAACTGGCTGGATGGTTGCATCCAGAGGGTAGTGGTCAATGGCTCGATGTCCAGATGGAGACCGGTGACGAGCGGTGTCCCTCAGGGGTCTGTACTGGGACCGGTGCTGTTTAATATATTCATCAATGACTTAGACAGCGAGATCGAATGCACCCTCAGCAAGTTTGCGGACGACACCAAACTAAGTGGTGTGGTTGACACACCAGAAGGACGGGATGTCATCCAGAGAGACCTGGACAGGCTGGAGAGGTGGGCCTGTGTGAACCTCATGAGGTTCAACAAGGCCAAGTGCAAGGTCCTGCACCTGGGTCGGGGTAACCCCCAGTATCAGTACAGGCTGGGGGAAGAAAGGATGGAGAGCAGCCCTGCCGAGAGGGACTTGGGCGTGCTGGTGGATGAAAAGCTGGACATGAGCTGGCAATGTGCGCTGGCGGCCCAGAAGGCCAACCGTACCCTGGGCTGCATCAGGAGAAGCGTGGCCAGCAGGTCGAGGGAGGTGATTCTGCCCCTCTACTCTGCTCTGGTGAGACTTCACCTAGAGTACTGCGTCCAGCTCTGGAGCCCTCAGCACAAGAAGGACATGGACCTGTTGGAGCGGGTCCAGAGGAGGGCTACTAAAATGCTCCGAGGGCTGGAGCACCTCTCCTATGAGGACAGGCTGAGGGAGTTGGGCTTGTTCAGCCTGGAGAAGAGAAGGCTGCGGGGAGACCTGATTACGGCCTTTCAGTATCTAAAGGGGGCCTATAGGAAAGATGGGGAAAATCTTTTTAGTAGGGCCAGCTGTGACAGGACAAGGGGTAATGGTTTTAAACAGAAGCAGGGTAGGTTTAGACTGGATATGAGGAAATTCTTTACAACGAGGGTGGTGAAACACTGGAATGTGTTGCCCAGAGAGGTGGTGGAGGCCCCATCCCTGGGAACATTCAAGGCCAGGTTGGATGGGGCTCTGAGCAACCTGATCTGGTTAGTGGTGTCCCTGCTCACTGCAGGGGGGTTGGACTAGATGACCTCTAGGGGTCCCTTCCAACCCAAAACATTCTATGATTCTATGATTCTTACCCAGGGAAAGTGGTAGGTTTGTAGAACTGAGTGGAGCAATCCAGGAGGGAAAAGAACGATCAAAAAGCTGAAACCTCTCTTTGGTGAAGAGGCAGTCCTGCAATTGCTGGGCCTGCTTTGGGAAAACAGCCCCCATTGCCTCCTGAGCTGCATGCAGGGACTTGGGCAACCCACGAGACCCGCAGTCACCTGCAGACTTCAAATGACAAGTTTCTAACCTAAGAGAAGGGACTGATCCCCCTCCCTCTAAATGACCAGGAACCTCTCAGGAGGCTTTGGAGTGTTTCATAACTGCACACAATGCAGTCAAAGGCTGAGAAGTCCAGTTTTCTTCTCTATAATTCAAGTAACAGCCCACCCACATACTTAGACTAAGGTGTATTGATAATGAAAAGTCATTAATTCTCTCCTTACAAGAGTTTCTTATGAAAATGTCTCTGTTACTCCATCAATCCCCTCTGTTGACACAGGATGATAGAGATGATGTAGATCAGGCAGACAGTACTACGGTCATTTTTCTGTGATGCATAATCTCAGATCCTGTCCTGCTCATCAACATACTTACATGGCACCAGGAACGTTATCTCATACCTCCTTTTCCCATCCCTGTGCAGTCTTGCTAGCATTACTTGCAAAACCTCCCTACTCATGGGTTGGAGCTGGCACTGGAGTCACCATCCGTCTTTCCTGTCTGCACAAGGCTTTGATCCAGCCGCTCATCTTGCTACGAGCCAGAGCACAGCTCCTCCTGGCTCTCCGTCCCACCAGGTGCCGGGACCCAGAGCCAGTAATGCTGTAGCCACAGAGGAGGCGGTGCGACCCTGTTGTGAATGGGCAATTTAGATCACTTAAAGAACCACCATCAAAAGCATCAGCAAAGTGCTTTTATCAAAAGATGATGTTGTAAAACCACGACTTAACAAAGTTCGGTGGCAAGGTTCACTTTATTACTGTGCTGCATAATCATTTGAACAGTGATTAAAAACTACCAAGCAGAGTCAAAGTTACCAAGACACAAATCAAAGTTACCATAATACAAGGTTACGCGTGACAACGGTCGCTTACCAAAGATCTGCCATTGGTGAAAGTTCTCTCTGCCTCCAGGAGCAACCTTGAGAGGCGTCCCAGCTCCAGGGGAGATCACTGCCACACAGCCAGGCTGCTTAGCAGGGAGAGCTCCAAGAAGCATGACTTAGGCTGTCGTATTTATGGAATAAAGCGGTTGGCTTGTAGTCAAATTGCATGAGATGAAAAAGGTATGCATGAGACTCCTGGTAGCCATGAATGACTTTGTTCCTTGATAAATGTGTCTTGGAATAGCCACCCACTATTCCTATGTTAATCACATGATCGGTGTCCCAAGCTCATATGCATCATTGCTCACTGGGTCACTCTGCTCCTTTGTGGGTTTTCAGAGAACAGATCAGAACTGAAGAAGTTCTTGGCCCGGTTATGGCTTAGGCCATTACCTCCTTTGGAGCCTGTACCAAACTACCACTAGTTTGATGAAGGAGTTGAGTGCATCTATCACAGACCCCCATACCTGCATATCTGCAATACTGCATTTTGAGCTGGGATATGCCAGGATCCAGTCCTAGGCCCTGGCTGCTGCAGCTGAAAGCATGTGGACTACCCTGAGACAAGTTGAGGATTTTGTGTGCAGGGGTAGGAAAGCAGCAAAGCAATTGCTCTTTCCCAGAAAGTGAAGCCAAACCCCATTCCCGCAGAAACAAATGGTGAAAGTGGTGAGACCTCAGCAGCGATGCTTCAGGTCCATTGTGATTGTTTGCCTCCTAAAAGGAATTTTGCTTCATTAAGATGCTGACTCTTTGTAACTTGAATATTTGATTTGCTTTGGGTCTTGGGTTGTCTTCATTATGCGGTTGCCAACAAGGAATCAAAAGGGGCATCTCTGAACCTGCTGCGAGGCTGTGAAACTTCACCCAGGGAGCAAGTGTAACGTGTGAGGCGAGAGGGAGTGGGCAGGCACATTCCCGAGGGAGCGACTCCCTGTTTGATACCATTGTTATGGAAACTTAAAACTTCAGGATGAATGGGACGGCCGGTGAAATTCAAGTGGCACAAAGCCCAAGAGAGACGTATTTGCTCACTGCTTACCACACTTCTGCAGAACAAAATGTCTGAGTTTCTGCTTTTTGTGAAAATGAGCTTTCCTGGGGTCCTAAAAGCCAAAGTCCCTTGTAGGCGTAAAGGTCAGGAATCCAGCAGCGGAGAGGTGGTAGACACAAATCCCAGCAGCCACTTGAGATGCTTACTCTGGAAACAAACTCTCACACAAAAGTGGCAAAAGCAGAAGACAGTGATGCAACAGCAAAACAAATTAAAACCGCGTGTCTTGTCCCAGGATGAGTTAACTCCCAAGAGAGGGAGGGCGAGAGCAGAAGCTCTGTTGTGTACCTCCAGCTTTTCGCACCCATTTGAACCCAGCTGGCGAGCGATGACAAAAAACTTCCTGCATTTTGATGAACTCAAACAATATGTTTTTAACAACCCAGGAAGCAATGTCCTTCAGCAGCAAAGTAAGTGACCACATAGAGGTGGTTCATTGCGCAACGATCTGCAAAGCAGATCGGCGCCCTACCACGCTGCGAAATACAGCTCTTTCAGACAAAGGAAAGGGTTCATTTTTTTGTTGCATATGGATTAATTAATCACTTCCCTCAGCTCCAAATGGAAAGAGGCTTGAGCTGCAAAAGCTTTGCTTGTATTAACGTCCAGGCAAGCAGACGCTCTTCCCTAAAATTCATTTAGCTGTCAAAATGGGGAAAAAATTGCAACAGAGACGTTCAAAACCTCTGAAGTCCAGGCACTTTGATGAGGCTTTTTCTTTAAAAAAATAACAATAATAACAGAAAAGTACACTGAAACCCAACTCTAGAGAAGATTTTGTTCTCATTTCACCAGAAGGGAGAGGCAGGGTGAGGATACCACCAGTGCTTTTACATGCAATCCTCTCATGTAAATGATTTCAAAGGGGAGCTCTCACTCTTGCCTGCGGACAAAAGCAGAATGCATCACTGTTGCCAGACCACCTGGGACATGGGGAGGAGAAGAAATTTCCAGATGGGTTTTAAGACAATTCATTTATATTTATATAGCCAGAATAAATGTTTTTTTTCTGAGACCGCATTTCCCTTTGCTCTATCTAGACCACCAAGAAAAGAGGGAGGCACAGAATTTCTACTGCATTAATAGTCCTGGTGTTTACGGGTTTGGCTTTTATGAACTTGTGGGAGCTGTTTATTGAGGCATAAACTCTACTAATGGGGATATTATCTCTAAATTATATAAGTACTACAGTATTTGGGTTAGTTAAAAGAAAGGTTTAAAACAGTTACACACTTACAGTTTATCTCAATTACCAACATGATCCCATAATGGGAATTTAATCGCTAATTGCTAGCTTATATTGCAGAACAACTACAATAACAACACACAATATATAGCCTGTATAAACATGTCCAGACAATTCTATATTGCCTTCTTTCACTGCTACCTTCTCGAATGGTGTGTGGGGGGGTTTATTACAAAGATTTAATTCCTAAATGCCTCAAATTAGGAATTCCTCTTTGTCAGGAAAGCATTTCCACCAATGCTTCATTTGACTGATTTTAGCAAGCCGCCTGCACACAACTCGAGTGGCTTTGTGCAAAAGGGACAAAGCCTTATGCATATGCCTAAATACTTGGCAAAATTAGATTCTCAGAGACCTCTAACAAGAGAAATTGAACTTCCATTTAAATCAACCCAGATTTTCCTGTTTACCTAGCTGGAGTGAAATTTGACCAGGACCCACTGGCCAGAGCCTGAGTCAAGCTCACTGAGGGCCACCTGCTAAGCATGGCGCCAAGCCTCTGCTCAGCCTAAGCTCCACAATACCCCATGAGAGGGATCACACACATGTTCAGCACGTAGCGTGGACTAATGCTCTCCTCCTGCCCACTCTTCCCAGCTCAACCCAGACTACCCACAGCTGGCTGAAGCTCAGCCCTTCCTACACCTATGGTACTCACTGCAGTGTGGCCACAACCTGCAGCAAGGGTGGGGAGCGGCCAAGCAGTCACCATGCTTGACCTCAGAGCTTCGCTAGCAATGCTGATGGACCCCAAGGGCGGGATTCACCTCACCCGACAGCAACGCAATCTACATTTAGCTGGTTGCTGTAAATCCCTTCACAGTCAGTGCAGAGGGAGGGGCAGCATATGGATAACAAGACTCCTGTAGATATTCCTGCAGGCTCGTCGCTCCCTAGAGGTGCCCTTGCCCTTCCATCGGCAAGTAAGGGATCCAGAGAGCTAGTGCAGGTGCAGACATCTGCACTGTAGACATCTGAAGGCAAGGACATAAGTCTCACACATAAACCTCATGTTAATTTAGAGGAGGCTGCATCCCACCTGCACCACAGCAGCTCTGCAAAAGGTCTGCCTCTTGTCTTCCAAGACAATGCCATTCTTTCTTCTGACAGATTCTCCTTTGAAAGTGGGAGCTCTCTTAAGTGCTCTTAGGTGATACAATGAATTTTTGCTGTGACAGATCATCCCACCACGCTGCTTGCCAGGGATCTGCATGAGATTTCGGAGAAGTTTGTGAATCAGCTCCTCTACTTCTCTTTGTTCGTATTTCTTAGTATGAAACTAGCCTGATGAAAGAGGAGAGCAAGGAGGACAGATGGCTAGGGTGAAGGGCAGATGAGGAGAGCTAGTTTATCTGCGTGTAATACATACCAGAAGAAACTTCCAGATGATTCAGAAATGACCAACTGTGCAGACAAAGAGTTTATATAAACAATCTATAACCTTAATACATTATATCCATGTTAACTTCCTTCCTCGTCTTGGTTATACTCCCTCACTGGTTTTAAACTTCACATTGGAAACGAGTAGAGACACAGACCTCCCCCCCCACCCCCCTATCTGGCTTGTTTGACCACCGCCTAAAACACGAGTTATGCTTCTGACTGGGTCAGAGTCACCACCCTAAACAAACAACAACAAGAAATTAATTCAGAGCAAAGAGTAACTTCAAAAAGTCTTTTTTCAAGATAGTTTTCTCTCAAATCTTACCTATACCACCATCTAAAACCTAAAAATAGTTTTAAAAGTCTGACTGAGCTCATACTGCGGTATTTTTTCCTCCTCATATTGTAACTTCTTCACAAACATGCTGGCATTTTGTCTTTCTCATTGTATTGGGCCTTGCTGGCTAAGCCGCCTCGAAGAAGGAGAAATGCTGCAAGTAAATACACAATGGGTAAGTTACCGAGGGTACAGGACATTATTGCTTAAATAACTAATGTTTCCCTCCATGCCACTGAATAACGTACATATGACTACAAGATGTTAAAAACTGGAAAATTCTTCTAGTGATTAACTCCCATGTCTCAAACCACAGGAACACACAGAAGCGTCCAGCAAGCAAGAGACTGGTGAATAACTATTAGTGATACATGGACTGCTGTTCTCTGAATGCTGTCAAGTGACTGAAAACATCCAATAATTTGGTTATTGTGGAATTAGGATCCCTGCTGTTTTCCCATGGAAAGTTTGCCTTTGGGAGGCAGAAACATCCCCTGGGCTAAAAGGACAAGACAGAGAGAGCAGACATAGGAGTCAACCGAGCCCAAACTTTTTTCTGTGAAGAGCTTTCCTGCCATGAAGTAGGATCGACTCACATCAGCACATGAGGGACAAATGCAGAAAGAGGACTTCAACATCTTTTCATTTATGTAGATGAGCATCTGTCTGACGTTGGTACAAACGGCTCTGTCTAGAAAAATGCAGCAGATGCCAGTACAATGGGCAGGACCCAAGAAAATATTGCCTGGTGAGGAACTTCATTTTTGTCCAAGGATTGTCTATGGCTGCTTGTGGCTACCACATCTGAGGGGGCCCATCTGCTGGTGACCAGAGCAGGCACTCTGAACCGGACAGGAGCAGAAACTGATGGCGAGGCCATGAGCTAACCAGCACACCACCTGCACATAAGGACCGGTCCTCTTTGCTGCCTGCAGCCTGCCATTCGCTTTACAGCAGCAGCTATTCCAGAGACCCTGAAGCTTCTTATTCTCAAATACCAAGTTGAGGAAATAAAAATTAACACTGAACACACAGCAGACCCCAGCAGTGAGATGGGGAGCCGGTACTGTAACGCGAATCTGCTCCTGCCGTGGACAGCACAGATACTTGTGGAAAGAAGATACCTTTGGCTCCCCTACAGAGATCCAGAGCTGAGATTAATGGCAACTGTGAGGGCTGCTTTCCCCTTTATGCGATGCATGCTTTAAAGCTGTGGCCTCCTGCCATCTTGAAACACAATCTTGTGGTATTGTCTTCATTCAGGCCCCTCATCAGCAATGTGAAAAGAGAGAAGAAGCTGGTGGCAGGATTAGAGGAGACGTTGAAATATTCTGGGCAGCATATGCTGTAAGTCACATTATACAAAGAGCATTATTGGCCTGCTCATTGGCTAGGGCTTTCCCTTCTGGAAGCACTGCTGCTTGTAAAAAAGAAAACCTGGTGAAAAGTGTTTGTAACACATCAGACCACAGCATAAGACACATTGTGAGTGCAGTGACAGGCACTGAAAATATTTTTCAGGCCCTGTCTGCCCTGCTCCTAGGAGATCCTTTTGTACTCGTCAGGGTTATGCAAGATGCATGGGAAAAAAGGAGAAAGAGAAGTGAGAATAATAATTCAGAAGGGTATTAATAAACATCCTAAAATTACCGTCATCTGATGACCCTTCTCAACCTTAAAACTGAGTACTTTAGCCTTGGAAGGCTGCTAGAGACCCTCATTGTTTTAGAAGTGAGAAACCACCTTTTGTTGTCCACTTTAAATTTATTCATGGCAGATTATACCCATTTGTTCTTAAGACTACCAATGTTCTTAACTGAAACAGGTTATTTTCCTTGCCCGGCCATAAAGTATTTACCGAGTGCAGTCATATTCCCTCTGAGACTTCATTTGATTTCACTAAATAAGCCAAGCTCCTTTAGTCTCCTTTCCCATCTCCATTCTCTTGGTCGCCTTTCTAGTTCTTCTGCACACTGGTTCCAGTCTGCAGTCACCTTTCTTGACCATGGCCCGGACAGACCATGATTGATCAGACCTATACACAGGGTTCCACATGAACTTGTAAGAAACCATATTTCTTGTACTACTTTCTTTTTTTTTTCCTGAAAAGAGGCTCCTCTTTGTCCTATATACATAAAGCAAAACAAACTAAAGTGAATTTCCCATCTCTAAAAGCTACTTGGGAAGTTCTAAATATTCAGAGTCAATCTTTCTCGGAAACCCTCAGCTGTACAAGATTTCCACAACTGAAACATATCCTTCTGAAGTCTGGGGAACATTACAAATTTACAAGGGCAACTGCGCTCGTTTAAAGTGTCAAGCTCAGTTTTAGTGGCATGTTTTAAAAATCTTCAGCTTTCATCAAACTGGCTTCAAACCACAAGTTGTTTTGGCTCCTGACACTATCCCTGTGGTCAGACATTTTTCTTGTCATGTAAGGAACCATTTTCCTCTTCTGGATCAAAAAGCAGTGCATGGTCTTGTCTACAACTTGGAGCACTTTAACAAGTTTTCACAGTTTTCTTTTTGACCCCTTGGACACAGACCATCACTTACCCATCTTATTGCAAACATCTTCCTAAGTAGCAGCGACACACATAATTATGCCTTGCCTCAAGTCCTTTTTTTCCTCAGAAAAAGAGGTAAAAAGCTGCCAAAAGCTTCATATTTTGCCATATGGAGGAAAAAGAATTTGTTCTCGGGAGCTGGGGGGACTAGAGAGAAGACATACAATTAAAAATTCCATTTACAGTATCATGCAAAAGTGCAGCAAGGTATTTCTAAACAGAATCACAATTCTAAAAGGGATCTCCAAGTCTCCAAAATGATACAGATTTGTTGAATTAAGTTATTTGAACTATTGTCCTTCCCTCAGTTTAGGGATTTAGAGACGTTGAATTCTCATCCTTCTAAATCAAACACTTCCTCCCGAATTGTAATTTCAGATTAGAGAAAGCACAGGGTTCTCAGCCTACTGAATATGTGAGTTTTCCAGCCACGAGCAGAGGTGCACTGACTCGTGTCTTTCCCCTTCCCCAGTGGAATTGCCATGGATGAGTCAGCTCCCCCCCTTCACCTCAGCTGTTCCATTCTTTAAACCAGGGTAATTACTTCTCTCACAAAAGCATGCGGTAAATTCAGATCTAATCAAGGCTTTGAGCTTAAGGAGATACAAAAATGCTAACAGGAACTCCATTTAGTCATCACAGTTTTGAGCAAAGAGAAAGGCACCAATTAAGTTTCCAAGGGCAAGTACAGTGCTACTGCACAAAAGCTGCACACTAAAATTGTACTGAAACACCTTCTCTTCATGCATGTCTCACCCAAGTAAACTTGGGTGGCTACTAATCTAGTCACATTTAAAACAAAAAGCAAGAGCTGATAGCTTCCGTGCCATGCCTGCAAAATATTTACTTCTACATTGGAAGGCTATAATTATCTCTGGTACTAAAGCAAGTTTATCCTGTGCTAAAACCTTTCTAGGATTTCTTCCATAAAATAACAAACTTCGACACAGACAGTACTTAAGTACCACCATAAGGATATGGAAAAAACACAGATATAAGCTAAAGAGCAAGAGAGGAAATGTCAATGGAATTACCTTACTGCACTAGTACAGTCCAACCTAGCATTTTAAGAGGTCATCCAACCACCTCTTTTCTTTGCAGAACAAAGCAGGGTCAGTCAGATTTTGCTCTGTTTGACTCAAAGATTTCTCAATACTTGTAAATTCTCCATATAACCAGACGCAAAGATTAGAGGATACAGTTTTAATTAAGCTTGTATAAGTATGAAAGAGTACTGTTGATTTAGAAGGAGTTACAAAACCACTAAAAGTATACATCTATGTTGGAATAAGAAATTAAATGCAGTAAAACCTATATCTGATTTTTTTGTTTTACAAGGAATGTTTTCAGTATCTGCCTAAATTAAGCTTTGGAGCTGAAACACTAATCCAAAAGCAGTGCCTTGCACAGATCAGATTATTCTTCCTTGCCAAACAGATCATCCAGAAGAGGTAAGTATTTGACCCCTTTCACAGGAAAGGATGGCGGTTGTCGGCTCCAGTCATCTTCATTCTGAAATTAGTAACCCAGAGAATATCTTAGAATATAATATTGAAAACAAGAAAAATTAAAAGCTGGGCAACAGAAGATTGAATGAGCTGCTTCATTTCCACATACAAATCTGTGAAAAAGTGGATGTTTATATAGCACATCCTCTTAAAAGATTACTACATGCACATTTTTATCAATCATAAAATCATAGCAGAATATCTTATTAAAAATATTTTCTATCATTATCCCTTTTGCAGATATTTTCAAATTAAATAATTCTGTATTTTCTTCATTAAGACACTTATACTTGAAAGTCTTGCAAGTCATTATGTCTCAACACCAAAAATCATATAAAATAATGAGTGAGAGAAAGAAGAAAAAAGCCATCTAAACAAGCACAACTCTATTGCTGAAATCTATCTGTCAAATACAGGTACTGTTGACCCAAAATATTTGTTAATTCATGGTGAGTCATGAACAGAATGACAACTGGATTCTGAAGTTGAACAAGATTTAAATCCCTTCCTTTCTCTGATTTTTTCCATTTCATTTTGACCTCTTCATTGAAACATTCTTGTACTGTACCCAAGATAGCCTAGGTACTGCAGCTATCTAACAAAGTAATAAAGTCAATAAAAGTCAGTAAACTATACTGGCACCAACTTGGGCACAGTTCATTAAAAACAGTGCTGTATGTCAGCATGACAGTTACAGCAAGGCTGTGAAGCTGATGAGGAACTGATTATCCCAGCATGATGATGACTGATCATAATTTCTATTGATGCTCTTTCTTCCTTTTTGATTTCAACTGTAACTTTCCTCCCATAGCTCCATGTACCATTCTCAGCTGGGGCTCTTAGGCATCAGCCACTCCTATAGAGCCCATCCACTTGCTGTCCTCCAAGCAAAGATAACGTCGTCTTCATATTCAAACAAAACCCCATCTCTTATGCTGATCAGAACATACGTTTCACCACAAATGTCCACTTCACCCTCCTGCTTGTTTCACAAGCACCTTTTCCTCCACACCTTCAACTTATGAAGGCTGCCTCTTGGTTGCACTGCCACTTGCACCCCACCTTCACCCTATAGGAGCCATCTCCTTCCCTCGCCTGCCAGAAATGAGGTCATGCTCAATGGCTAGGTAAGCCATCCTGTGAGGGGAAAAAACTGGTCAAACACATTCAACAGCAAGTGTATCTGTGCCTCTGCTTCTTTCACCCTTGCTTTTTGGTACAGAGCTTAGTACCAACTTCAAGGCAAAAATCCTCTGGGCACAGGCTCTGACCTTCTTCTTGTTTCTGTGGTACTGAGGCTCACACGCCCCCTTATCCTGACACAATCTCCTGAGAGCAGTCACTGTTTAAATACTGAGTTATAACAAGCACAGAATTCTTCTGTAAAAACAAAAAATACCCACTGAACAAAACCTAATGCACACTTCAAACCACAGGACTGCTGTATAAAACACATAGAAGGGCTTTGATTTTATCTGTACATGATGGAAAAATTCTTCTCAATGACAAAGTGAAAAATAAACCACCATGGAAAGTAGAGCAAACCAGCAGCATTGGGCCCTCGTTAGACATCACTAAGAGTTTGAGATGCTACAGAAGAAAGAGCTGGTAAGCCAAGTAAGAGAGAGGAGTCAGGTTAATAGCACAGTACTTGAGGAATATTACTTTAAACTATGTCACTCTTGAACTTGAATTTAAAGGAATGCTATGTTTCTAAATGGTCTGAATACAATCAAACAGAAGTACAAGCATAGCAACACATTGGCTAGGCCAGAACAGCAAAACTACATGTTGGCAGAAGGGCTTCGCATTTATCTGTTATGAAGTTTTTAAAAATCAGCATAATTGCCTTATGCACCATCTATTTTAAAATGTTCCGTTCAGCACAAGATGGCAAGATCAAATTAATCTCTGCAGTTTGTTGATACCACATTTTTATTTACCCTAAGTAGCAGGCTGGTGGAGATATACAAAGTTGAACCATCAATAATGCTCTTGCTATACACCTACCAGTGATGTGGTGTATTATGTACAAGTTTCTATGGAGTTATAAAAAAATACATAGCTATTTTCTGCCATGTCAGTGGAGTTTAAAGTATTTCCTGACTATCTCAGCAAGTGAACAGATCGTTTGACATGTGACAATATCTGTGGGTGAAGCGGTATTCACGCCCATTGTTCATGGACAAATACACCTGTTTCCCCTTCTCTTTTTTTTTCCTTCTAGAAAAATATCACAGAGATGTGACACCTATTAGGCATGGGGCTGTTACAGGGCTCCTTGTCCCTGTTTGACTCCTCTGCTTCATTCTAAACCTCCCAGAAAAAAAATATTTACTTGGAGAAAATAGGCACAAATACACAAATATGAAAACTGTTGTGGTCTCCATTGGATATAGCACTCATGTTAAAGTTGGACAAATGATATCAATGTACAGTACTGTTCCTTTGCTCATATAGACTGGTTTTACCTTGAGAGGAACCTTTATCATCTGGAAAGCAGGGATTTGATTCTCTCTCCAGTTCAGTCCATCCACAAACTTTTTATATTCCACTTGCTTATGGTCATCTTCAAACCTAAGCAGAATATCCATAAGATGACTCAAGGTTAAAGGAAATTTTTAACAAAGTTGTATCATGTTATCTACAGCATACTAATACATTATCTTTTGGATAACAATCTTTTACTCCTTTATTACCAAACACTGGCAGGAGTACAGAAAAACTCCACGAAACTGTCAGGACTTCTATATCATACATTCCATTCCATATTCTTACACCTTATTAATGTCTCTCATGGCAGAATTCAACTTCTTTAAGGTTTATTACATTTCAACTAATTTCATTTTACTTTTGAAGCATTGCCCAACCTTCTCCAACACTGGGATCTCACAACCAGTGACAAACATAGAGGTGGGATGATCAATGTACGATTTCTTTGTGTAGAAAAGAAACAGGTAGAATGATACAAGAGACCTGTGCTATAACACAACTGACCTGCTTTATATGGCTTCTACAATCATTTCCTGAAAATAAGCAATCCTGTTTTCACACTCCATGGGATCAATTTACAAGTGACAAACACATAGCTCTCTAACCTATCAAATAATAGCCAGATTTAAAAATCACAAGCCTTGTCATTTGGTAGCTGTTTTACAGCTTTGTTCTTTATTTCTACGGAATAAATATATATTTGTGTCAGTTATGAAGGCCCTCTAAATGCATGAAGATATATATGCTGCCAGCTAAGGCGCATATGGAACACGCTATCTCCCTCCCTCCAATTTCTAAAATCATTACCCTGCACTAATAAACTCCATGGGAGTAGATTTGTAAGCCACGTCATCCTTCTGCCATTGATGTGGATGAAGCAGCTTCAGAAAAAAAAGTCAGCAAAACACTTAGGTGATTAAGGCAATTGGGAACCACTATTATTTCAGTGGGACTAGTCAAATGCTTAAAAGAAATCTGCAAGCTGAAGCTACCGTGAAAATTGTTCTTGAAATGAACAGCTTAACTGCTCTGCTATAAATACTGTACTAGCAGCTTCTGTGAATGATGTCTGTCTCACCTAGCACTACCTACATAAAAAAGGGACCTGGTTTAGGCATATAAGCACACCCTGGAAGTGTCTGGGCTTCACTGGGGTCCATGAAGAGACATACAAGTAGTGAGACTCAATAACTATTCTTTGGTGGGAAACATCAGGTTAAATAATTCTGCCCTGTAATCTGGTGAGACAAATACTACTTGCACAGGAGCAAGATCATCTCTGGGAAACAAGCCTTTTAGAAAATCATTTTATCTTGTTCTTAAAGGAACAGCACTACACAAAACATGGGCCTCAAAACCCTTCAATCGCTGCAGAGGGTTCTGGTAAAAATTAAGCATGAAGGTACTTTAAGGGAGAATTTACAGCACAAACTTGTAAAACAATACCAGAGAAGAGAAGAAATAAATCTAGTGACAAAAATAAACTGCAATAAACTGCAGCTCATCCTCTCCTTCTCCTCCCCCCACACCTTTCATTTAATAGTCAGCAGGAGAGATAATAATAAAATATACTGAGAGCCATAAACAGAGATGCTAGCGATAAACTGGAACGTTAAGTACAGTGAGTTATGCTGAAGATAAAAACAAAGTCAGAAAAGAATGCTACTGTTACTAGTATTAAGAGGAGCCTGAACCATTGCCATGAGAAACCCTCCTATGATAGCTTACTTCTTTATAATAGCTCACATGCAAGTTAACATTTTCATAAAGCCTTGCTTTTGGAGGATATGTCCAATATACAAGAAAATTATCATTCAGACTTCTAGGGGGTTCTTGTTTGTGCAGGTTTTTAGCAGGTGGCAGTTGGGAAAAGGAGTTTTGTATTAGAAGTAATGAGACAATAAAAAGCTTATACCTCTTGGGAAAAAAAAAATTTGCACACATTTTGAATTTCAGAATTAGCAATACTTTTTTTTTCTTTTACTGTGTATGTATTTATCTTTTGCTCATTGTGTAAAGTCAGAAGATTAAGTCTACTACCAAGATGCAGAGCTGTATAAGTAGGATTTTTAAATAAAGAACAAGTGAAGGTGTGTAACTACTTTATGTTGAGGCAATGAAGTCAACAAAAGCATTGCTTCTGCTTTTGACAAATATTAACAAGGAGAAAAGTCTTTTGATGAGACAGCACTAGCAAACTGAGATGACAGCATAGGCACAAAGTTATAACAAAAGATTTTAACATGGGCAGAGGAAATGGGATTCCTAGATCCCATATTTAAACAGCTACAGAAAACAGTTTAAAATATTACTCTAGGATAATCTAGAAAGAAAAAAAAAAAATCTACTCTTTAGATCTCTTTCCTGCTGTGACTTATAGTATCAATCTACTAAAAGCACATACTTGCAATTTGGCACAGAGTATCCAGATGGACTGAAGAGATGTTATCAATTTGTGCATTATTAAGACAGAGATGTCATACATTTCAGTGGCTGGAGTTAATATGACCAAAACTGACAGTGCTCTTCAGGAAAGGAAATTAGATTTGTCTTATCAAGAAGATGCAACAAAGATGTCTTGAAACCACGCTTCTCTTCAGTTTTGCCCTATGACTTCACCAATGCATGTGATTTTAGACTATGAAAGTTACTCCCCCATCCCTATCATAGCTTGCGGAGCTTCTTTTTTTTTCTTTGATATTACAGAATTAATCACACACTTCTGCTTCTAAAAATATATTCATAATTAAATGCTCCAGATATGTGAAAAACCTGGTTAAATCACACTATGACCATTCCTGAGGATGCTTTGGTAAGTAAAGGCTACTTACAAGTATTTTTTCTTTCCCATCAAGAAATCTGTAACCCAAAAATTTATGTGAAAAGTTAATGTATGTGCAGAGTTTTTTTAATTCCTTAGTTTTGAAAAGCATTTATTATGGAGTTAATCTGATAATAATAGAGGAGAAGCATCATGCTGATTAGTATGAATTAAGTAATGGCTACCATCTTGTGTATACATTTATTCACGTCTTGAACAACTATAAATTTAACCATCAGTTCCTCAGCATACTGAATAACAGAAGTAATTTCTTTTAAGAGATCCAAATATTAATGCTAGAGAGCCTTTTAATCACAAATGGCATAGGGAGTCTTAGGCATCATAGGTAATGAGCAGAAGACAGAACATAGGAGAAAGATCTTGAGAACTTTTCCAATCTTGCTTTTGCTACCAGGACACTTACTATAGCAGGAAAAGGGTTTGCTTCTTGAAAGAAATAGGTCAGCCCTAAAAAAAAAGTTACAGGTAGGCAACTAGGTAAAAAAATTATTACCCAGCCACAAAGCAGGGAAAAGCTGAGCAGGCAGGAGTGGCCTAGCCTGGCATATGAGTGACTTGAGAACCGGGATGACCATGTAGGAGGCCCATTGTTATCAGGCACTGCTACCTGAGACAGTAGGGATTAACTTTTTCAAAACAACAAGCCCCCCTCCAGGGTCCCAACAGTCTCTCCTGGTACGGTGGAGAGGTGAAGAATTACACAGCCACTTTTAACAGAAATTAAAAGATTTGTTTTAAAAGATAGAGACATATGCTTAACAACTAAACTAACATGGAACAATCAACATGTAATACTTGTGAACTTGTCATCCATTCTTTCTTCTCTCCATTTTTTCTTTCCTTATCTGCCAGCTGTTTATATAACCTCTGGGGAAGGACTGCATCTTTTTAAGTCCTTGTTAGCATACATTTAGCATTGCAGTAAATAAAAATAACAGAAAAAAAAACCCCTAAATTCATTACTTAAGTACTTTAGCAACATTTATTTATTAAACAAACTATAATTGTTCATTATGCCTGCATAAATTTAAAAATGCTTATAATGACTACTGCAGTTTTCTGGCAGAAACAATTGTGTACCATCTGCGTTGCTTAATACATTGTGATTAAAAAATTGAGTGAGAAAATGCTGATGGAGAAAGGAAATACTTTTTAATAAGCCAGCTCAGGTAAATTGGAAAAATGGACACATTGTTGGGAACCTAAATCCTACTATTCCATCATCCCACAATTAAAAATACAAATTTATTCTAGACAGATGATCTGAAAGGGTCTTATGAAACCTCACAGTCTTTGTGCAAATTCTCCCTGCACTCTGTGGAAACTGAATGGTCTTTGGGTACAGCAAGCAAAGCCTTGGGTCATCTGGAGGTGACCATAAAATCAGACAGTAACTTCTAGTCCCATCTAATGCTTTTAATAAGTGACAGACCGTTGCAGTATAATTTACAAATGTAAATAACGAACATTTTAACAGTATTGCCTTTCAAAATGGAAAAATAGAACCATTAAGTCCTACAGAAAGTCTTTGCCACCTAATCTTAGATAGCAAAGCTGAATAAACACATAGCTTCAGTCTTCAGCTATTATCTGATCACATTGCCCAGCATCATTTTATAGCTGAATAGGGTCCAGCTAGTGCATTAGCTACATATACTGATTTTGTGGGAATCCATCCAACAATTTTATTGTACGATTTTCTTCCTTCATAAATACAGACACACACAGTAGGAACACCACCACCACTTGCTTCAGCAACATCAATGGACACAAAACCACATGCTTCCTCATCCAAAAAAAATCCAAGGAAAGAATATTGTTGACAAACTTTGCCCACACTGAACTGCATACTCCCCAGGAGCAAGACTATTCTTTGTTAACAATAAACCTGCCTGTTCCACAATTTTTCAGTCTCAAAGAAAACTACAGAAAGCAGAAGGAAAGGAAGAGAAAAGTCTAAATCTCATTCAGCCAACTCTACTCTTCGATTTCCAGATTACTGGAAATTAACTCCTATTAAATAGACTTCAAAAAAAAAATCTTTCCCTGACTCTGCACCCTCATGAAATAATAAATTTATCAAGCAGTGCCAACTGCTCACATTATTAAGAACGTGACAATCTTCCTTCTTATCTGCCCTGCAGTGACTCACCACATAAAGTGCCATTTTTCAAAGCAGCTGATACTGTAACTTAGAACTGGCATTACACTTAGCACTCTATCATACAAAGTACTTCTCACACTGATGTCTGAGGCCCAGCTTCACACCATTTACCTTTCTCATTTAGAAATCTGCAACAGAGGCTGGCCACAGTCCCTTTAGAAACAAAGGAAGATGAATGGTAATTTAGAAATCCAGCTCTTATACAGGCTGAGGAGATAACTCTCTCCTTCTCCATCGCCTACAGAAAGAACCTACAGCGGTTGAATCCTATTTCACCTGTCATGGGTACCTGCCTAAAGCTGGGTGAAATCCAACCCTGAGTCTCCTCCTTGTCATCTAAGATTATCTCTAATTTTTATTATAGTGTACTGGGCTTTTTCTTTTTCACTGCCTACACTGAGACTTTTCAGGAGAGAAGAGGTTCATCTCACAAAAGCTTTCCCTAGTATAAATTCGCAAACAATAAACATGTCTCTGGAGCCTATGATGTGTCAGGCTTGTCTGTTTTTCATCAGCATTGAGTTAGTACATAAAGGAAAACCTCCAGTCCCTTGTCTGTGCATCTATTCAATTTCAGCCTTTATGAAGTGGAAACTATGAGAACTCCTTGTCTAGTACAGGATCTCAATTGTCCTCCAACACTTTTTGTGTCGGGCAGCTTAGTGGGAGTCCTAAAAAATGAGTTTAGATTAATGCAAAAATTCAGACATGCTTCTAATGACTAATGCTTGTAACCTAAATGTCAGAAGTGATGAACGGCAAACAAATTGCCAAAGTTGTCCATCTGGCTACTGCAGGGAACTGTTCTGAAAGTTTTTGGTCTGGAAATGGGGTCTTTGTGAAAAATAGTCCCTTAGGCTTCTTAAAGCAGACTTGTTGATACTGATTTAAGTAGGAAGTCTTGCTTGCAGTACAAAGATGCTTTATTAAAATGGATTTCACATTTCTGCCTGACAAGAGCCTCTTCATTATTTGATAAATCCAGATGCTTAGTTTGCAATTCCTCCTGAAATCAAGAAGCGTATCTACCTGAAAGCAACCGATCACGACAGAAGACAAGACCTGCTCCTGCTTTTAACACAGTACGCAGGCACAGACAAAACATTTAAGAATTTCCCACAAGGGAAAGAAGAGACCAGTGAGCATGCATTTAAACCTGTTACAGAAAATCTGTCCAGTAAAACCAAACTCAACATGACATGAGTGTTCAAAACACCACAGGCTACTCTGAACTCTAGCTCTTAATACAAGTGCGCCGAATACTAGTTCTTTTCACTTCTATTCCCATTAATACAGCTAGTCAAGCAATTTGTCTAGAAACACTTAAACGTGCCATGGAAAAATACCAAACTCATGCCAACACTCCTTTTCCTTTTTGAAAATTACAGTAAAATATGTTTCAGGTGAGATTAATGGGAGTAGAATCACTTCTATTTACTCCTGATGCTGTCTACTTCATTCAAGGACATTTCATTGTATTCGTCTTGGTACGTTTTTTAAAGCTCACATAATGCGCTTTCATCAGATTATTGGTTTTACCTTACATATACAGAGGAACAACTAATGCAGAAAAAGTAAATCTCATTGATAATGGTAAGTATCAGCAGTTGATTCCCATAAGTCTAATTCCATAGAATTCTGGCAAAACCCAGACGATCTACCATGCCAGACAAAATGAAAAGAAGTTGCAAAGATGGATGCACCTTAGTTGATTATAGCGATTCTATAAATAGGAAAGTCCACATGTGTATAGGGACAAAATCAGCATAATGAAATTATTAATATTAAGAATTTGTCATTTATATAAGAACTGTGTCTGCAGTAGATATTTGGCGTTGATTTGCACCCATGCATGCAGGTTATACTATCTGCCCTTAACTTACATGGTCAGTAAAGCTTGCAGATCATCATCAGCCACTGGCAACTTAAAGGACTTGCAAATAGTCCTGCACATCTCATGGGGCAGCACTCCACATCTACACAAACAGAAAGAAAGGGGAAGAAGTTACATTAGGTATTTTCCAGATTTACTTCACGTGACTGTTACTGTGAATAGGAAAACGCATGAGGAATATTTGGGTAGAGGTAAAGAATAAAAGGTTTTATAAATTTTGCTATTACAAAGCCAAGAAACTTGAAGTGCATGTCTCCCACACACTGAGATCCTTAGTGATTCTCTGTGATTTTTTATCTGCGACATCAGAGAACAAAAAGGGCAAATGAGTCATATAAAGAACCAGCGACAAATCCTTCCCTTTTCTCCCTTAAATCACTATTTTTCCTCTTTGATTTAAAATACTGTGTTTTGCCTGTGAACGGGCATCTGACTATGTCACAGAATGTTCAGTACAGCAGCTATAACAAAAAGTCCACAAACAAAATGAAAAAGAGACCAAAAGGCTATCCTTTTCTTGTCTACTGTCAAGTGCTGAGAGAGGCTTAACATTACAAGTAATATTCTTTTGCCGCAATATATCATTTGTTCAGCAACGAACAGAAAGTAGGTAGGTTTACAAGCAGAGCTTCCCAAATAACAGCTTAGGATAAATAGAGGATACTTACTTTTCACGGTCGTTGTATAGAAGCACAGCAGACAGTTGTTCAAAATTCTCAAACCTATTTTTCTTCAGTTGCTCTTGAGCCACTGCGAGGAGAAGTTGGAGGTCCGCTTCATATTCGTCTCTCACACTGTAATAGCGCCCAAGAGTCATAATTTCATGTTCTGAAAATGCTCCATCAGTGATACGGAGTATCAAATTTCTGTTCACAAAAACAACAGCATACATTAGTTTTAAGTAAAGGAGTTAAAAACCGTTAATAATCACTAAATTTCAGGGGAAAAAAGGACTAAAGTGCACTCATTATAGAATGCTGTAATTAGAACTTTAAAGAACGTATTTACTTAAATTTGAGATGCAGATCTGTTCAAGGAGATATAATAGAAATTACCTGAACTCTAAAACTTTTGCAGAATGCCCACGTTTGCTCAATAGTCATTTATACATACAAAACCCCATAATAATCATGACTGAAACCATTTACCAGAGATGCCATACTGGCATAGAATATTAGCAGCATCGTGAAAGCTGGGCCTGTTGGGCAGCTTTCAGGAGAAAGCTAGAGAAAGGGAAACAGAAATTGGTCACAGAGGGTGGGCAGAAAATTACACCCAACTTGTAATCACAAGCCCTCCTGGCAAGAATGTAAGACAGGAGGCAGTAGCAAGACCAGTTTATGTTTGGACACTGTCAGCGGAGAGTCAGATCCCATGCAGGGAAGTGCCTGAGATGTGCTCTCCTCAGATCGCTTGTGCTGCTCAGACCAATCAGCCAAACCCAAGGAAGAAGAAATGTTCCTGAGATTCATCTGACGGGCCAGTGCTGGCACTGAATGACTAGTCATTCACGTTAGTATCAAGAATTTGTTGCTGGTAATAGAGCTGGAGTGATTTCTGGGTAAGCTCCTGAAAGCACTTGTAGTATATCAGTAAATGGACACAAGCTTTGGAGCTTAAGAACCAGGACTAGTAATTACAGTTCAGAACAATATCCCTCTGCTTTATATTGTTGGCGGAGGGAAGAGAAGGACTAGTTTTAAAGACTACATTGTCTTTGTAGTAGGGGTTTTGTCGCCTTCAGTGATTACAGAGTTCTTCATATGTCCTGGATGTTGACACACAGTTAAGGGAAGAAAAACATCAGCAGCTAGGTATGCAAGGAAACCTAGGAGGCTTCCTGCTCTCCTGGAAAAAAACTGGAGTGAATTGTAGGTTACTTCAGCTGTTTCAAGGCCTCTTGTCAAACTTGGCTCAGTGTAAATATATGTTGGTGTTAGGAACCCAAATGGCTGCCTGTGGTGAATTCATGTTCAACAGGATTTTATTTAACAGCAAGCATCAACATAGGCATATGTGCATCAATCAAAATTAGATTAATTCTATATAATACTTCTGGATAAACTGCACTAAGAATAAACTTCACTGTAATTGCTGATGCAATTAGAGCTGTACCTTGTGGTACCCTTGAGGGCATTGCATCACTGTGATTATATACTGATCTTTGAAAACAAATGGAAAGACTTATTAGTGACGCACAAAGTTCTGACACAAGACTCAAACTTCTGGCTGGAGAATAGTTAAATTCTTGAAGGAATCTGATAATGAGTCTCCTAGCATCCACATGTGAAAGGAAAACACAGAAACTTTGTACCCTTCCAAACTGCAAAATTTTATCAACAAACATAATTTTTCAGTTGCTTCCTCTCAGAGGCTTCTGCGGTCCTGTTCAAATGAAGCTATCTCTTCATAGAAAATGATTGCACTTACACAGCTAGTCAAAAAAAGGATGCTAAACACTGTATAGTGTCTACTTTGATTCAACTTCTGCTTTTTTCATGTTAAATAAAGCAGAAAGATCCTTTATTTGCAGTGGCAGTAGATAAATGTAAGGAGAAGACAATGGTTCACAGTAGCAAACCTTACGTGGGGTTAGGCAAACTCAATGACCAAAACTTGGTCCATCTATTAATATTATCACTATCTTGTCAGTATTATTATTCCACTTACTGAATATTATTATTTATATTGTAGAAGCATTCAGAGATCCAGTCAAAACTGGAGCCTCTTCCCTGGAGCCTGCAGTAATACTACTGCAAACACAAAGAAGAGGACAATACTGCCTGATAAGCCTGGCACTCTAAATGCTTGGGCTGGCGAAGCTGAAAGCATGTAGATACATCACCCACCTGAGTATTTCCACAGACTGAATTTCCACACGTCACAGATTTTTCCGGGGTCAGGATTTTGAAGGTCTTTTATTTTCTCAAGCCAGTCAGTGACAATCAAGTCACCAAAGCCCCCAGATAAAATTATTGTCTCATGTGGGAATTAAGGAATATTCTAGGGATTGCTAGGGACTAACGAGTGAGACCCAAGATTCACAAACAGAACTACATCTAAACTCTCCCTGACAAAAAGAAACAAGCTGTAAAAATTGTTCCCACAGCTTAGTTATCTTTTTACTTTTTGTTGTTGTTCTAGAAGAATAAGACAGATTGCAATCTGAATTTGGTAGAGAAAGAAGGAATAATGATTAACTGCTTAAGAGAGCTGTTTCTCAAGCTGAATTGAAGATAGGCATCTTTGTTAAACCCACATGGTTCTTTGTCTCTGACAGCGAACAGTCTTGCCAGTAGCTTATGAGAAAAAGCAGTCCGGACAGGACCATGTGATGCACAGGCATCTAAGTTTTAGGGGTTTTTTTCTTCTCTTTTTAACAAAGCTTTCAATAGTTTTAACGATAGCTTAGAGGATAGCTTCAATATATGCCACGTATTTATTTCCTGGATGATGTGCTGTAGATTTGGGCTCTGAAAGTAGTTAAAGTCGTATAATTACAATTCTGTTTCACTACTTTTAAATACAGCTCATATGAAATTACATAGGTAGAAAGGAAGAAATCTGAACAGCCAAATTCAGAGCACAGTAAAGCTTTAGCTGTATTTAAGATAAGAAAAGAGGATTATCATGCTGGCTGAAGCTGTCACACGGATAATTGCCTGTACTAAAAATATCATTTGTAGTTAGTTATAATCATGAAATGCCATGACAGATTAAAAATAAACAGTGATGTACACAAGATAATACAACACTGAACAAAAAAATAAATATTCTATTCACAGAAAAATATCTTTGACTTTTCACAGACGAAAGAAGTGCTCTTGTCTTTGGCATTAAAAATGTTTCTTTTGTTCTAAAATAAGATACATGGATAATAAAAATAAGGCAGCTTTTAGATTACTAGATATAATATGAATGAACAGAAACAAAATCTACTACCACTGTAAAGCATGGAAGTTGTTTAACTTGTTCAAACTTGTTCCTTAGAGGCAAATTCTTCCCCTGGCAGTGTGAATGCTTCCTGTTAGACCCCCTGCGGTCCCACTGAAGGAGAGATGTAGACCATTAGTAGGTGCTCACACAGGCCCAGGCAAGCACTGAGGCCAAAGAAACCAGTATTACGTGGATTCCCCTGCTTTGTCTCTTACTCATTGAGAGGGATAACTGCATTTTCCTTGCTGAAACCGAGTGCCTCAATACCATATAATTAGACATATCTTACTCCATGCCACAGAACAGCACTAGCCTAAATTAAACAGCTGTGCAGTTCACAGCTGCACAGAATATGACTGTGATTAAATTTACACTCAGCTGAGCCTCTTCTTGATAAAATAAAAATATTTCCCTGCTGTTTGAAAGCACAATTGTCCCTCCTAAAAGTGTGCTCCACCAATTTTGTCATGCAAATGTTCCAAAACATTGACCTGCTCTTAGTGCACGTAAGAAGACAAAGTTTTGCCGACTATTATTTCATAATTTGAACCAAAACCATAATTATTTGATTTTTAAAAGTTATTGTGTATATACAGTAAACCCCTTTTCCAAGTGCTATAGTTTCTCCAGATATATAGTAACTTTCAATTTTCTCCACTTCTTACTCTAGTAATAACATTGTCCTTCCTAACACAGTTAACAATTCAGAATCTTGCTTCTGTTGAGTCTAGAAATATTTTTACTGAAAACTGCCAATAACTGCAGCCTCTTAGTTTGAATCCTGCCTTTGAATCACTTATTTTTCATTTCTGAATACCAGCTTAATTTCTCAGTACTTGCACTTTGAATTGCTGGAAGAACTTTCTGCTGATCTATATATCTTCTGAGATATTTCAGGAGCAATTTCTGGTTGACATTCCTATAGGGATGACATTCCACACAATATACATCTACTTATATGCTTTAGTTATTATGACACTTCCTAAATACATAGTGAATTACCACTGTGAAAGCCAAAATGTTTCTAGGTAAAATCTCCTCCTCTGTTCCGCATCATTATCTTCACCAGTACCCAACACAGTTCATATGCTCAAGTATTCCGGCTGGAGGACAAACTGAAATCACCTTGCATTTGAACACGACTTCCTCTTTCAAGTGTCTATACATTTACCCATTGCCATGTCTGGATCACTGCCAGAATCCAGGTATCTCCTCACCCTATCTCTGCTGAAATGACTACTCAAGCATTAATCATTGCTCTCACTACTTTAGTCTTTTTTAAAGATGCTTATCACTGCATCCTATAATTTCAATACACCGTGGTCCTGCGAAGACTCTTTTCTTTATCAATGATTCACACCCCAAATAACATAATTTTCAGGAGGCCAACTCAAACTCTTGAATTCCGAAACTACTAATTAATTTCCTTTACTTTCTCAGGATAGGCTTTGCTTTATCCTTCAGTGTACGTATTACTGCTGACTTACCCTTCTTCACAACACCCTGTGCCAGCTCCATAAAAAGTAGACAGATTTTAGTTGTGCTTTTCAGCTTACTTGAAACTATTGCATTCTCTTTTTTCCACTTTCTTTTTCACATACAGTCTCCAAGTAAATGCAAAACAAATGTATCATGCCATTTGTCAGCTAACATGTGCAGAAAGAATCAAGAAACAGTCATGCTCTATACATTTTTGGGGAACATGCCTTCATTACGTATTAACAAAAAAAATCCAGTCTTACCTGAAAGGGTCATACTCAATCACCTTGCTATGTTCAGGGTCAGAGGCTGCAAACTCCTGTCTGATTTCTCGGGAACGAGGTTCGGCTATGTCTTTCAGTTTCTTGAGGATGACTCCAATGTCAGCCACGGAGAACTTAACAAAGGAAAGCAAGACATAGATTAGAGAGAACGGCACTGTGCAACCAACTATGAATGTATCAGCAAGAGTCGTCAAGATGCAGGGCAATGTTGAACTGCTAAGTATTATTTGTTTCTTCATTGTCTCTCTTCAAATGCATAAATCAGCATTGTGTTAAGTTTGGAGGGAAGCTTGCTCCTGAAAAAAATTGCCTCCTACTGAGAATATAAAAAATTAAACAAAAATCATCAGACCATGCGCTCCCAGAAAGCTTATTCCAGCTACATAAAAGGACACTTTTGCTTCAAACACTGAATTGCGAAAGCAGAGGCAGAAACATCTAATACAGTTCTAATAACTTGGTCCTCATTCTATGTTGGTGCATCTCACTTAATTCTCCATTAATAAAATTCACCGCGCTAAAACTAATCTTTTCACCACTGTCTCCGATGACAGTTGAACAGATATTCTCATTCGTATTAGACTGAGTGTGCTGTTTTACATACTCAGCATTAGCAGATTGGAAATTTGCTAGGAACCAATTTTTCTTGTTGTGTAAGAATGCTTATTTCTCCTAAATATAGGCCATTAAAATAAAAATAAATTCAGATAAACAGGACTGAAGCACTTAAGCTTCCACCCTACATTTAGATTGCTGCGTTAGAACTCTACCAAAGATTGATTTGCTGTACTCATTTTTAACATAAAACATCTATGTATTTAGTTATTAAATAGGGGTTAAGTCCAAGCACCAGTATCTGATATATGGCCTTACATCTGTCATGCTCTACCTAATTTACAGAACACAATGAACTGTCCGAAAATAGTTTTCTCCCATTTCTTCCAGTAAGCAATGTTGTTTTAACTAGCAATTATTTCAAATTTGGTATGACTGGTATTAAGGACCTAATCACAACAGAGATTGGGCCTCACTCTCAATTATGCTGAAGTCTGTCTACAGCATTGTATGAGTTCAAAGGGATCTAAGAAAAGGGTATCTGAAGTCCCTATGACACTGCCAGAGCAGTATAAAGTGATCCAAGTTTAATAAATACATCAGTGGTTGCAGGTAACATCCTCAGATTTAGAGAAAACCATTGCTGCATATGACAGAACTGCTCCAGGTACAACCCTGGCATGCAATGCCACACAAGGCAGTGGTGTGGAGCAGCCGGCCCAGCAATCAAGAAGTTTTAGACACAGTATATTTTTCAATCCCCTCCCCAAGCTGTTATTGTTTGGGCTGAAAGCACTCAGCTTTTTGCTGAAAAAGAAAGGAACAGAGATTGAGAAAAGACTGGGCAGAAGGAATCAATCAGCAGAATATTTAAAGATGGACAAAGTGTTCTGTCTATTTTAAAGCCTGCCTTCTCTACATTATCGAAAGCAGTTATTTTTACATCTTTTTTCTAAACTACATATTCCAAACACCTACACAGACATCGAGTATCCGAGCAGCATGGCAATAACTCTTTACCCGCTTTCCCCCCTTCTCATGTAATTGCTGATATGCTAGTAGTCACAATCTAGTTTGCTTAAGTCAGAGGTTATTATGTTTAATTCAATGGAAGTAAAATCAGCCTCCATGTTTGTGCTGCAGAAGACTACAAAGTTTGAACAACTGAGACTGCTTCAGAGATGATGAATTCATTTCCAAGGAGGCACGGTGATGCCTTGTCTGAAAGAGTCCTCCTCGAACCTGGGTAATACCAGTAGGACTGCACACAACACCTATATTCTGCCTTGAAAGCAAATTTACGCTTTCTAAATACATCTTTTTTTCCTCAATTTGGAAAAGAAACTAGAAGTGTTAAAAAGTTTTGAGAATTAGATCCTTAAAGTTACTTTCACTACAGGTGGCAATCAAAATGACGAGACTCGATGATTTTTCTTTCCCCATGACTTAAAAACAGTATAATAAATACAGTTTTGAAACAGAAAACCAAAACTTTCCAAATATCTCATATGGTGGCAAACAAATGTTTCAATGATAGCAAAATCAATTCCCACCTGCACTATGATTACCAATCAAAATCAACCAATCCGAATCAACATACGCCTATAGAAATGTGGTCAAAATGGCATTTTTCAGAAGAAAGACATTCCATCTGGCCTTCTTTCACCAGTTATCAGAAAATGGGCTGATGTGTTCTGCTGAAAGGAAACCTCTGTCTATTCAGAAGGCAAATTATTTATTTTCTAATTCTAGAAATAACCAACAGTCATCTTAAAATTGTTTCCCCTTTTTCCAGCTCTGCTCTTCTCTAGCTGAAGTTCTTGTGATTTAAGTATGCAATTCCCTGATGAACTGAGACAAACAAGGTGCGTCCTTACTTCAAAGGATGCGAATATAGCATCCATCATAGGGAGAATAAACCTTTTTTTTTCTACCAGCTGTTTTAAAAACTTAACTGTGCAAAGAACACTTCAAAATTCACTTTAGAGATATATTTTTAGTGTTGCTTCTTCCCATTTTGCAGATTTTATTTTGATAATATACAATCATTCAGTCTGGAAAACTAAGATCTCATCTGTTTGATCCAAGATAATCAATGGAAACAGCAGCTCCAAAGAACATTTACAATCTAATGATGTGCTCTTGTGTTTTGGAGAACAGCTTTGGTTTTGATTGTACTAGGAGGAGAAACAGCCCATAATGTATATAGCTTTGTATTTTACTGCTTAAAGCATTTAGCAGTCGTAGCATTTCACATCAATGAGCATTTTGCAGACCTTTCTCATTATTCTAGGGGAGGCAGGTGGTGCTAACTCCATGTTAATTTACAAAGAAATCACACTGTTCTGCTTTTTTCATTTGAGTGAGATCAGCGCGTGTGGCCCAAAGGCAGCACAGGGTCAGGTGGCATCTACCTCTGCCTCAGCAGCACAATGGCATCAAGACTCGCAGTCCCCAAGCCCACAATAGGCCTACTGGCATCTTGGGAGTCCTCCAGGTTCACTCACTTTGGTGAAGCCATCAGACAGGGAGCAGTTAAAACTTGCACTAAGAACCTTCTACTTTCTCCATCCACAAAAGGTCTGGACAGCTAGGCAGAGGACTATAGCGTGATAAACCCTCCTGGATGTTTTCCCTAGGGGTACTCTCAACAAGCCTACGCAAAAGGGCAGCTCTGGAGAAGGTCTGCTGAAGACACAATTCATGCTGCTGCCCCATCATGAGCTATGAAGCATACACGTTACCCCAAAGTCCTCACAGCACAGTTCAGTCCAAAGGCTGATGTTCAAGATCCACTGTGACAAAGCAACAAACCAGAAGAGGGACTGGGATGCAGAAATGCCTTGGCTGCCGAGCTGATGCATCTCAGAGTGACCGGGTCAGAGCTACACATAACAGAAATTTCCAAGTCTATCAGGGTACCTTTATTCAAATATTGCAGCACAAATTTCACCATAAAAAAAAATAGTAATCTACATTTCTTACCAAACCAACATAAAATCCCACAAAAATGCTCTGCAACTCTTATGTGGTTTTCCATCCCTGTAGCCTTTCTTTTTTGACCTCTGAGACAATTGCTATAGGACAATCAATTTCCTCCTGTTGGATACATTTCTGGCTTTGGTGAATAAGAGCTTCTTTACCACCCATTTGTGTAATGAGCATAAAGCATACATTACCAGACGTGCTCTATCTCTCTATTTATTGTTGCTCTCCCCTCTGAAGGCAACACCAAAATATAGTGAAACTCAGTACAAACTGTAAGGCTGAATTCCTGTCTGTGATATGAATTTCTAATATTACAAGGGAAGCTTTTTGGCAGATATATATGTATGAACCCAAAAAATCAAGTCAGGGAATAAAATAGCCTCATTGGTAAGACTCTAAATTGGATGTGCCCACATCTTGGGTACTGTGCATTGTTCCAGTCTCCACATCTCACAGTTGCCTTGCAAGGACAGACTAAAAAGGGTGAGGCTCTTAACTGGATAGGATTAGGCTGAGCGGGAAGAATGACTGAGATTTACAAAATTATGAAGGCAGTGCATAAGCTGAATGGGGATCTTCACCAAACCCCAAAACACTAGAACTGACTGGCATTGAAATTAGTGGGATGCTGGTTTAAAACAGATAAAAGATACTTACTTCTTTTATCATATTTTTTTTTATATAGTAGGCAGCGAACTTGTCAACTTGCTGCCACAGAAAGCTGTGGAAGCAGACAGTATCTGTAGGTTCAACAAGAGCTAGATAAATTCAGGGACAAGAAGTCTATAAACAGTCTCAAGAAGGAATAGGCTGGGATATACCTCCTAACAATCTCTAATACAGTAAGAGTGGATGCTGAGGCAGAAGAAGGGGAATGGATGGTAAAGAGCGGCCAGGCTTGTGTGCACTCCTTAACTAACATCTCCTAAATCCATTGCTAGAGAGACAGCACTGAGCTGTGAACTTTGGGTGAAGAAACTAGGTATAAATAATTGTGAAAAATATATAGATAAGGTACAGTCCTTAAAGACAGTAGAAAATAACAAGAGCCTACTTCACCTCATTTGCATGCTTCTCCATATAGTTGAACGTGTACTCATCAGCATCCACCAAAAGAAAGTTGTGACCATGGAAACAAACTCTGGCTCCAACAAACAGATTCTGAGCCTTGAAGTATTCAGATGGCTCGCTCTTAAAGAGCTCCTGCCCAGGCTTCTTAATGCGACCTCTTTCCAAGAACTTCCCACCAAGTATCCCTATGGGAATAAAATTGTAAATAATTAATTGTGGCTTTACTTGGGGGAAAAAAAAAAAAAACCAAACCACAAAGGAAAACCCAAAAGACACCCCAAACCAGCTGTTTTGTATTTAAATATTAGTTTTCATCCCTGAGTGTCTTGTCTCATAATACACTCTCCCGCTCCCTCTCATTGCTGAAAGAACTGTCTCTGCCAGTGTCCACAGCAACAGTTACATTGTGCATATTCTGTGACACATCTCATTTGAATGCCTGCCAAACACCTTCCCTTTTCTCTTTTCTTTAAAATGGGACAGAAATGTGCCTCTTCAAATCGTTCCCATAACCCTGTTGCCAGCCTTGGGACTGACCCTTGAGAAATGTACAATGCAAAATGTAAGATGCAGGCAATTATCCTCAAACTGTCAAAACAAAAAAGAAAAAAAAAAATCACAACTTAGGGTAGCATGGTCCTACGAATGAATTCTGGTGCACTGCAATTCCAACTTGTTTTTAAGGGCTTTTAACACTATCTTCCACATAGTGTTCTGCCAATGCAATTTAATTGCGATCTGTTATTTCCTTTGTGAGCTGGGTATGTCACATTATTTCTTTTCACATTATAATGATTTTATTCGTGCTACTTGAAGCTGCATGTGCTGCTCAAGGGTATGTAAGATACAAATATGAACATTTCGCTTTCCAGTAATACCTTCTGGTGCACCACAAGATTGCATTGCATATACCAAGCTTTCTAGAAAACGTTCTGTCACATGTTTGGTTTCATCAGGATATGTGCCCTACAACAACTCTGGAGTGCCTGGAGTTCGCTTCCTGTTTACATTTGAGCTTTTGAGCCAAAAGCCAAAAAGCATACTTGGGTAATGTTTAATGATGTCGTGATGCAAGTACAATTAAAGGCTGATGAACAGTGTAATAAAATGCCTTTTATAGTCAAAATTATAACTTTATGTCAAAACCAAACTACTTATTAAACCAAGTTTGGATCAGATGTCTGCCTTAATTGCTTTGCTAGCACCATAAAAGCAAAAGACAAAAAATACACTATGGCAATGGTCAGATCTAGTTTGAATCAAAAAACAATTCAAACCACTAATGTAGCTCTCAGCTTAACACACTCCTTTTCACCTAGCTATTAAAACAAATACGAATTTTTAGGTTATTTGATCCTGGCAATTGTTTGTAATATTTAAACAGAACCGGTCTCCGCAAGATTGGAACTTCACTCTTGTCTCTCTAACTCCCTGCAATTGTGCACTTAGACTGGAAACTTACCTTAACACCTCTGTCCCTTAATTGTTTTTTAAATGTTACAGGTTAGTACATTTTAAGAGGTATAAAGGAAAACAACCAAAAATATCTGATTAGGTTAGAGATTTTACACTGAAACCTGATGGATTTTGATGGAAATCTACAAGAGCCAGGCTCAAAGCACAAAATAAACACCACAACCAAAGACCCTCTTCCACTAAGATCAGATCAGACTTTGCAGGTGTTTGTACAGCTGTTGGCTTGGTGTTACACTGAGTAAAAAAGGGTTTGTGAGCTTCTGCATGGGGAGCCAAAGTTCTCATGCTTTGACCCCCATCTCAACAAGTGCTTCAAGATGTCCAGCCCTGTGCATTTCAAATACAGTTTCACAGCATTACTAATACTGTGAAGTACTTCTCTGCAACCTTCAGGTTGCTGGACTGAGAATAGTAAGAGCAACTTATTACTTCCATTTTTGGACTGAGATTTGAAACATTTTTACTTGCCAATTTGTATCAATCCATGCAAAAAGACAAAAAATAGCCCTTTGAACCTGTGCACAAAGGGGATGGTCAAGTTTCTATTTTGTGAGTCATTCACTGGTTTAACTCATCCCTCTCTAAGATGTGCTCAAGCTTACTCTCTCCAGCTCCATCCACTTTGACACTTTTCCTTCTCACACACAAGCATTCTTCTCACTCCCATGTTGCATGCCTTACTCCTTTTTCCTAGCTGCTCTTACCTGACTTCTGCAAAGCCTTCTCATTCTTAACCTCATAGAAACCTGTTCACTTTTCCTTCAGACATGACTAAAATGAAGGAGGGATAGCAAGAGAGAAAGAAAAGAAGGAAGGTGGGAACAAAGAATCTTCTGCAGTCCCAAGCCTCTTTCCAACTGCTGCTCTACCTCCCCGCCCCATTCCCTACCTCTTATCCTGCCTCTTCAAGGCTGTTCTCACTAAACTCTCCAACGGCCAGTTCTTAGCCACATCCTTCCACTTCACCTTTCTACCACTTCTGAAAGTCAGCTACTCCATCAGCTTTAACATCCCAGGGAAGTTAAAAACCCATTTACAGGTATTTGCCTTTTATATGTGTCTTAAAGCATTTGTTACTGTTACTTCCCCATTTATTGTTTCACATTTTGTTTGACCAGCCATGTTCAGTGGGCCCCCAGCTGCAATCCCAGGATATAGTCTCATTCCAAAATAAAAGGAAGCCAGGAAGCAATCTCTGGCCTGGCATCCATTCTGTTCCCTGGACTTCTCTAACTTAGCAGTGCAGCTGTACCCTTAGCATCCTTTATGTCTCTGGACATGAAGAATGCCAATCAAACCTGCCATTCCCTAGAGGAGAACCGAGCTGCTCTTGAGCCTGACAGCAGCATCACATAATAAATATATACATAAGTGTATGTGTCTTTAGCTGTAATAAAAGAAGTTGCATCAATTAAAGGCCACTGGATGGCAGGAAAGTAGTAAAATAATGACGGCAGGATGCTGCTGCCAAAAGCAGCGCTGAATCTTGATGTTGCAGTGGAGCAGAGCTGACTGGGGATGCTCATTGAAGCCTAGGCAGGTACTCTACATATTTTCAAAACATTTCTCAGAGAATTGCTGGTATTTTAGTTGGGTGTGAGGCCACTATTTATGCATTCATAATATAGTTGGATACATGCAGAGATGCCATTAGAAGTTCTTTGCATTGAGAAGGCTCAGGCCTTCCCAAAAAACTATACATGTGCAGGGCACTCAGAATGACTTAGTAGCACCAGTGGCACAGGAAGAATTCACTGGGAATACAGAAGGGTCTAGATAATCACCACATCTTCATTTTTTATGGATGTGATGTTCGTCATAGGTCTGAAGAGGATTAACATCAGAAATAATTTTCAGTGAAGGCTTAAGCATAGGGTCACAACAATACTTAGTCCTTAACTGTAAACTGAATAACTGGACCTCAGAAAGTCAACTGCTGGCACCGGAGCCTGAAGCAAAGGGGAGTGAACAGTCCTCCCTAGAACAGTCTTTGCTCTGGACAGTGAGCTGAGAGTACCAAATAGGTCAGTGCTGAGCACAGTGAGCTGGTTGCCATTGGAGGGTGCACCTGAAATACCATCCTAAGGTGCTCTGTGCCAAGAATCTGATATAGGGCAATTCAAGCAGTACCAAAAGAGGTTCCACAAGAGCCTAACATGGTAACTAAATAAACCTCCTATTACTCTTTTTCACTTGTCTTTGAGAGAATGTGATTTCCCAATTTTTTTTTCTCTATGGTTTTATCAGAGGCTGACAGCAGCTTTTAAGAGTCAGTCCTTCAGCTGCACATGTTGAGAGGTGCCAGAGCACTTCTGGATGTTAACTGCTCTGAAATTGTTGCTGCAGATGTTTTGTGGCCTTCACAGAAATACATTAATCTCTTCAACAGGGTCATGCTTAGCCAAGGCTTCCCTATCTCTCCAAGTTACAGAATGACCTCCTGACATCCTTCCCAGTGCTGTGTCCTTCCATCCGTGCACAAGACACTTCAAGGAAATAAAAAGATGCTTGGGAATCGCAAAACCTTTCACATCCTCAGTTGGAGGCAGCCTACGAGAGACAACAGTGGCCAAAAGAACTTAACCATGACAACATTGGGTGATCGTGCCCCAGCAATAGGATAAATGGGATCAAGCGACTTGAGAAGTAACAAAGCATTTGTCACTTAAACACTGGTAGTCTGGCTCTTGAAATTCAGTTCAGTATTACACACACACACACACGTCCAGACACTAGCACAGGGCAATCTTCACTCTCTATATGCTCAACACTATGTGATTAATGATAAAGTATGTTAAAAAATATCACAGCTGTTTTACTTTCATGAGCTACTTCTGCACAATGGATGCTGTATAGGTTTCATAGCACCATAACACAATCTTGCAAAACAAAGGATTTACTCTTTCATTCGTGATGTCTTACATTTCCTGTCCCTATTTATCTTCGGTTACAATGCAATTCCTGTATGTTATCCACAACAAAAGCAAATGTTTAAAGGCCAAATTTGCAAATTAAAATGTAATAAAAGTTCTAATGCATTAAACCTCCAGTTCCCAAAGGATATTGTGAGGTACTGTCATACAATGAACAGCGTTATTCTGAGTGATGAAGATTATAAACTACTATGACATATAGCTATGCAAGATAATGCAGTAGACCTGCTGATGTAATTCCCATTGCATTTAAAAATCCACATCCCTGCTTCTGCTAGTGCTGAGTCTGGCCACAATGTTTACTGTAAACTCTAATCAAATGAGCAGGGCAACCGGGACTGATTGCAAGACATTACTACATCTTACCTGTGTTTCGCTGTGTATGTTCAAAAACTGAAATGGTGTCATCACTCAGGAAGTAGGAAATAATGAATTTCCGATCCTTGTCAATAGGACTATCTGTGACAAGTTTTGCAATGAAGCGCAGTATGTTACTTTCCATGCCACTTCTAAGAAGCAAAAGAAGAGATAAGAAATCAAAAACAGTACGAGAAAAGTTTTCACTACTAAGAGATGCATTCTCCCGAGTTTTGTAACATACATTAATTGTGTTATTCCTGGACCAAGTGGGGAAACAGCATAAGATTCCCTACTTTGTCAAAAACAATTTTCAGCTTAAATTAACAGAACCAGCTAGAGTCAGCCAGATAGAAAGGAATAATTTTCTGTGGAAAATTACTTCTCTGCCACAGGTCTGGAATGAATTTGTATTCAAATTCAGTTGCAAATCAAGCTCCAAGTTTCTTTCCAGAAAATTTATAAAGGAAGAACACATTTAGGTATGTGTATTTCCAGATCAAATTCTGAATAGCGATACATATGATGATTATCTCCACAAAATCAGGTCCACCAGATGACCTTACTAGTTGGATATTTGTTAAGTGATTGCATTTTAAATGATTTACAGTACTGTTATATGCACCATCAATACATTCCCAAGCCTTTTTCTAATAGCTTTCTTCATTTTCAGAGGTGATTCTCTAGCATGTGACTTTGCTTTCTGCTTAAACAACCACCACCTGACAGACCATTTAATACTGGAAAGTAAAGGGTTAATGCTTTAATATTGCTACAGTAAATTGCATGAAAATCAGTAGACAAAAAAAGTAAACGTCAGAAAGTCAAACAGAAAAACAAATCAGCGTTGGACTGCTGAAGCATACAAAATTCTGAAGTCCTGGACTAAGACTTCCATCAAACTCCCACTGAAGACAGCAGAAGGGAAGGAGGTAGGGGAAGGTCAGAATATTTGCCTTCTCAAAGGAGAAATTTTGCTGAGTTTGGAGAAAATTGGAGTACCATGTCACTAAACCAGTCCTCGTGCACCCGTCCCTTAAAAGTCTGATGAGCTCTGAAGTTGAGTTTTTTGCTGAAAAAACCTGACATCCCTACTTAACACTTCTCTCCTTCACAAAACGACATAATTTAAAAAGTTGGAATTATTTTTCACTGAAATACCTGTCTTTCTCCATGAATTTCTTGAAATCTTTTTGGGGAGGCTTGGGAAGCAGACCCATACATGAACACAGAGAATCCTCTTCGGAACCAAATCCAGTATAAGGAGGAAATGTTTTTTCTGTTTTTGGAGGTGGTGGAGCCTTATATGGAACTGGGGTGAAGTCCTCTACAACAAAGACAGCAAGACTTATTTATTTCTGTCCTGATGAAGCCATTCCACTAAGAATTTAAACTTCTTAGCCTATTTCTGTAAGAGAGCACTGATCAAAGTCAAACCAGGATCCCTCCAACTGTTACAGGGTAGAAAAAGACTCCATAGATGCCAACAGCGAAATTATTGTTTCTTCAAGGGTTTCATGATTTCATCTATAATCTTAAAATGTCTGGCAAATATCATTAAGATACACAGGCAAAATGAAAGACAAATATTGTTCCAAAATGGGATAAAATAATAAATTAACAATTCTAAATTAATTTTTCAGTTTTATCCTTTCAGACAACATGATTAAGTAAATACTTGGCTCATGAGTTTTCTGCCCTCTGCTTTTTGCCAGAGGAAAATAAATACATAAATAAACAAAATTTTATTCATTATTTAAATCATACATCATACATATAAAAGAAGAATTTGTTACATTGAAGGTACAACTTCAGTCCACATCTCGCTTTATCCAGAGTTTTGGAAGCTTTGTTTTTCCTCATTTTCCCCAGTCTGAAGCTTTCCTTGCAGTGATCAATGGTCCTGACTAGCCCAGACATACAGTGGGAGCATTCCTGACTCAGCAGACACGTCTGGTCAGGGACCTGCACTCACTTCCCATGGGGGTTGCTCCCAAAAGCCCTGCTGCCCTATGGTCCCTCCTTATTCCTCTCTTGGTGAAAATCCTGCTATGTCATTTGTCTCCTGTGGCTTCCTTGCACTGCTCTTCTGCTGCAACACAGCTTCCAGCTGCCAGTGGGGTTCACATAAAACTTCAACAGAGTAATACAGTCTGCTGGTTAAATAAGGTCAATGGAAAATGGAAAAGGTGAGAGGAAAAAAGTAACTTGTATATGGGAGAAAGTAAATGGGCAGATCTGAGGCAAATGAAGACATAAATCATAGGAACACAGGATAATTCGGGTTGGATGGGACCTCAGGAGGTCTCTAGTGTGGTCTCCCACTCAGGACAGGGTCAGCCCCAGGCCAGACCAGGCTGCTCAGGGCTGTGTCCAGTTGGGGCTTGACACCTCCCACGACAGAGCCTGCACAGCCTGCCCTGGCAGCCTGCCCCAGGGAGGAATGTTTTTCCTGATACCCAACTCTGAGCCTCTTGTTTCCACTTATGCATGTTGTCTCATGCCCTCCTGCTGCATACCCCTGTAAAGAGCCAGGCTGCCCGGTCTCAGCAACCTCCCCATGGCTGGGTACAGGCAGCCGCTCCAGGCCCTTCCCGGGATGAGCAAGCCTGGCTCCCCTGGGGGTTCCTCAAGCCTTGCCCATCCTGGGGCCTCCCCTGAACTTGCCCGGGCTGGTCCATGTCTTTTCTGTCCTGGCAGACCCAAAAGGGGACGCAGTGTACCTTGAAGAGGTCTAACGAGTGCCGAGCAGAGGGGGATAGTCACAGCAGTACGGAGTTGAAAAATACAAAAAGCATTCAGACGTCAGAGTTTTTCTTTAACTTGAAAACACAATAAGACCACCTTTGGCCTTTACATCTCAGAAGAATATGGTCTGACTCGAAAAGCTAGTACCTTCACCCCAGTCGGTCAAAAAGGGGGTTTTGCAAAACCACGCCAATGTTTTTCTCCGTGAAAACTCCGCGTGCCCTTTCTGTGATTCAGAAGTACAAAGGCCAAGCCCACACGCAAAAGAAAGTCCACTCCCTGATTTCCAGAGCAATCTTCACCATGAAAAGGGTATGCACGTGCTCATCTAAACGTGCGCCAAAATACTACTCCCCAAACACCGCTGGTGACAAGATTGCCTCTCCAGACATACTCAGCGCGCCACGCTAGACGACTCACACAGGCAAATTCTCGTTTTATGGGAGAGGCGGCGCACGCAAGTCGACACCGGGGGTGGGCGCAACGGCCGGCGCCCGGGCACCGGATGGAGGGGGGGGGGGGGCCTGGCGGCCGCGCGGCAGGGCAGGCGGCGGTCGGCTCCCCCTCACGGCCTGGCCCTGCGGCCCGGACTCCCGCTTCTCCCGATCGGGGCCTTGACGCTGTTTATAACCCTCAGCGTCTGGGGTTTTGGGGTTGTTTGTTTTGTTTTATCACGCGTTAGCCTGGACTAATATTTCCTCCCTCAAAGCCCGGAGGTTTGTAACAGTGTATGTGAGCAGAAACAAACCCCTTCTCTTTGCACGGTTGCACGTAATACGCTTCCTGCCGCAAGAGTTCGGGAAGCCAGGGCGTTCGGTTGAGCTGATAAAAGACAAGCTAATGTGTTTACATGCTGGCCACATTAACACACAAGCGTGAGGCATTCATTAGGAACTGCTGAAGCATTTCCCTTTGTATGTACTTTAGCACATACGGATGAAAATTAGATTTATAAACTAGAAGGAAACTAAAGAGGAATATTGTGTCAGCCCCAGAGAGTACATGAAACCCCTCATAACCCAAGCATGGGGCAAACAAAGCCCAGTGTAAAAAGACCTTGCTTCATTCGGATTCACTGAACACAAACATCCGGCCTTGTGCCACCGACAGCTTCCAGGATTTTAAAGGATTATGTATTCACGTTCTCTCCTGTGAGTGAGGAAATTCAGAAAGAAATGGAGAAATACAGTTTACGAAACTAGATAAAAACTCATTTCTGCAATTTTTGAACAGCCAGCTCAGTGCAGTAGAGTAACAGCCATACCTGAGCTCAAAACTCGTTTCATCCTTGCTCTGCCACACACCATTAGGGTAGAATCAGACAGGCAACTTGCACTCACACATAAAATGCAATCCTCTTAAGGTTATCACTGTTTCTTAAGAAAATTACCTCTGTCCAGTCTGGAAAAGGAATCAGTGCTCTCTTCTTCCAGGCTGTAACATTTTCAGTGTGAATTTACCGTGGGTAGAGAGTAAATTGAAAGTCCAGCATTACAAATTTCTGCTCCCAGAAAGACTAGCATAGGTATTTTCCTCATGGATAGCTTCACCCCATGTTACTGCATCAACTGATGCCCAGCCGGAGATGGGCTGGCACTAGAGGGGTTATTCCACCTAGTATATCAAAGGTGTACCTCATACTAGTAACTTTTTCTCACAGCATCAAAACCTGCGTGAGATTTGAACAAGCACTGGGAACAGCAAGAAACAAAGCAGCTCCAGCCACATCTTTAGCATATAAGCACTTTGAAGATAGCATAGCCTTCTTGGTAAGAAAAACTAAATTCTTCAAGATGAATTTGTTGCCACAGAGGCAGCATTAAACCAGCTTGTCTGCTTTCAGTTTCAATATACGCTGTAAGATTTTGGAATACATTGTCAGATTATCTTCTGCCCTCAGTCAAAGAACTGTAGGAAAACCCTCATATGTGTTAGATAAAACCATATTTCGAGGAAGAGTCAAGTGCTACATATTTTGGATTAGAGTGATAACCATACTGAATATCAGTATCTAGCAGGCAGGCAAGAAATTCTACCTTCAGAGTAAGAGGACAGACACCTCTGAGCATTACAGCAAAGAACATGAGAGAGAAATCCCACTAGCCTTGGACAGTATAAGAGGTGGCGATAACCCGGAGGGATGACGTTGTTAACATGATGCTCTCTATAGATAAGAGGAGATGTATAGCAAACAGCTGAGACCTGTTTTTTGTGAGAGTCTGTTTCACAATTTAAGAAAGATGTAAAATAAGAAGGCAGTACCACCACTTTCACAGCTTTTACACGCAGGATTAAAGAAAATCCAGTGCTCACAGAACCGTCCGTGCAGCTAAAACGTGTCAGTGTTTAGTCTGATTCAAAGAAAATCTCCTTTTACAGAGTCTTACTTCATGATTATTACAGTTACCCGAGGAAAAAAGGCATGTGTAAATGCACAAGTATATTTAGAAGCCGCTGCTCAGTCTCCACCACATGTAGTGGAGAGGTTAGACACCAGCGAGACTCTGATCTCTGGCGAGTCTAGTGAAAATTGGCAGCAGGCTCTAATGCCCCCACTGAGGGAAAAGCAAGAAGTCAGCTGTTATCCAGCAGCAGCTGCCTGGCCAAAAGCACACATGTACTGGCCAGCCGATCACCCCGCACGCTGCTCTGCCCAGGCAGCAGGTCACAGACGGAGCCTGAGAAATGAGGGGGTGGGAGGGCGAGGAGAGCTGGGACAGGAGAGGGATCGCAGGGTGCTGCAAAGACGTGACAGACAGGCTTGGAAGGCGCTGGGACATTGAATAAAAATCAGTAGGAAACCAGATTTTACTGGTTTTCTTCCTTCAGGAACAATCTGTTATTTAAGAAAGAACACTTTACGCTCAATTCTACACTTTATCCTCAACTCTGTGCAGATACTGTACTTAGTGAGAAGAACAAGTACCGGCTTTCCCCCACTGCACATCAGTGTAGTTCACGTTTCAGCTGGGTGACCACAACACCTACATGGCTATAAAATATTTTCCTCCTTCTCTGAGGCTGCAACTAGCAAGTCTGGACAGAAAATATCACACATTAAGGCATTTTCTCTTGCATTCGTAGCACTCCTAGATGACAGTAATGTCATTGGCTTCCTATTGAAGGGCATTAGCTATTGTTTACCCATGGAAAAGCTCTCCTTTGCTTTTCACAAACAGTATAAGGAGCAAAACAGGCAAAACCAACATTGCAAATATATCAGATATCACAATCATGCACTTCAAGGGAAATCTAAACTGCCCTTAATTGCCCTAAAGGGCAAATTCCATCGGCAAGCAACTTATGCTGAAATTGCAGAGTCAAAAATAAATGTCGGCCTCTTTAATGGCTTTGGCAGACAAGTATAAATTGAAGGGGAGTAATGTGAAAACACAATAACAAACAGCTGAATTGATGCCATGAGGTGCTGAGCACTGTGTCTTGGTGTAAGAACTCATTTATCCACTTGCTTACTCTTACTCAAGTAAATGGTCTCCCTGGACTCAAACTGCAATTAAGCATGTTTCAGCGTTTAATTGGATGGGAGCAGAATGCTGGGCACTTTGTGGGACTAAGCCCACTGAGAGTACCTCATACGTCCACCAGACACAAAAAAAAATTTGTAACTCACTAAGAATGAAAGCTGAGCCCTAAATCTTCCTCGCGCAAAACCTGCTTCTAAGCCAAAACCTACCCTGATTCTACTCTTATCCCCTTCTAGCTAAAAAGTCATACCTACATTTTTTAAATCCTGATGGGGAAAACAGAAGAATTTCCCAGCAAATCGCGAGAATCTCTTAGCTCTAATAAAGTGTTCATTTTCTGTGACAAGACAGGCTGCATCAAGATGGGTGGGGTTTTAGTATTAGCCAGAGTCTCTGCCATCAGCTATCCTTAAAGTTACGTGCAAACTACTTCCCAGTTTCCTGAAGGGCTCAGCTATAGCACATTTTGTGTGTCTTTTGTTAAGGCGATAGACAAACTAGAGAGACTACTGAGAAAACCCAGAAAAATTATCACAGACATAAAATAATGGACCATGGAGAAAGACAAAGGTTTCCCCTGGCAGCAAATGGCCCCCAGGGGGTGGGAGCGACAGGATAGTGGTAAGATGGTGTATTGGAATAGTCTCCAAACATGTACAAGATTGTTATGAAACAAGGATACTGAGAAGTTGTTCTCCACATCCAACAAAGGTAAGATGAAGAAGTTACTCTCTCAGTTTACACAAACCAGCTTCTGAGTAGATACTAAGCAGCATTTCTAACTATGAGGTTAGGGCAAGATACCTCAGGAGGCAAAGAAATCTCTGCTGATAAGGGAAGAACCCCGTTTTTGCATCTCTGGAGTTAGACTCACTATTATTATAGATAATACTATGGTTATTGAATATGGCTTCCTCACACACTGGCTACTATAATAAATATTTTGGTACAGACATGCTGAGCTATTATCAAAAAAGTCCTAATGAGACATGTTTTGCCAATTAAGAAATTCAGTGTTGTAATGGCAGCGCTACGTCATTTAATTCCCCCAATGCAGCAGACAAGCTTTGATCCAAACACTACACTCTATCTGATCACAAGTCAAGCCGAAAGAAATTGTCTACCCAGGTATTTTGTTTCACAGTGTCAGAGAAACGCCATAGTAAGATTCCTCCAACCATCTCTGAACAGTCAGACACTTAGCTGTATTTATTGAATGAGTAAACTGCCAGAAATTAACTAAGCTGTTTTTGCAGGAAGATGTCCGTAATAGAACCATTAGCAAGCCTGATTGAGGGAATTCAGAGATGGATAAACGAAAGCCCCTATTGTTACACATTTCCAAAATGCTTTTCCATCATGGACATAGTGGCTAAAGGTTTCCAGAATTCAGTGCTGAAATTTCACAGGATACATACTCTAACGGTCCAGAATCACAAGACTGCGTTGTAAAAACTAATAATGTGATAGACTACTGCTGTTGTGTCAGAAAATCTTACCATGTGAGGATTCTGACATCCATATAAAATGAAACATAGTATAATGGGGAATAATTGAGCTCATTCTACTAAACCACTCACTACATGCTCTTGATTATTTTCTGACTGCAAACACAGCTATTGGAATGGGAGGGGGAAGGAGAGAAGAAGAACTGGCAATCCATCCATGTGACTATTTTGTCATTCTAGTTTTAAAATAGAGGCAGTTAAGAACAGAACATGCATGTTATGTATTAGTTTTCAGTGTAGTAACATATAAGAAAGCCCTTCTGGATCACCTGCAAAATTACTGCTTTTCTGTTTAACAGCCTAAAACAGATTGTTATTGCTAAAGGTTTTAATGAACATGTTTTGTCAGTAATAAAATTCGAAGACAGCTCTGTCAAACTCAGAACTATAAAAATGCTCATAAGGAAAGGATAATTATCACTACTTACCAATTCCGTACTTTGTCCTGTAATATTCTTTAGTGAATTCATCACAATCACATAGTATTATCTTCCTTCCCCAAACATTAATTACAGCCCCTATTTTCAGGTCACCGTCTCTGTAAAATTCCTGATGCACTGCTCCGAAAAAAGGGAAATAAATCTCAGAATCCCACAACCTTTCTTAAAATCTAGGTTATTTAATGCATGTGATTTAAAATATAACCTTCCTAGTCTGTTCGCAAGGATTTTTCACCCCATGCTAAGCTACCTTGCTTTCACAAATGTGGAATTTACATACAATAAATCTCAGTAGTTTTCATTTGAGCTGTTCTCCAGTGGCAACACAATTTTATAAATAACTCTCTTTGTTGTAGAGGATAACAACCACAGAAATTACAAAAACTACTACAAAGACATTCAACAGCTGGAGGCATTCAATAGTATCTGACCTTACGATTGTCCAGAATGTAACGGCCTCTGTTTCCTACTAACTTTCCAAACACATTGAGAACAGTGCGACTGGTGATTGTGCCTGGCTGATACAGCCCGGTGGGAGCATACTGCAAGAAAAGAGACCAACAAGAAATACAGTTAACAGTGAAGAAAGAGAAGTCAGTTACCTTAGAACTAGCAGGTTTTTTTACAGACTGACTGTTACTGTAGTATTTTCTTGCTAGAACTTCTAGTAAATTCTACGGTAACATTACACCACTGAACCTAAAAGCCAGTGTATACATCAAAAGCCAGTATGTATCGCCAGAAGAAGCATTCAGAATCTTACTGTGTATCCAAGAGTAAAGTCTTCTTTTTCTTGGAAGCAAAGAGAAAGCAAAGGTTAGCACACCCCAAGTAGCACATCCTTGTCAACATCTGCTCTAAAGGCTATTATTTTGATTGGTAATAGGTAGAAAAACACACAAAAGAACCACTCAGGGTTGGTCCTACTGTGCCAACCACTGCACAGATACAGAGCATTCAAGTCAGCATGATTCTACTGACAAAAACGTTAGTATTTTTCTTCTATGGTAAGTTTCAAAATTACAATAGCAATTTATCCCAGTAGTATCAAACTTAGTCTGCCAACACATTATATTTTTTTAAAATTATGAACAAACTGTTGATGCAGGGTAACCAAAGTGGCTTATTTTGTCATACCACCTTCCCTGACACCCCAACCTTTAACTGATCTCTCCCGCTGTCCTTCTCAAAATTTCCACTGAATTTAAAGAAAGAAGCCAGCCCTTAAAATTGCAACATGCACTTCAATGGTAGAAGGGGTCTGTCAGCATAGAGCCACTGCTAAATCAGCATCTCAGAACGCAGGATACACAAGGTGAGAAAAGTGCACTATTTTGCTGTTAGGTTTCTACTATAAACTCTCATGTACGTGTATGGCATCATAGATTATCAGTATTAGAAGGAAAGGAGGGAAAAGATTCCCCAGTGTTTTACTCCATCTGTGGGTTGATGTTATTCTATCATCGGGATCTGTCTGGAGCAATACAGAAGTGTATCCAGCTCGTTAATTTTATAATCATAATAGGTTACAGAGAACTCAAACCCCTTGAAGATTTCTCTGAGAGGAGCCTTCTCAAACAAGCACCTGATTAATGCCTGACAAAGCTTATTCATGGATTCCTATTGATTTTAACTAGTTTTGCATAAGGTCCCAAATCTAGAAACTCAATGTTAAGAAATTTAAGGAATACTAAACCCGGATTTTTCCAAAGGTTCCAAATATAAATCATATGGATCAAATCTGAATTCACCTCAGTTTTACATTACTTTATCTATCATTATTAATTTGTCTGGACTTCGATTACTGTACAGCTTTATTACTACATTTACCTCAATACACTAATAGGGAAGAAAGGAAGTCATAGGATATCTTTCTACACAAACTCTCTCTCCTTTGAATTTAAGCATGACAAGCCTAAACCTACTTCTTTCCATCACTTATTATATGAATATGTGTGCAAAACCTAAATCATGCAACTATGACTAATACTCTGATAACACTTTCTAAATATCATTACAATCCTAACAAAGGATTTTCAAAACAAGGCATTTAATATTAGCGGAATAATTTGAAATAAGCTGAAATTTTCATTCCTCACCTTTGGAAGTTTATCCCTTCTGAGGAAAAGCGGAACTGCATCCCGGCCTGAGTTTACTGGTATAATTTCTTTTATGTCAATAGTATCATCAGACAAATAATAGTGCAGAACAAGTTCCCGTGGGTCATGAAACATGGATTCTGGGTCATTCCACACACAGAAAAAACGTAAAACATGTCCATCATGCTCCAGAAACTGTTTCAAAGTGTCAATGCGCTCATAAGGGCGCAATGGATTCATACTATCCAGAATCTGCAGATAAAGGAGAAATGAAGAGAAACACTTTTTCAATTATTTGCTCTTAAAAACAGGATACCAAACTGCAGGCTACCATCTAATCTTAGAACATGCTTTCAGCATTTTCAAATAACACCACACAATGATAATAAATGAAACGCTGTTCATGCTATTACCAAAGAACTATTTACAGGGTTGCTGTGCCCTCAGAAAATGCAGGAAAACAATTTTGGATTGGTTTTGATCCGTGTTTTTCTTGCAATAAAGTCCTTCAGATCAGAAAATTGTTAAATTATTTATACTACAGCTCACATTTTCAACAAATTGCCCATGGTAAGCAGATGACTACAACTCCAAATATCATCACCCTTCCTGATTTACTTCCTTGAAAATTATTTTTATAGATGATGTAGTGTAAAGAACTAATTCTTTCTTTTCCCTTTGGCTTTTTTTTCTTTTCGCTTTAAAACACAGTTAATTAACTTTTGATTCATGTCATACAGTTGGCAGGTACTGGGTATGTATATTCTCCTCTCAATATACACCCATAGGTCTGAAAAGGAATAGCAAATTTCCAACTAAAAGTATATTCCAGCTGATGTGAGCTATGACAAGATGCTATCTACATTCATGGTCGCTGCAAAACCAGTAGCACTGCATTAAATTGGATCCCATGATGATGATTCAATCCGAGGACTACATTTACATACTGTTAGTTACAGTCACATATATAAACATTGTTCTGAACAAGGTGTTTTTCCTAAGTCAAAATCCATCATGCCCAAAGTGGGTTAAAGGGGCAAGACAGCCTTTGTAATCTACAAAATTATACACAATTGCTTCCAAAGGAGAACGATGACAGACATCAATGACGCAATGTAACCTGAGCTGTCTGAACAGATAGAACTGTTGACTATGGATAAATTTGTGTTTGTCCACTGATACATCTTCTGGCCTTAAAAATCTGAAAGGGAAAAGGCCCATTCTTCCAGAGCATGGAATCTTAAAATAAGGAGAACAGAACCAAGTTTTGCCTGCCAGTGTTCTTGCTGATTTGCAGTGCTCTTTCCATTTCAGGCATCACCATGCTCATATGCATGGTATTTACCATCCCAGTACTATCTTTCCTCCTTCCTGACCCTTGAAGATGGAGTGAGCCACAGAGCCAGGTAACATCACCATCCATAGGATATCATCTCCAACAATACAAAAATATGAACATAAGGGTCTTGCTATGTTTTTCATTGGTCTCATTTTCTATCTCATCATATTCCTTCCTTTCCTTCATACCTTCATTTGCTGGCCATCTGCCCTATTAGGAGTCTGGGGCAAACCAATTTAATTCTGATCAAAGCAGTCCAGAGCAATCCACCCATAATAAATAAAAAAAATTGCCTTCCACAAATTAGTCACAGGAAAGTGAGAGCATAAAGTAGCCAGAATTTGCTAGATAAGTTCTGTAATTTCTCAACAACTGAGAATATTCAGGCATAGATTTCAGTAATTTTTGGTCTTCTGATGCTCTTATTTGTCAGACCTCTTTTCCCCCTCCCCATTCTCTTTAGGCACACATATGCACAATACTTGAATGTTTTGCTTGTTGTTTTTACCAAAAAAACATCTAAGCAGGTTATGCAGTACCATATGTAATGTTGACACAGTCTGCCAATATCAAGACAACTCAGCATGTGTTAATACACACTTGTTACCTACAAGGCCTGAGAAAGAGAAAAGCAACCCATGGCCAGCCTGAGTCACCACTACACAGAACCAGATGACACATTACAAATACTTTTCACTGGGGGACTGCAAAAAGCCTGAAAGCATGAATGAAGTGAAACCAACATGTTGGCCTGAAAGTGCCTCAAAGACATGCTAATGGTCCTACACATCGCAGTCATAACCACTTTCCATTTTTGCTGCTGAGAGCTGCAGCAGTTTTCTTAAACTGAGGATTAAGCTGAATGCAACAGACACGTGTAGTATTTGTTGCTTTCAGAGTACTAGGCTGGATCTATCACAACAGGCTGCATATCATGGGCCAACAGTCCCAACAGTTCAGGTCAAAAGAAAAATACAGTGCCACCTGCACTCATATTAATCAAGAAAAACAGAAGTAAACCAAACTGTCATTATCTCCTACAGAAAACATCACTCCCACTACTATTCCCAGAGAAAAGACATCAAATCCTGCAGAGATGAATCCATGTAGCATCTAGGAGCTGCGACTGAGATTTTTGGAGGAGGTGTGCGCATGTTCCCATGCGCACATACTCATAGAAGAGGGAACTGCGTTCAAATAAAATCTCACAAGTCTTAAAACTGCAGAGTGCTGGGTTCTTTGTGGCAACAGAATTTGCTTTACACATGCAAAGAGCTGTTAATAACGTGAGGTGGAGATGAAGAATGACATATGAATAGACCAAGTAAATGAGTCTGCAGGAAGCCATGGATGTGCTTGAATCATGATTCCAATTAGATCTTCCTTTAAACACTGTAAAAGTGTTTATTATCATTAAATTAGCTCAAGCAAAATCGTAAGTAGAATATATAATAGGTAATTTTTTTTTCTTTTCAGTTTAATACAGAAAGGTTTATTTTATTTTTACCAATTAATTTCATTCTGTTTCAAAAGGTGTGTGAACACATCAGGAGAAAATCAGTTATATTTGGCACTTCACTATGTTAGTGCAATGAGCCATATAACAAAATTTTGAAAAGCAAGTTTTCTCTTATGATTCATTATGTTGAAATAGCTACCTCTACATACTTCCTATTTGCTATTAGAGAAATATTTTATATAATGCATATTCCTAACAGCAATGGCACTTTCATTAAAACAAATTTTTCACTATTACTGCCTCATCTGACCTTTTGCCGCTCTTTGGTGTATGGGTCATCTGGACGACCTGCAGGAGGATTTAATCTAATTCCCATCTTCCTCAGGAAATTTTTTGTAAATTGGTCACAATCTATAATCTTATACCTTCGGGCATAAAGGATTACTTCTATGTTGATATTGAAATGATCTATAGTATAGAACTGATCTTCATGAGGAGGTGGAAGTGGAATCCGATGCCGTCGAACAATAGTTCCTGTAAAAGAATAAATTCACAGAGTAAATACCCTTTGGTCTAAGGATCACTTCACAGACTTGCTAATTTTCTATGCTGATATGACCAAACTGGATGAAGCCATAAGGGACAAACAAAATTGTCGTTAATTCAGCAGAACTATTAGGTTAGAGGATTCTTTTTATTAACAACAATACTTTATGCTGATCATCTTCTACAACCTCAAGTTCTAGTATTTGACTTAAGTTGATACAGAAAATTTCCACTTTCTGGAGCAGACAGGAAAACACTGGAATAAATCCCCATGTGTTGCTGCAAATATAACAGGTTAGTATTTTTTCAACAAGGAGCAAAGAAACTGCTCTCATTAAAAAGATAGATGTCTTTTTCACTTTTTCTGAGAAGCAAAGCAGTCTCCAGTACTCATTCGTGTCATTAATTTTTCTTAAAAAAAAAACACACCCGAAAACCAAAAAATTGTGCAAAAAAACACGTGGAAGGGATGTGTAGGAGGGACTAGATTTGTCTATGCTCTGCAGGGTGAGGAGAGCCATATATAGCTAAGGTTAGAGAGAAAAAATGCCCCATCAAGGAAAAAAAGTGTGATGCCTCAAGCATGAAAGCAGGTGCATTTAACTGAGCTTCCTAAAGGAGCAAACCGAAAGCAGAGACCACTGAGATGAGTTGGGCTGATTGCTGGGCTGCAGTAGAGAAATGTAAGTATTGATCCATCTCAGACATACAGAGCCAGGAACTCATAACCCATAGTCTAAGAGGAACTATACAAAAGAAAGGGAAAAGAAAAAAAAAAATAAAAAAGAGAGGTATTTTAAAGTAAGTACACACTTAAGTTTTCTTCTTGACAGTCTTTAAATGAAAGGACTGTTATTCTCTCATATGGGAAGATTGAGAGAGCTGGGTCTGTTCAGCCTGAAGCAGAAATGCCTCAGGGGGAGTGGGGTGTGGAATTGTATCAATGTTTAGAAATACCTGATGGCAGGGAATGAAGATGACGGAGCCAGGCTCTTCTTCGTGGTGCCCACTGACAGGGCATGAGGCAATGGGCACAACTAAAAGATATAAAATTCCATCTGAACACAAGAAGACACTTTTTCACTGTGAGGGTGATGAAACACTGGAACAGGTTGTCCAAAAAGATTGTAGAGTCTCCATCCTTGGAGATACTTAAAACCCAACTGGACAAGGCCCTGGGCATCTGGCTCTAGATGATCCTACTTTGAGTAAGGGGGTTGGACTAGGCAATGGTAAGATGTCCCCTCCAACCTCAACAATTCTGTGATACAGTAAGTATTTTAGAAACAACTTATAAGCTACAGCCTCAGTAGGTTAAACAAATATGTAACGCATACATTAATGAAAGGTATGCAGCTGCATGTATGACAAGCTATGATTTATCCTGAGTGACGTTAAGAGTTCACAAAGAACAGCATATTGGCAAAGCTGGGACTAAACTCTTTTTTTCAACATTATAAGAGAACAAAAAGGACAACAGTGAGAGTTTTCCTACATACCTACTATATTTCCTACTATACCTTAGTATAGTTGTGTGAAAATAGCCTGCAGAAAATAAAAAGATGGTCCAGTCTTCAACATCAGGCTCTTTGCTATGCTTACCAACCCAGACACATCTGTAACACCAGCTTTATAATGTGGATACCCACTGGCTAAGACCAGACAGGAACCACCAACCCACACTATTATAACAATTCCTTGCCACCATAGGTTCCCAACAACTTAAAAATTACAGTAATTATAAAAGGTGCAACTTTAAGACAACTACAGTAAACACACAAAAATTCCAAAACTAAAAATAGTTCTAGTACTAACCTACTACTACAATAATAGTTTACTAGACACAATTATCTAAAAGGTCTATCTCATTATCTCTCACTACAGAACTGGATCTCTTTCCAGTGCCCTTCAGCTGTGCATCTGGTAGTGTTTCCCACTGAGTCCCGTTTGATGATTTTCCAGCACTGCTATTTTGTTTTAGGGGTAGGTGGGAGTGGAGGGGGCCTGAGGAGAAAGGGAATGAAGAGAGGCAGAGGAGGAGGGAGAAAGATATTGTTGTGTCGTTTTGTTTGGTGTTTGAAGGGCCTGATTTCTGAGTTAGCCCATGGAAATTCTTTATTGTCCGCTTTATTTCCCTAAGGACTAATCTCTGTGAAATACCTTCCACTACTACGTTATCAGAGTTGTTTGCTAAATTCTAACTCCTATGATGAAAACATACCCTTAATTTTTCAGAGGAATAAAGTAACAAAGCAGATTTACTTTATGTTCCCATTAAAATAATTGTTTAAGACCTGTTCAGCACCCTGATGTTTCACATGTACCAAATCCCACATTCTGGTTACTTACCTTTGACTGTAAAATAAATTTGAATCTCTATCTGCTTAGACCTACTTATACATGTATTTAAGATGCATCCTCATGGAAATATTAGTTAGAAAACATGGTAATTAGCACATTTTAATATCATGTAAAACTGCATTGCATTAGCATTAACAAAACCACATACTTTAAAATACATTACCTGGTTTTGGCTAATCCTTGGGTCACTCCTACAAAACTCAACAGATAATATGCTAATTCAGAATGGTCCTCCGCATAAATGAAAATCCTATTGAATCATCATTTTAGTGAAAATATAATGGTTGACAATTTTCTAACATAAAGTGTTTTCTGAGGGTATATTCACCTCAGAACTGGTGAATAAGCCTTCAGCTAGTTTTTCATATCACTTTTCAAAGTCTAATACACATGCCCATTTTGTTCTGAGGGATAAGAATTTCTTTCCTAATGGAAAATGTCTTGTAAAGATAATATCTGTAGCAATCCTTTACTTTTATTAGGTATCACTGTGCCTGATCTACACATGTAGAGGATACATTCTATATTGCTGAATTTGAAATTCAGTAAAACCTGATCAGCTGAGGTTAGGTCTCACCGTTTTTAAATTGTCCATCCTTCTAGAAAATAATTACATTTCTATGTCTAGAATTTTGCTACAAGTTGTTAAATGAGGATCTGGGCACGTGCAACACTCAGGTTGCTCAGAATGGATGGCTATTCTTGATGTTTCTTTTGTCTTTTGTCAGTTTATTGAGCAGACTATCCTACTGCACCCCCAAGCATTATTTTAAATATTTGCATCTGGTCAGGCTAAAGCTCTCCTTCACTGTGCTCTTATAAAGGAATTTGGGGCAGTGTTTTTTTCTGACAGTGGTGGTAGCATTGAGTTCCCATACCATAACTTGTAGTATATCTTCTTTTCTCTCAGGGCTTCTGAGTATTTGGCAACTACAGCAGCAGCTTAAGGAGACCTTAATAGTAGTGAAGGCCTTTTGACTACAGGGCAGCTCATGAAGCTGGGCAGCAAATGATTTGGTCTCTGCTGCTACACTGCTCTGCAGAAGAAATAAAGTGGTATCAAGAATTCCTCAGCACAGCTTTCTGACTCCCTCTGCACTACTCAAGAGTGCATTAGAGAGAGGACAGGAATGGGTAATGCCTGGAGTTTGTACACTCTTTGACTGCTTGCACAGAAAGGAGGAGAAGCAACCACTGCTATTACTGCAATACAAAGAGTTCACACCAATAAACAAGGAGGCTTCTTACACTCACGTATTCACCCGCCTCAGAACATAGCAAGGTCATGACTTGGCCACCATTAAGTATGGCAAAATGACAATTATTTCAAGGCCTCAGGGGAGGTCTTAAACTCTTAGATAATTGGTTATATTGGAGGAGCTGACTGCAACTTCACTTTCCTGCTTGTCCTTTCCTCTTCAGCCAGCCGGCCTTGGGAACCCAGCCAGCAGGCAGCTCCACTCTCCTTTTCAGCTGGCTGACCTTGGGGAAACCAGCCAGCTGCTCCACTCTGCTCTGGCTTGCAGGGCCTGGATTGCACTGGAAGCTACAGTCAACCCCATGGGACATAAATGACCTTTTGATAAGGCAGTATCAGCCAGCCACAGTCCTGTTAACTGGGAATAAGATCTACAAAACACTTGCACTGCCATATCTAGCCTGGCGCTCTGTGGGAGAATTTCTTTTTATATGAGAAGAATAATTAGCATTCTGGCTCTGGAAGAATACAGCGGAGTTTGTTATGCGGTCAAGTTTACTGCCCTTCTCTTCACTCTGTACTCCCTTATCTTTAGCTAGTTTTTGTGCGCTGTGATTGTCCTGGTATTTTTTGCTTTGATTCTGGTTTCTCAAGTTTAGGTTGGCCTCTGCATTCCTTTGTGTTTTGCACTGAATTTCTCTGTTTGTATAGATTTCTTCTAATGCTTGTAATATTTTCCAAAGTTCAAACTATAGCAAGTCAGTTTCCAAAACTAAATGAAGTTTAAATTTCAGTTATTTGGTAGCAACCTTATCTGTTCAAATTCATGTCCAAATACAGCAGCCAATTCCATAAAGCACTTTTTCAAGGTCACTGAAATACATTTCCCACAGATCATTTACTGTGTCACTCTGAGATTTTGATCAATGGCAAAAGCACATTTCCTGGTTTTTCTTTTTTTCCCAAAGCCAATTTGTTATAGTTTTCTAAAATCATAATCAAAGTTAGAAATTCTTCTCACTTCTTTGAAAGCAATTCCTTCACCAAATCTTCCTGCAGTCCATAAGCCTCTCCGAGGTTTTTTTCTGCAAAGCCACAAGTGCTATCCACAGTGAAGAGTACAGTGGGAAACTACCATATTTCCCTCATCCTACCATGCCCAGGGACACCCATTCAGATCATCAAGCTCTCACTTGTGGGTTATGGCACAAGCACTGGTAATCCCATGGCGTCAAGGCATTAACCAGCCAAGCTCAGAAGATCTACCTTTGATCTACCCTACCACCTGCCTTTGATCTACCCCACCACTGCTATATCTACTCTGCAAGAAGACTCCTGAGAACAGCTATTTGAGCTGTCTATTTTACATCTTTTCCGACGGGGTAAACAACCAAGTTAAGGTCACCACCACCTTCTGCCTTCACCAGTTCAATTTCACTTTTTCCATCACATTTTTTTTGCTGTTCCTCCTTTACACAACCCCTTTTCTGCCACTGCAACTCTCCCAACTGTCCAGGCAGACTGAGCCTATCCCACTCCTGATGTTCCCGCATTTCTTTCTTCACCCACATCCCCACACCTGTGCTCTTTTGTTCAGTGCAGTTTGCCTTTCAACAACCCAAGCTCTCCTGTGTTTGAACTCTCCTCTACAAACCTCTGGCCTTTTAATTAACTGAAACGTTGTATTTCAGCAGATGTGCAGGGGGCAGCATTATGGTTAAGATCCTGAACTTCAGTTCAGTTCCTCATCCTGTTAATGAGCTTTCCTGCATGATCACAGACAAGATTTTCATTCCTTCGTGCTTCAGTTTACCAGCTTCGCAATGCAGACAGTTATGCTTCTGTTATTCTCAGGCTTACAAATTCCCAGTCAGGACAGGGAATTTGAATATGAGAGAGATATGTAATTATAATAAAAGAGGCAACGGTCCAATTTTTAATTGACAACAGAGTAAGACTAGCAGCTAATGGTTTGGGATTTCTTTTTAAGAAACACTTCTTTTACATATATTCAACAACAAATATTTAGTGCCTTTAACATAACAACTGTATGGTTGTACTTCAGTTATGGAGCATGAAGTCACTGCCCAAGTGCATGAGAGTAAAGAATCCTCTGATAGGCATCTCCACCACCTTTTTGCCTCTACATCATATTAACCTGTAGGATAATAATAATGTAATAATTATGTTGATTTTTATGATGAAGTATAGGCCCCAGATCTTCTCATCAACTGTGAAGCCTAAACACACCCCAAATAGTCTTTGGGCCTTTCAGTCTATAGTATCTCTTCTTTCCTAAACACAATCAATATACAGAGCTTCCTTACCAGCTTGGGTATGAGCAACAGATAAAGTAAGTGCACTTTTGAGATCCTGGAACATTTCTTTTTAATCCATCAGTTTAATATGTTCTATATACTCATTTATCCCACAAAAAGTACACATACAAAGCCCCAGATGGCTTCAAAACATCCTTGCATGGAAGACTGAAAGAATTCTTGTTTCTCTCTTACACTATTCAGTTAATTTTAGATCCAGTACCAAAGGTGCCTCCAAAACCATTAACCTAAGATGCAACCAAGGAAATAGGTGGAAACTGTAGCCTTCCTGTCACCATAGGATCATGACTAGACTTCCAGGAACATCAGGCCTGAAGGGGCAGCCTGCACAATGCATGCTACAAATACAATGAAAATTACTCATTACTATAGCTAGATTCAAAGGAATCAGCTTTGAATTTGCTTTATCCTTCTCTAATGAACGTGGCTTCCACCTTCCCTCCCAAAGACGTCACCTCTGCCCCTCAGGTTAACTGCACTTCCTTTGTCGATGGTCATTTGTTCTAAGCCACAAAATCCAGAAACAGCCACCCCCACTCCCATGACACACAAGTCAAGGCAAACCCAAACCCAACAATGTCTCTGGCCTCACACATATGAGTGCAGGGAGGGGTAAGTAACTTGTAAGTTCTCAGAAGAAGAGATCCAACATGCTTTTCTTCAGGTCTTGAAAAAGCACTTGCCCAGGTAGGAGTAGGACGAGGTTTCTCTGAATTTAAAATCAGTTCCTGCCAAAGAGCCAGTAAGTTTTCTGGCAAGAAGAACCACGCAACACAGGGAAAGCAGGGCCTGAAGTACTGGTTTAAGAAAAGATTCCCAGGTAATTTCATCTCAGGGCTAACAGTAATGATGCACATAATACCTTTAAATATTATCCTACTCTGTAGACAGGGAAATTGATAGCATCTGCTCATCTTGGAAAGAATATGGTAGTTAAATGGTTAACTTATTTTTTAAAATTGCTGCGCTAAGATCCACAGTATGTACAAAATATCTTTGGGGATTGGGAGGTGCAGTCATCCCAAGATACTCATCCCAAGACATCCTGCTTATCTGGACTATATCCCCTGAAAACTTTTTTAATTCTGGCAGTAGCCCATAAACACCAAGAAGCAGCAGCTGTGCTCCCCGTCTGCAACAGGATGTTGACCGCTAGATCACATTTTCTTAATGTAAACCAAGTCCATTAATACTCCAGTAAATCAGCTCAATAAACCCTCCTCCAAAAGTCCTCAGGCTGGCCCAAGTGCAGTGATGTGACATTGAGGCAAGGCAGCTTCTTAACTTAGCATCAAGGAAAAATTACTGTGCCAAGGGCCCTTTAATCATAAAAGAACCAACAGCCAGAGGCACAAAAAGCACTCTCCTTCAACAATGGCAGAGATACTGCAGCAACTAATGAACAGTTACAGAGCTGCAGCTAAAGAACTTACTGTCAGTGCCAAGACGGGAGGAACCAGGCTCAGGAACAGAGATTTAGAACACAAATTGTTTTTGCAGAAGTGACACGACACTGACAATAGACCCACTATCATATCATTTCAAACAGCTATATTAGAGAAAAAATTGTACGTGTGACTGCAGGGAGGGGATTCTGCCTCACAAAACCTACATCTTCAGAAACTAAGACAATAAAAAAGTTCACATTATGATCTGTAACAAGAAAAGACAATTATAGCTCTTCACTTACAGCCCATTTTAACTATAAGAAGTCATGTTATGTATCCATTAGAATGGACCAAGACTATACTGAAGAAAGATATAAAGGGGGAAAAAAAAGAGTGCTATTAAAAATAGATACCTTGATTTATGCCACTATTTTTCACTTGGGGTTCAATCACTTGAATTGTATCATCTTCAAGGTAGAAGTATATTTTACAATGTCTGATTCTATACAGCTCTTGATTTTTGTCAGGCACTTCTTCCTCAAAATAGGCATCAAAAGACAATACCTATTAAAAACAATAAATAAATATAAAGCAGTAAAATCTTCAATGCTTTTGCATAATATGTCGATAAACTAAACTTGTATAGATTAAAAGTAAGTAAATGTATGGATTTCAGGAGGTAGATTTATTTCTCAGAAACGTAAGAATAGAAATCCACATTAAATCACATAAATTTAAAATTCTTTGCTTGGCATTTTTATTATCACAACATCTAAGCAGGGATGGAACTCTAAAGTAAAGAAATAAATCAAATATAAAACTACCAGCAGGCTGCTTGGAAAATCTTCCGAACAAAGCACTTTTGATAGCACAATGAGCTATCTAGGTCCTGAAGCAAATTTTAGACTACTATTCAATGAATTGCTGGAAAATAAAGTGCATTATGACAGTAATGGCTTTACCATTGAAGTAAGTGGAAAGGAGAGCTCTTTTCAAGCAGATCCTGCAAGCTGTTTAACAAATGGTACTGAAGACTATCAGAGAGAAATGACGTTTTTCAGGAGTCATTTAGAGCTGTGCAATATTGGCATTTCAAAACTTACCTGGTTCTGCAATTCAGCGAGTGGGGAAGTCTCAGAGAGTATACCAGCTGGTCTTCATGTTCTCTTGCAATAGCAATAATGCAAGAAAAAAACCCTTAACAGGCAAGGTGCTCAGTGGTTGACTACAGCGGCCTTTATGTCTGGAGATCCCAGCTAAAACTTGGCAAACCATTACACAATTTTGCACTTCTTGGTATCATTTTTGGTGTTTAATCACCAAGACCACTTTTAAGGGAATGTGCAAGTAGCTACTTAGTAGTGTGTTATCTAACAGGATGCTTGCTGTGGTAATTATGTGCAAGAAGGCAATAATTAAAACAAGGTTTCCATCCTACACCCCCCCAACCCCCCCAACATATTTGGGTCAAATCAGTGCTAATCCATACTTCATTTTTTCCAATGATTCTATTTAATATATTCAATTACCTTTATTCTTGATTCGTTAGACAAACTGACGCTTTGGAAAAAAAGACAACTTTGCTGTTCCATATGTTTCAATGAGCATCTGGCAGACCATGGCTTGAAAATGCTTGAAATCTAGTGAGCTAGCCAAGATCCCTATATGACACAGAACAGACCGGTCAATAGTCTGTATTCCTTTAGCACGTGTCTTTTGAGAACCTCAAAGTACTTCCATGAATACTAATGACAGAGATTTCAAAACACCCTAATAGACAAACACAGCCTCTTTTTCTGCATCTGGGGGCAGAGGGCTAGAGGCTTGCTCAGGAGCGCACAAGAACAGCTGCCCTGTGTCCCAGTTGGACTTCTCAGTAGAGCACTCTCCCTTCTCTCAGACAGGGCAACTGCAAGGTGAGAAAAACTCTGTTTCCACAAACTATTTCAAAGGCTAAGATCCCACTGATTTTCAGCATGCATCAAACAATATGACAGATACATTTTCTGCATCAACTCTCCTGCACTGTGACCCACCACCATTAGAGGAATAAAATTTAAATTACAATCAAATGACATAACTGTTACCTGGTAAACCTGATGGCATTAAATCTTCACACAAAAGAATCTAGATACTATCGTTATGGTTTGTTTACGTAGTGCAACATGCAAGCTGAACAACCTACAGATGAAACAGTTGAAAATAAATAAAAATTCGTTCTGGCCACATGTAATTTTTAACCGTGGATTTCACTGTTTCTTGTAACAAACACACGAACACTGAATAAAACATCTGACATACAACTCTATCATCCTTTAACACCTCTTTTCCTTCATTTTGTCCAAACATTGGTCTATAGTGCCATTTTTGGTGACCAAGGTATCCTTCCCGGCCTCCAGATGCTATTCTGGAAGGACCAGGAGCCCTGTGTAAATCTCTTGAATACTCCAGGGGATTTGAAAAGTACCATGGTGGAACCACTATATCCCAGTCTGAACATCCTGGGGTTCAGCTGGCAAGGAGCTGAATTTCATTCCTTGCCCAGCTGCTGATAAGCCACTCAACCATTGGAAACTTCCTTAGATGCTATACCCTCTTCTCCCTATTCTGCTAGTCCCACTAGAGCACAGTCGTTTGATAAACATATTGTTCAAGTTCCCTATTTGATTACTAATTGTTCTTAATTTTGTCAATGAAGTTTTCTGACAACGGTTGTCTTGTGAGACACCAGCCAGGTGAAATGGTCTGTTTGCATAGAATCTCCAAGCACAATCAGGTCCTAAATACACTATATTTTTTTCTTTCAGTGAGCATACGCCTATGTCCTGGTTCACTCCATTTGAGGAATTCGTGCAAGTTCTTTTGCACTTAAACTTTACTCTCTTTATACCCTTATCAACAAGCTAGCATATGAAATATACGCAGCAGCCAACTGCAATTTTGCAGATCAAAACAGATGATTCAAGAAGGGTAAGGAGGAGAAGGAACAGAAAAGAAGATGACTTACTTTTCATTCTAAAGCAAAATTAGTTTTAAAAATACTTGAAATGTAATGCTGCCTAACTCATGTCTCATCTGTAGTACATTGCTGTGTGCAAAGTTCCCATCCCACTCTTTAAAAAATTAAATGTTGCATATGAAAACCAAAAGTAACAGATATTGAATAAACTCTGTGGCATTTTATAAAGTTGGCACAAGGTTTCCCTGGCACCTGTGGTAGTCAAATTACAAACATCGTTTCAAGGAGGCCTTGTGTGTGTACTTAATCATAGGAGAAATTAAATTTACACCTGCTTCCTATTAGGCATATGAAATTACAAAAACTATTTCTTAACCTACTTAATAATGAAGTTTTATGCCTGTCCTTCCTCCAGCTACTACGGTACTACTGAAAGTTAGAAACCAAAGAAAAATTGTAAGAAAGCAGACTACATTTAAAAAGATAAACACTTACTCAAACTATTTTTTTGCTGAGTCACAAACTGCAGGACTGGAGGACATAGCTACATTCTAGGCTCTTAACTGAGGAAACTAAATTAGTTGGGTAGTTCCCTTTAACTGTCTGCAATTAATACAAACACATGAGCCCTCCAGAGGCCAGTTCTGAACCTGCAAACTCCCACCCTGTATTGCCCTGTGGAGGAACACACCAATTAGACAAGGAATGTAAGAAAGGCCAGATAGTTCATCTCACCAGCCACATTCGGTGGCAGGTCGCCGCTGCATCCTACCTAACCCTTTTATTTCATAAAGGTAGGTCCAAGACCTGATAACTTATGTAGGGCCCTGAGAAGCCAATGCACACCTCATAGTTGAAAGACAAGTGCAGATAAAGCAAGTGCAGGACTGGCTGAAGCCTTAACGCTTTGGCACATTAGATCAATTCATATCTGAGCACATCACTGAAAACTATGTGCTCAGTACTAAGGACTTCTTAGGTAATGTTAACCGAAGTCGCGTGTATCTGTTCAAGCCTTACATTTTCTTGTAGTAGTTCTGGTCTACCAAAGAGACGAATGTGTAATTGTACTGCAATTACCTGCATGGCTTTTCTTTTAAAGCAAAAATTATGAGATTAGCCATTCTTCCCAATATTTAAATACCATAATCATTTAGTCATGCAACATTTCTGCAATCTGCTGAATGATTTCTTTTTCTGGATCATTTTTCCACTCTGATTGTAGGCTTTTTGCTTTAGAAATAAAACATTGCTAAGTAGAATTTAATGTAAATTTAAACATGGAAAGTAATGACAGTGTGCTACAAAATTCATATCATCACAGATTACAGTTATTTAACAACTCTCTAATGTGTCACCACATTCTTACAAAATAAATAAAAAATATATTCATTTTAAATTCCTGTGTCTATAATGGACACCATCTACCTGTATTACACTTGAACAGATCACGCAAAAGTCAACAAGACTTTGAACAGCAAACATGATGGCATAAGTGAATTCCAAGCCTATAACACTCCACTGTGGCTAATGGTTCCCAAATGCCCATGCACATTTTCTCCTGGACTGAGGTGTACCTTACATTCTTTCTTACCAGGTTGCCAAATAATTGCTTTACTGTCACCATTTTCACTAAAAAGAAATATATCAACCACTCCCTTATTTTTATTATATCCTTTAGGAGATGTACCCCAATACAGAAAAATTTCTATATGTAGCTGTATGGCATGATGTATGTTTATATTAATTGTCCAATATACCAATATGATGGGAAAATAGATGTTACCACTCTTTCTGTCTATCTAGGGGATTTTTTTGCATGCACAGAATAATCTTCTGAAGTACTTGACTAACTGACCTTCACCTTTATAACATCTTTGTCATATTGTAGCTATTCATAAAAAACATACAGATACAGATTTCTACATACCTGCTTGTCAAATGCTACCCAAGCAGGAGCATCACTTCCCATCCCTTCAGGAAACACACTGTATTTAGGCTTCAGCTTCTGACCAGTTAACGGTTCACCTCCTATTCCAGGTTTATCTTCTCCAACCAGCATAGAAACATTATTGCAGTAACCCCAGTGCTGTGACTTGTGGAACTTTTCTTTCCCAATCTGGCAAAAGTTTGGAAGAAAAGAGAGAAAAAAACACCTGTGTGTTTGTTTTTGAATCCATAAGAGTTAGCTATCTAGGCAAGGGGGAGTAATCATGTGAAAGTTTCTCTATAATTACTCTTAATATAGAGTCTAAAAACCTGTAACAACTGGTATGCTGCAAGTGAAGTGACATATTTCAGTGGTCAATTTGCCAGCCTTATAGATGAAAATGGAAAAATATTCCAGTAATTTACCCAGGCTGAGAGACAGGATGATACCAGCTGTTTTCCCTGCCTCCTTCCCTGCAACAAGGATTGAGGTGTGTGGGAGAAAGAAGCAAGTCACCCACGAGAACTGTTGCAAAAGGTAGAGGGGAAAAGCGTTTTCTATACATTGCCAGAGGAAAAATCGAAACGGCTCAGCAGTACCCAGAGAAGAGCCTGCTCTCATTATGTATGTTAAAGAACTTATTTACACTTGCATCCCCGAGGGCAAAATAAATGGCTTCGTACTAGTGAATACACTTGAATTTGGAGAGGTTGGATCTGAATCAAAAGACAGAATATTCATTCCACCTGGGCTTATTCCAAAAGGTCTCTGTAGTGACTTCTTTATATTATTACTATTTTTTCAGGCAATTAAGGATGGAGTGCTTAAAAAAATACACACAACCAACTGCAAAGAAACCCATCTTGCCTACTTGCATTTCTTGGCTGGGGCTGCAGCCTCTCTTGAAGCGATGCAGAAAAGCCTCTGGCCTCACATGAGTACCGGCCCTGCCTGTGGGAATGTCCCTCCTAATGAGCTGGCTGCTCTGCAGGCCCGTTCCCTTGCACGGAGGCAGTGGTGTGAGCTGCACTCGGACAGGAATACCCCAACGACCCCACACATCAGTCTCACACAAGAGGACAGGGAAATAGGAAAAGCCAACAGCAAGCTCCACTAACCCTTCCTCCCATGAGCAGCAGTTCTGACCCGTTAGCTCCTCTTGCTCTGCTATTCCTCCCTCCCTTGCCCTCTCAAATCCTCAAAACACTCTGTCTGGGAAGGCGGAGGAGGGCCACTGGCTAATTGCATGCTGGCACACCTAGTAAGGGGAGACAGAGACTCCTGCAGCTGTGCCCTCCCTCAGCCGGGGACTGGGTGACCATGAGGGAAGATGAGGGAAGAAGGGGGACGAACTGGTGTTATGGGTGAGCACAGAGAAGGCCCTGGGTAGAGGAAAAGGCTGGACAGCAAAATTTTCACAGTAGCACCGGAGCAGGTATGTCAGCGAAGTAGCAGAGGGCCAAAATTGCCTGAGCAACACTAATTGTCACACACATAAGTATTTAAGCCAGTACTCCCTTAAAAGGTGTACTATTTACTATCAGGAATGTAAAAATGGCCAAGGAAAACAACAAAGAAAAGGAACAGATCATTGTTTTCCATCATGGCAACGTTCAAGTGCTCCAAGATAACATTACACGCTCAGCCCAGCAGTACTGGGAACAAGTGCAAGCAGTGAAGCAGCAAAACCTGAAAGCAACCAAGTAGTTATTTCATTCCGTCAATATAAGAGGGTGAGGAATGTGAAAGGCAGCTAACCAACCTCGAGGCTCGTAACATTCAATGCTCACATATAGAAACTACTGCACACTGAATGTTACAATCTGAACTGTTCACCTGCCTTGCGGTGCTCAAAATCCAGTGACACAGAACGGAGCGCTGCCCTTGATGCAAACAGCTCAGTCGCTACCTTAGTTTAACCTTTGCTTAAAATCCTCTTGCACACCACTTGTGGCCTTTTGCAAGAACAGTGCTATGGAAAATAATATACGACTTACTATTTTTACAAATTATTAATACCATACTAATCAATGGCCATACCTTGCCTAGGTTAAAAGCTGGGCTAGCCAGCACCCTTTGAAACACTCATTACAAAAAGAGGTAAGGTTCATACCCTGGAGACAGTAATGACTGGGACTATGGAAGCACTTCCCCAGAGAAGGTATTTACAAGGTAAGCAATGTTTTGAAAAGAGGTAAACAAAAGGGCACAGGGCAAGTATCATAGTTTAAAGAATAATACTAAGGAAACTAAGATGTATTGCTGAACCATATGCTTATAACTCAAGAACAAGGGTTACTGAATAAAAAAGAAAATCAATAAAAGGAAATACTTGTTTGTGTAATGGCTAGTTAGCCCATGGGGCCCCCCTGCCACACAGCATTGCTCAAGCCAGGAATTTAACAAGTTCAAAAAAAGAGCTGCAGATTTGCAGGAATAATGCCCCAAATAAAATATTTCATAGCAGCACGTTTTTGTGAGCTGTGATACAAAATTTCATGCTTTGATGCGCAGTGTAAGCACTGACATGTAGGCATTAGGAGCAGATCTTCATGGGGTCATTCCACCCTTCCCTGAAGAAGTGGAACACAGGTGCTCTCCTGGTATAGGACTCTGGAACAGACAAGCTCTGTCGGGGTCTGGTACCCGCTTTGTAACACATCTGCACTTGGGATGGTTTTCTCCCTCTCCTGTGGGTGCTAATGAGCTGCCCTTTCTTCTTCTCTTTCTTTTTTTCTTAATTTTGTTCCTCAGTAAACTGATGAAGAGTTGGGGAGAGGTCAGAACGGGAGGGAGCTTTCTCTGTTCATCAGTTCAAATGTGGAATAACTACAGTCAAGCTCAGCTTGAAACAAGAAGTAGGCAGAAACATCTGATTTATACTGAAGGTGCTACAGAACAGATCCATTTTTTGGCACAGCAAGCATTTAATTATTTTCCCCCTATTACCAAAGCATGAGTTAGGGAGAAAGGCATAGCTATCAAAGCACAGTGAAGGTGGCAGTTTTTCTGAGCGAAGGAAAGCTCCCCTCAGAGCTTCTTCTAGAAGCATTTGCTGTTCATCTGTTTCTGGGTTTTGGCGAGCTACAGTATGACAAAGTGTTCATCAAAGTAATCCAGGTTTACTCCTACTGGAAATTTTCCAGAACTTCGGGAAGAAACTGCAACATCATTCACAATTCGATATGAAAAATACATGGCCCGACAGCTGCGATTCTGTTAAGAATCTTTTGTGGCATTCTTGTAACTTTTTAGGGTTCAACAGAAAGACTATTTTAGATTCCTAATAATAGAATTACTTATAAGCCCCTTCTCCATGAAAAGCACCTAAATCCATATGCAAAATAATGTCTTCTAAAAATCCGTACAGTTATTTCGGAAAAAAACCCCAAAACAACAACAACAAAAACAACAACAAAAAACAAACAAACAAGCAAAACCAAACCAGAAGAAAGTGTAAGAAAAGGACTAATTATAATTAAAGATCACAAAAGAGAAAAATGACATTTGGAAAGCTTCAGCTAATGAACTAACCACATCCAGCCTAAAATAGTGACAGAACATCATGTTACCTCCACACTAATATTAAATGACTTCTAAAAGAAATCTGTGAGAGTGCAGGGAAAGAGCTTTACTGTGTCTGCTGTGCTAATGCGGCTAACTGAGCAGGCTGTAGATCTGCTGAACAAAGCTGGCCATTTTCTGTGCGGTGAGCCTGAAGTAAATATTGAGGATACATTCAATAGTGACTAATGCAAAGGTCAGGATTCTCTGACTGCAGCTATTGGCTTTGCAAACTCAGACACTGCAGTCCTTGGGGAGCACTGCCTCGTGCTCTCTCCATCTTGCTCTTTAATACTCTGGTACAGAGTCACAGCAAACTCATCAGGGTGCTGCACATTTCAGCTGAACCAAACACAACCGGAAAACTCTCACCACAGTGGCTAGAGAGATGAGGGAGCCCTGTGACACGTACCGTCAAACATGAGCTATGTGTTTTTAACCAAGTTCCACAGAGAGTGATGGCAGAAGCGGCTCGTAGCAGTCCAGTTCTCTTCCCCATACATAATTTTAATTCCCACCTTGAGAACAGCAACTGCACTGTGGAGGTCCTGCTCAGATCCTGTATCAGGATGAACTGTGACGTTTCTGAACTACTCTAGGCTGCTGATACAACCTGCTGGTTGCTTTGGCTAAGCAATGGAAATAAATGCAAATGCTGCACACTGTGCCAGTCAAATTCATGTGACTTCCTGCCCTGTGGAAAGCACAGGTCACCACCAGGTGAGGCTAAGTGGTACTGTAAAAGGATGATTACCTTAAGACATTGTTCCTAGCAACTGCGGTGCCCCCCTAACACTGTATCAACACTAACAGTGCATCAACACTAACAGCCTGGATCAGGACAGGAAAGAAATGGACCTGCTGGAGAGGTCCAGAGGAGGGCCACAAAGATGATCTGAGGGCTGGAGCACCTCTCCTGTGAGGACAGGCTGAGAGAGTTGGGGTTGTTCAGCCTGGAGAAGAGAAGGCTCCAGGGAGACCCGATTGCAGCCTTTCAGTATTTAAAAGGGGCTTATAAGAAAGATGGGGACAATCTTTTTAGTAGGGTCTGTTGCAGTAGGACAAGGGGTAATGGTTTTAAACTGAAGGACGATACTCAGATATAAGGAAGAAATTTTTTATGACGAGGGCAGTGAAACACGGGAACGAGTTGATCAGAGAGGTGGTTAGTGCCCCATCCCTGGAAACATTCAAGGCCAGGTTGGATGGGGCTCTGAGCGACCTGATCTAGTTAAAGATGTCCCTGCTCATTGCCGGGGGCTTGGACTAGATAACCTCTAAAGGTCCCTTCCAACCCAGACAATTCTGTGATTCTATTAGCTTGCTCTTACTGCTTGGGCTGGTACAGCCTGAGAGAAAACAACGGATATAAAGTAAAGTGTCCAAAATGCAACCCTGACAGGCAGCTACAGAAAGATTTGTGGTTGGGGGTTGTGAACAGAAATGTGGGGGAGTGGGGCTGAGGGGCAGGAGGTAGTGGAAGGGGTTCAGGAAAGAAGGACAGGGAAAGAAGGGAAGACACAGCTGGCAGGCTTACTTATAAAGGGGTTGGCAAGCGCTCTGTCAAGAAAAACTAATGTCCCCTTTTGGCACCAATGATTACAGAGCAGGAGAAAATACTCCAGCCAGGAAACAGAGACAGCAACAGTACACAGTTGAGGGCAATTCCAAGCTCCTGCAATAAACAAGGAAGATGAGGAATTTCTGCTGCGCCACTAAAGTTTGCAACAGAAACTAATATTCTCAAGGATGTATTTTCCCCCTGAGATCTATAATTGCATTGCCGATTCTCTGAGAAATGCCATGCAGAATTGTTGCACAGACTTTTCTCTCAGAGGGATTTCAAACCTCAGGCAAGAAAACACACTGGTCAGCTAGCACCTGGTATATCTGACCCATACGAATATGCGGTCCTCTCCATTAGCTGCTGATACAAGGCAGGAACATCAATCTGGTATCAGAAGGGACGACTGCCTTGGACAACGGGAGGCAGACCATAACACTAACAAAGGAAGTAACAATGCTGTTGCACTGCAACCAGCATCGTCCCTGACACAGCCTGGACTCTGAATGCACAAACTTTTTCCTGCAGTAACAGAGTAAACTTATTATATGCTACGTTTCCACCACATGCAGGATTAAATATGGTTATCAAGATCTGTGACTTTCTGTCTTGAAAAACAGGCAACACACACATAACTTGTATAGACAAAGCTGAAAAACTCACTGTTGCACAATTTCAGTATCAGTTGGGCTCCGCACACAGAAGCTACGGTACCTAAGTCTCCCTTAGACATTGGCTTCAGTGGCAGGAATAAAAGAAAAGAAATGCGGAATTCCCCTTTTCAAGAGTATGCAATGGGTAGCAAAATTTTCAAGCAGGTAACCCATGAATTACTGTTTGTGAAAGTAAAGAAATTAATAAACTCTTTAATACAACAGGACGGTAAATGAAGTGTGAGCACCACACCCTGCCACTGCCAGGCAGACAAGGGCACTTCCCCAGGGCTGTCAGGACAGTGGAGCACCAGCCCTGCCGAGGGGCAGCAGCGCTCCCAGCACAGACTCTGGCATCCCAGCCTGGGCGAAGGGCAAAGGTCCAACTCCTGCCTATCAGCCAGCATCCTGAAGGGAGGGCCGTCGCAAGTGGGCAGGAGATGGGCTGCTCTGCGCTCAAAATACGAGCCTGCTCCACCATTAGATCTCTTGATCGCCCACATGTGAACATGGCAGGCACTGCTGATGACCAGCTTATCTTTGGACTTCTGTTCAAGAACAGGAGTTTGAAAGATGGTGAAGGGGTTTTATTTAATGGGTGGACTTTTGTGTATACAAACTACTATAATTTTGATTTTAAAGATATTTGAAAAAATAGGGGCAGCTCCTTTTACTCTCTTCATAGACAGTAAATATTTTATGCTCCTGACGCCTTGTGCTAGCTGTCGTTCTTCTCCACCCCATCGAACCAAACATCAAACATGGCACTGCTTGTGCTACGCATGTCCCTTTCATCCCTGGTCTTCATTTAATGCAAAGGAAACATTACCCTATGTTACCGTAGGAACCACTCCAGCTGTTTTAAAAGTGCCTATCACCTCTCTCTGTTTCCCTCCAGCCTCATTAGCTGTGATGCCCGAGCAGCGAGATTTTGTCCCAGCTATGCAGGACCGCAGTGGCAGCATCACTCTCAGGGAAGCTGCTGAATCAGGCACCAGTCGGTTGCAGTTAAGGGCGGGAAAAATAGTGAAACCCAGCAAGCCACTGCTGCCCAGCCTCACTGCTCTTGCTCCCGGCCAGAGATGAAGCATTTCTGCTCCTGGCTGGAGACAAAGTGTTACCGGTAGAGCTAGCTAGAATTAATAATAATCATAACAGAGGAGCAATGCAAGGGCTAGTGGCTCTTGGATCCGGAGACCTAAGCACTGCAGAAGGATTTCTTCCTTCCCATTTTCCAGTGCAGTTCCTGCTGCCCTGAAGTTAGATTCCGTGTCCCTAACTACCTTAAAGCTCTGATTTTCTGAAGACAGCCCAGCCGCTTTATTAAACACATCCAAGGTAGACAAAACGCCTCTTCCGCTGCCTTTCGTGGGCCTATATATGAGGCAGGTGGAAGCATTAGGGGCAGAGAAAAGAGGATTGCAGCATTAGCTTAGCTTGAACAATGATAAGAGTGGAATTAATACCCATAATTATAAACCAAGGGCTGACAGGAACAGCAGTCCTCTGTCCCCTGCTCATCCTTCTCTAGGGCATGCTTTGCTACTGTTGTTTCTGCACAGTAAGAGGCGTTGATGGCAACGCTCAGGGTACTGACAGGCGAAAATACTTTTTTCCTTTTCAGTTTATCCATAGCAGTGACACTTTTTTTTTCCCTCTAAATATGCTCTTCTTGGCCTCTCATTTGTGGAACTATATGAAGATAAAATTAAATCTAATAGCCAACAACTGAGCGGAGACCAGAAATGCTTTCCAAGAAAGGCAAGCTATCAGTATTAACTCCACTATCTCAAGGACTGTCAAAAAGAACAATTTGGAGCCCTGACAATGGTTTAACCATGGTTTTACAATGCTGTCTTGTGGCAATTGGGACTTGGCTTTCACATCTTTAGTTCTCATAACACATATATGCATTATATGTACTTCAGCATGGGGTGTTCTGGAGACAACTCGCTCCATCATACTCCAAACCCAATAATCCCTACCAATTAAGTCAAATTGAAATTTGGAGAACAATAATGTCTGGGAGCTGAGTTATTCTGCTTCCACCTAGCAGATACCAATGGTACACATCTGTTTCAGCACTGCTGATATGCCCACTCAGCAGCTACCTGAAACATTTTATACACAACCAACTCTTTACAATACAAATTTGAATTCAGCAAGAGAGACAGTATTCACCACCAGGCCCTTTTGGTTTTTTTTCTTTTTTCTCCTTCTAAAACAATGGCACCCAACCTGCTGTTTGTGGGGAAGAAGTTGCCTGAAAGATCCTCACTGCTTGTAAGATGGGCTCTTGCTGCAAGAGGTCCTGTGTGTGCACACACCTGTGCAATGCTGGCACACCAAGTAAGGCTGGGGAGTCCACATATTTCTGTGCAATTTCATGTTCCCTGTGCCAGCACCTAGGCAGCTACGATTGCCTCTACTGGTCTTGTTTTTTTAGAGAGCTGCCAGAGGTTTTACACCGGACCACTTAATGCAAACTGATTCATACCTCCTCGTAAAGTGGACTCCGAGATATGCTACCAGCGTGGACAAGTCTCATATTGAAGGGGTACTGCTATTCATGGTGTCATTGGCATTAATACATGTGTCTTGACAGATCATTTTCAAATTGTCCCTGAAATACATTATCACCTTCTACACTCTCCCTCATAGAGTGGGCCAGACTCCAGAGGCAGCAAAGCACCCCAAGCAGTCAGGCTGCAGAAACAAGGGCTCTAACGGCCACAGCATGTTCTTAGTGTGAAAAAGACAAATTCCCTTTCAGATATTTTAACATTATTAAGAAAGCCTACACCGTTTCATCTGCCCCCTGAAGGCACCAGCTACAGTGCCATGCCCGAATCCGTCCTTACCTCCTGCACTGTTTCACAGTACAGATTGCATTCAGCAAATTTCTAGCTACCCTTGATGAACAAGCTTGAAGTAGCGATGGCAGCCTTCTCTTTTGTTTCCTATTGCAGCTCATGATAAAAATACCATCTGATATATTCAGACTGCCATCAGTATTTAATAGTACTGGCAACTCTGAAAAACTACGTTAGCATCCCTAGCATCCCCCCCCAACAAAGACTTTTTGGGTTTATTTAGAGGGCACCTGCCTCTCCCCGTTCTGCTTTGTTAGAGACCCAGTAAGAGCTCAAACTGCCCCACAGCAGCTGCCAGATCCCTCACTCCCGGCCCAGCTGCGAAGTATTCCCACTCCCGAGGTAAAACCGGGGGGAGGCTCGCGCCCCTAAGAGCATCTCGCTTTCCACCTGCCGGGTAAGGAGAGGGGGGGAAAGGCCTGGCCGCGGCCCCGCATGGCCCCCGGGGAGCCCGGGCGGACGGCGGTCCCTTCCGCTGTCACCACGTTCCGGTCGCGGAAAGCCCCGGGCGGGCGGCGCCCATGGCCGCCCCGGCCGGCCGGCCGGAAGCCCCGCCCGGGGGGGGGGGCGGGGGGGGGGCCCCGGCCCGGCCCCGCCCCGGGCGGTCGCTAGGCCCAGGGCTCCGGGCCGCCGGTTCCGCCCGTCCCCGCTCCCTGCGGCCCCGCCGCTGGTTCCCCCGGTGTTACCGGCCGTACCGGAGGGAGGCGGGCCCCGGCCTTCGTCCTCAGGAGCCCCGGTCCCGTGGGGTGCGGGAGGTGCGGCGGGGCGGGCCCAGAAGCGGGGTGGGGTGGGGGTGTGTGAGGCGAATTTACGGCCTTTGAGACCGAAGTAGAACTGAATACGAATTCATTTATTTAATTTTTCAGAATTCACTGCCGTCTTCTTCACAAATCTCTCAAAATTTACCACAGGGCCAGAGCTGGGGCTCAGAAAACCCCCCTCTGAACGTGGTTTCCCCCCAAAAATACCTCCGGGACCAGGGTCGTGGACAGGGGCAAATCCCACCGGGTTTGCTGTTTTCTGCACGAATTAACTTTAAGTGTTTTTCGTTTTGTGACTTTCGTGCGGCGCATTTGACTTGGGGGGCCCTGGCGGGCTTGGGGGAGTGGGGGGTGGGATGCTTTTACATCTTTTTGTTTGTTTTGGTTTTCATTTTAGTCCACCGGGATGGTGAAACTAGGCCAGTGGGTTTCCGCTTTCTGGTTTCCCAGTGCTGTGTTTATGCACCTGCATTTGCGTGTAGTGCAGACAGGTAAATATTTAAAAATGTATTTTAATTGAAAATAAAAGGAACCGTCATTTTAATCGCGTTCATTTCATACGATGGGTGGTATTACGCTCAAATTTAAATTTCAAAGAGCAAATACGCTGGGAGTTTCTCACGGATGGCTTGGGGTTGTTTCTTTCCTTAATGGAAGTAACATTTTCCTTCTTAATATGGGAGGATGCACTCCAGATCGCCTCCGAAGCCTATTCCAGAGAACAGCAACCGTGCTACATTATGTTCCTCCATTTTACATAAAGCCGTTCGTGAATATATTTTTTTAATTAGAACTGCTTTTTACAGAAAAATGTGTTTGCGGGTAAAATAGTTAGCTGAAACCCAAGTATTTCAACTCTGATGTGCCATCACGCTGTGTCAGAGGAGCTGTACTTCAGTTGCTTAATGTCCTTATTCTCATAGATGGAATGGATCCCCCCTGCTATATTTCATACTCTCATGATGCATCAGGCCCTGAAATTCCCATAACGTAGCATCTCTCCTCCCTAAAACAGAGGCTGGTGGAACAGCATGGGTGATGTGCTCAGCCTGAATGAGCCTAGGAGGTGCTCCCCGCGCAGCACCCATGGAGCGCCTGTGCAGCATTTGCTCTCTGAATTGGCATTTGGCCAAGATGTTCTGATTTCAAAAACTGTAATTTCAGTGAAAATTCTTTTTTTTTTTTTTTAATTTTTTTTCCAAAAGTTTGAAACAGGGAAAGGAAGGGGAAGGAGGGAAGGAAAGCAAGCTGTGCAAATTCTGAAAGGGGTCATTGCAGGGCATGCGACACTGCCGTGCTTGAGCAGTGGAGCTCTTCAGCATCGCCTGTTGTTCTTTGCACGCCGTTCGTGTGATCCCCCGATGCCCTTTCAATATGTCTTTATGTACCTGATGAACGTTGCACAGGGGACAGCTGGCATCCTCATGAAACACAGTTTTGGCAGCTGTCGTTAGAGAGCAAGGATCTTCAGAAAGTGGAGCCAATGCATTTGATAACACATGTGTACCGATGTCTCTCTCCGAGTGTAGCGAACCAGCCTGGCTGCAGCTTTGGGCAGAATCCCAGTAGGCCGCTTGCAGCTCTAATGGCACAGCTTCTCATTTGGGGTAGTAACCATCGTCAAAACACAATAGTGAAGAGTCAGTGCCTCTTTTCACTTCATTTGTCCTCCCCAGTTGGTAGCTCCTGTTTAGTTTTTGTGGCTCATTGCATAGCGGGGCGGTTGAAAGGTCTTAATGCTCTTCTGATATCAATAATAAACTGTTGCTCCAAGGTTTCAGGCAGTAACGGCAGAGGCTGTATGTGAAAAACATGCAAGGGAAACAGCAGGGCTTCTTTAGGAAGGTTGGTGAAGGGCATGGCATCAGTAGAGAGTCCAGTGCATTTCCAGCAGAAAATCCCATGAATCGTCCCTAGCCTTCAGGCCAAATCTTTCTGCGTGGGATTACCTCCTGCCTCACCCAGTAAAGAAGCCGCGGGGAGGCTGTGGAGAAGGGGAGCGTCTTCCTTGTACACCAAAAGCACAGTTGCAATGTGGTGTTTTCTACCAGTCTTCAATAATTTTTTTTGCTTTCAAAAGTGGGGGGTGGGGGGAAAAAGAGTATATTCTACTTCAGAACAGAATTGTTTCTCTTTGGGGTTTCTCTCACGTGTTTATCTTTTTTGTTCTTTGCTATGTTCACTCAAGAATACAGACCAAGTGAAAACAAATTAATTTTAGTGCCTTTTCTGGGAAAAATAAAAGTACTACAGGAAAACCATTTTTGATAAAAGCTTTTTATTAAATGAAGATTGTTAATGACAACAAAGGCAAGCAGTTGGCAGTAGCAAATTAACTGTATATTCTGACAGTACTCTACGGATAATAGTGGTGAATGTACGCAAGACTGCATTAGTTGTACGGTTCAAAGGAGGAAGAAAGCAGGAGGGAAGCTAAAGCTGGGAAAACCATGGAAAATTCTGGTTTTGTGATAAAAAGGCAGAGATTCTAGTCTCTTTGTATTGCAACTGAGTTTCACTAGCAAACTTGAAACCAGTAGGGGTATTCAAATTGTAAACTTCTGAGCAACACAATACTTTCCAGAAAAGGCTTAATTTAAAAAAAAAATACTGGTTTGTACTCTGACCAAATGCCATTGGCTCCAGGCTCTTGGTAGTCCGTTTGTCTGAGGGGAAGACCAGGTCTTCCACTTCCTAGTTGTGTCACTTTAGCATAGGAAAGTTTGGAAAGGAGTCCGGGAAAGCTTGACTAAAATCAGCATAATTTAGTGTCACTTCACTGTGAAGACACGTCTCTGCTTCCATCATACGTGTTACTTCATCTTCTTCCTGGGACAGGTTTTACAATTAGGTTGTTCCCAGGCTGCTTAGTTTAAAGTGAATTGTGGCCCTGTGTGGATCATCACGCAAGCACACTAAAACTTGAAGGTAAGTTGAACTCTGGCATACATGTAATTAGGTACCGGAAATTAAGAATGGAAAGTTATTACCGATTAATTCCTTCTTCCTTAGGCCTGTCTTAGAAAAATAGCAAACGCTGTAACATTTGTCGCAGAAATCACACAGAGGACAGGATTAGAGGACTCAGACACAGGTGCGCACGTGGAGAGAGCTACAGCCCTGCCTGTAGCTAGCTAGCGTTGGGGGGAAAAGGGCAAATCCCTGCGAGGCCGTTCATTGCAGTGCAGTGTGGGTCAACCAATACCATCGATGAACGAAGCCTTAGAAATATCGATTCCTTATGTTTTCCCATGTCTTTTATTACCTCATTCATTTTGTTTTCACCGGTCAATGAACATGTAGCAGATGAAGATACTTCTTCAGTGGCCAGAAAAGACGACTCAGACCATAATTTTTGGCTGCAGTGGTGGATTGCTCCAGACAACCTACACAGGGAACATCGGGCATTTTTGCGGCCACGGGCCTGTGCTGGCACATTATTGCTGCAGCTGCCCACTGCCCTGGCAAGGCAATGCATTTCCACAGTTTGTGGTCCATAACCTTTTTTTTTCCTGGCGATGCTGCGGGGGATGGGAGAACAGAAAAGCGGTTACATCCAGCCCGGTCTCACTGGAAGGTTTCCTTAGCCAGAACAACCTTTCCACAGCTAATTGCTCCCATTCAGCATGTTCTAATGAGGCACGTTTGCACATGGGTCGCCTTGCTCGGATCCGCTGTGCCCTTTGGGGAAGCGAGGCGTTGGGCAGGGAGAAGGCCATGCAGTAGGCTGGTTTTCCCTGCAGTAGGCTGGTTTTCCCTGCCTTCTGTCCCCACCCCGTCACATCATCTCAGAAATTCATCAACCTCTGGAAACTTGATGGAAGAAGTTTGCTGATTCACAGAATGAACTCAGTGGGTGTGTTTCACTTTGCCATGTGTCTTTAAAGCATTTTGAAGTTCCTACTCATCTGATACCCAGCTCCTTTACATAAGATGTGAGCTTTTCAGGGATGTTTGCAATCAATCAACCTGACTTCCCTGTCATTGAAGTTGGGGAGAATATGAGGGGCCGCTTTCCTAAGTCCCCCACACTTCTGAAAGTACAAGAAAAAGAAGTATTCTGAGCCTGGTGGGTACCTTTGAGTTGCCCCCGCTGCATATATTCAGTGAGATCTGCAGTACGGAGTATCTGTTCAGTTCCTCTTCACCCTCCTTACGTGGGCTGATTTGAGATGCAGCCACGCTAGTAAAACGAACCTGACAGAAAAGCCTCTAATTTAATTCAGAAGTGGAATGCAGATTTTTTGCAATTAAACCATAGACACATGTCTAATGCAGCGCGCAGTAGTTGCTGGGAAGAGTAGGAAAAGCCCATGATAAGTAACTCGCCTAAAAAACCCATAGGAGGAAAGTATGAACACAGCACTCAGCAGCAGCATAATCATTCATCAAAATGCAGTCAAGGCCTCCAAGTTACGTCGTCACCTGCGCAAAGAGTGAAGCACGCATTCCTCCCTCCCGATAACGTCTATTTCAGGATGCAGACAAATTGCCTGGGAACACGAAGCCTCCGTGGCAGGGGCCATGGTGACTCCCTAATGGGAGCAGCCTAAAAGGGCAGCCACCCCCAGACAGCCCCGTGAAAGTCAGGGACATGCCAGTATCGCCTCGGCTGCAGCATCCAGACGCCTGATGACCCTGCCAGACACTGCAGAACGGTGGGTCGCACTCATGGCCGCAGTAAAGAAGGGAGGCAGCTATTGCCCTCCTGACTGTATTTGGTTTTTCTTCCTTTACTCCTGACCTGTTTGGTATGTCAATGAGACTGAACCCATCCACGTCACGAACGTTTCCTGACTTTCCTCTTTTTGCTCTCACACTGCCTTGCTGACAAAAGCGAGGGGTTTGGCTCCGCAGAAGTGTCGATACACACCTTTCCTTCTTTCCACCAGTGGTGTAACTCGCCTGTAGCCTGAATTTCCATTTCCATTGCCAAAGCTCTACTATCCAGCCAACGAGGCACTGCAAGACGCTCAAAAACCCCAGCCCTGACTCCGTTCAGCCAGACTTACCAGTCTGCTTCCTTCTGCCTAGGAAAATTCCGTCGGCGTTTCTCCAAGTCTTGCAAGTTGCCTTGAGGGTATGCCATCAGTTGAGGCTGCATGACTGATCAATTCCTCCCTCTCCTCCTATCCTCCATTTTCCAGCTTAATCTTTTCAGCTGATGGATAAAACAACAACAAAAAAAACCCAACAATTTTTAAAATTCCCATGGCAATAAATATATAGATAGATTACTGTCAATTACCGGAAACTGCTATTGATCAAGGCTGGTTTAGAAGTATACTTGCTTTCTGCAATCAAGCTTACAATACAATTTGCTCTGCATTCAGCATCTATTTCAATTAAAATGAGAGGGGAGGAAATGCCACTTATTTTAAATAAAAAGCTTTCAAGCTATCCTTGCAGGCTGCTTTGAGGATCTAGGACACATCAAAGCTGCTTTGAGAACTCATCAATTCTGCTTCAAATATGATAGCGCATTGTCCATAGAAAAAATTAAGGCAGTGTAAGATATCAAAGCAGCAAGTACATTTTGGGTTTCCAAGCGGTGGTCTCAAAACTGGTGGAGTCTGCCAGAATAATAACAGGGGGGAAGTGACAGTAATCCCCTCCGCCACAGAGACCTGCATCTTGGCAATTGCAGGCACTGCAACAGAAATTGCATCTTAAATTAATCAAGCTCTGTCTTAATGATAGTGAGGACATCTGTACGGATCAAAAGTCTTGGTCAATACCAGCTTCTCAAAACTGACTGAAATCAGTCAATTAGGAATGGAGGTTTACCCCAAACCTAATCCCTTTGCTGATTAGGACTTCATTCTAACGTCCAGCCTAAAGGCATTCATGGGAAACATATCCTTTTCTTCCTTGTTTTGGCATTGTCCTTTGAATAACGTGTCTCTCTTCTGCCATTCAACGCCTGCTCCTTACGTAGTGGCAGATAGCAATCACATCTCCTTTCAGCTTTTCGCCAAGTTTAGCAAACCAGACTTTTTGGCACTCCGCTTTGTGTCATAGCTCATCTTTCTTCTGAACGCCCCGGCCTGCTTTTCTCTCTGCCTGTTCCACTGCGAGTGTGTCTTCCTTGAATAAAGGTAGCTATTCACAATAACCCAACGGAAGTCTCACCGAGGTGCTGCACTGTTCCAGTCGCTCTCATCTCTGCTGCCGCTCTGCTGTGCCTTCTCAATACTTCTTTCTCCCGTCCTTCTGCTTTCTTGGGTGTGCGCTTCCTCCTACTCCTTCTTATTCCCACTTGTGCCGCTTCTGGCTCTGCTTCTTTTCTTCACTGCTGCTTTTCTCATCAAAGGCCAAAATAAGTGGAAAAACTGTCAGTTCCCCCTTTCCAAACCTGTTGATTGAATGTGCTGAAGAATAAGTGGTCTGTGGGGAATAGGACTTATTGGGCTGTTAGCTTGAATGGAGCTGTCTGGTTCAGCCTGCCGAGTCTCTGAGTGCAATTTCGTACTGCACGGCTCCACTGCTGCTCTTCCTCTCTCTAAACGTGCTTTGAAGGGCTTTTGTGTCAGTGTGTGAGGAGTCTGGGTAAGGCCTAATTTAGGGGATAGGAGAAGCAGACTTCACTGTCTCTCAGAGGTGGTTTCAAGCCCTTACCATGTATTTTTCAAGGCAACCGGTCCTGATGCTGCATGGCTAACTTGTCTCCCATCAGTTGCGATTAGAGGCGCTCTCCTGATGGGGTTTTGTCTGTTTGTTTGGAGGTAACCTGTGTTAGCACAGAAAGAAATGTCTTAACTTGAAGTTCACTTTGAACCTGTGATTAAACTCGGTTCTTTTTATGAAGGAGGTACCTATTCTTATTTGCTATGGTTCTAGCTTAAAGATAGGGCAAACTCCAGGTCTTGTCAATGGAAAGGATAAAGAGGCTTTAAATGAGAGATGAAACCCTTCTGTCATGCTAGGGCACGACTTTAGCTGGTCCACACCACAGTGAGACCATATTTGTTCTTGTGTGCTAAATGCTGAAGCAGGGAGAGTTAACAAATAAATAAATGAGTTGTGGTTGAATCCTTAAGGGAATTTCAAGCGGCGCAAAAGCTAATGTGAAAGTTGAGACTGTAACAGCCTCGACAGTGTCCCTTTAAATTACTCTTAATAAATACCGCGGAATACAAGAGATATGTGCTGAGACTATTTGTTACAAAGGAAATTTGGAAAGGTATGACATTTGCCTGGGAAAATTAATTACTTTAACATGTGTTGTATAAAATATGAGATAATCAAAAATTTATGAGAAATAAACAAGAAATACTCAGAGATGCTGTAAATGTCATGTTATGCTCAAGGGCCTTTTGTGGCTGAATAATTTTTATGTGGATGAGGAGGACAGGATCATGCAGCGAAAAGTCAAGTTAGAATGACTTAATCTTTGTATTTGCGCATAATGTTATTGGTATTTAATGCAGCTATGATGTTTCTGTTTCAGATGGTAGGGTCAGTTCATAATGAAGATGACAAGATTACATCAGACTAACCTGAGTGATCCAGCGTGGTCTCAGCACCAAATTTTAAACTGTCTGGGTTCAAGAAGAAAAGCTGCCTATTGACGAAATGGAGGATAAAGTGGTCCTCATAGGCAAATCATGGCTGCATGGCTGCCCATGGCTTGGGCAAAATCCTACTGCCTAATTTATGTGACTTTTTGGAAGGGTGAAGTAATCTCCCTGAGAGGCCTTGCCAGTGAAGAGGCCCTGCTCTGTGCAACTCTCACATCTCACAAGCAGGGAAGGTTCAGCGGCTGCCAGAGCTCTGCCTTCCCCTCCCACTAGGATGCTCTGCCGAGTCTACATGAGCCTGCGTGTACGAGGAAGAAATGGAAGGCAGTGAGCTGGAGAAATATGAGCTGGTGAGGGAAAAGCAGATAGAGACATTTCCTCTCAGACAAAGAGTGTAGAGCACAATAGACTAAATCTCTAAATAGTAGCAGGAAATAATACGGTGAAAAATCACATCCATTTACACTCATCTTCTTTCCCCTAACTAAGAAACTCAGATAGATGAGGCTCTTTCCGGAGCAGCTAGCAGAATCATAAAGAAAACCCCAGGGCTGATTGGTTTGGGGGGGGGGAGGGGGTGTCTTCAACTACTCTGATAGTTATGAAGAACATGATAAACTAGGGCACAGCCTGCTTGGTGAGTGTGTCACTGGCATTTTGTCATGCAGCAGTTCAGAAAACAGTGTCCCAGGTGGCAGTCCTGGCATCAGTTCCTTCCTCTTCCACCGGAGAGGAACAGCTGGGGAGCATGAAGGTGGAAGAGAATGTTGGTGGGAGAGTTACAGGATTTGTAAACCTCAGGAGATGGAGGAAGGATAACATAAACCTGAAGGCAAAGCACTTGAAGGCAGCAGACTTTAATGAACACAGAGGATATTAGCAGGTAAATTCCTCTGGCAATCAAATCTATGGAAGAAAAGAGTTGATGGGTCATTAAATAAAAAAAATAAATGAAAGACGGTAGGAGCAGAATCACAGAATATCCCAGTGTGTAGAAAGGATAGAAAATGCAGATATCTGTGAAATCACAAGCTCTTCAATGATCTCAAGTGCAAGAAGGGAGCATACAGAACATAGAAACTAGGTCAAATATCTAAAAATGAATGTTAAGAAAAACCTCAGCATGAGCATACAGAGACAAAATCAGGAAGTCTAAAGCACAAAATAAAATACTTCTCCTATTCTTTGCTTATACTAGTAAGGCATTTTAAGGGCATTTTTGATAGTAACAAAAAGGGAAACCAAGGGAAGAATTACTCCATGGGTAGGAAAATTGGCAGATGATGCTGAGAAGCTCAGAAAGCTTAGTGCCTTTTTTAAAGAAGACTAGAAGAGGACAAACAGCGCTTCTGTTAAAAGTAGGGGCAGGGAATTGTGGAGCCAGGGAATTAGAAATAATCGCCATCCCTGTAATTCCTGAGAAAAGACTAAAGCAACCAATCAGGTGATTTATAATACCATGAAATTTAAAAATGAGGTGCAGCTTGATATGATTTGCCTTTTTCCAAACCAACCAGCTTTCCTTTTACGATAAGGAAATGGGCATTGTAGAGAAACAATATGGACCACACACATGGTTGAACGGCAAGAAAAAGTGTGGCCAAGGAGAAGACCCCAAAAGCCTTGCAGGTAAAGAGGGAGCCAACCTTCCCAGTGCTGACAGCATCTCACTGTGCTTCTGCATCCTGGATGCTTGGGCCAATGCCTCAAGGAGAGCACCAGATGCAGGGACAGGTGCTGCGCGTCAGAAAGCCCAAGGTTCAAAGTATCTCTCTGGAGCTGTGATTCTTTATGTTTAATGGCTGCAGTGGGTAAGACATGATAAAAAATAATCCAGTTACCCCCAGAAAAATGCTCTAGTGGTGAGGATGGTGAAGAGGAGTGTCACACCCCTGCTGAGCAAAGCATCCTCATCTTCCAGTGCTTGTAACAACAGGTTAGACAGATTTCTGCTAGGTACAGCTTAGGTGCAGCTGACCCACCCCCAGGTCAGTGGGATGTTGTAAATTAGTTTGTGCTGTTTCTTTCAGCACTGCTTTTCACCCAGGATATCAAGATGTGTGTCTGCAGTGATGGCCTGGCAGGAACCCCACCGGAAAGGTGAGGGAATGGGTGGCCCTTCACTCACGGCGGTCTGGCTCATTGTTTGCTCGGGGTGCATGTTCAGGCTTGTCCCCGTGGTCTCTTTTCCTCCGGCACAGCTAGCAAGTGTGTATACTCGCTCGGAAATGCCTGAGGAGATCACAGGGACTGATCCAGCGGGTGGGATATTTTGTCTCTGGGGGTAGCTGTGCCAGACGCCTCAGGGAGAAATGCAGAAGCTGTGTGAGTGGGCAACCAGTGAATAAACTGCTCACTGGTGGAAGAAGGGCAAAGATGAGAATCCAGCTTTTACATCAAGAAGTTAAGTTGTAATCTGAAGCACAGCTCCCTAAGCCCTGAGACTGCTGGGATTTTAACTCTTGCTAGCGTTAACTGTTGGTAGTCTCGTCAGTTGTGGAGTGGGTGATGTTTTTCAAGTCCTCCAAGGCTGTTGAGGCAATGAAGCTTCACCCCCTCACTGAGTAGAACAGTCTTCCTCTCTCATCCCCTGCCTCTCAATGTCCCTGATGGGTTTTGCTGTCTTCTTATGAAACTGTCGGAAGAAGTGCTGGGTCTACCTGCTCTTGACTTCCTTAGTTTGTGGACTTCTGATTGCTCCCTGTGTAAATCAAACAGCTTTCTCAGTCTTAATTTGTTTTTTTCCCAACTTCCCTAACAATTTTCATTAACCGTGCCTTACATTTCTGTGTGTCTTGATAAAGGGCTAACATTAGCCTCTGTTTTAATGGAGCAAACCAGCTTATTCTGAAGGTTGGTGGAGAATCATAACCTACCACGAGATGCTTGAAATGCCTCCTAGGAGAGACCCCAAACTCGCTCTTGTCTGCAGACAGATCTCAGGGAGAATAAGCTCCTTAAGATAAATTAGCTCTTCTGAGTAGGTGTCTGTAAGAGCGCTAGGCTGACCAGAACCAAATGCAATATTCCAGGTGAATCGCTAAACCTCAACGGCACTGTAATGTCATAACATTGAGCATATTTTCCATCCCATGGAAACTTTGGGGAATTCTTTTCTCTCCATTGGCTCAGCCTAACCTAAATTAACTTTGTGTCGCATTCAGGTGTTGCTCTGCCACCTCTTCTCTAGATCACAAAGAGGTACTGCAAATACCACTCATCATGTTATACAATTCATTGGCATATTAATATTAATACAGGATCTAAAAAAAAAGACTGAAAAAACATTCCAGTTACAAAGGCAGGAGATGCCAGGATTAAGGCTTCTTACGTAGTTGTGATCTAAATCCCTCTGTACAGCAATATAGGTTTTAGTCATGGGTGTATAGACCATTATTTAAAGGACCCCTTCTCATTTAGGAGGCAGTATAGATTCTGGACTACGTGGACTATTTTTCTGACCAAGGATGCAGTCTCTGGGTAAATGTACTGTCACTGTGTGGGCACAGAGAAATGCACCACCATTTCTGATCCATGCTGGCTGGACAGACAGCATAAAAGGGACTTTGAGATGCAGTAGAAGATTCTCTCCTGGACTTTTGTTTTTTTTTTTTAATCTTATGAAAAAGCAGGGAGAGAGGCCATCTTTCTAAGCCCCGTACATTTAGGACGTGTTTAGATGAGTGAAACTGCTGCCTTCTTTAATAAAGTAGGAACACATTAATTGTCTTCTGTGCCTGCTTCATCACAGTCATAGATTTGGAAATATAAAAATTTGTCGTGCTTGGTAGCCATCACAGCTAAGCTATGATGATCAGCCCAGATACTGGACAGTTCTGAGTAATTTACAAGAACACAATTCATACAGATTAGTAAATTAAAATATGTGTGCTGTGTGAAGCAAAATACTTTATAAATTTACAGTTTCTTAGAAACAGATTCTTATTTTTTGATCATCTGCTGGTCAAAGAAAACAAGGTATGAAAACAGTCAATTTGAGATTAATGTTTTGTATTCTTAACTGGCATCAAGATTCTGTCATTGCTACTGTGAAGTAAATAAGTAATATCCCTAAGCAAAGGCATTTTTGCCAATAATCTGTTCTATTATTTTTGCAAAAGCGGTTCCACTATATACTCAGTAGTGCCACTGCACTGACGTGAGGGAATTACCACCACCAGTGACCTGCAAAATGTGTCCTGCAATGCAGCCCATAACATAGAAGGAGAAGCACATCGGTGTGTTTTACCAAAGGGGGAAATTACAGTGTTAGACTTGTTCAAGTTATGGCTCACCTAGAACCTACAAGCAACCTTGCAACAGGTAACACAGCCTGAAGTACCCTTGGCCAGTGGATAACTTGTTTTCTCTGGCCAGGGGAGATAGCAGCAGAGAAGGGGGCTTTGGGGGCAGAGCTCCAGTCAGGCTGATCCCACCCATGGGAGATGCATTGCCAACAGCAAGTGTTAAAAGAATCATAGGATCACAGGATATCTCAGGTTGGGAGTGACCTTGGGCACCTCAGAGAAGGATCAGCTCTGAGATCAACCCATGTTGCTCATGGCTTGAGAAAGACTTGGAAACCCCCAGTGATGGAGCCTGCACAACCTCTCTGGGCAGCCTGCTCCACTTTGGGCTTGTCCTCATGGTGAACAAGTTCCTTCTTATGTCCAGTCTGAGCCTCTCTTGTTTCAACGTATGCCCATTGTCTCTCTCCATCCTGCCATGTACCCCCGTGAAGAGCCCATCTATCTCCCTCATCTCAGTGACCTCCCTGTAGGTGTGGGGAGGTGAGTGCTAGGTCCCTCCAAAGCCGCCTCTCTTCACCAGCTGCCTGAGGCGGGACAGGCAAATGTCAAGAAGCAGCGATCTGTATACTGCGATCATTGCCACTTTCCATTCTATTCAAATAGTTGGACTCTACTGATAGGAGTCAGTGAGATTCCTATCCCAGGGATAGAAATAAATTCATGATTAACTAAGCAGTCTTCTTCCTAGATGCAATGTTGTATTGAAATAAAGTAACAGCCAGTTGGGTGCATGCACAGATGGGACCTCATGCTTGCTGGCAAGGGCTTTGTTTGTGCAGAGCCTCAGGTATTCCAGGTGTGGATATGTTCACCACCACCCACTGGTCTTCTCCCAGCTGTGGTGGGCAGGGGATGGGGGAGCAGAGGTAGCAGGAGGCTTTCTCCCTCAGCCCACAGACCTCCAGAGCTGAACACCCTGACAGAGAGGCCCGTTGCCCTGCACATACCTTTGCTCCTGAAGTACCTGCCAGGCTTCTGACAAAATTCTGTGTTCAGGTGATGGCCACCTCACGCCTTTCCCCTGTGCTGTGAGTCTCCTAACAAGAAGCAAGCATGCAACTGAGGCAAAAGCGGCCTGGGCTGATGGGTTGACGTCTATACATTGAAGATCCCAGCCACAATCCCCTTTTGCCTCCTGTCTTCCCCCACCAGGATTCTTTCACCCTACCTCAGAACTGGCAAAAGGAGAGGCTGATTTCTCTGTAATTTCTATAATCAGGGGAGTAAGCACTCCGACTTTCTTGTTCCCTGTGGCCTTTTCTTCTGCATCTGTAATCAGCTGGGGAAGGCTGACCCTTAAACTGCACCCATACTGCTTTTCTTCTGGACTCCTCACCCAGCAGTTTCGCAGATTTAATGAATTTTGCTTTGGGACAAAATCAGATTCACTGAAATGGTTAGCAACTTTATTAAGTGTTAAACATGCAGCTGTATTAAATAAGTGAAGCTGATTTAACTGTAAATAAGAGCCAAAATTCAGTATAATCACATTAATACAATGAACTATAATAACAGCCATTGAAACAGAATGATGCGATATCAACTGCATTTGCAGTTTGTGCTGATCTGGAAAGAAAAAGAAAATATGTACCTGGGAAGACTGTCACCAGAGTATTACCGAGAGTTTTTTCTGTTGTGTAATTTTTTAAGAACCAGAACTATTTACTTGTCAATCAGAAATTAAACCAGTGAGACTCAATTAATGCATGACACTGATCCCTTTGAGTACAAACATAACTCAGAAGCAGTTCATAAAGAAGACAAGCTCTTGCTTAGTTTAGCTACATGACCTGCTTAATTCTCAAAGGGACCCATCAAGATCAAATTAGGCAGTTAAAAAAAAAATCATTCTAAATAAATTCAGGAACTAACAGATCCTGGGATCCCTCTGCTAATTTATATAGATTTGCAATCACATTTTCCATTTTTTGGTCAAGTTTTCTCTTAGGTGAGAACATGAAGGGGAGGGGAGGTTGTCTAATCACAACTTTACGGCCTGCACATCAAGTGAGAAGCTGCGCATAGCATGATGGCAGCCCATTACCAAGAAAAATGGGTCGTGGTCTGTCCTGTGCTGTGGCTGATCACAGTTTTCTACGTTTTTGGTGCCTGGTCAGCCATGATGAGGATTGCTAAGGTGGCACTGGTAATTTAAAGCACGAAGATGTTTGTGGGGCCAAGCCGCCAGCAAGACCTGAGCACAGAAAGTATCTGCCTTCCAGATCATATCATGTCAACTCGAGGTCCTGGGAAAGGGAAGGACATCATTCCATGTGCAGCGTGGTCGCTCTGGCCATCACTCCACTCTCAGCTGAGAGACACCTCGGGGTGCAACGTTTGCTCTAGGTTTCTGCAGATGATTTACAGGTTTGAGTAACTATGATGAAATTTGGAAAAATTACCCAGCCCCCTTTTTAAAAAAACATTTCAGGCTTGGCAGTTTTGCATTTGGGAAGAAGATAGGTCGGGAGCTGGTTGCATGTTTTCAAGCAGGAGCTGTATAAAGGTGAGGGTGAGAGTCCCAGCTGTAGAGACAAGTTAGATCTCTCAGGGCTATAATTCGGTTGCCTAAAGAGAGGCACCCTGCCCCATGTGAAACACCCTACAGCATCCAAGTCATCCATATGTAGCTGTACCATATGGTAGAGGTGACACAAACCCCCATATGGATGGCTTGGATCTCCTGAGGTGTCCCAAGGGTGCTGGACTCCCCTGTTCAGGCACCTGAGTCCTGCCCCCTCTGTTGCTCCATCAGAGATAAGGTGGCACCCAGATCCACAACATCCTGGACAAACTATAGCATGCATGCAGGGATGGCACTTTTTACTAAAGAGGTCCATCAGGTGAAATTTTCAATGCTTAAGAGGGCAAAATGCCTGAAGGACTTCATTATGCCTCTCTGAATCCCTCAGCATCACTAAGCTACCTGAAAAGCCTCTCACTGCATTAGATTAGCGCATCCCAAAGTCACAGGAATTCACAGCTGGAAGGGACACCCTCCCGACCCTTACTGCCTCATGCACAGAGGCAGGGCTGAGCATTTCTGAACCATCAGTGCTGGATGCTTCCTTAATCTTCCCTTTGAAAAACTGAATGAAACATCCCTGGGTTATGTCTTCCAGTGCTGCATGATTCCCATCATTAGGAAGTTTTCTCTATTGCCTAGCCTAAATCTTCTTTACTTCAGTTTAAGCTGATTTCTTCTTGTCCTTCTTTTGATGGACATGATGAGCAGTTGATGATAATCCTCTTTATAACAACCTTGTACATACTGGAAGATAGATTTTCTGAGAACTTAGTTTTGGCCTTAAAATAACTCTTCCAAATTATTTTGCCTTTGTACCTCTTGGCCACAAAATAGGCAGTTTTCATAAAAGGAAGAGACAGGAATGATCATTTGATAACCATCTCTATCCCTCTGCAAACGCAAGTTTTAGTCCTCTGAGAGGCGACCTGTCAGACATTAAACTGATACTCTTATTTATCAGTGTCATGTGTAATTTGTAAATCTGTCTAGTGAGATAAAGTTTTGCAATTTTGTTCCAACAAAAATGTTTGGAGACTTTAACTGACTGGTGCCTCTGATCCCTTTTTGAACTTGCAGTGGCCTAAGTGACAAGTTGCTGAGCCAAGGAAAGCTATACTAGGTAATCTGGATAGTAACACAATAGGCTTGCCACCTCTTACAAACCTGGAGATTAGGAAAAGCAGTGCAGATAATCAACAAAACCAAAATACACTGATTTTAGAAATCACTCAGGAGCATTTTCTCAGCCACACAGGACCAATGCTGCCACTTCATCTGTGCATGTTGGCTCTTGCTGTGAACCTCAGGCTGCGCGTGTCCACATCTCCTCCTCTCTTCAGAAAGAAACCGCTTGCACAAAGCCTGATTTGCCTTTTCTGAGAAATGAAACCTGTTTGTCAAGGGACAGGAATCCCATCTGAAATCCAGAATCATTTGGCACTGCTGCTGTTCATCCATGAGAAGCACTGACAGCCTTTGAAAAGCATCACAAAACCTGTGGGTGCCTCACACTACCCTTCCAGTTTAGATTATGGAGCTGGGGAGATCAAGTCCATCACTGCTTGTTATCTTGAAGGGGATCGGTTTGAGGATGAAGCAAGGAGCAAACAAGACTGTCCTGGCACTGAGCAGGCTGGAAGAAACTCAAACCCAAAACTGAAAATAATACATATTGCACAGGAGTGGTGTCGCTTTTAGCCATTTGTAGAAATACTTCTGCTCAAGTTTCACTCAGAAAACGCCAGTTTTGCAGGTTATATAGCTCCTTGGTGGTGTGACATGATAGCAAGGAGGAACAAAAGCGATGGGTGACAATGGTGGGCACTGCCTCGTTACCCCCAAGTCAATAGGAATTGAAGCAACGCCAATCCATTATGTTACTTGAGGAGTAAAGCATGGTTTTGAAGGCTTGGTCACCATTCCTGAAATACCCATACCGTAACACGGGCAGTGCAGTGCTGTACCCCCCTATCTCTGTAACCTCCCCCTGGGGAGCTTGGCTGCCTGAGTATCAAGGACCCAAGGTGCAGCTCTGATATGGTGCAGCTGCGTAACCTTGAGTCAGGCTGCTGAGAAAGAGCCATGAGAAAATCAGCACACAAGTAAGAGAGGGAAAATTACAGTCAGAGGTAGGGATGCCAAGACGGGCTTGTTGTAGAGCTCAAGAATTCCAGAGGGAAAACACCTGCAGGGAAAGATATTGAATCCTTCAAAAAAAACCTGAACCCATGAGGCTCTTTGGATGCTGGTCAGAACCTAGGGTATGGTTGGGTCAGGTTGTTGATGTTACCTCCCACTGCATGGGGACAAATGGCCTTTTGAAATGCCTGTCATCCCTTGTAGTAAAGGTGCGTGAGCCTGCTTTGAGCTCCAGCTGTCCCTCCTGACCTCAGGGGTTCTGTCCCACCCATGGAGAGACGCTGCTGCAACAGCACCAGGGGTATTGCCATGTTCTGTCTGAGCAGGATGGCGTGGAAAAGCAGGTATTAATTTTGACACCTTGAGGTGAAGCAAGGATGCGGGTGGGTCACACTTTCTGGACCAGTGCACAAACCCCAGGGAGATGGGTGCCTGCCTAGATGCACACACACACAGAGCCACTCGCTGGATGGCTACCAGATTTTCTGGCCCTCAGCAGGCTAATTCCAGCTGGACTCAGTTGTGCCTTGATTTTTTCCTGAGTTCTGAAATTCAGCCAAAGATAAGTTCAGAGATCCAAACCCACACAGCAGCTGCCAGGCAGAGCAGAGGCTGTGTTGGAGGATGAACTAGAGGAGCTGAGGCAGAGGGGAGCTCCTTCTCAGATGGGAGCAGGACACGAGGACTGCCTGAAGTCCCAGCCCTGGGTGGCTGTGCCTCTGGGTGTCCTGGCAAGGTTGGCCTTGGCAGCTCTTTTGCCTCTGCAGTCACAGCTGCACAGTGGTCCCATGAGGTCTCCCAGCCTTGTGCACATGCCTGAACCACACAAGAACTGCAGGTGTCTAATGAGGGTCTGTCGGCCACCCTGTGGTGATGACCATGTCCCACTGACATCCATTTAGGATTTCAGCCTGCACAAGTCCCGGAGAAGCAGCCCCTCATGGCAGGTGCTGTGGAAGTGTACTGGGCAGGGTGGTTGCTGTAGGTGGGGAGGACCTGAAGGACGCCTTCGTGTCCCTGAGTGCTCCTCTCATTTTCCCAGTGGTGGTTATTCTAACAGAGTCTGTTGCTCCCACAGCTCTTGCCTCACAGGCTTTCTTCAGCCAGCCCAGCCGGAGCAGTGCTGCTGGTGCTGGGCACCCGTGGAAACACTCTGCAAAGCATCTTTGCCACCCTTCGGCTGACATCTTCTGGCAGGCGCTTCCCCCTGCCAGCTGGAGATGGACTGGTTTGTTCAGCTGCTCTCTGCAGAGACTGATGCCCTCAAGAGCTTCAGATTTTTCCAGCCCATTTCCTTATCTCCTTTTTTTTCCCCTCAAGCAGAGATTCCGCTGGTGCTTCCTGAGGAAGCTCTAGGAGAAGGTGGATGAAACACTCTCCAGAGCTTGTAACCTTCTTCCTACCTGGTCTTACTCTTTCAGCCCCTCTTCATCTCTGGAGATGCAGGCTGATGGTCGGGGCCCTGAGGGCAGCCCCCACCCGCCCCTGGAGCCGGCGCTGGGAAGCGGGCTGCGGGAAAAGGAACGGTGGGCAGCCTCTTCGGGGAGCTTTGGTGCAGACCCTTCTCCCCATCCCCACTCAAGCTGTGGTGCAGCCCTGCCTGGCCACGGGCCCCCCTCATCCCGACCCCCACCCGTGGGCCTACATCCCCGACCCGGGGGCCCGCCCCAGTGCCCCCGGCTGCTCTGGGCTGCGGCGGTGGGACAGGCCCAGGCTGCCAGGCCCGGCCATGCCGCCCCCGCCATGGGGAGCCCCCGCCGCCCTGGGGGTAAATGCAGGTAATGGGATCTTGCTCCCCTGGGCAACACAGGATTTAATCAGCCCGCAATACCAAGCGGAGAAGCTTGCCCGTTATTTTTATTTTATTTTTATTGGCAGCAGTTAAACTATTTCATAAAGGAATCATGTTCCTATCTAAAACAGATCAAGCAATAAAAAGGTGTGGTGACCAGGCGAGGGAAGGTGTGAGGAGGTATAGCATACGGAGAATTTGTATTCCTCTCCCTTCTTATTCAACCTGCGGATGATAAACTGCATGGTTCACATATTTACAGAGCTTTGTGAAAGGTTAGCAGTTACCGCTCTATAATATATATTAATGTACGGAAACACAGCATTTGAAACTGTAGAAACATCAGAAACCCTTTGGAAAGGTAAATCATGAGCATAACATTGCCAAGACCTCTTCTCGTCTTGACAAGAAAGGATTTGCGCTGAGAAATCCTATTAACAGGGATTATTTGCATAAATCTTTTGTGCAACAGACTCCAAATCATTTGTATTATATGTACTTCTCCTGTGGCATGTATGTTAAAACAATATATTAATTTTGCCACTTGCAAATGTACACAGCCGTGACTCACCAGTATTTAGTTTCTCCTGCAGAAGTGAAGTCAGGCTTACAGGTCTGTAAATGCGGTGCTCCCTCTCCTTTTTCGGTATAAACTCCTCAGTAATTCCCTTTCCAGTAAGTTATCTCAACTGCTCCACAGAAGCTTTCCAGCATCTCCCTCCCTCTCCCTTTACAATCCTAGGATGTGATTTATCACTCCAGTCTGGGTGCGCTGACAACTTTTAATAGTACTAATTGCCTTATTATCCACTCCAGTGCAAGAGTAAAACCTTTTGACATTTCCTTCCTTCCTGGAGGAAGTTCCTGGGATGTTGCCTTCTGCTGCTTCTGTGGTTACTGGGGCGAGAAATTCCTTCAGGCCCTTTGCCTTATCAACCTCATCTGTCACCAACTTTCCAATCCCGTCTCTCTCTCAGTGCTCCCTAATCACTTTGCATCTTCCGCTATGTTGTGTTATTTTTTTCCTCTTCCTTTTTCATTTGCGACGTCAATCTTCATCACATATTCTATTCCTTATTTTCTATGAATGTACTTTTTCATGTCAGGCTCTGTGAAACTTACCTTGCTCCAGTTTACTATTTTTAAATTAGTGTAGGAGTGCTTGTTTAAAAAAAAAACCCAAACATTTTTCTGGTCGTTCCATATTTGAGAATTTGCTGCAACAACTACAAGCAAATCATACACGAACACAAATTCCTGTATGTCACTTACTAGAGGATCTTAATTTTCTAAAAGCAAATCTAATATCACAAAAATATTTGGCAGGTCTCTAACCTTTCCCATGCTGATATAATAAATAAATTTGCTTTTTTTTTTTTTTAAGTGAAAAACTGGAATTAATTGCAGTACCACATACCCTCAGCATCTTTTTTTTCTGCTCAGCGTAAACAGTAAGAAGAGACCAGCCATGGAAGAGCATTTATGATGTATGTTCAGATGTGCAGGAGCACAAGGCTAAGCCCAGGAGAAAGACTAAGGAGCCGAGTGGGATAACACCTACCTTTACAGTCCCACAGACGTGCTGCTTGAATGGGTCCGCTGGAGCCTTCTGCTTGCAGCAGGATGGTTGGCCATCGACGCTGGGTCAGGTCAGCTGTGGCTTTGTTAGGCCAAATCTTGTAGCCCCTGAGGAGGGAGAACCCACACCCACCCTGAGTGACTTGTCCCAGTGCTGCACCTCCCTCCTGGTGGAAGAGCTTTTGCCAATGTCCAGTGCGACCCTCCCAAGCCACAGCTTGTGCCTGCTACCCCTTGTTGAAGAGGGCTTGGCTCCATCATCTTTGTAACTCCCCTTCAAGTAGTTATAGGCTGCCTTCAATTGCCCCTCAGCCTCGTCTTCCCCAGGCTCAACAACCTCAGGTCCCCTTGTAGCTTCCTAGGCCTCATCCCTAATCAGTGTATGTGTTTTTTCTCTGGACCCTTTCCTATTTCTTCATATCCCTCTTGAGCTAGAGGGCCCAAAACTGGTCACAGTATTCCAGGTGTGGCCTCACCAGTGCTAAGTACAGACAAGTGAATGACACCTTTCCATAACTGCTGACCGTGCTCCTCCTAAGCTGCCTCGGTACGTGACTTCTTTCATTTGCAGTGAAAGTGCGGGGTTCATTCAAATTCAGTTTGAGGTCCACCATAGCCTCCATGCCCTTTCCAGCATAGCTGCTACTCACCCAGTGCCTGCCTATGGGGTTAACCTGCCCCAGGCACCAGACTTTCTGCTTCTCCTTGCTGAACTCCGTGAGACTGCTCTTTGTGCAGTGCTCAACTTCCCCGGCTTTGCCTTTGAATTGAAGCTCGGCACTTGAGCGTGCCAAATGCCTCTCCTGGTTTGGTGTCACCCACAGATTCGTTAAGGGGCAGCATCTTGGCCCATCACACAGGTCTTTGGTGAAGATATTGAACAACATTCATGCAGCAGCAGCCCCTGAGGTACTCCGCTTGTTACCACTGCCACCTGGACCCCAAGATGTTGATCGCTGCCCTTTGGGCCTGGCAGTGCAGGCAGTTTTCAGCTCACATAAGAGCCCACTCCACCAGCCTTCCCTACTCTCTATAGCCAGTCATTTCATCAGAGAAGGAGAACAGGCCAGGCAAGCATGATTTGCCCTTGGTAAATCACCTTCTCATCCTTTATGCCCTTGGCAGTTCAAACGTGTTTCATGGAATTCATCTCACCCAACCTTCAGTACCTACAGGTGAGCGCGTCACGGCCTGGGCTGCCTTTAAAAGCAGTGAGGAAAAGTGGGTCCTTCTTGGTCAGGTTCTTCTGAGCCACTGTAGATGTCAATTTTAGACTAAGGTAAAACTGCCACAGAAATGCCCGTTTCCTTTCATTTGTATAAGCAGGCCATAGGGTACCTTGCTCGGCACCCATATTCAGACCAATTCCACTTCTTGTGTCTTCCCTTCAACTCCTACCCATTGCACAGTCCCCGGTTTTCTGATTCTCTGCAGGCTCCCCAAGGGTCTCAAAGCCTAACCAGAGATTCCTGTAACAACATGAAAAGAGAAAAAATGCATATATTGCTTCCCATGTGTGTTCTGCCTTTGCCTTCATATACAAACCAGTTACTCATTGAAGCATATGCTTAGCTTTACTTGCACAAGCAGCCTCAAAACAAAGCTCCTACAGGAGCCAGCGTGCAATTTAGCTGGCACAAGAAGCTTTTAAGTTTGGAAATTAAGCATCATATCTGATACCATAAGAATAGGAAAAAAAAAAATCAATGTTTCAAAAGGCAATTTCTCAATATTTTTTAACTTTAACAATCACACAGTTACAGGAGCATTAAAATATAGACTGCCTTATCGCTGTTAATTTTCACTCCTCTTTAGTGTCCCAAGTGGATTCCAAAACAATATTTGGCAACGCTTGATTTTTATACATTCCTTTCATACATCTGCAGGTTGTTCTTATATTTACAGATTTGTTCAGAGGTGTTTTGGCTTAGATTTCTGTCTGTGCAACATCAACTATCAAAGCATTTTGTCTCACTAGAGAGGATTTGAAATCTGAAAATAAAAATCTGTATATTTGGCTGCAGTATGAGTTTGTTGTCTGTTAAACACATGAGAAAACAGCATAACCTTTACTTCACAATTAGTACTTCAAGGAAGTAAGATGTTTAATTAAAGATCATGCTAGATATGTTGGCTCTTAATTCTCTAGGTCCCATGAGTGAGTATTGGCAAGTGTATGTAGATAGCCTCTTTTTGCGATGAAAGTTCAAAGCAGCTATGTTAAATGGGAATGGTATGCTTCAATACCCGATTTCCTTTGTGGACGTTAGCATTTCCTATCATCTCTTTCTAAAATATACAGTGCACATATGCAGAAATGGGTTTTTTTTACAGGCCGTGAGCAGTTGATTTTGTGGGGGTTTGACAGTGAAGCCAAAACCTCTTGTGTCAAGGATGAGATGTGTAAGGATATATTCCAGTTCTCAGGTAAGCGTCCTGCCAAACAGCCAGCAAAACATCCTGGCTGTAATCGACCCGACTGAGGTTTCAGGCTGTGCTGGATCAGCACTGGATGCTTTGTGCCAACACCCCCCCAATTATCTTAATTAAAATTGGCTTCCAGTCTTAACAGGTCCTGATGAACGTCAGCTGTCTCACTAGTCGAGAACCCCCCACCCGCTTCCCAAATGGCACCAAAATAACAAATGTCAACTTTTCCGTTTGTCCCAGTACTGGGACATCACCACATTGCATTAGATCTGCAGACAAGGGAAAAAAAACAGCTTTTTAAGTTGATCATCCCTGTCTAATTTTTGAACTGTAATGCAAAAGACAAGGCAGGATGAAACCTCCTGCTCTTGGCAGGTTTGATTCTAGTCCTTCTCCCCCCACTTGCCCCACACACAGTCCTAGGGTGACCAAACCCCATTTTTTTTTTTTTAATGATCAATCTCCCTTCCAGAATGTCACCTAGTTCTAGTTGTGCTGAAGAGGGGTGAATGTTATCTTTTTCCACTGTCGCCTACAGACCGCACGCAGGCTGCTGCATGCTACAAGAAAGTCTTACTTTGATATTTCCAACAATTTTCAAAAGGTTAGCAGGAGGCATTACTGATGCTTCTTGACATTGTCATATGCTACGTATGTTATGGAATGTGCACAGGCATCAATTTGGAATTGCATTATTGACTTCTGCATTTTACTCTGTATGCATCCCCCTTCTTAAGACCTCAGGACAAATGCACTTGGATCTAGCAGGCAGCTGTATCTTTCACTACAATATTTTAATTTTCAGTCTGGCTGCTAAAACAGAAACAGCCTCCAAAGATTTAGCCCAATTGCGGCCTCTTAAAATTCAGTAATGAGATCACACTGGTTTTGACCAACCAGTCATCTCACTTTAAATTAAAACTTATTGCCCAACGTGGCTTTAACTAACAAGAAATAATTTCAGAAAATGGATTATCCCATTAAGATAATACAAAACAAATAGATGATTTATTAGCACTCTCTCCCCAAACTCATTATGTAGCAAACTTTCAACAGCTGTTAACTACAGAGGGATATACAGTGTGCCTCAGTCAATCATTTACCTTAGTATTTGATGTTGAGAAGGGACTGGTAACAGCTGTTTGAAGGAAAAAAAAATATACAAGCCTGCCGAAGGCAAAGGTAGGATAATCCGATCACTAGAATGATTTTATCATGAACTTTGCCAAGCAGTATTAGTTGCAGCCAGAGAAACATAAAAGTTTCTTTAGGTGTAATCGAGCGCTCCTGCAATTTAGCTGAGCCTTGCCCCACCTTTCCCCGAGTGGAGCCTGGTCCCTGGTCTCATTAGCACGCAGCGCCAAGGAGCTGCAGGGACCAATCACGCCCATGAGAAAAGGTGTTCCCCTGTGCTGGGTTCACCTTCCAGTTAAGTTCTTCAGCTACATGATCAAAAGCACAGGAATGCACAGAATGCCTTTCATTGATTCACATATTTCTAACACTTTCCTTCTTAATCACCTGCTTTCTAAAATGCATGCTCTCGTTTTTTCCCCCAGAAAATGCTCTTCAAAAAAACCCCAACTTTCTTCCATCTTTATTTCACCCTTCTCTGAATCTTCTTAGCCTGCATTAGTTTTTCTCAGAGTGTAATAGTGTAATAGTAACTTTGAAATCATTCCAGAGAAGAACTTACCACCAGCATTTCTGTTACGCTCCATTCCATTCTCGATAATCCCATCAACATCCGTTTTTCTGACCACAACTTTATAGAGCGTTCCCTCTTGTACAGTGATGCGCAAGACTCTGTTCTGAGCCGACGCATGTAACATCTCAGGTATTTGCAAGAAAAGCTGCATTTATTTGTCTCAGTGCTTTGTATTTATCAAACTCTGCCACTCCATCATCTCCTCGCCCTGTCAGTTCTAGCTGTAGTGCCTGGTAGCATCCCCTCTACCTCACCAACCTAAGGAACTGTATCAGAAAATTTAGCAAATGCTGCTGTGCCAGCAGTCATCCTTCTCCTCAAGTCACAAATGCTTCACGTAAGGCCAATCCTAATACAAACCACCACTCATCCCCTTTTCAATTATACCATTTTTTTGGTCCCTCAGACAGTTTTACGTCTACCACAACAGCACACTTCTTACTCCAAAGGCTTCAAAAAATAATAACAAAACCCCCACATATATTTCATTCAATCACTTCTTTATTCATTGCCTGACCGAAAACCTCAGGTAACAGCAACAGAATAGCAGAACAACTTTCCTCTGCAGAAATCAGTCTTGCATACTACTATCAAAGTTGATGGGGCTTTTTTTTTTAGTTCTACTTTTAGCCATGAGGGGTATTCCTTGGTCACAGGAGCAGTCTTTTTAGCAAGTGCACTTGAAATCCTTTCACAGAGCAGACCCTCTTTAAAAACGCCAGTTTAGGGGTTCACGCGACAGAGGGGGTCACTTCATTCCTAAAGCCCGTCAGAACGCCCGAGTTCATTCCAGTCAGGGTAGGTGACTCCCGTCAGTTGGCTTCAGCAATGCTTTGGACAGGCCAAAAAAATCCATCAGCTTCATCAGCAGAAGAGAGCTGACTGGGCACCTTCCCATTATCCTTCGGACTGAACAATAAGGCAAAGAAATCGTCACGTTTAGCATTTTCATCTTTCTTAATTTTTCTTTAAATCCCAGGTGACCCAGCACGCGTATTCCTCCTTGGGCTTCCCATTTCCAATAAACGGCAACAACTGCGTTTACATAGGCACCCTTAGACAGCCACCTTAAAACAAATTATTCAGGATGCTAACATGTTATTTGTGGCCATTTATGTTCCTTGGTTTTGGGAGTTCGGTTGGGGGGGGGTGTTAAGTTTTATTTTCTTAAACGGGCTTTAGCTTAATTAAAGCCTTAAACCTCACGGAGCTGCATGACGTGCTTCGTTACTTGCTCACCTTGGCCAGAAGCACACATCTGCGAAGTCGGCGTGTAACACTGATCGCTGAAGCCCACAGGTGCACTGATCAGAATATGTGCTAGGTTCCTATGCAGGTTCTTAGGATCCAACAGAACCTGCGCGAGAGAGACTCCATTTCACATTAACTTGCTGGTACAGTTTAATAAATAAATAAATAAATCAGGGCAGACCAAAACAGTCCTTCTTGGGTAGAAACTTCTAAAAGGTTCACAAGTTTGAAATGCAGAAAAACGCATTAAGCATTTGTTTGGACTCTCAACTTCTTTGGAATAACCTAGTAATAAATTATCAAAACCACCTTAAAAACTTACTTCACAATAAATTTTCCAGCCCATCCACAGTTATGCCTCCAATCTCCTTTAGCATCCACTTCCTGCCTTGATCCGTCAAAGGCAGAGGCAGCAAACACATCGAGCAGATTAAGTCCCACTTGCTTTCCCAGACTTCCCAAGAAACACGCACTCTTCCACTCAGCTAACTGAAGCCAACCTGTACCCACCCTTTTGCCACAGCTGACACCCTAGATGGTGAAAGTCAAACGGAGCAACAACTTAAAAAAAAAAAAAAAATTACGTCTCAGCTGGGCAGAACACAGTGGCGGCAGAGGTGGATATGAAAGTGAGTACCATTTCCAGCTGAAACGGGACTGCATGAGCAGCCTTTGGTTCGCCCCAGGCACGCTGCACCGACGGGCTGTCAAGCCCTACGGAGCGCTGGCCCTTGCCAAGTGCTCAGGCAGAAGCCTCCTCCCTTCATCTCGCCAGCTCCTGAGGTCTGAAACCAGCTCCATGAAACAGCTAAGCATCAGACCACTGCGGAGTCTGAGCTTGCAGCGATGATCCACGTACTACAGTTCTCTCAGTGAGTTTATGCCTGTCTATGGATCTGGGAGAAATAACATCTGTACATTTACTTAGCACACAAATATCGCAAGTATCTCTGCAAATATTTGTACCAGATGCCTGCAGGCTGTAAACTTGAGACTTTCTTATTTTCTATGTACACAAAGGCCAGAGCCAAAGTTAATTTTCACCTTTAATAAGCTCATGATTCTTTGTTATTTAATACTCTGTAAAAAGGTATTACAGATTGATAGATTATTGCAGTGACTTCTAAAGAACATGGGCAGCCATGAGGCTGAAACTACAGTATCATATACATTATGTACTCATTGGTACTACCTACTACAGCATGAAGAAAAATACTTTTAAAATAAACAGTATCTAAATGAAAACATAGAAACGGAGCTTGCTTTCTTACAGTATGGTTACATATCTATATTCCAAGAATAACATTTTAAAAAAATGCTAGATCTTGAAAGGCCATAGATAAAAAGAGTCATGATGAAGATGAACCAGTTTTGCCCAGAAATGCTGTAATGAGCACACTGCACAGTTTTTCAGCAAATCCTAGTTTTGCCAAGCTTCGAGAGGCAAAAGCCTGAAATGTAAAAGCTTCCAAATTGTCTAGCTAGTCCGCTTGTCCTGCTCTGGAAGGCCCGGTGAGCCACACTGCTTTAAGAACGTGTGTCACCACAACCGTTCTTTGCTGACATGAATCCCGTCAGGAAGAGACGATTCTGGTCCTTACGATGCCAGGCCTAACAAAAAGCCTCCAACAAATCCACTGGACACGACGATGTTCTGCTTGATAAATTCTGTTGACTGAGAAGAAAAAATAATATTCGTAAGGAACTGAATCACTCGTGTCTGACTGTAGCATTTAATACTTATCACAATTGCCTGGGAACAAGAATACTAAAATTACAGAGGGGGAGGAAGCAATGTGTTTAAAAACATATAAAGCTAGATGGCAACTGTTAGCACCAATGGAGCGAAAACTGACTCTCAGCCATCTTTAACAATATATTTAAAATACAGTTAGCATTTCAGATGACAAAATACAGAGGCATTGTCCTAGCAATTTCAAGCCAATACCACTCATTTTGATTAAAACAAGACAATTTTTACAAACTCCCTTGGCAAAAAAGCATGAGCACTACCATCACTTCAATTTTAATCACATGAAAGAATTTTTTTAAAAATACTGTTTTTTGGAAGACTAGACCATTGAAAAAGAAATGCACTTCACTCCATTATGAGCCAGTTTCCTAAAAACTTACTGCTACAAAAAACTACCAGTGCACAATGAGAAGAAAGTAACATAATCTGGAAGAAAAAACAAAAGAGAAAGAGAAAAAGGAAACCACCCAAACCCCCATACTGTCCCACCCATTTCTGCAGGACGATGGAGAAGGCCAGGTTAAGGTATTTGGGGTACAGAAGCAGCTAGAAAACCATCTCTCTTGAACTTCCACTTAACATTCACATTAAAATCTCAGGTAGTTTTTAATCAACTGATGTGCAACTCCATACAGGTTAAATCTGAGACATCAAACCCCTTAATTACAGAGCTCTAGTGTGGCTGCTGTTACACTGTCTGCAACATATTCCACATCAGGGTTCACAGTTACTGAGAAAGAAACTTGGATAGTATGAAATTTTAAAATATGTAAAACCAGGCTAAACATAATTTTTTTTAAGGCTAAAATGATTAAATAAAGTCTTCAAATGACAGAATGAAACAGCCTCAGCGACACTGACCAGTATCACAGGCTGCCTCTTCTCAATGTGGTATGTAACTGACAGATTCTGAAGAGATATTCTTCAAATTGTACAAAAATGAGATAAAAACCACAACCCTAGTTATGGAGTGGTTATAGCTTTTCTCCAGAGAGAAAGGCCAGTCTTTTCCAACCAAATAATTTTGTTATCAGCAGACCAAGAAGATTTGGGTTTTGTCTTTGCAGCTACCATGTTTTAACTACAACACCCTCAACTTTTTACCGTGCCATGACCTTACTGCGTTCTCACTAGCCAAGGATCTGCACAGCCTCAAAGGCAATGGCAGTCCCTACGCTGGATCAGCTGTAGAAATGCATTAACTCTGAAGTTTGTGTGTCATCTTTAATGAAACAGAAAGCTAAACAAATAAAAGAGAGTACAATCTCATAACTTTTAATAAAATAAACAGCCAGACCATTTCCGATGCCTCCCAGTTTTGCACCTGCGTTTTCAAACTAATCATCACCTACTGTGGAAGTTAAGAAAAACCGAATGGTAGAAAACGGTTTATCACCTTGGACTTACCTCTTCAATTAGAGTATTGATTTCAGGTGCTGCCTTATTTGCACGCTTTTTTAACTGTTTTTTTGCTTTGTTTACATCTTTTTCAACTCTCTTCCAGTCAACTTGTACATATCCACTATGACTAGCAATCTAGGAAAATAAGGGGTATTTAGTACAGTTGGAGTTAACATTATATGAGTCAAAATACAGTATCTTAGTGCCCACACATTTTTAATTCTTTTTTCTTTTTAAATTACAGATATAGTAAAAGACATTATGCCAAACACATCAGGTATTCTGCTTCAAACACTAGTATTTTCCACAATAACAACAATTCAAATTAGAACAAGCAATGACAAAGTTCACTAGACTGTTAATTTTACCACTTCTCTCTTGTTTAGTTATAAAAGCTTTAAATAACAATATTTTTACTTCAGCATTTACTGTAACTTGTAAGAAAAGGAAAGAGAAAAGCATGTTCATAGGACAACAATGAAAACTGTTCCATTTCAGCTTCTTTCACAATTGTGGAATTCTGATTTATGACTAATCAGAATCATCCCTAGAAATACTGAAAATTATTATTTTATCCTGCATCATTTAAACTGTCCAAGAAAAAAAAAGTATTTAATCCAAGAGAATTCTCTTACATTCTACAAAACCAGTAAGAAGAAAAATAACATGGCCTTCATACAGCACAAGTTCAGTAACATCAGCAAAATGGGTAAGTTTTGGGGGATTGTTGGCACCAATTTACACTCAAACTCCCCAAACCCTTAAACAACATCCATGAGATCTTTAGCATGTTTAACCGTCATCCCAACCCTTTGCCTTATTTCTTTTACTAAGATTTTATCCTGGAAAAAACTAAGCTGTTCTGTTACTTGACCAATACTGACAGTCCCACCAATTTCCTTAAGACAATTAACAAAAGAAAAACATTTTTTTTTTTAACATCAAACCTTAAAAAAAAAAAAAAGCAATTACCGCATGCTCTAGAGAACCGTTAAAACAAACAACTCATTAGTTGGAAAAAAAAAAAAGAGGAAAAATCAGAACTGAGGATTATTGCTTTTTTTAACGGCTAAAACAAATAGATACAGGCCACTACATTTAAGGTTAAATGACTGTTACACAAAAAACAGTTTATGAAGAATAATACTTCTTTTAATTTTCTTCTTAAGGTCATGTTTGGCAAATTCATGTAACTTACGTAAGAGTGTTCTATGCAAATGGTACAACTAGTAAATGAAATTCACAATTAATGAAGTTTCATGGGAAAGATATTTAAATATATAATTTATTTGGTATGGGGTAAAAAGAAATGTTTGACACTGCTTACAGGCACTGAATTTTATTTTTCACATAGTTCTTTCTACCAAATAACTAAAATTAAAACATCTAACTTTTTTTAAAACAATGGCTCCAGTAATTAAGCACCATATTTCACCACAAATAAGAATTTCATGATTCTGAAAAAAACCCCAAACTAAAATGAAGCAAGCATCAGGCAGTTTTTGTATAAATTAAAGTTCCTAAGCAAAGCTCCTAGAAGACCACCTATGTAAGAAAGAAAACTTCAGCTTCTGTCTTTGAACAAGATTTAAAAAACAATTCACTGGACAAATGCAAAATGAGCTTAGTAAATATACTCTCCTTAACTTCATACCTCAGAATATAACAAATTCATTGACCTTGCCTGTCTGTTGTAACACCACTTACCCACACAGGCACTACTGCTAGGCAGGAACAGCTAATTAAAGACTGTCTATACAGTATGACAACATGAACAATTCATTGGATGACATACCAGGAAAAAAAATGTTGCGTGTTGGGTAATTTTTATATTAGAAATTTAACATTACCACAAGAATTTCAAAAAGGCCTATGTGTGGAATTGGTGCCTTCTAACTCATAAAACTGAAAACTAAATAAGGAGTGACCTACCCAGTCCAACACAATGTAAGAAATGCTAAAATATTTGCTTGCTTGAAGGTTGTAAAAAAATATAAACAAATGGGACTTTAAAGAAACATTTCATTAAGACTAGTTTAATTAGCTCAGTTATCCATACAGTACAAGGATGAGGCAGAAGTTTTTCATTAAGCTCCATTTAGCTCTCCAGTAGTTACAACTTACATTTGTATAAAACTCCAGTTTACACAATAAAAATTATACTACTTTTCTCCCTGAACTAAGTAGCAGAAATCTTAAGTTCTGCTTTTGAGTTTTTGTACACAAACGTGAAATAAGCAAGAGAGGGCAAGGTTTTGAATATGAAATTTATAACTGAGAAGAAAAAAAGAAATAAAAAGCTGGAACTGTACTTCACTGCAGTGATAGCCAGAGCCTGTGTCACATCTACTTTGGCTGTAGTCCTACTAATTATATAACTTTCTATGTAAGCGCAGAAATAATTTCACTGACCTCACATGTTGGCGAGACAGACTTCAATTTTTAGACCCTAACACATCGTAAAAAACCTATTGGCTTACAGCAGTGAATTTACATAACCACAAATTCTTAAAGTTCATCAGTATTTTTAAACCCAGCCCCTACAATAACAGAGAAACTGAAATAATAATATTCCATTATCCAATATACTTTTATATATATCCATCCATACTTTTATATATTAAAGTCCTATAGGTCTGTACTCATATATATTGTTAAAAGAGCCATATAGGGTTGTGTGTGTCTCTCTATACACAGAAATCTGTCTATATATGTATATATGATCGTAGAATAATGTTTATATAGTATATACATCTCACTCATATATCACATTAGCAAAAATTTATTTTTGTTCAAGATCTTCTTGAACTGTTGAAAAAATGTTTTTTTCCAAAAAGGCAATAAAAAAAATACATAAGTCAAGCATAGTAAAATACATGCATATCTCTCTACAACTAATCAAAGAAAATAGAGATCTAAAGGGAAGACCTCATTTTGGGAGTGATAGTGGAGAGGCATGCAAGCACTTTGTTATTGTGACAAGTTTTTAAGAGCAAAGAGCAAAAAACACTGAAGAGCAAAAAAATTATATGGCAAGATGGGCAAGAGAGTTCTACTGTCCTCAAACACGAGAACTCTCATACTAAAAATGCCCAACCAAGCCCGGAAGGTAGAGAGGTGAGCTCCCTGCCTTCAGTTGCTTGCGCAGCATACAGAAGCCTTGTATGCTTCTAGGTATTTTCCAGTATTTAGATAGGTAGCAACCCCCATCACACTCAACCAGTTTCCAGAACAGATCTGACAAGTCTCTAACTTGAATATACAGATAAGGAGAGACTGAGAAACGATACAACATTTTTTGGTAAGAGTTAAACCGCAGAGGCTGTATTTTCAGCCACCATCTGCTGGCACAGCTCCACTGTAACCAGCAAAACTACTCCAATTTACCAAGGCAGAGAAACGATGCCCCTCCATTTCATGTCAAAACTTGCCAGAAATATGGTATTTCTTTGAAAGGTTAACTTCCAACTACCATTTGCTTTGGCTGTTCCACTGATCGCTCCCTCAAAGTCTGCGGACATCAACTGTGAAGTGGGATATTCCACACAAAACTGAATACAAACTCTTCCTTACTAGTCACCACCCCCAAAAGCACGTTGTTCTCTCCCCACTTTGCCGAGATGCCACAACATCATCATGGCACGTATCAACAAACCTCCGTAACAACATATAGCCAAGGATATCATAGAGTTTATTTTCCTTCTTGTGTTGTTTTCAAAGATTTACTTTTCTTCAGTTAGAAAATAATTTAATGAAGAATTGAATTTGTGCTAATGGAATGCGGCAAAGTATATTATTGAAGGCAAAAATAAATGGACAAAAATACGATTTTATGATTAAATGATAGTCAACACACAATGGAAAAACCTGCAATTTGTATGTTGACTGCAGAGCAAAAAGCAATGAAACCATTAGTAAAGATACAGGAGCTTAAAAACACAGAGAAAACAGACACTTTAATCTAGAACAACTGTTTTTAACTAATTCATTATAGCAGAACCACATGAGTTCGTACTTCCCTACTCTTCAGGATTTCACTAAACTCTGTACTGTATAAACTACTTGCTATGAGAAATGAATTGTATTTTCCTTAACATAGTGCATGGGTATTGGTCTTATACCAGCATATTTGAAAAGCTACATCTATTTCAATAAAAAGGACAGTTAATTGATCAAATTAAGCTGTTGACATACCCAGCACAAAGATGTGATAACAGATCTTAATTTTTAAAAACTATGCAAATTCCTTAATGTCATTTTCATTCTCTTCCTCAGACTACTTTTCATTTAATCTGTATTAAGACTGAAAAATTTCTAGATCACTCAAAAATCTGAAAAATCTTTTTTGTTTCTCGTACAAACTGACACTCCAGAAATGCACTGGTTTTGGTTTCCTACTAGATTTCTTGAGATGAAGTCATCACACATTGAAGAAAAAAATGCATGGGTTTTTTTTAGTTTCAGGACTGAAATGTTTCACTGAATGGGCTCTAGCCAAGAATCTTGCCTTCTGTAGTTTTTCTTGTTTTAGCAGGTAATTACAATGTCAATATTGCAATCAGGAGTTGAAATGAAATCTGCAACTTCAGAGAAATTTACAGATAAAAAGGAAGTTTCTAGTCATGTGCTGAAATGCTCTTCTGCCCACTCAGGGGAAATGCTGAACATGTATTCATAGCGAAATTAAAATCACGATGTGTGATCTTTAAATGAAAAAATTAAAGACTGCAGAAATGTAATTACACTATAGAATTTATGACTCAGCTTTAAAATGCAAAACGTTTTGAATTAAAATGAAAGACCAAGGCATTTACTTCATTCCCTTCCAAGAGAATTTGATCTTACTTAATTAAAGATACAGACAACTCAATCAAAATATGCAACTCATTTTTCCTCTTGGATAATATTCCCACTGTAAATGAGATCAACTAAGAAATCAGACACTCAAACACATGGCAAATCTGTTTTATGTACAGGAATGCTCCCCAAACATCACAGCTCAACAAGCAAAACCATTGCACACAAGTTATGTGTTTTAAACAATTTCTATTTTCCTTTGTCTATAGCTCTTAGTTTTAACTTTTTAGCTTCCTGTAGTCACAAATACTAATGAAGGCACCTGCAGGCAACATGCTGCCTGCTACCCCTGGATGCCAGGCCTCTGTTCTGTACGCTCTTCAGCCATATTTAGCCAAGAAATGTCAATAAAAGAATTAAGGCCAATGGCATACAATATGGGAAGAGAGACTCTGATCTTTAAGTCAACTAGATGAAAAGCATGACAAGTACTTAAAAGATCTGCAAATCTCTCTCTATAAGAAAAGATTTAATTCTTTCTTCAAGATCCAGAAATATACATTATGGACTGAAGAAGTCCAGAGTACTCCATCAGATTGATTCATCTGCTGGCATAGCACATTTTGCCAAAAATTTACATCCAGATGATTCTAAACCATTTCAGGTCCAACACCTTTGTAAAATTCATCCCTATGTTTAGGTACAAGCCCAATAACCAGTGATTTCTAGGAGATTTAAAAAGGTCATCAATGCACAATGGTGAAGTGGAATGAATGCTAACACTGTAAAGCCTCATATCAAAACTATTTCTCTTTGACTTTTTACATTGTTGTTGATGCTTGCTTTTGAGTAATTAAAAATAAAACACTTTATATTTATTGAAGACAACTCAAACCAAATATCCAAGAGCATACATTCTCATCTAGATTATGCAGCTCAGTTATATGTTCAACAAGGAGTTTTAAAAAACAAAACAAAACAAACCCAGAACCAGTAAAGAACATGATCATGAAGGAAGTAAGAGTACTTCACACGACTGTGACATTTTGATGCATTACACAGCAGCAATCAGAGGTACTACCCAAGCCTTCCTGATCAATGGTTGACTGCAACAGCCATTACAATCAAATAACTAACTAAAAGTGGGATGTGCTTTTCAGAAACCCTCCAGGGTGATGTTGGAAAGAATTAATAAATAAATAAATAAATAAATACATCTCTAATTCCTGCCTCAAAAACTGGTATATGATTTGCATGAACCTAAGTAAGCACCAGTCTATTTCCTCTAGAATGATTTGAGGAAAAATGAGCAGCTCACAGACAGTAAGACATGAAAAATGCCAGTAAAAAAATTAACAATTACTTGGCATCTTACAGAAGGATATAAATTCCTTCTAAATTTTTTTTCCCTAACCACAATATCTGATGAAAAATGCAAATGGTCATATCAGATAACATTATTAAAAAATTTTGGACTTGAGATCCAATTGAACAGAGGAATGCAATGAAGCCATCAGAAGTCAGCAAAACTTCAGAGGTTCAACAGATATAACTAGTTAATACAGCATGGGGAGAAAAAGCATGGCCTCATAACAAGACCAGAGCACACCCTCCAAGCAACGGCCAAAGAAGCCTACTAAAGTACAGATAAAATTCTCAAACCTATTTAAAATAAATACAGTTTAAATTCCTTGATCTCCCTAACCATAGATTTACAGACAGTTCCTCTAACCTGGCAATACTGAATCACGTACAGGATCTCAGTTTCTGCACAAAGGTTTCGTTTGGCCTACTATAAACAATTTTACAGGACAGAGTAGATTCTGATTTACCACTGATTTTTAGAAACATCTTTGTCTTACACAACATTCCAGCTGAAATGTAAGGTTTTGATTGATAAAGACTAAAAAGAGGAAGTAGATAAGAAGCCTTCCTAATTAAATTTTGCCCAACACCTGTGTTTTTCCTATTGTTTAGTAAATAACATTTGCCAACTTATAAAGCATGAAATGCTACATACTTGAAGCAGAAGAAAGCCACCACCTACTGCAGTTGCTGCAAGCTTTCCGACTTTCTGGAACAAAAATCCCGCACACCTTAGGAGAACAAGACAAAAGAAACCCAGTCCAATGAAGGTGTCTGCTGAACAATGCCACTCTTCAAAATTCCTGACTAGAACAATTACTATTTTTTCATTTAACAAAGGAAATGTATCATTTCAGATTTTTAAATTTTAAAAGAAGAATATTTAATACAAACAACATTTAATTAACAGTATCTAACACAAGATAACATGAGTAATGGTTGCTACTTCATGACTGTATGCTGCTATTAAAATGTAGCATGTTAATAAAGCACAATGTAATAATATAAAAGTGCCACTATAACTGTTTCCAAATAGAAAGTATATATCATATACTGTCATTTATATTAACTTATTACATACTCAAACCGTAACTTAAATACTACAGGTGAAAACTCCCTGCCAGCTAAAATCAGCAGGGCCCCTCTACTGGGACATGGCCTTAGTCTATTGGATCAAAGCAACCAGAATATTAGTATCTTGTTCACAGTCTCCAAACACTCCCACATCAAATAGAGAACAGCACAGATTTCGACATCATAGAATAGTCTGGGCAGGAAGGGACCTCTGGAGGTCATCTGGTCTAGCCACCTTCCCAAAACTGGGCCAGCCACAAAATCCGATCCAATCTCCCAGCTCAGTCAGGCTGCTCAGGGTCCTAACTCAGGCAAGCGTTGAACATTTCCAAGGCTGATGGTTCCGTAACTTCTCTGGGCAGCTCTGCTGGTATCTGACCCACTCCCCCCACCTGCCCACAAACACAAGGGAATTTTTACCCCCTGCATATGAATAGTGAATTCCTATTTATATACGTCTACAGATACTGAAATACACAGTTCCCGGATTTTTCAAGAAGCCAGTTTTTATGTATGCCAGATGAACTATTCCCTAGCAGCTTCAGAGTTTATGTATACACATCTAACTTTTAAAAATAACTTTAAAGCTACAGAGGCAAATAAAAAAAATTAGACTAAAAGCTAAGCCTACACTCCTGAAAGCTGTACTGAGCCTGGACATAACAATTTCATTTTTAGTCTATTTCATCTTCCAAAACTTGCACAATTCTGTTTTAAAAGTTACTGTGCTACCATAACGTTGTTTTTCACTGAACTTAAATGTTTTTAGAATACTGGAATAGAAAATATCATTCAAATACTTTTGACAAATAACAAATACCTTGATGTAGCTGCTAAGACTGAGGCCACATTTTCCAGTTTAAGTTCTCATCCTTGCTGTCTAGCTTTCACCATGAATTATTTTAGCATAACTATTCAGTTTATATGAGAGCAGACTGTTAATTTGTTCAAAATGGCTCCAGCTGAATTTAGAGGAAAAAAGAAGTCTCTATAAAATGGGGCTTTTAATTAAAAGTATATTCTGCCACACTTTTTTTTCTTCATTTCTTTTACCTATAAAATATGTTTTAGCCATAATATCGTAACTGAGTTTCTAAATCTATACTAGTAAGGAAATAAGCTTTTCATTGCAAACAAAAGTTATATGCAGTATTTTTCCATTTATTCCTTCTACTTCTAGAGTTCTGACACTTCCCCAAATCCTCTTCAGAATTACTGGTATGAGTTCCCTTAGCTAACTGGTGTTTTACCAATACTACAAAACACTTCAGAATGATGAGTCCGAGTAATGAGTTAAGAAACTGTTCACGCATGAATAATCTTGATCAATGATAAAGGAAATCCCATTAAGAGCAGATACATTTGTCTGCTTCAAATAGCCTTGGAAAGGTATCTTCTAAGAACAAAAGGTCTAGCACAGTTATGAAAAGTGATGCTCCCTCACCAGCCAGTCACGCCGCCCATCACAATCTGGGTAGCTACAGAGTATTTTTCCACAATTGGTCCTGAATTCCGTCCAAACACACGATTCCACCAATGATGACGCCGCGCATATTCTGTTAAATCCAACACTTCATAGGAATCATCGTCACTTTCATGTTCTTAAAGAGAAAAAAAAGAAAGTTATTTTCTCAGTTATACCAGTAAATTAACAAACCCCAAATATTAACAGAACCAGTTTTGGTATTAACTGGCTAATCCAGCGGTTTAAATTGCAGCATACAGGCTACCTGTGGTCCAGCAGCTCACAGAACAAAGGATTTTGAGATTTTATGCCGTAATCTTCAAGGTAAGGAAGGGAAGAGTATAGGGAAAGTATAATCTGTAAAATCCATGACTGGCACAGAAAAGGTGAACAGGAATCTCCTACGTGTTCAAGTACAGAAACCAAGAGGTGTCAGATGAAACTCGAAGGCAGATGGTATAACACAAAAAAAGGAAGTCTTCCTCTCCCCTCCTTCCTCCCTTACTGCCCTGAGGCCCTGGTTAAGCTGTGGAACAGCTTGCTGTAGGATGCTGTAGATACCAAAAGCTGATGTGGACTTCAAAAACCAACAGAACAAATTGAAGGGGAGGGAGGAAATCCACCAAGGGCTCTCAGACACAAAGGCAACAATCACGGCTAATGAGGTCCTGGGCTGAAAATCATTAAAAACATTCTGAGAAAGTATCGCTATGTGCTTACACTGTTAAATCTTAGCTCATCCTGCAGCTGACACAGGATGCTGGGCTTTCACCTGACCTACTACAATTGCTTTTATGATCCTAAGCAATGTGCAATATGTCTAACTTAAGAGTGAGCACACACCTCTCTTCTGGATGGACCAAAACTTTGAAAGATTGAGAAATTCTGGCCTAGTGGTTTCCTCAGAGGGCTAGACATTAGCACATGCTAACAAGCCAAGAGCAGACACTTCTGCTCCTTTTCCACCACAGATTAAATGGATGAAGCTGGGTCTTCAGTTAAGTTCCATACTTGATGTACAATTCCATCAACATTTTCAAAACAGGCCTCCTACAGCTTCAAATGAGAGATCCTAAATACCACATGGACTCAAATATCAAAGGGAAGACGGTTACATCTTTTTTAAAATATTTTAAAAGCGTATCATGGTTCTGTGGACATACATACAGGAATTTAAATATATTTAACTGAAGTGGACTTTAAGTGAAATCTAAGTTCAGCAATGATGTTGGGATGTTCCAAAGAGGAAAAGAAGTTAAATTACTACCCAGAATTACAAAGACAGACTGTAGATATAAACATTCAATTAAGAACGTCAGCAACTTTTTTTTTTTTTTTAATTTTTTATTGTGGGAAAAAGTTGGAGAACGCAAGAAACACACACGTGGGTATGAATTCTTTCCCTTTATTATCACTTAAGTGTTCTTCAATACTAAAACATAAATAGCAAGACCCATGATGCTAAGAAGTTATTGAATCTTCTTTCTTTCCACCTTTGAGATATCAACTGCAAACTGTTTAACATCTTTAAACAGCAAAGAACATAAAAACGCCATCATAGGCTGTTAGTTCCATTAATTTTGCCTCTAAATTAACATTATTCAAAGCAAAACTCACACAAGTTTCACACACTGCATGGAAAATAGTAACGCTAGAGCATTTTCTATTGCTAAAAAATATTCTCCTTTCTTTGCAGGGTAGCGTTACGCATACTCTTCACGCACATGAAACTGTGCCTGTGCAGAACGGCGTCACACGGCAAAGCTGCGCCAATACACTCGAAGGATCTGTACGTTAAAAGAAGCGGAGACGACGGAGGCCGAGGAAACCGCTCCTGGTTTCCCCAGGGCGCCCTGCAGGTTCGGTTCCGCAGCCTCCAGGGCCTCCCGGCCAGGCCCCGCCGAGGCCCGAGCCCGCCACCGGCGGCTTTCTGTCCCCAAGCTGCTGCGAGGGCTCTGCCGGCACCTCGGCCTTAAGGCGGCCTTCACCCGAGGGGCTGCCGCTTCCGCCCCGCCCCGGCCGCACCGCTCCCGCCGAGAGAGGGGGTCGGCCGGCAGTGAAACCCCGGGACGCCACCGCCCAGCCCGGGAAGGGGGTGCCGGGGCCGCAAGCCGCGGTGGCTGCCGCCGCTTCGGGCCGACGGCGACGCGCGAGACCCGGCGCGCAGGCGCCCCGCCCCTCCCCCACCAGCCGCGCGGCCTGCGGAGGGGGGGACGGGGGCGAAGGGAGGAGGGACAGAGGCCGGGCCATCCCTCCCCCGCCCCCGGGCGCCGGCACCGGCAGGGGCACCGGGCTGCCTCCCGCCCCCCGGGAGGGAAGGCGGCCGCCACGCCGCCTCCCCTTTCCCGCAAGGGGACCGGTGGGGACAGGACGCGTCGCTGCGGACGTGCCCGAGCCCACAGGGAGCCCACTGACCTGAGGCGGTGCGGTGCCTCCGCGCCGCCATGTTGGCTGGTGTTGACAGCCGCGTCGGGCCTGCGGCCGCCCCGCTCCGCCCCCAAACGGCCGCCCCGCTCTGTGCTCGTCCCCGGCCGCGGCACCTCCCCCTCTGCAGCCGCGGGGCGGCAGCGCGCATGCGCCCGCGGAGCGCCCGGGGACGTCCCCGTGGCGGCGGGTGCCGCCCGCTCGTGCGGCGGGGGGCTCGGTTTCTCTGCGGTCAGCGCCTCAGCGGGGCGCGGCTCGCCCCCGCTGCCCTGGAAGGCTTAAGGCCGCAGGCCCGAGGCGCGCCTTTCCCCCTCAGTCGCTGCGGTGGTGGCGCGGCGAGTTGGCAGCCTGGGGCTTCTTGCCTGCACAGGGGGGGCCTGTGCAGGGACACGTACCCTGGCGATACGTGTAAGGTCCTCAGAAGATCTCAGAATAACTCTTTTCTGTGGATGAGAAGTAAAGGGGTGGCAGATGCCATTGCGGGACAGCGGGCCACGCGTAGCTGCAGCGCACCGCACGCAGCGGGGATGTTTGAAAACGCACATCGTGTTGCCATGGGCATCAAGTGTCCCATAAAAATTAATTACCAGAAAAGACAACAAAATGCAAAGCCCCTCAAAGAACAAAGGTTGAAGCCGATGTGAGCTGTGAGGCATTAAAAAAAAACAACATGAAATTTGGAATCGCTTGACCCCACTTTACCCCCTTCGAGGCAAAGGTGGGTGCTGTTGGCGTTGCCTTGGTGGGCTTAAAGCCAACAATTTTATTTCGCTGCATTTATTTTGTTTTTATTGTGTGCAGTTCTGTACAACCTTTATAGCCATAGTGTAGCGGTAACTGACAGTACAGCTTCAGGAACACTGTGGCAATATGAACATCAAGAAAACAAGAGAGTTCAATTATTATAAATAATAAAAGAAAATGGGAAACCTTTTTTAAAAATGTTTACAGTCTCTCATTTGGACTCCCATGCTGCCAATACACAAGACAGGCAATTATAATGAAAAAAACCCCACTTTTTCCCATGTCATAAAGCTATTTTTATAGAGTGAGACGTATCTCGCAACATATAAACCAAGCATTTAAGATTCTAATTAACCCCTTAATTACCCCAGCTTTAACAGGCATGCAAAAGAAAAAACATATGTTCTACGTGAAGGTGCTTCTTAAGTCAGCTCTGAGATTGAAGTTAGCTTATAAAATCTGAGGTTAGTGTATAAAATAGCGGCTTGCTTATTAACTGATTTTTATTACAAATATTTGCCATCATAATCAGGTGATAGCATGCTAGACAGAACTAGGTAATATATTATTTTCCGTAAGATTTTCAAAACACCTATTTCTGTATGGAACACAAATTCATCTCTTAAGATTTATTTTGACAAAGAACTAACATCTTTGGACTTTTCATGTTTAAGCATAACCTTTTTTTTTTTTGATATTCATTTCCCAATCAGTAACGAAAAGCCTGTTGACTTTTATTGCTAAATTAATTACAATCTTTTTTCTAACATAAGCAGTTTGTTAAAAAAAAAAAGTTTGGCATGTGTTATGCAGTCCTTGTAATTAACAGTGGAAGGCAGCGCACTAAGAAAACTAAAAGCGCTGGTTTCCTGGCTTCCTTCGTGATGCCAAGGCTGCACAAAAGGCAACCCAGCTAACTCATCCGTGGTGCCTCTAGAAAAGGTTCCCATTAGCTAGGTATTTTGGGTCTTCCTGATTGTTGCCCGTCTGGGTTTATAGCTGAGTGTATGCACGCACGATATTGGTCGCTGTAGCAGATGACCTCCTGGCTGGAGAACCAGGAAGGTGCTTCAACCAACGCAGACAGACCTGTTGGCTGCTGGCAGTTTTGCAACTGTTGATGCACTTTGCAAGGCCTACAGCAGTTGGCATGGCTGGCTTTCACCTCTATTTCTGTCTCTTGGGGAGATCCCAGAGGTAATTTTTTTACTACCGTTTCCTCTTCTGGCTGAGTGCATCCCTGTGGAGCTCCTGCAGCCTTTTACTTCTCTTGTTCTGTGTGTAGACGAGACCACAGAAGAAATGATAGAAAGGATTCTCAGGATGGTCGTTACAGCCACCTTGTTTCGTATCATCTAAAGTCAGCGCTTTGAAATTTCTTATCCCATGTCTGAAAGAGACAGTCTTAAGTCTGTGCAAGATTTCCAAGTGAGATGCCAACAAGGTAAGGGAGACGACTAGAAAATTGTGCTTGGATTGTATGAGCCTGACGGCTATTTTTTGACTTTCTGTTGCTCAAATTCTTAATATTTGGTTTCACTATTTTTAACTGATCATGCAGCAGCACTTCTCAGATGACTTTTCTCATGTCTGTACAAACAATTATATTAATTTCCCTTCAGAATGGAGAGATTTATATGATCAATACTTTTTAGAGCTTAATATTAGAAACTGCATTATATTCTACTTGCAGCTTCTCTTTTGCATCAACTTGGAGACTGAAACTAGAAAACGGTGGTGTGCTTGTTGAATGGAGTTTGTCGTAAACACTTAGGTGTGCATTGACAAAAAGCTGGCTACTGAATTTGGTCTGAAGTTTAAGTGTTGTCTTGTGGCTTATCTGTTAGGCTGTGTCTGCCTCTCACATGCAGTTAGCGGTCCAACTGCTACTCCAAACTTAATGCCACTGTCTTGAGGTGCCTCTGATCTTGGGGCTCACTCTCCTCATTAGTACAAATGGCTACATCCGCACCCTTCTCTCAGCCATGCCCTGTGGTGCTGTACTCTCAGGGTACCTGCATGTCTCACCAGTTGCATTGACACGACACGTAGCCCAGGCCAAAAGCCTTTGCAGCATTTTTGGCAAGACCCTCCTTGCACTCATTTTGGATCCCACCTGGGTGTACCACACAACTACCAGGGGCAGCCCTGCCTCCCTTTGCACCCCTCTGGCCAAGTCAGGGCAGTGTGACCAGCTGAAAGGCAGAAGAAGTCTGGGAAAGAGCCAGAGAAAGACCTTTCAGCAGGTTGCAGGACCCTGGTATCTCTCTTCTAGGATCAGGATGCACCCACTTCCTAACACAAGATGTTTCCTGATGGGGCAGCAGTTCTGTAGGGTGCAGCAGGTCTCTGGCAACCACAGCCACGGTGGGTAGCTCAGCCAGGTCCTCAGCTGCTCCTGGGCAGCTGCTGAGCACCCCTGATGGCTGCATGGGGCCTGCGGGCACTGCCTGCGGGATTGGCTTGATGCCAGCATGGAAAACACCAACAGGATTGCTCTCACTTCCTGAAAACTTCACAACCTGTGCAGAGACAAGAAACCTAGTGGTTCCAGAGATCCAGCATATTTTGGAGGGCTTTTGACCAGCCCCGCTGTGATCTTTGGCATAATTGTGTCAGACCTTACTGAGGAGACCACGTGTTACTCAAGCTTGCAGCTGCATAAAAAACCCCAAACCCATTCAAATTGAGTGTGCATAGGTGCCTTCTTCAAGCTATCCACGGGGACAGATTTTGCAAGGAAAGGTAGGCAATTTAAATGCAGGCCGTGTTTTGGCTTCACCCTTAAAGGCTCTTTAGAAACAAAGAGTTTCCCTGTAGTGTGAGAAGGACTGTACAGAAAAATTGCTCTCTTTGCTCTATAAATCCCTTGCTACAAGTTCAGACCATGCATCTACCATCTGACCACATACCTGCAACAAGCAAGTTCACTACCACAGCTTGCAAGAGAACATACATGGCATGCTTACCTTGCAAATAGTAGAAAAACCCACAATAAGCAACCCGAAAAACAGAAAGCAGAGGAGCAGAGGAGAGCCCCCTAACCTTCAAATGCCTGCGTGGCTCCAGTCCTGACAGCTCCTTTTTGCTGCCGAGCAGACTTCCAAGCTGGGACACAGATGCTTGAGTTTTTAACCGTCTTGCATTATTAATTATAAAACCTAAAGACAACACACACCGCAGGCCATCTTTACTAGGCCATATATGTGAATGAAACATTCTCAGCAGAATTAACCTGGTAAATACAGTTTTAATAACCTGGCAATTAACATATTGGAAGGAGTGGATGATTCCTTTCAAAAACCAGACTGGACATGCCGTTATCCAAAGCTCAATAGGCCAGCAAATGGCAGAGAAGTGTCTTCTCAGATAAGGGAAGGGATTTGGGTTCTCAGTCCATCGAGATCCTGGACAAGGGCTGAAGGCAGCAGACTCTGACTCTTGGAAGTTAAGACCCTTCTGCAACAGCTGCCAGATTTGTTTTTGGAGCAGGAGTTATCCCAGCTCTTTCTTGCTTGCCTGGCAGAGAAGGGCCATAATCCAAACTGTGATGCACTAGGAAGATGTTAAAATTAAGATCCTCCTCCCTGTAGTAAGACACACCCTGTAGTAAGAGATACATATCCTTCTGTTTTGTGCCGTCTCCAGGTGAGGCCTTTGATGGCTTGTTTGTGTTGGTTGTCTTCAACCTTCCTTTGTTGCTTTTCTTAACTTTGTAAAATGTTATTTAGCTATGAGAATTTTCTTCTGGTTTGTGATCATCACATGAATTCTGCTTTTCCATTTTGTAGTCCTCTGATCCTATAACAATCTCTTTCATCTGAATTTGTTTATCCTAATGAAATTTCAGTTAGAAGTTCCCACCACAATCCATGTATGAGGAGAGGAGGAAAAGGCGGAGAAAGGGAAGTCTTGTCTAGATTAACTACCAGGAGTTTAAATTGTCCCTTGCTGAAGGATAAAACTGATATGTACAAAAAGAAAAACCTGAAGTTTAGTGTGCTGTAAGAGGTTTTTAAACAGGCAGGAAGCAAAGGCCTCTCCAAAGCAAGATGCACTGGATCCACAGCACCTGCATTATAATTATTGAACAAAAATGATGGTTACTGTCAGGTAAGGCTGCGGCAGGATACGTTCCCATGACCCTAACCTGGAAAAGTGAGGAAATAAAACCAAAAAGTTCAGGGGGAAGACTGATCTTTCCACTTAGTTTTATTTACAACATTGATTATCCATTAATCTTTTGATCTAACCTCTGATCTGTTATAGACTTGGCCTGCAACACAGAGCTTTGACCATGACTTCATGCTATTGTATAAATCCCATCAATGCATTTGGATGGTCCGTGTGCCACGCATGCGGCAAATGCTGAAATCGTGGCGAGAGGGGAGCTAGGTTTCGTGGTAGAGCTTAGGCCTGGTGAAGCTGAGCTCATTATTGCTTTAGGATCTGTCTGGGAGGTAGCTAATACTTAAGCGGTAGGAGCAGACTGCAGAAGGAGATGACTACTGTGACTCATGAAGGTTAATCTTGCGCAGTCAAAATGCTTAATAAAGACTGGAGTGTTGAGCTAAATTTGAGGCTTCTTGTGATTACCTAGGCAAATAGAGGGTGGGGAAGGGAACTGAGAATCTTAAAAAAGCAGAAGTCTTGCAAGGCATTGGAAGGCTGTCTTTAATGTGATAAAGGTCTCAACGAGATGCAGTTCCTGTCATATTCTTGTTAAAAACTATTCTCATGTATATGTGAAGTGACTTCTTTTTTTTTTTAAAGCATTCTGCAAAGTTTGTGTTCTTAATTTTTGTTTTCTTGTAAGTAAAAAAAATAAAAGGTGTTTAACTTTCTGGAGGTAACCTTTCATCTACTGAATATCCATATTATAAAATTTCAGAAAAGGTACTGACTGTAGTACTGTATTATTTCAGAAAAATTGTTTAAACAGCTCTTAGCCCCGATCTTGAATATAGTGATATATTTCATTTTTAAGTTGTCCTTCAGATGCAAATATCCCATTCCCTTGTTACATCTTATAGGTATTCAGGAGTTCCCTACCACTGCAGTTGGACAAGCCAATGCAGAGAGTGAGAACATGGACTGACAGAGGACCTTCTGGCAGTATGCCTCACAAAGAAAATGTAAGGAATTACTTTTTTAGAGAAGCTATGATGATGAATCAATCACACATACCGCTTCCACAGTTAACAGATGTTCCTATTAAGTTTCTGTAGTGTAAGTGCACATAAACAATTAAAAGGAAAATAAAACTCTTCTTCATAGCTTTTTACAAAGCTAACAGTAACAGGATAACAACTGGGCAGGGCAGATACAGAAACAATCCACGCTGAAAAAGTTGAGGGCCTTCCAGAAATACCATCTGAGCGGTGATGAGCCTGTAGAATTTCAGACTTCTCTGTTTGTGAAGCCCTGCACCAAGAAAAGGTTAAAAATCCTAAACTGAAGGGAAATGTGGTAATAATGTTTTTCATTTTTCTGGCAAGAAACGAAAAACAATACAGAACTGTAATGAGTAAACACTAGACAATATACAAAGAGAAAAGATAATTCATGTGAGTCATCACTGCTGGCAAGGAAAAACCTTCAGTCAGATACTGCTCTGCTAGTCATAGGTAACATTCACTGAAACACCTGGCTGCTCTCAGCTCACCTCAAGCCTATGAAGAGTCCTCCTAAAGCTCCTTCAGCACTTCGTATTTTTGGCTGAAATAAAACTAAATAAATTTCCCCCAGATAACTGAAAACATGCACACGGCCAACACAGTCAAACATGAGACTCCCAGAGTACAGGACTGCCTCCAACCCCCCCGTTCCCTGTGGCTGTATCCCCTTCCTAGAGGCAGATCTCAAAATAACATTTCTCTGCCCAAAGGACTAGCTTACTTTAGCAACCCTGAGATTAGATGAACTGAATTTGTTTTTCAAGGGTAATTTTCCATTTTCCTGCAAAGATTGAGGCCCCTGGCAACGGGGGAGACAGACTGACAAATTAGAGGGGCATTCCTTATTGCACTTGTACAGAGTAACTGTACTTTGTCACCACGACTTTTCCTAACTTCAATGACCATGTAAAATAAAATATAAATAATTTCTTTATAAGAAAGATTAAGTCTTGAGAAATTCCCCAGAGGATCAGACTGTCATTTAGTTACCTTTCAAAGCTCAATAATAATAGACTGTATCACAGCATTGTTTCCAGTAGCACTGTTAATTTTTCTAGTTTTTAAATACTCAAATCTTGATCTCTGATAAAATAGTAACACGGTTTGACAAAAATTGAAAACAGACATGCCTCTGATAAAACTGTTCAAAGACAGATGATGTTCACCTTTTCCACTTGATTTTCACTAATACTTGTTTCCACAGAAGTTTTCCACCCACTGTGACTCATCACCACCGATCATCTTCAGCACTTACGGTCTCTCCAAGGACTTGACAACGATTTTTGCAGAGTGAGAGCTACGTCCCCCGTAAAGAAGACCAAGCACTACTATGCAGAGCTTTCAGCGCATGGCAGGACAGAGGCAGTGCCGTCTGCTGAAGCTATTTGAGACAGAATTCTGAGCTAAACATCTGTAGCAGCAGCAATCCTGAGTTTGACTGAACCTGAAAACGGCATGGGTAGGGATTAGCGGAGGAAACCTGGGTTCTCTTGCTGTTGTTAACTCACTGCATTGACAACGAGCAAGACGCTCTGGCTCTATCTACAGAAGGTTTGGTTGCCATAAATTTCCTGGCGTTGATACCATCTGCCCGGTCCTACAGGCTGCAGCAACAGTGAGAGCGTGGCAGCAAGGACTCCAGTTCAGCCATCAGCGTTTTAACGCTGTTCTCATTCAGTCTCGTCTAGAGTTACTTGGAGGAGGATGACAAGTGTGAGAGATTTGCTTCATCCACTTTCCAACTGGAATCGCACCTAGCATGCAGAGTTTTCTAGTCTGTTCTTCTATTCACAAAACACATACTCACCTGGAAGAGGGCAAGCAAGAACAACAGACCTGTGTGCAGGCAGGATCGCTTCTTGGAGGAATTGGCTTATGTTACTTTTAAAAATTCTGTTTCATACTGGGGGCTCTCTCTGGATGTTTGTCAGATGGCAAACCCCATTTTGAATGTGGAGCTTGCTTACTCCCTTTTTCTTGTACACCAGGGTCTGGCTGCCATTTTCACAAGGAGTTGCATGGAAGCTGTGCTGGCCGCTGCTGGCAGCCATGCTGTTTCTCAGTGCTGAGCTTGAGAAAGCCATATGTGTGCTGCACAGACATTGGTCATACAGGAGGACTGATCTGTACGTCGCCTGGCAGAGGAAGAAGTTATGGAGAAGCAGCTGTTGGGCACCATTTCCAGAATATGCATAAAAAGATGCGGTAAGCAGAGAGACAGAGGTAATGTTCCAAAGAAGGAAGGTCCTTCCAGGCTCCAGAAAAACCTGACTAACACCTAAAAGGTGCTCAAAAGAGGTGAGAAAATAGAAGCTAGGAAAAGGTATAGGCCTTCTGCATGTGTGTGTGCATGTACATTTTTCTGTATGTTATGTGAGGTAAGATTAGGAATGACCTATGGTTCGAAACCTTTCTGTGTCCATTTACCTCAACTTCCGCATTTCTAAAGACGTGCATGCTTTCAGGACTGCCCCAAGGCCAGGCTCCTGGAAAGCGTGGATGCTGATGTTGCCAGGGTATTTTGTGTTAGCATTAAGCTCCAGAGGCCTAGATAGGTGTGCTTTGGGATGCCGCTTCTCTGAAGTGATACTAACTTGTCAGCATGCTACGCCAAGCTGGCTGGAGCCACAGAAAGGTGACAGGGGTCTGTCAATCTCAAAATAGTTAACACCCATGTAGTCACCATGCAGCAGTGTCCACCAGAGGGAACTACAGCAGGGATGCACGTCACCCACCAGCTCTTGTTCAGCTGGGACCTCACCCTGGAGTTACCAGGAAGGTGGTGAAACCAGGGAGGATGTTCTGATAATGATCGCTAGTGTAGACATACTTTATCTCATTCTTGCTTACTCATTATGTATCACTGAAGTTAAGAAGTAAACTAGTGAGCGGATCGTAAGGCTGGGCATCAGCAGCTCAGCATTTCTGAAATACAACTTTGCAGCATATTATCTATAAACCTTGCTTTACAGTGTTTGGTGGTATTTATGATTTTGCTTATTTGTATTTTGCATATTTTATGTGTATTGTATATCCTACAGGCAGTTCCTGAATTCAGTTAGGATTTTTTTTTCCCCTGATTGATCAGGACCAGTAAGTAATCTTCAGAAAATTTGTTTGTTCTGTTTGTTCCTGTCTTCTTCCTAAATGTGTTTGATGAGTGGGTGATTTGTTTGTGCTGTTGTTACAAAAAACATATGTTGATGTGGTCTTACGGAGGAGTGTTTTTATTATTTTAAGAGTTCAACTAAGGATGTTTCCAAAGGAGTCATAATTGCTCTTCTAAGTACAAAGGCTGAACAATGACTGGCTTACAAATAATGCCAAAAATCTGTTCAGCTCAAATTAATTATTTCAAAGACTAAAATCTGTTTCTCAGAAATGTCTTCCTTCCACAGTCTGAACTGTTTAACATACTGGGAAAGTTATGTTTATGCAAGTTCTCTATGGATTTATAGTCCGAGTGCCTGGAACAAGCGGAAGTATCCACTTTTTCACGTGTACATCAATGTATGCAGAAACCTTAAGGCCGCTCCTGTCTTCACATGAAACGCATTGTGCCACAGTATAATGGAAGATGGATCCCACAAGGACTTTTGAACACAGGTAGGCTTCCTGGGTGAACGGGCCGAGGAAAGCATTGCTGCTCAGATGGCTGAATCACCTAGGGGGGCGTGCAGGAACCAGATCAGTGCTGAGTTTTGTGTAGGATACTTGTGACCTCCATGAGTAAGGAAACCAGCACAAATTTGAAGCAGACAAGGATTTTCATTTGTGGGCCATTCGGCTCCTATCCGCTAGGAGTGTAGGACCAAACTCCTGGCTGCCAACCCAGTGAAAGACCTACTTTACAACATTTGGTGAAAAAGGTTGGCTGTAAGTCAACATCTAGTGCTTTCTCTCTCCTGAGATAAGCTGAGTGTAAGACCCCATGGCGGCTACCAGTGCTGGGGGGGGTTGATTGTCTTTTCCATGGCCGTGGTTAAAACTGGAGGGAATTTCCTGTCGGGGGGGGCTGGCAGCTGTACTGATGCCGGCTGGTCAGTATTCCTGGAAATACCTTGTGAGGCTGCTTGGCATCGCAGGTGAGGAAGAGACAACTGCTGAAGACTAGGCTTTGACATAGACGGTATCAATTTACTGCATAAATATGAGTGACCTGTTGACACCGGTGGGACTACAGGCAATGTAAGGAACATGCAATGAGTGCAATGGTGGTAAAAATGGTCCCTAAACTGGCTGGTCTCTAAGGGACTGACTACTACACTAGCAAAAGGAGAATTGCTGGAAGTGCCTCAGTGCTCAATAAAAGCTGCTAAGGAGGGAACTGTATGGGAGAGATTCAACTATATATTTTATATATAAAATATTAGATAGGGACTATTATTCAGTGCTGCAGAAGTGAAGCAAATGAAAAGAGGAAAATAGTTGTGCAGCTGGCCAAGACCTTGAAAAGGACAGACTTTTTGGAATAATTTTCAGAAAAACAATCTCAAACCTCCCTGCTGCAAAGCCTCCTACACAGCCCTCGCAGAGAGCCTTTTAGTGGAGAACTTTAAACAAAGGAGTGCAATAGCATGGCAACATTTTTGTGAGCAGCAATATGGCAAATAAATGCTACACATTTATAGGTGCGTGTCAGCCAAAATTAGTTACTGATGAAGCTGCTTTCTTGTGGGTTGCAATAAGAAATGAACAGGGGGGAAAAAGTAGAAAATACTAATTCTGCAGTGAGAGACAACATGTCATACTAAGTGTCATACTAATGCACTTTGAAAACACATGCATATATATAATTTAAATGTTGCATAAACCATGTGTATATTATATAAATGCCAATAGGTTATCAAAATTACCTGACATAAATGTATATGAATTTCTGTTTTGTGCGTGTCTGTGTATGTAAAAATATACATAATGTAAAATCAGTATTATTAGATTATTGGTGAAATAAACTGTTTATTTTATCCATAATCCAGCAAGATGATAGAGGAAGTTACCCCGGTGGTCAAAGTCACAGCCTTGGATTTAGGTGTTACTTTGTCTTAGACCTCCTACATCATGTGAGGTGGGGGTCTCTGTGCCTTAGCTGCAACATATCTCACAAAGAATTTAAGAGGATAAATCATTTAAAGAATTAAGAACTCAAATCCATAGTGGTCAGGGCTAGATGAACAAAATAATAATGGGTAATTTTTTCTGAAGGATTCCTGCTCTACATTTCCTGGCCTGCAGAAATATCTTTTGCTGATCATCGACTTTTGGGATATCATATGATCGTAGCATGGGGTTTGAAAGGTAGTGTGAGTGAAGAACTCTGTCATGGTTGTTGACTGAGGAATGGGAAGCTGTATTGCCGGTTTTGCACTGGTTTCAATCCAGGTTCATTATGGTAAAGTGCAACAGACTTAAAAAATGAGTCAGGCCGTGTCAGGATATTCTCACACCGCCACTGCAGGGCACTGCAGATGTCTAACTGGAAACCTCTGTCCCCAAAGTCCAAGGAAAGTCTCCAAAGGACAAAAGCTGCAGAAGCCAGCCTACACGGTGCCTGCCCCCCTGGAGCAGCCACTTGCTCCCCGCCCTTCGCTGGAGCTTCCCGGCCCTTCCTTGTGCCGGCGCTGCAGCTTGTGTTGCTATTGCAGAAGGGATTGGAGCTGAAAGCCATTCTGCCCCAAAAAGGGATGTAGCACAGAGAAACATCAAGAAAAGACACAGCAGTTTTTCTTTTCACCAGGTGTACCTTGCAGCCCTTCCTTGCTTGGCTTGGTACAGTACACTTACTTACACTGCCAGCTCCAGTTGCCCAAAAGACTGGAAGTGACTATAATGTTGTTCATGTTTGTTAATCAAACCAAAGAACAGAAACCTCTCCCTTAGTTGGCTGTGTCACAGCAAAAAGACACGCAACTTAAAAAAAAAAAATCAATGCTGAGCTTGTTGCAGGATATTTTCTTGTTGGATATTCCCACTGTTTCCTTTTGGGTTATACTAGCCAGAACAGCCAACTGGAGACACTGCTGAGCATTGTTAGGCTAATGCAGTGGATCACTCCTTTATGAAAATGAAGTTGTGTTTGCTGTAGACTATGTTTCTAGCATGATCAGCAGGAAAATGGGTATTGTAGCAACTTTGACATAACACTATCCCTATGTCTGCTATGCAGCGCTGCGTGCCTATTATCGGTGGAAGCCAGAAGGACAGACAAGATGGTGGCCTCCCCAAAGCTGAACTGCAGCTAAACCCGAGGGCAAATTTCTGGTTTAGCTCTTAAGACAGAAACCCACCCACGAGTTTTCTTTGGGAAGAACAAGAATTCAAATGTTGGTTTGGCCTGAAAATTGTTCTGCCTACCCTGAAGGCAAAGGGAAGGTGATGCTGCAAAGCCACAAGAAGAAAGTATTTTCATTCAGAAATAATTTCCCTGATTTAAAATGTTAATTTTTATCTAACATTTTCCTTACTCCAAAACCACATTGGGTTTCAGTTACATTTCCTTTAAAACCAGAAAGTGATGATACTGAAATGCAATAAAATGAACTAAAAATACATTTTTTTTTCCTCTTTGTGCCTTTCCCTGCCTCCCCAAATGTCAGAGGAGCAAAACTGGATGCTACCGTTACATGAATTTGGGGGCAGGAGCAAATGGTGCAAGATGCCATCAGGCAATCAGTATATTTAGCACAGAAGGGGTATTTCAGAAGAACTCCTTAGCTAGAGCTGCATGCAGATGGGTTGAGGCTCTGGTGGAATAGCTGGCAGGTGCTTCTGTCTTTAACTCGAACAAGGCACAGCTAACACCCTCTAACTGCGCTCGCTCTGTGCAGTTACATACCTTGCACCAGATGGATTAAAAAAAACCCCTGACACACTCAGGGTAACAAAGGGTAAGGAAAATGCGTACGTGTAGTCAGTGGCGGGGAGAAAGCAGCAGCTGTGCAGGGCTCCTTGGGTGAAGGCAGGGCTGGGACCTGCCAAGAGACTAAACGATGGTTTCACAACCTATTTGTCATGAAGGATAATTCTGAGGTAATCCATGTCAGAGATGCTGCCTTTGTGCCACTAGCAAGAAGATAATGTCCCTCTGTCCCTGTAGTGTCTGTTTTGAAGGGAAGGACAGAAAAGCAAGTTTCTCTTCATCTCAGGAACAGAATAAATGCCGTTATCCTACACAGAGGCAGAAGTGTACGTAAGGCTCAAAAGATCTGATGGTATTCTGATGCTAAATGTTCTTACAGCGTGCACTGTCGCTTTCCCATGCGCAACGCAGGTAGGAAATGCTGCCAGATCGTCCTGTTAGCGTTTGCCCATTCTTTGCAAAGTTTTACATGGCTATAGATTATGCAGAACAGAGATGATACAGGCCTGCTCCTAGCAGGATCCATTCATTGCCCTGTAATGGATTTTTATTAGTTTATAATGAAATGCGAGGAACTAATCACAGCTCAATTACACTTAAAAATACATTGCTGTATTTTAACATGCGCATGCATGTTCGTCTGTTTTTAATTACCCAGCAAATGCAAAGTTAGGATAATAAGATCAAAGAATTCAGATTTGTCCCTCAATGAACAACCTCGCTGCCCAGCCACTCAAAGCCAGGCTGGGAATGAGCATAAAGAAGCAGGGAACAGGGGACTTCCCCAGTTGGCAAGCAGGAGGACTGGCAAATCCAAAAGGCCAGAAAGCCTGATGAAAAACTGATCCCCATTCTCCCTCCCTGCTTTTTACTCCCACCTCTCCCTTTCGCAGCCTGAAACTCACTGTGCCTGCCTTGGCCACACCGTCATACTTTTGGCATGGGGGAGATGATCCCGTGCTTCATCCTCGGCAGCTGAAGAGTGCTGCTTCGTCCTCAGGCACCTCTCTGTCCTCTCCGCTGGCTCAGATTTATCCCAGGGCTCCCCTCCTTCTTTTAATCTGGATCAGTAATACTGGCTAGCCCAGTTTACTTTTGGCCTTGCCTACTGGGAATGTCAAATAAGGATAAAATTAAGCTGTGGGTAGACAAAACATAAGGATGTTTCTACAGTGAAGTGTGATACATATTAAAATCAACTCATTCATTAGCACTCACATTGTGAACTTATTAAACTGCTCTTAGTTAACAGAGTTCCTAGTTTAATGTCTAGTGCTGCAAACAGCTGCTTTCTGTTTACAAAATAAATGGCATCTTCCACAGAATAGAGAAAAAAATGAGAGATTAATTTTTCTTTCTTTCCAAGAAAGTCCATAAAAAAGCCCTTTGGTACCTTCCACATACAGCAGCAACACAGTCTGCTCTGCGTAACTGTGTTCGCTAAAGGGCAGTCTTGTACAAACACTGTTTAACAGACAGTATCATGCCTTTTCACTTCTGCATATTAATTTATGCTGACATCAAAAGAATTTGAACAGTATTTAGTAAAAACTCTTTAAACTCTTAACTGAGATTCCCGTGCCGTGCTGAGGTCTGTATCTAGCACTAGACTGCGATGAAAGTGGCTCAAGCAAGAACATTACTGAAATAAGGAGTGTAAGCACATCACTGAACTTCAGAGAGAAACCAAGGGCCACCATTTCACACTTGGGATCATGTGGACATAGGTAAAACATGTAACCAGTTTCCACGCAGGGGACTGCTCAAAGCAGGTGGCAGAAGCGAGCACAGTTTGAACAGACTGCTGGTTGATTGTCGTAGCTACGTAAATAAAGGTTTGTCGTGGAGCAACCGAAGGGTGTGAACATTTGATCTCAGAAGGTACCTCCAGCAGCCCAAGGTGGATCTTAAGTCCTCTCTTCTCTCATTGACCATTTGAGATATTCAGAGCACCTGGGGAAAGACACCCCCAAACACACACAGAGACCACACGCATGCCTGTGAGGTCTTCTCTGGCCCTTTTCTCCAACACAAATGATGTTCTGTCTCCCGGAACTCTCTTTTACCGACAAGTCCCAAGACCCACTTTTTGAGGGGCCGGCCTTTAGGATTGCCTCCCCTGTGAGTGGCCCTCCCTTCTCGGTCTAGCAGCCTGGTACGCCTCTTCCCCCTGCGATGGGCGATACAGATTCACTCCTACTCCCCCTCCTCACTCCTGGATTCACACAGCTCCCCAGGGCATGGGCCTGCATGCCCGCCTACCTTCGGCAGAGGCTCTCCTGGCCGGCTCCCACCGTTACTCAGCTATCCTTCCCATCCCCTTCCCTTCCCGTTACTGGTTTTAAATACAGACCTATGTACCAATAAAGGGGGGCGCTGAAAACAAATTGCTTCTAATTTACACTGAACAAACTTTATGTAAAGAAATACTCTGCATGCCCCCCCAGCAGGCTACTGGATGGAGGACGGCCCGGTCGGGCGCAGTGCTCTTTCACAGTGGTCACCTGTGAGCGCGGCTGCATGGAGCTGGTTGGGAAATAAAGCGCAAGACCCTGCTGCCGGCCGCTTCCTCCCATCAGGCCAAAACACCTCCTGGCCTGGTTTTGAACCAACATTTAGAGCTCCTCAGCTGTAAAGAGAAACATGATGAATTTGTTAAAAAAAGCAGTAAAATTAAAAAGATAGATTGCTTCTGCTCTTCAGGTGAAAAAAATTAAACCAGGCAGCAAAGTACAGTAGAGGAGCAAGAGAGGGGATGTTGCGGGAGCGTGATGTGATCCAGGGAGGCAGGTGCATTCCAGAGCTTCAGCTGGGCACCCCTGAAAAAAAGGTGCGGTGCTGGAAGGCGACTCGTCCACAATGCGAACTGGCACTGCCTACGTCAGCAGAGAGGCAAAAAGCTGTCAAGAATCCCTGCGTTGAGCTGGAAGATTTCTGCAGTTCATTATTATAAAAGATACGTTGTTGTTTTTCTAAATATAGAAAAACATATCACAGAAATTACTACAAAGCACTCTTGGTTACTTGGGTATAAATAAGGGCAAATTATGTTCCACTTTTTATTGCAAATGCTATTTACTGCGTCATAGCCCACACTAATTTTCATAGTTACACAATACGTTACTGTTAGATCGAGTCAATAGGACTTTGGAAGTGTAAATGAGGGAAGATCTCAATCACAGTGACAAATTAAATTACCATGGGCAATTATTGTGAAATCAGAAAAAGCATATTTATACCACACACAAAATGGAGCTAGTCCATCTTTTATGCTGATAGTCAAAGAAAGAAAGTGCAAACAGATCCTTCAGAAGACAGGGGTAATAATTACTGATTACACTGTAGTTAGGCCGTTTATGTCTGAAGTATTAAGTACAATTCTACGTGGTCTTGAGCCGTGTTTTATAGCAGCTTTTGATTGATGTCGCTACTGTAAAACATCATGGTTTCTAAGTTACCAAACACTACATTTTTTTTTAATGCTAACTTCCATTTATTTTTATTTGGAGAAGAAACATTTTTTTCAGCACTGTGGGCATTATATCAATTTCTTTCACAGTGATCCTAGAGTAACCCCTACACTAACGGCATCTGAATTAAGAACAACAGAGCAAAAGATTTTTCACTCACAACCTCCCAGCAGACAAGCAGATCAATAATCCAGAATTATTTGGCTCTTTCATAATTCCCCGTATAAAGTAACTACTTTATGCTTGATGTAAGAATAAGATGACTAATCCTGGGTGTTGTGGAAAGCAACTGTTTGCTAAAGCCATCTTCAGCTTACTGCAAATGAAAATGTCATCTGTAAAGGTCTGTGATTTTTTAGGACAATTCATCACAGTGATTAGGCATCTCCTGAAGCAAGATGTTATCGACTCCTGGTTTGGAAGAGTTAATTCACTCTGCTGCAAACTGATGTGAAATGGAGGAAGGGAAAGGAAGTTTTAGCTTTGATATGAAAAATGAGCAGAATGAAACTGACGGAGACATCAAAAGGGAGCTTTTTATAGAAAACACGCTATAAAGCTGAAATTCTGTTCCGGTCTCCCTATTCACTCCCAGCACTCCGGTCAGCCGAAATACTAACCGATGACCGGTTCCGTGTGCTTTTGGTCCCTTCTTACAACAGGGTAACCTCCAACCCAGCCACCCACCTCCGCAGCACCAAAACAATGCAAAATGTTACTATTGACCCCTGTTATTTGCTTTCCTTCCAGCAAATCCTCAACACACGTATTTATACAAAGGTATAGCTGTATCTCATGGACCCTGAATTCATAAACAGAATGCAGTTCTGACTGGGGCAATGCCTAATTAAAAGTGCTGCCGCTTCTTTCCATAGGCAAAGGGGTTAGCTCCAGAATTTTTTTTCCAGCAGATGTGGATTTCCAGAGATTGAAAATCTTGTAGTCAGTCTCTCCATATGTACAGCCTTTAAACTGAACTGAAATAGATGGCAGAACTGAAAAGTAAGACTGACACAGTAAATCACAATGATTTATGAGCGTTTAGGAACATGGGAAAATTTACTTTTTCCCATTTATTTAAAAAGAAATAAATTACTTATTTCTAGTCTTCATTCTCATGCAGCACAGAATTGCCAAATTGAAGTCATTGGATTTTACCAATTATAGGGTCAAATTCTGGCATCCCTTGCATGCATGTACATGCAGTTTCAATTTTCTGGATGCAGTACAGATTTTAGATATTAAAAACCTATTTTATTAGGCATCCTAATACATACAACCGATACAGCATTAATCACTGATTTTCCCGTGTCTTTTGCTATCTAGTTTTAAATGTTCAAAGCAATGATTTATGCTGCCATGTAGACATCATTAACTAAATGTTTGCTAATAATTAGCCTGAATCTCATATTTTTAAATTTCATCTATTTTCTTTTATTTAATGAGTTGCACTCTAGTTCCCTTCTTGCTGCTGTAGGGCTTCCTCAGCTTATGTACTTCAATTGTTTATCAATCCTGAATATTTAAACCTGTTTTAGAGGAACACACAAGCATCTGGCAAATTTTGGGAATGGGATAACCAGGAAGCACAATAAACATGGTCAATATTCCCTTTTTTGCTGGCAATTTTAGTCTCTGAAACTGTAAACATGTAACATTAAACCTCAGGATCTAAACCTTAGGGAGTTTACTAACCCCACTCCACTCTCCACTCCTCGAGAGATTGTTAATTAGGATGATCAGTAACAGTTTCATCTCTTTGGGATATTTTTTACATCTTGCTGTTTAAATCATAACTTCTAATCTCCCTGTCAGTTTTCTGTTCTCTTGTAAAACCCCTAGTTATTTTTCTCCTATCGAGATGAAACTGAAATCAGTATTTCAAATGTGATTGCAAAGGCCTCGCGAAAATAAGGCAATATGCATTGGTCTCTTAGGTCGTACCTCTGCTATTCAGAATTGCATCGGTCTTCTGCTGTACATCCTTGCCCGATGCCACTTCTTGGTTTCATGCAGCATTTCTGCCATCCCGGTTTGTCCCTCCCCTGGAATGGCGCTGTTCTTGATCGCATTGCCTCGGCAGCACTGAGTTGCGCTTGGGCCAAGAGTTCTGTCATTTGCTGTTTTCAGTCCTGCCTTTGCATTATTGCATTCCCCTCTGGTGTTTGCATGTCGGACTTCATGCCAACCGATAATAATCAACTTCCTTCCCTTTTCCCTGAATGACTTATCAAGATACCAAATAGGACATAACAGCGCTTCGTGTCTCCCAGTGTTCCTTCCAGGCTGAGACATTTATCCTCATCCTTGGTTTAGGAAGGTGCTTGCATTCTATGTAACCTTTACTTAATCCACGTAAAACTGAATGACACATTGTCAAACGTTCCACTGAAGTCCCGGTTACATTTTACTTGCCACATTCGCTTCACTGACTAATCCAGTGTTTCTCTAACTCAGCAGTCATGTAACTGGATAGGTTTACTGGGTTTTTCAAGTTTTTTTTTCTTCTTCTGAAAGAATTACAAAACTAGCTATGCAAAGGACGCATGACTGGGAATACAAAATTGTATGCAAAACTATTTATTGATTAAACAAGTGAGTCTGAACTATAAAACATCCACAGAAAGACACCAGGAAGATAGGCAGACTTAAAAAAGCAGCGAAAGATTTCAATCGCAAAAACCCCCTTAAGACAGAAACATAATTTGGGGTTCCTGATGTCTACTGTAAAGAGAAAACACCAAAGAGTGTGTTGTACAATAAGAAAACAATAAAGATTTTATTAAAATTCTTGAAATAAGTAAGTTTCAGGAAGATCAGAATCTGGAGTCTGGCCTTCACCCTACAAAGTCTGTTTTTTATCACTTAGTTGAAAAAGCAGAAAGAACTTACTCTGTTTTAATTAAATAAGATATAGGCATTTGGAACCTTTATTAGTTTATGTTTGCCTGAAAGTAACAGAGGGATTTTGAAACCTATGAAAGCAAATTAAGGATATAAGGTTCAGGTATTTCCATGATTACTTTGACTTATGGGAATATCTGGGGAATTAACCCAGCTTTTTCTCCCTCTGGTCATCACACTAGAAAACTACTTATCTTTTGCACAGTTCATTAATGATATTTTTCTTATTTGGTATTTCTTGATTTCACAAAAATGGATGTGGTGCAAAAAATAACAAGACACATAAACATAAATGAGAGACTATTTTACTAGATGCACTTGCAAAAGAACAACAAGAAATAATTTTATAGAGGATCCTATGAATGTTTAATATATTTGCAGGCTTGACAACAAACAAAAAATGGATAAAATGTTAAAAGAATCTACATCATTGACTAAGTAACAATAAAAATGCTTGGGGTTTTTAAATTACTTTTATGCACTGTACTTTATGATGTACTAATGTTAGGCCTGTTGATGATCCTCAACCCTGCTTGAAAGCTTCTGCGCTGCAATGCTTATTTAAATAGCCATTCAGTCAGATAACAACTACTTTTAGTTAATTCTATTTTTCTTCCTATATCCTGCTCAACCTTTTGTGGTTTAGGCATGATTTTCTTTAGCCTTTTCCAGCTGCACTTACTTTGGAAAGATGTAATAATATGCCTTTACATCTTCTCCACAAGACTTGGCCTATTTGTTTTGTTTTTCACGAAACAAAATACCTTAGCAGTAGTGCATTTTGTGTTCTCAGTTTTTATCACATTGAATTTAAGTATCTCACAGATGTTGATTCACAGCTTGGAATCTGCACTGTGTGAACAATGGCTGACACCGTTTGCCCTCACAATTATCACAACATGAATCATTTTTTTCTTTCCTGTGATATTTTCAGGTGGATCAGCAAGCTGATCTTGCTTATTTTGCACAGCCACGTGATCACTAGGCCTGCACGAAAGATGCAAGCAGAAATATGGCCATCAGTGGAAGCAAGAACACGACTTCCCCTTTTGGCAACAGTTTGAGATCAGCTTCAGCAGGCAGCAGTGTTCTCCCCCTGGCCGCTGACAGTTGATTCCTGATCCCACTGAAGTTAGTGGAAAACGTTTCACTGATTTCAGTACAACCAGAATTTGTCTCTGATCAAAGCACAATTAATTTGGGGGGAAAAAAAATCCAAATAGCTTAAAGATAAATGCACAAAACACCACATCATTTTGACATATCACTCTGATGCCAAGACAGGTCACTAATAAAATATTTAACCTTTCCATACAACTATTTGGAAAAAACAACAGTACTGTGTGAATATGGAAAGTTCCACTAGCTGAACTGTGATACAGCAATGCAACCACGATTTATAAATTTGTTTTCATTGTGGGGGAACAGGATACTTCCAAATAACTGGTATTTGTACATTGCATTACATGTCATCATGTCACAAATGCGCAGTCCCCAAATATTTTTGTTTACATGCTGCCACATGGAGAAGCCAACTGGCATGTTGTTTAGAGACTAATTTCTGACATGTGCTTTGTATACAGAAAGAACTGATTTATGAAATGTGAGATAGAAACTTGTCATTTTTTTTCAATATATACAAAAATAACTGCCTGCACATAAATCATGACTACATCCACAATATATTTCAAAAAGCTTAAACTGCTTATTTTTAAAATTGGCTATGATTTTGCAAAAAAAAAATATACTTTTTTAGTTGAAATTGGCTCAAATATAATTTATACAAGACATTTTAATATGCTGGATGCTTTATTGACAAAAAAGGGCTGATCATCTAAGTCAGATGCAGTAAGACTGTGAGTGAAATACAACAGTGAGGAGACAGGGAGGAAGGCTAAAGGCTACAGCCCTTCAGTCTCGTAACTCAGATACCATATGCACATCTTGTCAACTTGGATGAAGTATTTTAAAACATATTAGGTATGGGCTAATACAGTGGCTAAAGTTTGCGTAACTTGTCCTCAATTGACCTGGGGGGGGCGGCTATGCTGATTGGTAGAGATTATATTTAAAAAAGACAAAACTACTGCTATTCCATATGGAATAACTGTAAACCCTTTAAATAGGATATTTTTTCAAGTTAAAAGTTTCCATGAAAAAGTATCAAAACTTTTTTTCATTTTCTCCTTGGTTTTGCTTTTCTTCTACCCTCTCCTTTCCTCCTTTCACCCTCAGCCTTCTCTTTCTCTCTCTTCTGTTTTGCCTCAGAAAAAGAAGTAGCAATACAGAAGAACAAATGAGGAGAATAAATAAAGATGAATACAGCAACAGCTTTTCATTTTTTAGTTTCACTGAAGATAAATGAAAATAATAAAACAAGGAAGTTCCACAATAATTTGTTAGGTTGTCCTACCACTAAAAATGACAAGAGAATAAAAGGTTGATGTAGATGTGGTAAGATGTAACAATCTAAGATCATGTCTTACACATTTTATTTTGAAATTTCTAACAAGTGACTCAGAAAACATGAAGCTCAGAGAAAATTTCATCAACTGAATCTAACGGCTTAGCCTATCTGAAAAGGGAAAACATCTCCTGCATCAGGAAAAGCACTGAAAAAAGACTCTGGAAGAAGCAGCTTCGTGGAGAACTGCTAGTGGCATTAACGCCCATGGGAAAGGTTAAGTTCCAATGAGACTTGGCTGACTAATTAGACAGTGGCAGAGTTAAGAGAATTTGAACGCTGAGATTGCTTATTTTACAAACATCTTTCTTTAAGTGCTGAATAATCTTTAAAGTTGCCAATCTTCTTGTATGACCTGGTCTTGCTTATTCTTGCCGAACCATGGCTTTTATTGTCATCCTTGCCAACCACAGCAATAACTTGGGTGACAAATTTAGTAATTGCTAATTACATAAAATGCATGAAAAAAACTTACTTTCTTTCCAAGAAGCCACAATTATTACTTAAATTTTATGTGTAAATCAGTATGGGGCACAAATTATGCCAGATTAAAAGCAGACGCACTAGTTAGCCTCAGAGTGATGCCATCTAACAGCAATATGCAAGCTGACAAAACCTGGGCTTTAGTCCTCTGAGCACTTTGGAAATGATTACTACTGTCATTACACATAATGCTCTACAGAAACAAGACTCCTTTTTAACAGACAAAGAAAAATGAAAAATGTCAGTGAAGCAAAATTGGGAAATGTAAACCCAACAGCTGTGAAAGCCCTACAGAGCAGTCATTGCATCACGCCAGGAAACACCTCTGCCCAAAGACAGCGCCATTTTTCCAGGCATAGCAAAACAGTGCTAAGAACGTCTCTAGCTTTTAAAAATTATTCCAAGTAAAGCAGTTGATGTATGACCCCTCGTGCCCCACAAGCCTCTTCTGTCAGGAGTACGATCCCAAGCACTCTTTCCCTTTTCTCTATGCATTACATCCTTCAGCATGAGGTTCCTAATGCTTCCTAAATGTATGTGAACATACTGCTGCCTGCAGGTACATACTCTTCGTTGATGATTCCTGGCAAGCAGTTCTTTTTCTGTGTTTTTGTCACAATGTTCTGAAGCCAACGACTTCCCCTGCAAAAATGCTAAGTAACTTTAACTTTTCTAGCATCCAGTTGGGTATTTCACTGAAGTAAATGTATTATTTTCCCAATAAATTACTCTGGAAGTTATAATTTCTCTCCCTGAATGAGATAACTGTTACTGACAGATTATCTGACAGCCTAGATGTCAAAATATTTTTCTTCAGTGTGTATTTGCAAATGTTAGAACTGACTGTCAGGATTCTGAGCTTGGATGAAGTTTGCTTGATTTTGAACTGATTTTTAAATATTATATTCAGTTGCTTTGTTATTGGAGAATAAATTGAAATAGAGTGGGGTCAAAAACCCACATGAAAAATGCAAAGACATTATCTGCCTTTTACTGGACCAAAACACTTTTCATTAAAAACTGATATTACCTACAGATAGCACTTAAGAACAGTGGATAGTAGACAGGTCAAGTGGCAATGAAGCGTCTGTTCTGGAGAGATTACACAATTTCTCCCTCTGCTTAGAGAAATGGCAGGACATACTTTGCATCAATTTTACAATGTGACAAGGAGGAAGCCCAGAAAAACATACTTGTGCAGCACACACATTTCCCCCAAAGAGAGTGATATATTTGAGTTAGAAATCCAAAGGCTGAGTGGAGAACAAGAACTGTGCAGTGGTTTCCATTAGAAGGCAATGGAGGAAGGCCAAGAAAGGACAGAAGAGCAAGCGCCAACTGAGAGCATGGGAATAGGTTCAGTGGAAAAGTTGTTTTTAAAATACTGATGTCTTTGTGTAAAAGTAAACAATGATAACTTTAGGCATCAGTCTGGGACACAGGCTAGCTAATTACCTCTATTCCTCCCCCACTTCTCGTATGTACAGGAAAGAAAGACTCCCCCAATAAGCAGCTGGAGGACTATTCCATCTGGATTTTGTTTAACTGTAAAAAGAGTTGCTGTTGTTTTGTTTAAGGATTGTGCCCCCAACTATCAGGCCACTATCACATGCAAAATCATATGAATGCAAAGGATGGTGTTGACAGAAAGACTGCGAGAAACTCCTTGTGTGGTGCCTGCCCTTCTTCTCCCTACATTACACATTACAGGTAATTTCCCTCTTTTCCTTGGGAATTTGAGACTATGCTATGTCAGCAGTACCCAAACTTGCCGCTATGGCAAAATTCGTGGCTCAACTTTGTGCTGCAATGACTTCCCTGATACATTCAGAAGTTTGCCTGCACATCTGCAGCAGCTTTGACTGGATCAGAATTTTGAACGTATGTCGTGTAGCATGATGAGGAAAATGAGGGAAGGCAACAGTCAGAGCAGGCTGCTATTGCAAGAACTATTTGTGCATATGAGTGATTCCCCGGCTGTATCTCAGAAGACAGGGTGGCTGGGAGTAGGCCAGATGAATTGGTCTGGTAGGTCTCAATCTCCTCCTGAGGAGAGGGTAATAGATTTTCCTGAGAAGAAGTCATGAAGAGATATAACAGGAAGCCTTTAATGATCTGCTTAAGAGATAAGACAAAACATTGCTGGGTATCTCTTTACAACTAAATATCTTTTGTAATTGTTGGACTCTGTCCTAATTAGCTTTGATATATCAGAGGACTGCTTTGTGAGCTGTTTGCTTAAAACATGTTGTTCTGTTCTACTTCCTTTCAGATGTTCTATGGATAACATTATTAGGCTTACCTTTTTGTTCATTCACTATACTATTTCTGTGCTAGCAGAACATACACACACGCTCTTACTTTGATTCAACCTCTGACTAAATTGTCCAACTTTAAAAATGAGATTTATCTCATTCTATTTTAGCACTCATGCACCCACTCATTGCCTGAAGTTGTGTCTGGTTCACTAAAGCATGGGTATATTTGAATCTGCACCTCTCTTTTTTTTTTAACACTTTTCAAGTGTCCAGTATTTTACTGTAAGTTCTCCAACTAATTCTATTAATTAACAAATAATAAATAAACAAATTAACTAACTAATACTATTGTAATCTTTTCAGATTCCATATCCTCGATAGGAAGTCCAAACTACTGATCCTATTTTCGTCTTGAACCTCTCGGTTCTTTGCAATTAATATCAAGATCCAAACCGCTCTCTCTCATACCTTTCACAGCAAGAAGTTATTTATAGCACCCGACAGTTTAGATTAAGCAAAACTTTCCTGAAATTGGAGGATGCAGTTACACCACATCTTGAGGACAGACGTGAGAAGCAGTTGTACTTCTTGGAGTAATTAAAACAAAACCTATGATACAAATCATAGCTCACACGGCAAGCCAGATGCTGAACACGAATGAATTTTGCCAGTGCTAGAGCTGACTGACATTACCCAAGGTAATGAGCTGGGTATTCTTTAGAGTAGGTGTGTGCGCCTTTGAGCAGGAGAGGATGTTACAAAGTTGAAAACAGCCAGAAAGGCAATGGGACATTTTTCCAGAAAACACTTGGAATTTTGAACAGAAACCTTTTTGGTTTCCTTCTGTGTTTCAAAATGACTCAGTTCTTTCTGCAAAGAAATATGCCTCTGTGTGCTCCTGGTAAAGAAATATGTTTGTTTGTGAAGAAACAGCAAGTTCCATAAATTTAATTTACTAAAGAAACCTATCTGTAAGACCATATAACCGTTTACGTCAAAAGAAGTAACAATGTTTCAGAAAAATAAAATTCATTAGAATTTACTGAGCTAAATTATTTTTAAAAATTTGGCCAATCTGCAAAATCTGAAATACTCTCCCTGATGTAATTTGACTAGTTAGGCTGAAGTCATTAGCTGGTATTATTCTTCCATTTTAAATACCCATAGGCATGATTCTAATTTCGCATACAACAGTTAAGCTTCTAATACAAACGATTACATGCTCATGGTGAAAAACTTTCTGAATGTTAATGTAGAGCAGGAATCATAACCCACATATTAGGGCTGCAAAGCAAGCAGACAGTAGCTAAAACTTTAATTTTCAATTTTTAACCCTTACGGTATTTATTGCTTATTTATCATTCCTTTAAATGCTTTCCTGAATTGACATCTCAGTTATGATTCCTACACTTTTCAATAAGTGTACTGGAAACATTTCAAAGGTGGACTTATGAGGGAGTGATTAGTTCAATAAAATAATATTTATAATTCTGAACTTATTAATTATATATGACATTATATAATTAATATATGACACCAGTTCTTTCCTAAAAGTTTCTGTAAATAATGGCGACTTGTAAAACATACTACACTTTAAAAAAAAAGTGTATGAACAGCAGTCAAATGAGAAAATCCTGGTGAGAGTTTTCTTTAGAATGAAAGAAGAGTGTGGGTTATTTTCCTATATGATCTACCAATCGTATGATTTGGTGGATACCGTTTCCTTTTTAGCCTTGCCAATTGTGCAGAATTGTGCTCCTTTTTGACCATGCCCCATTAGGAAAGAGATGCATGCACAGGTAGCGCAGCATTCAAAAGTGTTATCTTGGGGAAAAAAAAAAAAAAAAAAAGTTATTCCTCATTGTTCATGGAGCAGGGGTTCTGATTTCCCAGTGACAGCTGCTGCATCAGTACAGGAAAAGGGAGCTCACGATAAAGACCGACAGCAATTTGTCCAGCTCTCCCAACTTAAAATCTGACTAGCTGGCAACCAAATTAACAACAGCAGTAAGGAGGTCATTTCTACGGCTCATAAGCTTTTAGAGGTGCCAGGGTTTTGTAATTTTTAACTTGGTTTTTATTCCTGTGATAGCAATGTCCAGTCAGCCTCACAAGATGCAATCACCTTACTGTGTTGTACATCAGCCAGCCAGCTCCTGAGGCACTGTTACGAACAGGTGGGACCCCCTTACAAAAGAATCTCAGGATTCTTCACAGCATCAGCCAGCAACGATATATGATTTATTAGCAAGACAAGTTTAAATTGAATTCAGTGTGCTACCCAATAATACAATCACTGTATCATCTGTTCTGGCATTTAATTTCATATTACAATGATGTCATTCTTAAATATTTTTCAGTGTGCTACACAATGTTGCATGTGAATCATTACCATAACAGTTGTCTGGAGGTTTGGAGTTTATTTGTTGTTGTTGTGGCTGGGGTTTTTTTTGGGGCAGGGGTGAGGGGGAACTGGTTGCTTAGTTTTGTTTGTTTTAACTCAGGTTACTTCAATGACTTTGCTTCAGTTTCCAGCGTAGCACTGTAAACAGGTAAATCAGTACAGCTGAGGGATGGCTGGAGCAAACTGCAGCGCAGGGTTGGCAACAGTGACCGGGAGGGGACCTTCAGAGGCAGGGGCTGCCCTTAAGGAACAAATATCACCTGACCACCTTCTCAGGCACCTTCATGTCAGTTACACAGCTTGTAATTGCTGACAAAGTGCTGTCATAGTCATTGGTTTGACTAAGATTACAGGGAAAAAAAAATAACAAGCCAAACCAAACTGAAACCATCTGATAGCTTCTGCTTTTTGCCAGACACCTTGTAATTTTAACAGAACATTAATGTTTTACACAACTAGAGGAAAACTGTAACAGCAACAGAAAAGAATTTGAAGTAAGTGACTAGGCAGGAATCCGGCCACAGAAAAGGTCTCTGTTCAACCAGTGGTCAAATCCACCTTGGGCACTTGGCTCTCTCCTATCCTCACCTGCCTGTTCCCAACTCGCCAGCTGCTGCCACGTTCTCCATTTCTTGCATGCTGCCAAACCACCCGCACGCATGGCAGTATTCAAACCCAAACCCCTCTGACTGGGAGACAGAAACTGTGATCATCCTGCTTGTATTTTCCCTGTATTTTTTGCAGACCACTGACAGTTAGCATTTACATTGCAAAATTAATAACCCTAAACAGAAATACACTTGAAAAAATTCAGTTGATTCATGAAAGAGATTTAGTAGTAGATAGGCAAGAGTTGTTCTTCACTAATGATGCATACTGCATTTGATTATGTTTTCAGAGAGAACAGAAGCATAAGCAGCACAGGATGTCTCCTTTAGCATGGGCTGATGTAACAGAAACCAAGAACAACACCGAATTTGCAAGAAAACCTGTTTCTTGCCCAATTTCCTGCATAAAGGAGTTCTGATAAGCATTCAGACTTTGCAAGCTCCTTCGAACTGATCCATTAAAAATGGGAGTCGACCCCGCCAAGTGCCAAGCAGAAAGTCTCTTCAGATGGCATTCTGTAACTTGCAGGTTCGTGTCCTTAGCCAGGTGGGATTATTCATTAGAAACATGCCTGCATTGAAGAGATGTGTAATAAAAGCAAAACCAATCACTTATTAAAAAAAGAACCGATGACATGATTGGCAACAATAGTATTTAAATTGTATAATAAAGCATTTGTCCTCCTTTTTGTATAGGGAACAACTACACCTTGAGCAGGAGAAATACAAATTTCTTAAGATTATGCCCTGGTCATTTTCATATAACTACCCTTGAAAAGAAAAGAAGAAAGGTACCCACATACTTACAAAACTTTGTTGTCTTCAGAACAGTGCCAACTGCATCTGTATTTTCATGCTATTGAGACTCAAGTGGTAAACTTGCATGCTTATGTATAAGCATATGAATTCAATGGGGGAAGTGTATTTTTATTTTTTTCTGAATTGGTGGAGGAATAGTAAAGAGACTTTCCAGAAGCCACTGGACATTGATTCTGTTGTATGAAGACTTAAATCCACAACTTACAGTAAAATTGTGTGCATCCACTACTGGTAGAAAAAGAACCAATTCAAACATAACAAGGCTTTGGAAAACACGGCCCATTCTCAGTGAAGCTGAGGCCTCCCGAGAGGCTACTCTCCCACTGAGACCAATGGCAATTTCCTCCCTCTCACTTGGCTTTCAGTTTGGAACTATAAATCCAGGGAAAGAAACACTATGCTTCAACTTACCTCACAAGTGTAAACCACCACAGGACTCATTTATAGACCAAAAAGATGACCACTAGATGACCTCCAGGGGTCCCTTCCAACCCAAAACATTCTATGATTCTATGAAAAAAAAAAAAGAAATCTCACTAGAGAAGAACTGCTCACAAACTGACGTCAGCAGTACTGAGCATATTTATAAGAAATACACAACTGCAAACATTCAAAGAGACCAAATCATTCCTTGAGAAATTTTAAGAGGGGAAATTCTCCACCCCATTCCTAAACTAGCCATTTCCTGGTTCACAGGTTCTCAAGTGAAATGCAGCTGATGGGTGGGGGAAGCAAGGGAAAACGCAGGGTTAGCTTTTGGTTTTATGAACATCAAGCTTACGCTAGAAACTACTTGTCTTCCTTGTGCCCTCCTGATGTTCTCAGCTCTGTTAGAGGCCTGATCCAACTCTTACTGACATGCAGAAGACACAGTGGAGCACGAATCACTACAGAGCTTCTAAATAGGATATACTTCTTGATAGTAGCAATGAAAAAAAATTCAAATTTCAGTTTGGTGTTTTAGTATAGGACTTGTTTTATCTTCCAGTTGCACATGATGAAGAAGTTTACATGCTTTGAGTAGAACCCTGTTCCTTATTCATTGAGTCCTACGCCTCAAATTGATGGGATGCCACCTTACTTTGATGGAATTCTAAAACGTAAGAGGAGTTGCATGCCCTACAGCAATAATCTTCAAATTTAAGCATCATATTTGATTTTATTTGAAATGGCTCCTGACTCACCACTTGCTCTAAGGGAATCCTAAACTGCATTTAAAGAAGGATGGAGAATTGTCATTGTCTGCATCTAATAAGTCTAGGACAGAGCTTCTTGAGCACTGCCTTAGCTCTGGACAACACATACGCAATGTCAGAGAGTCCCTTCTGCTATTTGCACCTTTGAAAAAAGGTCCGTACATGATTACAAGATTTAATACATAACATTACTTGTGCAAATTACCGGATTTTAAAAGTTGCTGCATAGGCAGATGTAGTAGGAAATGGATAGAAAAGACTCAGAGACTACAACCAAAATAGTTTTCCAGATTGGTTACTGAAGGTTTTATCGTTTTAGACATCTACACTACTGTTCATAAAAAGCAACATATGCAACAGTTGAGGCTTTTAAAATAAATAGTTCTCAGGTACTTTCTTGAAAAGATTTGTCTATAAAGCACTAAACTGCAAAGAGCATGTGACATCCTGCTTTAGGAGAAAAAAACGCCAAAATATCAGATAATAAAGTATCTTGGCTAATATTGCATTAAGTTCCAGGTTTTACAGAAGTAAACAAGATAGCCATTCATCTAGTTTGCTGAGCATCATGAACAGCTCCTTTCAAAGGCTTACAGAAAAAAAACCTTAACTTTGCTTCAGAGCTGTTTTAGAAGTGTTATTTACTTGTTTTTACTCACAAGCCAGAAAACCAGCAGGCTACAAAGGTATTAGCCCTGCATCTTACGTTAATATATACATAAATACCTAGCCACAGAAACACAAAGCTGGGGGGGGGGTCCCCTCCTTGATAGCATTTGCCAAATTCCATAAAGTTACAGGGGAGCGACATTTGTCAATCTGAAGATGAAGACAAGTTAATATAAACACAGTATTTTTATTATCAAGTAGTTCTCAACAGCTGTACTAAATTCCTGCATTGTCACAATGGCAAGAAATCTCACTTTCTTTGCACTGTTTTTGAAGAGCAGAGACACTTGTTCATAATCATCTTCTGTCAAACGGGTGACTTCTTTGGAAGGTGCTATGTCATAAGCTGCCACATCCAGTTCCTAGTGGGAGAGCAGACACTTACCCTACTTACCTTCTGAAACTATTAACATAAATGAAAGCATGCCCACATTTGGAACACACACCAATGGACACAGCCAAAACTGCACAGGGTGGGAGGGAGGAACTGGCACAATGAAAAAAAAAATCTACTGACAGAAGCACTGTAAAGGAACCACTTCCTGGACAAGTTGAATTTTTCATATTATTTATTTCTCCAACTCTGCAGAAACTGTCAGTCAGTATAATATTAGAGATCTATAGAGTGCTAAAATTGTGATACAGTGGTAGCTCTTCTAACAGTCTCTTCTACTGGCAGGACTTGAGCAAACAGGTAAGTGTGTTCATGCTAGCATGCAGAGAACTAGTCTCTCTTACACAGAAAATCTACAGAATATCCAAAACCACTGATTTCTGAATTTCTTGAAACAGCTCAAAACACACTTAAGGTTATGCATACAAATTCATGGTTTTTCATGGTTAGATTGAGTTGTTGACATGTTGTTTATTATTTTTAAATCAATAACAATTCCTTTGAAGTTTCTATTGCTCAAGGGAAATTTTACGATTTCTGCTGACACACTGCATAGTGGTGGATATTACTGCTTAGCTGTGTGTGCTTCTTATGACTATGAATTACCATTTAAATTCCAGATGAATTCAAACATTAAGCCTTTCAGATACAATCCAGGTTTTAAAACCAACCTGACCAAGGGGAGGAGAGGGCAAGAGAAAAAAATGGCTGCATGATTCAAGCAAGACAGAATGATCCCAAGTCAGGTCTAGAACTAAAGCATTTTGTAATTACTAATTACTACTAATAATGCATTTCTGAGATTAGCTCACTTTTACTCCCCTCACCATTCCAAGTTAGTAAGGTATTTCTGAGATTGACAAGCAATTTGTTCATCAACATAGCAACAGAGTATTGGAAAGACATTTTTTTCAAACATTTTCTAGTTTCTACGCCTGTATTGTTTTTTCTCATAGCTAACAAAAGCATTTGACTTTTTTTGTGCATTCTGGAAAAAAAACCAACCCAAACCCTTGGGTTTTACATCAGTTTCCCCTACTTTCTTGACCATCATCCACTGCCGAAATGTAACACGCATTATCGCACACCACTTGTCAAAACTGCAATGAAGGTACTACAGGGAACATGCAAATTGCAGATCATTTTACTGTGAACTCCTGGACAGTATGGGAGCTACCACTAAAATAGAAGAATGAAGTACTGCAGGTTTTTTTGTTCCCAATTTCAAGAACAACATAATTTAGTAATTTAAGCTTTTCTGCTTTTACCTTGGAGGAAATACTCTTTTCTTAAAGAGCAGTAAGAAAAAAGATGCAGAAAAAATACCCTGTCAATGAATATGGAAGGTCAAACAAGGGGCTACTTTCTCCCTGACTAACTTATTGTCAGGTTGTATTAGTTTATGCTGCTTTCCCTTATACACCCAATAGTCACACATTTGAGACAGCTTGACTAAAATCTGGCAAGGTTTTATTGCAATAATGCAATGTTAGATTTATATTTTGTAAGTCATAAAATGGCATCCTGTGGGTTCTTTTGGTTAGCTTGCTTTTTTCTTTGCTGGTTTTCCAGTATGTATACCTGTCACACGAATCCAAGATTCTTGTCTTGTCATATTTCACCTTGGCTACTGCAGAAGGATTTGCCTTACAGTTAGAGGTCCTCTGAGCCATTAAAACCATAATGTTGACGCCACACATGGAAAACTTTTTTTTTGAAACAGCAGTATGAGATCACATGTGCATCCTGAGCTGCTTCATACTCCTGTGCGACAATGTACCTTGACTTCCCTAGCAGCTCATATCTTTGCAGCTGCAAAGGACTTCAAAAAGCAGGAATGAAAGATCAATTTGAACTGATACACCTAACTTCAAACACCATAGTTTTTCCAGGAGCTGAAATAATGAATTTTGCTGTAAGTGACTAGCGAGTAGGTCTTGGACTACAGAAGACCATGACACTTCAATTATATCCAGTAAAGATTAATACATTGCTCATTCAAATTGCTACCTGACTTGGAAGTTACACCAAAAACGTTAATAATAACTAATAGGTTCTCTTAATCACTATTCTTTAAAATAAGCACGTAGCTGAGAATGGATCTGATGAGGAGGTCAGATAGTAAGAGAACAGTAGTTCTCCATGGAAACACACTGTGACCCAGAAAATCTTCATGGAGTAAGTCCAGCTTTTCAATACACTTGAAATGACCACAGCAGTGTTGCACAGAACCTCTGCCCTTCTGGAGAGCAAAAGCTATAGAGACACAGAAAATAAAGCTGTATTTGTCCAGCAAATAATGTAATTTTGAGAAAGTGAGTTGCTGGTAGCTGCCTTGCCCAGGAAGAATTCCATGCCAAAGGAAAACAGGGAGAACAGTTCCTCTACCAGCTCGCCCATGCTGAAAGACGTATAAGGAAGTTCAACCTGCAGATGACATACTGAAGTAACTGCCTTTAGAAAAGAAAAATCCTTTGTGTACAATATTATACAGAACATTTGGACAGTTCAAGAAAAATATCTCAATTTTTTAAGTTCAAAAGCAAGTAGAAAGAAGGTAGATGGGCAGCAACATCCTGAGTTATGAGAAGATTAAGTACAGCTAAAACAAACCAGTGTGGTATGCTCTCACCAGGTAATGCTTCTGAGTTTAAATCCACAGCTGTCTTTTTTTTTTTAAAGGAGATGTACACACTAAAACTTTTTCATATTTGTAAGTCCATTTGCTCTCCCACATTTTAAATAAAAGTGGCCCAAAACTTTTCACATTTTGAAAACCAAGTCTTTTTTAAAGGTGTAATTCTCTCCAGAAAAAAAATCTTCTGAAGTTGTAAGGCTCTGATATGTAACAAACTGCTCTTTTGTCCTGTCCCAGATCATGACATAGGAAAAAAGGAGATCAAGCCTTGTCCATCTGGCATTCAGGAGACATGCGGCAAGAAACTTTATGCTTTGCAAGCAGCACTCCTGACACCAAAAAGTATTTATTGTAGCAAACAAGCCTCCAGTCAGGATTTCTTATCAACAGATTTACAGTGAATTTGTGGTGAACATTCGTGACAGGCTACCATACTCTTGCTCATAAAAAAAAATGGTAGGATCACCACCATCTCAAAAAAGGTCCTCACTTAACTGGCAATGGCAAGCTAAGAACTTGATTGCTGGAGTTGATGGCAGTGAACAGTAATGTTGACGTAAAAGTAGATCTGGAGCAGGTCACCCTTCTCCTGTTCCATGCTACATGACTTTATTTTCCTGAGATTGAGTTCCTACATACGTGCCGAGATTTGCTCTATTTGCCAATGAACCCAGATGCTTGAGATACCACAACTGCCTTTGACATCAAGTGAGAGGACACCTTAAATCCCGATGTTGAAGCTAGATCTTTCTTCCGTTATCAACTTTTTTGCAGTTATTTCAGGAGTTGCTTTTCAGCTTAACAACACGTCAGGCAATGTATACTTGCTTACAAGGGGAATTCTAGAATTAACTTTCACTGTTCCTAACATTACTTTTCAAGAAGTGGCACATTAACTTTGCATCTCAGTTTCAAGCTGCAGAGAATGATCAGCATGCCAAACGCCGATTTGGAACACAGAGTTCTCTCTCGCATAAACTACTCTGCAACTGTACACATACTAACAGCGTTTGGTCTCCTAACAGATTGGGCAAGTCTTGCAGCATGACAAGGCAACGCTTGACACAGTGTATAGGCATACACAAAGAAACTCTGCATGGAAAATTACTGGGGGTGAAAAGAAAGGGGGATCCAAAGAGAACTGTTCGGTCCAAGAGTTTTATCGGTCCACAACTTTCACACAGCAAGTAGCAGAGTGGTTCTGGAGACTCACAGATGACTTTGGAATTTCAATTAAGTGAAAACCTAATGAGTTAACCAATACTGGGTAGATACAGAACACCACTGCAGTTTCCTTCTCTCTTCTTAAGAATTTAGGGATGCACTCCTTCTGGGGTCAGCTTCCTGGGCCATCTCAGAGTGCGAGGCCAGCATCACACTTATCTGAAATAGTCTCTCTTCTTTCATACAAGTGATAGCATATCAATGTTAGCTCCCCAAACTGTTAGCTGACTGCTTGCAGGGGCAGTTTCAGCACGCATTTCCAAGCTTTTCTTGCTTGAGCTTTTCATCTGAGCTTTGGATAAGTCTTGAAGAATTGAAACAAAACATGGGCCTTTATGGCACCTCTTAAGTCATCAGAACAGTAGTTCAAACACAAAAAAAACCCTAAAACTGGAAATTCAGTTCAAGCAATACAGCCAGGATGCAGGAGGTAAGAGTGCTGTTGAGAGCACTAGAGGATTAACTTGGGCATTGTGACTTCAGGTGCATGGAAGTTCAACTCCAAGTGTAATAAGAAATTAAGACATCAGCATGCTTCTATCGAGTTTCCTGAACTGCTTTGTAATTTAGAACTTGCCTACCTTGTACTGAAAAATAGCTACATCTACTATCCTTTCTGTTGATTTATACTCAGGATATGGCAAACTGGAACCATAAGACCTCATAGTCAAGATCCTCAGAAATAATCTATGCTGAAATACCTTATTTTTGGCACATTACCAATCAGTAGAGTCCTTGGCCCTGAGTTAGGCACCTAAGGAAGCCGTGCTGAGAAAATACATGATGGAGAAGCCATGTAAAATACAGATAAAGGCAGATGTTTGATCGCAGCTGTCTTCACTATTAATACTCTATGGCCCATTCCCAGAACCAAACGTAACTTGGTTTTTAGCTGGACTCCAAACTCAAAAGTACTTTGAGCACAAATGCCTGTCTCTTACAGCAATGCTCTAACCAGCTGGCTGCTGGCTATTTTATAAAGATATGCAACCTCAGTAAATTCAGGTGCTTTTTTGTTCTAACTGCACTTGCATCAGAAAGCATGGCTACATGACCAGATTCTGCTTCTAAGAGGGGCAAGGACATACCAATTTGGGTCATCTTTCATATTATTCAAGATCTCATCTTGACCAGATGTCCAATCAGTACGCTGGGAAGCAGCGCAGGCGTGCACACTTCTGCCAGCGTCTCTGCACTGTGCTACAGACACCATCAGCACCAGAAAACATTTGAGGATCCATTTGGAAAGCATCGCTGACACGTAAATGTTAGCTGCAACACCTAGAGAGGCAGAAACATGCTTCAGTTTCATAAGCATGTGATTTGATGGTGGCAGTTAAAAAAGAAAGGGGATAGAACCAGCAAGCAGCAGCATTATGACTGAACATCCCTTGCCTACTTTGGCCTTTGACCTTATTGATCTAATTCCAAAAGGCAGGTAATAGCTTCACTGTTGCTTTAGAGCGCCTGGCAATCACAAAACAGGCCCCTCTCTCAGGGGAGGAAATCCAACCAGCAAGAGAAAACATTTGCCCAGTCACAGGCCCTGGGCTAGACATTAGAGACATGTTACAGTGGTGTTACAGACAACAGTTGCCGACGCATTTTCAGCGGGACAGGTACAAAGAGCGAGCTGTGCCACCACACACCTGCAGAAGGCTGACCTCCTCATAAACATCACAGCGGAGGCAACACCTAGAGATTTTCAAAAACCTCGCCAAGAAAATGCTAGAGCTTCCTGGCTGTATGGGCAAAATGACAGGACCATAAAAAGAAAAACAGGACCCTCAAGCTCCTGGGTAAGCTGGGAAAGGTCGAGGAACCCAGGACGGCCAGGTAACATTTAACCAACAAGGCGGTCTGTGGGCAGGCTTGGTTTTATAGAGAAGGGGAGAACAGGCAAAGCCTCTTTCCTCCCCAACATCCAAAGAAATTCAGATGTTTACTCACAGATGAGATGCTCCCGGAAGCCCGACTTCACTCCTTCGCGCTTTCCTACGAACCAGCCCTCCTCCTGCCCGCCGTTCCGCGCCCCCAGGCCGCAGCCGAGCTCCTTAACGCAGCGCCCGGTGGGGGCGACGGAGGCAGCGCCCGCGCCCAGCCCCGCCGGCCTCCCCGCCCTCACGCCTGCGGGCCGCCGCGGCCTCGCCAAAGCGCTCTCGCGCGGCGACCGCCCCGCCCCCGCGCCACGTGACAGCCGCGGGGCTCGCGCCGGCGGGCCCCCGCGGCCCGGGGCCCCCCCACCGCGCGCGCGCAGCAGGCCTCGAACCCCGCCCGCGCTCGCCGTTAGCGGGGCGGCCCGCGCGGGCGGGCAAACGGCTGCTCTCCCGCCGCTGGCGCGTGGGCCCGCAGCGAGCGGCGACGGGAAAGTCCCTGCCCCGCTGCCAGCGGGCGGCGAGAGCCGCAGACCGGGCACTGGCGCCTCCGCTTCTGGGGGGGGGGAGGGGAAATCAACTGCCGCGCCGTGAGGGCTGCCCTCACTTCGGCCGTCGCCGCCCTGCTGCGCGGGCGTTACCCACCACCCAACCGCCCCCTCGGGCGGCGGCGGCGGCTCCTCCTCCTCCTCCCCCCTCCCGCGGCCCCAACGCACGGAGCCCGAGCCAGCACGGTCTCTGCTCCCCGCCCGGGGAAGCCATTATGATCCGGTTGTGCCAAGCGCGCCACGCCCCACGCCCAGGGCAAAGCAGGGCGGGCGGGCAGGCGAGCGAGCGCGGCTCCCCCACCAGCCAGTGCGGCACGGCCCCCACCCACGAGGCGTCAGCGAGGCCCGCTTCCTCGGCAGCATCCACTCCCCCAGCCCGGAGCCTCCGTTACGCAACTCCACCCGTGAGCGCGCGCGCGCTGCCCTCCTCCCTCTCCCACCCCCGTAGACCCGCCGCTCCCGATAGCTCCCCCCTCCCCCGCCTACTCGTCCTCCGGTTTTTAAAGGCACACGCCAAACCTGCTGGCTCTGGGTCATCGAGAAGCTCCTCTAACTGACGGCCCGTCTGACCTCTCATAAGCCGCGAATCCCTGAAAGCCCGTCCCCTCCCTCCGACGCCGACCAACGGGATGAGGGAGGCGGGCGCCGAAGGCCAACCAAGCCGAAGCGCAGCGGTAGAGGAGCGCTATGACTGACGTAAGTCAACAAAGGTCACGTGCGGCGCCGCGGAGGCGGCGATTGGCTGCGTGGGCCCGGGCGGGCGGGCGGGGAGGGGGGGTCACGGTGGCGGCGTGGGGTTTGCTGTGTGACACAATTACAACAACTTTGGGCAGCTGCTGGGGAAGTTTGTACGGGCGGCAAACACACCCCGCGCGGCAGGGCGGGCGGGGCCTCTGTCACCCCGGCTCCGCGCACCCCTCGCCGCCGGGGCGAGCGGCGCCGCGGCGATGTAAACACCGCTCCGCAGCCATCCGCCGCCGCCGCCTCCTCCTCCTCCTCCTCCTCCTCCTCCTCCCCCCGCCCCGAGTCTCCAGCGCTGGGGCTCCCTCCCTCCCTCCCCCCTCCCTCCCTCCTCCTCCGAGCAGCGGGGCTTCCCCCCGCCTCCCTCCCTCTCCCCTCCCTCCCTCCCTCCCTCCCTCCCCCTCCCTGCCGGCTGTTGTTGTTGTAATAAAAGTTGTGGTGTGTGTGTGTGTCGGGCACCCCGCCCCGCCCGGCGCTGGGGGGTGTTGGGGGCGCGCAGGGGGGGGGGTTGCGATCGTGAGTTAATTACGCTGCGTTTCCATGAAATCGTGCGGAGTGTCGCTCGCCGCCGCCGCCGCCGCCTCTGCTGCTCCTTTCGGTGATGAGGAAAAGAAAATGGCGGCGGGGAAAGCGAGCGGCCAGAGCGAGGAGGACTTCGCCAGCTTGACAGCCGAGGAGAGAGAAGCCCTATCCGGCCTCGACAGGTACCCGCTCCCCACTCCGCCCCGGCCGCCTCCGTGTCCCGGCTCGGCCCGCGCTCCCTCCGTGTCCCCCCCCCCCCTGCCCGCGGCTCCCCTCGGGGTGTGCCCGTGTGCGGGCTCCCGGCCGCCGCCGCCGCCGCCGCGCTCTGCCCTTGCCCGCCGGGAGCGAGCCTGCCTGCCTGCCCGTGCGGGGGGCTGACTCTCGCTAACGCCTGTGCCTCTCTCCCCTCCCTCCCGCCCGCTCCCCGTCTGCAGCCGACTCTTCGGATTTCTGAGGCTTCATGAAGATGGCGCCAGAACGAAGGCCTTGCTGTTAAAGGTAAGCGCGAGGGTGGATGTGGAGCGGGGCTGGGGGGGGGAAGGGGGGGGGGGGAGGGGAAGGAGCCGGCCCGGCCCAGCCGCCCCCTCCCTCCGGTCCCCCGGGTCCACACGGTGAGTGTGTGCGTGCGAGTGTGCAGCTGGGTGCGACTGCGTGTGTGTGTGTGTGTCCGCGTGTGTGCGTGCGGGGCACCGCCACATCCGCGGGCGCACGTCCCCGCGGGCAGCAGGGCGCTCCACCTCGCCCCCCGCCGCGGTCTCCCCGCGCGCCGCTGCCGCCTTTGCCCCTTCTTCCTCCCCCCCCGGTAGTCAGCGCGGACCCCCCCACCCCCACCTCCCTCGCGGAAGGGAGCCGAGCGGGGCCGGGTGTGGGGCGAGGGGAGCGCGGCCTTGCGGGCTCCGCTCCGGACACTTTGCGGGTGCGCGTCCAGCCCCGGGACGGGAAAGTGCTTGCGCGCCGGGGCCGGAGCCCGGGGCCGGGAGCAAACGCCAAGCGGCGCGGCGGGGGAGGGGGCGCGGGGAGGGAGGGGAAGAAGGAGGAGGCGGGGGGGGAGGGCGCGCGCGAGGCGCTGCTGACGTTGGCCTCTCGGTTTTTCGCCCCGCGGGGCGGGGGCCGGCGGCTGCGCGCGCCCTGCCCGGGGGCGGGTGCGCCCGGCGGGGTGGCGGGGGGGGAGTCTGACCCCGAGGCGGAGGGAGCGGGGGGCCCGGGCCGCGGCGGGGCGGGCGCGGCGCTGAGCGGCTCCCGGAGCCAGCCGCCGAGTGACTTGTTTACTCCCCGGGCCCGGCCGCCGCCAGCGTGCCGGGTCCTCGCCGAGTGCCGCGTCCCGCCCGCCGGGGACCCCGCTGTCCCCGCCGCCGGGCGGCTTGACAGGGAGCGGGACGGCCCGCAGGTTGCCGGAGCCTGCCCGGTCTTTGGAGAAAGATGTTTGTTTCTGTGAAAAGTTGTTGGCCCTGTCATTTAGTTAAGTAATGGCTGCTCCTGTCGGCCCAAGATGGCCGGACAGGGAGGAGAAAGAGAAGGGGGGGGGGGGGGAGGTAAACACGAAACAAATACCGGGAGCGAATATGCACGTCGCCTGGAGCATGAAGCCCCCGGGGAACGTGGAGGGAAACTCTCCAGCGCATTGCAAGTTCTTTCTGGGTGCTTTCCTGCTGCGGGCAGGGCGTTTGCAGCGCTGGTGTCCTCCTTATCAACCTGTAGCACATTCTGCTGCCCATCCGTAAGCTATCGACAAAGGCTGTGCAGGCTGAGCATCTGTCGGTTGTATTTAAAGACTGAACGTGAAGAAAACGTTTGGGTAACAGAATAAATCGAATTGTTTTTAAAATACCACACGGTTGAAGCAGGGAACTGTGTCCTTCTGGTTCCTGCTTTCTGACTTGTTCCTGTCAGTAGCGTTGCATTTGACACTTTGTTCATCCTATTGTTGTGCCCATGCTGTATGCTGATATTTCCACGTGAAGAATTTTTTTTCTGTGTTGCTGGTCTTGGTTGATCTGAAGAGCTAAATCATAAAGCGTGTTGAATTCGGGAGACTGGGCCCTTACTTGTGTTTGGATGTTTATTTCTGGCATGCTTGGAAAAGCTCAATGTCAGGACGTGGGGGGAGGGGGAAGGGATGGAAGGAAAAGCAAGTACACTTTTCTTTGTGCTTACATTTTAAAAAATGGCGTGGTTTCCTTTTGATTTTCAGAGTTATTTATAAAAGTACTTCTTCTGATAAATCAAAAAAGTAAGGGAGTGACATGTCAGACCAGTTAAATAATGTACGTTAACTGTTAGTGGACCGGAATTAATGTCTGCTCTGTGAATGCTGTTGAGGCTATCGGAAATATTAGAAAGAATCATATAGGGGATGGAGCCAGATAGAAAATAAAAGCATCATATGTAATTAGGTTGTCCATTGCATAACATCACTAGGTCAAGTTTTATTTTGCATACTGTTAAATTAAGTAATGGAGGCAATAATTCAGCATATTGGTTGAGTTTTGAGTCCTTTCTTGCATATAATGCATTTTCTTTTTTTATACCGGTCAGTTAAAGTTTTAGTATATGCAGACAGTCTGAGATGACTGAAGTTGTGGGGCATTTTGATAGTTTCAAAGTATATTTCTAGAAATACCATTGTATGTTCTCCTACTGTATCAATGTATGAATCCATGCAGCGAATAAAAAAAAAGAAAAAGCCCCAAACCCACAGCCAAATATTTTGCTATTTCGCCTTGTTTTTCTGAACAGTGTTTGGACATTTATGAATTGCATGCTAACTCAAGAAGCATGTTCTTTGTAAGACTTGTTTCTGAGAAAAATAGATTGTTAAGGAAGTAGAAAGATTAAAACGTTGCTGTTCAGTGCAGAAATGTTTGAGAGGAATTTCTTGGCTTGAACCAGCTTCGGTTTTGTTTGTGCTTTTTACTTTTGGGGAATGTGCACGTGTTTCAACTTTTATTCATCAGTAACAGTAATTATTTTTAAGATATTTTTTTTTTAAATGAAAACAATTAATTTTCTGTGTGTGTGAAGCCTCATACAATCTTCACTGTACGAAAAGGTTTAGAGGAATTAATCTAGCAGATCACTTTAATTCCATGTAACAGTTATTTTTATTGTAGAAAGTGTGGCCGTATATATGTGCATTTAATTAATAGGTTTTACAGCAGTAGTAACAAAATCTTTCCTTTTGTGCATGGAGCTACAACAGCTAACAAAGACCCTAGACTCCATAATTACGAAATCCAAACTGACTGATTTAATAATCTACAAGCCAGCACGTTATAAAGTAACGTGAAATATATGTGCAAGTATAGCGGGCAGGGAAAACCATTGAGTCATGTTTCCAGAGGAAGCCTTCACAAAGGCAAAAATCTATCAGTACTCCCTGTGATGGGAGACTAGTACACCCGCTATTGAACCTTTTAGAAAGGCAGGCTGTGGCAGTGTCTCTTCTGCAGGCGCCTGACAGCGTTCCCTGGTTACCTGTGGTTAAGGTGGTGGGAGCAAGCAGCGTGCATGTCTGAGGAGACTGTTGGGGTGGGATGTGAGGTCCTGGGTGGCAAGGGTTGAAGGGACATCTCCATTATCTGCACAGGTACTTGTGCAGCAGCAGGATTCTGCTGTGGGCTTAAATTTGGTGCCTCAATATGAGGAGGTACTACTCATTGTTACTGGGGTTCACACGGCAGGAGGCAAGTGCATTGGCTCAAGCTGCTTGCAGGCCCACCAAGAGATTTCATGAAGCCTTTGCAGTGGGAACTCTGGTTTAATGAAGCCACACCCTGACAGAGTTTAGTAAGAAGAAATCCGGGAGTTCTTTCAGTGATGGAGGAAGCTTCGTGTCTGGAACTCTAACGTGGTTGTGGGTTTGTTCATGCTGCAGGTCTGGACTGCAGTCCCCCTTTTTTGGTAGTCCTGCTTTGTAGGATGTATGGCTGTAGGGTTGTGAACTTAAACCGAGCCCTGCTGCTGGGTGTAGCAAATCAAAAGAGCAGATAAGACAGCAGATCTATACAGTTTTATGAATTATTGACAATATAGACTAAAGGTCAGGAATATTGTATTGTTGCTCCATGTATTGGATATGTGATAAGCCAGAAGAAATCAAACTTTCCTGTAATGGTGTACACGCTGTTAGTGTGTGACAGAGGAATACAGTTTTCCATTGCCAAAAATTTTTTGTATTTATTTTGTAGAAAGGGAGCTTGAAAATGGTAGTTTGCAGCTAGTGTGGTTTTGGGGGAGAGGAGAGGGGAAATTGAAAGAGAGGTCACCTTTCAAACTGGTTGAATTGTTGAAAATCCAATGTAGCCAGTCTTGTATAGGAGAAAGTGCTCACTTTTATGCTTCTGTAGTTGACAAGAACATTAATGTGAAAGAGCAAAAAAACCCTAAACAAAAACAAACCCCCTGCTGTTATCTTGATGTCTCTTTCTCCCAGGAAGACATTCTCATAGGAGGTGAAGCTTAAAGATTGGGTGGGGGGGAGAAGGGGAGGACATCCATTGTATTGGCAGCGAATTGCAAAGCATTTCCTTTTTCTTTCTTTCTTTCTTCCTTCCTTTTTTCTTTTTCTTTTTTTTTTTTTTTTTTTTTTTATGGTACTTCCAGTGTTTAGCCAAAGCTGACTTTCTTTCAGTGACAAACCTTCATTTCATAACCTGTGATTATTTGGCTTCTGTACAGATTTAGGTTGGTGTGGCTGGTCTAATGTATTGGGTATAAGATGCTTGTTAATTCCTACTATTGAGTTTAATCAGTTTGTAATATCCTGTAGACAAGATTTGAAGCATGTTGCCATTTAAATGTATTGATATTGAAGTCGATTTAAAGAGAGATGAAGTAGTTCCATGCGATATGCCAGTTTTTGGTCTCTGTGTTACTGCTTGTGGTTTTGCAGCCCTTTTGTTTTCCAGCTGATTTTAAAAATGGTATTTCCTTTGTGTAAAGGCCACATGTGTTGACAAAATTAACAAAGTGATTATCTGTGCTTTTATTAAGCATACAAAATAAGTGCACAGTGACAACATTCTTTCATCTTTCTTATAATTGTAGGTGTTGCTTGTTTAAAAATAGTTCCGGACAGTGTGAACTATTATATATTGACTTTGTCCCTTTAGTGTTGACATTAATGTTAACTTTCTACTACTATATAATTAAATATCCTCAGTTTTAATTATAACAGACTGCTTGAAAAATAATTAGGCAGGAAACCATTTTAGCAGATTAGGTGTAGTAAAGTTGGGGGTTTTTTTTAATAACTTTGGAAATGTTTTGGCTTAATTAATTTTCATCAAAACAAATATTGCTTTAAAAAGAATTATAGTGTTTGCCTTATATAATGGCAGTGCTGGGGATTGAGAAACTGGGAATTGGTACCATGAGACATTTGTAAAGCATTCCAGGAAGTGGGAAGCCTCTCCAATTTCTGTACATTTAATCTGAGCGGTTTCTTTATGGTTTTTTTTTTAAATATATTCTGTATTTCTTATTATTTGTTTATTATCTAGCATACTGTCTGTTAATCTGGAACAAGATGAAGTTTTTTAAAACTTTGTAAATTGTGTTATGAGTGCAACTGGTTTTCTAGCCTTTTTTGAAGGTGTCTGGAAGCGGAAAGACTTGAAGTAAAAATGTTAAGTGTGTTTATTGGATATTTGGGACTTATGTATAGATTTTTTTTTAAGGTCAATATTTTTCTGTATGCAATTTGGGCTTTATGTTAATAGGGTAGGGTTTTTTAGGATCCAATTAAGATGTAATGGGTGACACATTCCATATTCATGGTTGTACCACATTTATACTTTGAAATTACAGTTGCAGTCTATGTGATACATGCGTATCCTGGTACTTAAAGACTTAGTTGTAATTTTCAATTTTGTTTTGTAAAAACCTTTAATGCTTGGCATGTTTTGATATTTTCAAAACCAGCATTCAAGGCATATTTCTTTAAAATAAGTGGGTTTTATTGCTGAAAGCATACGTTCTTGAGTGTTTTTGATGTTTCTTAAGTTTAAAGTGCAGTGTTGTTAGTGCTTCCTAAAGGCAAGGAAACTGATTAAGTTACAAACGTTACAGTTGTCATTTTAACATGTTAATGAAAAGGCAAGGGTGGATCTCATGTCTACTAACAACATGCCTTTGTAGAGGTGTAGTTAGGATCGCAGGACAGCTAGCATATTGGCATTTGCATTTCAGTAAGCTTTATGTTTGCTATCAGGAGACTATTAATAGGGAATACAGTATGAGATTTTTCTTTGTTACAGTAGCTTTTCATGGTTTTTTTGGAATAAATGTTACATATTGTAGTTTCTAAGTAGTGGTCTACTGAGTCTGGATGCTGAAGTGGTCCATTTCTTTGAGTGATACATATGCATAGACTTAAGATAATTCATCTCCTACTGACTTAAACAGACAGGGCGGGCAGCAATTTGATGAGGGAGAAGGGAGAGAGAGAGAAAAATACTGCATTTTAGCAGCTGAGGAATAGAGGTTCTGTTAAATTCTTTAATTTTTGAAAGTATGAAGAAAACCCATGGCAAGGATGGGATGCAGTTGTTTTTCTTCAATTCCATTCCAATAATTTAACCACTGAAATCCTTCCATTGAGCCATTTGTGCATCACAATACTTGTGGACTCTAGCTTTCAAATTTCTGTAGAGGTAATTTCAGGTACTGTATGTGGCGAAGAAATAGACAATCTAAAGCTTTTGTCTACACACAGTATTCAGGTGTGCTTCATGCTTGTGAGAAGCATGGTGCTCTGCCTCTTGCCAGCCTTCATAGCTGTTCACTGTAGTGGGTTGAATGGACTTGATAATTATAGAGGTAAGACTATCTGCAAATGTTGATACCATCTGAAGTAAGTGTTGAAAGCATCATCTAAAAGCTATACCATATGTTTGTTATACCATTTTAGAAAAGAGTAGATTTTTTGTACTTGGATAACTGCGTGTAGAACCATTTGTTTTCATTACATTAGTAAGATGATACAAAATTAAAGAGTCATGGAAAATGTTTATGGCTATAAAATGATTTTATACTGATTAACCTTTGTCACAAGACTTTCCAGTACCACAATTATGTGCCATAGTCCACTGTTGTTTATCCCACTGAGAATTAGGCAAACTTACATTCTGTGGAGAAATTAAGCTTTGGTTTCCAGCCTTACAGATGAATGAATTAAACTTCAGGTTGATCTCTGGTTAGTGAACAAATACAGTTCTTTGTCTTCAACTGATACGATTTTTGGGTAGTGGGAGGGATTTTGCAGTATTTTCAACAGACTGAAAGGGAAGGAAATGTGTGTATTTGTAGTTTGAGAATACTAAAATAGTTGTGTAAAAACTAGTTACTGTGGTAAAGGGCTCAGATCAGCTTCTGCAGAAATAAATTAAGCAGATGGGCTGTTGAGTCTGAGGTGAATACATTCCTGAGCTAGGTGCCAGGGTTTAGTATTGGTTCAGATAATTCCAGAGGCTGAGCCATTATCATGCTCACTATGAATGCATATAGATACATGTATACAACTTCCAGTATGTAAGTTATTTTTGTTTCAACCTTCCTTCTTGGTAGGTTCTGGCTATGATGTTTAAGTGTAACTTTGAATAATGTATCTTCACAATTAAAAATTGAAATGATGCTCATTAAACTTCAGGTGTCATTACAGAGACCAGTTGACTGTCTTTGTTACAAATGTTAACAATGTTAATCTTGTTCACTAGCAGAATATTTCTTCGTAGTTAAAAATGGACAAAATTGAACTAAGTGGTCCTGTATGGAGCCCCACTGAAGGCTGTCAGGATTTGTGTAGGTGTCCCTGAGAGGATAATCTTGGTACCTTACAGAATATTATTGTTATGAGAAAAGAGGGGAACTCTGTTTGATACAGTCAGATCTGAGTTTGGTGGACCAGGGAAGCTCTGTAAAGCAAGAGAAAATAATTAAGTATTTTGTTATATGTGTCTGATGTACTGATAGACATTTTAAAGAAATAGCCATAGTGATTGTAATTCTTTTTGTGGAAAGGCTGTTTTCAGGACTGGCCTGTTTCAAGACTAGTCTGTTCAAAGCTTGTTTTCAAGACTAGTTCTATTGACACTGTCAAAAGTAGTGTGGGCCATTTGATAGTTTGCTTGTGGACCTAATAAGATTTGTTGAATGGTACATTTTTAAAATGCGCCTCTGTCAACATTTTGCAGTGGATCAGGTATTCTTGATACTGAATACTATTCTTTGTATCCAAAGAATGATAGGAAAGTATACCTTGTGTATATAAAATACTGAGTTAATGAACAAAAAGCCCGTTAAGCGTGTTTTGGATACTTTCACTCTTAGAGTATGAGAGGACGCATGGATTACTGTCAGAGCTGTTTTGACAAAATAGCTTCCTTTATGGTTCTTGCATTTGCTACATAGCGTTCACGGAAGAAGCTTGTTTAATTAAGATGTAGAATTAAGAGCTCATTTATAGTTTTGTAAAGTGAGTGACTAGAAGTGTGTTATGAATTATAACCAGAACACTATATGTCTACATATGAATTTCCTTTGTGGTAAGTTGTTAAATTAATTGTTGTTCGTTAAAATGGCTTTAAGTCATTTTCTTTTCTCGCAGTGGAGTTTTGAGGATTATGATTCACTTCTCAATATAGATTGTTTAATAAAGTCTAAAGCAGTGTGTGCTTTTCATTAAATTTCTGCTTTTTTAATTTAAAAATTCTGAACAATTTCAGGATATAATTTTCAGTATTAGTCAAAAGATCTGGTGCAATGGCTTTTAAAATAGAACAAATAGGTGTGTCTCTTTTTGGTAGTATTGTATTACTTTTATTGCAGTTGCCATTTTAACTTTTTATTTAAGTACTGTTTTCATTATCTTATGATTTTAAAACTTACTTGCACAAGAATCTAGAGTAGAATAATGAATTGAAGTTAAGGCTATAGTTTTATGTATTTTTGCTCTAGGTAATGGAATTCTAAGTACTCTGTTACTTCTGATACGTGCTAGTGAAACCATTTTGATGCCTGTGTGATGAATCAGGCTGGAGAACTGATTCAGATCAAAACCAATCTATTAAGAATGGAAAACTCATGAGTTTTAAATAACCAACACTGAAGGTTAGTACTAAGACAAAGGTTTAAGATTTTAGAAGAGCAGACTTCAGCTTGCTCAGAGCTCAGTTGGGAGGGATTCCATGGGAAGCTTCTGTGGCGGATAAAGGAGCTAGGAAGTTCTGAGAGTTTCTCAAGAATGCTGTCCTGGAAGCACAAAACCAGTTCATCCCCTTTAAAGGTAAGGGAAGTAGATAGAGAAAGAGAGCTCCTTGGCTTAACTGTGAGCTTCTGAGTCACTTCAAAACTGAAAGAGAAGCGTACCAGAGGTGGAAAGGAGGATGAATACCCGTTGAGAACTACAAAGGCATTGCCAGGGCGTGCAGGGATGCAGTTAGAAAAGCAAAAGGTCAGCTCAGATTGAAATTATCCAGAGATTTCAAAACCTACAAGAAAGGGTTCTTCATGTACGTAAACAACAAGCAGAAACAGAAGGGAAATATTGGCCTGTTATTAAACAGGAGAGGTGAACTAGTCACCAACAGTGCTGAAAAGGCAGAGGTTCTCCATACTGTCTTCACCTCTGTCTTTACAAGCACTGTTGGGCCCCAGGCCTTGGGAACAAAAATCCAGGTTGATGCAAACACAGACCCACCATCAGTGAAGGAAGAGTTGGTATGTGAACTGTTACAGGAGCTTGACCCCTACAAATCAATGGGCCCTGACAAAATCCACCCAGAGGTGTTAAGGGAGCTGACTGATATCATTGTGAGGCCACTATCCATAATCTTTGAGAAGTTGTGGAGATTGGGGGACATCCCAGAACACTGGAAGAAGGCTAATGTCACCCCATCTACAAGACAGGCTTAAAGGAGGATCCAGGAAACTGTAGGCCCATCAGTCTTACTTCAGTCCCTGGGAAAGTTATGGAACGACTCCTCCTGGGGGCTATCACAAGTCAAATGAAGCAGGGGATTGGGAAAAGCTAGCACGGATTCACCAAGGGCAAATGGTGCTTGACAAACCTGATGGCCTTCTACAACAAAGTAACCTGCTTGGTTGATGTAGCGTGAGTGGTGGACATTGTCTACTTGGATTTCTCCAGGGTTTTCGATACGGTTTCCCACAGCCTCCTCCTAGAGAGGCTGTTTCTTGGATGCGTTATGGTCTAGACAAGTGGTCTGTGTGGTTGGGGGGGAACTGGCTGACAGTCTGCACCCAGAAGGTGGTGGTAAATAGCTCCTTTGCAGACTGGCAGCCTGTCCAAAGTGGGGTCCCCAGGTGCTGTTTAATATCTTCATAAGTGATCTGGATGACGGGATTAAGTGTAGCCTGATGAAGTTTGCTGATGATACCAAACTGTTTGAGGAAGTGGACACTTTGGAAGGGAGAGCCACCCTGCAGGAAGACCTGGGCTGGAAAAGTGGGCTACCAAGTACCTTGTGAAGTTCAACAATGACAACTGTAAGGCCTTGCACCTGGGAAAACATAATCCAGGAGTGCAGCAGGGGCTGGGATCTTCCCAGCTGGGGAGCAGTTCTGTGGAAAGGGACCTGGGGTTCCTGGTGGACAAGCAGCTCAATATGAGTGAGCAGTGTGCTGCTGTGGCAAAGAAAGTCAACGGGATGCTGGGTTGCATCAACAAGGGCATCACAAGTCATTATCCCACTCTACTCAGCGCTTGTCAGGCCATCCCTGGAATACTGTGTACAGCCCTGGTCCCCACTATACAAAAAAGATGTGGATAGGCCGGAGAGGGTCCAGGGAAGGGTCACCAAGGTGATCCAAGGCCTGGGAAACCTGCCATATGAGGACAGGCTGAAAGAACTGGGTTTGTTTGGCCTTGAGTAAAAGGATGCTTAGGGGACACCTTATCACCATGTTCCAGTATTTAAAGGGTTGCTACAAAGAAGATGGAGACTCCCTTTTTACAAGGAGTCACATGGAAAAGAGGAGGGGTAGTGGGTACAGGTTACTCCTGGGGAGATTCTTATTGGGCGCAAGAGGACAATTTTTTCACAATGAGAACAACGGGCCATTGGAATAATGTCCCCAGGGGAGTGGTGGATTCCCTAACATTGGACACTTTTAATATTTTGCTGGACAGGGTGCTGAGCCATCTTGTCTAGACCATGCTTTTGCCAAGAAAGGTTGGACCAGATGATCCTTGAGGTTCCTTCCAACCTGGTATTCTAGGATTCTGTGAATGCAGTTCATGGTGCAGACTCAAAAAGGCTGTGCAGGTGCTTTAAGAGAGAGATTTGGGAGGCTAGGGTGGGTCCTGCTTAGTGTGATGCTGTTTCTGTAAGGAATATTTATAAAACTATTGCTGAAGCAGAAAGGCTTGCTGCCTTATTTTCTTACCAGGAATGGAATTATATATATTTTGGAAGCACGAGTTGCCAGGATTGTATTTCTTTTTGGAGAGGAGGGATGGAATGAGCACAGTGGCCAAGCTTCATTACTCTGAAGGGAGACCTAGTATTTTGTGAAGTTAGGCAGCCATTTAGGAGACTTACGACAGGTTCAGATCTGAACATACATGCAGCAGCAGAGAATGCCAGAATATGTGTAACCAGGACTGTAGAAGAAAATGAAGGAAAGATGCTGAGGGATTTAGATTGAACCTATGCTTACTGAAAATCAGGCCTCCATTTTATTTTGGGGAAGAGGAGAAATGAAACAGTCTTCTGGGAAGGTTTTTCAGAATACAGTGTTCTGGTAAAAGGAATGATTTTCAGTTAAGGGAAGTGTAGAAAAGGTTGGAAAAGGATACATAGAAGATTTGATGTGAGGAAGAGTGGGAAAGCAAGGAATTAAATGGGTGATGCAGTGATGCAGGCAAAATGGAGCGGGGGGCAGGGGCAACAGTGGAAATCATAGCATATTTGTTCTTTCCAGCAGCTGCCTGAATCTTGTTCCTCAACACCATCTAACTACTACTGCTAAATTAAAGTAGGGTTTAAGCTCTTGGTAGTGTTGGTCCCTGCCTGAAAAGGTTTTAAAAACAAGGTAAGCAGGCACAAAATAGAGATTAAAGAACTGAGGATGGTTTGTGGACGGTGTGGAAAAACTTAGTAAGAGTTATGTACTGTAAGTACTGAATATGACAGTGCCTCTGTTCCTTCCCACTTTTGAAATAAAGTAAGGCATGGTAGAGGAAGCTGCTACTTTAACAGACATTGTCTGTGTCTTTATCTCCCACTGCTGCTTCCCTTTTCCCTCCTTACCCCCCAATGAGGAGAAGAGTGAAGAAACCCGACTGCTTCTGCTCTTTCTTTAGGGTGAAAGTGAAGGCCAAGAACTGTCATGTGTCATGTTTTGTTGCCTTTAGATTTGAAGGATAAGGAAAGCTGAGGAAGTATGGAAGATGTAGGTGGGTATGTTAAAAGGGCAAGAAATAGTTGATAAAATATGGAATTGAAAGCCTGTGTAAGGGAGAATAATGCTGATCTAGAGAATGCAACAGTACGGTTTAGTGCAACGAAGTGTAGAAGGAGCGTAAGACAAAATGGAAGGATAAGAAAAATGGTGAACATCCATTATATAACATGATAAAGCGTGTCATAAGCAATCTCTGGTAGGAAAGAAAAAGTGGAATGATGCTGGGATGAATAAAGAAGTATACAAAAATTGAGTACATTGGTTGGTAAACTTCAATGGAGCTTTTGGGCATGTTACGGATACAGTAACTAAAGGTAGATTATACACACCATGGTTCTTAAAACTATGCATTCTTAGTCTTCAGTGTGGTGCACAGGAATGTGTTGTTTTCTGAGGTTTTAATCTCTGCTGGGTTTTAATGGTTGGAAGGGCAGAGCCTTTGAATTTGTGATTTCATTAACACTTGAATATTACAAATTTTCTAAGATGGGAGACTATAAAATTCATTGAAGGTCTATCTGATTTCAAGTGTTACCTGTCAAAAAGATCAACAAATTAGGCTCAAGGGTCTTTTTTGCTTCTTAATCAAATTTTTTTTGTTTGTTTATTTTTAAGAAGAAATGAGTGTTTATGTGTTCCTTTCTTAAATCAAAGTGAGTATAGCTTTTACTTTTTCTAATTTCTGAAAAAGAATCCCTAGTTAGAAATTGTTTAGCTGATTTTGAATCGGAAGAGTACATATTCCTCTATTCCTTGCTTAAGAGGTGGGGAGATAAATTAAAAAAATGTGCGTGAAGACAAAACTCTTTAAGCATTAGACAGTATGAGAGAGATCTGTGTCTGAGCCAGCCTCTTCTGGTGTCTTTATGAGAATCCTCAAATATACCTTTAGCATAAGAACACACGTAATTTAATTAGCAAGTTAAGCTTTCGTCGTGGAGGGCTTTTTTAACTGTAGTAACTATGTGGAGGAAATTAATAGTGTGAATGGTTTCAATGCCTCTTCTGGTTATACGTGGGGAGGATTGAGAGGTGTTTATGCTTATAGCAGAGCTCATTTTTGTTGCCTAAGTAAGATGAGATCACATAGAGACCATTGGAGCCCATTTTGACTAATGAGCAGGAAAAGGTCTCATTTTCAACCTTAAAAGGGCTCTGCTAACTTACAACTTCACGTGCTAAAAAAAATTATTAGTTTTGACAGTTTTCTGGGATTAGTTGTACACTGTCCATCTCTGCTCTCTGGTGGGAATTTTTTCTATGAGTGTCAATTTAAGACATTTTTTAAAAATTTATTTGATATAGATAATTTGAAAAAAGTATTAATGGTTGCATGGAACCTGGAAAGGAGACATTTGTTATGCTAAAAAAGAAAAAGTAAAGCTGTATTGTATGGAAATGCATTATCGGGGAGGCGGATGTATTTGGGACAGTTGGAAAAATTGTGGAAGGGTGTAAGGATTCCTTAGATAATTGTGTGTGGTAGGGATTTGATTGTTGGCGTAGGGCTGTGATGCCTAATTTTGAAGGTTGTCTTCAGTTAATCTGGGAATGTAGATGTGTTCCAAACTGTATGAGGAAAAAGTTGGAACTGGAATATTGCAGTCTTATTTATTCCCTGCCAGTAAAAATGCTGTCATCATAAGTTGTATTTTTCTTTATTAGTTGGTTTTCTTCCCCTGTGGCAGCTTGGTTTTTTTGCTTTTGAATGGTAGGATATTTTCCTGTAATGCCAGTTGCAAACTTTGAGCTTGCTTGCATTGTGGCCAGAAATCTGAGAACAATGATGACTCGGTTATATCCAGTGAGAAAGGAATCTTTTGTACTGCTTACTTTTAATTGCTAATTAAGCTAAGTCCTTGGTAGTTTGAAAGAATGGAATAGTTTATGCTTTCCACTTTAGAACAGTATTTGCCGCTCAGTTGCGGAGAATGATGGAAGTGGTGATTTTTATTATGGTTTCTAGATGAAAATTACCTTCCTGAGAAAGTGGAAATGGGTAAGACCACTCATTTTGCACAAGGAGCTCTCAGGATTTGGGGAGTATGTGGAGCCTGTGGAACTGAGGAGCAGTTTAGGACTTTTGAGAAGGCCTAGCAACACCACCTGCCCCGTCCCAAGCTCTCGGTTTTGCCTGACTGCTCTGCTTCAGTTTCTGTATTTAGTGGTTAAAAGTATTTTAGGTTGTCCAGACAAGCAGCAGGGACCTTCCAGAGAAAGCCTGTTGATATTTGGAGATTATTTTAATTTATTCCTGATTTTAATTTTTATTTTTTTTAATCAATGAGATTAGAGTGAAGCTTCCTTAACAGTGAAGCACTGGTTCCAATGCGTTAGGACTCATTTATTTTAATGATTCTTCAGCACAGGTAGGTAGGAATTTTCTAACGTCAGGACATTGTGCCTCAAGAGGAGTGGGTGAACAGATATGCAGGTTTACCAACTCAAACAGGAAAACAAGTTCTAACTACAGGTCGTTTCACAACTTTTTCCTCAGGGCTTTCTCATTTCCACAATCAGAACTCAAAAGTGGAACAAAAAGATTCAAAGTAATTCATTAATGACTAGCTCAAGGTCTGTCAGGCTTCAGACAACTGGAAAGGAGAAGGTACACATTTCTGCTGCAATGGCTTAATTTTCGTGATTTTTCTATAGTATTTGAGAACCTTTCCAGATTTTTGTTGTGTCATTGCTGAAACTGATTAATTCCTATGTTCTCATAAGCAGGTTACCTGTTTCACTTGGCACCTTGTTTGCCAGTGATTCCTTTTTCTAAATAAAAAAAAAATACTGAAGAGTAGTAATCAGTACCTGTACATATTGGTACCTGGGTTTAAGAACGAGTGTACTGTCAAATCCAGATAACTACTTTATGTTTATGTTCACACTTGGATCTCAGTTGGACTGTAGTTTGTGCTGCTGTAGCTGTGCTGGCATTTTCTCTACCTCAGCAATCCCTACACAGCATATGCTGACAGAAGTTACTCTGTTAGCATCATTGCACTGTTACGTGCAAAGCTCTCTACTGTATCCTAGCTGGACGGTGGAACCAAGGTGTGTGATTTTGTTTTTTTTTTCACCTTGGTGTATGAGCAGACAGAAGGTAGTAGAGCTGATTTTTGTAAAACAGCAATGCTGTCTGTAGCTGGGGCCTTTGTGTGCTGTTGTGATACTACATATATTAGTTTCAGCTTTCAGTGTCTTCCGTGCTTTCTAGAGAATGAAAAATTCCGATCAGCCTTAAACCTTGTTGCAAGTAATGTATTTTAGAGCCCAGTTCGATGTGATCTTGCTATATTCAAATGACCAGAAAAATTATGTAATGTTTTACATTACTGTGCCGTGATTGCGCAGGATTTTACTTTAGGACGGAATATTCTCTAGATGAAAACTTGTTCTGAAGTGACAGCTTTTAAGGAAAGAAACATTTTTTCAGAGCCATTGCTTTTTCTCCTTAATTAAAGGTGTATCACAAGTTATGTAAGTTCATTACTCTGTTGCAACAGCTGTATCAACTTACAGTTTCATTATAAGATACTATGTTTTTCTTTGTTTTTTAACTTGGTTTGGACAAAACATTTGGAAAATACACTTTGTGGCTTAAATCTGCCATGTAGGAGGAATGACAAGTGTTACTTAGATGGCAGGTAGAACAACATTATTAAACAACAGATACATTCTTAAGATGATGCAACATTTATGTAACTTCATATTTCTTGTTAAATTGGTAATTCATTTAAGTAGAACAAATTCATATTTTGTTTAGAAATTAAAGACACTAAACGAGTAGGGCGGGTACCGTGGTACTGCCTCTCCTTCCACAGTCAGGTAAGGGAATTAAATTAAATTGCTACTTCTGAATAATTTTGGCACTCAGTGTAAAGGTGAGTTGTATTACTCCTTGAAATGCACATTAAAAATTAAAGGTTGGGTTTTCTTCCTTCACATATTTCAAAATTTTGGCATTTGATTACCCTTTTGGTTGGACCTCTCGCTTTGCATGTAGAATTTAGAGGAAAATTCCCTTAGCTTTGGAGAAGGGATACCTCTTGGAAGTCACTGTTTTGCACAGCATGTGCTCAGGGGATTGAGCTGAAAAGAGGTGAAATTCTCATTGCCAAGTGGCATTTACTGCAGAACAGTGCCCATGAAGTTGCACTTAGATATCTGTATGAAGCTGTAGATCTGTATAAGTTGTCTTTTCTTTGGCTGGTTAGAAACAGTTAAAGCTTAAAGCTCCATTGCTTGTGTCATGTCAGCCTCCTAACCTCTCCAACAAGTTAACAGATTCATTTTTTTAATGTGTGTGTCCTCATTGTTCCCCTCCCCCATGGCATTTCCAGCTCTGCTTATCTTAAATTCTGCATGCACGTAGCCCCCTGTCACATAAGTGTCATGATGTGTGAGGTGTCGGTCATAAGTCTGCACGTAGTGATATGAAAGGATGTGGGCGGGGGGGGGCACATACTCATTAATTTTAGAAAAATTAGTTTCAAACAATGTTTATTTTCAGTATTACTAATTAAATTCCCCACCTACTATGCTTTTTGACTCATACATGAATAAATATGCAAAAAGAACCTAATTAATTGTGGTAATAGCACTTTTTAATGTACACATATATTTTAGAGTGATCCTCAATAGTTTCCTCTTGGATGCCATCATGCAAGAGTTTAGTGGTTTATTTCTCTGCATGTAGCCTGCATTATCTGTGGGGAAATATCTTTAATTTAGTATCAGCTACTTTTATGCAGGCAGTATGTAAAAGCCTTCAGTTTCTGACTGGTGTTATGTCTGAGCTCTTAGAGGTCTGAGCTGTGTTCTGTGTTCTCAGTGAATGAAATGCTGCGATCTCATACCCTACAAGCATATCTGAACTACTACAAAAGCTTTGTAGATATGGGTGCCCAGAACTTTCTCCAGTGAGCTGAATTTAGCTGTCCTGTGAGACTTTGCCATATGTTAACAGGTGTAGGCCTTGGAAGCAGTTTTACATTTATTTTCTGGAAGGAAAGATAAGTGTGTGATTGGAATGGGAAGAGGGAAGAAAGGGTAGGTTGATAACAGCAGACTGTGGGTAGAGGGAAGATTTCTAACACAGGAAAAAGTAAGTAGCTAAATAGTGTTTCTGGAGGTGTCTCTACTAGGTAGAGAAGACAGCCCAGGTACGCAGCGTGGTTGGAGGTAGCATATAGCTTGGGCCACATAATTAAATTGGGAAGTTACATGCTTATCTTCTCTCACATGTCTAAAACTACTATAACCAATGGAAGGAGGGTATCCCAAGATTTTGAGATGTAGCCCTCGTTTGGAACATGAATATTCCCATTAATTGTGCCCTTTAAATATAGGCTTCTGAAATATGAAAGGTTTTGTTTCCATTAGGCTATATGGTAGGTGAGGGAAAGGACAGCACAGGATGGAGAAAGCTTGCAATACTAAACTTGGGTTAAGAAGTACACCTTATAGTGGCATTGGTATTTTTTGGTCTTGAGGCAGCACTAAATTGCAAACCTCCTATTGTAGCAGAGCGGTATGTGGTATTTGCCTCACCTGCAAACCCGTATGTCAGATACAAACTGACCAGTTAGTTGGATCTGGTACATGAGGTCATGGAGTAGGTGAGTACCAGTGGTTGTGAATGAGTCCTGGGAGTAAATAAGATGCAAGCATAGCTTTTGTGGGGAGTTTTGAATGCAGAACCTGTAAGTCCTTTTAAACTATAGCAGAGCTTTTAGGAGGGCAGAGGGATATTGGAGAATCGCAGAGTAACCTTTAGCTAGTGACAGCTTTGCCGTATGCAGTCCCCCTGGAATACAACTACTCAGATGGTTGAGGTAGGAGAAAGGATTATTTCTTTTGTCCTTCCACTCCCCTGAAAACTGAATTGTTAACAGCACAGAATTTTGGTTTATGCAGCCAACTTTCTTCTGTGGTATCTTGTGTCCTTCCAGACTGGTCTAGCAAGACTTCTAAAACTAGGGAATGAAACTGTTGTGCCTATGGACATAACTCTGACTTCCGTGAGCGACACTCCCTCTTTTCAGGTCTGTAATGTGCATGTGCTCATTTTGCCACTGTCTGCAACTGAAGAAGAGCTGCCCACGGCATTCCTATGGCTCGGTTCTTAGGCTGTTTTCCAGGAAGACTCAGCTTTTTTCTAAACTTGTTTTTTCCCCATACCCAGTGGTCTGGCTCTCTACACTAACTTTGAGATTTGCATGTCATCCTTGTCTTACACAACTGTTGGTGGTCGTAGTGAGTTAGGTGTCCCCCAGCTTTCTTCCTGCCTCTACAAGGCAGTGCTAAATAAAACATAGTGGCTTTCCTGAGGCACAGAAGTGTTCTTTCATTTGATCATGTTAGCAGTCAGGCTCACAACATTTCTCGAGGGAAAGTCTTTCTGCATTGCGTCACTGCTGACATAACAGTTCATGTTTTTTTGCTTAATACCTTGACTATAGATTACAGCTACCCTTACGCAGCTAGAGTACTAACAGGTGCTTCCCAGTGACTGTTGTCAGATCTTTGTGGACAGAACTGTGGTTACTTGTATTTCCTGTTCTCAGGATGTTATTTAGTTGCCCTAAGCCTTCTGGAAGGCCTCACACAGGATTCCACTTGCTAACAAACTATGTGTTAAATTTTATTGACAAAGGTTTCTTCACTTAGTTTTTTTTTTTACTTAGTGTGTCACTCTGAAAACCTGTTTCACCAACCTAGAGCTACAGTTTCTATTTAAGAGTTATATTACATTTTCAGATAAACTTAACAGAGCTAGTGATAGCGATACCACCATCCGTAGCTTTCACTATAGGCAGACAGCTACAGCTTTAGACAATGATAGCTTTTTGATAGTGAAAGCAAGTAGTAGCATTAGGACATCAGTACTGAAAATAGCATTTTCCAAATTTTAAAATGCCATGCCAGGTTTAGATTGGGTTGATGAAAATGGGTAATAAGTTAGTTATTTGATTCTTGAGTCCTGAACAAAAAGGACAGCAGACTCCAATGATAATGCTGCATTTTGCTGGATCTGTTTCTTCTTCTGTCATTTGCTTCTGATCTTGTTGATAACATTTCTGTTTTGGAGAGAAAAATTGGCATTCATGGGCTTTATGAGAACTAAGAACATTTTAAAGTACTAAGTGACAGTGTCTGTTTTATGTATTTTTGGAAAAAGTAAGTCTGAGTTAAAAGCCTACCAACTAGATAAATGACACAGCAGAAAACAAATTGCATGCTTCTATCCATTTGAATGTGGGTGGGGGAACATCTTTGAAAAAAAATATGCTGTGAATAATTACTTGAAACATACTGCTTTTAGAGAATTGAGACAGTAGCTTAGCGTTATAAAACTTTTTAAAAATGCCCTTTCTGATGTAACCGCCCTGACTCCTGAACACCTGTTTTTCTTGTAGCCTATTATTGATAGCTCTTGAGGTCAGAGAACTGTTCCTTCTGTTGATACTGTGCTATGGGTGGCAATGAATGTTGGGCATCAGACATCGAAAGTTATTTGAAAAGTGATATCCAATCTCATTTCTGTTGGTGTTTGGGTTTGGTGTGTGAGGGGTTCTTTGGGGTTTTTTGTTCATTTGCTGCCTCTTTAAATGCTTTGTTAACAAAGTTACGAATAACCATTTATTTTTTGCTTCAAAGCCATTTTAATTTTCTACATAAAGTTTTGGAAGCATATCACAGAACATGTAATGCTACTTCCTTTTTGTGACTATTCTTACTCTTCTACTCTTTGATTTTTCTTTTCTGGGGAGCTGCTAAAATAAAACTTCTCTTCAAATTTAGGAGAAAATTATCTCAGAAGTGAGTTTTGAAAAGCAGTTACCTTTGTCTAAAGGAAAGCTAGTTTGTATGAGGACAGGGAGCTTCAGTTGTAATGTTAGGTGATACTGACGTACCTGCAGTGTTAGTACTTGTCTTGTTGGAGTAATGCTGAAATTAAAGCCAAAATGTAATCTGAAAGACCATAATAGGTGGGTTTGGTTCTTAATAAATTAAATATATCTGCTAAAAAATTGCATTCCTTCATTAATTAAAACTTAAAATTGAGATCGTCTAGTGAGAATCCAAGCACATGTATTTATGTTGTTGAAGCTGGCCAGATCTCAAATATTGTTTGTGGATTTTGGCTCTATAGTTACACTCTGCACTTACAGACAGAGTGTTTGCCTCCTGCCTGGACAGGAGGGATGCCGTAGTTCAAAACCTTAAGTTAGTTCAATTTTTTTTACCCAAGCTTTCCCAAATACTTTTATCCAGAAGTGCCTCAAGGGTGTGAGCCCTTTGTTTCATGATTTAGCTCTTTATAGTAAGTAATTGATACTGGTCTGTCACACTCAGGTAGAAATTACTTTCAGATATCCCATGCAGAATCTTTTAGAGAGAACACAAAAGAATATATAGATTTACATGAGAGTTTCCAGTTGTTTTTGAAGCCTGTCCCTTCATGTTGCAGGCGGTTACGTCATAGATTCACAGATAAATGTAATGTCATTACATTTATGAAAATCACTGTCTTGAAAGTGATAAAAAAGAGTATGTAAAAATGCTCTTTTTCTTCTACTGTTTCCATTTAAATACTATGCAAGGTCCTAATTTTCTGATTCTTCAAATCCTTTTTTTTTAATTTTCAGTCTAAATTTATACACATTTGTCTATCAATGTTGTTGTTAGGCTGAAGTAGCTCTTTTCTTTCCCTGCTGTTTGTGCTGTTGATACTTGTAGAAAATAGTCATACTAGCTTTTGGCTTGCTAAGCTAAATAATTTGAGCTGTTTTGACTTCCTTTTACAAGACAGACTTCTTTCCTCTTATCCCTGCAGTTCTTTTCTGAATTTATTTGTCTTTTCTGAACACCGGGAAACTTTATAGAATGCTGTAGATCAAATCTGCTGAGATGGTACTAATATTTCTGCTTTTAGAAGAGGTTGCTCCCTATCTCTTCTGCTGCAAGAGCTTGGGAGCATCAACCAAAACTACCAGGAAGCAAATTCAGAACAAACGGAAGATGGTTCCTTGCAGTTTCTCTGTGGATGCTGCACTAGACTGATTATTCGTCTGACTTGTCATGGTCATCTGATTTTATCTTTGCTGGAAATTTATCCTCTGTTGAACTCCAGAACTGTGTATGCTTTTTCTCATCTGCTTTATGTTGGCAGCCTATACTCTTGGTTTGTTGCCTCATAATCCAATAATTAATGTACTTGAGGGTTTTTTGAGTAGTCTTAATAAGCCTGTTGCAGAGTTCAGGATCTTACATGGTTGTATAATGTTTTACTACTACATGCCTCCTGGATTTACCTTTGAAAAATCCATCTGTAGCATGCTGATGGGTGTGTTTTCAAGTTGTAATGTCCTCACCTCATTTGTAGTTGATAGACCTAAAGTAATACTTCAAATTCAGTCAAAAGGCCAGTATCATATCACTGCAGATTATGGAGATAATGATAGGCTACCACCAATAAGTGTATTTAAAAGGTGAAGTACTGTAATATTATGTTCAATTTTGTCCTGCTTGGATGCTATTAAATACCTGTGAAAATGGATTTTAGGTAGAGCTTGGTCTGACTTGCAGGAAGAATGAAAGCATTGAAAGTTGAACTGTATGTGAAACAAGTGCAGGAGACTGCGATCCAGAGTCTCAAGTGTCATTCCATTACTACACAGAAGGAATAAATTTTGACAAATTTATTTATGCCTGCTGCACGTTATGCAGCATAACTGTACTGTTAAGCATTGCAGCATTAAGGAGAATGGAGTTGAGGTTTGCTCCTTTACGTCTGCCTGGGTGTGAGAGGGACTGGCATAAAGGTAGCAGCCAAGTCTTTACATCTGGAGAGGCAGGGAAATAAAATTAACAAGAGCTGCTAACTTGATTTTCGTATTCCACAAAGACTTTCAGTTTTTCAAGGTATCTCACAGTAAAAAAAGTTTGAAACATATTTTCAGTATACTGTATTTTTTTCTTCTTAGCATAAATTGAGTCAGGTCTGTGTGGTTTGCCCTACTGGCCTGCAAATAGGCTAACAAAAAACTCTTATGCTTACAGCTTGCAACACTTAATTCAAATGTGCTTTCCCCTGTCTCTGCTCTGATTCTACGGCTCCTTGTCATCTCCTTGGCTTACTTGCATGCCTCCTGGTTCTACTTTTTCTGCAGGTCTGGGCCTTCCTGCCTTCAGCTGTCAACTCCACTTAGGGAGCCCTTCCACCTGCTCAGCATGTGGAGGGGAAGGAACAACAGATAAGAGAGGAAGCCCACCCTTGTCTGCAGTGCCTACCCAGTCAGCACTGCCTGGCCCTGACTGCGCTGGCTGGGAGAGCTTGCTCTCCCGTAGTTATTTGGTGCTAATTGGCCAAGAAGTTGAAAGCAGTTGCAGCCTTCCCATGCGCTGAACAGCAGCACAGACCTCGCTAGTTAGGAGTTTTTTCCTGTAAGCCGTATGTACCTCATGAGATGCCAGTTCTCCATCTGTGGCCTAAAGACAACATAAATAATCTCTCTTGCACATGCAAGTGTTATTCACGTTTCCAAGCTTAAGCATAAAGCTTACATACCTCCTGTTGCTTGCACAGGACAGGCCACAGGTGGTCCAGAATGATGGGGTTTGCCTTTTTTGGTTATAAATAAATCTGTTACCACAGAAAGCTATGAAAAATGAACCTTTTGTACTACAGTTGACACTTTAAAATAAAGGGATTAAAAACACTGACATTTGGGACTGCCTTCCATGCTACCCTTTGCCTTTTGTGATTACTTGGAAAATTTCTTTAATTTAAATTTGATGCATTTTTAAATGTTCTTAAACTTTCTCGCCTTGGTATTTTTTCATCCTCTCCAAACATTCTCTACAGAGGGCTAATCACTTGTTCTCTGAGTGACTGGCATGATTGAAGTGATTATTATGTGGAGATGCTATGTATTGGGTGAGTAATAATGGGGAGGCTGTTGTGCTGCCAGATGGAGTAGGGATGGGATGATAACGCAGTGAAGAGGGTGCAGTTGTTCAGGGCTCGAGTAAATTGTGATCTGTCTACTTTCCTTCTCTGCCATTGCCCCCTGATGAAGGTTTCATCTCTGACTTGCGCGCTCCCCCTCGCCTGCTCCTTTATTCTGTTTGAGCTTTTATTTGCCGCTTCTGTGGCTGTGCCCAATGTGCTCTTTAGAACTTTATTCAGTGTCTGACTCTGCCGTGCTTGGCTCATAGATTTTTGTTTTGTTTTGCTGTTTTCCTTGTTTCCTCTCTAGGGGGATTGCTTGTTCATGGTGGCATATTGTTTTGACAGGGAGTTTTCTACAGTGTATGGTGGGGTTTTTGTGTATTAGTCAAGGCGAATGTAAAAGTGTGTGCACCTTTCCACGTACCCTGTGTTGATGATGTACTTTGTCTAATAATCATTAGTTCTACTCTTTGGGACCAGTACTTGAAAAATCTAGTAATCTGTGGAAATAAGCTTTTCTTGCATTGCCAAGTGTTCTTGTTGACTGCTGGTTTAGAGGATTGGCCTTTGGACATAGGTATGTTGGGGATGTGTATTGCTTTTCCTAATGTGTAGTGACTCATTTTGAGGCAGTTTTGTGATAAACTCATAAAATTCTGTAGTTACTCTTGTTTTGAAGATGAGGATGCTATTTTTTGATTTTCAGTGATTTCCTAATTTTAACCTATGCTGTTAAAATTGAAATCTAATACAACTTTAACCATTATTATTTTTAAAAAATTAGAGCTACATATTAAGGAGTTAAGTGTGACTGGCTGTAGAAGTGGCCCCATGTTACTGGGCACTGTTCTATGCATGGTTTGAATTTGTGGCTCCTTGTCCGCAAGTATCAGAGTATTGTGCATGAAGTAGTCAGAGTGTGTGGTAACTGAAGGTTCAGCCCAACAGAAGGGGAAATTGTACCTTTTCCAGCTGGGCATGGTAGAAAAGAGTTCAAATCCTTCTGTTGGAAGGAATAGCAGCATGATGGAATTGAGAAGAACTCATAATTTAGGCTATGTTTGTTAGTGTTCAGTCTAGACAGATGGTAGCATGGCCTCAAACTGTTCAGTACCTTCCTCTAATGGATTGCATTCTTCTTTATCCAGTTGTTCGTTTTAAACCACAAAATCTACCTTGTCTGCGCAGGGTCATAATGTAGTTGTGGGTGGGGAAAGGACAGGTGGAACTGAGTTCTCTATGTATAGGTGGATGCTTAGTCTGTCGTTCTGCCTCTGTCCTGCTGTGAATTATCGTGGTGACTTTTGGCTTAAAAGTGAGGTTGACTCTGGAATCTGATATTTAAGGCACTTGCTATGAGCATGGACAACTCAAATTTAAACCTTTGGTTCAAAGTAGGCAAAGCCCTGAATCCTGGCTTTTATGTTGTAGATTAATGCCCTTATTAGATGGTTTTAATTTTTTTTTGTGAGTTTCTTGTGCTTTTTTTTCCTTACAGCCCCTCCCAATAGTAGAATTGGTTTCTGACCACTGTACTTACCAGGAGCTGTGTCCTTTGAAGCAGGCTCAGTTCTCTAGTTCAGTAGCATCCCTGCAAATACGTAGAAATACACGGAGAGTTGGCATTAAGCTTGACACATGCTTGTTTTTCCACTTGGTATTTGTTAATGTCCATCTCTATATTGGGTGTCAAATTTGATGGGGTTTGGGAAGCATTATTCAAGAAGGAGGTCTTCTCTCCAGCACCAAGGAAATGTTAGTGAAAACAGTCTGTGTTGACAACCTGCATGGCTCTTTACCCCACAGCTGTGGGATTGGGATTCTTCAGGATGCATTGCCTGTGAAAATGCAATATGGTTTTTACTTCTTAGAAGACTCTGACAAGTTCCTGAGCAATGTTTGAGTGCATTGTCATTTTACTTGGTGTTTAGTGCATATTACGATGCAAATGCACACTAGTAGCTAAAATAATTTGGACTGGCACTTTGTAGTGCATAAATACGAATTCTGAAATCTATATGAATGTACCCCCACCATACCTGTTATTGCTGCATAGCACAAGTAGGCCTTATTTTTTTCCTGGAATGGGGTGCACCATCTCTTCCATTCAGAAACGGTACTGATCGTTAGTTGTGTGACTGTATCCAGGGAACTGTATTCTTCTTATTTCCTCATTGCAGGTTTTTTTTTTTTGTTGTTGTTGTTCAGCCTGCCACATGAGGTGGGAAAGGTGAGGGGTAAGGCTAGGTGGTTGCAGGTGTTAGCAGAGAAGAGCTACAGCTCTTGATGGGAATTATTGTAGCGCTTTTCATGGTGTTTACTGGGCATAAAGTTCTTCTCTAAAATGTTTTTATATGCAAGCTGTTTTTCATGCACATTTGGTATAAAAGTGAGCAACAATGGAACATAACAAGAGCGGCATCCCCATTGTCTAAGCATAATTAATCAGCCACAAGAGGAGCGTATATGAAGGACAGTGGAAAAAGGAACGTGATGACATGGGGTGGTACCTGTATGTGAGATTTCAGTGATGTGATGGAAAATCTTTGTGGGGCACCCTTCCTGGTATACTGGCTATGCTAACTGTAGAAGTACCAGCATTCTGAGACTCTTTGAAACAATGGTATTTCAGTATTTGAAACCGTGTTCCTTCCATTTACTTGGTTTTTTATTATTTTGTGTCTTAATGTACCTTTACCAATTTTGTCCCCTGTGGTGCTGAAAACTCCATACTTCCCAGCATTAGTTTTTACAGTCTCTTCGTAAACAGCTACTGACCCATTTTCCTCTCCATTCTTCCAAAATAAATCTTCTTTTCCTTATATTTGCAGACTAAGCTACCAACAATATTTATTTCTGAAAATCTGGCCACCTCTGGTGCTTGAACCCTTTTGGAACTGAATTTTAGACTGTGCAGGTTTAGCAGAGCAGAGTAATTGGTGGTAGTTTTTTAATATTTTATAATAGTTGCTCTTCTGTATCACTTTGAATTCAAACAACAGCACAGAAAATCATTCTCTTTAGTCAGAAACTAAGTATTTTCACAAAAATGTATTTGTTGTATCAGTCTTTTTAGGCATCTTCGTATGCATAGGTATGTACATTGTTCTCTGCTTAATACTTTCTTTTTCCCAAAAATTAATTGCTTGTCGTCTTTGTGCTTGGTAGCTGATAGTCAGTGTTACGTTTCCAAAGACTTGTGTCTGGATCAGGATATCTTTGCATAAATAACAGTTTTTCAGATTTAGACTTTGAGTTTTTTCTCTTAGGTAAAACAAGCAGCTATTAACGCAGATCTGGCTTTAACTGGTCTCTTTTTTTTTTCCTTTCTGTGTTAACTTTGGAAATACAGTTAAAATCATTCACCCAATGAAATCGAAAACAGCTATTTATTTGATGTATGAGATCTTAATAAAATCTATATGAAAGTCTGTAGTCTCCTAGATACAGCTGGTTTAACATTTTCAAAAAGGATACGTTTATCTATCAATGTTAACAGTCTAAATGTTCTGAAGTATGGCATGCTTGCACCTCAGTTGCAATGTTCTATGTTGGTATAGTTAAGAATTGCTAGAATAAAATCAGATTTAGTAGTCTTACATTTTTCATTAGCTCTAGAACAATAACTAAACTAAGGTGCTGCAATTCTACTTGAAATAGAATTATTGTGGTAAAAATTAAAAAAGTTCGTATACACTGAGATAGAAATCAGCCATTTCAATTGCCTATGAAAAATCTACTGCTACTTTAAAACAAAAAGTTTAAAAAAAACCCCACAACTGTGCAGGATTTGGAATGATGAAATTCCATACAAAATCTGTCATAATCTCCTGAGTCTTCAGATTATGAAATGCTTTCAGAGACCAAACAGAGAGCATTCTGTTTGCTGATAAGTTTAGAATTTGTTTTAATTTCCTGTATAATGTAGGTGTCTGTACATACATACATATCTATATTTGTAAGTATATCTTACTGTATTTAAAAGTAGTAAGGGGGGGTTATGTTGAATCTTAAAGATGATCTCAGAATTAATGCAGAGTGATTCACTATATTAACTCCAGTCAACAAATTTTTCATCAAAATGCAATCGGTTATGGACATCATTGCCTGAAAATGACTAAGCTTCCTGTATTTTTCTTTGAGAAGCCTACACTATTAAGTTTACATCTGTCTGACAGAAAACACTTGTAAAGAATGTCTTATAGTTTATAATAAGTGTTCTTTATTCATTGGTGGCAAGTTGTTGTGTGTCCCCCCCCCCAAGTCACTTTTCTCTATTTTATCATTGATTTGCATGTATTCTGGTTTGTATTCTGTTCTGCAGTTCTGTGCTTTATGAAGCAGTATCCCTCATTTTTCAATGATAATTGGCTTCAGGAAGAATTACTTCTGAGTTACTAGTGTCTCCTGTTCTCCATCTGATTGTAGCTTTTGTTTTACTAATTCTCTGCAGTAGCTTTCTAAAGTGTTAAATTTATTTTTTTTTTTAATTTTACTGTTTTTTCTTATGATGGTAGTGTGCTGCTTTCACTCCTATCTCTAGAACATTTTTTGTTTCTGCTGTTTACCTTTCAAATAGTTTGCGTGTTAATTTTCACTTGTAAACTTAGTAACCTTGGCATTATTTTGCTGTTTGCTGGTTCATCTCCTCTCTTCTACTTCCAGATTATACTGAAGATGTAACATTTTTTTTTTTTTCAAATGATGTCTGTGGTAGATAAGTCCTAGACCACAGTAGTGGCTTTTAAAGAAAATTAATTTTAATTGTTACCATCAAGCTATGCATGTAGCTAACATGAGCAACTGCTTTTCTTCTTTATTGCTTGCACTGTTGATTCTTGTGTCCTGTTTCATGAAGTAGTAATCATAGGAAAATGGCCAAAATTGATGATATGTTTCTTGAGACATGCATGAGGAGGATCTGTTTCCATTGTTCTATACTACTTATTGTCTCTGAAATAAGTACTTTGATCTTAAATATTATTAGCAGATTAGAGTAACTTCCTGACATTCCAATATACTATAGAAATTTTGCCAGAACAAAGTTACTGAAGAGCCCAGTTCACAGTTTCCTTTCTTGAGGCCTAAGTCTTTTGGAGCGTGAGCATGTTTGTGTCCAGCATGCTGTACTTTTAACACTCTTATTGAGGCTGTTATATAATACAGTCTATATATGAAATACAAGGAAGACTAAACTTGTGCTAAGAAGAAATTTTATAACACAGTATTGAGTTTCACAAAGAGAGCGAGCATATAAAGAAGCTTTGAAAGCTGTAGTGGGAATTGGCATTGAGTAAGAAAGTAAGGGAGTATTGTGCCATCCGTACATAATATGACAGCCTTCAGTGAAGGATCTGATGAATTAATATAGGTTATCTTCAATCAAATATAAATTGTATGCTTTTCTCTGCAGAAGTAAATGAAATGTTCTTTTAAGTCGATCTACAGCCCAAGAGGTTGTGTTTATCCAGCCAGTCATTGATGGGGGGGAGGGCAAAGGATAGTTTTAACTTCTGAAGAATTCAGGCTAGTCTTTTTTTCTCCTTGCTTAGCTGAAGAGAGCCTTGTTCATGCTTGTGTTGTAGAGCAGGAGCTAGAACTGAATCGGGAGGTTGTCAGGATGGTAGCTTTTGTCATTGTTACTAGAAAATCATGGGTACCTTTTGGTGAATTGTGGCATGGAGAAAGGAATGGAAGAGAAGCCTTTCAGTGTCCTCTTTTGATCCTGAGGTGGGGAGAATGAGCCCAGCACATACATAAACTCCTGCTATTCTGGTCTGTAGATATCCCTCAGACTGACTGGTAGTAGGTAGCGTCATCATCACTTCAATGTCCAGCACTGTTTGTGTGATTACTTTCTTTTCCAGAAGGGTAAAATGTCCCTTAAGAGCTAATTAACATTTAATTTCTAAGCATTAGTGTAGTACGTATTTCATTTGTGAAGAGTCCACTGATGTCCCTCTCTTGAAATTTTTTCATGTGGAATTTTTTTCATGCTTCCAATTCTCATTACTTGCTCCCAAAGCCCATCCTTTCAGGTTATTGCTTTCTAGAGAAACAAGAAAAAAGAAACAGGGACTGGTTGTCTCCCCTACTTCTGATGGAAGGCGTATCTGCATATACAGTAGTGATTTCGATTATGAACTTTAAGCTTCTAGGAGCATCTCAAGGCTTTGAATTTGTCATTTTACACTATGTTGTCTGCATTAAAACACTATTTCTTGAACAGTTAATTTATTACCCAGTAAAATTCAAATAATTTCTTTCACTGTGCATTACTGCCCAGCTGTTGCCATGCTAACAGTTTCTATTGGTAGTTTTTTGATTTTTTTTCTGTAGTTGTCAGTGTTTTTTCTATGTTTTAAGTAAAAATTTGCAGACTCAGTGCATTCGCTCCTCTGTTTTCATATTGTTAACATATTAAAGAATTAATAATCAACATTTTGTCGTGTTTGGCCATTTAGTCCCATTACTTTCATCTTAATCAATCATGCTTGTCATGAGTAAGAAAGGACTTCATTATATCATCTTTAGAAACTGTTCAAAAAAGCTGTATTGATTTTTTTTTTTCCTTTTTAGTACAGTTGTTTAACAGTAATTGGAATTCGTGCTGTAAAATACAAATAATTGCAACCAGTAACGATGGTAAAGGTTTTTTTTCTTCATATTAGTTGAAGTAGAAATAACATCATCCTTCCTTCTCCTTTATGAAGTAGAGCTGTATTATGCATCCGTGACCTCTTTATACAATATTTAGAATTCTGGTTTTATCTGTTGGATTGGGGGGTTTTTTGGTTATACATACCCAACTCTATGGTCTTTTTTTATGAAAAGACATGTTAGTAATAGCCAAAACTGGCGTTTGCTTTATGGGGTTGTTTTTGTTTGGTTTGGTTTTTTTGGGGGGGCAGGATGGGGAGGGGGGAATGTTCTTCTCACAGCAGAGGGGAAAAAATATTCCAGTTCCTTTCCCTTTGGAATAATAAGTAGTGAACATACAAGGATTTGATAGTATATTTTAAAGATGATAATGGAATTATTTTTTTCCTTTTGTGAACACATATGAATGTTTTGGTAGCTTTTTCCAAGTTGACAAATACACTAAGCCTTTTTCTTCTTCACTATATTGTATTTAAACGTGTCCTAAGAATTGGTGGTTGAATTTGTGAAATTGATAATGCCCCCCAGTCATGAACTATGATGTCATAAGAGAGTGGGTTCACAACTGTCATGTCACAAGTGTTGATAATAGTGCATTACTTCAGTTTGCTTTTAATCAAGCAGGTGGGAAACAACATGTGCATTGAGGGTTTTTTCTGTCGTATAAACCAGTTTCTTTTCCTGCAACCATTCCTGTATTTGCTTCCTGCTGCTGCTCTGGTTGCCACACTGTGAAGCAGCTGTGGGTGATTATTTTGCCAAGTTCCTAAATTCTTCAGGTTTCCCTTTTATCTTCATGCAGTCTTGAACAAAGGGAAGGAAGTGTACAGTGTTGTGTAGCAATCTTCCTTTTCATTTCAGAGTCTTTCTCTTTCTTGTTAATTTGTCAATACTAGCAATTCTCAAGGCTGGCTCCATTGAGTGCGCTTATAAATCCATACAATGTGGAGAAATAACAATACTTAAAAACCTGAGGGGTTTTTAACTTCCTTAGAATTTTTAGTGTCTCAGGATGATTTATATTGGTTGCACAAGTGGTGCCATAGATGGTCTTTACAGTCCACTGAAATGGGATCTTTTGATTATTCCTTCAAAGAAACCATATACAGATACGTGTAGTTGTGACCTCCCTCTTCAAAATCTGTTCATTCAGCTAAGAGACAAATTCTTACCTGTGCAGAAAAATGCTTCTTCCTTTCTGAAGATGTTTGTGGAGGGGTTTGATGGGGGGGAAAGTTTCTTGACCAAAACTGAAGTTGGATAAATCAGTTTGTCTAGATGAATCTGCTCTGGCTACTAGGAAGAAGAAGAGCCACGTACTGACCAGTCTGCTCATCCTCCAGAGGCTTGGAGGTTGACTTTGGCGCTCCTGCCGAGGAAGTAAAGCTTGCTCTTAGTTTCTGTTTCATTTTGTTAGAATGTGCTGGAAGAATTTTAAAAATTCATATGAAACAACCTTTGCAATTTAAGTTTGCATAAATACAGCTGTTCTCCTGATAATGTTGCAAGTAGGTCAGAGATTAACTGAGAGGGTGTACTTAATGGTGTAGTTGAATTGCTCTTACAGTAACAGTTAATTTACAGTTAACTGTAAGTTAACTGTTACTTAAAGGGGAAGTTCTGTTTTGCAGCTCTGGTGTCCTACCCCTCACCTTGTGCTGCCGTTAGTAAGATGGCTTAGTAGTGTCTTTGAAGTGTATTCTAAGGCAAAGGGAAAAATCTGCCTTGTTGAGAATTGATCTGAGTTGTGTGAAAGACTTGGGCACAGCTTTTTGTATTGTTACTATACGAAGTGCTTCAGATACTTGTGATACATCTTTTAATGAAGATTTACTTATAAAGGGTCTGGGGAAATGTTAAAGGTCCCTGAATGCTTAGCTGTTTACGTGCATGTGATATATAATTTCCTTAAACATCCTGTATAGAAAAATCTTGTTACGTTACACTTGTTCATAAAGTCAAGTTTCCTTTAAATACCTGTAGCCATCTAATTAAGGAAATAAATTACCCCAACTTCGTCTCCAACAGTTTTTTGTAAGCTACTTGTTGTGGCAGCACTTTCTGTGTGCTCTGAACAGTGACTTGAATTGTAGAAGACAAAATATTAATTTTAGAAAATGTCATAGTGTGGATATTCTCTTCAGCAGCTGAAGCAGATACTGCATGTCATGAGAAAATGGAAGGCCTATCTGCAAATCAATCTGTGATGGTAGCACTAGGGGCACCAGCAAGAATTGTGTTATTATTTGTACAAATCCAGAGATGAGACCAAAAACTGGGGAGAGGAAGGAAGGCACAAACCCCCGAAGATTCTGCATTAAAACATTTACAATTAGAATAGGTTCAGTAGATGAGCGTGAATGTTCAGAATTGGTTCACACACATCGTAATTTTAAGAAACTCACTTTGCACTTGTGTGCTTCTCTTCTGATTCCAGGGATCATATTCTTTAGATTGAGAGCTAGCTGACTCCAAGAGGTATTCATAGCAGTGGGAATAAAACTAAAGGAGCAGTAGCTTTGATTAACTGTCAACAGAATTCCAGTCCTTCCAGTGCAGTTTGCTAAGGCAAACCTCACAGCATGAATGGGCAATTCTGCAGCAGTTCTTTGATGTAGAGGCAAATACATGTCTCAGTGTAACATCTTCAGAATGTGGCCAAACAGCTACAGTTTGAAATACTAATTTAAATTGTTTTATTAAATCATTTTAATATGACCTATACACCTAGTAGATTTAATATAGGTGATGCCCATTTTGCTGCAGTTTCACAACAGCATAGCTTTGTGTTTTTTTTATTTCTGAATTTTGTTTTATTTCTGAAAACAACCATAAAATAAGGCTATTCTGAACTTGGAAGTAGGTGAACATATATGTAATACATCTCAAGCTTGGGATACAAACAGAGACCTGCTCGTCTGGTCACATATATGGCTTTGTGTGCATTGAGTATAGCAAGGCCTATCTCGTTATGGCTTACCATTTCAGAAAATAATTTTAAAACTAGCATAGCAAGGTAAAAATGTCAAATTAAAATACAGATTAGATCGGTAATTTGGATTCTCCACAGGTGTTTTTTAACTGTTTCTTAACATTTCCTCATTTTATTCATGCCATTTCTCATTTTGATGCTTAATACAAGTGTACACAGAGTAAATCACAAAAATGGGCAAGACCACTAATTTAGTATTTGGACTTAAGTATTACAGGATAGATTGATTCCCCCCCCCCCTTTTGAATTACCAGTTTTAATAAAATGACTTAATGAAGCTCATCATTTCAGATTAAGTAGTAAGGTCTTTGATTACTGTAATATATTAAAATCAAGCAGTTCATAATTACAACCAAATTTGAAACATAGACCATGAGTTGGTGAAAGTCATGGATTAACCAGCTGGAATTAGAATTTCTTGGAAGTCTGTCAAGTTTTTGAGAACTGTCTCAAAAGTCTACTACTGGTGCAAAGGACCTTCCCTCCCATTTAAGTTTATTCAGCTACTTCATTTTAATGGCTAGTATGTTCAAAGTCAAGAAACTAGAAGTTCAAAAAGTTGGGAAACCAATTTACTTACTATTCATTCATTCATTCCCAAAGTGTAAATAGGATCATGAGATAAGAATATAACAGGTTAAAGATTGTGACTGTTATGGTGAATAGAAGGTATCAGTTCAGTTTATAAAAATGCGTGTTTGCGGCACAAAACGTGCTTTGATTGTGTGTGCTGCTTAAAAACTTCTAGAGCAACTTTTGTCAAAGTCTTGTCTAATTGGATTCATGTTTCTAACTTTAGCTTTGCTTAGTCTACAGTAACTGTGTAGTAAGTAGGAGGTAGTAAACTGGATTTTATGATGTGATGGAGAAATGTGAAAAGAATCAGATCTTGGGAAATATATGCTAAGGTATATAAACTGCCTAAGCAAGCATCTTGAGGTAGCATATTCTTCAGTTTAGCAAAAACCAGTGAACCAGCCAGTAGAATGAAATGTGAATCCTTTAGAAAAAACAAACACAGAATGAGAATAAAATCAGAGAGGTTTCTTTTTGCAGATTGCAAAGAATAAATAAAAGCAATATTTGTGTATTGCATTGTTGGGTTTTTTGTTCGTTTGTTTTAAAGTTAAGAATTGTCATGTATGTTAGAGGTTTGTTTTGTGCTTGGGAGATCAAGTGTTTCTGGAGTCCACAAATAAACCAGAGAAAACTTTTACTGTTCATTTGCTATCAATTTGCATTAGAATTGGTGAACTTCCAATCTGTTCAGTCTTAATTATTATATTTCTTCTTTGAAAAGTAATGCTGACTAGAAGTTAGAGAGTGTAAACTTCTTGCCTTGAAGAGTAACAGAAAACTTTATTTCTCAGGAAGTGTACAGAAAATGTATTATTTGCCTTAGTTAAATACAGCATTTTGAAAACCTTGTATTTCTTTTTCCCAGGCTGTTCGCTGCTATGAATCGCTAATTTTGAAAGCTGAAGGAAAGGTCGAGTCTGATTTCTTTTGTCAGTTAGGTCACTTCAACCTCTTATTGGAAGATTATCCAAAAGGTAAGGTTTTTTAGTACTTCTGATAAATGTCATTGGGGGATTGTCATTTGATGGAGGTGACACAATAGAATGAAAAACATTTGGATAAGTCACTGTTTTGGTTTGTCCTGTATTTCAAAGCCCATAACAGAGTAAGACTGATGATGTCTTTACGAGAACAGTTATATTCTAACTTCTTGTTCTTTTTACCCAAACCAAAACACTACTGGTTCAGGTATGAATATGAAGTTTATTTAGTTTATACAGTAGTACCACACTGCCTGCTTCATTTTTCTGGTTCGTTATTACATGACTGTACAAAGAGTTGAACCCATGCCTCTGAAGGTTTCCTAATGAGGGGTGGGAGACACAGGTGCATAGGACAAGAGCCTTAGTGGTTTCACGTATGTCCACGACTTCAACAGGTAAGGCTAGGCTGAAAGTGGTAAAGCAAAAGTCTGCAGTTAAGAGTGTTTCAAGTTCTGTTCTAAATACTGGGTGTAAGAATGGGTGTAGAGGCTTGCAGGGAGAGGGGTGTGTGTGATGGGGGGCTTTAGGTCTCTGCTTCATCAATCTTTTAAATTACTTAGATGTCTTTGCTGTTACTGCAGCCAGTGAACATAGAACCTTATGTAGACTTGTGCTTTGTTGCTTGTGGGTCAGCAGAGTGCTTTTTTGGTAGTGGTCTGGATTCCCAAAGATACTTTGCTGTGTTGCTGACTGTTTGCTTCGTGTCACACTGGGTGTCAGGTTTACAGTTACCTTGGTGCATAAAAATAGGGAAATTAATTATAACTGATAGTAGTTCAAAAGCTCTGCTTAGTGATTCAGGCTAGCTGTGGAACATTTTATAACAGTGTGTCTATGTGTCCACTTGTTCACTCTGTCTAACGTGAAACAGTGTGAGTTAGGGCTCCTGGAAACCTACCTCACCTTCATTTTTTAGGTGACACAGGTTTAGATTTGATATAACTAGGGAGGAATTTGCAGTACCCAAATTCATTATATAAATTCAGAAGGCTTGGAGTGATTGAGGCATCTGTCTCTTTCTGTTGAACGTATGGGGAGCTTAAGACCCGAGTACTGACAATTTGTACCTACAGCCCATCCAAGTGGTGTAATGTAACCACTGGTGTTTCTAATTCTGGAGACATGGGAAAACCTGAAGAAAACGTGGCAATATGCTGGCTATAAAATTTCCCGAAGAATGGTCTGATCCCGTGTTTTTGTTTTATTTCATTTTTTTAAAGGAAATTCAACCACCCTCTCTGCAAACAATTTACACTGTTGTTTCTGATTAGCCTAATACAACTTGGTATGATGTCAGGGAAGTGTGACTTACTGGATATATTTTACTTAGCAAAGGCAGTGCAGGGTTGTGGGCTGAACTGTATTAACTCTGCTGTTAAGTTGATAACAGTTAAGAGTGACAGGACCAGACGTTGCTATGGATCAGAGGCGAGGTTTACCGATGGAGTGTTGCTTTGTACTGTGTATATAGTTTTAAGAACAAGCATAAAAATACAAATGATGGTTGAAAATACCAGTTCTCCACAACTGTAAACAAGCTTGAGCAGAACTGTGTGGGAAGAAACACTTAGGCATTAAAAACCTGAATTAAAATACTTAGTATTTTCTTAGATGTCTGTTTAAAGTCACATCTCAATCATGAAAGAAGTCTCAAGAAGTGAACAAACTTTGTTAGTAATGAAGTATAAAAAAAAAATCAGGTGTACCTGTATTTTCAAAGAAATGGGGTAGTAGTGAAAATAATACTGGAGGAATTTTAGTTCATAGGAAAAGGGAAGTTAAAGGGTATCTTTATTAAGTGAGGGACACGTGTTCTTGTTCGCAACAGTCGTTGAACTCCAGTACCAAAGACAGTAAAAGTATTACGCACAATGCAAAAAGATATGTGTTCTATAATCAATTTACTACTGTTACTTGAAAGAAGTAGAATGCTGATGCATTTATTTAAAGCAAAAATAAATTTTACTCCATTCTATAAATTCTGTTACTTTTAGTTATCATACATTGTAATTGCAATTACAGTTAAATTTTAAATGCCTGGGAACTGAAAGGTAAAGGGAGTTTAGAAATGTTTTGATCTCTAATGTATATTTTATGCGATTTTTAAGTCCTGAAGTTCCAGAAGTGTAAAATGCTGGCAGAATGATCTTCAGAAGTATAAATCTTTCTCCTCTGAAGTTAGTCTTGGACAAAGTTGTATAGAAGTTGATGTGTTTAATAAATCGAATGTAATTAATAAAATATCACAGGATAGCAGCATGACTGTGCTGCACAACTTTTCCTTGGAAGCCTATTATTTAATTAATGAAATACCTTTAATAAATGTGTACACCTTTGTATGTAATGTAGAAAGGCGTGTGTATCTTTATTAAATGCAGATGTGATAGCGGTGTTTGTTTAAAAATGCTTGCAATATATATATAGTTTGTGCAAAGCAGAACAAAATTGTTAGTTGATTGCAGAAGCATGATCAGTGATCAAGATGAAGCGACAGGCAGTTGATAGAGATCTGTTAGGTATCATATGTATGGTTTCTTCTGTTTTGATCTGTCTCATTTTTTCACAAATACGTTGACAAACGTGGATTATTCAGTTGGGTGTATTTGTTGTGTTAGAATTTTCATGTAGCTGATACCTTCTTATAAATGTAGTAAACAAGACTGTACGTCATTTCTTTATAAGAATTAGGACTCATACCCCAAAAAAGAGGGACCTTGGGAAGGATTCATGTCAGGTTACTGCAGGTCATTATTGGCATGAACCAGGCAAATACTGCCCTTGCTGCATGTATGCAGGGGGTATCAGTTAGGGGCAGGCTATGTTTCAATGTGGAGTATGTTGACGGCGATGCCTTGCTGCAGTCTAAATACACCTAGCATGCTTATTTTTTAAATGAAATCTATTAAATGTTGTAGTAATTTCTCTTGGAAGTGCATTATGTTTTCTGTGATTTGTAGCCACTGAAGTCCAGATTTAATACGTGGGGTTTTTTTTTTTTCATAAAAAAGAAATACTTGTCTCCAACAAAAGTTGTGAGTTTACATCAGAAATTATTGGATGAGTTTTGTTCTTCTCTGTATTGTATCTGAGGTTAGAGTATCAGAGTGTTTTTTCCTAGCCTTTAAAATATCAGCAGCTGGTCTGCAGCTTGTAGTTTTCCCAAAATGCAGTATGTTTGAATTGCTATTGTTAGCTAAAGGGTTTTCTCTGCAGCCATAAAATGGAGTTGTCTGTTAATTGCCCGCTGCTACTGTTAGGAGAAAGTTCTAGGCAAGGTATCAACCTTTTACCACATTTTGAATACTCTGAGCCACTGGTTTGTATGCAGATGTTTATAACCAAGGCAGACTGATTCAGCTTAGCAAGTATGTTCAAAGTGGTTTCTGTGCCCAGCTTTTGTCATCTTGATCATTACTGGTCAGAATTTGGCTTCAGGATTTCCGAAAATGAGAACATTCGCTCCTCCTGGTCAAAACTATTCTGTTTCCTCAGTAGCATTTTCTTAACTCAAAGCTGATGTCTTCCTCCCTTTTTTTTTTTTTTTCAATGAGGCAGCTGTTCCTCAGCTGTGTGATTGTTTCAGAGGTTTCCAAACCCGTTGTTCGCTGGGCGTGTCTTTAGTGGCACCCCCCATCTCCCTGTTGCTGCTCTCTGCTTTGTGCTGGCACAGCTGAACGTGCAGCTGTGTGGGGAACTGATCCAACTGAAAAAATAAGCTAGCAGAAAAAAGTGACGCAATTGCCCCAGAATGTGAAACCTCAGCCTCAGGTTTTGCCAGAGGAGGTTGATGAGTTGTCATGTAGGGTTTCTGGATGCTGGCAGCATTATGAATCCAGCTAGGACTCCATGGTGTATACCTGTGAACTTTGCTACTGCATTCCTTGGGAGGGCTGGGATTTTACCAAAATTATTGTGCTGCTAGTCTTGGAGGAAACTGATGCTACATCAGTAGTTGGAGATTTTTTTTTTCCCCTCATGGCTCTGGCTTCCATAAGGAGTACAGAGTGTAGACAGTGATCTTTAAGGTTTGGGTTCTATCTGAATGCTGTTTAATGAGCTCATGGACTCTGACATCATCTGTTTTCCTTAGGGATCTTTATATCTATTTTGGAGAAAGTCATATATACTGGCTGTGTTCCAGCCTGTGACTTGGAGGACAGCTAACAGTTGCACAAGTGGAGACATACTTTTATCATTTGCCTCCTTGAATTGCTGTTCTCGAAGTAAAATTCCTGGAAGTAGAAGTAGATAAGGCAATTAATGAATGAGATGGGAAAAACATGCAATTATTCACATCACAGTTACTAAAGCACAATAAATACTGCACTAAAATAATTCTTACTGCTCTACTCAAGTGGTGATCACATTTTTTTATGTACTATCTCAGAACAGTTTTAGTAATACTTACTTTGTAGATAGTCACTGCATTGTCAAAAGCACTAATACTGTAAGTAATTTATAAGATAGTGTTAATTAGTCTAAGGGCATTTTTTAGCGATTGTTAGGCTAAAATTTAAAACAAAACTGAAAAAATGTTTATTGAGGTGCTCATTTATTAAGATATAGCTTAAAACCAAAATTTAAACACTTTTTGATTGTTCTTGTGTAGAGTTGTTTAGTTGCAAGAACAACTCCCAAATTCAGCGATGTACCTGTGTTCCTTTGTACTTAAAATTCCAGCTCTGTAGGGGATTTGTCTGTAGTGGTTAATGTCTTAGCCTTTCCGGACTTTGCAGAAAAATGTTGTCATTAGGAAGCATTTCAATGTGCTGTGTTCTGAGGTACAGAGTAGTAGGAGTCATCCTATAAAATGTGAGAGAGAGCTTCCCAGCATAGATAGGGTTGTGCTGGTTGCTGCGGGATTGCTGCTGGGCTGTCATTTACTGATGAGTCCTGAAGAACTGGAATGTAATGTTTTCAGTAGCATAGCAATCTGAATGAGTTGAAGAAGCAATGGCTGTGCTTCAAATAAGTGTGATTTTTAGGTTTCAAGGGTTTATTTATTTTGTTGTTTGCAATTGTTAATAACGGGCAGAAATTGGGTTGCTTCTATTGAGGGCTGTTTATTTCATCTTCAGGGTGCTGCTGTTAAAATTTTGGGCAGTTTAATTTCAGGTAGTTCAAATGGTTACATTAAATTCCTATAGAAAGAAGAATGTTATCTTAAGCTTAGAACATTACAATGTTCTTTATAAATCATGTGGCGGGGTTTAGCAGTAGAAGATTGTTATTATAGAATATAGCTGGACCATGTTTTTTTGATTGATTGGCTGAAAATTTTCATTTTGGGCAGTGTTCTAAATATGCACTTAATTGTTGAAAGTAATTTTGCAGAATATGCTCTTTGAAGGTATTTTGAGCTTCATGTGATTCCATTGTGTTCCTTCACTAATGTATTAAGACCTTTCCTAGAGTTAATTATCTAAAGGATTTCTGTAACAGTAAACTCCTTGTCAAACTCGTGTGTTTTACACATCTAATACTTAGTCTCCTCTGCAGCTCATAGTTGGACATGATCATGTAACAGTGTGGTTCTCACCACTTTGCTGCTGCATTGTATTTCCAGATGAGGATGTGTAGTTGTTAATAAAGCTACTTAGAGGAGTATTTGGTGATTTTTCTTTCTTAAATGTATGACTGTGTTGCCTTTGTGTGTCTGCCTTCATTCTGTGTTAAAAGGAAGACATGCTTTAGGTTTCTTTGATCGTCTCTTTGGTACTTTCAGCACAAATCTCTGGAGGAAATGGAGAACAGCCTCTTTCCTGAGGCCTTGGAACAAAAGACCTGAGCTGCATTTTGCTGCTGTAGCTTCCACAACATTTTTTTTGGTCATTGACTCATCCTTGGAATTTCCTTACCTTTTGATGTCTTTAATTTTATGGCCCAGCAGTGTTCATCTTGCTAAGCTAAAACACTATTATGGATAAATAATAAGCTGTTGCCATAATCTGCATATGTCTCCTAGGTGTTTAATGAACATTTATTTTTCCTCGAAGCATTGTCAGATTTAAAGCAACACATGTGCCCTTTCCTTGCTTCCCTTGTGCAGTTCTTGAGCTAATTTTCTATTTTACTATTTGTTTTCACATCAGATAAACACTAAGAAATGTTAGTGCTTTTTTAAAAATTAACATGAATAAAAGCAATTTCTATTTAAGAAGACTGAATTACAAAGAAGAATATGGTGATTTGAGTTGTTTTAAAGTTCTCTTTTCAGGGGTATGTTATCAAATTAATGCTTGCTCTTAACTGCCAAAAATCTGTTAGTCACATTTAGCCTTGCAAAGTGCCACTAGATGGTGTCAGTATCTAGTTCACTTTTTCCTTACTCAAGCACTAAAGTACTCAAAGTGCTCCATGTTTGCATCACTTTCAAAGGCCTCTTAAATTTTCAGGTATTGTAAAGTAGGTTTGTTAGAGCCATCCTTTGTGACTGCGTGATTTGTGACTAAATGTGCTAAAAATGACAGGTGGGTAGATACCATTCATTCTAGACATTTTGCTCCCCATTTTCACCTCGCTTATTTGCTTAGGTTATGTGTTTAGACTCTGGATATGAAGCGAGATTGTCATATTACTGAAAAAATTATGTAGTTTACAGAGTTTTACCATTTTCTTAGGAAATTACGTAGATTTAAAAAAATAGCATCCTGAAACCACATACATGGTTATTATGTAAAAGCTATTTTGTCTTCTCTATGTGAAATCAAGGAATCTTAAATGGGGGTGAGTAAGAAACCCAGTATCATCCCTGTCCTGATTCTGAGATGTCCCTTGACCCTAGTCATAGTAGGAGAGGAAGGCAGACTCTTAGGTGGCTAATTGTGAAGGCTGTCAGTGTTAAGTAACCGTAAATGTTGCTAAATGGGTAGTTCTGGGTGGCTGTAAAAACCTTTAGGAAGAGGAAACTAGTAGACTGTGACTGTATGAACTCATTGAGGATCAGCTCTGCAGTAGGTGGCAGAGGCTTAAAAGACAGATTCCGAAGCAAGCCTGAGCTGAGGAGGTTTCTTACTGTCCAGTAGTTTTAATTCTTTCTGTGGAAAGGTGGTGTTTTTCTTTTCAGAGCTATTTTAGGTAAACATTCTTTTGTTCTCATCAAGCAATATAGCTGGTTGTGATTGATCTGAAGAGCTATGTATAGCTTTGGGGCACACACCCACCCCCCCACCCCCCCTCCCCCATTCAGGGTAGGATGGTAAATGCTTGTGTCAGCCACACAGTAGGTTGTAGGGTGTTCAGGAGTCTGATTGTAAGGCTTACCTGTTAGGCAAATAATGTAAATTGCCAGGTTTTGGAGAGAGATGTTAAGAGGAAGAGTGTAAGCTGATACAATAAGTAATGAAAAACTGGGCAGAAGGATGGAGGTAGGTAACTATGAGCAACTTCTTTAGGAATTCTTGAGTCACTTGTCCAATACTGTGTTAAATGTCTGAATGTGGTCTCTCAGCTTTGTGCTTTTAAGAGAGTTTTTTGTGGTTGAATAGATCATTTGACAAACATAGTTGAGGGTTAAGCAAGGAATGTCCTACTGTTGACGCTCCGTCCTGTTCTTTCTGAGTCCAAACATGCATTTCCTGGATGCTTAGGAGTATTTTGCGTGCTGAAAAAAGAAGTCTCCATATATTTGTCCTCTAATAATTCCATAGGTTTAAGAATTGCAGTGGCAAACCTTTCGACTGGAAGAGCTCAATAATAAGTTCCTAATCACAAGATTGTCTACAGAATTCTGCTGTGCCTAAGAGTGATTTCAAAGCACTCACTTCACTATGTTTAGAAAAGGACATCTTAACTGAAACAGGGTAATTTGCTTTTATCTGTAAAAATGAGAGTTGACCCTATGTTGAAAGAAATTTTTTTTCTGACAAAAATTCTGACCTTGGCATGACCAGTCTTGGATGACAACTAAAGGTGCAAATGACATTGCAGCCTTTAGTGTTGAGGTGGTTTGGAGGTTTTTTTTTTGGTTGGGTTTTTGGGTGTTTTTCTGTTTTGTTTTGTTGTGGTGGGGTGTTTTTGGTTTTTGTTTTGTTTTGTTTTTTAATACTACTAATGTGATGCATGATGCAAGTAACTTTCTTTTCACTTTTTAATAAACCAGATAATATCATCCTAGAATCATAGCACTGATGAAGCATAGCTTTGTGTTTCATATAGGGTCTTATGAAAATTTCTGTTGCTCAGCAGATTCACTTGCTCATCTTTTTCTTCTTAATGTAGAATAAAGTAATTTGAGGGGTTTGCACTAATTTCTTGTAGTTAGAAACTTAGGGGAGAAGTTGTTTGTAGTTCCATAATACACTTTTTAGATAAGATATGCTATTTCTACACCATAGAACTCGGGATAAATGTCTGCTCACCAGTGACTTGCTCAGGAAGTAGAAAGTATGGTAGGGTTCAGATTCATGGTTCATGTTCTACTGCTTTAAAACTAGTAGGTTGTTTTAGTTCTTCAGAAATCTTGCTTTCGTAATTTGATTTCTAGGCTCTTATATGCGAGATTTGTCTTAGGGATATGCTTGATTAGGGATGTTTCATGTGGGCCCTGGCAAAAAAACATTCTCTTGAATTCCTTTTTTCTGTTTTTCTGCCTGTTCCTTCAATCCCACAACCTTGAGTGCTTGTGGAGCAGATGTTTAATCTAGATGTAAAGAGGGCTGACAAACTTTCACAGGTAACTAACTGTAAGATGAGCACTTGTTAAATACTGAAACTGTGCATCAATAACAGTTCTAGTTGTCTAACTTTCATGAGGAGGAAAGGGATGTGTGCTCCTCTGTAAGGGATCCCTCCATGATTCATTGTTATGCATTTTCCACACAACACTGAGAATTTTAGTATTTCATCTTCAAGAACCTAAGTAGAAGCAGAATACTGTTACCCTAGAAGGAAAGGCTGGATCCCTAGAAGAAGTTGCTGAACCCAGAAGTAGTATTGGGCTGGAGGACTGTAGTGTCTTCCTTTTTCATCTGGAAGAGTAACGTGAACCTCCTTAGAATGAAGACCTTACCACCTTCTTGTGTAAACATGAAATATGCTTCAGCAGTCCATGCTTTCCATGTACTTGTTTTTAATTGTAACATGAGACTGGCATATTAAAGCAGTCATTTCAACTGTTACTGTGGGAAGTTAGTAAAATTTATCGAAGAATGGAAGAGTTAGAAAAGAAAGTAACTTGCAAACATCAACACTCTAAGGAAAACTGGTAGAATGTCATGGAGCAAAGACTCCTTTCTTTAATATAAGAACTTTTCCCTGTGTTAAATGGAGGTGCTAGAACTTCTCTGGGCAAGTTTCTTTACAAGCAGTGACATTAGTGGAGCCTAGATTCCTGTGCCTCCCAGTCTTCCTCCTCCCCTGACATGGGGCTTTATCAGGGCTGAATGAGTGAATATCTTCAGCTGTCTTCTCTCCCTTCTTTCAGTCCTGCTCACCTCTGTTGTCTCTGGCTGCACTTGCTCTGACTAGCTAGACTTAGAAGCAAGAGGAAAGGCTTGAGCTGTACACGTTTTTTGCTATACTTGCATAAGGAATGTCTTGATCACTGAATAGCATTAAGGCTTTTTTCTTTTTCCCTCTTTTTTTTTTCCCTTTTTTTTTTTTTTTTTCCTTTTTAGGTCTTCCCATTGCTTCTATATTTTTGTATTTTTTTTTAAACTGGTGAAGTTTTATAGACTTATTGGCAGTATCTTAACTGCTATAGAGAAAAATAGTTCAGCTCTCTTGTTTAACAGCTATGCTTATGTGGCTACTCCTATGTTTAACAGCTACACTGAAAAAGTTCTCCCTTTTATTTTTCCAGCATAAATCCTTAGCACTTTATTTAATGTTCTTCTCATCTTTTTATTTTATCCATATCCCCTGTATAATTGACTGCAATAGTTACTTTTTAAGAAAAATAGATTACAAGAAGTTCTTAGTTTCCTAAATCTTGCCTAATATGGTGCTGTTGACTTAAGTATTCAAAATATGCTTTAACCTTTAAAATTGGGATAAGTACTGCTTGAGTTAAAAAAAAAAAAAGTTTTTCCTTTTATTTAAATGTGGTGCATTACAAAACTGTATCATGGAGTACATGTGTGTGCTCCTATTTGGGAAAGCAAAGTCATTCACATGTTCAAAAGCTAATTATGCCTTTCTGTAGAAACGTCATTAATGATACCTGGGAGAAGGTGAATCTAGAAGGAGTGTTTGGAGTAGGAAGTTATTTTGTGTTATCATGAACATCCTCTGTAACATAATTACAGAATGTGACTGAAATGTGCTTAGTCTTAACATTCTTAAACTTACATTGTTAAGTCTGCAGTCATGTCCTGCAGTTTGTGTCAGATTTTATTTGGGGGGTGGGGGAGGAATTGTATTCTTCAGTTGTGAAACACAGTCCGATTGACTAGATTTTTAAGTGATTTTATTCATCTAAGTTGCATGTAAACAATTACACATACTGCATGTTGATAGTGTAAGAATGATGCGTGTCCTAGGTTTTTTTTCTACTCTAGGCATCTAAGCAAATCACAGTTTAGAGCACCAAAATTAGAAGCCGGCTTCACAAGCAGTTCCAGTGGTGAGGGGCACCTTATGGGCATGATTCAGCATCTGTCAGTTAGGCAATTAAAAATACAAGGTTGTGAGGCTCCATAGCCAGATGAGTGCAAAGGTGGTATATTCTTAACAGAAAGCTCTGTGTGCCTTCTCATTATGTCTATGTTGTTCTTACTTTGTTTAACTTAAGGAGTTTTGTTCAGTTACAGAAATGAATATACAACACAGGCATTGAAAGGTGATAACGTTTCGGGATGAGGTTTATCCATGGCACTTGCAGGAAATGAACGTGCACATAAAGTCCATATTGTTCTTACAGTCTTAATCTGTTTAGTGTTTGTAGTTTTTCAAAGCAGAGGTTGTCTTTTGTTGTTTGGAAAATACACACTGTGTAGAAGCCATTCTTAAATCTAAGAAACAAACACTTGGAAAGTCAAAATCTTGGTGTTACTGCAGTGAATCGTTATTTTAAATTCTTCATTTTTGTATGGTGCCTAGTGCAATGATCTTCTAAGAAAGTAAAGCCTGTTTGCGTTCTAGTCTGATGCGGCCTGTTAGCTTGAGGAAGATGAATCAACCAGAATTTTTAGTGGGGAAGAGGGATGCAGGAATGGTGATTTGAGACATTCATTACTAAGCTGAGCTAATATTCTACTAAATAACAGCTAAGAGCTGTTCTTAGCACTGTTTTCCAGGTTAGTCTTGGTCTTAGATGTTGAATAAAATGTAAGCTTTTTTCGCTTGCTTTTGTTTCTCTAGTTACTGAATGAAAGGGCATGTGAAATTGATTTCTCTTTGTATGTCCCTCCGCACCAGTTCTTTAGAAATTACAGGACATCAGGGAGCATGGTAAATGAGCTACATGATTAAATTTTTAAATCTTACAACAGCTTTGTCCAGGATGAAAATCCCAAAATTCCAAGTGATTTCTTTTGTTATAGGTTTTCTTTAAAATATTGCTTGATTTACATTTGTAAGATTAATAATAAATATACTTTTGGGTTGACATTTCATAAAGCAAAATTATAATCTTAAAGAATGCATTGCCCACAACAGTGTACTTATTGTGGCAGTGTTACTTTTATTAAACCATTTATCATTTTAATGTTGTGTATTCTGACTTTTAAGGTTTTCTGTCTTTTTCTTCAGAGAAAATGCAACAAAACAAATTCAACATTCATTTTTCTTTCCTACAGCATTATCTGCATACCAGAGGTACTACAGTTTACAATCTGACTACTGGAAGGTCTGTATATGCTGATTTTGTATTTTTTTTTTTTTACTTATTGTTGTAAATGATTGAATTTCTAAAATAGATTAATTTCAATATAAGTTTGGAATATCTACCTTCAATTACTTTTTGGCATATTAATTGGGTCTTAATGGAAATGTTCACCTATATGTACAATTTATTATAAATGTAAGTGGAAATAAATCTTCACACCATTTGTTGAAATGGCAGATAATTAACTTGGCACATTTTAGATTTTTTTTTTTTTTTTAATTATTATCATCCGTTACTTCAGCTTTTCTTATGTAAGCATGGATATTTGGATACGTGTGAGTATTGAGAGAATCATGACCACTTGAAAAGTGCTGCACAGGCTTTGGACTTGATACTAGGGAAAAAAGGTTGCTTTTTATTTTCCACAGATGCCTAATTGTTTAAAGTCTCTCTCAGTATTTTAGATAACATTCTTATGTAAGACAGGAAAAAATCCTGGTAGTATAGCTGTCTTATCTGTAAGTCCATGTAGAGCTATCGGGACTTTTCTTATGTAAGACAGGAAAAAATCCTGGTAGTATAGCTGTCTTATCTGTAAGTCCATGTAGAGCTATCGGGACTTTACATGCATAAAATTAAAAGTGATATTGTAAAAAATAGTTGGCATTGTTATATTGTCACATGAAATAATATGAAGCTCATGATTGAGACAGAGGTGCAGGAAAGCATATAACACAGTAGGTACTTGTGTCGTCTTCAGCAGCTGTTTTCCTTAAAAGGGTATGTAAGTGCGTATTTCAAATAGGGAGGGCTCACCCTGGAAAGGCATCAATACCATGTATATACTGGTATTAGAGAAATAACATTTTCTGTGTTGTTTGTATTTTATAGGAACTATAAGTACGTTCTGAAAAATCCTGTGACAACTTCTCCCATTTTGGGAGGGTAGAAAGGGAGAAAGGCAGGGTGTAAATAAAGAATAGAAGAGTGAACTGAAATAAGTGTCTTCTGGCATATGGAAGGAGAGGTCCAGTCGGAGGGTCCTAGGGAAATTGTTCCTGTTGTCTTGTAAAGCCCCTGCTCCAGCAGAAGTTGTACGAGTGCCATTTTTGCACCGAGCCATTTTGGAGTTGAAGTAACTTTTTCAGAAATAACCCCTGTAGTTTAAAAAATACAATAAAACCATTCATCTATTCTTCATTCTTACATGGTCTCGGAGAGTTAGGTTAAAGATTGCTGTAAATGAGTGTAGAGATTGATCAATTAATTAAACATCTGCTGTAATAGTTTCTGTTGTTTGTAGTCTTCCCATGTTAAGCATTTCAGAATAGTTTGTGGCTTGAATTGCTTTTTCTGGCCTTTGTTCTAATGGCTCATTATTAGAAGAAGTGATAGATGATTAGTAAATTATTTGCCCTGCATTTTCAGAGAGTTCAGGGTGAAGTGTAAATGATTATATGTATCTCCATAGGTGTGGAATGTTTCAGCATGGCTCAGAATATTATCTGCAATTAAAATAAATGCAAACTCTGGTTGTTTTGCAGTTCCATTTCAAGAGCATGGATGGCAATAAAATGTGTGATCTGTGCTTGACTTATTGAAAGCAATTTTTGTATGCAATGTGCTAGTATTCTAACATACTTGTATATATCTCAAGTTTTACAGTAGAATCATAGAATCGTTTAGGTTGGAAAAGACCTTTAAGATCATCAAATCCAACCGTTAACTTAACCCTGCCATCCCACCACTAAACCATGTCCCTAAGCACCTCGTCTGCCCGGCTTTTAAATACCTCCAGGGATGAGGACTCCACCACTTCCCTGGGAAGCATGTTCCAGTGCCTGACAACCCTTTCAGTGAAAAAATTTTTCCTAATGTCCAACCTAAACCTGCCCTGGCAATTCCAGTTGCAAGTACCAGAGCATTGTTTGGAACTGACAGAGTATTTTGACTGCTACAAAGAAAAAAACCCCACAAAACCCCAATAATTTTCCTTCAGGTTGGTCTCACCTGGGAAGGATACTATGCTAATTGATCTCATTACAAGCTTCCTTATAAATGTGTAGTCCAGTCCAAAGTGGTTTTTTCCCCATAATAATTTTGGAGATTTTTAAAAAAGTTTTATATGCATGAAAAAGAGAAAGGTCTTCCCCCTCTCACCTCAACTTTTTTTTCTTGTTATCTTTAATGCCTTGTACCTGTAAGAAACCATTTAGTCAAGAATAACAAGTTTGTGGTGTATTTTTTTGGTCACCCTTATATGCAGTTTTGTTATACTTTGTAATTAACTTTTTTTCCAACGAGATAGAGGTTACTAAAATAAAAATGCAGTTACATTTCCTTGTTTTAGTGTTGTGGGGTTTTTTTAAGATTTTTTTTTTTTTTTTTCTTTAGTTCTTACAGGGTTAGATGTCATCAACTAAGTTTCTGGAATTTGTGGTGGTAAAGTAAGGAAGAGAGAGAAGGGTGTGAAGAAAGGGTGGTATTTATGAGCTGTGAGGAGAGCTGTCTGAGAGTACTGAGAAATTGATGGAGAGTGCTGAATCTCATGAAGGTTATTATATAAGGCAGGTCTGAAACCAGACAGGAAGAGTCTTAGAAACTTAGGCAGCATATCTGAAATTACTTACTGTGGTACTGTGGTGCAGTGCAAATTTACATGGTTGAAATAAGTGTCCTGTATCATCTTTGTTTTATAAACAGAAAACTTCTAGAAGGACTGTGAGAGATTTTTAGGTTGCTTTGGGTATAGTTTGGCCTCCTTACGTAGTATTTTTCATCTCTGCTACTTTGAGTTTTCACTGTTGCATGGGGTTGGTAATTGAGCATTATTTTCATGCGTTCACTATGAGATACTCATTCTATAATTAATCTTTTTTTTGTTGTTGTTTTTTCTTTCACAAAGAAAAGCATTTTATGGTTTTTTTGGTGGTTTTTTTTTTTTTTTTTATAGTTTTTTCTGATGGTCTGAATTTTTTACCAGGTTGTTTTCTGTCAGATTTTGGTGCATGGGTTGTTTCGTTGGTAATGCAGTAAGCATTTTGTTGATCCTATGGGACAAAAAGAGAAGGAAAAAACACTTCAGAAAATATATTCTGAATATATGTTACAGTGACAGAAGTGAAGGTGAAAGGTTAGGAAGATGCTGTATTTTGCCATTTACCAGATCAATACTCCCTCCATTCTGATGAGGTATTAATTCCTTTCGAAGAAGTAATACCTGTACGGGTAGTTTTGAAAGAGCCGGGTTGCATTCTGCCTCATGTTCCTAAGTAGACTACTTCTTGTTGTAATGTTTTTGGGCACCCACAGTTCAACGTAAAATGTCCTGCAAAATTACTGAGTTTCTGCAATCTTCGTTCTACACAGGCACTGTGGTACCTTAACTCTGCATTTAAAAAAATTACTTGACTTGAAATATTATGCAGTAAGTATCTCAACTTGGATAGAAGCTGAGATAACTTAATAGAGTTCTTGCATTGAAGTAGTTTTCTCAGTGTTTCTTCTTCTTATGTGCCTATGCTAAAATAAATCTCCCTTCTGTGCAACGTACTTCATTCTGATTTCTTTTTAAAACTCCCCTGTGTCAACATGTTGGGGGAGGTGAGGAGGACTGTGGGGGATGAAGGGATAGGAAGGGCAGTTCAGGAGAGGGAGACAACTAGAACTGCAGTTTGTAGATTTTGATGCTACTGAGAAAATAAAGATATCGAGTGTAAGTGTCTGCCATGGTTATTGGTTTTGACATATTCTGAGGAGGCAGGATTAGAAGCTCAGCAAGGAATAAGATATTCCTGATTTTATCCAAACACGATGGCAGATATCTGGCACCTGGAAAAAGTTATTTTAATCATCTCATGTGGTTGTATTATAATGCAGTTGATCATACTGAACTCTTTTATGTAACGTTTGGGTTTGGGTAGGGCTGTCCTAACAGAAACTTCGGTACATGAGTGAATTGAGCGTGTGTAAAACATCTGGATCTGTTGCATTGATGTGGTTGCCCAGGGCAGGGGAGACCTAGAAACCTTCCTTCGCAGATGTGGGGCTGCAAGAGGTTTCAGTAATCAGTAGAGTGATTCCTGGGAGGGTTTTGTGGAAGAGCCTGGTTGTCCAGTACTTGATTAGATCTCCTCTGCTTTGGCATGTCATTGCTACTGCAGCTCTTAGGTGGTTTGATAATCTCGATTAAAGTACATTTGTGGCCTTTTGCAGGTAGGCGAGTGTTCGCATACTGTCAGTTTGAAATTGTGTGCCGGTAGTTGTTGCAATACAGACTTTGAATAAATAAAACTTTTGGGTATGGGTATATTAGGTAGCAGCACGCTCCCATATGCTGATTCTCTGCAGTATTTCCATGAGCCATCTATTCTTGACATCTGTGTGGTTGTGGAATGAATATGTAGCTTTCTAGACAGGATTTTAGTCAAATCCAGGGGATTGTGGACAAGTTATGAGGAGCATGAGGACAGCACTGCCACTGTATGTTATTCTGAGTGTGCTAATTCATCGAAGTATCCTGTCTGTCTTCAAGCATTTTTTCAAAAAGCTATGTTTTATTGGAGTAGCAGAGGGTACATAGGTACTTAACATTTCGAGGTTAATAAGTTGGAGAATTGCCAGGGCCCAGTATTTAGAAATGCACCTAAGTGAACCTTAAAATGGTGGAAGTTACTGTGAAAATTAGTTACTCATCTATCAAGGAAGACTATTTACCATGAACTAGGATGCTAGAACTTAGATCGCAGATGCCTTAAAAAGAAAAGAAACCTCAATTTATTCAGTTATACTCAATTGTGGTATCTCTATAGAGAAGTGTTTGGAGTGGATCAGTCAGAAAATCTGCATGTTCCTTGAAACGTTTGAGGAAAACTTAATTAGCGAGTTATATCCTCCAACATGAATTCAGAGATAGATTTCTTGTTAGCTGTTGACTTTGGCTGGAAAGTTGCCTAGAAGAAAAGTAAATCTGTCAGGCACTCTTTATCATTGTTATAAGAGTAGTCCCAATCACCTTTCTTTTTAATAAAGATTTCATTTATGCAGTCAGGGTGAAAACATCAAAGAAGTTTAGTAAGCTCCAAGGAGGATTTTCAAAGACCTACTTCTATGTTCCAGTGGGTTTTAAGAATACTGGGGTGCAAGTGTGGTACAAACTGAATTTATAGTTGTAAGGCTATACTGTAGAAGACTGAATGGTCTAGTTTAGAAAAAAAATGAAATTGAAGTGGGGGAAACAAATCCCACAGTTGTTCTGAAGCAAGGTAAGGTATCAGTCTAGTTCTGGAAAGTAGTTATTTGGTAGTCCCTGCCCCGTTTACTGGACGCTAGAACTACTACCTGAGTTCACATGTTTACCTCAGACCTTCTTCGTATTTGTCTCTTAAGTGATTCTTAGAAATTTAATTTTGGCCATATGCTTGCAGAATTTCCTCTCACTTTTCTCAGATAGTCTTTATAAAACTGAGGAGAATCCAGACCCATGCAGAAATATTAAAAAAACCCAACCCCCCTAAAATTCTCTTTGGAAAGCCCAGGAAAATGCAACTGTGTATGTGTCTGCTAGTCATGAAAGAAGGATGTGAACTTAGCCTGTGCTGAGTTGTTGCTTTGTTAAATAAATCAATTTTATAGTGTTCCTTGTTATGTAGACCTAGCTGTAATTTAGCACCAGGTGATTTTTTACAATTCTGTTTTATAATTAAATGTATGTAGAAATGTTACCAGGAGTATTCTCAGCCTTATGGCTAAAAAGCTTTTAATTAGTAGTAAGGCTTTCTTTTCCAAAGAACTAAAGTAACAGAAGATCATGGGTGTTTATTTTTAAATATGACCTGTTGCTTTTTAAAATATTTTTGTGGAGCTTCTTTTCTTCTCTCTACCTTTTCTGTTTTGATAGGCCAGATATCTTTTTTTGGTATGTTTTCTTAATGCTATAAAATAGGAAATCAATTTTAAAAGAATTAATGCTTTAATTTTGTATGTTTTGCTGTCTTTTTTTTTCCTCCAGACTGTAAGTCTATTTCCCCCTTCTTAAGTAGTTGGACAAAAAGCAATTACTAGACATACTGATAACAGCAAATAAGAGAACATTTTGCACCTTAGAGGATCTGTTATAAGACAGCAATTTTCCACTTCATTGACTTACAACTGTTTTATTTTCTGCAGTAACCTCAAAATACCAAGTAGTGTTTTTAGACAGAATTCATCAAAACTTCCATTATTTTTTTAATTAGATATAAATGCTTAGTTTAATTGAAACAGTACAGTGGTAAAGGATCAGTAGAAATTGCTGGAGCAGACACCTTCCTGAAATGTAAGTTTGAGAAGGCAGTGGGATGATCTGTGAATGCTGCTTTTTATTCAAGCCCTTAGTTTTTTGAAACTTTTTTTTAAGAGAATGGATGTCCCATATAAGGAGACATATTAGATTATCCCATATAAGGACCCATAAGGGTCCTCAGAGAAAAAAAAACTTCAGAATGACACAAAAAGCCTTTAATATAAATCATTGCCACGTAGCAACACAGGGCATATACTGGAAAAGCAGAAAGACAGAAGCAGTCCCTTTGATCAGAGGAGACTTAATCAGAGAAGCATTTAGAAGAAGACTTGATCAAGAAAGCAAGTTTCAAAAATCCTCAATGAAGATGAAATTTCCTGAGATTCAGGGCATTACAGAAGGAATTGGGAGATACAGTAGGTGACCTAAAGATGGGTAAGGTGAAAACCTGCAATTCAGAATATATTTGCAAAATAAAATCAAAATGATAGGGTAGGAATGAAATAGACATTTCAGAGAAAATGGAGAATCGGGAAGTGAAAAATAAAGCCAGAAATTGAATAAAGATTCAGCAGCTCTGGAAGGCGTTGAGAAGGGAGATATTATTAATACCTTCTATATGCTCTTTACTTCTGCCTGAAAATACAATGGTCATCAGCACAGGGATTCTGTACCACCCCTCACTTTTGACTAAAATAACAGGTTTTAGATTGCAGTCCTTTCACCAGAAGGATTTTGATGAAGACATCCTGGTTGTGTTCTGAGAAAGTATGAAATACAACTGTTTAAAGACCTATTGTAGACTAAGAGGGAGAGACAAGCATGATACTATTATATGTTATGGAACAGCAAATACAAAATAGAGATAAGTTTGAAAGGAACATCCTAATTTTTAAATACCGAAGACAGTAGGTCATCGTAATGGGGAAAAAAAAAAGCATTTTTATGGGATTTAATAGTGTAAGTGTTTTCAGGAGACTGTGTTGCGGAAAGCAGTCTGGAAATACAATCTGAATCTGATACAGCATGATAATATAGGATGGTAAGGTATTATGTCCAGAGAAAGAAAATAAGAAAAGAGGAGGGAGAAGGCTGAGGAGAGAAAAACCTGTTAAGACCAAGTGAGACTGAACAAATAATGTGAGGAAGAGGAAAGTGTGGCTAGAGGAAGACTCACAGGGAGTAAGGGGAGGAAAATTGTAGCCCTGCTGAGAATTTGAATGTAAAGAAAATGAGAGAAGTAAAAACATGCTTTAAGGCTAAGAGCATATGGGGAGAAGGGCGGAAGGTGTATATAGGGAATAATACAGGAGTGGATTGTGGGAGGTCTGAAATGAGGCTTTTGCCAGGTTTCTCCCCAACAGCAACCTCTGTGTCATAAATGCACCAGGCATAGTGGGAGAGATTTTAAAAAAACCAAACCACCCTGGGAAAACAAACAAACCAACCCCTCACAAACCCAAAACTCCAAGGAAGATGGTAACTGTTCAGGTGAGGAGCACAGTATCACTCTCCATCAAAGGATCAAGATGTCTTCTGTTTTGAGAAAGGCAGAAGAAGGTAGAGTGTGAAGAATTGATGACCACTTGAGGAGCTAGATAAGTACATAATAAAAATTTGGTATGTTTAAAGTGGAGGAAATTACAGTAATGGGGTTTCAGCTGATAAAAATGAACTTTCTGTCCTGAACTTGCTGGAGAGTCCATGACAAGGGGAGGAGTGAGTTTAAGATGACGGAAACCAGTCTCTTATTAATTAAACAATGAAGATTTTTAATGTATGGAGCTTTTGCCACAGCTGGTGATAAATTTCACAATTTTCTGTCACAGAAGAAAGGGTTTTACAGGAACTGAGGACCAAAGGATCTAGCAATTGCACAAAGTCTTTTACTGAACGGCTGGTGAAAAATACCTGAGGACGTATTTTCCATAATACTAAAGTGTTCAGGGTGCAGTGGGTAAGAGTGAGTAATTCTGTTGGGGAAAACTTTTCACTTTGATCTTAAGATACACTGGCAAAAGAAAAAGGGGGTGGGGGGAGAGTGGATACAACATAATCAAACGTCATTTTAAAGAAAAAACAGTAAAATGACTGCAACAAAGCCCATAGCTAGCAATATCTGTTTCTCCAAAGATTTTTAAAGGTTACTAATACATTTTGATCACGAACCTGTCCCTTCAGTATGTCAAGATGGATAGAAATTCCACGTGAGAAGATACTTGAAAAGCTAGAAAAGTTGTTAAAAGAACAAGACCTAAGAGAAATTTGGAGTATGAAGACTGCTAAATTCAAGGGCTAAACTTAAGAATTGTGCACCATGTAATCTCTCTTCTGTATCAGAATACTTGGTAGCTTTGGTAACACTGTAAATGAGCTTATTTCAGCATCCCATAGATGTGATCAGTTAGCATGATTACTCAGTGATGTTAAAAAATTGGGACTCTTAAATTCAAACTATGTTTATGAAGACTAACTGGAATTCTGCTTCTTAAGGGTAAAAGAATTATGTGTACACTTTTGAAATATTTCAGAGAAAATTATTATTAAAGAGAAACTCTGGAATGCTGGAAATGTAATGATGATTGTGGTACCACAATTGTGTTGGTTATCTATAAAATACACAAAAACAGAGCAAATGAATAACTGTATTTGGGTTTCAGAAAAAAAATCTTTTAATATTGGATGCTAAAAAGAAATGTTATTTCTTGTAAATCAGTAAAAAGTTGAAAGAAGTATACGTTTTTTTCCTAAAACATGTTGTTAAATTAATGCCACCTAGAAAGATTAAGGAGAAAATGTGTTGTATTTCATGCTGCTAATTAGGGTAAAGCACAACTGATCCCTGGTTTAGAAAAGAGGATACATTTATCCAGGTATTTCTTAAAGGGTAATAAATCTCAACAGTTACAGTTTTGGGTTTTGTGTGTTCTGGGGAGTATGTGTGTGTGTCTCAAATTCTGTCCCTCTGTTGGCTAAAACACAGAATTCTTAGTCCCATGACACAAAAAGAAGCAGATACTGTTTCTTACTATTGTTAATGCAGACAAGCAATGCAGCATGTCCAATTTTGTGTACAGTAAAATTGTACAAGGTTGTAATAATTAACTCTCTTATTAGATGATTTATCTAATGAAATTATGACAGGAGGGCATATTCCCTCTCCTTGAAAGGAATCGAGAGTAGGTGTAAAATCTTAGAATGAGACTGACCAATTTAACTAATAAATTTTGACATGTTGCCTTTGACCTCCAGATAAATTTGATAAATTGCCTCTTTTTTATGTCTCTTTCTATTAACTGTCATCATAACAAAACAAAGGAATCCTCCTCTGCACATATAAACCGTGTACCTGTTTGAGTCACAACAGGTATTGGGTCTTTTTAGGGATCATGTATGTTGCTATTTGATTAGAAATATTTTGCATTTGCACTAAATTAGAAAAAAGTCCTTATTTCAATGTCTGTTCTGAATTTTTTCAGTGTATGTTTATTCATTAAGCCACTCATCCCTTTTAATCAATGGATTTCTGAGAACTCTAAATGCTGACAAATCTGTAATATACTCAGAATGTTAATGGTGAAAGAGGAAAGAATGTGCTTTGGGGAGAAACTTTGCTTGGGTCAGGCAAAGGAGAAGGCAAGAGAATCTCAAAGGGAAACACTCCCCCACTCACCCTAGACATGGTATCTGTTTCCAGACAATACTTAGAACATTTTCTAAGTGTGTTGCTTCACTCTGGAAATTCAGCGGGAATGCTCTTCTTGTTCCCCTGTATGTATGATCTCTGTCTAGAAGGCTGAATAGTCTGCATGGAAATAACATAAGTATCATCAGGATTGATGGAAAAGTCTCTTCAGAAAAGCCTTCTATGCATGTCGAATTCTCCTATTGCAGAAGTTTCCCTTGTGCAGAATAAAAAAACTGTCATCCTTCATCTACTAGTACTTTGAATAATAGCATGCTTCCTTTCTTCAATCCCTGTGATAAGAATGTAGGATGGATGTTAAAATATGAGACATGCTGAAGTGTGGCAGTGGAGAAACTCATCAATTCAGGTTGTTCAGAGGGAGGCGTATTTAGTTGAGTAGAACAGTTCTGACTTGAACAGGGGACACATCTTCAGTAGGCAAGAATATTATTTGAATGTTGATTATATTAAATGACCAAATGTTTTGTTTTCTAAATATAAACAACTATATTGACAGTGCATGTGATGCTTGCTTTTTCAAAAGTATCCTGTTGTTTGCAGAAACTACAGTAATGGTCCAGTTACTTCATACTCCATATGATGGCTCTTTTGTTGCATGGAAAAGGTTAAAACAAAACACGCCACCTTATTTTTCTTATTTATAGTTTGTATACAGATTCCTCTTTGATTATAAGCTATAAGTAGATACTGTGTTTCATTAATGAGTGGTATTTCTTCAGAAATGAATCTTTTACATTTTAAGGTTATTTCTTTAAAAGATGACATATTTGCTTAGTTTTAGAAACAAAGAATTGTTTTATTTTGCAAATTCAGAGTTTTGAATTTGCTCTCTCCAGAACTGACATTTCAGTTCTAGTTTTTAAAATACTCTTTCAGGCATATACCTAATAAAAGTGTTCTGCTACATTGTTTCCTCCTTTTCCCAGGGATGCAGATTCAGTCTTTGCTGTGTGGTGGGGGCAGCTGGGGGAGGAGTGGCTGAAGTGTGAGTGGATCCGGTACAAATAGATGGAGAAGGTAGGGGGTGGGAGGATGGGGAGACACAGAGCTTGGGCTCTCTGTCTTAAAGAGCCTACGAGTACCTTGTGTGAGGCTAATAAGCTCATGCTTTGAAGAAAAGGCAAATAATTTAAAAAGTTTTTGGAGTCGTGTTTGAGCATGGCTGTGCTCTGCTCTGTGAAGCACCCTTACAAGGATGAGTGTTTAGATGAGCAATAGAAATCAGTTCTGCTTCTCGTTTTCACTTGCATAAACGTGCAGCAAGAAGTAATCTCTGGTGTCTGCTTGCCCTTGTGGAATGCATCAGGTGAGATCGGTGCTGAAACCACTGAGTGTTCTCCTTGAAGGGAAGGCCAGATGCTAAAAAATACTGGAGCTTCAAATACTAAATCATACTAACAGCAAACAAACAAAAACTTTCGAGTTTAGATAATTTCAGGCAAAAGTATTTCCAAATGTATGCTGCGAAGGTCTTGCAGCTCCCTAGAAAACCTGTAGCTAATCATCTGTTCCTATGCAGCTTGCAAGTTTTTAGTAAGTAGATAAGGATTTACCAGCATTCAGAAGAACCTGGGAAAATATTAGCTTGTCACCCTCAGCCACTTTTCTGGGCTGCTATATGCAAATTATTTGGCACTAATTTCTAAGTCACTGCATAGTATCATTTTGTTTTGTACAAGTCATCCCTCCCAACTTCTGATGGATAACTCGGAACTCATAATTTCTATTCCTTATGCTTTGTTATTTTTCTCATCTCATGTGCCAGAGGGATGGGACTGCTGAGAGATCCAATAGCTCAGATATGGGAGAAAAAACAGTCAGTTAGGGCTTTCACCCTGTTTTCTTCTTTCCCAGCATAGTCAATGTTCTGCAAGGCCAAAAAGTTCCTCAGTTAAATTTTATCTGGTATTACTAGCCAAAATAAATGTAGCTATTTTTGCTGGCTTCCTCCTTCAGTCTTTCTTTCTGGATTAGGTTTTTGTTTAGTTTTTTTCTTATTGCAGGCATTGTTCTAGCCTCTTCTTTCTGAATTCTCAGGGCCATCAGAAAAACAGCAATAAAACTGTGTTACCAGATATCATAACTACACTGATGCCACCTAACGTGTTTTCTAAAAGTATTTCAGGTATTGTTTTTCTCTCCTCCCAAAGAGGATTGGCATCCATTTCATGCATTTACCTGTTGAACTCTGATCTTGGGATCAGACACGGATCCATTCCCAGTTATCTCAATGATATAATCAGAAATTTGTGAACTTTTTCTGAAAACAAGTAAACAGAAAAATCTGATTCCAATCTTGGTAAACTCTGTAGAAGGGGAGATGGATGAAACAGGATCTGGGGCGGGGGTGGGAGGGAGGAGGGGGCGAAAAAAAAGAGAGGAGGGATTCAATCATATGTGCAGTTAGCTGGAACTTTGTTTTTGGAAAAGAAAGAAGATAAACTGATTATCATTCTGAATGACTTTTGCATTATAGCTGAGGGATGAAAACCCATAGTGGTGACAGACAAGGGGGAATCTAAATGAGACTAGTGCTGATGGTGATATTTTCTGTGTTTTCTGTTCTGTTGTCAGCTGCTGCAGGAAATTCATGCTCACTGCATCTTCCGGAAGTTTTTGTATCGCTGGTTGTATAGAAAGTTGCATCAGTTTTGCAGAATGCTGCAGACTCGCAATGTTCTAATGGTTTCAAAAACCAGCTGGACAAATTCAGGGAAGAAATATCCATCAAGAGCAATTAAATATGAAGACATTTTGTCTGGCTTTGGAAACCTCTGAACCACAAGTTCAGAGGTTTCTAAAGTCGGGAGGGTATTCTTGGGAGGGGAAGGCTTAAAACAGTGATAGAAAAGTAAATGAAGTTACTCTTAGCAGTAACTTCAACAGCAACAGTAGCCTGCTGCCTCCCTCCAGGATCACCGACTCAGAGTTATGGTTCTATGTAGTGACATAGTCTTTACCTTTTGGAGAGGAAGAATGATTTTCTGATTAAATGCAATCATTAGATGTTGTCTAGAGCAGAATTACTCTGTGGAGCTATACAAGAATTTCAGTACACTTTATCCTGTTCTCTCTGTCTCTGAAATCCATAAAAATATATAACATAAATGAAATCATCCATCTAGTTCATAATAGAGCATTATAACCCTGTCTCATTCTGTTTCTGATCTCAAAATCTAGGCAAACAGAGCCCTCTATCTGTCTGAAACTTGTAAATAGGTTCTGAAGAAAAGCTTGTCTTGAAGGCACTTCTGTTTCACTCAGGCAATGTGTCTTTCAGAGGAACCTCAGTCTTTTTCTTTCCTAAACTTTCTTCCCTGTTCATTGATGTCAAACGAATTCCTTGGGAGTCTCTCCTCGATCACGATGGCTGTAACACTGGCTTCTATAGAAAGAGAACATGTAGGTATTCCTTGCTGGTGAATTTTCTGACCTGGGCTTTGAGTAAAGAGAAAATGGGAGCAAAGAGATGATGAATGTCACTTCTGAGTTCAAGACAAACCCAGATGAGTGATGCCACAGGAATGCAACTAGTCTTAAACTGAGAATTAATACTAAGCGCTGCCTCAGAAAAATAATAAAAATGGCTCTAAAGGAACACAATTGATACATTGGATTTTTAAAAATGCTACCATTCGATGCTTTTGCTAATTCCGGTATACACATAGACGTGTAACTCCAAATTCACGTCACATCTTTCCATATTCCCTCTTAACTAACCTCTCTAAACCTTGATTTCTATCTTTTCCCAGAATTCTAGTTTTAGTTACACATTCTTAGTCTTACAGTCTGTATGTACAAACTGGGAGATATTGTGCGTGTCGTGAGGTATTTTCGTGATTTAAGTTCAGGGAGCAAGAATCCAGGGGTAGGACTTTGCTTTCTTATTTGGCTGGAACACAGTGAATCACTGAAGTATTGGAGCATCGTGTCGAAGCACTGCTTCTTTCCACAGTAGCTCATCTGTTCCAGCTGTGAAAAGAAAGTGGTCAACAGTTTTGTAATTATTGGGAAGAATGCGATCTGCCATGTTGACAAAGGATTACTTTGTCATAAGTGGAACAAAGTTTCCTGTCTATGTGCTGTGTCAGTCAAGTGTGAGATGAACAGCAATTCATTGGTCTGGGTTATCAAACTAATCTAAATCCAGGAGCGTATCTCTTCTCCTCAGTCACTTTGGTAGACTTGGCTTTTAGAAATAGAGAATGAAGGGTGAGTGGCTAAGTGCTGTAGACAGTATTGACAATTTCAAATTAGGGTATTTATGCCTGCTTATTTTGCTATCTGCTAGGTGACCGCAAGGCCATGATCACAGGCTTGTGAAGCTGTCCCCATCATTGTCTTCATGCCTTAGAACTATCTCTGTCTTTCTGTGGGTGTAATTCACTGCATTTTTGATACCTGCAATTAAAGAATGATTGTGTTTATGGAAATTCCATTGTAATAGATAACTGGACCTTAAGACTTGTGAGAAAAAATGAAAATGTTGCTTTAAATAAGAAGGTAGAGAGAGTCACATGACACTGGAGAGGAATTTCATGTTCAGAAAAGATGGGAAGTAGCATACAGGAATATAAATTTAAGCAGTCCTTCATGTTCTCTGAAGTGATAGAAAATTGTTAATTCTGTTGTGAGGGGGAGAAAAAACTCATCTTTGATCTAGGAAAAATCAATCTAAATTGATGTATGTTAGTGTCATAGAGAAGAGTTGTAAATGTGGGGCTGGTCTTAAATATTTTTAATAATTTTAAATTATTTTTAATGTTTTAAATAACTGGAAGTAAAAGTGAATACTGATATTGTAAACTAGAAGATAAATTTTGTATGTTGAATGGTAGAAATTTAGAAGTACAAAAAAAGATTATGGAGAATTAAGATCGCAGGTAGAATTTCATGTGGTATGTTGAGATTTTTAAATGGAAGTATTTGAACTATTTGTGTCCACCATCTGCTGTATGGGTTCAGGAAACTGACCTGAGTATTGGAAAAAGTAGAGTATGAAGAAAAAGTTAGAAGCCCAAACAGTATTTAGTTTAATAAAGACCAGTAGAGAAGCCTATACTGAAAAGCATGGTCTTATGCAAAAGTCTTAGTTCACCTTAATAAGTATAGTTCAGCTTGACATTTTGCGAGAATCTAGTCATCCTCCTCTCAAACCTAGAACAGCAGAATGAAATTTCAGGTAAATGATAAAAGTATACCCAAGAACTGCTTGCAGAGAAGGCAGGCAGGAGGGAGGGTGAATCAACACATACCATGTGTATGGGTTAGAAAGGGATTCTGCTGACTTCTAGTACAAGAGTAAGGGGTATCCACTCACACCAAGGAGCAGCAATTAAAATGTAAAATTAATTTGTGGAACTCAACTTCGCAAGGTATCTTTAAAGAAGAGCTCCCTAGAGTCTTGCAAAAGGATACCAAATTAACAGAGGAGGAGAAAATCCCCATGCTATGGCATTGGTTAATTGGCCCTCTTCTTCTGTCCTCTCTTCCCTCCTCCTTCAGGCTATCGGCTAACTGCATAAGCAGCGGAGTTTAGGAATAAACTGCCCCAGAAGAAAAGATTTTAGAACTACCAAGTTTGAGAGGTTTCTTACAACCTTTCCTTATAAGATAAGGCAATAGTCAGAACTGAGGAGAGACTAATGGATTAATGTTCAGGTTCCTGATTCAGGACAGGTGTGATGTTTCTGTTTGCAGTTTTTCGGAGTTAATTTTTCAGAAGTTAAACTGTTGACAGAAGTAATTAAGTAACATCAGTTACAGCAGGAGTGATCCAATGGTAAGAAGAAGAGGGATTAGTGAGGGAAGGCAAGCTGAGCTCTGGAGTAGATAAAGAGAGAGCCAAGAAGAGCAGCGCAGAATTAGTGGAGAATAGGTGGTGGAGCGTGAAAGAAGTGTCCTATAATTCGGCTTGTTTGGGGGGGGGAGGGGGGTTGTTGTTGTTTGTTTTGCCTTCAGGAATTGAAGGCTCTTAAACTCACTAGTATATATATTCACAGAGTGGGCTGAAAATATACTGACGTACAGTTTTCTGTTAAGAAATGATAATTTGATGGAATTGAGAGATTCTGTGGGAATGGTTGGTGGGCTGCCCAGCTGCTTTGCTTTGCTCTTGGCTGCTGGCCATCTTGTCTGCTCCCCCAGCTGCCTGTCATGTGGGCCTGCTGCCTTGGCTCTTGTATCCTGTTTTAAGTATTTGTACATTCTAACAAATAAAACAGCAAATCACCAATTAGAACGCCAATTAGTGATTACGACTAAACCAACTACAGTCTTAATTGGAAAATCATTTTCAGTAATAATTGATTGATATCTAACTAGCAACCATTAATCAGTTATCTTGCATTTCTATACTTAAAACAATTAAAGCTTTAAAATATCAACATCTTTTTGTAACAGTATAAATATGTTAAAAGTCAAGTCAAAATTGAAACGACCAGTGATATTTTTTTTTCCTAAAGCACGTACTCAGAATTTTGTTCCAAAAGTGGGATTTTGCAGTTTACAGAACAAACTGGTTTTATGCTGGAGCTAATGAAGCCTGGCTAATGACGGGCTTGTGTCTTGTTTTTTCACACCTTGTATTCGTCCTTTTCCCATTTCTCTTCGTAAGCTCACACAAACTGGAATTCCTCTCGTTTTCCTAGCAAAGCATCTTGAATGACATCTTGTTTCCTATGACATGTCTGAGCAGCAAAAGCACATGCTTGATTTAAATCTGTGCTGATGGGCTAAGTGTCTCTTCCCAAAGAGAAGAGAATAATTAAACTCTTTCCTGCTTTCTGAAAGTAGGCCTTGGTTTGGGGGCTCTTCTCTCTGTCCAGCAGGTAGTTTCAGTGACATTCTGAAGTTTTTCATCTTTGAGATGATCTTTGAGATCTTTCTATAGGGAACTGATCTTTCTGCGGGAACTAACGGAGACAGAGCCAGACTCTTCTCAGTGGTGCCTAGTGAAAAAAGGAAAGGCAGCGGGTGCAAATCGTTTAAAAAGGGATTTTGTGTTTTCACAGGAAAACCTTTTTTCTTCCTTACACACACACACCCACCCCCAGTTGTGAAGGTGGAGGAGGTTGCCCAGAGAGTTTGTGGAGCCTCTGTCCTTGGAGGCAGTCAGAACCCAACTGGACATCATCCTGAGAAACCTGCTCTAGTTGACCCTTGAGCAGAGCGTTGGACTAGGTGATCTCCAGAGAGACCATCTCCATTTTTTGTGCAAAACTTGGGTGAATTAGTTTAGTTACAAAGCATCCAGTCTCAAATATGGCTTTCTGTTTGGGGTCAGGAGGGTTTTTTTTAAATCATGTATCATACAAAATAAATTGGAAACTCTGTGGTTGTTAACAGCATTCAGGGAATCTGTAGGGAGAGTATTAAATTTGGTTTGATGAATCGTCTCTATAAAATGTCTTTCAAGGTGAATTTAATCTTTGTGTTGCACGACAGCTTTGCTCACTTGATTTGTTTCAGAAAAATACTGTTTTCTGTTAAAATACTTGAATTATTGAAAATATTTTAATCAAGTGGAAAATGGAGATGCTTATATCAAGTGAAATTTTATAAACTTCAGTGGAAGGCAAGTAAGTCAGATACCCATAGCAACGATCACTATTTAGACATTTCCTTGGCTGTTTGTTCTTATGATGAATTTGAGAATGTACACTATTTGATCAGTATTCCATTTTGCCAAGGACCTAAATTTACTTAAGGATAAAAGAATACCCAGTTTACAAAACTGCATATATTCCATCATCAATTAAGAGGTTTTGAGTTATTTAATGTTGCTTTATCATTTTATCTTTCAAATTAAAGTGCTCCCTATAAAGTGATTGTGGGACAGTGTATTTATTCGGGGGAGGGGGGGGTGTTGAAATTGTTAATGCATTTTGAATTAGTTACTGTATGTAGGTTTTGATAATTCACTAGTAGTCTTGTCTTGATGTACCCTGTCTTTCCCTGTATGACAAGAAGCTTTTTTTACAGATAGGAAAGCCACTTGATGGACAGTGAGGGAACTAGACTCCCTTTTCAGCTTGTTGGAAGCAGATTTTGCCACATGTGTTTTAGTCCATGAGTGAAAATGGTGGAACAGCAGTGTTTCAGAGAAGTTGAAATAGTAGTGTTCAGAGGGCAGCTATAGGGAGTAGGGAAATGCAGCGCTGGTGGGGAATTGCAAAGGCTGTGGACAAATGTCCTGTCTTTCCTAAGGAGGAGATGAGAAGGGAGCGGGATGGGGAGGAGACTGTAGTAATTTTAAAGATAGGTACCACTTATAAGAAAAAAAAATATTCTTTACTTCTGCGGATGGTGTAGGATTTTTGTTTGTTTTTTATTTGTTTTGTTTTTTCTGCATCACCTTCTGAAGACCTTTGCTGTGAAAGGAAGAAATAAAGGGGAGGGTTTTTTTTTTATGAATTAAAAAAGATGTATTAGCTAGTTTTCTTCTACAAGTAGTAGATGTATTTTGGCAATACTTACTCCCTGAAAAGATTGACTTCTTAAAGACAAGATGAAATTACTTTGTGGTTATTTACCAAGATGTTACATTAATTAATCTATTATATATGCCAGAATACATTTGTCACAGGAATAATGACTTTTATATATTAATTGCTTTCAGATGGCTGCTGGGAGTCAGACACGCACTCAGTAACATTTTCTTTACTGTTGTGATTATTGCACAAGAAGCAGGGTCATGCAAGCATGTTATATATAGCTGTATTTTAAAGATTCTGTATAAACCTAATAATTTTTCAGGTACTCTTGAAGACGCCAAAACTAATGATACTAACTTGTAATACACCCCTTACAGGGATCTAGTATTTTTTAGTTGGAAATGTGTAGAACATGTAGATAGGTAGTACTCTTTTTCATGTTTGTACAAATTTAAACAAACTTTATTTCAACCCTCCCCTCTTTCTCTCCAACACTGAAAATCTTTGTGACTGGAACTGCTAGAGCTTGTCAGCTCCCAAAGGCATGTAGCTGTTTATGCACAAGAGCCTGAGTGGAATTTTTTATGCAGTACATATTCTCCAGGGAACTGTTGTTATATATTGAGTAGTGTCAGGAGGAAGTATTAGGCACCATAGTGTCAAAACTTCATCTTTCATTTTTTCAGTAAAGAAAAACACATACTCATGCATTTGAACACAAAAACTGTTCTTTTGTTTCCAACAGTTAGCTGAGTGACCCTGTGACCACAGGACATGACCTAAACTGTAAAACTTTGTTTTCCTAGTTAGGGTTTCTGAAGAACAGTGGCCCCCTGCCCATCTCCATCTTCTGCAGCCTGGTGTGACGTGGGCTGGACTGCAGGTTCCACTGGAACTTGGGCAGCTGTGGAAGGGGCGTTCAGAGTCCTGTTGGAAGCAATTTTAATATGTCACCAAAGACTTTTTGATGCTTGGCAATAGTAAGCAAATGAAAAACAGTCACTGGTCTCGTAAGGGTGCTGAACTTCATCTTTTTTCCATAGGTTTTTTTTCAGACTTCTACCAACCAACTGCATGGGGACTTTGTTTCTCCTTTTTGTTCTTTATTTCGTACTATGGTTGGATACTCTGATTTCAGTCTAAATATTACCAACTTCTTCATGAAATAAAGGGATTATTTTACCTATGTCTGGCCCTGGCCTGGCCCTTAGAGTCATAAAGAAGAAACGGTGTATTTGCCTACGTGTACTCACTGGTTAAGGACCTACCTGCATGGAGAAAGCTGACAGGCAGGCTGTGATGTTATTTCATGTTTTTATCCATCTTGTACTGACCCACAGAAGTTGATTTCTCTCAAATCAAGCATTTATATGTGGCTTAGGAGGTAATAAAGTATTCCCTTTTTTTTTAAATTTAAATGTAGGTTGCCTATTTAAATCTTTTATCTAGGATTTCACTAATTGTGTTTGAAAAGTCATTGTAGGTTTGATATGTGTTTTGTTGGTAGTAGTGTAGGCTTAAAGAGCTTTTTATTTATTTTGCTTACATTCTACTCTTCCACTTGTCCTAATGCAGTTGCTTATGGGCGGGGAGGGGCTACACAGTGAACTTGGCTGGGAAACTGATCCTGTTAAAAATAATCCTTTTTTTATCTGGATATTAGTAACTCAGATCAGTTCTGGCATCCAGTTGGCTGTAGTACTCTACAAATGATTTTATCTGCAAAAATGAGAAGCATTAGGGAATGTTTCTGGATCAGCAATGCTATGAAGCAATGGCAAAAACTGTTTCTTTTAGTTTTTAGGTTGGAAGGTCCTGACTGGATGCTGCCCTGAGCCTGCTTTGACTCTTTAGCATCTTTTTGTACTCTCTGACTTTCCATAAGTGCCAGATTTTCATGTGCAAGCATAACTTCTTTGTATATTCTGTGTTTCGAAAACACAAATTTGGAGTCAGTAACGGGGTCTCAACTGCTTGTGGCAGATAAGCATGTTACTGGTGAAAAATAATCTGGACCCAGATGTGGTAGCTATACATTTTTAGAGTCAGTTTAAGATGGCCATTTGTAAGTCTGAATGTGAGTATGGCCACTTGTTACATAGAACAGGTGCGTTCTTCTGACCCTGTGTTACAGAGAAAGTGGAACTGGGGGGGGGGGGTCTATGTCTTTCTGCTGGAAGCACTGGCTGTGTGCTTGAAGGTGGAGAAAAAGGCTCTGTTGTGAACATGGCCTGAAATAGCTGGAGAACAGAGCACGTGAAATGTTTGGGATCTGTTTCCATCTGCTGCTTTAAAGAGACTATAAACCAGTTATGTGGGTTAATACAGAAGGTCTGTGAGATGGGTAGAGTCTTCTTCGTTGGTTAATTTTTTTTTCAATTGCTTAAAACAGACAAGACCGAAAAGTCTTCAACATGCTTATTCATCTCAGTTACATAAAAAGTAAAAAATACAGCTATATTTTTGCCTTCTGAGTTACCTATCAATAAAATCCTGAGGCTTACACATTTTGTAAAATATAATTGAAATGTTGCTCAGCATTAAACAGTGCATGCAAGTAGCAGGATACACAATATAAACTCCACAATCTTCTTGAATTGCATAAGCATCTAAAATGGAAAGAGGTATTTGAGCCATCTAGTGGTTGGTATGAAACATTTTAACATTTTTTGATAGTTTGTAGAAAATGTAAATGACATCACTTGGAAATAGCATTTCTCATTTGTCTGCTTTTTAGTAGCATGGCTGTAGAATGAAAAAAACCCAGACATTCCACTTCAAATTTGAGGTACAGTCTGTTTTAGTTTGAAGCTTTTTAAAATTTTCTGTAGATTTTAGTGAAAAGAGAGATCTTATAACATAAAATGACATTAGAAGTTAGTAGCCAAAGAGTGAGTTCTGTTAGCACGAGATCTATAGAAATTGTGAGGGTTGTTAAGAAGTTTAAGAAAAGGGTTGTAAGATAATCTTATTTTCTACTTCTTACTGAAAAATCTTTGGAGGGAAAAAGAAGTGGGCTTGTGTTCTACCTCACCAGCTATTTATATTAGGATTTTGCATAGCAGAGATAAAATTAAAAAAGTAATCTTCACTGGAAAACATGGGACAGATTTTTTTTTTTTTGTGGTAAACTTGCCCAAATAAAAGCAACAGAGGCAACTGAAAGCAGATTCCTTAAGATGGGGTGTGTTCCTGGTAAACAGTCACAGAATCTTATGATGTTAAGAAAAAGGATGTTTTATAGATGAAAACTTCATGTAATTATCCCGCTTGGTCCTGATATGCATTAAGCTGTTCTAGCCTTTCATAGTGCCTGTTGCCATTAGGAACTTGACTACACATTGAACTTGGTGGTATTCTGCAATCCAGGCAGAAAAGTTAGTTGCTAAAGTAATGAACTTTATTTTCATTTTGCCTTGAATTATTTGTGGGAAAATATTGCATGCATTGAAACACTGTACTATCTTCCAGTCCTTGTGAAAGTCCCATCCAGATCCAAACGCAGATTAAAAGATATTTTTTAATCTTTATTAAGACAAATCTGATAAACAGTCAACAAGCAGTACTAATGGTGTTACACATGGTTAGAGCTATAGTATTTCAGAACAGGTAAGTGTTATCTATACTGACATTTCAGAATTTGCACCTTTACATTTCAAGTAAAGTATTACAGAGTCTTAAACCGTGCCCTGTTTTTTATTGAGAAGACCATGTTAGTTTAACAGATTTTTAAGATCAATCTGAAATGCTTTGTAAGGCCAAATAAGAATGAGAGAAAAATGGGAAAACCAGTCACAGAATAAAGGACAGAGCAGTAATGGTTAACTGGTATTTTATGGGGGTGGGGGCAACCTGAAAGCTTCATATGAACTTGATATATTAATTACATTTGGACAAATCATCTACATTTTGGTTCTGCTGTGCCTTGGAAGTTGATTATTATTAACCCTTAGGATCAAAATATCGGCTAGATTAATCTTCTGAATCTGTAACTCATTTGGACTGTAGATTCTAATAGGTTTCAGAAGAGGAAATTAAATTCTTTGAAGATTGAAGAGGTTTTAGTTGTCTTGGCATATTTTTGCTTGAATTTTGCAGTGTGGTGATAAAGTATTTTTGTTACTACTATTATTCCCAATCTTTACGATGATCTAGTCTTGATTGCGGTTGGTGGATCTCCGAGATAACACTGGACAGTTTTGTTGAGTTCTGTTCTACAAATGAGCCTGACCCGAACAGAATAAAGATTACTTTTTGTGCGCTGTATTTTGCAGACTTCCATATTGCATTCCTAAAAATCTCTCTATATATCTTACTACTTAATTTAAAATTACTTTAAATCAAGGCATTACGTGTGCTCAGTTTTTGAGCTTGCCTTCTTTTCTAGTCTGTTGTTGCCCGAGCATGCTTAGAAAGCAGGAAATACATGGGGTACGGAATTAGAGATCTTTTATCTTTATGATGTCCATGTTGTGTTTTTGTTCAATTAAACAGGAATGTGGTTTTATGGTAATATTAAAGTGTCATCTTTTATTGTTTATGTACTTCCCCTTCCACTCCCCCGTCAACATCTTCCAGTGTTCTGACTGCAGTGGTATCTGGTCATGACACAGCATTTTCTTGGAAGCTGTCCATTGCTGAAGCTATGATCCAGCTGTATTTATGAAAGATCTTCGGCATTCCCCTTGGTTTTAATTTGCATTTAGAAGGTGCAAATAAGTTATAATGAAATGGTAATATTGGGTCCTGCTTCTGATGAGTGCTGCTCTTTGAATAGCATTCTGCTTACCAGTTATTTTTAGGAAAAACTTGGTTACACCTTTTATATTTTGATTGGGTTTAAGGCATAACTAGAATTTCTTTCATGGAATTCCATAGAAATGTGACTTGCTGAAGAAGAGCGTGCAAGTGGAAGAGGGATTGTCTTGAATGACAGTCTCTGACAATGGAAATTCCATGTCTTGTCCATGTGTCAGAGCTTTGTGTTCTTTTGGGATGTATTCCCAGTCTCTCAAAAGCAGAGTTATACATAAGAAAAGCCGAAAAATTTGTCATAGGTAGCATGTGCATGTTGTCTCCTATAAAGAATGGAATAGCTCTGCTAAATAGAAAACAACTGTGCTGTGGCATAACTTCTAAAAAGAAAAAGCAGTTTCTTTTTCTTTCCTATTTAGAAAATATCTAATAGCTATTTGCAGAATTGGATAGTTAAACATTCACTAAACCTCCTTAGTGATGTCATTTTAGAAGCAAATAATACTTTTCTGTAAAAAGAAAATGGGGGGGAAATGGGTTTCCAGAAGGAGAATCTTTTTTTTTCTTTTTTTCTTTATTTTTTTTCCCCCTTCTTCAAGGTAGGGAAATAGAAAATAGAAGCTTGATTAACAGTGCAGAAACATGGTTGTCTTAGGTTTGAAGCTGATGGTCTATATTTTTGGTATTCAGAAAAGTGAAATTTCCTTAAGCATATTTTCAGATTCACATAATTAATGTTCTACTTTAGACACTGAAATTAGAGTGTGTAGCTTTGTTTACTTTTATGTTAGTATAAATTATTACAACAATGAAATTGTTTCAGTCATAAAACATTTTTTATTATATTAAATTGCCAAAGACCTCTACTCCGTCATTTCCTTCCCTGCTGTTGTACAAGTAGAAAAAAGCACATCAGTTTCTCTGAATACATCAGTACTGGAATATTATTGTTACTATTTCTCAAAAAACATTTTGCAGAGAATAATTTTTTTTTTTTTGAAAGGTCTTCCTATCTTTTCATTCCTTCTTTTCGGTTCCTCCTGTTCAAGGTGAAATTTAAATATGTGTATCTTATAATGGAAATAGGATGCCAAAGGATGAATAAAATACTGGAAACTCAATCTTACAGCATATGCTTGTCTTATCTGGGTTTTAAACACTGTTTCTTTCCTTTACAGAATGCTGCCTTTTTATATGGCCTTGGTTTGGTCTACTTCCATTACAATGCCTTTCAATGGTAAGTTGGAATAAATTAACAGTAGCAGTATTGTGCGATGTTTTATTGGTAGGTGAATATTTCAACTTCAATTCAGTGTGAGAGTATGATAATTTAATTTTTTTAATTATAGATACAATGTTTGAAGACATACTGCCCTGGGTCACATATCTAACTTATTGTAACACACCTGTTGCAGCCACAGCAGTTGCTTGAAAAGGAAATAATTTAGATGAGAATTTTAGCTCCTTATAATACGATTTAGTAAGGGGTATGGAGCAGTATGACTCAACAGGTTTTTGTGAATTGTTGCTATTGATAGTCTATACCCTGTTTACAAAAACCTTTACTTTCTTTTTGGAAAACAAGTGGCAAAGTGGGCTTGTTTTCATTTAGCTTGGTATTCAGTAATTTTTACATAGCTGTATAATGTGAAAGTTTTGGATGTGAGAAGCAGTGCACTCAGACTTGAATCATAACGTTTAAAATGGATGTAAAAACTCAGAGCTGTAAATTCTGGCAGGGCTTTGGGGACTGAAAGGGGCTGCTGTTGGATATTGGAGGAAGCATTGTTTTCAGTTGGGGTTTTGGTTTTGCGTTTGCTTTACTGGTGATGAGAAAAGTATGGTGAAAGGAATAGACTCAGTCACTGAGGTTCTGGTGAAAGGTCCGCAAACTTTCATTGGGGTTTATTCTTGCAGAGATATAGTTAGCGTCATTGGAAGAAAGTCAGAAGAGTGCAGTGTTTAGGTCACTGCTTTTTTACACTCAGTATGGAAACTGTTAATGAAATAAGTGTGACTTTACTACTTGATTGATTACTAAAAAGTTTATCATCTTCTTGGACTATGTATGACTGCAGTTAAGGAGGCACTAAGTGACTACTTACTGATGGTTGGAACAACAAATTGCGATTTCCCCCCATACACTCCCTCAGTAAAATTGTTTCTATGTCTCTGTAAGACAAAAGATTAGTGCGTTCCCCAGGATAATGTAAATAAACTTTTATTCTTCAAATTAGGATAAGTTGATTAAATCATGAGCTCAGAACCTGGATTTTTTTTTTTTTTAATCTTGCAATTTACTGCTTTCTTCATTGATATTGGTGAAATGAATGCCATGTATTGTATGTGTCGTGGAATTCTGTTGCATTCTAATTAACAAGAGAAGAACAGAAAAGTTTTCAGAAAAACCTGAGAATCCACTATTTTAAGATTGTGATCAATCTCAGTTGAATTTCACCAAGTTTCAGAGTGTTGTTCTTATGCAGGCTTGGGTTCATCATTTAACATTAAAGAGTGTTTTGTGTACCGATTCTTCTTACAAGGGGTATCTTGTTACAATTTGCACTGTGAAAATGATAGAAAACTGTAAAATAAAATTAAATAGGACAAGGTAGTTAATTTAGAGTAGTTGATTTTTTGAAAGACCACCTGTTCAACATAGACTTTTGCCATCATCGGATTGTGCTATTTAGCATCTTCCAGTGGATGGACCAGCAAAGTCAGGTGACCGTGAGGCCTAAGTATTAATAAATTAAAGCTTTGTTTTAATTTTTTTTTTTTTTCCCCTTTTGCCTTAACTTACGATGTCTTAACTACACATAAAGCTTTATGTTAAGGTTGTGTAGAATTACCGTATTTGCCATTTCATTCAATCAACAAAGTTATGTCTAGTGTGGTACTAAGGAAGTTGTGTATCATTAGAGTATCAGGTAGAATTTTTAGAGGAAGAAAATCTAACGCAGATAAAATCTTATACCTTTCTCTGTGTGTTTTTTGGTTTTTTGGTTTGTTTTTTTTAAAATCCCTTTGAGTGCTTCCCCTGCCTCCCCTTACTCTGTTTTCTTGGGGGCAAGAGGAGTGGGACGTGTGGTTGTGGGTGTTTAGGTGTGACAAAATCATAATAAACTTAGAGGTGACAGCAAGTCATTTACAGTAGATATGTTCTTCTTTGTAGATATTAATCCCTCACAAAACTCTTCTGCAGATTGCAAGGAGAATCCACTTCTTTCAGAGTGAAATGCTAGTCAAACTGTCTTAGTCCCTGCTGCAGCAATTCCATCTGTTTATGTTCATAGAGTACACAAATCTGTATGTTTCAGGCAGGTAGAGGAGACCTCTAGACCGTTGAAGGTAGTTTAAGCTATTGTGCTTCATCCATGAACTTCACACTGCTTTAGATATTAATAGATTTTAATGAGGCATGTACATAGTGTACCTAAAAGGAAGCTGTAGGGAAGTGCTGAAGGTTTTTTCATGTCTCATATAAACAAGGATAATAAAAAGTAAGTGGGAACAATGTCAGTTTTAGAATTCTTGTTCATATTTTTTACATTATTTTTCAAGTTTTCTAGCTTTCATAAAAAGAAGTGTTGGATTGGCTCCAAGACACACATGCAATTCATTGTAATTCACTTCTCTATACACTGAAGCAGCATTACGGTGTTATCTTAAATATAAATCTTAGCTGATACATCATTTTATATTGGTGGTTTTGTTTGAGTATTCATGTAAGAACTGAAAGTTCTCAGTGTATGTACAAATGGTGCAATAGTGTGATCAGACTGAAGCTATTTCATGAAATTATTATAGTAAGATATGACATAAGGGATTAGCTCCATAAAGTGAATCAAGTATAGTAAAGTAGGTCCTATAGATACTAAATTTTGGTACTCCGTTCTTTTACTCCGTTAATCATTGAGCAGTAAGTAAAGTGGTTGGCTGATTTTTTTCCTGTTGTTTCCCTGTTTGTCAAGTAGGGTAGAACATCAGTAGAATAGAGATAGCTGAGATATTCATATAACCTGAATAATTTTGTATCCTCTTTAGTTGTCTTTTAGGTTGAACACTTAAAGAATTTTTGTAGTTCATCAAAGGCTACCCTTCATTTCTGTGCAATAGCTGCATCCAAATGTAGTGGCTTGGATGCCAAATGTTTTCTTTTACTTCAGTAAGGATTCTGAGCCTGACTGGTCAATCATCTGCTGATTTACACTGAGTCCCCCCAAGGTAAAATGATGGAGTCCAAGCTCTGCAATTGTGTTTTGACACTGGCTCTAACACCCTCTCTGGACCCCAGTGTACCAACCATGGTGCTCCAAGGCCAGCCTGCAGTGTTTTCAGTGACTGTTATCTTGCAAATTGCTGGACAGTGTGCATGAGAAAGACACCCTGTTCCTCAGAAACACCTTACGGGAGACTGAGATCAGGCGCCCTTATTTCCCCATTTAGCATACGCTGAGGCTTCTCTGTCCAAGGATTCCTTATCAGCTGTAGAAGTTAGTGTTATTTAAAACTCAGTCCTTCAGCACTGACACTTTTTTTCTGGACAACAGTCCTGAAAAAAGCTGAAGACTGATGTAAGAGATGATGCAGATGCTTTTCCTCACCTCCATCGTGGCTAAAGGTGCAGACTGCCTGAGGAAAATCTGTCATCTCTGACTGGAACTTTTTGACCCTTCTACAGCCATCCTTGCCAAAACAGAAGCAGTGTCATCATCTATTCAGTATCGAGTGATATCTAGAACCACCCTCTCTGCTTCTGGCTCCTTTAAAGTAACCTCAGCTCCTTTAGAGTAACAGCCAGCTCAGACTATTCACACTTCTGCAAGCCAGGTTGTTCTGTATGCTGGAATTTCTCCTGCTAGCATAAGTTTGGCTCTTTGGAACAGGGACATGGGGGAGTTCAGCATGAAAAACTTTTCTCCCCTGTTCAACTCTGATTCAAAGTTGGCTCTTGACAGCAAGAAGGCAGCTTCACTCTTTCATTATTCTTATCTAATTCAGGTAAAGACATTTAATGGGCAAGAGGGAGCAAGCATATACAACCCCCACTGGGAGAGTGCAACACCTCCGTCTCCAACATACAAGCACTGAACAGGCTCTACACATCCAATCTCTCTTGCTGCTGAATGCCACAACCCTCCAAAGGCCAAGCAGAAGGCAGCCCTCAGTTGTTATCTGTGGTACTGCATCTCGCCTCTTGGTCACCGTGCAGGCCTCCAGACATCTGAGAATCACTTTTCTCCTAGAGGTCCTTCGAAGGCTTCAGTGAGGCAGGAGCATTCTTTTCCACACACGTACAGGAAAACACACAAAACTTACCATTACCTGTGAGATGGCCTTAGTGCCAATCACATTGGCCCATTTACTTGAGCTGAAGGAGTCTGGTCTCTCTCTTGCCTTCTCTGGCTCTCCTTCTCTTTCATTTCTTTTCAGAAAACAAAGCTTTGCTTTTCTCACAGTCATCCTGAAATAGTAAAGCAGCTGTTTAAACTGCTTTTAAAGTAGTACCCAGGTCTACAGTGGAATGTAAACTTTTTTCTCTAGTTTCATGTGCCAACCTTCAGCATTGCACACCTTATTCATCTACCCAAGAAACTATTGTTTTATGGTGTTGCTGTTTGCCTATGAGAGTGGGAGAGCCCTGTGCTGTCAAGGTCTGGTTTTTGCCCTTCTTTGCTTCCTCTATCAATGCTATCAATACCTTTTTTTTTTTTTTTTTTTTTTCCCCAGGGGCAAGCTGTTAATAACACAGTAAAATTTGTCTTTGAGAGGGTTGTTATTTTTTTTTCCCCAGCAGGATGAGATCCTTCAGATGGTTCTCAAGCTGTTTGCGTTAGTGGCTGGCCCAAGGAACTGGGCTCTTGCACACACGTACTCAAGTGGGTAGTGGGGTGTGTAAGGATGCAAACTGCCTGGTGTGGGCCTTCTTCACTTGTCTGGAAGCACCCCCTGTAACCCCCTGCTTCATCAAAAGCGGTGTCTGATCTGCACGCCACCAGGCATATCAATGGTTTGTGCCGTTGTGGAGGGTGCACAGCATTTCATGAAATAGTCAAGTAGTTGCAGTTTGTATGAAAGGCTCTGAGATTCACCCAGCTGAGAGTGACATTGCACTGGAAACTGGCAGTCTGTGGAGTTCCTGCTTTGGAAACACCTGCAATGGAAAGTCCAGGAGGGATATAATTTGAGAGTAGAAAACCAGCTTGCTTACTTGTGATCTTCAAGGTGTTCATCTGTATTGGTGCTTCTTTCCCTGTTCTGTCAGAGTCTTTTCACCTGGTCTGGTGTTCGTAGTTATCTTCATGAGGAGGGCAACATTTAAACACATAGTGGGTAGATAATACTGCTTTGTCAAAGATTTCTCAGGTTTCAGGTGGCTGGGTCCATATATGTATTTTTCAAGTGTATAAAATGGGAATGTACATGTAGACTACACACACTAATTGTAATTAACCAGTAACGAAGTGTTAATTAACTTTCTCTTTTATTGTCTAATCTTTCTGTGATTGTGTATCAAACATACTTCTTGGACTGATGAAAATGCATAATATGTGCTAATGCTGGAAAAAACACAGTACTCAGCTGCTGTTCTAGAGAAATGTTTAACGACTTTGCTGCTCAAAGTGTTTCACCATTCAACAGTTGCGGGGCTATGGACAGAGGAGTTGTATCTAAAGACTGTAAAAGTATTTAATAAAATTGCAGTGTCCTGACTATGGCTGTATACAGACATTTTGTTCATTTTCAAACTATGATTACAAGTTTCAAACAGAAATTTGTCAATCATAGCCTCATTTTCATTAGTGAGGCTATGAAATTACATGAGACTTATAATAGGTGGTCAGAAAACTGAAAGAGAATAAAGAATAAGAGAAAGAAAGTTTCTCTCCAGCTGCATAAAGTATTTTTCCTGACACATTTGAATAATCTCGTGTTCTTTTATTTTGTAGGCTCATTCTGATGTTCATGTTTTTTATTCGAAACGTACGAGCATTAACTTTTGAGTAGTTAAATCAATGCTATTTTATTATATTCTTTCACCTAGTTGAAAGCTGATTTTATTCACAGTCTATCCAAGTAAAAACCTTCCAATAAAAGTCTTATGAGAGTTCACTAAATGTTTAATACAATCTTCTATTAATTATTATTCAGCTGCTTTTTTTCACTTTGATAATGGCAGGCATTGTTGTATAGATTAGTGGGTGGAAAGATAGCTGCAGTATTGATTTTGGAAGTCTCGATTTGGAGATGATAGATTCATGTCATTTTTATTTTTCCTGAATTACTGTAGCAGTGCTGTGCAAAATGTAAGCCAAGAGGTGCTTTTTGTCCTCCGTAGTGTCTGTTTTCCAGTTCTACTTTCCCATTTTGTCAAGTCTTAGATAGCCTTTCCTGCCTGTTAGTGGAAACACTCCCATTCTTGGAGAAAACTCTTTGGAGAAATAAATTCTAGTAGACTCAACCAAAGTTGTCTCTTGCTACATTTAGACTACTGTCACTTATTTTTGTGGTATGAGAGCTCCCAGCCCTTCATTCAATGATTTATCCTTTGGACTAATGTATGTTTAGTCTGATGAAGGATTAAAATGAGCGCTGTCTGTGTATGAAGGCCAGTTAATTAGTGGTGGAGACTAACAACCTACTTGAGGGAGGCTGTATGCCATCATCTCTGAAGGAGGCTGTTAGCCTCTTAAGCCAAGTCCTGCTTCATATGTGACATCATCAAGCTATTAGCTTGTATCTGCTCTTCTGGTGTTGGTCAAACCATAAGAGAGCTTTGAGGGAAAGCATCTGAGTAACTCGGATGCCTTGGATCCTCTAGACCCATACCTTTCTGGATGTAGGCTTGGACAGAGGACAGAAATGGAGTTAGTGATGTTTCACAGCAAAGAAAGATCCGTACAAGGATCAAGTGACTCCTGCTGTATCCAGAAGGTCCAACTCAGGGAAACAGATGGGCCAGGAAGGACTGCAGTTATCAGCGTCAGGCCATGTTCTCTCTCATTTCCCTACAACACGTGCTCCTACTCTACACTTTTTCTTTTCATGTCCACTTCCTTCTGTCTTGTATCAACCTGTACCGAGGTCTGATGTCATCTGTGTTGGATGCTACTAAGCACTGACAACTGAAATGAATGTCAGTGATGTTGCAGACGTTTTGCTATTGATGTAGTAAGGGACTGAGTCTGGAGCTCTGGGCATGGCACCAGGAAACAGGCAGACCCAAAATAAAACTAAAATTTTTGCTGTAGTCCACGTTCTAGATGTGTCCTGTAACCTTGAATGCATTGCTATTTTGTTTATATGTTTCTCATAGGCAAAATTAGATCAATATTAATTCAACTATGGTGTAGAATTGCTTGTCTGTCTGCAAGAGTTAATAAGTAAAAGTCTTTCCAGAGTTTGAGTGGTTTATTCTATGAAAGTTCTGCTGACTATTTAAAATCAGGCTATAGTTACCAAATTAGACACGAGCACCTACCACTCGTAGAAACTGTTGAAAGTGCTACCTTTCAGATCACTTTATTTGTGAAATTTTGACGATGCCCTTTTTCACAGCAGCAGTGGAAGTAATTTGTGTTTGTTATTATCGGTGACTGTCATCCTGGAAAAAATACAAATTGCATAATCAATACAGAATTAACACTAGAGTTAAGTAAGATGCAGGCCAATATTTTGAATGGAGGAGATAAAATATTTGACTTTCAGTTAGAAAAGCTGCTTTGGGGAATATTTGGTGTATCCTTACGACATTTTCCCCTTAAGTCACTGATGTAATTATGCTTCATTATAAGTTTAAATTTATGTTACCTTTCAGAATTCTCTTAGTTTTTTTCATGGTGTCCAAGGATGCAGAAATTAAGATCCAAGCAAGACACTGACCCAAGAGTGCATTTTGAGTGCATATGGATGCATTCTTAAATGTAAATCCATGACATATTATAGAAACTGAAAGAAAATTTCTAACTGGGGAGTCTTTCGCCAGTGTCTCTACCAGTGTGTCTATTCCATTGCCAAATCAATGCAATGGATGGGAGCAATCAATGCTCCCTGACTATGCTCCTTTGAGTTTTTTAACCTTTCAAGGAAATAACGCTTTTAAAGCATCACTAGCTTTCTTCCCGAAACCATCAGTTTAGGAATGATCAAATACAACTGAAATGTACAGTTAAAATATTAGTATTTAACTGCTAACATGGTAACTCGTAACAGTGTCTTAAAGGGTACAGAGATTTTTGTTTTGGCTTGGTTGATTGGATATATTTTTCCAAGTATCCATCAAAGTGGGTTGAAATGCATGCCATTATTTCCTGCACAGATTGTGTCTAGGGGAATGATGTCTTGTCCTACTAATTTTCTTCCTCCTTGTACATTTTGGGCTTGTCTTCATTGGAAAAGTAGTGTTTCGTTACGACATTATCTCAGAGATTCTGATAACTACTAATGTTGAGCCTGACTCCACAAGCAGATTAGATAAGGGTGAATGGTGTTGGCCATGTCGTCTGTACGGAGATAAACCTTACACAAACCTCATAGGGGCTGTCTCTGACTAGCAGGTTCTGTGCTAAAAGTAACACAGTCTTTTCATGTTGTCCACTGATGATAATTTTACTGTTTTCTCTCTGAAAGACTGGGGTAGGCAACATTCTTGTTCCTTTGAATGAATGACAGGATATATTCAAATTAAATTTCCAAACTGTCCTTAGAAGTAACTTGTTATACTTGTGGCTTTAACTCTGTTGCTCAGCTGTGAATGAGTAATATTTCCTGTTCAGTAAGCAAGAGACTATAAAACTTTTTTGTCTCTTATGGTTTCTCTTAAGCTTTTCTAGAAATCCATGTTTCAGTGATCCTTCCAAATGAGACATGACATAAGAGAAATATGGAAATACTGTTTTCTGACCAAGCAAGCTAGCTGAAGCGTGAAGAACATGAAATTCATAAAGTGTATATGAACACGGTCACAATCTCACATGTGGTACAGAACCACAATGTCTCTATTCCTGACTTTTGCCTTCTCTTTGATAGGGATCATAGATGCTCGTTTTCTTTCTTTTTAGAACTTAGGATGCTGTCTTTGAACAAGATGCGAATAATGGATTTTAAATACCAGTGGCTGGTGTACTGAGTACCGTATTAGAGTTAAGACAAGAAATGCAAATATACAATCATGAAATCTATACTTTAGCATAACAAAAGCATAGCTTAAAATATGTGCTGAAATTTAGTGATCAGTCTAGTCCTTGGCCTTCCACGGTCTTGTGGTGGTCTTGCAGATAGACGATGGTGAGCATACTGCTATGAGACATGGATCCTCGTTTGTTACAATTTCAGTGTAGATACTGAGTTGTGTGATTCATCACCACCCATGCTATTCCAGGGAAGTTTAGATGAGATGTGAGAGACTGTTTAGCTGGTGCAAGTTTGTCCCTTTTTCACTTCACTTGCTCATTTGCCTTGTGTAAGTAGAAGAGTAGGGTACAAGGTAAGGAAACCCTTTCTGAACCATTGTAATAGAGGAAGCTTCAGTTCCACAATACTGTAATATATTTTAAGCCCACCTGCTCTTAAGTTGTATTTAATCAAGTCAGATAATGCTTTAGCTACAAACAATTTTGTTGCATAGTCTAGAGGAAGTTCTGTGCCTTTGGTTTGCTTTGCCGTGAAGAATAAGAAAAGAGCCTGAAAGAATTTTAGAGCAGAAGTAGTGTTTTTGCTGATGGATTCAAAAATGATCACTTTATGTGTATTGTGAATAAGAAAGTCTAAGAAAAATATTTATGGAATCTCACATTGCAACTGCTAACCTTTTGTCCATATAAATAATACTACACTTGGAGAGTTAGAATGAAATCGATTTGCCTAAACATTGTGTGATTTTTAGGCACTGTGGTAATTTCTGTCCAGTGTCCCTGGGCTGCTTCGCAGCGGGCACAGTTCTCCCCATAGGCTTGTCTGTTACCTGCCTGCGCAGCATGGATCTGGGGTTGCCTAGGCCAGCAAATGGGACTGGCCTCCCTGGCCTAGGTGCTTGAATCTACCCTAAGTGAGACTGATTCTGATTTCTGTTGCTGTACAAGCAGTGATGTATGTGAAGGTATTTTGTTTCAACCTGTCGTTGGATTTCAGGCGAGCTAACAAACTTAGTCTCAGCTCCTTTCTTAATTCCTCTGTGAATTTAAATGTATTATCTTTTAGTTGCATTTTCAGCTGTCCTAATTTTATGCCATTGGCCTGAGAGGCAAAACAGTCCTGTTTAGAATCACATTTTTTCTGCTCCAAGATACAGTTAAGATAGCATTTTTGTTCTATCTGGTACACTGCCATCACGAACAAAGGCAGGTGTAGGGAGGATTTAAAGGTAAGGAAATAGAATCAGAGCCGTCTTCACCTATCATGGGAATATGAAAAGCAAGTTACAGTGGGAGGAGGTGCCAGGCTTTCATATCTGTATTTTCCTGGAGGTGACTGAGTGACTAGAAAGTATGGAGCAATAGGTACTAGTTGAGTCCCTACACAGCACTGGTGCTAAGAAAGGGAGGACAAAGTGGAAAACAGAGCAGGTCGGTGCAGTGGGAGGAGGTGTGTGTGATCTCTCCTTTTAGGCCTTCTGTTCTACTGCTGCTCTTGGGGGTCTGCACTACCTGGAATTAAAAGCAACCTAGCAGTTGGCTGTGGCATGAATGATCACTGTGTTGTTCTAAAGTTGCATTAATTTTGTTACTAATTCCTGAGTCATCCTTTCTGAAATAGCAGATACATTACTGTATTTCATGCAGCAAATTAGTTTCTCTAAATGAATAGAAAAGATTAGACTTTCACATATACCAGGATATCTGGAGTGCAAAATTACCCAGTCCTTAAAGAATCAAAAGCCATGCACCAAAAACATTGCATGTAAACCATTATTTTGATGTGTTCTTCTGTAATAGTGCTTTCTGATAGCCATATAAATAACACTGATTATAAAGTAATATGTCAGTAAAATTTTTTCTTTAAAATCTGTGTTTTTCTTTCAGGGCAATTAAAGCATTTCAGGAGGCGCTTTATGTTGATCCCAGCTTTTGTCGAGCCAAGGAAATTCATTTGCGACTTGGGCTTATGTTCAAAGTGAACACAGACTATGAGTCTAGTTTAAAGGTAGGTTTAAGTCCTTTCAGATTGAATTAACATTTGTTACAAGTTGTGTTGCATCTTGAAACTGCAAGGAATGCATAAGTGTATAGCAGTTAAATACTACCTGCTTTAGAAATGGAAGTGCTTCAGTATGAAGTATATTAGTCTAAAGGCAGAGTAAGGGTAGGATTTGAGGTGTGTTAGGCTAGAAATGTTCAGAAAAGCCCAGCAAAATTGTAGATGTGCACTACTCCAGAAGTAGTAGGGCGCTCATTAAAACAGTAAATTTTTAGGGGGAGGCTAAGGATGTACAGAAAATTGGAAGAAAAAGAAAAGAAGAATTAGCAGCTTGGATTTCTCTATGGTCTTTGGTTATTTTTTTTCCATCCCTCTAGCTGCACTGTTGTAAAATGGAAGTTCTTAAAAATTATTAAAAGTAGAAAGCTTTTATGCAAAATAATGGCCTCATATCAATTTTTTGTATCACTTCTACTTTTCTAGCAGTTAATCATTTTATTTCCTGGTTTGTGAGTTGGCCTATAAGGCAACAATTTCTGGCCAGTCAGTGAGAAATGGTTTGTGTTAATACAGTACTTTGTTTCTTCTGTATTTTTAAACATTTTTTTACTGCTTGCATTCTTTTTCGGTCTCTGGTTATAATCTGTCATTTTATCTCCCTCCGTTCAACATGTTTGCTCATTTATTTTTTTTCTCCTTCCTTCCATTTCCTACTCTCTCCCCATGTTCTTTTCTTCTTGACCTCTAAATTCAGGTATGTGTGTCTTGGAAAAAAAAAAATTGTTCTTTAGTGGAGTTTTATGTGCTGGGAAATACACCTGCAGGGCTGAGAACTTAGTAATTTGTGATTAAGTGTAATTTATAAACATGTTTCTGCATGTTAATCTCTCCTAAAACTACTGAAAATGTTAAATGTTTTGTTTTCAAGAATCTTGTGGCTTCCTTTTCCTGGCAGATTGTTTTCCTGGAAGTTGTATTTGTGAGGCTATCATTGTCCAAGATCTGAAAAGTGTAGAGTGCTACTCTCAATTTTTCCCTTCAGTATTTGTAATAATGGAAAGCACTCCTCTCATCAGGCTTCTTTTTTTCATATCGAGTCCAAGCTTTCACTTAGAGACATTTGGAGTTGGAAATTGTGATTAGAGAGGATGATATTGCATAGGAATAGGCCAGATTCAGTGCAATGAATGGCAAAAGAGAGCAAGGGGAGGTAGAGGTAGAATACTGGATCATGTGTGAGTTTGGGTGGTCCTATTTCCTTACTCTTTGGTACAGATTTAGTATCGGCTGTCGTGATATATAGGAATAAAAGAAGTGTTGAAGAAGTACATTTTGGTTTTATTTTTAAAGAGGCCAAGGACAAAACAGAAGAGTAAATTTACAAGGAGGTAGTAAACTTGTAAACAAGTAGTGGAAGGAACTTCTTAATTTTGATTTTTAATAGAAGAAATTGATCAAGAAATAACCTTTTCCTGCTGTGCCATGAAATATGTAATTCTATCACTGAATCAAGTATTTAAATAGATAATATGATAATTCAATCTAAGGAATTTACTGTGTTTGATCTTCATAACTTTGCAAAATAAAAAGATCACTCATCACAAGGATTTTGAGTGTACCAAACTTTTAGTTTTCAATACACCAACTAAGAATGGGAAAAACACCAAAGAAATATGTTAAAAATGGGAAGAAATGAATCTTTTGTAATGCAAAATTATCATGATTCCATTGCTTTTACATGCAATGTGATTAAGTCACTTAAGAAAACAAGTGGCAGCAACAAAACCAGCTTACCCTGGAGCACAATGAAGATCTTCAAAAGGATGATGAAATGAACATGGGGGGTGGGGGTGTTGCATTGAGGATAGTTCTGCATTGTCCTTAAATCAATATAACTGTAGGTTGTTCCTGAAAGGTTGTCTCATTTTCCACCTTGCAATCCTGATGGCATTGTTCAGCACCCTCTGCTGCATTCAATCAAGTGATACTTTTTTTTTTTTTTTCCTTCCTGTTTGTGGACTGAGGTGGATCAGAAATCTGAACCAGCTCAACTTGAGATTGCCCAGTTTGCTAGATCCAATGCAAGGTAGATGGCCAGAGTGTGTGAATGGGAAGGTGGAGGTAGAGCTGTCTTATCCCCTTCTGGTGCAAAATATAACGTGAAATTCTATTCTGGAATTATCAACTGAAGCACGTAAGGTAGAGCTTCTGGTTTGCTTCCTTTGCTATGGAGGTTGCAATCCTTAGCAGAGAGTAACACTGAGAAGCAAGAAAGAAAAGACCCAGTGGGGCAATCCACTCGGTCTCGAACTGTTTCAGCTGTTTTCAGTTCAGCTCAGCTGTGGATTAAATGTAGAGTCCTGAGACTGATCCACTTTGTTTGAAAACAAAATAGTACTGATTGAAACATACCAGCTTGTACATCAGGGTATATCAATTAAGGAGTAGACTAAGTAGAACAAGCAGGGCAGTAGCTTCTTCAAAAACCTGACTGATCCCCGAGTTGAAGTTTAAAAAAACCCCTTAAGCCAGAACTCTGAGAGCAACAAGAATATGAGAGGAAAGTCAGAAAATACTTCCTTAGTGAAGAGAACAAAAGGAAGTGCTGGTGCAGTGGTTATGCACAAGCATGGGGAGAACAAAATGAGTTAGAGGTACGATGAAGGGTGCGAAAGGATGTTTTCACAGAACGTCTGTCTCATTCTCTGAGACTGAGTATCTCGTTTCTTCACAGAAGAAAGATAAGTGACACAAAGTAATGAAAAGACACAGTTGTCATCTTAAGCCTTTTCTGGTTTTGTTGACCTTTTTAAAAGGATCCAGGATTTTAGAGTATGGTTATGGGATTTAGGATCCAGCCTGCTAGTGACTGGCCTTGAGCACAGACCCTTTCCCTGGGGCTCTGCATAAACATAATTCATTGCCCAGTTTGAGCTTTGTATTTGACACTGAAGCAGAAAGTGGAAGTAACTTTTCATCTGGTATTCGCTTGTGACTGTTCTGGAACTCACAGATTGTACCAACGTTGCATTAATGTACTTTGAAATATCATAATATTTTTGATGGTATTTAAACATTCATGTTAAGTCTGTAATTGCTAAGAATAAACCATTGCCAACAGATGAGTCATTGTCAGTAAGAGTCTTCAGGCAAAGGGGGAAGATGGGAGTCTGAAGGTCATATATTCCATGTTTTTCACAATTTTAGGCCATTAACATAAATCATCTATATTTTATGTAAGCAATTTAAGCTCAAAATTAATTTTTACTATTTTAAGATGTTGATGATCAAGATAATTACTAGAGTGCTGTTTAACAAGCATAAAATCAACTCTCTGTGTTTTTTCAAAATCAGTTACTGCTTTTTCATGTTTTTAACATTACTGCAGTTAAGACTTGCAAATTACTATGAGAACCCTTGACTGCTCCGTTATCCCATTGCCATAAACTCTGGAAAGAACACCAGTGCTGTTGAAAATTACTTGGCCTTCAGGCTTACATTAAGGAAGAAAAAAGTGGCCCTTCTGGTTGGAAAGAAAAGTCCTTGTGTAACCTGACAGGGCAGTGTTACCTTCAGAGGTGATACCTGAAAGCTGAAATTGCCCCATTCATCAGAAAAGTACAATTAATTCCAAAATCCACTGGCAATGACTTGGGAAGGGGGGGAATTTTATTATTGATTACTATAGCAGCAATATACTATTAAGGTTTGCCCAACAGTCCTAACCTTTTCACACTCTACTATGTGTCTTGCTGCCCTCTTCCTATTTGTTATTTCCTACAAACGACACTAGGAATACTGGGTTTGATGGTATTAGCTGTGGTGGCACTGTAATAATCTGAAAGAAGAATAAAGCAAGATCTCTACAAATATAATACATCTTTTTATTGGTTTGGTAAATGTAGTTGGAAAAAATATTCAAGCTTCTGAGTACATGCCACATTATTTCTAGCATGCCACTTGTTATCCTAGTTGTTTTCCTGTTTATTGAACATATTTTTTCAGTTTTAGCCTCCTTTTTTCATACACGTGTGTAATCGTCCTGTCTTGTGTGTGTCTCAGTTCTTCACTTAAGTACTTCTGAATCTTAACCAATTTCTGGCAAGCGCATCAGAATGAAAGAGGTTTCAAAGAGAAGTTCCTAGAACATTCCTGTGCGACATGTTGCCCCAGAGCCATTTGAGCTCTGCAAGCTGAGGACCAGGGGATCTGGTCGGCTTGATCTGCAACCAAGGCACCAAATGACTGCTCGTGGGTCTGGTCTGCTGGGACGTGAAAAATTCCTGTGAAGGGAACTATCCCATCCACACTGGAGTTCCTGTGCATCGGGCAGCCCTAATGCTTCTTGTCCAGCTGGAAGCTGAACACAGAGCTAGGTGGAGCACGATGGGGGAGCTGGGTGTGCTGTGCGAGACCACTGACATGCATAAAAGAGAAGCTGAGGAAAGAAAGAAAAATTACAGCTTTGTTTATTTAGTTTAATAGTTGGGTTACATTGGAAATGGCAGCTATGGGAAACAAGTCTTCCATCTGGTGCTCATTCTGCTTGGTGGTGTTGAAGTATCATAGTGTGCTTTTGGCAGGGACTTAGGGCTGCCATCCTGAAAGCCCTTTGAATGTAAAATTCAGTTCACTTCCATTGTTTGCTGACAGACTACTTAAGGGGAAAAAAAAAAAAGAAATCTTAGGTTTTTGTATTTATTAGAATGATAACATTGAGGGAATGGTGGGTGGGTGGGAGATTTTTTTTGTGAGTTTGGTTTTGTGAGGGTGTTTTGTTTGCTTTTCTTTGGGGTTTCTTTGGTGGTGGATTTTTAAAATTTTTTTTTTTAAATGGGTGGTTAGTAGGGATACTGGACATGAGCAGGTTCTTTTATGGTAAACCAAGCTATGTTGTGCTTTGGGAATTTTGTTTGATTTTTAAGTATTGCAGATGCATGCTGTACCCAGCAACAAAACCCTTAGAAGAATGAGAACTAAATTACTCATGTTTTCAATTATCTGCCTTTTAGTAGAAATATTGATTCTGCCTTTCACTCTTAGAAAATTTTCCTCCTTATTTGTACACAAAACAGGTAACCTAGTAGTTTGCTTCAGGCCTATGCTTTGATCTTGCCTGTAAATAATCAATTTAAATATAAATTTAATTTTTAAATTGTTTTCCTAAAGGTTCTCATTTTGTTAGTAACGTTAGGACATGCTGCTTATATTATGATAAGAAAAAGGCTGCGAAAGAATTAGAATTTATTGGGGAAATATGCATGAATTATATGAATATGCATGAAATAAAAAAAATTAAATACTGCTATACAGGTGAACAGCCCAGAGTACTTATTTATAGTTAGTCAGACACTTTTCCATCACTTACTCAAATAATTCCCCTGTCTATATAGGTATCTTTATGAAAGATATTTTTATCTACTGCAGCTATTGTATGCCAACGTGTAGCTGTTACAGTCATATTTTTCATTTTTTATGTTCTCTCAGTAATAAATAAAAATGTATTTATGAAAGTGAAAATTTGTTTTCAAGCCTTCAAGTGCTGTCTCACAACCTCGTTATCTTTCATATGTGCTTAGATTAGTAATCTTTACGCTTAAACGTATTAAGTTGAAACCACATGTATTTATTTTTAATTATGAAAGAAAAATTAACTAGCCAAAATACATACAGTTATGAGAAGTTTTAGTTTCTTATGTCTAGTTTTATGTCTGTAATCCTACCAGAAACTACTCAGTGACATTTTTAGGTAGAAAACAAAACAAAGGGCTTTAGCTGTTGCAAGGTGGATATCCAAGACTTCAAGCACTTCACCTAAACAGCGTTTTGTGGAAAGCAAGATGAAGTGAGTCAAAGGATTATTTTAGTAAAAATCTAAGTGGATGGAAAGCAGTATCTGGGAATGAAATTGCTCTCTAAGTCTTTGTAGTTTGCATACGCATATGATGGAGAGACGTACACAAGAAGTAAAAACATGGAAGTTTTTCAACGCGGCATGGCACTGTAATCAAACCGCAACAGAGCTGTTAGGGCAACCTGGTCCAGATTTATCAGCTGTAACGGAAAGGTTGGTGTTCAGGGTGCGCAGCAATAGCTAGCGATGCCCGCTGGCTGGGTAGCCACGGGTACCTGGCAAGGATTAGGCTGTGCTTTCGGTTCAGGCTGGGTGGGCTGCAGGGCCTGATGCCACCCCAGCTCGGAGGGTTCAGCTCCATGCTGATGCAGCGGCAGGGGCAAGCTTCCAGGCCTCCCGTGTCCCTGCGGCATTTTGTTGCTGCTGGCTGTCCTTCAGGCTGTAACGCAGGGATAGCTAAATTTTGGTGCTGCACAAATAATGATGAAATATGCCGGCAACGTGAGTATTAAGATAGCTTTGTGGAAAACACTCCGGTGTGCTGTATAAGATGTTGGCCTTTCTGTTCAAAAAGGATTCGTCAAAACCAGGCTCTTTGTGAACGTGCTGCTGTTACTCAGCATACGTGTATTTTTGTATTTTTGTGAGCCTTGTTTCATCTGCCCTCAAGCAGCTTCCTTCTGTAACGGTTTTCCTCAGTCTCGAGGGTTCTTGTGGTGTGGTTTTTTTGTTTTTTTTTTTTGTTTTTTTTTTTTTATATTGGACAAAAGTAACTGCTTACACAAGCCCTCATTTTACAAGATGAATTTGTTCTGGATGCAGAAGACTCTGTAGAGCAGAGCAGAGAGCCGATGTAGCAGCACCCGTAGGGCGTCCTCTCCTGACCCTCTCCCCTGGCCCCAAGCGTGCCTGGCAAATGGAGGCCTGGCCCTCTGCCACGGCCGATTACGCAAGGCTCTCTCTGTCCTACTTCTCCGAACAAAGGCTGCTCTGAGGAACACAGGCATCCCACCTAGGTCACATAGGCAGAAAAAGCCATCTCCTCACAGAATTTGACTGAGTCATGATGGAGCTTTCCTTCATGGTAAGTCTGTGAGAATCGTCAGGTTTCATATGATGGCTTGCCTTGCCTGCTAAATAAATGCAGAACTGAGAGCTATTAAACTTGCTAATGTCATCCTCGAGAGGAGGAGGGAGTGGAAGCACTATTTTGAGGACTGAGGCTTGGATGTGAACAGAGATAGTACTGCAAATCTTCTTGCTAAGAGGAAAGCAGTTCTTTCTGCACTGGTCATTTATTGATTAAAGAAACAACAAAACCCTGAGTACTTGCCTCTTAAATTGTAAAGGACTAATTTGTTAGGAGAACTGGTGTTTAATTCTTGGAGTGAAAACATACTGGGTTACCCAAATCGGTGTCAGATTACTGTTAGTTTACTACCAGACCTAATGCTTTCATCAGTTCTGGTTGTATGCAGTCCACTGTACTTCTGATCCTTGGAAAGGTTACCTTCCAAATTGTTTCCACAATCAGAGGCAAGTCAAGGACTTCAGAGGAGTCAAAATAGGCTGTAGATAATTGTGCAATTACAGATGGCTACAAATCAAGGTATATTATGACTTGAGCTGCAGCTCTTGAAGAGAGCCTGTTACTTTTTAACATTCAGCACGCTGCCTGCTAGGTAAATCCTCTTACTCGGGATTTGAATTTCTATAGACTGCTGTCTGCCTTGAGGTATTGTATGTCGTCTCTGAACTGCAGTGGCCTCTCCTGCATAATAACTATTTCACACAGCAGTAGCCAGCTTCAGTACTGCAACATTTGAGAGAGGTGCAGATGTTGGCTAGCCGCTTCTGTTTGTGGCAGAAATGGAAGTTGGAAATTACTCCTATTTTTTAAATTTTTTGGTTCTGGTAATTGCAATTAGTGAATCTGCTTTCGGCTGATGAGTTCTATGCATTAGAATGCATGCATGGTTATTTTGGTCTGATTTTGAATACTTAACGGGGAGCTATGTATTATTTATCTGGCAGGAGGGGTAGGTTTGCTTGTGTATGTATGTGCATTTCAAAGGTTGTTGGTTTGAAAGGTTCTGGGTTTTCTGTGTATGGCTTTCCGATAATTGTTTAGTGCAAATGGTTTCTTCTGCTGTAGTTATGGGCTTCGGTTTATCCATTTCTTTGCTGTTTGTAGCTTAGTGAAGAGTGCAGGCAGAAATTTACTATGCTTAGAAAATTTTCATAATGTGGATTTTGAAATTTAAAAGTCAGCTAACGTAGCAGTAAGAATTTAAATTTTTAGGAGGCATTGCTGAGAATATTTCTGCTTGTTTTTACTGTACAGCACTGGTACTACTGGCATATTTAAATATTTTAAATGGTTAGATTTTCTTATATGGTTGCCTGCTTTCTCTCAGTGAATCTCACTGCAATAACCCTTCTGAAAAGCGACTACAGAACAGTTGTCAGTCATTTCTCTTTAGATCTGCTTATTTTTTATAATAGCATTGCTAGGTGAGAGCAAATCTGTTCCTTTCTGCTTTATCTTTTCATATTAATTGTTAGTGACAGTGCAAGATGACACATCTGTGCAAAACAGATTTTGTACCGTTTGGATTAGTATACTCAGTGTACAGGCCGAAATATATGGGTCTGTTCCTTTTTTTCTTTTGTCAGGCAAAATGCAATATAAAGTAGAGCATTTTATTTTTATTTAGCCTTTTTTTTTTTAAGTTGCCTGCTTAGTAGAATCACTATGGTAACCGACTAAAGGATGTCTCTGAGGCACACAACCTGCATTGCAATGTAAGTGAGGGGAGATTTTAAGTTCTCTGACTGCTGAACACTAGAAAAAAGAACAGGCAAGGCAGAGAAATTAGCTAATATTTAATATTTATAAGTTATTATTTAATGCTTGCTCTAAGGTTAAAAAGTTATTTTACAAGTAACGTATATATGTGAGTTCATTGTTTTCTGTGCTCTCTTCTGGGAATGATATCGCTAAAAGGTTCATTAAAAATCATAAATTTTTGTTATCATTCAACTTGAGTTTGTTTTGTCTTTTAAAAGCTGTTATATATTACAAATGATGTTGATAGAAATCAGTGAGGTGGTAACCTGTGTCACTGTGTGCCTCTTGGAGCTCATGAGAGCGTCAGCAATCTTTTTATGCTTTGAATGATGCATTAATTTTCCAATAATTTTTCTGTTTAAAATGTTTATTTAGAAATTTGGTGGTCTGTTAAACTCTTCTTATAAATCTTTGTGTCATATGTTATATAGATATGCTATACATGGGGTTATTATTAGGTCCACGAGGGAAGTTATGTAGTATCTAGTAGCTCTGAGTATGACAATAGTGGAAGTGAGTTGCATATTTTTTCTTTTTTCTTCCCAGCTACACTAACAAGCTCCTGATGTCATGTAGTTTGGCATCCTGAGCAGGCGGAGCTAAATGTATCATTTTTGTGCTAAGAAGATAAAACACACTGAAGTATCAGCATGTTTTGTGTATTGGAAGCCGCGTGAAACTGTATTTTGTAGATGACTGTATTTATTAACAGTAGCATTTTATATGCTATCTCTTAGGTTCCTATATAACTAGGTCTGATTCTCTATTGAATTAATATGTTAATCCAAATTTATGGAGAAGTTCAGACGCATTTGAGTTTGTATGTCTGTTCCATTCATTTTAACACACTTGGTTGCGTTTCAAACTGTAAATAGCGATCACTGAATTAGCATGACACTTGTGAAATGATTGCTTATATCCAGACTTTCTGGCAGACAGACTTCATTGCTCTGCTTGTGTGACCTTCTTTCTAGAAGAGCAAAACGCTTGGCTATGAACTTCCAAACGCAAAAATGTTTTAAAATATATTTTTCATATCTCTTGATGAAAACTGATAAAAATAAGCAAGCTTTAATGTTTAACTGAAGTTATCATAATACCTGGAGGAAAGGATTAAGAACTTAGGAACTCTTTATGACCTCATATTTTAATGTAAAGGTATTCATTCAAAGTGTTTTTTTGACAAGAGATTAATTTTTTAAAAATATGTCAAATAATTTGAAGGAAGAGTATTCTGTTTTTCCTAGATAGACAAATTGGCAGCTTCAGTGTTTTATCTTCATGAGGGTACGAGCTAGTATGACTACATTCCCAGTTGTGTATTCTGAGGAAAACTTGATCTTCCAATTTTGACCATTCATTTGATGCAATCATTCTTCCAGATGCTGTCTCAATTGTTTTGTGAAGATGTTTGTTGCCATCTTACATTACTAGAAACAGTGCTACATTTGCAATAAAAAAAAATTTACTTTCCTCTGGTAAACAGTTAAGCAGAAATTGAAAATTGTTTTCTTTAAAACACACGGTAAAACACAGTATTCATTTTCAAGTACAAAACTGATTCATTCTTGGTAATTTGCCAGAGTGCTAGTATTACTGTGAAAAACAAATAATTCTTTTTTTTTCAGCATTTTCAGTTAGCTTTGATTGACTGCAATCCCTGCACTTTGTCTAACGCTGAAAGTAAGTAACCTATAAGTATTTCCATTTATTTTGTTGGGGGCTTTTTTAAGTTTTATGCTCACAAGTGTTTCAATTTTTAATGAACCAATCCTTCAAAAATCAAAAAAATCAGTATTGAGAGAGGCAGACTACAAAACCTGACTCCATCTGTCAACGGAGACAGATATTGCAGTGGAATTGTGGATTGTTTTAGTAAATGGAGTAAGTAAAAATTGAGACTTAGCTTATTAATTGCTCTGAAGGCTTGAGTTATAGAGGAAGCATGCTATTTGACTGTTCATTTATTTATTTATTTATAAATGTAGTGCTTGTGCCATGGCACGCATTTAACAGTATTTAAAACTTTGTGGCATCTTGATAATGTCATTTTTCAGTGATCATTTTAATGCTATTTAAATTTATAGATCTAAAATTCATCATCAGTCTTATGCCGTTGAAGTAAGAAAAAGTACAAAAATCAATTTTTGTTAGGTGCCAACTATGTATTTGTCTGTATTTGAACACAGTCTTTTAGTGCAGTATGATTTATCATATGCAGTATATACTGTAGGCTGTTTCAGAGCATCCTGCAGGTATTTATCCATAGTTAGTGGAATTGTATGCAAGAATAAGTGTATGTTCCTGCATGTTTTGGAGGCTGTGAGAATTAAAAAGCAGACAGGTGCAAAGGAAATTACTCCCTCAGTTTTTAACGTACCTTCATGCTTTTATGGGTGTTGAGCTTAAGTTACTTCCTAAGTCTAACTTCAGAAGCATTGGAAAAAGTATTTAAAAGCGGTTTTGGGTTGTGGTTTTGTTTTTGGTTTTTTTTTTTTTTTATTTCTTGAAATCAGAGCTGGATAGAACTGTGAATATTCTGTCAGCTAGGGTCATGAAAGCGCGTTTGTTTACATGGGTGAAACTGCCGGCTGTATTGGTATCAAGGAGCCAGATGTGCTAGAAAGTTTTCTCTGAAGCTATGTCATTTATCAGGAACAGGCACAGATTTGCAGAATTCTTCCTAAGTCAATAGGCTTTTATTGTTTTCTACCAGATACGTGATTCTTTATTATATTTCATGTTAGTTTGGATTATTTCTCACAAACTTTATTGATTTTCACTATATCTCTGAATTTTTGTAAGGTTTTCCTAACCCTTCCCCTCCAGACCCCTCTGCCCCCAAACTTATGTAGAGGTATGGCCCCATGTAAGGGCTTCGTTGCCCCGTGTCCTTGGGCACGGTGCCTGAGAAACCCAAAGGAAGAGAGTGAAGAGGAATGAGAGAGATTTTGTCAGGCTCTCCTGTACTACTTAGTGGAAGGAGAACCATGCGCTCTGACCCAGGGCGTCAGGTACCGTAACATAAACGCTTGCGATTGCCTTAATCCTACCCCTTGCATTTCTAAAGGCTGGGTGAGTAACAGCATTACAGCGAGCATCTTCATAGCAGAAATGTTTGAGTACTAAGCATTCCGTCTTTCTGTTTAGGCAGCCTCTAATGTGACACCTTTAATTTCTTTCCCCTGCAAGGCATGGCTTCGTTTTGTAGCTTCACACTGAAGGGGTTTTGCTATAAGGGGAAAAAAGTAAAGGAGGTGGTTTTTAGGTAATGAATTCCCAAAACAAAAGCAGAGTTTTTTTTTTCATCAGTCCAGTGTGAAGTTTGACAATGTGGTGAACATAATGGGTGTGTTATGTGCCCTTCAGCAAGAAACACAAAAAGTTTATTGAAATTTTAGATGATGAATTTCATTATGACCTGGTTTCTGAAGTGCACTAGGTTACCGTCTTTATAGTGAAGGACAAAGCCGTGCACAAAGGGAGCTTCTCCCTTCCCTTATGACCCAAAGACAAACCCTGGAACTCCAAATTACCTGTATAAACCTCTGTGTCACACTATTTTGTAGCTTCAGAAGAAAGAAGTTTCTGTAATTGAAATAAATTGAGCTTGGCTCAAACACATGTTTTCTTACTTGTAGTCCTCAAGAACATCACGCAAAAGTCTGTCTCAAAGGAATTTTTCATTCCTTACCAAATCAAAATAAGGATTACGTTATTCTCAACTACCTGTAGCTATCTACCAGTTGATGGCTAGTCTAGGTTGGCAGTTCTCAAGCCTTAGAGATCAGCTTTTCTTTAATGATTTGAGCAGCATGAGGATAATATTCCCTCTGCTTTTACTATTGAACAACTTTCATTTTCTTTCTCCAGCCAGCAATTTTCTTGCCTCCAAGAGTTGCTAGTAATATTATGGCATTCTGTGCAGTTCATATGATGAATTTAAGATGCTTTGCAGTAATGATCAGAACACCATCTGCAATGAACGCTTTTAGTTCAGTTTAACAGGGGAAGGACAATTCCTGAAAAGGGAGGGGGGGGAAAAAAAAGCACCTAAATTTAAGATCCTGCGTAAAACTGGCAATGTATAATGTAGTTTTGTGTTCTGTAACCTAGGTAGTCTGTGCCTTGGCAGCTGAATGAAAATAAAAAATAAGTCTCTGTTTCTAACTCAGTTACGTACAGAAAATATTATCTGCATTCTTTTGTTGTGCATCTCTGCTTAAAGAGATTTTATTGCTAAGTTTACTGAAAGGTTAATGGACTGCATTTCAGAATACAAATAAAATCCATGAGCTGCCTTTCTGCAGTAGCTGTTTGCAGTCTTAATGCTTTGTTAGGATACACATACTCTGTCAGTTCTGTTATATTAAGAGTAAAATATCAATGTAAACAAACACTTTTTTGTATCTTCAAAATGTAATTTATCTTGGTTTTGCATTGATAAATTTGAAACATTGTTTATCCCTTACTTGAAAAAACATACTGTAATTGTTGTCGTTTGTCAAAAAATAATTTTGATTTTCCCACTCTTACAGTTCAGTTTCACATCGCCCACTTATATGAAATCCAGGTAAGCTTTAAGCTCCTTTTTATAAAGTGGGGTTGAGTTTCTAATTATATGATGTAATTAATCTGTGGAATTCATATTATAGATGCTTTTAAAAAAGAAACTTTATTTGTTTGGCTAAATTAAAAATATTTTGTATGTGGACTGTTGTGCTATAAAATGGAATAGCTATTTTAATAAACTTACATACTTACCAGTCTCCCAAGCTGAGTACCAAAAAAAACCCTAAATACAATTTTTTTTAGTAAAATTATTTTATGGTATTACACATCTATTTAAAAAGTTAATGTATATAGATATAAAAAATGTGTAGTTTCTCAATTCATATACATTCATATTGTTTCTTATACACACACACGCTTGCACATAGAGTCAAGTCTAGCCAGGTGCTCAGGTGCTTTTTTTGACACAAAATTTTCGAATTTAACTGAAAATGTGTGACAGAATCATTTGAGATCTGGGGTCAAAAGCACATAAAGCAGTGTTGTTAATTTTATATCAAATCCTTAGGTTTTTAGGTGAATCTTTTGAGAAATTACAGAACACTTCTGGGCTTCCAGATTATAAGTAAATTAAAACCAAGTAGCTACTGAAATAGCTATTGTATGTTTGTAATTTGACTGGTTGGTCATATAATGTAGATTGTATACCCTTTTATCACGTTTATGAGTATTATATGACTGAGGAAGGGATGTGACATGAAAACAAGAACTTGAATTAAAATGGATGACAGACATAAATAAACTACATTTTAAGTCAGTTGAAAAGAAGCTTGATAAAGTAAATGCTGTCTTTTGATGGCACAGTGAAAAATTACTTTAGGTATTTATATACAAATAAAAGGTACAAATTTGATAAACAAGGTATTTTTCTTTTGAATGCTTTTGATGCAAAGCTGTACGACAAGACAGAAATCCCCCATCCCAAAACACCATTAAGAAACTTCATGGACTGTTGTGGTTCTTACCTGGCCACCATCCAGATTTCATTCTGAGCACTGGAGCACATCTGACGCATCTTTGTTTATATAAAAAAGCATCCCCAACTCATTAGTTCTTTTGATCTTCTAAAGTAAAACAAAGTTGGACATCTCGGGTCACCGTGCCAGGTGCCTCATATAATTGTGTGACCAGTGTTACAAGCGCTTAAACGATGCTTTCTGACTGACGGTTGTAGGCAGCAGGAGCTTCATTTCAATGCAAGTCAGAGCAAAAAAGCTTCAGTGCATTCTGCTATTAGACCTGGTTTGTGTCTCAGTTCTGGTTGGGAGAGGTACATTTTTTTTCTGGAATTTGAAAACCTTGGGACCACGAAGGGTGTTGACTTCATTCTGCATATTAGCCTCTGACACAATGAAGAGATGTTTTTGGAGGCAGGCTGGTTGCTTTGTTGCTTTAAAGGACACAGTGCTACAGCTTTCTGAACCCCCCTCCATATGCTTGAAAATGGTTGAAAATTTAACTAATATTTAATGGAAAAGTTAATTATGTACCTTCACAGTACTGGCGTTTAAATGATGGGTTGCCAGCCTCTGAACAAGAGAATAGCCTGATGCTGACAAGAGTTAGCAGTGGTTTTTCATAGTGTTTAATACTAGTTTCTATTATTTCATCTGTGGCAGTGTGAGCCCCTCTAGCTATTTAGGGTGGTGGCTTATACGGTGTCCAAAGATGTTGGATTGCGTTCCCCTCCCTCTTCCCATTTCTAAGACCATTCATGATGCAGCCAATATCAAGGACTCTGAATTTTTGGAATTAACATATCTAAATAAAGCCAAATGTAAACATTATGACAGGTTTCTGTAACATTTTAAGGCATATATGTAGACAGATTTCTAAAAGGTAAATAATAGAACAAATAACAAAAGTAAAAAAAGTAAAAAAGTATTCTAGATCTGGAAAACATGCCTATTTTAGTAGGTCTTTCTGAATCCTCCCAAGCATGTAAACATCTCTTTCAAAGTAGGAATATTAGGCACTAATATTTACCTATTTGACATCTGGATTGCTGCCTCTGCTGTCATGCTATAAAGTGAACTTCTGTTCATTTGCTTATCTTTCATAGTCATAAACTATGAATTTTGTTCCCAATGCTAAATTTAATTTTTTTTCCTAATTGTTTTTGTGTTGCTAGCCATGGATATTTTATTTATTTATATTATTTGTTTTCTTACCAGTTGTCTGCATTTCATGAACACCAATTAAAAATCTTTTCTACCAACTTCCCCTTGTTCCATTTGAAAGTATGTAATTGCTGCTTTAATTTTTTTTCCTGACTAGAATAAGGTTTTAAAACCAACAGAGATGTCTTTTGTGATTGTGAGATCTCAAGAACCTAATAACATTTTTAACTTGTAATAGGTATTTGTATTGTTTAGAGTCTTCTTCTCAGTTGTCCCTTCTAAAACACCAGTAGGCAGTAATGTGTACTCTTTGCGTAAATCAAATGTAACATAAGTTATGATCATTGGCGTTTAGGTGTCCCCATATATTTTAGTACATTCTTCATCTGTTTGCCAGAATGAAGTCTAATGTTGGATTATCTGAAAGCATATTTTTCTTAAAAAATTTAGAAAGTTAAAAAAAAGTACTCCTACTAACAGACCTCAGCTTTTATGTCTTCTAGACTTTTGTGGGAGAGGAGGAACAAAAGAATTAAGTATGTAAAATACGTTCACTGTTAAATGATTATTGTTAGGGTAACTCAAAAATAAATGCTGACATTGTTAGGAAAAAAACTCATCCATCAAGAAGTCTTGATCTTAAATATATACCAAACAGCTCATATTGCTTCAGAAGTCAATAAAGACCACAATCCTAACCTGTAAATCTGTTTTCTGTATGAAGACCTGTTCTTATAGGGTGTTAAGCATTTAATGATTTTCCATGCTTTAAGCACACTTAAACTATATAGCAAATAATAAGATGGCATACCTTCATTCTCTAGGCATAATCCATGGATATGTTTTAATTCTACATGTGGTGGGACTCTTACCAGGACAACAAATGTGTTGAAAAGGCAGTTAAAATATACTGGAGGAAGGAGAGAGGCAAAATTATACCAGCCACCAATTACTGATGATCTTCATTTCTGTTATGAATTTCCTGGGAGGAATTTGTGTAGGGTTTTTTCAGATGTAGACTCACATTCAAGCATTCCCCTTGAAAAGCAGTATATTCATTATAGTATAAGAAGCATAATGAGAAGTTGACCAAATTCAATAATTTGCAAATTTCCCTCAATTATTTTAAGTAGCCAATTTATATTAAATACTATATTTATGAAAGTTATTCTCTTACCGTATATAAAGCTTTCATATGCACTGTATGCAAAACCAAAAAAAAGTTCTAGAATTTTTTGTCAATGTGTGTGTGCTGTCAGTGCTGTGAAATCGTTGCTATTGGTGATCTGTTGTAAGCTTTATGATTAATCCATTTACTTTTTTCCTTTTGCAGAGAAAGTATCACTCTGCAAAGGAAGCTTATGAACAACTTTTGCAGATCGAAAACCTTCCTGCACAAGTAAAAGCAACTGTCTTACAGCAGTTAGGTATGTAAAATTAATTTTTATTTTTCTGTGTGTTTCTTTTTTCCTTCTTCGCCTTCTGCAGTGTTTTTTAAGGCCCCATTTGTGAAGTGAGTCTTAGACACTGAGTATGATATGTGAAGTTTTCACCCAAAATAGAATTCATAACAGTAGATAATTAAGTAAATAAGAGAGGAGGAGAAGATTTTAATTAAACTTACAAAATTAAAAGGCTCTTAGGCTTGCTACAGTGTGTGTGTTGCAGGTTTTGGGCAAGAGGGGATGGTCTTTCAGAGGAATGCAGCAGTTAGAATTATGTATTCTCTGTTCTGCCTCTGAGAACATCCCTTGAATAGCCGGGCTAAATGCACTAAACCAAACTACTCTTTTCTGTTGCAGAATAGAAGAACATGGCAAAGAAAAGTTCACCTTTTCTTTCTCTTTATTTATATTACGTAACAAAAACCTATTTCTGTAACTAAAAAGTTGTATCATCAGATTCCGGAAAAGAAACCACATAAAAAGAGAAAAAGTATTATTTAAAAAAAAATTGTCATCTTCCATATTTTTAGAAAGCTGATAAATAATTTGTAGACCAAAATTTTTAATGGTTGGGTAAAATAAATTACTTTTGTCCTATATGCCTTATAAAAGTATTTCCAGAGTATTTTGTTAAAATTGTTCAACCCAGTGCAAAACTTCTTCATTCACTTATTCCATGTTCTTCATCTAATTTATTACTCTAAATATTAATTTAGCCTGCTTATGCCCATTTTTATTTCCCCCTGCCCTTTCACATAGTGGTCATTTAATTCAAATTAGTAACTGGCACTAAATTATGGCCACAGTGCATGCTTTTTTTTTTTTTTTTTTTTTTGTAGTGCAGGTTGTGGGTGGCTTTGGAGTGGGCTAATTTGTTTAGTTTTGTTAATTTTGATTTTCTCTGTGAAAACAAAATAAAACCCTGGAGGATTCATGCAGGACTCTAGGTGCTCATCTTTTTGCTGTCGCACAACAGTGTTGCTTATATTTCAGTATCCCCTTTGATTTTTATTTTTTATTTAACTTGGTGTTACCCCACCTAGTATAAATTGTCAGCAATTTCATCCAGATAGGCTGTGCATATGATCGATGGAAGACAGGCTTCCCAAAATAGCTGTCCAACACTTTTTCAACTCTGTTTGATGTATGTTGCCACATTAGGAGCAAAGGCTCATGGTTGTATTCATAAAATCCTACCACAGATCTCTGTGTTAGCAATAAGAGGAATGACTTTGAGAATTGTCTGCTGTCTGAAAACTGGATTAACTCCCTTTATTCAATCAGCATAGGTCACCTAGTTTGGTAGTGCGGGTAGCTTCTATGTGGAGAAAGCGACAGAGTGGTCTTAACCAGAATGTTCAAGGCATAATACCATTTCTTTTGCTCTTTGCTGTTAACAGTGGTGTTTAGCAGAGTACGGTGTTTATTACAGGCTATCGAGCAACTGGTAATAAAAAGCCCTCCTCAGGCAGCATAGTCTGGGTGGTGCACTGCTGCTTAGAAAAAAATAATAGAAAATACCTGCCATCTGCCAGAATGCTACTGGCAAAACCCAATCAAAATATATTTGTATTTCTGTGTTGAACTCTTTTACTTCAACAGAAAAATTGTTTTGGAATGAAAATACCCTTTGTTTATTTTCCTTAACTAGTGAACGTTTATTGAGCCAGAGTTGAAATTTAGGTAAGTTCAGATGTCTTGGGAGACAGTTGTTAAAATCTTTGCTCGTGTTGCTGGTTTCCGAAGCAGATTACTGGGGGGGAGAACCCTGTGATTCTTGGAGAACTGCGTATCCGTTTGAGCTGATGCATGCTGACTAGTTTGGGTAGATGTAGCAATAAGATCTGTACAGTTGGATAAGAGCAGTTTGCTTCTTCTTTTTTGCCATTTCATTTGCTTTCCAAACCATAGTTCTTTTCACCCCTTGCCTAAAATTACATTAACTTAATGAGACTGACGATCAAATCTGTCCTGGTATTCTTTCCCCAGTTATACTCAGTGGTTGCATAAGGAAGAGTGTAAGAACAATGCAAGCGTTGAGGTTTAGAGGCTTAGAGGTTCTCAAAGCACTGTCCCAATGATTTTCAGCAAGGGGCATAGCTAGGTGGTGTCCACATAATTGGATGAGATATACATGATGCTAAAATGAGGAAGAGGCTCATCTCTTCAGAGACTGAGGTGCTGATGTTTATTGGGGAAAAAGCAATTGCCACAAGTTCAGCATGAGCGTGATTGATAAGCATACCCTCCCCACACCCCCCGCAGCATGATTAAGCTAGCACATCCTCTTGCTAAGGCAACACAGGGATATTGTAAAGACCTGGAAAAAAATGTGGAACGTTTGTGAAGTATGGACAAAATCTGCGTTTTTGTTTATTGTGTTTAAAATGTCCGAAGAGTGGAAGAGTAAGTCAATATGCTAGTTGAGAATTTGAGTTAGGTCTTGCAAATGGGAAACTGCACAGCTTACCAGGTGTTTTTCCATCACCTTCTTTCTGTGCATTCTTCATTTTATGCATGAGGAGAAGAGACACCCAGTTTCCTTTACTTCTGCTGTTCTAGTAGAAAACTTTCGTTCTCCCTCACCCCCTCTGTCATGCTTTCTGCCTTTTTTTACCTCCTTGCGCACGAAGATAAAATCGGGAAGCAACCCTCGTTTCAGCAGTGAAACAAGATAGGGATTGCTAGTTCTCATTTCTGTCTCCTAGAAAAAGATTCTTTTTTTTATCAGTGAACCTCAGTAAAGATCTCCTGAAGATACAACATGTTATCTTTCAATCAGACATGGTTCTCATGAAACAGAAAATAGGCATCACTACATAACATTGCCAAAGATTGAGGAAATTGTTTAATGTCTTTTTATACCCTTGTTTATAATCCCTGAACTATTACTTTATCTCAGGTTTTGCCTGGCACTGCACCCAATACATTTATCCCTAGCATGCAGTTATGCAGGTGCATTCTGATAATCACCCTCACATAAGCTTTTTTTCTTAAAGCATGAGTATGTTCTGTATGCTTAAGAATTTCAGTGACTCGGGATTGAATCAAAATCAGAGCCTGTTTATGAAATCTATGAGAGAAAGTTGTATATGTTATATGCCTCTGCAAAAATTGGTTTTTTTTTCCTTTTTTTTTTTTCTATGGGTAGGGTTTTGACTTGATCCATCTTCAGCCAAGATAAAGTACTCCCCTCCCCCCCCCCCGCCCCCTGCCCCCAGCACTGTAACCACTTGGCTCCTAACATGGTATTTCTTGAAATATTAAAAATTCTGCTTCTGACCACAGTTTCCAACTAATGCTTCTTAAAACACCTCAGGCAAATGTTGTTCAATACACATGATTTTCTTTTAGGTTGCCTTTTTTAAAGCTTGGAAGTTTGCCTTCCATTTGCAAAAGTGTTGCTCTGACTGTAAACAAACTACAAGCCCATGGAATAAAATAAAAACTGTATAGAACAGGCAGAATAAAACTTCTAAGGTATAGCCTAATTATAGAGAGTGAAGTAAGGCTGCAAATACTTATCAGTTCAGTTCTCAGCCTTGCCTACTTCGTCTAGCATTTCAGATGAGATCTGAATGTGATGTGGATCTTTTGAGTGGTATTACCTGTTCATGTAGTTAAGCTTATCCTTTTTGATACAGTCGGTGCTGAAGTTTAGTTGACGAAGGTTTTAAATGGACATTTAGTGCGGATGTGCATAAAACTCTGTAGGTAACTAAAACTTCATACAAACCTTGGATATTTTATGGAATTGGTATCATAGTGTTCCACAAGGGACCATTTATGGGTGGGACACTATAAAAACAGAGGGACAATCCATTGTCTCATCTTAGTTTTACAAACATTGGCTGAAAAGCCAGTGGATTGTTAAGACAAATACATGGAGATTAAGCAAACAGAAGACATTGCTGACCAGTGTGATATGTAGTGATTTCAGCAAGCCAGCTGCCTGTTACAAAGGATTTCCTTGTACTCATGATATGAATGGCACTGAGATGATTTTATGACTACTTAAAGGAATTCCATCTAAGCATAGAGGCAGATGAGGAGCAGCTTGAGAAGATGATGAAGGTGCTCTATTATGGTAACCAAGCCTTGCATCAGTGCTAGAGCAGAGATGCCTTTCAATAGTTAAAAGATAGGGAGAATCCTTTAAAGGGGGTTTTTAAAAAAATTTAAAAGAATTTGTTATATAAAGGTGATTGCATTTGTCAAGGTGAATGGAAAGGATGTTGTAGTGATGAAGATGAAATGACAATGTGAGAAAGATTTAAGTCAAGATACAAAAATACTTACTAGTGTTCTGCTGGGGAATTGCCTAAATGTCGATATGGGATAAATACGAGAATTTAGAAGAAAAGGAGTGAACTGAACATAATGTACAGGTAATTGATGTGCGTGATAGGGAGAATGCTGCCATTTTTCACAATGATAGGGAAGGTATCTGTGTTCAGAGGAGGAAAGAGTTAACATTTTCAGATTAACTTTTTATAGTAGAAGGTTGAGGAGTTCATAATTTTGCTATTAACCCCATCGAAAATTATTTAAACCAAAAAGCACTTTAAAAGTACCTGAAAGTAATTTTGACTTAGGGTCCTTTTGTCCTGTAATTTTAGTATAGAACTTTAAAATTTTTACAAGTTTCATTCATTATATTATATGTAAGTTATATTGTTGTTTGATATTCCTATTTTTAAAGAGAAACTAACGCTACAACTATCCTGCTGTGCCAAATCGTTGAACGGTCTCAGGGAATTTCACTTCTGCCATTCATGGATTCTTTTTGTAGGCTGGATGCATCACACTGTGGATCAGCTTGGAGACAAGGCAACCAAGGAAAGCTATGCTATACAGTATCTCCAGAAATCTCTAGAAGCAGATCCAAATTCTGGTCAATCCTGGTATTTCCTTGGAAGGTGAGAAGTGACTTTGTAGGCACTGTTAACTGTATTTGTAAATTTTTTGAGGATACTCATTATTGTGAGTATCTTACATTGGTTTTCTTCTTAATATTTTCAGAGGAAAAATGAAGGGAAAGGATGTATGTATCTACTGAAGTCTAGTTTTCTGGAAAGTGTATAAAAGACAAGGTGCTAACATATTTGGGATTAATATAGATTAGAAGTTGAAATGAAGTATGTTACCCAAATGGTCCTGGGGTTTTTTTGTAGTTATTATTCAGCCTGCACATTTACAGTAATCCAAGTCTTCCCTGCCTGGTTTTACCTGTTCCTTCTCCTCCCACATATTCCATTTCTCTCTGTCTCCCCTCTCACCCCCGTTTTTTTTAATGCTCTGTATGTGTTATTACTTTTCCTCATAGCTTTTTCAAAAATTTTTCTCTATTTTCTCGGAATCTCCCTTCTAATCTTAGTCAATTTTTGTGCTAAAATACATATATTTTTCCAGGTATACATCCATTTCTAAACAGCATATATTGTAACTAAATGGTAGGCAAAGATAGCTGAGATTGATCCATTCTAATATCTATTTAAGTGTTGTATTAATTCTGTCCTATCAGACAGTATTTTTTACTTGAAACTTAACCTATTGCAAGATGTGAATCATACAAATGTGATGACTTTTTTTAGTCATCTTTTTAAGAAGATAGAGTACTTTACACAAACCAGCAGTAACTCTTGAAATAATCAGTCTTTGGAGAAAGCTTTGAGGGTAATTCAAGTCCTTATGTGAACAGGTTGGTTCTGTCAAGAAATACATTAGAAACTAATTATGCAAAAGTAAAATTAATATCCTAACCTCAGTATCTTCCCGTTGACTTTTCTTGGAGGTTCTGCTCACATACAACTGGAACCTACTTTTGTTTTTGTCATCCTAATTACATTCCTCCAGCTGTTCTGTAAGAGAGGGCTCATCAACCAGCTGTCTGCAGGCTAAGGGAGGAACACAGTGCCAAGTGTGAAGGGCAGAGGACTAGAGCAGGTGCGGAGGGAAAAGGGAAAATGGGCCAGGGATCATCTGTTTCATCTTAACATCCATTGGGCTGAAATCCTGGTTTTTTCCTCAGTACCCCCATTCCATGTGCCTTGAGCTAGTTGAGTTGTGCTTACACAGCAGCAGGACGGAGCCGGGGCTCCATGCAGTACGTGTGCGCAGCTGCCGTGCTCCTGCTCCTACTGTGCCATGGCTTTCATGTGGTTAGGGTGAAACCTAGGAACATTAAAACAAGGGGGAGAAACACAGGAAAATGGGGGGAAAAAATCTAGTGGAAGCATCTGTGACAGGACAAGGGGTAATGGTTTTAAACTGAAGCAGGGTAGGTTTAGACTGGATATAAGAAGGAAATTCTTTACAACGAGGGTGGTGAAACACAGGAACGGGTTGCCCAGAGAGGTGGTGGAGGCCCCATCCCTGGGAACATTCAAGGCCAGGTTGGATGGGGCTCTGAGCAACCTGATCTAGTTAGTGGTGTCCCTGCTCACTGCAGGGGGGTTGGACTAGATGACCTCTAGGGGTCCCTTCCAACCCAAAACATTCTATGATTCTATGATCTCTTACGCTCTAGAGGGAGGACTACAGCAGAAGCGTTTCTGTGCCCTATTCCTTCAGTCCATACCCTCGCAGGAGAAGAGGGAAGGAACAGGGTTACAGGGTTCCGCATTTGCTCTTCCTCTTTTTCCCTCCTCGTGTATTCCGTTGTGTTATTCCTTCCTCTGCATGTTGTCCAAACTGCCTAGCAAGCTGGTTTAAAGCTACCTTTCAAAAATATACCACCACCTTCTTCCCCCACTGAATAAAATCCATCACCCTGTTTTAAGTTTTGTTGGGTGCTTAATGTTAGTGCGGTCCTAATCAGTTTTCATGTATCTGATAAGCAGACAGATTGAAACGTGTCGTATCAGAACTTGGGTTAGATTGTGATTAAAATAATCTTCTGAAACATTCTAATCAGACTTAATGGATGTTTTAGGCAAAGTACTGCTAGATTTTATTGTATTCCTTTCCTAGTGTGCCTGAAGAGTACATGAAAGAGTATAGCGTGTTTGACAAACCTTTGCCTGTACTGTTTTGCTTGTTTGTTTTTTTTTTTTCTACTAGAATAAATTTTCTGTTGTTAATTATGTATTTTGAAAGTTGTCAGTTCTTTTTCCAACAGGGAAACTTATTACAAACAAAATAAGAAGCAGAGCTATTGTAGATTAAACTAGTAAATATATATATATTTTAATATTGTATTTATTCAAAGCTTTCAATTTTAAAAAGGTAGGTATTACTCCCTGTAGTATGATTACAGTTCTCTTTAGAGTTCTGATATTTCTGCTTATAATGCCAGAATACCTTTTAATTTGTAGATGAAAATATTCAAGTAAGAAATTATGGAAAAATCCAGAACAGCATGATTTTTTTATAAAATTCTGTGCTCTATATATGCAGTAAAACTAGCTGATTTTTTGTTCATTACTTGAAAACTTACTGAGATGTGAGAAATGCACATAAAAAGCTGCTCGGGCAGTCAGGAACCATCCTGATGGAGTCTGTCAATCTCTCTTAATAATTCTGAAACACTTCTTGTAGAACATGAAGTTTCATAACCATTTGTTTGATAAATAGGTAACTTAGTTGTTTCTTTATAATGCTGTTTGTAAATCAATAGAGTGCTTATTGACTGATAAGTTATTACAAGTGAAGGAAATGTAAGTCTTTAAAATGTGGTATGACTTCTGTTTTCCTTATAAATGCAGTAAACTAGGGTTTAAGCAGTTTTGGTGTACTTCTCAAATAATTAATTAGGAATACATGTTGATTAAGATGTTTGAGTCTGCTTATGCCTGGCATTCAGAAATGGCAAATGTTTTTGATTCATCTAGATGAATATGTATTTGCATGACTTAACATTTATCAGATCAGTCTTGGTAAAGCACCCTCAATGATTACCTTCTATAAATATTACCAAAGTTCTTTTTTTCTTCTCCCAGGTGCTATTCAAGTATTGGGAAGGTTCAGGATGCCTTTATATCTTATAGGCAATCTATTGATAAATCAGAAGCAAGTGCAGATACATGGTGTTCTATAGGGTAAGAATGATACAGGGTAATACAGTGACATGATTCAATGCTAATATGTTAAAATGAAGAATACTAGCTTTTTAACTCTTTTACACTCAAGGAGACCATAACGCTTCTTTATTTATACCTCCATGTTGTCTGATTTGAAGTTTAAATAATAAATTTGTGTTTGCTTTCTCAATTTTTTTAAAATACTGAGTATGCTATGTATATGAGCTTTGCATGTTAAGATTGTATATATTGTTTATGCTTATTACTGTGCTTTATATAACAGCAAAGTTTATTAAGGGTTTTGAGGGGGGCATGTATATTTGACTTGTTTGTATTTTGACTTCCTTATTAATTCTCAACTTCACTAATCTTTCTATTCAGTGTGCTGTATCAACAGCAAAATCAGCCTATGGATGCTTTACAGGCCTATATCTGTGCTGTACAATTGGACCATGGCCATGCTGCAGCCTGGATGGACCTAGGCACACTCTATGAGTCCTGCAACCAGCCTCAGGATGCCATTAAATGCTACTTAAATGCAACTAGGAGCAAAAATTGTAGTAATACCTCTGCACTTGCAGCACGGATAAAGTATTTACAGGTAAAACTAATATTTTAAGAAGCGGGAAATACTCTTCCAAATACACAGCAGAGGGGAGGGGAGAAGTAACAGACAAGTTAAACTTGCAGTTGTTTGTGGTGTGTATAACCTGTTTTCATGCGTACTGTAAGCATATCATAGCCTGTAATATTTTATTTCTTCATTTTTAAGTGAAACTTAATTCCTTATAAACCCTATTTTGCACATTTAATCAAAGCATACTGTTTTACATCACTTTGCTTTTTTCTTTGTATTGTCTACATTTTTAAGTTCTCATAACATAGAGAGAGAATACACACACGCTATCTTTCACTCTTGTTTGCAATTTCAGAAAAAAGGAATTATGAGACCTCTGAATCCAGAGCTCATCTTTGTTCTGATTCTCACAAAGGTTTATATTCTGGTTACCCTCTTTATACTTAGCACCTTTCTAAAACCCCAAATTTTAAATCTATCCTCTCTTTAAGACATAATTAGCTACAGCATTTAGGAAGATTTCATGGACTTGCTCTTACTAAAGTAGGCTTGTGTTAAATTTGCTTTTTACATAATTTTTCCTAGGCTCAGTTGTGTAACCTTCCACAAGGTAGTCTACAGAATAAAACTAAATTACTTCCTAGTATTGAGGAGGCATGGAGCCTACCAATCCCCGCAGAGCTTACCTCCAGGCAGGGTGCCATGAACACAGCACAGCAGGTGAGAAGTTGGGTTATGTTCTGCAGGTGCCCAGCTTTAAGGGTTCTTTACAATCGGTAGTGGTCAAGCTTATTTTGTTGAGCACAGGATTGGCTTTTATTAATAAAAAGCCTTTGATTTATTTGCAAAGGGATACTAGATCAAGAAGCTCCCTATAATATGGGAGAAATATGGGGGTACCAATTTAGAACCTTTGTGGATTTTCATGATTTTAAAAGATTTCATCTTAAATAGAAATGCTGCAGTGGTTTAATAATCCCGTGAAAGGTACACATTCCTCCATTGATGACCATATGGAAACTGATTTTTCAGTTATTGAGATCATCTTCAGAATATCTACTCGGCCATTTTAATATATGTGGGCTATTAAAATATATAATTTAAAGGAAAGAGTTAAGAATATATAGAACCATATTTTTGTCTTCCTTCTGTGATTCTTAGGCTTGTAAACCTCATCATCCAAATACTGAACCTGTACTAGGCCTCACTCAAACACCAATTTCACAGCAATCCTTGCCACTACACATGATTCCTTCTAGCCAAGTAGATGACCTGACCAGTCCTGCCAAGAGGAAAAGAACATCTAGTCCAACAAAGGTATATATTCTGATGAACTAAAGAGCCCCCTACCAAAATTATATGGAAATATGCATTAAAGTGATGCAGCATGCACAGAATTTGTGCTGTCAATTTTAATCCTTTGGCATCAAGGTGGGGAATGTTTTTAGGAATTTTAAAAAACATTTTTCAGTGATGTGTTTGATCAGGTTACAGTTCAGACAGGAAGCGCATAAGGGCAATGCAGGTTGGTGGCACTATACTACAATTATAGTTGTATAAGTGAAAAAGTGCAGTCATAGTCTGATGACAGATAGAGAGGGAGATGATCATGTCATCCTGTCTACTGCCTTTGCTTATATTTAGAATTCAAGTGTTTCATCATCATGTAGTAGTGTTACAGTAGATAAAGTATTCAGTTTTAAAAGTAGTGTACATTTAAGTTAATTGTATAATTTCATTTAATTGTTTCTCATTATGATACTAGGTACCATTTAATTTTTTCCTCTGACTACTCTGTTACTCTGTGGGAATGGTAGAATGAGACTTGGCATGTTTTAGTATGTTCTTTGTTTATATTGTTATTCTTGAAACAATGACTAGTTCTTTCATAAGTAAGATAAAATCTAGATAGTGAAAGAAATTATGTTGAACCTTTGATAGTCACGCATTTTAATGTAATGTTTTCTCTCAGAATACTTCAGATGTTTGGAGCAGTGGCCATACAGTGTCACATCCTCCTGTACAGCAACAAATTCATTCTTGGTGCTTGACACCACAGAAATTACAGGTAGGTATGTTGAAGATCTTCACAAGCTTTGATAACATTTTTTTGTTTCTTTCTTTCTTCCTTTTAAGAAAATAAATCTGGAACATGTTTTGTTTTCACATTTCTGAAATTCAATGTGAAATACTTCCCAAATAATTCCCACAGTGTAATTCAAGTTGTGCTAGTATTTATGGCTTCTGCATGTGAGATTAATTCTCTAGTAAAATAAATGATCTCTAGGAGAAACTGAACACTTACATTGTATGAATTCTAGAATTTATAAAGTAAGAACATAAAGTAATTCTTCTTCTCTGATGATGATTTAAAGATAGGTATGCGAATTGCCACTCTTGTGTGCCAAGTAAGTTTTGCTACTTGCTGTAATGTGGGGGATATTGAAGGAGGTGAAGTATTGTAATATCCTTTTTTTCCTCTGAGGTAGCTTCTTGAATCAAATTGCATAAACAAATGTGCACATCCTACAAAATGCAGTTACTCGAACAAAATCTGGTACTGCTTTTCTATATTTTATGTCATCTAATACAGTTATATGACGTGCTAGATTTTATTTTTGAAATCTTTTTTCAGGTTTTTTTTGTTATGATGTTTGTTGTCTCTTCAGTTCATTAGGGCTTGCAGTGAGCTTCAGCAGGATTTCCATGTTTTGAAAATCAGGCCTAGCGGGAAACTCTTACCCACGTATCAGAGATACTGCTTTGGATGCAAGGAAAAATAGAAGGGAACAAAGTACAGAGACAAAAGGCATTCTGATGGACTGAGCAGTGTTCCCCTCAACTCCAGTATAGGTCTTCACCTGTTTCACTGTCTGAACAACACTGGCTTTATTAAGCTGCATAATTTTTCCCTCCCTTCTCTTCCCCCCACCCCCCCTGCCCCTCTTTGGTCCTCCCTAATCACTCTTCCGTATCCTTTCTCTTCATATATTCTCATGACTTCTCTCTGCTTATTTTATATCCTACTGCTTTTTCCCCTTTTCAGTTTCACCTTTTTCCAGATCCAACTTCCTCTTCTAAGCAGTATCTAAGTAGGCTTCTCTATCTTAAGTATGGTATACTGGATTTGCTGGCACTAGCTTGATAAGGTTCCAGCATGTATGAATAGGAAAGCCAAAAAGATACGATGCAAGAGGAGAGTGGATAAAATTTTTATTACAACTTCTAAGTCAGTCTTTTAAAAGTGGCAGCTCAGAGGCTGGATGGATATGGCACATAACACACACAAAATGGCTCAGTTAACAAAAGCAGAAGAGGAAAGGGCTGTTGGTCACACAGTGGCCTCCGGGGCTGCAGCATGCCAGTGGAGGAGGGATGGGTGTTGGTTTCACAGAGTTGGTGGGCAGCAACAACAATGCTGCCCGCAAAGCCTTTGGACTGGAGAGGAGTGCAGACTTGCCTCTGCTGACATATGTGCTAGGTCAGTCTTTCTGATTCCTGTTACGCTATTTAGGCAATGAGAGTTTGGCATGAACCACTTTGTCAGACAATGTTGGATTTTTTTTTAGTTGATAGTTTGCAAGTGTGGTTGTTCAAAGGAGAATGAACTACACTTTAATCCTCATACTTCAGTTCTATTTATGTATAACTAATACAACATAAAGCAAAGGAGATGAGAAGGATTGAGAAAAATAATACATGCAGACCCGAAAGGAACTAAAGGAAACCTGATTTGCGTTTAATTTTGGTGGGATTTGATTTTGTTTGTTGGTTTCTATTTGGGCTTTGTGATTTTGGGATTTTTGGTTTGTGTTTTGGGTTTTTTTAAAGGATTTACAGTGTTGTGAAGTAGCTTCATATTTAAGAACAATCAAGAAGAATGTCTTTGTCACCTGTTATGTAGCACAACTTTTGCCCTCCTCTCCACGTACCGCCCCTTCCTTCTCAGATAGTGCATTTGTGTCCCACAATTTCAGCATTTATGTCATACCACTTAATAGCAGCAGACTTACTGGTAGAATGGTGGTTCGTGACATATTTTTTTAAAATTAAAACAAAGATCATATTTTTGGTAATAGATACTTAAATTTATGAGTTGAAAATGAGTTCAGCATCATAACTTAAGATACTGCTCTCTGTAATTAAGTTTTATAGTTTTCTAGGTTTTCTATAGGTTTGGTTTTTTTATATTTTCTGGACAAGTTTTCATGTGTTGTTTACTTCGTACTGAACAGTGTTAATAAAAGAATGGCACAGTACAAAAAAGTGTTAAAGCATACATAATGATAATAAGAAAATTTTATATAATCATACTTGAATGTAGTTTTCTTTTACAGTACCAGTACACTTAATTTTAGTGTGGTGATAATATTTATACACTCAAATAGTATAGAAAGTCTCTTTAGTTTTAGTAACTAGTAATAAGGTTCAGATACAGAATAGTTTATGGAAAGATGTTGGAGTGCGCAACAGAAATCTCAGTCATGTTTTCAGCTTTACAAGTCTTCATGGACAATTTTTAGTATTGTATGCAAGGAGGTTATTAAGAAGCACGTGCAATTTGAATTATTCTGAACTGTACTGCTGTTTTTTTAGCACTTGGAACAGCTGCGTGCAAACCGAAATAATCTAAATCCAGCACAGAAACTTATGCTGGAACAGCTGGAGAGTCAGTTTGTCTTGATGCAGCAACACCAGCAGGTGAGAACAAAAATATTTTCCTCTTCTACAAAACTTTTGTCAGTAATGGTGTCTGCTGTGTTTCTGAAATTCAGAAGAATTTCTACTGTACAGAGTTCTCATGCCCTTTACTATGTTACATTAAGTCATCGGTTTTGTATAAAGTATAGTTGTGGTTTGCTGGTTGAAACGTAACGGGTTTAGCTGTGTTTTATTATAGGACTACCAGATAATGTAAAAGTTTTCAAGCCACACTTTCAAACTGAAGTGAGTGGACACATCTAAAAGCGGTCTTACTTGAAAAATACTTAGTTGTAATAAGCCGTACTACAGCGTATCTCTCCTCCTCTCATTGTTCACTTCTCTCTCTCTTAGTGTCCAACTTTAGCAGTAGAACGCTAACACTCAAACTGAAGAGCCTAGAAGAAATGTGTGCCGATAGCTTTACCTTAAAATTTGCTCAGCGCATTTGTGAGCATGGCAGTCATCTTGCTTCTCAAAAGCAACTGTGAAGATCTTAAAATCAGTATAAAATTCAAATTGACCAGTGCAATAAAGTACACAAACCTTCTACGATCTTTACTTTTTAAATTCTGCAGCTAATGTTCTTGTGCTTTGTTCATCTTCCATTAGATGAGACAAACAGGAGTTGCACAGGTACGATCTACTGGAATTCCTAATGGGCCAACAGCTGATTCATCACTGCCTACAAACTCTGTCTCTGGTCAGCAGCCACAGGTTGCTCTAACCAGAGTGCCTAATGTCGCTCAGCGTGGAATCCGTCCCGCCTGCCCCGGGCAGCCTATGGCTAATGGACCCTTTCCAGCAGGCCCCATTCCCTGCAGCACAGCAAGAACGCTGGGTAGTACAGACACTATTTTGATAGGCAATAATCACATAACAGAAAGTGGAAGTAATGGAAACGTGCCTTACCTGCAGCAAAACGCACTCTCTCTACCTCATAACCGCACAAACCTGACCAGCAGCGCAGAGGAGCCGTGGAAAAACCAACTATCTAACTCCACTCAGGTATATAATTTCAGTTTACTCGTACAGTACGCTAAGGAGGCTTGATAAGCAAGTCACCCTTTGAAGTCTCTCATTTGTAAATACACGTTTTCTGTTTCCTGAAGTTTATGACCTAGATGCAAATAAATCATACACTAGGTTAAATCTGCCCATTATGTTTTAATGTTAAAAATTATGCATTAAATTAACTACTTTCAGGATAAAGGGAATTATCATAAATCAGTTGCATACTGCTCAGCTGCCTACCTTTGCAGAAAAGTTTCTTTAAAAAGGAATACTTGTACATCTTTTTCTTGGTTCTTTAATGTGAAATGTTGTGACTTTGTTCTTCATGTAGTAGGAATGTGCATGTTTCATGGGAAGCTGAATGTCATAGTTATTTCGGGTATTACATTGTCATTGTGATGTAATCATTACCCGTATTTGTTTCCATATGATCTTTCAAAATTAATATCTAGCAATTAATCCCACAGACTTACTTGCAGAAAAATACTATAATGCCAGTAAAAATCGATAGGGATTGAAGTGTGTAAGTAAGGATGTCTTGTGTGTGTGTCAGAACTTGAAGATGGAGCTTATTTTTTTTAATTTCAGCCTAAATGTCTTCCATGGCATACCTTTTGGATGTAATGAGGTGTTCCTTAGGAAGCTATCCTAATGGTTTAATTCACTTCTACCGGATGGGTTATACAGCTTGATACAATATTGTTTTCATCCTCAAAACTGCATAAATTTCTTGTTTAATGAATGTTGCATGTTACTTTAATGCTGAAGACTTGAGAGTAGGCTGTGCTACAGACATACATACATGCTTAGCCGCACATACACTGCAACAAAGTCTGAAATAATACCAGAACATCTTGCGTAAAACATGGTTATTCAAAACCAAAACAGTGTTATAACATGATTTTTTTAAAAGTTTCCTCTCTATCAGTAGTACTATTTACATGGTTTATAAGCATGGCAGGGGGATGTGGAGCCTGTTAGCCTCACCACCTCTTGCTTGAATTAGAATTCACTTTTCTGTTTTCTCTGTATTGTATAAAAGGAGTCCTGCACTCACTAGAGAGGTATCTGCTTCATATTAGGTGTCTGTGGTGCTGGTGTCCATAAAGTAGGCAGTAGGAGGTTACTGCTTTCTGTAGAGATGGTGTTTTTGAAAAGGCTGGGTAATTGTTCCAAGGGAAGCTTGTGGCGCCATTTCCTGTGTCCACTGCACCTTTGTTCTGTGTGAAGTGCATTCAGAGAACAGGGTCTCAGCAGGGTTCCTGAGTCTGTAACGTTCTCCACAGGTACCAAGTCAACCCTTGATTTTTCAAATCTATTTATCAGTAATTAAGTTACATAGGGGAATTAAGAAATTATGTATACAAGTGTGACATGCCTAATGCTGTTTGGAATGAACAAAAAAATTTGGCCTATAGTAGGTGTAG